>OZ025786.1:244944-1509944 GCA_964019425.1 Flectonema sp. DT1601
AATCAAACCAACAGCTTGAGGCTGGCAGAGACACATTCACATCTCAACTTCATCAACGAGAAATGTTCCTTGGGCAGAGAGAGTCACAACTAAACGCTGCTGAGAATAAGATTGGCGGCATAGCTTACGACTCAACTCCTTATAACACAACCAGATCACCTTCACCAATGCAAGCATGGAAAGGTGTATTGGAAGGTCCTGTCACGGATAAGTCACCAGCAAGACTAAGAGGAGCATATCAAGATAGGAGTAACAGTCCGTTGACGGAATTACTTCGAGAAAATAATTTATACGACACGTCAAATGAAGTAGAAAGACAGAACTCGCTTTCTGTGTCGAGATATCCGTTTATGAAACCAGAGCGATCATTATCACCGTCACCATCACCTGCACCTGTTCGTGCCTCAAGCATCCCTCAATCACCAATACTAGGAAGACGTCCTGTTGATAAGGTCGCGTCATTGTTAGCACCGTTTGCAACAGATTCCAGAATACCATCAAACTTCTCACGTATTGGTGCTGCTCGATTCCCTGACTCTTTTGTTTACTCTTTTGGTTCTCGTCAGATTACCATAAGACCAATTGGTGAAGTAAAAAAAGAAGCTCGTGTCTTAATTGGATCCGGTTGGATGCCATTTTCTGACTTTGTTACAAAATTTGGAGATTCTGAACAACGTCGACTAATAAGAAAGAGTGGTCCCACGTAAAGTTGGGTTCAGTCACTACTTTGATGGTTATCGCAGAGCCATTTTCCGTTTTTTTTTTTTTCAAAAAAAAAAAAAAAAAAAAAGCGCTGAACGCTTTAAGAAACCTGAAAATCAGTTACATGTCACCACCTATTTGTATTTTTTTTCTGTAATCTTTTATATGATGATTCTTGATCCTCCTTTCACTCCCCTTTTGTTATAAAGTAATTCTGTTTTGCTAGAACTCATATCGTGTTGATCATCTTCTATTATTTATCTTAGATAAAAAAATAGAGAGACAGACAGACTTGTGTATACTAAATCTATTTGTCAATTAACAGATAATTCCCACATGTGATGTTTTGATCGTAATATTAATTAATTAGTTAACAATCTTTTTCATTCTTTTGTTTTAAAAGGAATTCAAACCTTTGCTTATATCAATGCAGACGTTGGGCAAGACACTGGCAGTTGGACGAACTCCTTTTACACGTTATTGTAGTGGTGGTAAGTTTGGGGATATGAGTACTGAAGAATGGACGAAGTCATTCAAGAAAGAAACAGTTGATCTTGCTGCAATGGATGTCGACACTATCACATATCAAGAGTCGGCAGAGAGAATGAGAAAACTATTGAAAACTGGACTCCTACAACACACTGACCTACACACTCATCCAGAACGATTCTTTCTGGCTCACAGACTGCTTGCTGAAAAAACACCTGTGTTAGGACCTGGTTTCTGGATTCGTTTCACAGTTCACTACAACTTATGTGCCGGTACTGTTTTAGCTCTTGGCTCTGAAGATCAGTTAAAAGTGTTGAGTGAAATGCAAACAAATGGTCTTCTCGGTTGCTTCTCTCTAACTGAAAAACTAGCTGGCGTTAGTTCTGGTTTAGTTGTGAATACAGTGGCTGAGTTTGATTCAGAGAGTGATACTTTTGTAATATCATCACCTGAAGGTGGAGCACAAAAGAATTGGATCTCTCAAGGACTAGTTGCTGATAAAACTGTTGTTGTTGCTGACTTGCGTTCTAATGGAAAGTCATTTGGTCCTCACGCGTTTTTGATAAACCTGAGAATTGATGGAAAGGTTGTCCCAGGAGTAGATCACGGTGACATGGGTAAGAAGACTGTTGGAAATGACCTCGATAATGCTTGGATAGCATTCAATGGTGTAAGGGTACCCAAATCCTCATTGTTAAACAGATACGCTGACATTACTTCTGATGGATATGTTCAAAAAGTTAAAGGTGTCCCTGTATTCCATATGATTGGACAACGATTATTCACTGGTAGAGTTGCTGTAGCACAAGCAGCGCTTGAGTTCCGCAGATCATTGTTTCACACGACCAGACAGTTTGCCGATGGTAAGACTTGTTGGGCTCCAAAAGGTACGCGACCGCTGAGTTCAATCCCGCAGTTGAAAAAACTGTTTGAAGAAAATAGTGAAAACATGAAACTTTTAGATACTTTTGTATCCAAGTGTGAGTCTCAGCTTTGCTCGTCACTTCGCAATAACGAAATGCCGAGTCTGTCTTTAGTGGAAGCGATTGCCGTAGCGAAAGTTAAATGTGTCGAAGATTCTATCGACTTCGTCCACAGACTACGAAATGAAATTGGATCTTATGCTCTTATGCATGGCACCGGTTTTGAACAAACTGATTTTCTCACTTGTTGCAAATTCGCAGAGGGAGATAGCAGAATTCTAATGCAGAAGATGTCAAGAGACCTTTTACGTTTGTATTCAAAGAAACCTTCTGCTGTTGTTCCTAACGAAGCTGCTTTATGTGAAAAACTATCCTCATTGAAGGAGGAAGATGCAGAATTCTCTGAAGGTATTTACTCACTGGCGGGGTTGATATTGGAAAGGACTACTCGGGCGGTAGTTTCAAAATTATGAAAGGGGAAAAAAAAAAAAAAATCGTCTTTTTATTTATTTTAATATTGTGTCATAAACTAACCAAAGCAAACCAACTACGGATTTTTGATTTTGATTTGATTTTTTTTTTTTTTTTTTTTGATTGAGCTGGTGATTATTAATACTAACTAAGCAAAGCAAGAAATTTGGAATAAAGTCCCCCTAAGAACTTATATATTGATGAAAAGTCAAAAAAAAAAAAAAAAGGAGGACAAATAGTATAAGATTATAGCCTGAAATGCATTTTTGTTTTTTAAATTATTTTCTTTTTTTTTACAATAAACTCATACTAACGAAGCTAAAGTAGAAAGTATTTTACCGAACGCTACTTCATACTTTTGCGCATACAATTTTACACTTTTGTTTCATACTCTGAATTATATTTGGACAAAAAAAAAAAAAAAAACGATGTTCAAAATAATTTCGAATTTATAAATAAATAAATAAATAAATAAATAAAAGACTATTCAGATAAGTCTTACATTTCATTGAACGCAGAGAGAATGAGAAAATAGATAACATTCGACCAACGGACTTTAATAGTTTATTTCTCTGATATAAAAGTTACCCAACCCAAAAAAAAAAAAAAAAAAAAAATATGGCGGAATTAGAAGGGCTCGAAAGACTGCTTCCTGTTGTTAACCAGCTTCAGGATGTGTTCTCAAAAGTTAATATGGTTCACGAACTTGATTTACCGCAAATTGTTGTTGTTGGTGCTCAAAGTACCGGAAAGTCGAGTGTCTTAGAAAACATTGTTGGAAAAGATTTCCTTCCAAGAGGCTCTGGAATCGTCACCAGAAGACCTCTGGTTCTGCAAATGACAAAGTTGACCGCTGAAGAAGAAGAAAGTAGAAAAAGTCGTTCTGAAGCAACCGAGTGGGGTACATTTTTGCACAAACCGGGTGTTGTGTATACTGACTTCGTAGAAATAAAAAATGAAATCTCAAGAGAAACTGAACGACTCTGTGGTGACAAGAAAGGTGTCAGCTCTGACCCTATAAGACTTAATGTAACATCTCCAAACTGCTTGGACCTGACAGTTATTGATTTGCCTGGTCTGACTAAGATTGCTGTTGATGGTCAACAAGAAAATATAAAAGAAGCAATTGAGGACATGGCAATTGAATATTGCAAACCTAAGAACACAATAATACTCGCAGTCACAGCAGCTAATACTGACATTGCAAACTCTGACGCTCTTCAATTAGCGAGAAGGGTTGATCCTCAAGGTGATCGTACTATCGGAGTGTTAACTAAATTAGACTTAATGGATGCTGGTACCAACGCTCTTGATGTCCTTAAGGGTAATGTCGTTAAGTTAAAAAGAGGTTTTGTAGGACTTGTCAACAGGTCTCAAAGAGACATTGATATGATGAAAAATGTTAAGGATTCGTTGGAATCAGAGATGGATTTTTTTAAAAGTCATCCAATCTACTCAAAATATGCCAACAAGCAGTTAGGAACTAAATTCTTAACTCAGACTCTGAGTGATAATTTATTAGTTCATATTAGGAAATGTCTTCCTGAGTTAAAACAGAATATCGAAAACTTACTAAAGCAAACTGACCTTTTACTTAAAGAGTACGGCCAAAGTGAAATGGGACCTGGTTCCAAACTGCTACAGCTACTCTCATCATACTCAACCAGTATTATTCAAAACTTAGACGGATCAAACGTACCAGGACAGATTAGCAGTAAGATTGAAAAGACCAGAGGAGGGGCTAAGATCAACAGCATGTTCTCGACGGCATTCGTTCCTCACTTAGAAAAATTATCACCTCTGGATAGCATTGACGATGATCAGGTTCAAACAATAATTAGTAGTTGTCAGGGAACTAGAAATAAACTTTTTATTCCTGAACAGGCTTTTGAAGCACTTTGTAGAATCTGTATCAGGTCTCTCGAGAGTCCTTCTTATAAATTAGTTGACCTCGCTCATGATGAATTAGTTAACTTAACTGAGGATACTTCACAGTCTTTGGCAAGATATCCTAAATTGCAATCATGTGTATCAGACTACATGAAAATATTTCTTCTTGAGTACAAAGAACCTTTGACAGCATTTGTAGGAAACTTAATGGACATGGAAACCGCTCACATTAACACAAACGTATGTTTCTTTTTTTTGGTGACGGGCTAAGGCAAGAACAGAAATCTCACGTAGAGCATAAGGGTAAAAACTTGCTCGATACGCGATCTTCAGTACCGATCCACGGTGTGAAAGCATGGCCTAATAACTTTATCACTTTTCTATTCATTCAAACACAGCATCCTGAATTCTACAACGGAGGATCAATTGATTCTCTGATCGTGAGCTGGACGCAGTCAAAGCCTGATACGACTCCCCAGACAGCGGTATGTTATTTCTTTTTTTGCACCAAACGAAGTCTGAGAAGAAACTATTCAGATTAAAAGCCGTTTATTTATTATGTCAAATGTTATCTATTTCCCTGTGGGCTCAGTAAAACTAGCTGAGATCAACAAAATATATAAGGCTGCTTATCTGAATGGTTTATTTTAAATTTTAGTCATGAAAAATATATTTTTTTTTTCAAAAAAAATTAAATAACAGCAACTACCTACTGCTGATGATATGGAGTACACGGGAGTAGCTGATCCAAAGTCACAAAGAGAGATGGAAATTATCAGAGAATTGGTGTCAACTTACTTTAAAATAACAAAGAAACACATGCAAGACCACGTTCCAAAAGCTATTATCCATTTCTTGGTTAATCGGACAAAGGAGAATATCAATACCAGGTTGGTAGAAGAATTTTATAAGGAAGAGTTGTTTGAAACACTTCTTGAAGAGAAAGACGACATCACAAGGAGACGTATGGCAGCTCAAGAGATGGCAGCCAGCTTGAAGGAGGCGTTGAAGACGTTAGAAAAAGTAAAATACTTTCGTCTGTCTTAGGTCTTTTATCGATCTGTTTGCCCTTATACTTTCTTCATTCTAGCTTTGTTCATTTTCGTATTAGACGTTACATTTTTATTCTGCAATCACAAGTGAGTTGTCATACCCCCCCCTTTTGTTATTTTATTTTATTTTTAAAAAAAGAGGAAAATAAAAAAAAAACTTTTTTTTTTATTAAAAAAAAAGACGTAGTACAAAATTTTAGCGAAATCGCCCAAAAGCACTTTTTTTTTTGAATGCGCCTCCCTGAGTGGGGGTGCACCCATCTAAAAAAGGTTTTTTTTATTTTTTCGTTAATAAATTTCTGTGTGAGTTTTCTTCATTGTTCATCCCTACCGGCAGGCCGTTGTTTTTTTCGGCTCTGGTCAGTTCCTCTCGTTGATTTCTTTGTTTAAGGGGGGTTTTTTATTATTATTTTTTTTTTTTTTGGTATCCCTTTGCTTCGCTCAACCACATGAAAACACTAACAAAAGAGAAGGCTTCATCCATTCCAAAATGTTACGATACCTTAAATACAATCCCGTCAGCCCCAAGAAGTATGAATTCCGCAATTAGTAGGGAATTCCTCATGGCTCGGTAGGCGGGTCAAACAAAAGTTTGAAAAAAAAATAGAAACAAGTCATGACTCCCGTGTTTTAACATTATCCAGTAAATGAAATTTTTTTTTCTTTTCTTTTTTTTTTTTTCTATCCTAAGGTTTCTGCCTCCTTTGAGAGAAGATGTAAAAAAATACAAAAAAAAAAAAAAAAAAGTGGGTTACCAACCTGACATCACATTCTCTGTATGGATATCTATGTTTCTTTCACAGTAGTCTCTACAATAAAAAAAATGAATAATTTTGTTTCTCAAAAAGCAGCGAATCAAATTCGACAGGAGATTGTTGATGACTACGCGGAGAAATTAACTCTGAAGGACGAAGAGAAAGAAAAGGCAAACGAAAAATGGTTCGGAAGAGGACTGATAGAAAAACTAGAAGAACCGATTGCTGAAAAAGTTATAACAGCAAAATGTCCAAAAGGTCATTCTCTAGAAGCCACTCCAAGAGAAAAACCTTGGCTATGTCAGGGATCATCAAAATGGAAACCACGCTGCTGCAACGGATCTCACAATAGCAGTTCTCACTATTCATGTACAGTAGAAAGCTGTACTTCTTGGGATGGTCTTTGTGAAGAACATTTTCACCTTAAAACAAAAGAAGCAGTTAGCAATGATAAGGCCTCATACATGACAAGTTACATCCTTAATCGTTACAACAGACCAACTAGACATATTTCACCACCACGACCTAATAGGGGAACCACATTGTCATTTCGATAAAAAAAAAAAAAAAACCTTTGTTTTTGTTTACAAAATAGATTATATTATTATTTGTTATTGTTATGTTTATTGGTTTCCCACAATTTTTTTTTTTTTTCCCCACGTAACCGTCATTTCTACACAAAGAATAAAAACACACAAAATAATGAATGTACGAAGTCTTAATACAGTAGCCGCTAGGCTACATACCTGTCGTAGATTCAACAAATCAAAAGTTGGTTGGCAAGGATCGGTTTCAACGAATAAAGATCCAGAAGATGACGTGAATACAAAATTCCGTTGGGATCAACCAGTAACAACCATAGACAAGAATGCACAACAGGTAGGATACGGTGAGATAGAAGCTTTACGAAAACAAGAACCCTCAGCTGATATAACATCACTCGTAATGAGGATGATTAATAAGAAGGAGGTTCAACATTTAATAGCCGACAGTCTCACTCCATACGATCAACTTGATCCTGTATTAATATCAGCTTTACTTAGAGACGAATTGGATGATTTCTTACAAAAACGAAACGTCACTTGCGATGAATTCAACGAAGACTATTTAATTGTTAGAAATCCAAAAACTACATCGTATGAACTTCGTCAAGCATTTCGTAAAAAGTATGTTTTTTTATTTTTTATTTTTTAAGAACCCTTATGGAGATAAGAGCGCAAAATTTCCATTGCTAGGCAGGTAGAGGTCTGTACCTGGTTTGGTGCCATATCGTGCGCAAGAAATAATGTCCTCGTTAACCCACTACCCATGTGAGAGACTTACTTATGTTGTCCACTGAGTAGATGTTTTCTCGTACTTCACATTTTATTTATTTCTGTTTGAATTCTTTACCTTTAAAGCGCAGAATTTCCATTGCTAAGCAGGTAGAGGTCTGTACCTGATTTGGTGCCATAAACTGCGCGAGAAGTAGGTTGATTTTTTTTTTTTTTGTATAGCAACGCTCCCATGAAACAGATAAAGAAGTCATGAACTCAAACTTCTTTTAATCTCAGCCGTTTAGTTAAGGGAGCCCTCCATGTTGGTTTGCCTTTTACACTTTTAATTTCAAAAGCGCAGAATTTCCATTGCTAAGCAGGTAGAGGTCTGTACCTGATTTGGTGCCATAAACTGCGCGAGAATACCAACTAAGTGAGTCTCTGTTGTTATAATTTATTAACAACAACAATAACAACAACAGGTATCACTTCAATCCGTATGCAGTCACATACAAAGAAGAAGAATTGATCATAAGTGATGAAGACGCTAAGAAGCTTCGATACAAAACAGTTACAGTAGCATGGGAGAAGACATCCATAGCGATAGAATATAGAAAGTGGGAACAGAAAATGGAAGAAATTTTTGATTTTGGTTTCGCTGCACCAGAACTAATTGAGTTGAAGAAGATTGTCAATACGCCCAAAGGACATTCAGCTGTATCGCTTTATCAACATAATACTCTTGGTGTACTGTACAGAGCTTTTATGTACACAGGTCGTATAGACGGATTAGGTGCAGAGAAGCTATTCTCACCAAGGTATCTTCCGACGTGGGCTGAAGTTGATGACATTTTTAAACTTGATTTGGCAAAGCCTCACCAATGGAAGCCACTTTCTGCCACTAAAGCCATTGATAAGGTCAGACTGCTTGATGACTACAACAGAGATTATAACGGGTATTTTCATAACGTATCTTATGCAACTTTTATGAGTTATTTTTCTGATTTACATATGAGTGCTTTACCTCTGAAATACCATTGTAAGTGTACTGGAACTCTGATTGTACCCACACAGGAATATATTGATTCTTTAGCGACGTATCTCGTGGAGAGATCGCTTGCGTTTAAGTCAATTGATGTTCCTGTTGTGGAAGTTGGATCAGGATCGGGTAGGCTTTCATATTTCTTGAATGAAAATGAAATTATTAAAAAAGCGGGACTGACAGTAATCGCAACAGATCAGAATCCAATCACCTCTCATGGTCTTTTAGGAATTCCAAGCAACGACATCGATCTTTTTAAACCGTTTAAAAACGAAGCACTATCTCACGAAGAAGCCGTGTTAAAGTATAAACCAGCCATCATAATCTCTCAAATGACACCTAACGGAGTTGACTGGACTGCGAGTTGGAGGTCAAAACCTTTCGTTTTAGAGTACGTCCTTATCGGGATACCTGACTCGCCATCAAGTGGTAAAGCATGGCAAACATGGGGTGTTGTTTGGGGATCTGCTTCAGCAGTTCGTATCATCCCTCCATACGTAAGAGATGGGTTTAAAAAAACATATTTAGATAACATCTCCAGGTATCTCATAGGACAGGATGAACATGGTCAGTGTCAAGGTCTTCACAGAGCTGTGTCATTTAAGAGACTGACAGCACCAGAGCATATTATAAGAAGACATTTAGTTCCAAAGATGGTACCAATTTTATTCGTGTCATTCTTTATTGGGTTAGCGTATCTGTCGATGCCTGAAGAGTAGCCTTTTCATACGAGAATATCGTGAAAATAGTCAGTTCTTAAAGAAATTGAAAACTCGTATTCAGCCCTCTGTGAGATTATTAATCAATCACTACCTTAGTAGTGTGATGCCGTGTAGGCTTTTAGATAATCGTTTTAGTATCTCAGTTCACGCATTTAGAATTATACAAATTTTATTTTATTGAAGTAGCAATATAATAATAAAAAAAAATGAAAATACCATCAACGAGGATGATCGATGACATGAAACTTAGATTATTCAATCAAGAAGTTAATCGTTTCCCTTACAGAGCAACTACACGACTGGGATTTATATTAGTTGGTAGAGCCAGTCATAGACTTGATGAAATGGCGAGATGCCTAACCGCAGCGATCTGGGGAGATGTAAAAGCAACTATTGACATCACATTGTTTTTGTTATCTCCTGATGGAGGTGAAGTTTCCTTGGTTAAAGTTGACGTTGTGAAATTTAAAGAAGCAGTTGGACCTGTTCCGGATGAAGAAACAATTATAAAAAAAGTACTCCAGCTTGGTAAACGTGCTAATAAACACCCAACTCTAAAAGAATGTATTCTCACGGAGTCTTTCTTACAACAGTATGATGACAATAGTGATGTTTTAGTAGAGCTACACGAAGATGCTCAGTTAACTCTGGCAAGTGGTTTTTCAAATAGCAATTTGAAAAATTCACAAAAACTATCATCGATAAGAAAATTATCATCTGAATGGAATCGAACATTGTGGCTTTTTGGAGTACACGAAGATTTCCTTAAAGAGGTCAGAACAGTTCGAGAACATCTACAAAAAGTACTGCAACACACGATAAGGGTATCTCTAGGACCTGTCTCATTACACAGCAGTGCGTGTGTTCATGTTGTGTGTGGATTTCTTACTGCATGCCGACCGTCAATACCACATAAAGTTTTCGATAGCATAGCTGAAATTATTTTAGATGATAAACTTAATAACTTATCAATTCTCAATCCGAGACTACGGGTCTCGTTAGATTTAGAATGTGGAATGAGATGTGTTCCAGACAGGGGAGCCATTCATTTTTTTATCAAAATAGACAACGATTCCTTACACCCAAATATTACAATACACCTATCAACTATAGCTGCTATATGGGCATCGAAAAGTACGTACAGATCGAGGGATACGAAATTACATTTAATATATGAATCAGACGTTGTTAAAACCTATGACAGAACGCTACTTGATTATATGCCTCGACAGAATGATGATGGAAAAGCTCCAAATAATAAAAATGTTTTGCTTGCTTTGGAAAAGTGTAATCTTGAAATGAAATCCTCTGATGTGATAACGACATTGTTGGAGGCGACTTGTAAGAAAAAAAGTTTTTTAGTATTGGAGTGTTCTGATAGTCATTGGAGTCATCCTCTTCATGTCGATGATGAATTTATTTCGTGTTCTGATCCACGTCCTCGAGAGGAACCTTTATTCTGTTTCGTTAACTCTCGATGTCCAGATCTCAGTGAAATATCACAACAAAAACAAGTTGTGAAGATGTCAACTTGTATCCGCGGTTCCTCAACAACTATCTTCAGTATTGCAATTCCCAGAGTGATCCTTACACTTCAAGGATTGCACAGTTTAGGAAGGCTTAAAGGACTTGTTCGTAAATATGGTTCTTGTGAGAATCAAATAGCGACTTCAACGTCAAAGAACATAACTGCTTCGGAAGTGTTGAATTTTTGGAACTCAGAGGGATTCGAACTTCAGAGAGAACCCAGTCCTGGAGATGAAATCATCACTAAATCACCAACATGGACAATCACTGCTCCGGTAGCAGCCGTACGGGCTCAGGGAACAATGGCTTTCTTGGGTGTGTTAACAACTACAAATGACCGAATTCAAGTCATATGTCCTCTTAGAGACTGGCCAATTGAAGACATTCACTCAATACGAAAGGCACATGCTGGTGATTATATATCACTGATAGCGACATCAGGATACACACCGAAGGGAAGACTTTCTTTGTTTGCTTCTAAACTAATATCACATACTGTTGGTGAACCAATAGATCATTGTAACCCAACTCTTATTAAAACTTATGAAAGTTTTCTCACATGCATAAAACCAAGTGGTAAAGTAACCCACTTAACCTCCACTACCAGGAGTGGTGATCGACCGACAGTTGCTTGCTTAGCGACAAAGATGTTTAACGACGGGGGTAGATTATACCCAGTACACTTGGTTGAGAAGGATACTAGTGGATTGACGTTGTTTTCGAAAGATTCAAAAAAAACAGAAACCTTATCAGAGATGTTAAGGGTCTCTGCCAAGCAGTTTATTGTTGTCGCCTCAGCATTGGAGGGAGTGACTTTACCTGCTCAGGGAGATACTTGGATCAATGAAAAACCATTAAAAGAAGTTGTCAGAGAAAAAAAAGATGGAAAGGCAAAGAAATCAGCCAACAGAAGACAAGCCTCACGCATACCAACTGAGGCTAGAACTGTATTTAAATGTCTTGTGGAGATACCGTCAGCGAAGGCAGTGATACTTTTAGCAAAACCAGAAACTTCGTGTACCCGTCAGATAAGAAGACATTTATCAGATATCAATCTTTATATTGTTGGTGATCATCTTCAAGGTACGTCTCTTGTGAACAGAAATTTCGCAAAAACGTATTCGTTTACATCCACAGCTATTCATTTCTACTCCGCCACGAATCCAAAGTTCTGTGAGATGGGATCAAACGAAGAAACACTATCATCACCTCTACCTGCAGAACTGAAGTCATTTATATGTTCAATGCCTTGGGATAAGAAAAGTGTTATTGGAACAGAGTTTTCAATTTTAGCGGGTCTCTGATGGAGCACTCAAGTCGTTTCTCAACTACCAATCGTATGATACTTTTTATCTATTGTTCGTAACGCTTTATATCACGTGAATCTGGTTTTTTTTTTTTTTTTTTTTTAAATTAAAGTTGGGTTTATTATTTATTCTTTTCTCTCCCTATCAGCTTTTAAAAAGAAACAACGATGCTTTCGATTCGTTGTGTGCTACCTACAACAACAGTAGTAATAGAAGTGTCACCCTTGGATACTGTCGGAGATGTTAAAGAGAAGATAGCGGATCAACAGGGATTCGAACTGGATTATTTTCACCTTTACTTTCAAGGTGAACTACTTGACACTTCATCAGATACGTTTCTTAACAGAACTGGTTGCGGCAACGATGATCAAATAGAATGCGAAATATCTCGAAAGGGAGTGGCAATTCAGAAATTAAGAGGACGAGAGATTTCTTGTGAAACATTTATCACAGAAATCGAAAACAACGGATCGTTGATTGAAAGTTTTATAGACTCGGGTCTCGATGTAAATTTTGCAAACAAAAACTTAACAACGCCTTTGATGGCAGCACCGAATAAGGAAATAATGCTGCTGTTATTATCAAAAGGTGCTGATCCTAATTTCAGAACTTCGAAGGGTCGAACTGCAGTTATGTCTGAGTCGGTTTTGAGAAATACTTCGCTGTTGAGAGTTCTTCACGACAACGGTTCAGACCTTCGTCTGCATTCAAACAGTGGATACACATCGTTAACATATGCTGCTGACATTGGTATATTAGATTCGGTAAAATACATATTAAATACTTTTAAAACTAAACAAAATCGACTACGGTTTATTAACCAATCAACATCAGAAGGAACAGCTATAATGCTTGCCTCATTTAACGATCATACTAATGTAGTTTCAGTGTTACTAGATTACGGAGCTGACCCAAACAAAGCAACCAAGAGTGGACACACACCATTACATTGCTCAACTCAAAATGGAAATCTTGAAGTCACAAAAATGCTGATTCAGAAAGGTGCTTATGTAAATGTTACTTCAAAAGATAGCTTCACTCCACTAATAAATGCATGTGGACAATCACTCGACCACGTTGAGTATATATTAAATGCCGGTGCCGCAGTCGTTGATGATAAAAAGTTCCCCGGCATTGGCTACCTATGTGTGCACGACAGTGAATGTGATCGAGTCATTTCTATAATAAAAAAACTTATTGCTGTGGGGGCATCTCCTGATGCAGCATGGGATGAAAACACAGCTCTATCATGTGCGGCGTCTATCGGAAATATGTCGTATGTCAAATTCCTTCTTAGTCAAGGGGCTAGCATATCATCTGAAAAAGGGAATCATGCGCAATCACCAATTCATGTCGCGTGTTATAATGAAAGAGAAGAAGTCGCATCGTACATTATTGATTATTGCAATGACAACTCTGATGATGGTGATTGTATTTGTAGTTTACATAATGAGTGTGAGAATGGAAGTACGACGTTGATTGACTGCTCTTTTAGCAATATCTCAATCGAACTCTTCACTAAAATTCTTAAACATCCTGGAGTCAATATTAACTTTGTTTCAAAAGAAAAATCTTTTACAGCGTTATCGAACGCTGTCAACGGAGATAACCTTGAGCTGGTTAAGTTACTACTGACCTTTGGTTCATCTGTTAGCCAACCAGCACCAATTCTTTTATACTCTCAGTCAGTTACAATGTCATCTCTCTTGATTGAACATGGTGCTGACCCAAATGCTGTAATACATCACCACGCATACCCACCAGGAGTAGTTACGTATTATCAACAATATAGTAGCTGTATAACTCTGTTAGACGTTGCATATGAAATGGGTTGTGAGGATTCTATAAAACTGTTTGAGGGAGCTGGTGTAAAGCGAACCATCAATGAAACGAATTAAGTTTTTTAGTTTACTTCCATGTTGTTCATTGAATCTTCTATCATAATTTCCTCCTACTTGGAGGATGTTCCTTGCCCTTGTTATTCATGTCCCTTCCATCATGTTAGATTCTTGCCTTCTCATGGATTGGGACCGTTTGTCTCTTTTTTTTTTTTTTTAAATTTTTTTTTTTTTTCTTCCCAAAATTTTTCTTTCTTTGGTATGAATTACGTTTTATTTCAAAATAAATAAATAAAATAATAATATTTCTCCTCCTTCCCAGTAAAATAATGAACTATTAACACATTTGATACATGTTTCTGTTGGACATAACTGTTGATGTGTTGGGTGTCGCAGTCTTTGATGTGAGAAATGAATTTCCATTCCGACCAACGATACGTGAGATCGAAGCAAAGATTTGGGAACTAATAGAAGGAAATCCTGAATTAGATAAAGTAATTGAAAGCGCTCCTCACAGTGTGATTAGTAAAAAGAGGGTCTTCCATCAAGGACGATGGAGAGAATTGATAGGTGGATCTCAGCTACAAAAGAACGACCTTCTTTACATCACAATAGAAACAGAAATCACTGCAACATTAGTAACAAATAAAACACTTGAAACTGAGGCTGCTAAACGACATGCTGACAATAGAGAGCATGCCATTAAAGCAAGCAAGTCTTGGATGACACTAAAGGAGCAGCATATTGACAGTTCACTTAATGATAAACGAGCTGATTGGAATAAACTTTTCACTTCGATATTGGGAGGTTCTGAACGACCAGAACTTTCACCTCAACGAGGAACCCGTCCTCCATTACCATTCAACCTTCCGAGATCAAGAATTCAATCACCTCCAACTATGGTTATGAAGGATATAAACGTTCAAGGGATAACTTTGAATTCAGATAATAGGATCTCCTCTCTCTTACCTCCAGCGAGTAGGCATTTGGAACTCTTCGTTGGTCAGAAGATTCTTTCTGTTGATAAACGTTTGGTTAATTGTGAATTATTTCCGTCGTCTGGAACTGCCACACTCATCGCAGAAACAGCCGCAAGCACAGAAATTGAATCTGAAATTGAACAACAATTACAACAAGCTGAGAAGAAGAGACAAGAGAGGAGGAAGTCGATCTTACACGGAAGTTAGTTCCTCTTGTTTTTCTTTTTTTTTAAACTGTATCTTTTTTTTTTAAATTTTTAATGTCTTTTGTTCAGGCTTAGATAATTCCAACTTTTTTTTTTTTTTTTTTGTTGACTGTTGTTTGAATACTTCCCTTCAAACAAGTATTGCTCAGCACATTAAAGTAGTGAGCAGGGTGATATTTTATTATTACATCAGATCCCCGAAGCAATAAAAAAAAAAAATGGACGCAATTCGTCGTGACTACGAAATCCACGAACAACTCGGAAAAGGATCATATGCGACGGTGTTTAGAGTGGTTGAGAAATCAACAAAACAGCACTACGCTGTTAAGGTCATGGATAAAGCAAGATTAGGAGAGAAGGGAATGCGACAAGTTCAAGACGAAGTAAGCATTCTAAGAGTTGTTGATCACCCAAATGTAATTAAACTCAAGGAGGTGTGTGAGGATAAATCCACCTGTTGTTTGGTAATGGAAATTATAGGTGGAGGTGAACTGTTTAAAAGAATAACCCAATTACAGCATTACTCTGAAAGAACTGCTTGTGAATTGATGAGGAATTTCATGAAAATTTTAGTTTACCTCCACGATCAGGGAATCGTTCATCGGGACTTGAAACCTGATAATCTTTTATTGAAAGAATCTGAAACTGATATTCAATCAAACAACTTAGAAGTTACTTCAGTCATGTTAGCAGATTTTGGATTCGCTGCTCACTACCGAGGAAAACAAATGATCCAAGCATGTGGAACACCCTATTACATAGCACCTGAATTACTTCAAACAGGTGTGTACAAGACTAGACCTTGTTATACACCACCTCCATGTGATTTGTGGTCTGCTGGTATTATTTGTTATGTTTTATTGTGTGGATATCCTCCTTTTAGAGTTCCTCGTGATGCAATCGACGCAAAGAGTAAATTATTTAAACAAATTGTGAAAGGAAAAGTTCAATTTGATAAAGGTCAGTCCTGGGATAACATCTCATCAGAGGCAAAGGATTTTATTTTAAAACTGTTAGTTGTGGATCAAAATGGAAGACTAACTGCACAGCAAGCTTTAGAACATCGCTGGTTTGAATCTCAAGGGATAAAAGATACTCATCTCTCGTCATCTGTTGATGAATTGAAAAGTTTTAACAGCAAAAACAAGATAAAAGGAGCAGTTTATGGAGTCGAAGCGGCCTTTCGTCTTATGTACACGGAAGCTTGTGACAAAAGAGGTGTTAGAAGGGTATGTTTGTGGTTTGTCTGAGAAAAACTGGAAAAAAAAAAAAAAAAAAAAAAAAAAACAGAATAGCAGTTTGCTTGATCAGTTCGAATCCGCGACTACCCCCCTGACTTCTGTTGATTTATCGAATACTTATTTAGGACCGAAGGGATTTGAAGCACTTCTCAGTATTTTAAATAAACATCCAACTCTTAAAACATTAAAATTATCGAATTCTCTAATAGACACAGATCAGTGTGTCCGTCTTTGTAAAGTACTTCAGGATCCGAAATCGTTGTCTCAAATCGATAACTTAGAACTATCAGATAATCCTTTGACTCATCCTGCTGGGAGAGCATTGTTAGGAATGATGCAAGCACGTAGAAAAATAATTCATATAGTGTTGTCAGGAACTCATATAAGCGCTGCTTTAGTAAGAAAAATTCATGATCAAGCAACACGTAATAAAGGCATACGAGAACAAGCAAAAACAAACGGAACTCCTATTCGGCAAAGAGCACCTTCGGGTACGCGGAATAATTCTCGAACACCTCCTGGAAGTAGGAAGCCATCTCCTGGTCGACCACCAGGAGGACGACCATCTGGGGGTCGATTGCCTCCAATTAAATAGTTGTTATTGCGAGTAAAAAAAAAAAAAAAAAAAGGATACTACTTCAACTATTGTTTTGTTTATCGTAACTTGTATTATTTTTTTTATAAATATTCTACTCGTCGATTTTACAATCGTCGTGGTATTGACGTCAGACTGATATACGTCTTGTATTATTTACACTATTCTTTTTCCCTTTATTTCCCCCTATCTCATCCTTGTTATTTACCCTGATAACAAACAATGCTATTAACGCTGTTGTTGTTGTTGTAGTTGTCGTCGTTGTTGTTGTGATAATAAATTCGTTTTCTTTCCCAGGATTTCAGAACAATAGAATATCTTGATCGGTTTTTTTTTGAGGGGAAAAAAAAAATAAAAAAAAATCTTTGTTTTAATACCCTAAAGTTGTTACTGTTTTTACATTGTCAAAGTTTCACCCCCTCCCACAGTAACGACATGATTCAATCTACTTGGGGGCCTGCTGGTCCCCCTGGTAGGGAGAATACTCCTGTTGTGGGATTTAAGCAATTTTTTAAGCATCTGGTAGGATGGAAAGAAGGATCAAATTTTAAAGTAAACGGAACAGTAATGTTAGTTATGATGGTTTTAGTGTTAGTATCCGAACGGTTATACGCAGGGTTGAAACAGAATCTTCAAAGTCGATTAGTTGAATGGAAGAAACGAACAGAGAGGAAAGACACAGTTGATGAAACACAGACGGGGGATTGTTCTGAATCTCCAGTCACTGATTCTCACAATGATGTCGCTTCTAAGATTGCTGTTCCGACTGTTAGACCGGCATCATCAGTCTCATCGTCTCGGTCATCACATCCTCATGATGGAAATGATCCTTCTGTCTCTCGCGATCAACGACTTCAATTTCTAAAAATATTTAACAGACATTATCAGGTTGTTAATAAAAAATAATATTCAACTTCAGCTTGTCATCTGCGCCGTACCTCCATGCATTTCAGAGGGTTTGCTTATTTCTGTTTCTTCTTTTTTAAAAAAAAAAAAGTTTTTATTGTTCTGTTCTTGATTTGTTTTCTTGCCTGTGCTGTCCATCAAGCTGCTTTCTTTTGTATATTTAGACCATTGTTAGTTTGTTTTAGTAGAATAGCAATTTTTTAATTTATTTATTACTATTATTTTTTATCTTCGTTCTTTAATTCGAAAAAAAAGAAGAAAAAGGGGAGAAAAAACAAACACATTTTCTACCACGAGAAGTCCCTTTTTTTTCTTTCTTTTTTTCTTCTCGAAGTGTTTCTCGAGTATGCGGCCACAACCCGAATACACGAGTTCAGATTTTTGTGCTCTCCAGACGTTCAACTGTAACTTATGGTAAAGGGAGTTCTGTACTCTCTTACTGTCGCAGTGGGGGTCTATTTTCTTTGTAGCAACGGACGCCTTGCAAAATTGATCAAAAGAAAAAAAAAAAGAAGAAGAAAACCGAAAAAAAAAAAAAAAAAAATGAGGATATTCAAAGTGAGGAGGGTTTCATCCCTCTTCTTTATTACTGCGATGTATGGCAGCGCTCAGTTTGTTTAGTTTCTTTTTTTTTATAAGTGTTTAATTTTATTTTGTAAAATTTAATAATTATTAATTCTCATCCCCACAACAGCTTTTCATCAACGAACACCACAAATAGCATAGATGAGAGGGCTACATCAACTACGAAAAGTTCGTTCGATGAAACCAATGGCTAGAGCTCGATACTACTGTAGGAGAGCTTGGTATCAAGTGTCTACTGTTTTATTGTTTTTAGTACTGATGATGTTGGTAGACGGAGTAGCTGCTGGATTCGATACTGGTGCTGCAGCCAACAACAAGTTAATGAATTTCCCTTTAATAAAGGGAACAGATCATGTTGTAAACAGAGAAACAGGAGATACCTTAGACGACGTCAGCAGTCTTGATTATGATGAGCGTCGGTGGGCTGTTGGTGATGTTGACATGATATTGAGGTTTAAAAAAAAACCAACAGCCTACTGCACTTCATACGTCGCCGTTCCTGCTGAAAATACTTGGCCTACAGGAGTTCGAGTCCTTCTTTATATGGGTTGTTTGTTCTACCTCTTTCTTGGGGTTGCGATTGTCGCTGATATTTTCATGGGTGGGATTGAGCAGATTACAGCTGAAAGAGAAACTGTTATAATGGGTACTGATAAGGACAACGTTGAAAGAGAAAAGGTAATTATGTTTACAGTATGGAATGACACTGTTGCTAATTTAACACTATTAGCTCTTGGATCGAGTGCTCCTGAGATATTATTGTCGGTGTTGGAGACTATTCAAAACTTAGATAAAGTTCCTGGTGAGTTAGGTCCGTCAACGATTGTTGGGTCAGCAGCATTCAACTTGTTGTGTATATCAGCAGTCTGCATGTGGTCTTTGGAAAATATAAAAAAAATCCGAGATTTTGGAGTGTTTCTCATTACGTCGTTCTCTTCAGTATTTGCATACGTTTGGGTTCTTGTTGTACTGCAATTTAATACCCCGGACGTTGTTGACTCCTGGGAGGCAGTTGTAACATTTCTCTTCTTCCCATTACTGGTGGGTATGGCCTATGCTCAAGATAGAAACTGGGTTTGGTTTCGCGGAAAAAGTGCGCACCCTTCAGATGAAAACACATCTGAGACTGGAACTGTTAGACGCCGAGGAACTCGAATTCTTGACGCCACTCTAGTGGATTGTACCAGAGAGGAAATAAAAGATATTGTTAAAAATACTAAAGACAGACGTGGTACTCTCACAGAGAGTGCTATCAGTCAGGAATTCGCACGCAAACATCCACCAAAACTAAACCGTGGTCACTACCGAATGAACGCAATTCGACAGGTTGCAGCGAAAGCAAAAATAATCAAAACTCTGAAAGAGATGGCAGAAACTGGAAACAAAGTTCACCCTGAACCCGAAAAAAGAAAACAATTCGTCCCAGAGAGTGGAATAGTCGAATTCAGCAGTCCTTCTTATTCCGTATTAGAGTGTGAAGGCGAGGTTCTACTTCATGTAAAACGACATAACGGATCTAAAGGGAAATCCATAGTACGCTATGCGACACAAGACCTGACAGGTCAAGAAGGTGTTCATTATGTTGGGACTTCAGGAGAAGTTTTATTCGAAGATGGTGATACTTCTGAGAAGACAGTTCGAATTGCAATTATTGACAACGACGTACGCAATGCTGACATGGTTTTTACGGTAAAATTAACATCAGACACATCTATGCTAGGAGATGTAAAGTTTGCAATCATTACCATCATAGACGATGACTTACCAGGTGAGATTCAATTCGCCTCACCTGCTATTCAAGTTCAAGAATCACAAGGCAAAGTTAGAGTAAAAGTAATACGTGAGAATGGATCAACGGGTTCATTAATTGTTCACTATAGAACTCAGGATGGTGTTGGTAGCAGTGCTGCTGTGGCACCCGAAGACTATGAAGTAGCACAAGGTCACATGCATTTTGATTCTGGTGAGACAACAAAATACATTGAAATAGTAATCGTTGATGACAGTCAATATGAAAAAACAGAACACTTCTTCGTGTGTCTCACTGGTGTTGAAGGCAAAGCCGGTGGAAAACTTGGCCAACCTTGCAAATGTCGCGTTGACATTGTCAGTGATAATCGTATGGTGGAGTTAATTGAAAATGTTCTTTTTAAAGTTCAAAAGGAGGCTACTGTAACACAAGCATTCACTAATTCTTGGGTTCATCAGTTTAGAGATGCGATGAAGATTGGAGGAGAAGGAGAAGAAGTTCCTAACATCGCTTTTGTAATGCATTTTTTCACATTCTTTTGGAAGGTACTATTTGCTTGCATTCCACCAACAACTGTTAAAGGCGGATGGGCATGTTTTGGTGTGTCGCTGATGTTCATTGGACTGGTCACAGCAATGGTAGCAGAGATAGCTGGACTACTTGGTTGTGTTATGGGTCTTGAAGACTCAGTAACTGCTATCACTTTTGTAGCTTTGGGAACATCCCTTCCAGACACTTTCGCATCCATGCAAGCAGCAGAACAAGAGGAATATTGCGATGCTGCAGTCGGTAACGTCACAGGTTCCAACAGCGTAAATGTTTTTCTCGGTCTTGGACTTCCCTGGGTAATCGCTTCAATATATTATGAAGTAAAGGGTGAATGCTATATAGTACCGGCAGGAGCTCTGGGATTCTCTGTGTTGGTGTTTACAGTTTGCGCAGTTATTTGTATTTGTATTTTCTTTATTCTTCGTAAGACTCAAGGTGGTGAGCTAGGAGGACCAAATCGTAAGCCAATTGCTTTTATTATGATCAGCTTATGGCTTATTTACGTTGTTATGTCTTCTTTAAAGGCTTACAATCATTTTTCATTTCCTGGGACTGAAAAACGGTGTCCGTGTTCATGCAAGAATAGGGGTGTTCTCCCTTGGTCTATGGACCTTAGTAAAACTGGTAATTGTATTAAAGCGAATTGTCCCATACCTGGGTATGTTCCTCCACCAACTGTTCCAAGGTTTTCTTGTTCGGTTCTCCCAGAGATATTTACTCCAACTCCAACATAAATATATTATTTATGAATTGTTTTAAATATTAAGGTTGTGGATGTATTGCACTAAGTCGTTCTACGTCCATCGCGATAAGATGAAATCAACATATACGATCAGACTTAAACCGTTATCGTAGATAGGGAAGAATTGTCGGACACTATCGATATTTTTATTATTATTATTATTATTTTTTTTTTTTTTAAATATTTCTTTTTTTTCTATCACTGTTTTTTATCCAGTGAGTGAATGCCTTTTCAGGGAAGGCAGTGCAGTGTACTTTCCAGTACTGCATACCAAACGTTTTAAGGTGTTTTTTTTTTAAAAAAAATAAAAAAATTAAAGACAGATGACTATAGGCTCAGTGATCGCTTGTTTCAAAGCCGGTTGATTATTTTCGTGTGGGAAAAAAAAAAAAAAAAAAAAAAAAAAAAGCTGATGAATTGAAGGGTGAGACGACGTGTTTTCTTTTTGTTAATTCTCTTTTTCCCTCTTCCCCATTTAAGCTAAACATTTATTTTTAAAGAGTAAAAAGCTTGTTGACTAGTAATTGGTAGGTGAAACCTATACTTTGCCGTATTGGTTTTAGTTTATCAGGGCTCACGAGTATTTAAGTCAGCCTTTTATGACATTTGCAGAGTGTTTGTTTACCTTCAGTTAACTTTTTAATATCGTACAAATATTTGTGTTTTAAAAATTATGCTCAAAACCGTTGTCTCCCAGGGTTTTTTTTTTTTTTTCCCGTATGATTGTTTTTTTAAATTATAACAAGAAATTGTTAGTAATTTCATTTTTTTTTTCTTCTTTTCTTTCGGATTTTTTATTCCACACATTCACCTGTATTTCGGATTAAAAAAATATATTCATAAATCAGATCCCACTCGGACATAACAACATAACGATATACGAGGCATTAGTATGTTAGCAAAACTCTTCTTTTTTCATGAGTAGAGTGTTGTTAACTAGGACGTGGGTATTTACAATAAAACTACACTACAATTTTTTTTTTTCTTTTTTTCCCCCCTACTACACGTTTCTACGTTTAGTAGATTATTGTTTGCAGTTCTTTTTTTTTTTTTTTTTTCCCTTTATCGGCATATCCAAGTTTAAAATTAAAAAAAAAAAAAAAAAAGGTTGACGCGAGTTGGGAGGGGAGCTGGTCACTACTATTAATGACTCGTCAAGTATGCGTACCAGGCAGTTCCAACACGCAATAATAATTTAAAAAAAAAAAAAAAAATGAAGAGACTGTCTCTCCACCCGTATCCCTATCTATCTCTCTCCCTCTCATGTTTATTATTAGCAAAGTCTTGTTGGAAAATGATGTCTGAACCTTATTAAAAAAAATTCGATATCAAAACAACAGGTAATTTAACATTAATGTCATTCCTCTTTTTTAAAATTCTCCTCAAAAATATTCGTATTATTCAGTTTAAATAAAACAACACAATGAAAATATCAAGAGAGCTACACATAAGGATGTGGGTAACATCGCTGAGTGGGGCTGGATTGATAGCACTTTGGGGATCCTTATCATTGTATTATCAAATGGTGGAATGCATACCTGCAGTATGTAGTTTTTTTTTCTTTTGTTTTGTGAGGTTCAGTATTACTGTCTGAGATTACAACATACAATACAGAACCTTCATATAGCACGTGAACGGTTCGAATTTGATCCCGCTTACCTAGCTAGAATAGAACACGGAAGGGGTGGGAGGGATAGAGCAGAAGACCACTTTGGATTGAACCAGCAATCTGGTGGTAGAGCAATGTGATTATTACCATACCTGGACCGATTAAATAATAATAACTTACCTGTGGAACTCCTTTAAAAGAGAGTACCGTATCGTAATGTGATTATACTCACTTAGAATTGGGTTATGCAATGGGACCTTTTAGTCTTTGTGATTCAAAACAAAGAGAGGACTACTATTAGTGAGCACACCATCTCGAATTTGAAGCTATCCATCGTGGAATGCCTTTCTGGGGGATCCTATCTAAGAGACCAGATGCGCATTAGAGTTAACAACCTCCTGGGAGTTGGTTGTCCTTTGGCGGTGTCTGCGAATCAGAAGACAAGTCGAATTATTATCTTGTCGCTTTGTTGATTACGACTCCCGTTATAATTAATTCTCAATAACAGTTTTTTTTTTTTTTTTTTTCAAACTAAAAATAAAGAAAAAAAAAAAAAACATGTCGAACATATCGGAAGTATTCCCAGGTCTGTTTGTTGGTGGAAGAGAAAGCTCTTTTGATGAAATACTACAATCCAACGTGTCTTCTATTGTTTGTTTAGAACAAAAATTATTTGATAATTACAAAGGAAGGATTGACTACTTAAATATCAAAATTGAGGATTCACCTGATGAAGACATCAGTGGTGTTTTCGATACAAGTTTTAACTTTATAAAAAAAAATCTTAATGAGCATAAAAATATTCTGATTCAATGCAAGGCTGGTGTTAGCAGGTCCGGTACCATTGCAATCATGTATATTATGACAATGCGTAAGCAACCTTTGTTGAAGACGCTGTGTGATGTTAAAAAAAAAAGGGTTATTGTTAAACCTAATGTTGGATTTTTCAAAGCATTATTGAGATATGAAAAAAATCTTCTTGGGAGTAATTCCCTAAGCATTGATGATTACGATGAACTTTTATAGTGATTTATCGGTTTTTTTACACACTTATAATTATTACGTGATAGGTTTTTGTTGAGCGGGTTTTTTTTTCTAATATAAATTATTTCCTCATTTTTTTTCAGTATTTTTTTATATCTTACCAAACTAAAAAAACAAAAAATGACAGTACAGAAGGAAAAGAGAGGTTTAGAGGAGACTAAATCTGTGAAGGTCGCTAAAGTCGATGAAGAAGACATCAAGGCCTTAGAAGCAAAAGAACCACTTTTAGTTTCAAACCCTCATCGGTTTGTTTTATTTCCGTTAAACTACGACGATATATGGAAAATGTACAAACAAGCTGAGGCTTCGTTTTGGACTGTTGAGGAAGTTGACCTTCAGGCGGATCTTCCAGATTGGAATAACACTCTTAATGATGATGAAAGAAATTTCATTAAACATATTCTAGCATTCTTTGCTGCTTCTGATGGAATTGTGTTGGAGAATTTAGCTGGGAGATTCATGAACGAGATTCAAATTCCTGAGGCGAGATGTTTCTACGGATTTCAGATAGCTATTGAAAACATTCACAGTGAGATGTACAGTATGTTGTTAGACACTTACATCTCTGACAAGGAAGAAAAGACAAGGTTATTCAGTGCCATGGACACTGTTCCATGTGTCGCAAAGAAGGCTCAATGGGCAGTAAAATGGATCGGGTCAGACTCGTCATTCGCTGAGCGTATTATTGCTTTTGCTGCTGTTGAAGGAATCTTTTTTAGTGGTTCTTTTTGTTCGATATTCTGGATGAAGAAACGTGGTCTCATGCCGGGACTTACTTTTTCCAACGAATTGATTTCACGTGACGAAGGTCTTCACTGTGACTTTGCTTGCTTGTTATACAAGCATTTGCAATACACTAAACTAAGTGAAGAACGTGTGTCAGGAATAATCAAGGAAGCAGTCGCAATTGAACAGGAATTTGTCTGTGAAGCTCTCCCAGTAAAGTTAATCGGTATGAACAAAGATTTAATGGCACAGTACATAGAGTTCGTTGCTGATAGACTGATGGTATCCTTAGGTTACAGCAAACCTTATAATGTACAAAACCCGTTTGACTTCATGGAGCTGATTTCCCTTCAGGGAAAAACCAATTTCTTTGAAAAACGTGTCTCCGACTACGCAAAGGCCGGTTGCAATGAAAAAGCCGACCCAAAGGCTGGACTTAACTTCAACGAAGAATTTTAAGAAAAATATTATTATTATTATTATTATTATTTTTTTTTTTTGACATACGGTATAGGGTCTTAAACAGCCCTGTCAATACATTTTCATAGCATGTATCTTAAACAAACGAAGAAGAAAGGAAAAAAAAAAAAAAGTAAGCCTTTTCTAAAAAGAAGTTATATCACGTTTTTTATTAAAAACTGGTAGTCGCAATTACGGGTTGATAAATCAATCATTTTGGGCATTTGTCCAGTATGCAGGTACTCCTTCGTAGCTGTGGCAGTCTGCCTGGGTGAGAAGATCGAGGAGAAAAAAAAAAAAAAAAAAAAAAAAAAACCCGTTACCCTAGATTTTTCCCGCCCACATTTATATTTTTTTTTGCCTTATATTTCCTCTCAAAAAAAAAAAAAAAAACACAACAATTCCTTCGTGTAGGTGCACAAAAAAGGTAAACAAGAAACCAATACTATTTTGCCATCAAGGGTGAGAAGCTTTATTTAATTTTTTATGTATCTCTGAAAAAAAAATAAAATTGTTCTTTAGTTGAGTAATGGTAAATCTGCGATGAGGTTTATTCTTGTTTTTTTTCCTTAGAACCTTTGCGTCATTTCCCCCTCTCATTATTTCCCGTCCCAGGCTTTTTAGATATTCAAAAAAAAAAAAAAAAAAAAAAAAAAATTTGACATACGATTTTTTGACTTTATTTTTTTTCCTCCATTTCTTGTTCTTTCGGGAAAAAAGAATGGAAAAAAAAAAAAAAGAAAATAAGTGAATAAAGAATAATTATCCAGTAATAATACATTTAAAACGAGTAGCTTTTTTTTAGACGTGCTGGAAGCAGAAACTAATGGACATAGCTCATTGGTGTACGATGGCAAAAAAAAAAAAAAAAAAAAAGGGAAAAAAAAAACAGACATTAATATGAAATGTGTAAGGCTCTAAGTCAGCGGTGTCTTACCGCTTGGGAAAAAATATTCTCTGAAGAGCCGAGGCATTCAATATTTACGAAAAAAAAAAAAAAAAAAAAAAAGTGATTACCGCACGATCAAAAAAAAAAAAAAGAAGAGAATTATCAATTCTGTGATTCTTTTCCAGCGACGGTGTTGCGGTATTTTATGACAGGTCAGTATCATTGTGCTCTCCGCAGTCCCATTCGCACCCTTTTCCAATTTTTTTTTTCTTATTATTTTTATTCTGCCGATGTTTCTTTTTTATTATTATTTTATAAACCATAAAAAAAAAAATACTTCATTCCCCTCCCATCTACAGCACTATAAGTTAAACACATCACCGTAGTTCACTGAAATAGTTTATGTGTTAAAATGATAAAGTTGATTATCGTTCTCCTAAACCCATTCAACAGACAAGTTGATAACGATGGTTTTATTGTGATACGAACGACAACATCTCAAAATGATGTAAAAATACTGCAACCTATTTTTATTTTTTTTATTTTTATGGTGGAGGAGTTGATTATGTTTCTCCCAAACCCATTCAACAGAATTGGTTGATAATTAAGTTTTAATGGAATATGAACGAGTCATTGCAAAACTATGCGATCCCGACATCATCTCATCTGAAATGCAAGCAGCTGGACGTAGAATTGCAGCACAGCGAGACCGAGATAGAAATCAAGAACAAGCAAAGCTAAGAGATACTTTAATGTCAATTATTCTACTATTGAGAACATGCTGTGAAACTGAAGCTAGAAAAAGATTACAAATTGAACAAGAGGAATCCCTTGTAGTTCATTGTGAAGAAGGAGAACTCATAAAGTGTTTGAAAGAAGGACCCAAATATCACAGTTTCAATAACATTACCCATCGCTATAATAATATAATGTCAAAGATGGGAAACGATTCCTTAACTGGTCTCTCATGTTTGATTAATGCGTCAAACCTTCCTTCAAGACAACTATTTGTAGTTAGGAATTTAGAGTCCTGCAGAACATTATTATTAGCTTGTCGTCGGTTGATATATTGCTCTCTTGAAGATGCTCTGAGGACATGTCAGTATTCTGATGTGATATATATTTGTGGAGGTGTTCATGTCGTGAGTAGGACGCTATTGGTTGATAAAAACATTACTGTTGTTGGGTTGAGAGGATCGGTTATTCAGAGTAATTCTGGATTTCCTCTGTTTGAGATTGGAAGTTCTGCGAAGTCAGTTCGGATGCAAACTCTCACTATCGATAGCTCATCACGTTGTGAACGATCTCTATTCGAAACAATATTTTCATCTACTTTACATCTAGAAAACATCACAGTTCATGGAACTGACACTGATACAGTTGTTTCTAATTTTGGTTTGTTTATTATTGTTATTATTTTAAAAGCCGACTTATATCTGTCTGCATTCAACGAAACATAAGTCTAATCTGAATGATTTCTTTTAAATACAAAAAAAAAAAAAAAAACAACAGGAACACTTCGACTACTAAATGGTAAGATTCAATGTGGTACAACGGTTATTGGAAAACCCAACTCATCAACTTTTATAAATGGATGTTGTCTCCAAAACAGCACTGTTATATTCGATGATTGTGACTATATAGTTTCAGCTTGTCAATTTTTGGGTGATAGTCGTGAGAATTTCCCTGGATATACAAAATCAAAGTCTAAAGCTTCCCAACCAACAATAACAATATCATCGCTCAACAATAAACGTGATCAAGGACGAATAGAAGATAATACTTTTAGAGGAATCCACGGAACAGCAATCTCACTAACCAACTCGTCAAGAGTTTGTTTGCATCGTAATGTTATAAAACAGTATGGAGTTCTTCCTTCTTGTACTGCAATTAAGATTTCTTCATGTACTGAAATAATAATAAGCTCTCTGGAAGCAAGGTCTATTCATTCACCTCTTAAAATCCACAACAGTAAATCCATTCAAGTTAATAGATGTATAATAGGAGATCGTTCTTCTGCAGTGTACATCTCTAATGAGGATACGGTAAGAGCTGTGAGGCGTCAATTTGATTCAGTTTATGAACGTTTTGGTATCGATCTTTATAATTGTAACGATTTGACAATGTCTGAGTCAGAGATCTCAAGATCACCTTTGTTCATTAACGATAGTATCAACATTACTATTCACAATTGTGTTATAAAAGATGCATCTGCAACTCTCAGTTCTGATGTGAAGCATGCAGTGTTCGTGGATGGCTGTTCTGATATCGTTTTACGTGATAATAAAATAATGAAATCAACCATGGATGGGTCGTCCCTATATTTGAGCAACAGCACTGATGTTTCTGTTTCTTCGTCGGAGATAAGTGAATGTGTTTCAGCGATAACAAACTATTCTTCTCATGTAATTCTACGAAATATAAATGTATCTTACTGCCAGAAAGGTTTCATATCTTATGAAGGCAAATCCATGCAAATTCAAAATTGTAATTTCTTTTGGATTCGTGATACAGCAATTACGATACGTGCTGACGACTGTAATGTGATTGGTGATTGTGATTCACAAAATAAAAATAATCTAATATCTGAATGTTTATTTAAGGGATTCATCACTGGAATTGACATCTTCAACACAACAGTTAAAATAATAAACAACAACTTAACGCCTATTGCTCCTGCTAAGAGTATACCTGCTACCAATTGTATCACTCCACATCCACCTTCTGGAGAGGCGGTTCATTGCAATTTAGGTTTCGCCCGACACACTATAAGTGATCTTCGCAGATCAACAGAAGGTATTCAGGCCTCATGTGGATCTGATTTATCAATAGGAATATATATCAACACGGTATTACCAGTTACTATAACAAATAATTCACTTGCGGATACTGGAAATGGGGTTGTTATAGAAAGGAATGGTTGCGATAGTATTTTGAGTGAAAATAATTTTTTAAAATGTGGAAATTCAATTAAATGTTTTAGACGATCAGCTCTAACGATCACGATGAACAACACCACAGAAAGTAAATATAAAGGAATTTTAATATTAGATGGTACCGTAGCAGAGGTGATAATTTCAAAAAATAAATCAAAAGATGATGTAATAGGCATTGCTATTCAAGAAGGTGAGTATATCAACGATGAAGGAGGTGAATTGATGTTGTCTGAGAACATCATTAATCATGCCGTGTCTGGAATTAAAATATCACTCAACCACAGTAAGCTATCAGTACAAAATTGTACGGTAAGCTCGTCACAGGTAGGCATAGTCATGAACGGTTCGAGCAATGCATCTGTTAAAAAAAATGAGATAAATGATTGTGACGAGGGCATATCGCTATCCCGAACGACGTCCACATCAATAACGTATAATACCATAATCAAATCTTCGGTATCCATATCAATTACGAATAAATGCGTTGACGTTGATGTGATTGAAAATAACTGTCTAGACGCGCTTTACAATCTTATTCATATAAAAGATTCATTCACGTCAATCGTTAAAAACAAACTATGCAAATGTCAAGGAGATGCCGTAGCCATATCCATATCCTCGTCCCTCAACGATATTATTTCAGAATTGAATGATGAACAGTCCATCACCATATCTGAGAATGAAATTTCAGAGCATAGCAAGAATGGAATAAAAGCTCATTCAACAACAAAAAATCATTCTATGTCACCATCGTGTATAATTATAAAAGAGAATATCATTTGTGAAGGAGAAAGAGGAATCTTAATCGAAAATAATGTACATTGTACCGTAACAAAGAATGCCTTATCCTCCATAAGAGAACTGGGATACGAGTTCTTAGGTAAAGGAGTATTCAACGACAATACAATAAATAAATCAAAACTTGGAATGACCTATTCATCAACGACGACACCGACTGGAATGTTTATAACAAATTGTGACATTGGAATTCAAATACGACAGCCAAAGCTAACCAACACTTCTGTTGGTGAAAAGTTATCACTAAGAGGTAGCAGTATAACGGAATGTAAGGAAGCAGGGATTCAGCTTTCTTTTATATCAGACGTTGGGTTGGTAATTTCAGATGTTTCTGTGTCGAATTCAAAAGTTGGAATTTTAATTGAAAACACATCGGATTGTTTAATTAATAAGTGTTTTATAAAAAAATGTGAAATTGGTATAAAAAGTACATCATCTTATTTACAATTAACGGAAACTGATATAAACGAATACTCGACAGGAGTGGTGGTGACTGAGGGTGAGATTGTTATTGAAAAAAATACCATCAACTGTGCTGAGATGGGGCTGGTGAAATCATTGGTACTTCATAAGGCTATTGGAAAACTATTATCAAATAAAATAACAAATATCGTTATCAATGATTGCTCACACTTACAACTTACTGAAAATGAAATATCTTCGGGAGGTGGATCTCAAATTGGAATAAGTATCTACGGAGAATCCAGCAATCCGATTATAACAAAAAACATTGTTGAGGGGCATTCCCAAGATCAAATTTATGTTTCATCTGCTTGTCCTGTTATTACAGCGAATACTATTGTTGCTTCGGTGGCAACGCAGAATTTAGTTCGGTTTGTTGATAATGCCGGTGGTTCAGTAAAACACAACACTCTTCGTCTTTTGTCTATTGGTCAGATTGCTGTAAATAATGGCTGTTCTACTGAAGTAGCATTTAATACGAAATTCATGGCTGGATCAGGTCAACTGTTTGAACCACCCAGTGAAGAGATTGGTGATGATGTCTCTAGTCCAATAGGAAAATAATTTTATCTCTTTTTTTCAAAAAAAAAAAAAAAAAAAAAAGTCAAAAAAAAAACCGGTTTTTACCGCCGTCTTTTAATGGGTTTTTTAAAAAAGAAAAAAAAAAAAAAAAAATGCATTTACACCACTAATGTTGTTCTCTTTTTTGGTTATATATTCTAAACATCTATGTTATTATCATTTTTTATTTTCCAACTCCTAACCTTTATCGTCTTCTGGTCAATAAGGCAAAACAAATATTATTTTCCCTTTGATGTTCTTAGCGTAACCTCTTTCTTTGATTAACAACTACAAATATCTTTTTCGGTCAAGTACTTTGATATTAATTTTATTTTTGATTTTATTATTTTTGCAATTATCAAAGTTTCACCCTCATTAACTTTTATCAGATACTCAGTTATGTATAAATGAAATTAAATTGGCCTGATGGACGAGTTGCGAATTTTTTACTTGAACATTACGTTTCAGCCCCACCAAAGCATCCTTGCGATTCTATTCGAAATTTAATAAATAAACTTCAACAGAGAGGATGTCATGTATCAAAGAAATCTGACAGTGCAAGAATTCACCTCCTAGTCTCATGGGGAAAAGTCAGTGAAGCTGCGAAGGTAGCAGAAAGAGCTATAGCGACAAGGAATATTACGAGAGGGATGTTTGAGTCTCTGGCACTCGGATATGCAAAACAGCGGAAATGGAATGAACAGATTAAGATATTAAACTCCATGACGTTTAATGGATATCAACCAGGAGATAATTCTTATTTATCAATTTTAATGAAATATTTTCACTTAGGAATGCCTATCGCATCTGTTCAATGTCTGCATCATATCAAAAGTCAAAATCAAGACCTTTCTCCAGTCGTTGTTGCTCAGTTTATTCAGACTCAGGAAAGTGTTCACATTGCTATTTGTATCTTATCTGCTATATTTTCTGAAGAAAAAATAATTCCGATCATGAACACTAAAGTCTGTCTGGAAGCTTGCATTTTAGTTTCAATAAGACAACGAAATTATCTCTTAATTGAAAAATTGGTAACGCATTCATTGCAAAGTAGTATTATAGATAGCAAAGTATTTTTTACTCCCTCTGTTAACGGTTCGATAATTTCATTTATTTTTTCATCGGCAAATCGACCAGCCGATGCCTTGAAGTTCTTTTACAGTATTTGTCCGATTGCGCGGCGTGATATCAACGCTTCTATTGTTGTTAATATATTTAGGCACATCATAGCAGTCGGTCGACCCACAGATTACCGCCTATTAGTTTTAACGACTGCGGCCGAAGCTGTCTTTATTAATAGCAAAAAAAAAGCATCTGAAATTGAAAGTCTGATGAAGCTTTACAGAGACTCTGCGCAAACAACAAAAGCTGAACAGCTACTTGCCTATTCCAAAAAGAATTGTAAGAAGGTGACGATGGCTACTTATTATTCATCATTGTTAAGTGACATAGAAGCGTAAACTATCGACTGGAAAAAAAAAAAAAAAAACTATTCACGATCTGCCAACCTTCTTGATCTGCCTTAACGACTACTGTTAGTTTGGTAATAGGATTAAAAAAAAAAACAGATTTAAAGCAAGTAATCCATTCTTAATTTTATTATAATTATTTTTTTAAAGTAAACGTATAATATGTGTATTGCTGAGGAAGACTACTCTGGGGATGTTGATTTCGGAGAATGTGACGCACTGACAATTCAGCCTCTTGGAGTAAGAGCTGTCAGGACTGTACCAACAACGCCTTTTGATCAGCAGAAGACGTTTAATTATTCTCAGGGAATGTTGACTTGCCCATCGGAAGTTGCGAATGCGAACATTTTTAAGAAAGCATTGGAAAAAAGAAATGAATGGAAAACTCAAAATGAAGATTCCCATTGCTCTCCCCCTTTTTGTACTGCTGTAATCAATGGACAACACGCATTGCAACTTCGACTTCCCATGTCTGGTGTGATCACTTCGGAGAGAGAAGCTGCATTTATAAAACCGATAAATAATAAAATAAAGATTAACGTAGTCCTTCCTTTAGTATTTATCTCTTCTTCACTCTCTTGGAATATAACAGTAACTCTAGTCGATGGTAGCACCGGTAGTATAGTAGACGTTAAAATTGGTACCCTTAGTAAGAAATGCAGCACCTTGACAAAGACAACTCCAATAGATTTTAGTCCAACAGCTGCGTATGTTGAAGCGCAGTTTCTTGAACAGCAAATTGACAAGTCGGATCCAACAGAAACAGAATTTGTTGACTGCGTAAAGAAAATACTACACGATTCAAACATAAATCCCAGAGGAGGTTCCCTACAACTCTCCGTTGTCGAGGAACACGTTCGGTTAACGTTTGATAGTTTTGATAAAGTTGTGACTCAGCATGGAGGCTTTAGGGAAGCTGTTCGTCAACACCCATCAGCTTTTTTAATATTTCAAATATCTGATAAGGAAATAGAATCTCGTGGACTTGATGAAACAGCAAAAGAAGAACGTGTTGCCTTAACCCTTCATGAAAAGAGAGGATGCAAAGCAGTTGATACTCAGAAAGCTTCTTCTCAAAGAGAAACAGAAGTTAATTTAATCAACACAATGAAAACACTTCTTCAAGAGAGAGATTATGATCAACGAGAGCTAATGGATATTGTTGTTCAGAATCCACGTTTCTTATTCTTCTTGTCTCCGTCATTCAGTTCTTTGATGAGATTCTTGTCCAGACACAAAAAAACTTTTGCGTGGACCACTCATCCAGACAAGCCGACGTCTATTGGTTTATTAGGATGTCTTAATAGACCTGTTCGTGTTCCAGAAAAAAAGATAGTTAACGAACCGATTGTACAACAGCCAACACCCGCAAGCAAGAAGAGGAGGGGAAAGAAAAAAAAGCCGTCCAGTGCGACGCATTCAGCCAATAATACGCCAACGGTTGCTGCTCTTAATCCTCTAGAGCAGGAAAGAAGTGTTCTGACAATGCTCGCTGCAGCAGAACCGATTCAGGCACCTCATGCGACTTATATACAAAAACAGCAAATACCTAGTAAGCCGCACACTCAACAGGCTTTTACAGACCAAGCGTCTCTACAGCAACAGCTACAACAGCAGCAGCAACAGCAGCTTCAACAACAGCAACAGCTACAACAACAGCTACAGCAACAGCTACATCAACAGCAACAGCAACAGCAACAACAGCAACAGCAACAGCAGCAACAATTGCTCTTGGGATTGTATTCCCAGCAGTTGATTGCTTCCAGATCGGCACCGGCTTGTAACATTACAAATGTCGCTCTTACCCAACTTCCGTTAGTCAACTCTCCACCACAACCGCAGCTGTACGAAAGACAGTAATTCCTAACTACCTAATCAAGAAAGGGAGGAAAAAACAAAACAAAAAAAAAACGAAACGCTGCATAAATGAAAGCATTTTTCTTTTTCTTTGCTCTAAGCAGTGAACAGTCCAGGGTGGGTAAGAAAAAAAATATTGCGTTCTTTTTTTTTTCTTTTTGGAACTAGCAACGAAGCCTAAGTTCTTTCTTGTTTATATTTTCTTCAGGATACGTAACTCTGAGTACAATGTTATAGGTTAGCCTATTGGTGAAAAAAGTGATCAAAGATGATGTTACAATGGTTAAGGCTAGCCTTCATGGTGGAAATACTTTTTAAATCTCCAGAAGAGTGACATTGACGTTTCGATGTTACAAAAAAAAAAAAAAAAAGTTGTTCCTTTCATTTTTTTTTGTTACTGAAATTTTTAACATGGTCGGGAGGGATGCACCGCCGCTTATATAAACCTATCACCTCTTTGAACTGATGTTCAAGTGGAAAATGGATATTTGTTTTTTTTGCGAACAATCTTGTGAGCGATTTTTTCTGTGGAGCCTGGCAAACTGACACAAGTTAATGCTACCAATCGCTGAAGCTCGTTTTGTTTAATAACGAGATAATTATTTAGTTTCACACCCCTCCACCCTTCTTTTTTTGTCTTCTTTCGTACTCACATTTTCTTTTGCATTTTTAGCTACTGAAATGAGGCTACCCCCCCCTTTTCTGTCGATACTTCTCAGTTTTAAACCTTATTATTATTTATCTTTTTGAGTATAGTATTTAAAAGTTCGTTACTCAAGGTTTGCAGGTTTCGATCAAACTGCTACCCTTGTGAGCTTTTCCTGATCTTTTTGACTTCCTAGGAGGTACTTACGTAAATAAAATAAATGCTGTTTTATTTACGTTGTTGTAAGTTACTAGTTGTTTATCTTAGTTTAACGTTTGATACAATACAACTCATTATAAATATGCAAATAGTTAACCCCCCCTTCCGGTTTTGCCGTTAGTTCGCAAATTGCGCATTTCCGCTTGCGTCTCTTTACAGAGTCGTTGTTTCGCATCCTCTGTGGTAATCCTGGAATTAAAAAAAAATCTTTTTTTTTTTTTTTTTTTTTTTTTTTTGCAAATTGGCATCATCCGAGAGATTGGCAGACAGTTGCACATGTTGCTCACCACTGCTCACGAAAGCCTGAGCGAAAACACTCAACTCATTCTGATCTCTGTTCACATGGTTTTTTTTCTCTCCATTTTTTTCTTTTTTTTGCACGCAACACGTACTGTACAAGCTTAAAGGAATTTTATTCAGAAATCCTGCTATGTCTAGTTGCAGATTAAGGGGTGTGCCAGTCCTTTTTCCCCTTATGATTCCTTATCTTAGTTTTATTAGTTGTGGTGTCATATTTCCACCAACTTATTATTATTATTGTTGATTTTTCTTTTTGTTTTTTCCCCTTCTTGTTTTTTGCAAAATAAAATAGGTGTCCTACATCTTATTCGCTATTTCGTATAATACCAAAAAAAAAAAAAAAAAAAAAAAGAGATCGAAGGAAGGCTGTATTTCTATTCACATGGTGACCCTTCTTTATCCACTCTCTGCACTGCGGAGGCTTTATTACCCTGGTTACGGAATTGGTAATCGCAATTACTCACTGCGGTTTCCCCCGTTTTTTTTTTTTTTTTTTGATAAGAAGAGCACTAACAAAGGAGTGGGGGGAAGGGAGGGAAAAGAAAAGAGAGGATCAAAATGAACACAGGAAGATAGTTGGAGGTTAGAAATTTAGTTACGGAGATATTGGAAAGGATATCTTTCCTTATAAATAAATACTTCTCACAATGAAAAGACAAGTGTCGAATTTACGAGGGGAAGTTAGAGTCATTCCTTTTCACTGTAAAAACACACTGCTGAGTACCTTGCCAAAGTCTAAACAATAGAAATGATACGAAAAAAAAAAAAAAGAAAAAAAAAAGAGGAGACGATTCTCCTACTTACCTACCATCACCATCGTAAGGAACATTGAGGCGGAGTTGCATGTGTTGATATTATATAGTTTTTTTTTTTAGGGACGTTCTCCGTTGCCTACATCAAAAAAAGTTTTTTCTCCGTTGCCTGTCACCTTAACTTTTTTTCCCCCTCGGTTGCCTGCATCCCAATTTTTTTTTTTGCTGTTGTGAAAAACTCTTTTTCTTTTCTGCCTCACGCTAGGCCGGAAAGGAAATTCACTGACTGTTTGTGTTGTTAGCTTTCAATCAATTCATGAATTCATAAATGTGTGTTGTTGAATGGGAAAGTAAAACGAGGCACTAAGCTTTATGTCACAGTGACACAAAAAAAGAAAAATAAAAAATATAGGTGGCGCACAACGGTGATTTCTTCTTCTTTTTCTTTTTTTTGCTTCTTCTTCTTCTTCTTCTTTTTTTTTTTTTTTTTTTTTGTATTATCCATACAAGTAAAGTAGTTCTTTTTTTGCGTTACTTTTTATAGTGTGCGTTGTGTTGGTTGATCTTAATAGTAGTACAAAGAATGCCACCGTGATCGTATTTGGGTGGGACTTAACAATTGTTAGTCTAACTGATTCGCATTACAACATTTTTGTTTCTTTTTAGTTTTTCAAATTAATTAATTAATTTTTTTCTTTTTTTTCAAAAGTACTTGCGACTGACAAGTGTGATTTTACGAGTAACGGAAGGTGAAAAAGATCAAAAAAAAAAAAAAAAAAAAAAAAAAAAAACCTTTTTTATTTTATTTTGTGAAAGCATGATTTGTAATATTTCAGTTGGCTTTTATTCCCGAACCGTTATTTTTCACGACTTGTTTTTTGCTGAGTCAATCTCAGCAACCTTTTCTTTGGTATCTTTCATTTACAGCTCTGCTTCACTTTATAAACATTAGAGTAGCAGATGTGGGAGGTCACGTTTTTGTGCGAAATAACATATTAAAGAGATTCCGTTAAGCGTCGACTTGCATCTACTTAAGAAGTAGTTTTGACATTTATCAATGTTAAGTCTGAGGGGGTGGGAGGGGTGGGGGGCGAGATCTGCAATCGTCGCGCTTGTTTTTTGAGTTAAATAAAATGTCTTTTTTCTGAATTAATATTTTCTAAAATTGGTTTTCAGAACTGAGTTAGCCCCCTCTCTACGATTTGTGAAATAGCTCTCGGAATGAAAAAAATTATTATTAAATCGTCTTGATGACATGATAACATAAAAGAAACGGGGGAAAAAACAAAAAAAAAAAAGGAATCGGTGCATTAATCTTTCAACTGGTCATCTGTCTGGCCGCGGGTGGCCGACTCTCCAGTTGGTAGGAAAGTAAGGCCGTACCCGTCTCCCGCGAGAAGAAGAAGAAGAAGAAGAAGCGACGTGTAGCAAGGATGATTGCTAATGTGCTCTTTTTCCTTTTTCGCAACCACATCCCACACCGCACCCGTCAGAATTGAAACTTTCTTTTATGAGTGTCACTGTGAGACCAAAAAAAAAAAAAAAAGCCGCGCGTCCTTGGCAAGAAGAAAAAAAGAAAATAAGGAAAAAAAGATATTATTTGTCACAGTAATTCACTTTGTATATTTTATTTGTACTTTACAGGTTAGTAGACTTGTGCTATTCATGTATGAGATAAGGTTGTGTTGTGACAGGACTGATTAACTGGTACTACAAGTTAAGAAATCATCTACTTTTTCAAACAACAGAAAATAATAATATAATGCCAAACCACGTCGTGGTAGTTGGCAGCAACTATGGTGAGCAATCAACTACGGTAAGCCAGCTGCTGAGAGGGGCAACGCGATTCTGGGAAGAACATGCACATGGTGTGGACGGTAGACTTTTGATAGTTGGAGATGATATGGGAAAACCTGCTACAAAACAAAATATAATTTCATCTCTGAGAGAAACTTGTCAAAGTATGGGACCAGACGACCAAGCAGCTATAGTTTTAATAGGAAAGGCTGAGGAAGACGGAACTTTCTTATCCACAGACTACAAGACGACTGGTGGTGTCAGTTGCTTTGAATTCCGCAACTGTCTCGCAACCATCCCACCAACATGTAAATTATCAATAATATGTGACTATCAACATGGTGGAGCTATATTAGATCTTCCTTTTAAACTAACTGCTGAGAAAGATCCTGTCAACCGTTACATGCAACTTCGTCTTGATGCGACTTCTGTACCACAACCACTTCCAACATCGAGTGTTATACTGTTGAGTACTATTCCACAACATGGTGGGAATTCTAAAGTACCTCTTGGTGGTTTTATGTCAGCAATTGTTGCTGCACTTAATCTAAATAAACAACCAGTAATGCAGCAGCTACTGGCTGATGTTTGGCACATATTATCAACGAGTAATTCAACTGGTGCGACAGATTTTGTTTGTATGCCAAGAATAAGTGCGGGATTTGAATTTTCTGCGAGTGATATCTTTACAATGTTTGAAAAGCGAGAAGTTATTCACCGACCTATATCAACACCAACGAATGCGACGTTAATGAATGTTGAAACTCATGCGGCACTTGTACCCATTCAGGGTTCGTGGATAACTTCAACAGGAACTGAAGTTACAGTCTCTGATTCGTATTGTATTTTCATAGCAACTGGTCATAAATATCCATTAGACGTTGATCACAGTGGAATCGTATCATTAATGGGTTCGAAATTACTTGGAAATCCGTCCAGTCTTTCGCTAACAAGGCTGGTTTGGGATGACGGTGATGTGTGGGCTAAAAAAGGATTTGCGATTCCTGTGATTCAAAACCCGTCGGTATCGCATGTCCCTCACAGCACACCAGCACGTGGTGTTATGAACGAAACAAAACCTTTACAACAATTAAACTCAAAATATGACATTTTTAAAATGGGAATTAACTTGTTACTCAACAGAGCTGTACGGGACACTCTCAGAAGGACGTTTGAAAAATTTACATTTTTAGTACTAATGTGTAGGCAGTATAGGAGAATAACAAATATTGGAAAAGCCTTAGAAAAGGCTTCTTTAAACTTAGTCGCTTCAAGGTATCTTCATAAGTGGAGATTGTTTTTTATTTTAAAAAGACCGACACAGTTGCCTTACAAATTTCGACCTGTTAAAAGTAGTCGCGTTGGGGCTCCTGACAGAATAGCAATTTGGATTCACAAGGGTCTTCAGGCGAAGGTAAATGAAAATAGTACAATCGCTTTGTATGAATGTCTTCGTTCTGTTCGAAATGAAGAAATCTGGAAATCAGTAATTGCGGAATACAAATCTCAATTCTCAGAAGAGCTCGAAGACGTGATGTCCCGTCAGCTGGAACCACAAGAGTTAGAGCAATGCGCAGCAATCTTACTTTCTAATAATGTTACTATAGGCACGCCAGTGACTGAGGATGTACCTGATTCTGATCCATAAACTGTCGTGAATAGTAGCCTTTTGTTTCCCCAAAGCTGCTGCCCATAATGACAACACCCTTGTAAATCTTGTTATTTTATGGTATTCGACTGTCCTTAACGAAAATATTTTTTAGATTTTAAAAAAACAAAAAAAAAAAAAACAAACTTACATATTTTGACTAGATTTTAGCATGTGAAACTGTGAGACACTGAAATTAAAAATTCTTTTTTTTCTTTCTTCTTCCAGCAGTCTGTAATGTTAGTAGGGAAGTTTGTGTGATGTTTGTTGTTATTGTTGCTACTGCTGTATAGAGGCTAGAGAAGAAAGTTAATCCTGAAGTGTCGAATGCTTTTCTTTTCCCCTTTCAGATTTTCATGTCCGAATCGACACAAAATAACGAAAACGACAAAAATATTACAAAAAGTGAACAACCGACAGCTTACGACAAATGGAAGGCAGACCTCGAAGAAGGATGTACTGCAGCCGAATCGTTTGCGAAGAAATGGAAGGAATTCCAACAACGATTTGATGCTGTGAACAAGGCATTCCTCACAAAATTACAACAAGGACTAGAAGTAGCTGCATTCGAACCTGATACCACAGAACGTAATGATGGAAAGATGAAAATGAAAACAGCCGTATCCACAACAGTTGATCTCATAAAAAAATCGAAACGAATAATAATAATGACAGGTGCTGGTGTGTCAACATCAGCAGGTATCTGCGACTACAGAGGTCCAAAGGGAAAATGGACTCTCGAAGCAAAGGGACAGACTGCTAAATCAAAACCGGTTCACTCATTAGTACCAACGTTCACCCACATGGCAATAAAGGCTCTTCTAGACAATAATATGATATTTTCTGTTGTTTCTTCAAATATTGATGGACTTCACCGTTATTCAGGCATCCCTGATAATAATCTCAATGAAGTTCATGGCAATTTCTTTAAAGAAGTGTGTACTAATAACACTTGTGCGTTGATCTTTGAAAGGCCATTTCCAGTACGAAAAGCCGTGGCTCGAAAGGTATATAAAAACGAAAAGAATAAAACTTTTTTTTTTTTAAAACCTCCTAAAAAAAAAAAAAAAAACACTACAAAAAAAAAAAGAACAAACTAACGGGAGGAATATGCGAGAAATGTGGTTCCAAACTACGAGACACGATTGTGAACTTCGGAGATAATTTAAATGAAAAAGAATGGAATCAAACAATAGAAGATTCAACAACGTGTGATTTGATAATAGTTTTAGGTTCGAGTATCACAGTAAACCCTAGCGCCTTATTACCTCGACAAGTTAGTAACAGTGGTGGTGATATTGTGATTGTTAATAAACAAAAAACACCTTTTGATCATATCGCTAAGATAAAACTACACTACGATATTGATATCTTCATGACTGAGGTGATGCGAGTGCTCGGGGTTTCAGTTAAGCGTCCTCCTGATCAACGAAAGCAATATAATCCGACAGAAAAAATTGCATGGAGGGTAGCAAACAACTGTTCAGATCCTAACTTCACAATTGCCGATGATGAGGAAGATGAACAACCTAACAAAAATGATAAACCTCCTTTGATTTCTTCAAAACCATCATCATCAACAGATCCTCCCAAGACACTTAAAATGAGTTGTTCTGGAGCTTCCCTCAGACGTCGTAGTTCTGTCGTCATTCCAATTAGAGAAACTCGCTCATCGTCTCTTCGCTTGAAGAGAGTACCACGTCCTTCAATCTCTACTGGCCGCGTGGCTGTTGGTCAAAAGAAATAGTACGAAATAGATAAATAATGAAACAATTAATTCCTTCCAGAGCCTCTGATTAATTAATCAGACAAAAAGGAGGAGACATTCTGAGGACCCACTATGTGCCGCGCTTTTCCAAGTAGTGACACTGACGTTTCTATCAAGCAAGTCCTTAGCTTGCAAAAAATCCCTAGCAACAGTTTTCTGTGATGTTCACTGTCATGTTTTTGATTGTCTTTCTACCCTAGCCTCACTTTATGTGAACACTCGAATACGTAGATGTAGTATTTTTGTATATTTAGTTTTAGTTCAACTCACAGTCTTTTTTCTAGACTACTTTTTCAAGTTAAGTCGAGAAAAAAAAAGTTTAAAAAAAAAAATGCCGACAAGAATAAACATGCCTATGTCACTGCGTCGTTCAGTTCAACGACAAAGAGAAACTTCGATAAAATACAATTCGTTAATATGTCCGAAGACTGATGAAGAGGAAAGAGAAGATAAACGACTAGAGTTACTTGAACAATCTAAACTAGGATTGAGAAAGACAGCAAAATGTTTTTTATGCGAACACGAATACACATCAGAATCACTACCGTACACTCTATCTGTAAAAACGGTCTTGGAATTGAAACGAAGTTGGGGAGCCATCACTGATACCGCGAGTAAAAAACTGCCACCTTCAAGAATATATGACAAGGGTAGAATATGTAGGTTTTGTGGACAGTTTTTCGATATATACCCAACACACCATGAAGTTTACAGTAATGTTATAGGTGATGATTGCAGAGATCTTGAAAAACAATACTTCGATATCGGAACAGCAATATCAGACCTTTGGTCTCCAGGTTGCATCAACGTTCGACGTCCGAAGGCTATCCAACGTCCTGTTTCAGTTACCAATACTTCTACTGCTTTGATTAGTGAAATGGTTGAATCAACGGCTAGTCGGTATTCAAGAAAATCATATAAACCTCCTCCTGTATTGTCAAGAACTGATTCTGCCGCTGCTCTCTGCGGTATTTTCGGAAGTAGCAATTTATGTATACATCCGGGAGTTAGAGTTTTAGCTGAGGTAACAACGAAATTTTGTTCGGCAGGAGATAAAGGAATTATTTGGAAAGTTGGTAAGAAACAAATTTTGGTAAAAATGGATTCAGAAGTCAATAAGAGAAATGTTTTGGTTCCTCCGTCTGTTTTTTATCATTCGGAACAGCAAACTCCGAGAGTTATGATTGGAACATATACCACTACGAAACCGTTTACGTGGGGATCTGGTAAGAGAAAAAATAAATTAAAATTATTTAAACTAATCCAGCCTGGTCCTATCGAATTATCAATTCCTGACTTATCTACAATGCCAAAAAAAATTGATCGAGAATTTGATGAAAAAAAAAAAGAATCATCATTTGATGATGTGTATAATTTTCATCAACCACCAAACAGCAGTGATCCTGTACTCATCACAGTCATCACTGCAGTTGTTGTTGCTGTTGTTGTTATTTGTAGACAGTCATATCAACTTGTCAATATTTCTATTCCTGCTGTTGACAAGGTTTTTATTATTCCGTCACAAGAAGCTATTGATACCTGTTCTGATCAATCTCATTGGAAATTATTATTAAATAATTATTTTAAAAATTGTATTTCAGAGGAGACTGCAGTCCAATCCGCATCTCCACCAATAAAAATAAAAAAAGAACAACCAAATCCAATGGTATACGACGCGATACCGAATCCTCCTGACGTACCATATAGTTTTCAGATATTAAAAAAAGGAGAACAACAATCAAAGACTAGGCAATCATTTATGAATGAGGTGGTCTCTGTTATTGATTCTTGGCGTGGAAATATCATTGAAAATTTATTTTTAATTTGTCTGGAATCTCACAGAACTTTATTAGTAAAAGTACTGAAAGCTTTGAGTACCCTTCATATTAATAACATAATTATTGTACAAGGACAAACAGAGGCTGCTAAAAGCTTAATTCATCCACTAAGCAGGGGGGTTCTTGCGGATACAAACGTGTTTGTATGTGGAGGATCAGACACCCTAAAAGCAATGGGAAGAGCTATTCTTTGTCATAGTGCAAACCTAACACTTAAACTGCTTCGACAAAAATCAAATTTTTGGCATGCGAGACCCCCAGTCAGTAGTGGTATTAGTGGTAATAATCTCTCAGTGTGGAGGGAGAGGCTTAGAAGTGACAAAACACCAATTTTAACACCAATTTCACAAGATAGAAAACCTCAGCTATCTAACCTTCTCGTCGGTAGAAGTTTACTTTTAGACTCGACTTGCACGGCTTTTACGTCATTTAAAGATTCGTTTCCAGAGGCATTGCAACCTTCTACTTCTGAATTATTAAATTGTTGGGCAATCCTGACGTCTGATGTGTTGAGTTCGGGAAGTGATTTTGAGGTTTTTGCTGAACAGTTTGGGCTTCGAGTCTTGCCTAACGGGATTAAAATACGCCTTCACACACCAACCCCTGTGTCAGTTATCTACGTCACAGGAAACAGTCCCCTGATGATGTTGAATGCATTGGAGGATAATGTGACTATCGCCTGTTCTGGAACTCCTGTTGTCGATATTTTATCACTTTACTCTTTCAGCTTGTCACCTCTGCGACTGTTAAGCGGTTCGGATGAGAAATTTATTCTTAATGTCATGCAGACTGCTCTCCGACCTTTAAATAAATTGCCGCATACAAATGTTGTTTTGGATTCTGTTATTGGTACTGTGAATCATATTACGGGCAATCCATAGGATGCATTTACACCCCTATTTTTATCTTTGAGTTTGTTGTTGTTTTTTTTTAAGATGTTGATCATTACTTTACCATCAGATATTAAAATTTAAATATGAATGTGGTAGTTGTTTCTACAACGCAGTGGGGACCATAAAAGTGTCAACTAACTAACATATTCACAGAAATGAAAAATATTTCTTCAAATGTAATTATCAATACATCAGTGGGGCTTCCCTTTACTCTAAGTGGAGCCTCTCGTAAAACACTTCTGGATAACAGCAACTACGAATTGACCGTAGAGAAAGTGAAATTAAAAGCTGCTAACAAAAAGATAGCTGCGCGGATGGCGACAGAAGAGGATACAAAGAAAGCAATTAATGTAAAATTAAAAAAACTAAAACAAATAGAAGAACGTTTTCATATGTTACGACTGAAGGCTATCACTACTAGAGCAGATACCATCAAATTAGCAATGGCAGTTGTATTATATCAAATTAAAAATGCGCGATGCACCGAATCTTTGGCCGCGGCACAACTGAAGGAACGGTCTTCCCGCGTAGAAGCAGAAGCATTAAAGAAAGTAGCCTTGTCGAGTGCAAAGCACGAGCGTAAGGTAGCAAAAGAGTTAGTCAATAGGAAGTACGCCCTTGAGATTCGCCGTGTTAAGAAGTTATTAAAGGAAACGTTGCTTAGAATTGAAAAAGAAGAAAATAAACAAACAGAAATGCTGGCTGAAACTTCAAGCAAAACTAAAATTATTTGCAAACCAGACGCACCTAAATCACTCAAGAAATGGGGACCTTCAAACCCATTCGCTGTTTTCGTCACCGAATCAAAGTATTCATCTATGAAAGATTTGGCTTTGCGATGGAAGGTATGGCCGTGTTTATTTAATAAAAAGAGACTCCAGCGTGTCAAGATGCATTTGCATGTACTCAGCAGAAGTTCCAGAAAGAAGATTACTTTTATCATTTCCCAAGTCATCACCTCCTTGACTGTTTTTGTACAACGGAGAAAAAATAAAAGTTTTGGGGGAGCAACGAAGAATTTTCCTAATAAAAAGTAACAGGAAAAAAAAAAAAAAAAAAAAAAAAGATAATTATAGTAAAACACAACAGGCATTATCTAAAAGTGATCAAAAGCCCTTTATCGTAAAGGCGGAAGCTAACCTTGCTATGAAGAGAAAAGTCAAGTCTAAAATGCAGTCGCGCTCCAGGAAACGAAACACGTGGACAAGTTATGTAAAAGAAAACTTTACAACAGCATACAAGGATGCTCGTGAGGTTATTCCTGATCGAATTGCCGCGTTTTCTTCTGCAAGTTCAGTGGTTGCTGCTAAATTCAGGGAGGAAAAAGAAAATAACCAAAAATCTAACATCAATACCAAGAGGAAGAAGCGAAAAATAAGGATCGACCCGACACCAAGGCTCAAAAAATGATGTTCTATTTCTAAGACCAAATCATCTTCTCGCTATGTATTTCTCAGTATATTTTGCCCCTCGTCAACTGTGGATCTTTTCACTTGCTGTCAACATTCATTTTATGTGATTCGGTTTCGAGTTGCTTGTTTTCGTGTTGTTGGAGTACGGAAAAAGAAGAAGAAGAAGAAGAAGAAAAGAGAACAATTCTTCCAATGAAAATCACACTATTTTCTTCTTCTTTCTTTTTTTCAATATATTCCTTTCTCTTTTCACTGCGGTAACGTTATCTGTATTATTTCTTTTTTTTTTTTTTTCTCTCTTGTTACATGTATTTTTTAAACGACAACCCATTTGTGTTGCCTGCTATTATTCCTATCTTCTTAAAAGAACCTGTTAGAGCTGTCTGTTTTATTACCATTACCATCTCCAGGCCGACCATGGAGGACAAACATGTAGACGATGAAGGGTATGACATAGAGGACCAGGATATAGCTATAGAAGTTAAGGACTTTGAGGGGGTCGATATCGACTTGGCAGGTGAGGAATTCCAATTAATTGGAATTGATGATCCAAACCCAATCTTGCGCATTGGAGATAAGATATTTGAAGGAGTCTGGGGTGAATTTTGTGTTTCTGGTGTAGTTTTTGACACTGAAATCCAACATCAAGGAACTATGACTAAGAAATTAATATTTAATAGGGTACTTGTGAAGTCGAAATCGGGTGAAAATAAGCCACTTCCGGAGTCAGGTATTGACACCTCAGTGATATTAAGTGCAATGCACAAGGCTAAAAATACAGAGTATGTTTTTTTTTTTTTTTTTTTTTTTGCATTTAACAAGTATTGTAAGAACGAAAAAGAATGTTGGCAGCACACGTAAACCTCCCTTAGCTTTATCAGTTTAAGTCGGTTCACGGTTTCGTGACACACACAAAAAATCACAGTGTTATATCATTATTTTCTGAAAAGTTGAAGATAAAGCCAATTCTTTTTTTTTTTTTCCATCTTACATTTCACAAAAAAAAAAAAAATGATTGCATTATTTTATGGTTACAAAAAAATACCCACAGGATTGTGAGAGAAACGAAGAATACCGCAACTGCTGCGTTGGAGGAAAATATGAGTAAACCACCAGTGGAGATCCCAGTATACAAGAACAACGAAGAAATTGGGAAAGCGCCTCCTCCACCCGCACCAAATTAGCGTTAGTAGACGTTATTCTGTATGGATTCATTGTAGTGGATTTGTGTGTTAGAACTTCATTGGATTGACGGAAGTCTGCACTCTTTTTGTAAACACTTTTAGAATGTACCCAACTAGTCCAGTATTAGATTTAGGAAGAAATTATTTTTGTTAACAGCGTCATTGGTTGGAGTTTGGTTTTTTTTTTTGTTTATGTTTTTTTTAATTTTTTTTTTCAGGAATTTTAACAACTTAATAAAGGAAAAAAAAAAAAAAAAAAAAAAACATGACACAGCGAGAAAAAAAGAAGCAAGACTCGTGGGTCGCTGAGCTACGATCACTTACATCTCACGGAGAGAACAAGAAGTGTATGGACTGCACTAAGAATGTATGTCATTCTTTGTTGTACCTTAATTGGTTTTTTTTTATAGCCAAAACAACAGTTTAAATTAATCCCCTACAGAACCCAACTTACCTGATCACAACATACAGCATTTTTGTGTGTGAAAGTTGTGCTAGTTTACAGTATGTCTTTACCTGTGTCATTGTGTATTATTGTTTCATTACTTAACTTTAAACTACCTGCAGTAGCAGTAAGCAACATCTGGCAAAGGGAATTGGATACGCTAAGTTAACTGAGGAGGATATGAATGGAGTTCGTAACGGAGATGGAAACATTGGTGCTGCTGCTTTGTGGAGAGCCAGATTACCAGCAAATTCATCGGAAATTCCAAGACCTGGAGAGAAATCAAAAATAAGTGAATATATTACAAAGACTTATGAAGTTGGGAAATGGAAGAGAGCTTCAGGTGGTGGGACGTCAGTACCAGCAGCAACAACAAGCATAGCAACACCAACATCAGTGGCGGAATCATTTCAAAACACTGGGTCTGTTGAGTTAAGTGGTGGTCAATGGCAATGTGATACTTGTACTTTAATAAACGAATCTAATGCTGCGAGATGTTCTGTTTGTACGGCTGCTAAACCTACAAGGACTGTTCAGCAAAAACCTCCAACTCCTGCTGCTGTAGCTGCGACTACAACAGCTCCTGCTCCTGTTCAAAAAACTATTCAAACACCAGCTCATGCGGCAGCTCAAACTAGTCTTTTTAGTAGACAGCCTCCTCCTAATCAACAAGTTCCTCAACAGCAGCAACATCAACAGCAGCAACCTCAGGTAGATCTATTTAAATCTCAGCCTCCTGCGCAAGCTCAGCCACAAGTTGATCTTTTCGCACAGCCTCCCCCGCAGCAACAGCAGCAGCAGCAGCAACAGCCACAGCAGCCCAAGCAAAGCTCTCCATTGGTATGTTTTTTATTATTGTGATGAGAAAACTATAGATTAGTTCCCGTGAGGATCTGCCTAACCTGGTGGATGAGACTTTCTTACTAATAACCCCAACAGGATGATATGTTTGCAGCACCAATTGTTTCACAGCAGTCAGCACAGCAGTTACAACCCCTCTTTCCTGATCCAGTTCCGCAGCAACAACAACAGCAACCCGTACAACAACAGCAACAACAACAACAACCTGCACAACAGCAACAACCACAGCAACCACCTCCTAAGAAGAGTATGTATTTGTTTATGGTTAAATTAATGTGTTCTTTTTACAAGTTAATAACAGAATATCAAACCAACAAAAACAACAGAGTTAGCACTTGAGGATCTGTTTGGACCTGAAACAGCAGCTCCACAACAACAGATGGGAGGCATGATGAACAATCAAGGTAGTATGATGCAGGGAGGTATGATGAGTCAGCCAATGATGAATCAAGGAAATAACATGATGGGCATGCAAAGTAGTATGACGGGCGGTAATGGTATGCAATCCGGCGGTATGATGAATCCACAAGGTAACCAGCAGGGTGGAATGATGGGACAGCAAAATCCGATGATGGGACAGGGTATGAATCCACAGCAGGGAGGTATGATGAGCCAACAAGGTGGTATGATGGGCCAACAGCAAGGCGGAATGATGGGCCAACAAGGTGGTATGATGGGCCAGCAACAGGGTGGCATGATGGGTCAACAAGGCAGTGGTATGAGCCAGCAGGGTGGTATGATGGGCCAACAGCAGGGTGGTATGATGGGCCAACAACAAGGTGGTATGATGAGCCAACAAGGCGGAATGATGGGACAGCAGGGAGGTATGATGGGCCAGCAACAAGGCGGCATGATGGGCCAACAAGGCACTGGTATGATGGGCCAGCAGGGTATGATGGGCCAACAACAAGGCGGCATGATGGGCCAGGGAATGATGAGCCAGCAGGGTGGCATGGGCCAGCAGCAAGGAGGTATGATGGGCCAGCAACAAGGTGGCATGATGGGCCAGCAGCAAGGCGGTATGATGGGCCAGCAGCAAGGAGGCATGATGGGCCAGCAGCAAGGCGGTATGATGGGCCAGCAGCAGGGTGGAATGCAGGGGGGTTACACAGGTCAGCCCCCAATGGGAATGCAACAACAGCAACCATCTCAGCAGCAAAATTCAAATCCATTTGCGTCTTCAGATGATCCTTTCTCTTCTCTTGGAACAGACCTCGGGAAAAAGAATACCGCTCCTGAGCAAAGCATTTTCTCCGGATTAATGTAAAACCACATCATCTTACTAGCCACCTCTTCTTTGTGATTGAATCTGTTTAGTATCCAGTGATATGTCATCTCCATTCATATTATTCATGAGGGGCATACTAACTTTTCATCTGTGTCCCCTCGCATGATCGTCATACGTTAAAGTTTACAATTTCATGGTACTGTTGAATGTGACTCCTCTGTTTTAAAAAAAAGAAACCTATTTCCTTTCCCTGAATAATCCGCAATTCCTTATAATGTCGATTTTATTTTTTATTTATGTTATTTTTTTTTTTTTTTCAAATTATTGGTCTTTCCCCCTTTCTCCTATTATCCTCAGAATCGATTAACTACGGAGAGGGAAGACAGGAAACTCATTCCTTCAAAGAAGTTATTCGTTAAGGTTAATACTTTTCTTTGTTGTTGGTACACTTATCTGTAAAGACTACCTAACAAAGAACAATTAATTACACTCTAAACAGTAAACATAATACATATTAAAGGGGTTTTTGTTAGTGAACAGGAAAAAAAAAAAAAAAAAAAAAAACTTACGAATCGAGAATGCACCCAGAAACTAGATATCTTTTGTGTGGTATTGAAGAAAAAGGGTAGGGAATAGGTTTTGTTGGGGGAAAAAAAAAAAAAAAAAAAAAAAAAAAAAAGAGAAATAATAAAAACAAGCAAACAATAAATAATAATTTTTTTTCCCTTCATTTTTTATTTTTATTTTTAAATTTTATAATTCCCCATTTGTGCCGACCATTGTTGATTGTAATTTAATTTATTTATTTAAATTTTTTTTTTTTTTTTTTTTAAAATGTCGTCTGCATTCGTTAACGTCCCGACAGTGCCTACTTTAACAAATAGAAGAAAAAGAAAAAAAAAAAAAAAGAGGGAAAAAAAAGAGAAAAAAAAACACCTTTTCTAATAGAAACTAACTTAAGATAAGAGTCTCAGTGTCGTCCCTTCTTGCAAAAAGGCACTTATTTGAAACGTGTTGTTTATACATTGTTTTTTATTATATTGTTTTTTACTGAAAAACAGATTTGTTGGATACGAATGGAAGCATTCATCAATTCGGTTAACCAAAATAAAAATAAATATGACAACGATAATAATAATAACAACAACTTAAATATATCGACAACTTCAAGTAGACCAAGCAGAAGGGCTCCAAAACCTCCGATGAACGATGGACAGATAACAGCAACGACAAGAAAAAGTACACCTCCAAGGGGACTGAGACCAGGATTAGAACAACTCCAGAGGGCCACGAGGGAATCACCACAACAATGGGAAAGCTACAACCCAATAATAAACACTTTAACAGGTGGTGCTACAGTAACTTCCTCATTAGGTCAAACTGGTTGTGGTCCAGGTGGTACAGGATTGATTCCGACTGGTCCTTGCTCACCACAAGCTACGTCTAACATGAATGATATCCACGTTCCTATTCCAGGACCTAGTCTTAATGAGTTATCATCAGTTCATCAAGAAGATGTTAGTGAGTTGTTTGATAATCATCAACAGTTTCAATCCCCATCTATATCAAATCAAATAAAAATTAATGAAATCCTTTCAAATATCGTACCTTCTTCACAAGACAGTTCACATCAAGTACTACAACAAGCGATAAGTAGTATTCCTGAAGGTTTATCAGTAAAAGTTGCCCTACGACACCTGATAGAGAAAAGTCAGGGCATTGCAGAAGAGCAGACATTACTTATGGAGAAGATTGAAAAACAAAAATCACAGAAAGCTCACATGGATAATTTAGAATTAATAACTCCTACCGAAGAGAACCAACACCAACAAGGAAATACATCAACTAAAGTAACACCTCCACCTCGTAGTTGTGATGCTTCTTCTCAAACACCTGCTGAACATTCAAAGCCGTCTGAAGAAGTTTCAATTCAAAAGGAGAAAATCATACGACGGAATACATCTCCAACACCTGAGAGAGAACGACACTCACAAATAATGAACTTCAGCGCTGGGTATGCCACTCAAGAAGTCACAGTAGTCACTACGACATTAGAGCCTACTGTTGAAGGAAGTCAAAGAGAAGAAATAAATAACAATATTCAACATCTTAAAGCTGATCAGCCTGGCTGTGCAGTTTTTGATGCGACTGCTACAACGATGGAAACACAGTCTGATAAACAGACTCCTGAGCACAACAAAACAACTCAAAGTCAAAAGACGAATCACACGAGTCCTAGACGCTGGGTATCACCTGGTCGTCTACGGGAGTTCATACCAGACTCTGCAGGGACTATTCCACCTAATTTACTTGATAGTTTATTACCCAACGATGACAGTTGTTTACCAATCACTCCACCTCCTGTACGATGGCCAGAGTCAGGACAACACTTAGCGAAGACACGCCAAGTGACAAAAGAGCGACTTGCTAAGTATCGAGACATATACTGGACCCGGATAAAACAGAATCAGCAATACACAAGAGAACAATCACCTGGAGGATCGCCTAATAGAACACCAAGCAAGAGGACGCCAAGTACTAAGCCTGCTGAAGAAGGTGGTGCTGCATCACCAGTAGTAAAAGAAAACACTTCAGCTATATCTGCTATTAGAAAACAGTCATCAAGTACAGTGAACTCAAGTACTTCAGGTGGTGCTGCTGATATTAATTTGATGCTAACTAATTCTCAAAAACAAGAATTACTAGACGACTTAAGTATGAAATATATCACAGATGAACTCTCAAAGAGACGTCAGGTTCTAACTTCTACAGTTAAAGATTTATCTCAAATAGTTAACAGCCAACGTCATCACCAAGACACAGATGTAGTAACACCAAGTAGGAATGTTCATGATCAGCTGCTTTGGTATGAAGCTGCTCGTAAAAACAGAAGATCAGAATCTCAAAAACGGGGAGAGGGATCTCCTCCAACACAAGAACATCTTGCCAAAGACTTAGCACAGCGACTGCATGAAATTCACTCGGTTACTCCACCTAAGCAAATTCCTGTAAAAAGACCAATGCGTTAGTCCCTCTCACAAATATGTTATTATTATTATTTTTTTTTTCCTTTATTCTGACAGTTCTGTATTATATTGCATTCGAAATATAGATGAGTTTTTTTTTCTCTTTTTTTCTTCTTTTTTTTTTTTGTACCTAAAAAAAGCTATTGTTCGGTAGAAAGAGAATTGTGGCATCGTACCAAAACCTTTTTCTATTTTCCTTTATAAGGATTTTGTGACGAGTTGCGCACAAACAAAAACGAAAGTAAAAAAATAAAAAAAGTAAGGTTGGTCGATTCTTTTTTTTCTTTCTTTTCCTTGAAACGAATAAAAAGAAATAAAGAAAACAAAAAATTTACTGTGAAAGGAGCTCTCCTTCACTACGATGTATCTTCTGTAACATTATAGGAGGTATTACGTGTTTTCTTATTTTAATCGAAGCTGGTGTATTCTTTTTTTTTAGCTTTCACAGACTAAAAAAAAAAAAAAAAAACAAATTAGTGTTCCTACCGCGTATGCATTTTATAATAAGGCAGTTACATACTTTCAATTAATTCTTTTACTTTTTTTCAAAAAAAAAAAAAATAGTTTTTTTAGATTCGCTATTTGTAGTGCTGTTGAGGTGTTTCTTTTTTATTTTTTAAAAAAAATCTTTTTCTTCGCTCGTTCACAGGAGAAGGAAAAATGATGTTGTCTGAGTTTACTGTTATATAGTTATCGTTATCGTTTTTTTTTTCGTTCTTTTTTTTACACCTACAAAGTCGGAGAACAAACCCCCTGTGAGGTTCCGATAACAAGAAAGTCTTTCTGGTCTTTCTGCAGGAAATGAGATTCTAATTCGAAAAGCGATACGGATATTCCGATCCTTCCAATCAAACTCAACGATTTCAGAAAAAGTTAAAGTCAGCAAAACAAAGATAATTGTCATAAAGTGAAATTAGTTTTTTTTAAACAAAAAGTGATGCTTTTATTCACTCACCAGGTTGGGGAAATATATTTAAATGTCCCTATTGGGGAGTATATTCGGAAGTAGTAACAGTAATGAAAGTGATAATGTTAAAATATCAGCTGGTAAAGTTGATGTAACGGATCCATTACCAGAAGAGACGTCAAGTATTAAAAAGGATTCAGTCACGAGTGACATTCATGTGAAGGATGGGTTACCTAAATCAAGCGCCGCCTCAGCTTCGGTAGTAAATGAGGTAAAGACACCTTCAAAAACGGAAGCTGTAGCTGCTGTCAGTAAAACTGAGGAAACCGTTCAAAAACCTTCGGCTGCAGAATCGAAAACTGCTGGACCAGCCACTACCCACAAAGATTCTACAGCTGCAGCAGATCACAAAGCAGCTTCTGTGACAGATCACAAAGCCGACACAACTGCGCCAGCAGCAACTGCTACCACCGCTGATCATAAAGACACAGCAGCACCTGCAACTGCAACAACTAATCACAAGGCTGACACAGCAGCACCAGCAACTGCTACTGCTGATCACAAAGACACAACTGCACCGGCAACCACCGCTACTGATCACAAGGCTGACGCAGCACCAGCAACTGCCACCGCTGATCACAAAGACACAGCCGCACCAGCAACTGCCACTGCCGACCACAAAGACACAACTGCACCAGCAACTGCTACTGCTAAGGCTGACACAACTGCACCGGCTGCAACAGCCACTGATCACAAGGCTGACGCAGCAGTACCAGCAACTGCTACCGCTGATCACAAAGACACAACTGCACCAGCAACTGCTACTGCTAAGGCTGACACAACTGCGCCGGCTGCAACAACCACTGATCACAAGGCTGACACGGCAGCACCTGCAGCAACAGCCACGGATCATAAAGCTGACGCGGTAGCAACTGCTAGCGCCGATCACAAAGACACAGCTGCACCAGCAACTGCTGATCACAAGGCTGACACGACTGCACCAGCAACTGCTACCGCCGATCACAAAGACACAGCTGCACCAGCAACAACCGATCACAAAGACACAGCTGCATCAGCAGCAACGGCCACTGATCATAAGGCTGACACACCTGCACCACCAACAACCGCCGATCACAAAGACACATTAGCACCAGCAAGTGCTACTGCTGACCACAAGGCTGACACAACTGCACCAGCAACAACCGATCACAAGGCTGACACAACTGCACCAGCAACGACCGATCACAAAGACACAGCAACAACAGCAACTGCTACTACTGATCACAAAGATACAGCTGCACCAGCAACGGCTACCGCCGATCACAAAGACACAGCAGCAACAGCAACTGCTACTACTGATCACAAAGATACAGCTGCACCAGCAACGGCTACCGCCGATCACAAAGACACAGCAGCAACAGCAACTGCTACTACTGATCACAAGGCTGACACAACTGCACCAGCAACAACCGATCACAAGGCTGACACAACTGCACCAGCAGCTGCCTCCGCTGATCACAAAGATACGGCTGCACCAGCAACTGCTACCGCCGATCACAAAGACACAGCAGCAACAGCAACTGCTACCGCCGATCATAAAGACACAGCTGCACCAGCAACAACCGATCACAAAGACACAGCAACAACAGCAACTGCTACTACTGATCACAAAGATACAGCTGCACCAGCAACGGCTACCGCCGATCACAAAGACACGGCAGCAACAGCAACTGCTACTACTGATCACAAGGCTGACACAACTGCACCAGCAACAACCGATCACAAGGCTGACACAGCTGCACCAGCAGCTGCCTCCGCTGATCACAAAGATACGGCTGCACCAGCAACTGCTACCGCCGATCACAAAGACACAGCAGCAACAGCAACTGCTACTACTGATCATAAAGACACAGCTGCACCAGCAACGACCACTGATCATAAGGCTGACACAGCAGCACCAGCAACTGCTACTACTGATCACAAAGACACAGCAGCAACAGCAACTGCTACTACTGATCATAAAGACACAGCTGCACCAGCAACGACCACTGATCATAAGGCTGACACAGCAGCAACAGCAACTGCTACTACTGATCACAAAGATACAGCTGCACCAGCAACGACCACTGATCATAAGGCTGACACAGCAGCACCAGCAACGGCTACCGCCGATCACAAAGACACAGCAGCAACAGCAACTGCTACTACTGATCACAAGGCTGACACAACTGCACCCGCAACAACCGATCACAAGGCTGACACAGCTGCACCAGCAGCTGCCTCCGCTGATCACAAAGATACGGCTGCACCAGCAACTGCTACTACTGATCATAAAGACACAGCTGCACCAGCAACAACCGATCACAAAGACACAGCAACAACAGCAACTGCTACTACTGATCACAAAGATTCAGCTGCACCAGCAACGACCACTGATCATAAGGCTGACACAGCTGCACCAGCAGCTGCCTCCGCTGATCACAAAGATACAGCTGCACCAGCAACAACCGATCACAAAGACACAGCAACAACAGCAACTGCTACTACTGATCACAAAGATACAGCTGCACCAGCAACGACCACTGATCATAAGGCTGACACAGCTGCACCAGCAGCTGCCTCCGCAGATCACAAAGATACAGCTGCACCAGCAACTGCTACTACTAATCACAAGGCTGACACAACTGCACCAGCAACAACCGATCACAAAGACACAGTAGCACCAGCAAGTGCTACTGCTGACCACAAGGCTGACACAGCTGCACCAGCAACTGCCACCGCTGATCATAAAGACACAGCAGCAACAGCAACTGCTAATACTGATCACAAAGATACAGCTGCACCGGTAGCAACCACCACTAATCACAAGGCTGACACAACTGCACCAGCAACAACCGCGGATCACAAAGACACAGCAGCACCAGCAACCGCCACCGCTGATCACAAAGAGACAGCCGCGCCAGCAACTGCTACTGTTGATCATAAGGCTGACACACCTGCACCACCAACAACCGCCGATCACAAAGACACAGCTGCACCAGCAAGTGCTACTGCTGACCACAAGGCTGACACAGCAGCACCAGCAACTGCCACCGCCGATCACAAAGACACAGTAGCAACAGCAACTGCTAATACTGATCACAAGGCTGACACACCTGCAGCAACAATCGCCGATCACAAAGACACAACTGCACCAGCAACTGCTACTGCTAAGGCTGACACAACTGCGCCGGCTGCAACAACCACTGATCACAAGGCTGACACGGCAGCACCTGCAGCAACAGCCACGGATCATAAAGCTGACGCGGTAGCAACTGCTAGCGCCGATCACAAAGACACAGCTGCACCAGCAACTGCTGATCACAAGGCTGACACGACTGCACCAGCAACTGCTACCGCCGATCACAAAGACACAGCTGCACCAGCAACAACCGATCACAAAGACACAGCTGCATCAGCAGCAACGGCCACTGATCATAAGGCTGACACACCTGCACCACCAACAACCGCCGATCACAAAGACACATTAGCACCAGCAAGTGCTACTGCTGACCACAAGGCTGACACAACTGCACCAGCAACAACCGATCACAAGGCTGACACAACTGCACCAGCAACGACCGATCACAAAGACACAGCAACAACAGCAACTGCTACTACTGATCACAAAGATACAGCTGCACCAGCAACGGCTACCGCCGATCACAAAGACACAGCAGCAACAGCAACTGCTACTACTGATCACAAAGATACAGCTGCACCAGCAACGGCTACCGCCGATCACAAAGACACAGCAGCAACAGCAACTGCTACTACTGATCACAAGGCTGACACAACTGCACCAGCAACAACCGATCACAAGGCTGACACAACTGCACCAGCAGCTGCCTCCGCTGATCACAAAGATACGGCTGCACCAGCAACTGCTACCGCCGATCACAAAGACACAGCAGCAACAGCAACTGCTACCGCCGATCATAAAGACACAGCTGCACCAGCAACAACCGATCACAAAGACACAGCAACAACAGCAACTGCTACTACTGATCACAAAGATACAGCTGCACCAGCAACGGCTACCGCCGATCACAAAGACACGGCAGCAACAGCAACTGCTACTACTGATCACAAGGCTGACACAACTGCACCAGCAACAACCGATCACAAGGCTGACACAGCTGCACCAGCAGCTGCCTCCGCTGATCACAAAGATACGGCTGCACCAGCAACTGCTACCGCCGATCACAAAGACACAGCAGCAACAGCAACTGCTACTACTGATCATAAAGACACAGCTGCACCAGCAACGACCACTGATCATAAGGCTGACACAGCAGCACCAGCAACTGCTACTACTGATCACAAAGACACAGCAGCAACAGCAACTGCTACTACTGATCATAAAGACACAGCTGCACCAGCAACGACCACTGATCATAAGGCTGACACAGCAGCACCAGCAACGGCTACCGCCGATCACAAAGACACAGCAGCAACAGCAACTGCTACTACTGATCACAAAGATACAGCTGCACCAGCAACGACCACTGATCATAAGGCTGACACAGCAGCACCAGCAACGGCTACCGCCGATCACAAAGACACAGCAGCAACAGCAACTGCTACTACTGATCACAAGGCTGACACAACTGCACCCGCAACAACCGATCACAAGGCTGACACAGCTGCACCAGCAGCTGCCTCCGCTGATCACAAAGATACGGCTGCACCAGCAACTGCTACTACTGATCATAAAGACACAGCTGCACCAGCAACAACCGATCACAAAGACACAGCAACAACAGCAACTGCTACTACTGATCACAAAGATACAGCTGCACCAGCAACGGCTACCGCCGATCACAAAGACACGGCAGCAACAGCAACTGCTACTACTGATCACAAGGCTGACACAACTGCACCAGCAACAACCGATCACAAGGCTGACACAGCTGCACCAGCAGCTGCCTCCGCTGATCACAAAGATACGGCTGCACCAGCAACTGCTACCGCCGATCACAAAGACACAGCAGCAACAGCAACTGCTACTACTGATCATAAAGACACAGCTGCACCAGCAACGACCACTGATCATAAGGCTGACACAGCAGCACCAGCAACTGCTACTACTGATCACAAAGACACAGCAGCAACAGCAACTGCTACTACTGATCATAAAGACACAGCTGCACCAGCAACGACCACTGATCATAAGGCTGACACAGCAGCAACAGCAACTGCTACTACTGATCACAAAGATACAGCTGCACCAGCAACGACCACTGATCATAAGGCTGACACAGCAGCACCAGCAACGGCTACCGCCGATCACAAAGACACAGCAGCAACAGCAACTGCTACTACTGATCACAAGGCTGACACAACTGCACCCGCAACAACCGATCACAAGGCTGACACAGCTGCACCAGCAGCTGCCTCCGCTGATCACAAAGATACGGCTGCACCAGCAACTGCTACTACTGATCATAAAGACACAGCTGCACCAGCAACAACCGATCACAAAGACACAGCAACAACAGCAACTGCTACTACTGATCACAAAGATTCAGCTGCACCAGCAACGACCACTGATCATAAGGCTGACACAGCTGCACCAGCAGCTGCCTCCGCTGATCACAAAGATACAGCTGCACCAGCAACAACCGATCACAAAGACACAGCAACAACAGCAACTGCTACTACTGATCACAAAGATACAGCTGCACCAGCAACGACCACTGATCATAAGGCTGACACAGCTGCACCAGCAGCTGCCTCCGCAGATCACAAAGATACAGCTGCACCAGCAACTGCTACTACTAATCACAAGGCTGACACAACTGCACCAGCAACAACCGATCACAAAGACACAGTAGCACCAGCAAGTGCTACTGCTGACCACAAGGCTGACACAGCTGCACCAGCAACTGCCACCGCTGATCATAAAGACACAGCAGCAACAGCAACTGCTAATACTGATCACAAAGATACAGCTGCACCGGTAGCAACCACCACTAATCACAAGGCTGACACAACTGCACCAGCAACAACCGCGGATCACAAAGACACAGCAGCACCAGCAACCGCCACCGCTGATCACAAAGAGACAGCCGCGCCAGCAACTGCTACTGTTGATCATAAGGCTGACACACCTGCACCACCAACAACCGCCGATCACAAAGACACAGCTGCACCAGCAAGTGCTACTGCTGACCACAAGGCTGACACAGCAGCACCAGCAACTGCCACCGCCGATCACAAAGACACAGTAGCAACAGCAACTGCTAATACTGATCACAAGGCTGACACACCTGCAGCAACAATCGCCGATCACAAAGACACAGCTGCACCAGCAGCAACGGCCACTGATCATAAGGCTGACACAGCAGCACCAGCAACTGCTACTGCTGATCACAAAGACACAACTGCACCAGCAGTAACTGCCACCGCTGATCATAAAGACACAGCAGCACCTGCAACTGCTACTGCTGATCATAAGGCCGACGCAGCACCAGCAACAACCGCCGCTGATCATAAGGCCGACGCAGCACCAGCAACTGCCACTGCTGATCACAAAGACACAACTGTACCACCAGCAACAGCCACTGCTCACAAGGCTGATGCGGTTACCGTCGGCAGTCACAAAGCAGACGGTGTTGCAGCACCAACAGCAACTACCACACATCACAAAGCTGACTCTAATGCAATTAATAATCATAATACAAGTAGTGGTATAGAGACGTCAACTCACAAAGGAGCTGGTACCGCTGTGAGTGACGCAGCCGGAGGAAGTGTTGATGTGTCAAAGCATGGCATTGGTCACTCTGATGTGAAGGTATGTGATGTCAAAGTTATTAGTGAGAAGAACTACTTAAGAGATTTGATGTTTATTGAAATTTAGTAAAAAGGAAAAAAATAACAACAGAACGCACACACTGATGTAAGTACCAATGGTCACGAAGCCGCGACTGCCAACACGACTCATGAGGGCAGCACTACCGCTTCTCAAGTCTTCGCAAATAGAACACAGATCGCTGAAATAACAAAAATGGCTGAACAAACTGCAAAAGTTGCCTCTCACGCAGAGAAAGTTGCTTTGCAAGCCGCACAAGACACGAAGGAGGCGCTTAATGTTTGTTTTATTTTACTTTAGTATGAGTACCCCGCCAGTGATGGGCCACCCTATTATGACGGGGAGTGTTCTAAAAACAAAAACGAGCAACGCAATGAAAACAAATTAATATTAAAACAGTTTGCTCACAAGGCTGAGAAAATGGCTGATGAAGCAGCTGACAACGCTCTAAAGGCAAAGCATTCAGCAATCTCAACACATGAAAGGATTAGAGATGTTGATACGCAGGTATGTCTAATCTGATCAGGTAGCTGTATTACTAAAGCTCACGCTTCAAATCACAATTGATTATAACAACACAGGCTCATCATGCCAAAGATGCTGCAGCGACAGCAGTAAAGGCAGCGACCACCGCGATGGATGCCGCCAAACACGCCGAATCAATTTCTGTTTCTGCTGATAAGGCAGCCGTAGATGCCAAACAAGACGTCAGCACTATGCGTCATGAAGCAGCAAAGGCCGCAATAAAATACAATCCTCAGGTAGCTGAAGCTAGGAACGCCCTACGAATGGCTCACAAGGCGGAGTCTCACGCGGCTGCTGCACTTACTGAAGCGAAAGCTGAGGCGAGACACGCAATCCCTGATGCTGTCTCACAAGCACCCAAGGAGAATGGTGGCGTCCACAACACGACTGCAGCCGTCGCGAAAACTGCTGCTGTCGATTCCAACCCGACATCTCACTCAGTGAAATCAACAACTACGACTCCAAGTACCTCACAACCTGTTCATGGGGGTTCTACAGCAGCTACTTCACAACACGTTATCGCTGGTGACTCAGCTGCTCCAACGTCTGTGACAGCAGTAACAGATGGAAGTGGTTCGCACCACAAAACTATCTCAGCGGGTGTTATATCAGCTGAACACAAACCTTCAGCATCTCATTCCTCAAGTACTTCAACTACAACAGTTAATACATCATCAAATCACACAACTGGAACTGAAGGAGTAACATCAACACATTCTGCGTCTCATGACAGCAGTGCAGCGTCTGGTAATCATTCAGTCCTGGCGGTACCAACATCAGTTTTAAACCACGTTGGTAGTAGTAACTCTGCTGCGAGTGGTAGCGGCCTCTCATCGTCACTTCCTGCAGCGGGGTCAAAGGCCGCTGATTTGAGCCATCATGGGCTTGGTAGTTCAAGTGGTCAAATAGCGAAAGCTGCCGCAGTTGCGCACGCGCCTGTTGCGCATAGTACGAGTTCGAGTCATTTACATCATTATACACCTCCAGTGACTGACACGAGTCACCACAGTGCTCTGGCGCAGTCAGGTGGGAAACTGGCGATTGCTGCGGTAGCGGCAGCGAATGCGATGGCTTCTAAGAAACGAGACCCTAAAACAGGTCTCGGTATTGGAAGGAAATAAACCGTTTTCATTGCTAACAGTTCGCAGATAAAGATCTAGTTACTGGATGATTAACATCCTGACACGTGTTTTACCCAGAATTGGGATATCGAGACCGACTTTTGTTATTACGTACTACACTTTTGTCACCGGCATTGCTGTCATTCATTGACTGAGCTTTTTACACGTCGGAACTCTTTTTTCCCCATTACCCTTCCCCTTTTTTATTCGCCGTATTGTTTGAGTGTTTTATCCCGTCTATCGACTGACACGTAGTGATTGTGATTACAACACAACTAAGATGGAATATTTTAAAAAAAATAAAATAGTAGTGATTTCTCTGTGATACCGTTTCATTGATTACTTGTTACACGAGGCGCACAGCGGTACGATATTTGAAACCATCAACCGCAAACATTTTAGTTTTTTATGCGCGTTTTACACATTTTTTTTTCCCCCTCCTCTTTTTTTTTTTTTATGTTATTCGTTCGTTGATCGCGTTGTTATTTATTTAATTTTTGATTTAAAAAAAAAAAAAAAAAAATTAAACCAATAGCGCGAACTTTTTTCATGTGTAATCGGTATAAATAAGCAACTGTTTCTAATTTACTTTCTTTCTTTACTAATTTAATATTTACTTCACAGTGAGCAGCAATGACGAGTACCTTTATATGTGCTGGCTGCCGTACTCTTTTGGTGTGTAGTTCTGATCATACAGATTATCGTTGTAATAATTTACGCATAGTCAAAAAATATTAAAAAAAAAAAAAAAAAAAAAACAGAAATACCCTGGAGGTTCATGTTTAGTGTCCTGTAGTGAGTGTGGTGTGGTTAGTAATGTTGTGAGTTCTGAGGTGCAGAAAGTTCAGATTGCTTGTATTGGTTGTAAAGGTGTTCTTCAATTCCCAATTGAAACCCAAATCGGAACTTGTCCAATTTGCAGCGCCGTTTTTCAAATTCAAACAAACAATCTGACTAGTCCACGAGAAAATGGAGGAGACACACCTACAGAACCTCCAAAAAGACCGACCACAGCCTCAACACGAACAGCCTCAAAAATTGATTCAGCACATGAAAATTCAAAACCAGAAGCTGGGGAGTTCCTTTCCTCTGCAACAATTAACGATGGTGTGGTATGTAATCGACTATTAGGTATTGGAAAAAAAAAAAAAAAAAATGAAAAAAAGTTATTTTCACAATCAGGTTGAAGAATGCACGAGATTAGCTGAAGAGTTCAATGAGGTGACGGCAATCCATGATGCGAAAATCAAGGCAAAAAAGCAACGTCAATATATAGATTAATAATGTGAGCGAAAATACAACGATCCAATCGTCTGTTGTTCGCCAGGGAATTTCTCTTTTTTCGTATATTTTCCAATTACGATTTCCTCTTCCTTGAAATGTACAACTACTTACTTGGGTTTGATTGTTCTTATTTATTATCTTTTTTTTTTTTGTATTTTATTTTTTCTTTAAATGTTTCATTTCCTCCGCTGATTAGCAGGAAAGCTATCTCAATAACACATCTCTACTCTAACTCTGGTGTATGCTGCGATCTTTTATACCAATTGAAAGAAAAGAAATAAAAAAAAAAAAAAGAAAATTACATACTTATCGCAGCCTTGTAATTTAATGCCTTCATCCTTGAATTGGGCTTACTACTACTACTACAACTAAATGGCCTCATTACTTTAATTATTATTTTCGTCATATTACGTTAATCTGGTTTGACAGTTGTGGAAATTGAACTAAAGATAGCAAAACGTTGACTTACTTATTTATTCTTGTTTTCAGGTTTAATATATTGTTTTGAAGCAATGCAGACTCTGCAACCATAGTAGGTAAACGTTACACTGTTAGTTGTGAAAATTGAGCTAAAGACATTGACGTTTCCCATCCATGTTCTTGTTTCGACAGTCATATTGTGTTGTTCTATTTAGTGGGATGCAACTGTTTCAATCGGGTTTTTTTTATATTATTTTTAAAAAAAAAAAAAGCTTATCATCACACATTCACAAAAAATGGATACTCTTGAACCAATGTTGCAGGGACTCCGCAAGCAGTTCGAAAGTGGAAAAACCCGCAGCTACGACTGGAGAAAGGCACAGCTTGAGAGGGTTTTAGACATGGTTGAGATCGAACACGAGAAGATTACTAGCACTGTTAGAATGGATCATGGTGGACCTAAGTTGAGAGGTTTAGGAGAAATTGGATGCCATAAGGGAGCTGAATTCGCTCTGTCCAACCTAAAGACTTGGATGGCTGACACTAAAGTACCAACTCCATTCGATGCTTCCCCAACACGAATGGGATCATCATGGGTACGTAATGAACCAAAGGGAGTTGTGTTAATCATCGCTCCTTGGAATTACCCATTAGAGTTAGTTCTGACTCCTCTTGTATCTGCTATCGCAGCAGGTAACTGTGTTGTTGTTAAGCCATCTGAGGTTTCAAGTAACTCAGCAGTTCTAATTGAAGAGTTAATTAATAAATATTTAGACACTAGTTGTATTAAAGTAGTTCAGGGTTCTATCCCAGAAACTACTGCTCTTCTAAAGCTTCAATGGGATCATATTATGTACACTGGAAACGGATTTGTTGGTAAAATTGTAATGAGAGCTGCTGCAGAGCACCTCACACCTGTAACTCTTGAACTTGGTGGTAAGTCACCAGTTATTGTTGACAAGAGTGCTAAGATTGATACCGTTGTGTCGAGAGTAAACGGAGCAAAGTGGTTTAACGTTGGTCAGACATGTATCGCTCCTGACTACGTCCTTGTCCACAAGGACCTTGAGGAAGAGTTCTTCAGAAAGATTAAGATCTCTCTGGAAAAGAGTTACGGAGAAGACGCATCAGGTGATGCGAATTACGGAAAGATTATCAACGCCAATCATATTAACCGTTTGAAGTCAATGTTGGACAAGTCTTCTGGAAAAATCATCACCTCCACAATCGCTGAAGTGAATACTGAGAAGAGATTCTTTCCTCCAACCATCGTTCACCATGACAAGAACAAACTTGACGAACCACTCTTGCAGGAGGAGATCTTTGGACCAATCCTCCCGTGTATCACTATTGACAGCGTCGAAGAAGGAATTGAAATCGTAAAGAAGATCTGTTCAAAGCCTTTGGCGTTGTACGTCTTCAGTGAGGATTCAAAGGTTGTTGCAAATGTATTGGGCAACACTCAATCAGGAGGTGCTTGTGTTAATACTTGCATTGAACACTTTATGAACATTCATCTTCCTTTTGGTGGTATTGGACCTTCAGGTTTTGGAGCCTGTCACGGAAAGTTCGGATTCGAAGACTTCAGTCACCGTCGTTCATGCTTCAAGCAGGACACCCTTATTAAGAAGGATGCTAACTTACCTCCTCCAGAGCAGTGCAGCGACAAGATGTACGATATTCTTATTAAGATTCTTGTTACTGGTTTCGTTCCAAGAAAAAGCAGAACAATTGTTCGTCAGGCTCTCTTTGGTTTATTCTTATGTCTTGGATTTTATGTTATTAAGAACGTTGTTCTTCGCGTATGATGTTCATATTGATTTTTACGGATTGTCTGCGGCTAGGTTTTAGCTGTGATTTACTTATAAAACAAAGGAAGTATACAAAAGCAATAACCCGCAATGACAAAAGATCAAGTCACCTTTAAGTTTCAAAAATAAGAGTGCTATATTTCGTGTTTGTCTGCGACTGTGTGACTGTTTTTTTTTTCTTCCCCCATTCTCCTCTCTGCCATGGTTTCTGACAGCTACATCGTTCCCGTGTAGACTGCACTGGTGGGTTCATGCTTTGTTGTGGTTGTTATTGCCCACTCTTTTTATTTTCCTTCCCTCCCTTTTCTCCCGATTTTATTCTTTCATCTTGCCACAGTTATTGGATCGTATTCCCACTACTGAGCCCCAGCAATTTGTCCGCCAATTGGCAAAAACAGAAAAAAATGACTTGCTTTTATTGTTTGTTTCCCACTAAAGGTAGGCAAACAATAGGAATTGGTATCCTTCGTGAAGTCGTATGCAAGGTGTGTTTGAATTACACACACTACGGTCGTATTTTCCCCCCCCTTTTTTTTTTAAAACCTCACACGGAGGCAAAGGTATCACAGCAAAATGAGAACATAAAAAAACAAAAAAGAAAAAAAAAAACTCTTGGGTCTTGTCCCTTGGGGTCTCGTCTTTGTATTGTTTGAGATTAGTGCCTTTTCCCGTTTCCCCTCTCTCTTCACATTTAAGGAAGAAAACCACTTCTAACACCTACACCAGGGTGTAGATCTGCAATGTCATTGTATGCATGAACAAGTGGATCAAAAAACCAAACATACAATTTAAAAAAAAAAAAAAAAAAAGAAGAAGGGAAGAAAAAAAATTATAAATAAAAAAGGATAGTAAAAGCGCAATAATCAAACGATTGCATTGAATTCATTTTATTTATTTTATTTTATTTTATTTTAAATCTTTTCCTCCCTACCTGACAGAGATGTTGGAATTACAACTTAATAAGACAGGGAAGTATGAGAGCAAAGATAAGAACGGAGTCTGGTGGGTGGTAACCCTTACGAAAAACTTAGGTAGTGGAACATATCAGGCGAAAGTTCATGATGGAGTTGGAAGGATATGGCCTAAGGTTTACGAAAGCAATATAAGAGAAGCGCGGTCGCGAACACCTCCAATTATGCCAGACGTTGTGTGGGATTGTGATAAACCAGAAATTATTATTAATAAATCGTTGAAAAATCCGGTGAGGATATCTCAACCTGATAACGGCAGTGTAGGAGTCTTGGTAACAACAACTTCTCTTCCGGAACCTCAGACGTTCTCAAATGTTTTTAAAATTACTCCAACTAAGTCAAGAGCGTATCTAATATTCCAAGACGAGGAGATGCCTGAAGACGTCGAAGATGATGACTTCGTCCCATCTGAACTTCATTTTAAATTAGCAATGCCTGTCCCACAACATAGTATTTATCCAATCCTACGTCAGATGGCAGATGTTTGCGAAGCAGGACACAATTTCGGTGATGAACTACCGGACGTCTTAGAAGTATGGGAAAAACAAAAGTCTAAACAAGGACTATACTACTGGCATAACACTGAAACTAAAATGAACGCTTGGAAAGAGCCTTCTGAAGAGTTTAAAGAAGCTGTTTTTGAACGACAACTCCAACGAGCCATGGATGCCTCAGTAGCAAATGGATTACCTCGTGACGCTTCGGAAACAGCTGCTGAACGTAATCGGCTTTTAGAAAAATTAAAGCAAACGGGATACAAAGAGGTTGAAGTAGGTGGTGATGGGAACTGTCAGTTTCGTTCTCTTGCGTATTTTCTAAAAGGAGATGAGGATAATTACGAAGTAGTTCGCAAAGAAGTTGTTGAGTACTTAAAAGATCATCAGGACACTTATTGTAATTTCGTAGATGAGGACTTCGACGTCTACTGCGACGACATGTCATCAACAAACAGATGGGGGGATCACGTCACCCTTGACGCAGCAGCAAATTTATACGATCACTCCTGTCACTTGGTATCGTCTAGCAGTGAGCCGACTAAAACAATTAAGCCAAGAGATTCAAAGAGTGACACAGTCACTTCTCTTTACTTTTCGTACTTAAAAGAACCAAATGCCGAACACTACAATCCAGCTATTCCGATTACATCACCAGAGAATGGTATCTCTGACAAGTCATAATGTTAGCGATAAACTGGATTAGATGCTGAATTTCTTGTAGATTGAAGAAAATTAATGAATTTTTTGTTTTTTTGTTTTTGTTGTTTCATCATTGTTGTGCCATCTAGAATTCATTGGCACACTATGTATGTGTATGTGTATGTGTGTGAGATTTGTACCTTAGTTGAGATTTGATTTTTTTTGTTTAATTTTTATTTTATTTTGTTTTTTTAATAATGTAAGTTAATACTTGGGTGATTCCAGTGAGATTTTCCTTTTTTTTTTTTTTCCTATTTTTCCATTTACAGATAGAAAAATAGAACGAAAAAAAAAAAAACCATTCAGATAAGCCTTTTTTTTCGTTGAAAGCAGACAGAACTGTCGCACGGGGAAATATGTCATGACCGTAAGAAATAACGGCTTTCAATCTGAATAGTTTCTCCGACTACGTCGGTACAAAAAAAAAAAAAAAAAAAACCGATGCGACTTTTTTAAAGTATTTATTGTTTGGAGTAATAAACTTCGACTATGAGCATACAATTGCTCTGTAACTCTCTCTTTTTTTTTTGAAATCTTAACATTGGGATGTTACAAATGCTTTTATGGGTCTTAACTGTTAAACTTGTGTTGGATTTATTTTTTCTTTCTTCTTACTCTTAACAATGTTACAGTTGGAAATTGTGCTGCTGACTCTTTTCTCTAAATGAAAAGTTTGAGGAGGTAACCAACTTCTTATTGAGCCCTATTATCGAAACCATTTCTTGATTCTTTCCAGTACCCTCATATCAATTGAATCCAAGTTTCCTTTTTTTTTATTAGAGAACGACTCTATTTGATTTCCCTAAAACTACTACGTTGTAGCAATTGCGTACAATCATATCATCTAAATGGGAGTTGTAGTTGGCTTTTAAAAGTACTATTAAAAAAAAAAAAAAAAAAGTTGTTGTGTTGTATAAGTAGTTGGGAAAATCCATTTTTTTCTTCTTTTTTTTTTTTTTTTTTTTTGTTTGTCAGATACATTTATAGTTTTTTTCATCATGCATTTGCTTCGTTTAAAATTTTTTTTTCATGAATTTTGCGTGAAGTAGTATGAGGAAAAAAAAAAAAAAAAAAAAAAGTTGCCAAAGAAAAAAAATCTTTTTGTATGGCAACGGGCGATACAAGTCACGAACAAAAAAACTTTTTTTTTGTTTCTTTTTTTTTCTAAAAAACAGGCTTTGTAATTTCCCTAAATCCCACAATCTCTGATACCCAGTTGGAACGAAAGGAGATAAAATTGTAATTATTCTTAACTTGAGACAATGGGCTGTAACTACTAATTCATATATTTTTTTTCCCCTTTTTTCTTTGGTTTCTGAGAAAGAAGTTGAACGGAAACACACCAAAAAAAAAAAAAAGAAACTAAAAAAAAAGAAAAGAAAGTGTCTTTGTTTGCCTCCTACGCTAGCGGATGGCATTCGTGTTTTGTGAAAACTAATTTAGTTTTTTTTTTAGATACCGTTTTTGAGTGTAATTTATCTATCATCACACAGGCGTGGGGGTGGTTGACAAGGTAGGGGCAACAGATGGACCCTACTACTGTTACACTAATAGAGAACCTGCGCAAAGGATTCGAAGAACGTCTTCTCAACCTCAGCAGAGAGCTTCAAAACCAGATAGAAAAGCTTCAATCTGATCCGATCCTACTACAGCTTGCCAGAGACTGTGATTCAGCTATTCATATAAGTGCTCATATTGAGGATGTTGTCAGGACTTGTCTCAGGCGTGAGCAAGAGCAAAGTGCTCAAAAAGCAATTCAAGGAGAAGCATCTGCAAGAGCTAAGTATGCAATGGCTGATATGACGATCTCTAAATTAAAAGAAGAAAACTTGAGAATAAATCAAAGAAGTGAAGACCTCGAACATCAACTTCAACAACAACATCATAGACTAACTCAGATAGCCGTTTCTCCACCAAAACTATCGTCTGAAACGGAACAGCAAGTTAGAGAGTTAGAAATGTTAAGACAGCAAAATCAAAATCTCATTTCTAAGGCAATGCAACAGTCTAAACTTCAAGAAGAAAGTTTGATCAAAGTGAGTGAAACACACAACAGAGATCAGACTGATCTTTCAATCTTGAGATCTGAAAGACAACAACTAACTACGAAATACAAGCAACTCGCAGTTAAACTTCAAAATGTTATAATTCAGAAAAATTCTGCTGATGAAGAAATGAAACAAACGATTGATAGTCTTTCAGTAAACAATCAGAAGCTACATAATGTAAACGATGAACTAACCAGAGGTGTTGGTAGCAAGCTTCAGATAATATCGGAATTGGAAGCAGAACTAACGCTTCAAAAACAAGTCATAGCCCAACTACAGTCTCAACATAAACATGAATTATCAACCAGGGATAGTAATGATGCGAATGTACTTCAGACTTTCAGAACACAAATTAATCAAATAAAATCATCTTTGGAGGAGAAGGATCGAAAGATTCAAGATTATCACCTAAAAGAGACGATGGAAATAAAAATGAAGGAACTCTTGCATGCGGCAGAACTGCAAAAGCAACAACACCAACAGCAACAACAACAACAACAACAGCAACAGCAACAACAGGTACCTTACCATGACTATGCTCGCATAGAGCATTTGCAAGAGCAGCTAAGCACATCGAAAAGTCATTGTGAGTCACTGGAGAAGAGAATCACAAATCTGACTAGTCAGTTGGATGTTGTTTCCGAACAATCAAAGTCAGACATTGTTCAAATATCAGAACATATGCGAAATACGTCTGAGAAATTACATGAATCGGAATGTTTGCGTCAAGATTTGACTGTTAGAAACACTGAATTAAAGAAAACAGTTGAAAATATTGAAGCAAATCTCCGACAGTCAGAAGAAACATCAAAACTGAGAGAAGAAACTATTTCATTGAGACTCCAACTGCAATCACAACAGTCAGATCCAGACAAGGAAGTTATCGATTCACTCAGACACCAAATTACTGCACAGCAACAACAGATTAGTGATATGAATATGGAAAAGGATGGTCTTATTCAGGTGAAGAATGCTGCTGAACAACACTTAGAACAATTGCAGAGTAGATGTAAACAGAGTGAAGAGGATTTAGCTATCAGAACGCATGAGGTGAATAGACTTCAGGCGATGATAAAGGTTTTGGAATCCGCTTTAACAGAAGAGAAAGAGAATAGAATCGAATTAGAAAAACAACTTCAAATAATAACATCCGATAAGGAATCATCCGACAGCGTCATCTTAGCTGAGCAACGTATTTGGCAAGCAGAACATGACGAGCTTATTGAACTTCGTGCGATGAGAACTGTTCATTTAAATAACGAACGTCGTCTCAAAGATGCTGATGTTCATTTGCTTGAAACTCAAAGAGAGTTGCAGTCAACCAGAACTGATCTCGCAAAATTTTTAAAACGTTCTAAGCTGACTGACTCCTCTGAAGAAGAAGTGACAGCACTGAAGCTTCGACTGGATGAACAAAACTCTCTAATTAACAACATGAATGAAGAAGTTACTTCACTTCGAAAACAACGTTCCGCAGCAGAACAAAACCTAACGGCTCTTCAAAGAGACGTCGATGACGACAGTTCTCAGAGAGATGAAGAGCAGCGGGCTCTTCAAAAGTTGAATGAAGCACACCAAAGAGACACTGACCGCTTGAAAGGAAGACTTGCAGAAGAGAAGATAAAAACTAGCGAACTGGAACATGAAATATCAGAACTAACATCCCAACTGGTGGATTATAAAAAGATAACTCCAGCGAATCTCTCACAACTATCAAGAGACGCGTTAATAACAGACATTAGAGATAGAGTCTTACATGATATTCATTCTGATATTGCATCTGATACGACTATTTCAGAACCTGATCTCGGTCTTCGACGTGATTTAGATAATCTCCGTCGTCGGTTCAGCAGCAGTCAGCAATCTCTTCAAACGACATCTCAGACTGATTTTACTAATATTTCACCACCTGGAACTACGTCTTCGGTTGCCTCCTCCAGCAGAAGGGTTTCAAGGAACCCATCGACGTCATCACTTAAAGGAGCTTTTATTCGATGAAACCAAATAGTGTTGTTTTACTGTATTTCCACTGTGGTGATAGAATTTGTTGTACCTTTGCTTTTATAGATACAAAAAAAAAATTAGAAAATATATACTTCAATAAAAAGCTGATGCATGTAGATTTTTAGATTACTTTTTCCTTATTTATGTCTTTTCTTTCTTAAAAGGTAGTTAACAAATGGAAAATGAATTGCAGTTGGAAGCATCAGCAGTCGTACCTCCACTGGAATCCATCGCATTAGAATCTACGAGTGATCTGCAAGACGGCGCTACTCCTGTTGAAATAGAAATAAACGAAGCATCGACGAGATCTTTTGGAACGCTGTTAGAAAAAAATGATTTCTGTAGCAGATTGACAATCAGTTCAAAACAATACAAAAAATCATTTATTTTAGCCGTGCTGTTGTTTTTTACTGGTACCATATTATTAGGTATCGGTATCCATTGCCTCCTTGCATGCACTCCGGAACGACACGGAATAATATTTCTGGTCTCAGGATGTATGTTTTTTTTTTTTTAATATTTTTTATTTTTTTTTAAAATCCTGCCATCAATAAATAAACAACAAAACAGCGTTAGCATTTATGCCTGGATTCTATGGTACGTTAGTTTTTATTCAACATGCTCGTAGAGTTAGGGGATACGATCCTCAAGACTTAGAAAGAAAATGGCAAGGGATTTAATAGAGTAATCTAAACCCGTGTTCGATTGTGGAGTTATCTTCTTTAGTACTCGCGCATTGAAGCGTCCGTACTTTGATAATAAATAAATTACCAGACTGACAGTCTGTGGCTCTGATTCATCCACGCGACTCTTAGAAAAAAAATTGGTCAGGTCATCTAACATTCAATTTAGTTATGTTTGTTGTGTACTTTAGTGGAATGGTTTTGTTGGAAATAATAGGATTCGGTAGAAAGGTAAGGAGTATTGTTTTTTTTTTTTTTTTTTTTCTGTCACCCCCCCCCCCGTTCTTTCCTTTTTCCGTTACCGTTTTTCAGACTGCACAGAGAGTTGAGGAAAATTCCCTTCCGTGACACAAAATGCTCAAAAATACAATTTTTTTTTTTTTTTTTTTTTTTTCCCCCTTCGAGACAATGTGTACCCCTGTACCAAAAGTTACAGGTACAAACCACTGAAGTATATCCCTATCCCAGTTGTGAGAACTCTACAGTTCCAGGAATAGAAGGTCACGAATGACAATGTTGTTTCGATAAGCCTCTCCCCATTCTGGACTTTAACAATAAGCAATCCTACTTCGGACTCGTACGATGCCCCAACTCTATCCGATGAACTATGCAGCCCCCCTCACGTTTTTTTTTAATCAAGTAATTAAATAGATGAAAAATTACACTCTGCCGTATTGGTTTTGGTTTCTCAGGGCTCACGAGTATTTAAGTAATTTGAATAACTCGATTCCGACGTGTCGGAGATAAGTTACAAATATATATTATCGTGTGGAGTCTTTTACGACATTTGCGGAGTATTGACCTATAATGGCATTGCTTTTAGTTGTTAACTCCTGTTCGAGCTCAACTTCGTTCTCTTTTGAGAATTTAATAAAAAGTTTTTGCATGTTTTTTTTTTTTCCATTTCCACCCTCTCCCGTTTTTTTTTTATTTTTTATTTATTTTGAAAAATTACGTTTATCTGTCTCTTATTTAAAAAAACAAACAAAAAAAAAAAAAAAAATAACTCTGGCATCTTATTTACTGATTTTATAGCAATTATTTAGCGTTAATTAACTAAAGTGAAGTGTTGTTCGTTTCTAGGAAATATCTTACCATCTATTTTTTTTTAAAAAAAAGTGAAGCCCCTATCAAATAGACAATGTCACGCAGAGTATATGTCGGAGGAATACCAAATGAAATGACTTTAGAAGATGTAAAGCAGGAAATTATGATGCAGACGAGAGGTGTTCAAGATGTTGTGGTTATGATGGGAGAACAAGCAAAGAACAAAGGAATTGGTTTTATAACTTACTCAAGTGTAGAGATGGCAGAGGTAGCGACAAGAACAAATGTAATACTGGGAAATAAAAAGATTACAATGTCAGTGACTGACAATGATGCTGGAAAGGAAAAACGACCTTCGGAATCAGCCAACACCAACACAAAGAGATCGAAAAACGAAGAATCACCTGCGAATACTTCGAAAGTTCTTCTTGTGTCCGGATATCCAACTGATGTGACGGAAGAGGAATTGAAGACGCAGTTTGAAATTCATGGCGAGGTAGAAACAGTTGAACTTCACCACGAACCAAACAAACCTCCATTTAGTCTTATTCACATGGCTCATCAGTATTGTGCTTCTCGTGCTAAGAGAGAGTTAGCTGACAATCTTTGGAAGGGGAATTCACTCAGAGTAGAATACACATATGAAGACCTTCCTGATAATCCAGTAACCACAAATACTGTTACTGTTTCTTTAGACCCAAAGTCTGCTGGAAATGAAGAAATCTCAATTGGTCAACTTCTCCTTGTCATTGCCAAGAGTATTGTAGACAAACCAGAGAAGGAAGCTGGTATCTTTGTTGATCCAAATGGTATGTAAATTATTATAATGTTATCCAAAACAATCCTTACACAAATACCAATAGGACATGTCGTAATTCCAGTTTCTGCTTTTGACGGTGACGAAGATGGAGCAGAAGAGGAAGTTGAAGAGAATGAAGAAGACGAGGAAGATGAATAGACAAGATTACTATATTGGTCAGGTCCAATCGTTCTTTAAGGATTCGACGTGTAAGTTCCTCGAATTCATAATAATCTTTCGTTGTGTAGAGTTAGTCCCCTTTCGTTGCGGTCAGTATCAAGCACAGTACCCATCGTTATTTGCGATGTCAAGAAACTCGCAGTGTCAGTAATATCCGTTCAGCGCAATCTAGTGGGCGCGAACAACATATTCTAAAAACGCAGCTTTTTTTAAATTTTTTTATTTTTATTTTTTTTTTTAAATTTAATTTCTTTTTGTTTTAGGTTTTTCATTGTTTCAAAAAATCATGAAAGCAGCCTGTCGCACAAGGGGAGAAGGTTAAAAAGTCTGCTTTTTCAAATCTGAATAGTTCCTTCACCGACCACATGGATAAAAAAACAACCTTTATTATTATTTTTCATAACAGACCCTGCAATGTAATGCGTCGGGTTAAAGAATCCCCAGCAAGGGGATCGTTGATTAAAAAAATAAATGAAATTAGAAATTCTTACGAGCATCCGTTTGGAAAGCGGAAGAAACTACTAGCATTCACTGAAGAAACCATCAGAAGAAGTGAAGCTGGAAGTCTAACAAATAATGAGAGATGTGACATACTAATGACGTTTTCTGAGGTACGTGTGAGCAAAGAATCGAACATATTTCGATATATAGCAGACGACTTGATTACCTCTGCGAAGAACATTTCAAAACAACAATACATTAATAGTTCATGGTCGTTGGTTAGGTCTCAACATTCTGATCACCAACTCTGTTTGAAGACATTATCAGTTTTATCATCCGATTTGAGTGGCATTACTCCAATTGATTTGAGAAAGTTGGTATTTATTAACAAATCAGTCGATCAATTTCACTCTGAGTCACTATCAGCAAAACTATCTTCTGAACTACCAAATATATTCCAAGACACAACATCTCAGAGACTGTCACTTCCTGAAGTAGAAGAGCTTTTAGTATGCATGTCAGCAGTTTCGACAACATCAGTAAAGCAGTATGAAATAATCTCACCAATGGTGTCTCAGCTACTAACTAAAAATCAATTTCGAGATCCGGTGAACGTGTCGTCTTTTATAAAAATTTATACTTTAGTTAAAAACAGAATTCCAAAATTAGCAACCAACTTGTTATCTTCAGCGATGAACAATCTCCCTGAAGGTGTTAGTGGGATACGTGTCGGACTATTATTTGCTCCACTATGTGAAGACACTCAAAGAGAATTATTAGTACAATATTTAACAACGTGTTCTAACGTCGGGTTGACTGATGACGTGCTTGCTGCTGCTGTTTTGAAGGAAGTCATAAAATCGGATAAAACTATCACGTTACCATCAGTACAAGAATTTATAACAGCTTCCATAAGTAAGTGTATTGAGAATTCAAAAACATCTGTATCATCTTTTGCTGTTACTGTTTTGTGGTGTTCGATCATAACACAAAGACATGATGTGATAAAACAACTGTTAACTAGTATTGATGTAAGACAGTGCACGCCAACTGAAATATCAAGTGTCTTAACAACTGCATCGATCGTTGGAATTCCTGACCCGGATTCTCAACTACTATTAGAAAGATTATCCGCGCAGTTCATCGCACGTGCTCAGCTATTACCTTATCCTTTAGGAACTTTCGCTGTTCGTTCCGGAATGGATCCGGAAAAGCAATCATTTTCTCTCTTTTTAAATTGTTTGCTGTTATCTACTACAATAGAAAATCCGAGTACCCTCCTAGATAGTCACTTTGTGGTTGAGATATTAAGGAGATTTGATTCTTTTGTTGAATGTCACGTTGGAAATGATATGAACAAGTGTATTCTATTACTGTCGGTAATCCTATCAAGGTCTGATGTTGAACCGTTTGAAAAATCTATTTGCGTTTTGATTGACAGGATTCGTGATATGGAAAATTATAACATCGACGTCAAAGTTAGTATTCTGTGGTGTTGTTCAAGGATTTTGTTGGATTTTTGCGAAAGTAATAGCCTTCGTCGAACCAAAGTATTAGTAATAATGAGCAACCTAATCAGTAATATGTCGTCAGGCAACATTAATAACATAACACCTATTGGAGCCTGTATAGCTGCATGGTCTGTATTGATGGTCTCGGATGAAGTTGGGTTTCCTGCTTTGTTAGTTAACAATCTGGTAAAGGAAGTGGTATCAAATGTTGAATTATTACCTGTTGAACCACTTATTCACTTGACTTGGAGACTTAAAGAATCAGGTGTGGTGACGCCTAATGTATTTCAAACAAGGATACGGTCTGCAATTTATGAGAGTTCAGCAACTGAAATCGATTGGATGTTTCTAATTATGAGTGGAAAACAATGGCCTGTTCCACCAGTGATAACGCATTGGACTGGAGGCATGGGAGAAACATAATTTTTTTTTTTTTTTAAAACATCGCGTCGCTTTGATACAACCCGAGTCATTATAGTGATTACTTTATTGTGATATTCTTGTTTTCTCCTCCTTCAGCTGTTTAATAACCCTTTAACTTAATTAATATGGTACAACAGCCTTCTGCTGTAGTAGTCACAGACATAACCGACTCTACCGAAAGGAACAATCAAAAAAGTGTCACCAGAACAGATAGATCTTCTCCGTCCTGCACACACAACTCATGGGACAACGTTAGAGTAATTAAGGGACAGGTGACATTAAGGTGTAGAGAGTGTCAATCACAATGGAGGACACATGTTGATGCAGTGTGGAGGAAGAAGAAGTGTATGTTCTTTAACACTCCAGAAGGATGTAGTTCGGGAAAAGACTGTACAAAATTGCACCTTCATTCAAGAAAAGAATCATGGCAGAAGAGAGCAGGAAAACATGGAAGTGAAGTACTGGTTCACGTACCTGCTGATGTTGCAAACACACCACAAGTTGATGAAACTCAAAGTGTAGCGCCTACTGAAGGCTCATCAGATTGTGGAAGTGTTTCCCCATCAACGAGAGGTAAACGTCCATGTTCTCACAACAGCTGGGATAATGTCAGAGTTAAAAAAGGATGTGTCACCCTTCGTTGTCGACAGTGTCAAGCTCAGTGGAGACGAGCCCTCGAAAATCTCCCTCGCTGTCCAATTTTCACTCAAAGTAGCACCTGTCCACATGGTGATTCTTGCGAGTTACTTCATCTGCACACGTTTAAGTTATCTCTTTCTCAAAGAATGGATAGCCACGGTTCACGTGTCTTACACAGAATTCCTCCAATTATTTGGATGGATCAGAAAACAGAACCTAACTTAGTAACTGTCCACTGCAATGGAATGCCAACAAACTGGCAAACATCACCAATGGCTTGTGGAGCTCCTGTGTGGTCAGACAGTCCTCAGTATTTCAGTAGAATTCCAAGTCATTTAGTAGGAACTAGTTTTGTTCACATTCCTGTTAGAGATATTTCACCTGGGACATCATTGTCTGTTGTGGTGAGTCATGATGCTGATGTTTATTTATTTCATGATATTGGTCCGAACTGTGATGGAGGATTCCCACAAACATTAGGATATGGATGGCGTCCTGAAAGAGAAGGACCAGCCTACATGATGCCAGGTCAGAGTATTTGGAGTGAAATGATGATGCACAGTACTGTTGTGAGTGGTGAGAGTCAATTAGTAATTCCAACTACGATTGATAGAGCGAGTATGGGAATTGTTATAAAGTTTAGAATGTCGTCATCACTGACACCTTCAAGTTCTGAAGTTGCATTGAGTTCAGAATGCATATCGAATCCTTCAACAATTGATGTCTCAGAGGAGTTTGAGGTTCCATCAACTCCAACATCAAGTAGACTGAGTCATACCTGTTCACAACGATCATCAACACCTCCGAGATCACGTTCAGATAGACGTTTTATTTATAGTGATAGTTCTCATCGAAGAAATGCTTCTTGTCCACCTGTTTACAATGACTCGGTTTGTTAGCGTAGCAGCTGAAGGTGATTAGTCTTTTTTATTTATTTTTTGCATTTCTCTTCTCAGTTGTTCATCTGCGACTGCCTGCTCTGTTTCTTGTTTTGACGGTTTTTCTTTTGCAGGTTTCATTTTCTTTTCGCTTTTGAAAACTTCACTTGGTTAGAGAATTATTATTTTTTCTTTCAAATTTTTTCCTTTAAAAAAAAAGTGATTGAGAATTGCAGAGCATTTATTTTTTGTTATTTCTTTTTTATATTATTCATGATATGCTTTTTCTCTAATTTCTTTTTCCTCTCTTCGCAATTCAAAACATATTGCTAAAATCCTTTTACAAAAACAAATTACAAAATAATAATAATAATAAGGCGTACGTTCGCTGTATCTTCCGCTTTCTCTCAAAATATTTCGGTTCATCCCCCAGCCACGTTTTATTTTATTTTATAAAATAGTTATTTTTGGCTTGTTTCATTCTTTTTAAAAACGGGGGAGAAGGGGGAAAAAAAAAAAAAAAAAAAAACGTTTTATGTTGAAAGCTGCGGAAGAAAGAAAAAAAAAAGAAAATTACCCAAACTGGTTACTGCATAACCCCTCTTGCTGTTATTATAGCAATAGGCCTGAGTGACCTACTTGTGTAATTGTTACTGCTGTTATATTGTGAAGAAAAATAGCACAAAGCCCCTTGGTGAACTTCATATTTTTTTTTTTATTTTTTATTTTTACTCAGGGTTTGTACCTGTTTATATGTGAGGACGTAGTCCGTTCTCTTGGAATACTTGTTGCAAATCTCTTCAAAAGGACACTTTTTTTTTTTTTTTTTGTCCGTAAGCGAGACTACCTTGTTGTCTCAGATTGTTTGTGGAAATAACTACCTACTGGTTCATGTCCTTGTTATGCGATGAAGACTTGTTCTTCTATCTGCAGCCGTTCTAGCGGCCGAAGTCCCTGAAAAGTTATTTCCAAACTTCACTTAATCAACTCAGAGCCGTCAGGATCACATTGAGACATCAATATACTCCCCTGATAGTTTCTGTTTCTGTTTTCAACCTGTTAGTCTATGGGCAAAGTGGAACCGAAAGCTATAAAACGATCTCTGTTTGATTGGGTTTTTTTCTACTAATAAAAGGTTATTCAGATCACCTGCAGTCATCAGTTCAAGACTTGCTAACTCTAAGTCAGGATCACATTAAAACATTAATTCCGTTCTGGGATTCTCTTTTTTTGTGATGGTGAGCAGCGTGTTCTGATGAAGCCTTCCAATTCTAATCTATTAAAGCGACCCCTAATTTTATTTTTTTTGATTCTAAGAACAACAAACGTATTCGTGCATCTTGGTGATTTTCACCTTGCCACGTCGCGAACATATTAAGGAAGCGAAACTAGTTTTTGAGGGAGAAAAGACAATAATTCTCTCTGTCATTTTCAGTTTGATCGTCGCTTATACGGATTTAAGCGAAGCTTGAAATAAAAAAAAAAAAAAAAAAAAAAAGGTATACAAAATTGTCAAATAGTAATAGAAATCGAAGGATGTGACCGACCCGACCCCTCGGCAGTTCCTCGTCACTCAGAGGAACTGCTTTTGCAAAAGGAACAAAGAAAAAAAAAAAAAAAAAAAAAAAGAAATATTTTGACGAACTTGGAAATACTCGTTCTTGGTGCCGAAGTTCCCTCCGATTCATGGGATCTGGAAAGTTTTGTTTTCCCTCTTGTCTTGGTAGCTCCTTCAGCTATGGGAATGGTTGCCCTCCGGAAAATCTTCCGCAAAAAGGAAGATATTTTGTGAGGTGCCAACAAGCGAATTGTTTTTTTTTTTGTTGTTTTTTTTAGGTGTTTCCTTTTTTTTTTTCCTTCACGGAATGACCTTTTTATTTACCCGTTTGCGATTTATTCTCAAAATGGATTGACGTATTTTTTACTACTCAGACAAAAATCGGGAAAAAAAAAAAAAAAAAAGGAAACTGGGGAAAAAAAAAAAAAAAAAAGAGAGAGAGTTGTAATTTAATTCGTAGCATGCTGTTAAAGAGTGGTCAAAACTCTCTTTTCTTGTATTCAGCTGTTCCTTAGTGAAGAAGCAAGTGCATCACAGGTTCTTATTTTTTTTTGTTTGTGTGGTATTCTAATAATAGTGCAGTGACTCACTTTCTTTTCTTCTTTCCTTTCCTTTTTTTTTCTTGCTGAGTTGCTTTACTACTAAGTTTATTCTCGCCAGTGAGAGTCTCACGGTTGTGGAGCCGAATAAATGGCGCCATGTGGGCTTCTCCTCTTGTCTTCAATATAATGTCATTACCATAAATAATGAGAACCAGCCGTCTTCACTAATCTGGCAGACAACTGGTTACATCGTATAAAAAACCCCCCCCCCTTTTTTTTTTTCCTCTTTTTTCTCGCTTAACTAAAGTCTTGGTATCCCTACTAAGAAATTATATTAAAAAATAAAAAAATATAAAAATAAAAACTGATTGAATAGAAAATTTATGTCCAACTGCTTCTTTGCATCGGGGGGTTCACTCTTTGAGAATTTCCAAAGAAGCGATGAAGGCAAAAAAAGAAGAAAAATATACCGCCACTAGGGAGTTGAATGTAGCTGCAACGTCACGAATAGAGCACTGGTTTGTAGACTATCCTCGAATGGTTTGTGCGCACCGCCAGTTATCTTGTCCTCATCACACAGAGAAAAGAAGTTAACCAGCTGGTCCGGACCTATCGCCAATAAGAGGCTACTTTGAGGATTGGTTGAATGCCAGTGTTTGGTTCGAGATTGACAGTGGTCACCCTTTTATTTAATTCAGTTGGTCTTCAGATTGAACGGAAACACAACCAGCGCCTTACCTCTTTTTGTTGGACATGTAAAAACTGCATCATATTATTGACTGTTTTAACCCTGATGATCAAAAAAAATCTTTTTGTGGCGGCGTGAGTGTATAATTACCCTTGCTACTGGTTATTGTGTACAAACCAAAAAAAAAAAAAAAAAAAATATAAATAAAAAGTGTTGAAAAATTGGTGAGACACCCTTCCCCCCCTTGTTGTTGTTGTCGTTGTTGTTGTTCTTTTTATTATACTTTTCAACTCATTATTCCTTAACCTAAATACTTTTTTGAGACTGGGGTTATATCTTTTACCATGTCTCACAATGCTAATAGTCAACCTACTTCTACACTAATACTGATAACGATAACTGGAAAATAGAATTATTTGGATCAATTTCAACAGTGATCCTCAGGTATCGTGGTAATGGTTAACTCTCTCTGCTTGCTTTGAAATTGAATTATTTTATGTTATCTTGGTCAAGCAATCACCCAATTCAATATTTCTTATTTTTTTTTGTTTGTTCTTGCCTTTTATTCAATCTTTCTCCCATATCTATCCTTCTGAGGTAAATGCCTCCTAACGTTTTAAAAAAAAAAAAAAAAAATACGGTTTATTTAAAAGTGTTTTTACATCGAATTCGGTGGCATCCCAGCAGATCAACTCTGTTGTGGGATTCAATTTATTTTTTTCTTTAGTTTCATTGTTGTGTTTTTTTTTTTTTCTTCTTTTTTCCTTATTGTGTGAGAGTTATGGTAACGAGAATCGCTGATGTTGGTAGCAATAAACACATTGCTTCTTTCGTTTTTATGCCTAAAATCATTTTTTATAAGGCGTCAGCGTACTTTTTTTACGGTGTGAAAATGAGGCGTATCGATTTTCTCTACACGCCTCTGCACTATAATGTAGTAATCATTCTTACGGACATCAACAAACATTGTGTTTGTGTGTTGTAAAAACGTTTTTTTTTTTTTTTTTTTTTTTCCCGATCATTATTGGGAATTATTTCTGATTGTTATGCTTTTTTTTAAAATTGGTTCTCAATGGACCACTCATCTTAACGTTGCTTGTGAGGTCGGTACGACATGACACAACCTTTATGAACGTTTTCGAATGTAAAGGTACAATTTGTCAGAAATCTGCCTCCAGCACACCTACCCGCCTCATATATTTATATAATTATAAATATGATGCAGCAGTTAACCCCCCCCTCCTCGTCGAACACGCGCAAAACAAGGAGAGTATGTTCTCCCCTTTCTGCTACGTTTGTATTTTTTTTTTTTTTTTTTTTTTTGCATTGACGAAGTCGGAGAATAAACTATTCAGATTAAGAGCCGTTTTAATTTCTTATGGTCAAAAAATGTTATCTATTTCCCCTGTGCGCTCAGTATTACTGTCTGCGATCAACAAAAATATAAAGGCTTATCCGAATGGTATTTTTTTCAAACTTGCTTTTACACGATATTTATGTCGTGGTACCTATTCTCACAAAAAGCGAGCTTAGTTCTTTCCCATTGTTTCTTGTATCCGCAGGCAGAAGAAAGTTCGTGTGTGCACATAACTTATCCAGTTATTTGATTTTTGGGAGGTTCTTTGTTGAAAAATTAGAATTTACATAGTGCACACAATTCTTTTTTTTCTGTTTCTTTTCGTTGGTTCCCACGAATATAAAAAAAAAAAAAAAAAAACCTGACGAAAGACAAATAGTTGTTTTGTTGTGACAAGTGTTCTCGTTATTCTCTTTTTTTTTTTCACAACCCGAACTAATATTCGAGTTGTACCTTCGTAAATAAATAAATAAATACTGTTATCAATAGTTGTGATGTTGTATTGGAAATCTTCTTAACTATTACTTCTGCTGTGGCATAGAAACGCTGCCTTTCACTACGAGCTTTGGTGATTTTGCAGATCTCTCCCTAGCCTGAGAATCTGTAACCTTGCCATTTCCATCTTATTTTTCCGCCTCTTTTTTTTTTAAAAATGAGACCCCTTGGGATATTTGTACCGTCTTTTTTCGTATCTCCCAAATGAATATTTTTTATAGGTATTAAGTCTCTGAAGAGATTTAATCAAGTGATTTGCCTTTCTTTCGGGCGGGTGGCGACAAGCCCCCAAAATTCATTTTTGGTGTATATATTTTTTTCCACTGATCTTGTTAAGAATTTAGGTGTTTGTTGGTTCTCTCCTTTTTCTTGGGTTTCTTGTGCTCTTAAAAAAAGAGGCTACAAGTAGGACAAAAAAAAAAAAAATAAACGCATCTCTGGCGTCTTTATTTATTTATCATCACTGGAAAACCGTTTCCCCCCCCTTTTTTTTCGGTCAAGTACCTGATTTTAATTTTGTTTTTAATACCTAAAGTTGTTACTGTTTTTACATTGTCAAAGTTTCACCCCCTTTTTTTTCTCTTCTTTTCTCCCTTTGTTTTTTTTTTGTTGTGATTTTCTTGCGTCGCAATTGGAGAAAAAAAATAAAAAAAAATAAAAATGAATTGTCCAAAGTTATTAGATGCTGAAATAGTAGTTACATTATGAGTTTAAGAGTCTCGCGGTTGGTTGGTGGCGATCTAACTTGTGAGCTTTTCCTGATTTTGGCTTCCCAGGCTTCGTAAATAAATAAATAAACAACTATTCGTTAGCCGAAGTGAATATCTGGACGAGAAGGGGAAAAAAAAAAAAAAATTTAGTAAAACTTGAAAATCAAGTAATATTACGACTATTTCTTTTTTTTTTTGTAGCCTATCCTTTGAATGAAGAAACAACTATCGTGAATCAAATAAAAACGCACTACTTCCATTAATTTTAAAACCTGTTTACTTATTTTCCCTGTTCGCTATTCTTTTCTTCGTATTATGAAGTTCAAATCTAGTTTTCTGATGTCTTTTTTTTTTTCAATTAATTTACTCTCGATCAGAGAATTAAGTGCGCTCCTCCTTTGCGTTATATGTACTAAATACACTTCAAAAGCAATACTACGAAGTGTCGCTGTGGTTGATAGTCACTCCCTCTCATAGCACAGAGCTGGGAAGATTTGTTGTCATTTTTTTTTTTAACTTTAATTGACGTGTTAGCATACTGTTTTGGGACTATCTCCCTCCTCCCCTTCTTTTTTTTTTATTAGTAGCCATTGTGATTTATTTCTTTTTTCCGTGGGTTATTTGAAGCAAAGTAGTTGTTAGGATCCTAGTGACAGAGCAGCGTTGAAACAGAACTTTTGATTTTGTTGTTGTTACTTGTCGCTGATCTCTTTTATTCTGACTTGTTCAGCTGAATGGCTCAGCGCGTGTGACCCAGCAGCTGTAGATTTACGTGTGGGCCTTCAATTAGTGTGTTTCAACATTTTATCTTTATTTTACAATACCTTCCCTTCACCTTACTGTGCTCGTTTTTCTTTTTTTTTTCAACTACGTTGCACTATTTCCTCTTCTTAAACCTGTTTCTAGTTTTTTCTTTTTTTTTTCCTTAATAATACCTGCGGCGATGGCTACAATTTTTCCGTGAATAATAATCTTGTCGAGATAACGATTTTCTTTTTTTTTTTTTTTTGCACCGACGAAATCGGAGAAGAAACTATTCAGATTAAGAGCTGTTTTATTTATTATAAACAAAATATGAATTTTGGCTTATCTGAATGGGTTTTCAAAAAAAAAAAAAAAAAAAATCCTTTTTAATTTATATGTCTTTATGTTGTTTCCTTCTTGGCTTTTCGCTAAGAGATGCACAACTTTGGATACTATTAACATCAGTCTCCGACTTTCTGTGAATAACGTTGTTAATTTAATCCCATTCTCCTATGTCCGATACCCGTGATTTGTTTTGTTATTGTTTTTTTTTTTTTTTGGAAGCGCAGCTTTATCTTTTTGTGTATTCAAAAAGAAAAAGAAAAGGAACCTTCCTGTGTCAGCTGTAGGTCGGATGTGTTTCTTAATTGAAATCCTATTTTCTTGTTTCTTTGGTTACCTTTGTTTAAGAAAATACCTTATTCCCTTTTTTTTTAGTTTCCAAAACAGTATGCTGGTCCACTTCTTTAGAGTGTCGCTATTGAAAAGAGAATTTTTACTCTCTTTTTTTTATTCTTAACTTGTAGACGAATTGCTTTAACCTTTGTTTTTATGAGTAAAAAGAGAAGTTTTTTCTTTTTTCCCCACTCGAATTAAAGCGGTTCTTTTTTTTTTTTTTCCCTCTCTAAAACGTACCTTTTCATTGATTAACAACAGCTACAAATATATGTTTTTGTTCTTTTTTTATTTATTTATTTTTTTTTTCCCCCCCTTACATATTTCTTTTTAGTATTAAATTTTATTTACTATTTTCTTCACATTTGTTAAACTTATGACCCCGAATTAAAAAAAACTGTCATCAAAATCTTAAGAACTGAAATGTTGAGCAATACTCCACGTGATGTGCTTGACGAGCATCGTAGATGACTTTCGTCTTTGTAGTAGTCGCTTTGATGAGCTTTCTTTAAGTCTAGAAATTCGTTATCACGGATGCCATCATCTTTGATGCGACTTACATTCTACGTACATCTTGATACTTGCTCTTCGCCATGCGCATCGTAGGTGCCGTTCGTCTTCCACTCGATTTGCGTTCGTTGTCGAGATCGTTTGCATAATAATATTCTTTTTTCCCCCCTCAAAAAATTGACTTTTTCCCTCTATCGCAAAAGCAGTTTTCCCACCCCTCCTTGCTTTTTCCCTCCTTGCTTTAACCAAGCTTTACCCACGGCTTCAATTGTAAACGCAAAAAAAAAGGGAAGAAAAAAAAGCTACTATTCTGAAGTGAAGCTTTTAAAAAAAAAAAAAAAAATCTTCTGTCACCTTACTTATCTTTTACTTATCTTTGGGTATTCTATTACTGTTTTTTTCTACATTTGTCAAACTGTCCTTTCAAATGCAAAAAAAAAAGGGAAAAAGAGACTTTATTTTAATTTTTTTTTTTTATACTGGGTTTCCGGGACAGGCAGGCTTTGTTTGTAGCCCCTTCGATTACTTCCTCTGTATTTCAAGTTCTTATTTTATATTTTGATTCTTGGTTGTGTATTGTGGATATTACTCTGGTGAGTACTCCACGCCGTTATTATTACAACTTTGGAGCGATTTTGGTTTTTGCACCTTTCCTAAATTGCTAACCAACTGTCATCTTTTTGCAGAGCATTTGGGTCAGCAAAAAAAATATGAAACAGCTTTTTCATATTTTCAGAACATTTTTCCAAGGCAATGCTTTTTTTTGTCTCAGTGTGTTCGTTTTCAAAGAAAAAAAAAATTCCTCTCTTTTCGTTTGATTCTATTTTCTTTTGAGAGCATCTTTTCTCTGAGGTGGTCTCCGACTAGGATATCTGATCCACTTGTGTTGTGTTTTGTCGCTAAGGAGCGGCACAAGTGCTTGACAGACACATTTCGTTATATTTTTTTTCCCCCACTTCCTTCGTTTGTCTTTCTCTTCAAAGTTGCAGCTTTCCCTTTTTTAAAAACCTTTTTTGGACTCATGCTGCACCTCAGTAGAACCTCAATTTTTTTTTTTTTTTTTTTGTAGATCGCCTTGTCGTCTTCTCTTGGAATGCATCTCTACTATTTATCCCTCGTTCAATTTTTTCTTGATTTTCTTAATTTTTTAAATAAACTGGCTATGCGGGGAATAAACCTGCGGCTGTCTGCAAGCGACAGTTGCGTATTTTCTGATTGCTTATTGTCATTGTGGCATGCTGGTATATCGCGTGGGTTTTATCTGATAAAAGAATAGATAGAATATGTGACCTCGAGGGAGATTGTACAAGTACGGTCTTTTTTTTTTTTTTTTTTTTTTACACAATCATTATCAAAAAATAGTTTTTAATTTTTTTTAACTCACAAAAAAAACGCCATGCTGATTTAATGACTGAGTCTTTCGTCAGCAGAGGGATGACCCGATTCTCCAACAGGGTGATTTATTGTTTTTATTTTTATATTTTATTGCCATACTAATTGCGTTTAGGTGATCATATATAATTATTTTTATATATTATTTCTCGTTTGTCTTTTTTTTTTTCTTTTTATCTCCTGAACTTTTTTCGTTGTTGTCAACTATGGGTTCTGCGATGTACTTTCATTCGTGGAAGTTGATGCGGCAATCCTTTTTTTTTTTTTTTTTGAATCTGCAAAAAAGCCAAAAAACAAAACGTTTTTTTTTTTTTTGAAAAGAAAAAGAAGAAATATGTTCTCTATTGTCTGCTGTGCGACACCCCTTGCATTAGTTTGCTAATGTAAATGGATAGACTTGTTGGTCTTTCAGTCTAATTGGATGAAAAAAAAAAAAAAAAAAAAAAAGAAACTCGCAAAAGCAGCGAGTATCTGTTGTTTTCCTACAGTTTCACATTTGCTGCTTTTTTTTTTTTTTTTTTTTTTTTCAATCTGTGGCTTTTGCCTAGTGAACATGCATAATTTATAAGAGAAAAAATTAGGAAAAAAAAGAAAAAAAACAACAACAACAACAACGCTGAATGTGTAATTGAACCTTTTGACGAGGTGCTGCAACATGACGCAACGAAAATAATTTAGTTGTCCTGATGGCGGTATGTTAGTCATCTTATTCTCCTTTTTTTTAATGGACGATGAGGAGAGCGCTTCAAAATTTACTCTCAACCTATCCTGAAATAAAACTTTGCATTCTGGAGTATCAGCAATGCTGTGAACTTCTGGACATTGTTTCACCTCTCTCTTTCTTGTACTTGTTTGTTTCTTACATATCTTTTTATATTATTGAAACATAGAAACCCAACCACCATCACATCGTGACAAGACATTACGCACACACAATACTATTATACTATTGGTGCACGAAAATCCTAATCCTTTTAATTTAGACTTTGAGAGCTGGTCAGGATTACATGTGCTGCCGAATAATTCCTTTTTATGTAAAGGGTCGTTTTGGTATTAAATAAAGTATATTAAAAAGAAAAAAATCACTGCATTGATACCTGGGGTGACGTTTTATCTACCTGGCGTTGATCTCTGTAGTTGGTTGGTGCGGATAAATAAAACGTGTCTAAGCGTACCACCAAAAACTGATTAGCTTTGACCTAACAAGGTATCAGAATAGCACACACCACCGCCACTTAATTCTTTATCACTTCAGGGGTAGCAATATCAGGTTCAAAGATGTTGAATTGAATATCGATAATTTTCTTTAAAAAAAAAAAAAAAAAAAATCAGATCAGAAAAAAAAAAAAGTAGTTGTAAAGTCGACTAAAACGTTATTCCCTGAGTACAGTTAAGGTTATTTTTTTGCTTTCGCATTCTTGTTCCTTCTTGACTAATGTCAAGAAGGAACTCAATCATTGGGTACTTTAACGTTTGTTGACAAACTCAAAGATGAGTTTTAATCATCTGATTAGTATTAGTAAAGGGAAAAAAAAGAAAGAAAAAAAAAAAAAAAAAAAAAAAAAAGATACGTAATTCAAATAATTCGGATTCCATAATATAGTGAAGGCAATTTATTGTTGTCAAAAGGTGAAGACTTTTTTTTTAATTATTAACTTACAGCCTGCTGTATCAATACCGCGCCACAACAACTGTATTGAAGCTGTTATGGAAATGTATGGTCTCAGGCAGACAATTGATTTGCTGTTCTTTTTAAGTCATTTTTTTACTGGTTATTGATACCTGAAAAAAAAATACTTTGCAAAATATTCATGGTTGCACCTCTCTTTAATCTGACTTGCAATTTTCTTTTTTTTTTTTTTTTTTTGTTTGTTAACTAAGGGAAAAAATAATATAAAAATATTGTGTGCATAAGAGCCACTTCTCTCCCTTCACTATGTTTTTTTTTTGCACCGACGAAGTCGGAGAAGAAACTATTCAGATTAAGGGCCGGTCTTTTTTATGTCATGTTATCTATTTCCCTGTGCGCCAGTAAAACTAGCTGCGATCAACAAAATATAAGGCTTATCTGAATGGTTTTTTTTTTTGTTGGCTTTTGTCCCTGGTGTGTAGATGGTTTTTATAATAAAGGCATTGGATTTGTGCGGTGCAAAATACTAATAAAGAAAAGGTTAAGTCACGCTGCCGCGATTCTCTTTCTACCGAACAAGATGTTTCCGTGATGTTAAACTATTACTATGACCACTTGTTTGTTTAATTTCTTATTGCCGTTACCTCCTTTATTTCCTTGTACTTGTTAATTTTTATCTTCTTGAAATCACCCTTGGCACTGGCAATATAAGGGTGGTATTGTTCTTTTCTTTTTTTGCTCTCACGACAATACTGAGGGTAAATAATAATAATAATAATAATGCTCTACTAATTGGCTTATTTCATCTGCGGGAGGGGTTTTCAGCTCGCACAATACTCTTATTTCTTTGATGAGTGTTTGTGTTGTGGCAACTTTGTCCCGTCCATACCCGACCGTTTTTCCAGCTATTTTTCACAGGTTGCTTTGCGACCCTTGTTTTGTTAGTTAGAAGTTGTGTTTTTTATTGTTTTGTTGGTACTCTTATAATCACATTTTATTACAGTTTGATGCAAAAAAAATTTAAAATAGGATTTCCAGAAAGCCAGATTGTCCTCCTTCAATATGATAAGGTTAGTTGAGGAGCCGTTTTTATGCGTTTTAATGTACTGAAAAAAAAACAAAAACAAAAAAAATCCTACTCACAACAACAGGTAAATGAATCGAAGACAGTGGAAGGGAGGAAAATCTCGAAATGGCCAATGGGCATACCTAATAATTCTATTAGTATGCTTCTGTGGTCTGTGGGTATTGTTTTCAGGGGACAGTGAGTCTGACATGCGGGGAAAACGTCAACGACTTGCAGAAGAAAGATTAAAGAACTTATCTCGGAATCCCTACAAGAGTTCGGAAGAAAATTTAAAAGAGAAAATAAGGTCAGCTGTCGCGAAACAAAAACAAAAATTACCAAAGAAATTAAAACACGTCCTGAAGGATGGTAGCGAAACAGGTGAAGCAGCCCTACAAGCATTAAGAGAGAATGTCAATACTAGAAAAAAAGCTCTTCATGACCTTACTCATTTTCGTCAATCTGACGAAACCAGAGATGACGACTACAACCTTCCAGTAAGAGGAAGAGCAGGTGCAATTGAACTTGGAGAAGAAGCAATAAATAAAGATAAGCAACAACTACAGGAGGAAGAATCAAAAATAAGAGGTCGTGGCAGACCTGAACTAAGCGACTCAAACGGCAACGCAGACTCTGCAAAATCTGAAGAGGACCTTCAGGAACAGGAAAAGGCTGCACTTCGACAATGGCAAGAGCAAAAACTCAGACAAAAGGCTCAACGTCGGACTTAGGAATTCAGAGCACTGGCTGAAATCACTGAACACTTATATCTTGTGTGTAATTACAAATGTAACCTCTGACATCTGTTTTGAGGAATAGAGAGTTTTGTGGTCCTGATCAGCATAAAGAGAGTCAACCAAACTACTTAAACATTTGACACCAAAGATAAAACTACTGAATTGACAAAAAGAAAAAGCAATTTGTTCACAAATTGCCTCCAAGTTATCTTATGTTAGACTCGCACTGATTTAAAATAAGAACCGGGGAAAAAATAAATAAAAATAAATAAATAAATAACAGTAATAATAAATAATCTTACTTATGTACCTTTTTTTTTCTCCTTTTTTTTTTTTTTAAAAAAAAAAAAAAATTCTTATTATTATTTTATATTATTTATCTGTTCATAACTTAGTTTAACACGAGAATTTAAATTTGAAATTAGAAACAGTTATTATTATCCTTTCTAAACATCAGTTTTACAAGAATGGGATGCATCCAGGACAAAGATCGTTTAAAAGTAACTGAAAAAGCAGTAGAAAGAGAGAAACTACTAAAACAAAAGAAACGATCAGCTCAAGAAGAATACGCGCAGTTGATAAGAGAAAAAAAAATAGCATTGGAGACTAAAAGGTTAGTGGAACGAGAACGAAAAAAAGCTGAAGAGCAAGCTGCAAGAGAGAGAGTGATAAGAGATGTAGAAAAATTAATAGACGTCGTTCCTCCTCCTCTGCTAAAACCTATCCATCCAATACCGTCAGCACCATTGTTAGAAAGGCTCTCGTCTTCAGTACTCGATGACGACAGCGAAGTTAAAGTCTCAAGAGAGTATACTATTCTGGTGGACCAATCAAGAACAATGAACACCAGACACACATCAGCTTTGGTTCGATTTATTTTTTGTCAGATGTTCGTTTGTGCCATTGTAATAATCTTATTGGTTGTTATTATTTCCACCCTTCGGTTCTTTGATGTTACTCTGCTCAACGATGCCTTATCAAATTATAAAGAACTTCGAACACAACTATTGATTACCTCATTATGTGTCTGGGCCACAACCATTACATTACCCTTTATAAGTACTCTAGAGCAAGGTGCTGGTTATGTTGTTCAAGTTGGACTTGCAATCGCTGCATTTGCGTGTTTACTGCGGCAGCTATTTTCGTCTTCAGCACCATCGCCGTCGAGGACTACGGTTTTTTTGTCTGTGGTGTTGTCGGGATTGTTTTCCTGTACTCCTTCTCTCTCTGATAATCGATTATCTTCGAAACAGTTAATCGCTACTTTGTCGCTGTGCTTTTTTCATTCAGTCACTTGTGTGTTTTTTACTGTAAACTGGACACCCATTCTAATTAGTGTTATACTACTACAGATGAAGTTAACGAGTAGCTATACACCTGAAATGGGTGAATGTCTTACTGCTGTTGGAGGTGTTTGTGTTGCTTGCTTAGCTCAAGACATTATAATGTCATTTTGCAACACCGAGTCTGATGCGTTTGTGGCAGCGGGGTTAATGGTAGGGGTGCTCACGGCGATATTATTTTCATGTTTCTTCGTTTTTAGTTCAAGGCGTTTTGACATCTGCAGAGACGTCGTCAGAGATATCGTTAAGCACACTGCTGCTTCGAATCCGCATGGTGTCACGCTTCATTTTTGTAGAGAGAGCAATAACAAAAAATTTGTAACCTACGAGAACGTTTCTTCAATGGAAATGGTGGAAGAAATCTCTGAGGGTAAATTATGTTATGGTGAAAGCACGTTGGACCCTGCATTTGTAACTGTGGTTCATGATTTCATGACAAAAAAAAGAAAGCCAGACTCTCCAGGACAATCAATAATTATTATAGCGGATTGCCCAATTTTATTTATGATTGAACTTATGCGTACTGTCGCTCCTGTTTCGCGTGATTGCAAAGGTCCTGAGGAACTAACAGTTACAATGGTTCAGGTAGGTGACCTTAGAAACCTGCAACACGTATATAAAAACTCATCGAAATGTAAGTATGAGATTCTCAACTTCGTTCTGGCTTCGGATGTTCTTGCGGCAGAAACACATCAGCAATTTGCAAGCATAACATCTCCTTTTCATGGTAATAGTAAGGGTGCTGTGCCAAGTGCGCCACCACTCGCGTCACCATTGGGTGGTCCATCGTTAATTGTTCCTGCTGTTGGTGTGCAACCAGTTTATTCTCTTTTTGATAAAATCCCAAGAATGCCAGCATCCTTTCAAATACGATCACCTCTTAAGAAGATTCCCGTAGAGTATTTAAAGAGAAAATATGTTCTAATTGTAGACAGCAGTCATTCTATGCAAACGGCATCAAGAAATCAACTTCTTTACAAATTCTCTCTTCTGTTGGTGTGTCTGATGTGGCTCTCCACTGGATGCATACTGGTCAGTCTTTTTGCATATCTTGTTGGAAGTAAGGGAATCATTAGTAGACATGCTGAGGTTGCTAAATTCTGGGTTTGTGGGTTATTTTTCTTCTTGCTTGTTCACTGGGTTGTGGTTGAAATGCCGAAGACGAAAGGAGCAGTTGCCAGACAAGTTGCTCGTCGAATGATCAATCACATTTTCGACAAAAAGAGTGGAGGTTCTGGACTGTGTGATCTCCATTATGGAGTTGCTTTATACGATATAACTAAGACGGGAGCACTCGGAAAACTAGGTAAGCGTTCGTCGTTACAGAGTCGAATGTCTTTTATAATAGAGCAGTATGAAAATAAGTTTAGATACGACAGCAGTGCTCCAACTTCGTTTATAATAATAACCGATTTTAGTAATTCTTCTGATTTGGTTTCGTTGTGTCAGCGAATGTCTCAAAAAGCTACTTCTCCTGATGCTTTATCATTTACGTTTGTACATTGTCATGGGAATTTGTTTATCAAGTCAGCTCACGTAAGAGAAGTCCTTAGTAAGAATCCAAGTACGAAATGTAAATATAAAATATCTAGTGTCGTTGATGCTCGTGATATCAACGACAAGATGACGTTTTCTCAATTTATTCAAATGCAAATGCCAAGTGAGAGGATGATAGTTAGTCAATAGAACTTATTTTTTGCCTAGTATTTTTATTTCACTTTTTTTATTACTATTATTACTTATTTTACACACATCTCTTGCTCGTTTTCGTTGTAGTTTTCCACTTGATCTTCTCAGGATTGCTCTAATCACTATTAACTACTTAGTAGTCAACTGAAAGCAATTGCTTACTAACATATAATCCTAACTATTATTTCTTGTCTTCACTCTCCCAAAGGGATTTTGTCCTCTCTGAGGAATCGCTCTATCGAGAGAAAGACAGCAAAAAAAAGAAAATCGTGAAGTCATTCACGATTACTTCTCCCATAGCAAGTATTCGTTTATTTCTGTAGTGTATTTATATTGGAGTATGGAATTGAGTTGGTTTTGTTAGTAATTATTCACATAACAGGACACCCGATACGATGGTCGCAGCAGAGAAGTCGGGAGTTGAATGGGAAAGTTTATTAAGGGAGAGCGACTATGCCGGGTTGGTTTCGATATTTCGAACAATTGTTGTGAATTTGCTTCGTACCAAACCAGCTAATCCGATAAAGTATGTCACTGAACATATTGATTGCTGGTTTAGCGACTATGAAGACGCTCAAATGGATTTTGGAAACTATGATTGGAGGCAACCAAGTTCAGACCTGTATACAACACCAGGTCAAGGAGACTCTGTTGGAGAGTACGCTGATGTTAGACAAAATCTCGATTATACTTATCATGGATCATACATACCTAACAGACAGAGATTACAAGATGTTAGAGTCAAAGATGTAACTGGAGCAGGTGTTCCTAAAGAACATCCTTGGCTTGTCTTTACTGCAGGTGCCATGGGAGCCGGAAAATCACATTGCGTACGTTGGATGTGCGACAACGGCTACTTCCCCCTTCCTGATATTGTACAAATAGATCCTGATCGCTTTAAGGAACGTCTTCCAGAATGGGAAGGTTACCTCCAACATGATCCCTTATCGGCTGGTTCAATGCTCCGTAAGGAATCTGGTTATCTTGTTGAAATAGCACAAGAAGTAGCACTTAGTATGAAAAAGAACACTTGGGTTGATGGATCTTTAAGAGATGGAGAGTGGTACAAACAACAGTTTGATAGAATAAAATTAGAGCATCCAGATTACAGAATTGCGATAATTCACGTAACAGCTCCGATGGAAACAGTTCTACAGAGGGCTCTCTCTAGAGGGGAATCGACGGGGAGATATGTTCCAGAATCCGAAATTAGAGATTCCTTCGACAGAGTACCACGAGTAGTGGATGCACTGACACCACAGTGTGACTTTGTAGCTCACATTAACAACAATGATGATGGTGATCCTACTCTGATCAAGTATGTTGATGAGCTCGGTAACACTGTCATAGACAGTAATTGGTCTTCTGTAAAGTCTAGATTCACAACAGATCCAGAACTAGCATCAATCAGAGTCGATGACTGGACCACTCAAGTAGCACAGATGTTAAGAACAAATCGACTTGTCTTGTTTACAAAGAGCTACTGTTCTTTTTGTAAAACACTAACAAGTTTTCTCAGCAAGCTTGGGATTAAATACTATCTCGTGGAGCTTGACACGATGGGTCCTGGTGGTCTTGCGATTCAATTGGTACTAGGAAGAATGACAAGTGTGAGAACTGTTCCTCTCTTATTTCATCGCGGTATCTTACTCGGTACATGCGAGTCAATTATGCAAATGCATAAAGACGGTAAGCTGCTGTCTATTCTGAACGACGAAATTTCCGTTGATTGCAAGACAAGCATGCAGCAACCAGTATTGGTAGATAATCTTAGTTAGGGACAAGGGAACAAAAAAAAAAAAAAAAAAAAGCGTGCTGTCGACAGATTTTTTATTCTTTTTTAAACGATGACAGCCGTTTCGTTGTTTTGTATTTTAAAAAAAAAAAAAAGGGGGAAGAAGAAGGGGGAAAAAAAATATTATAATGCCCAGTGATAATAAATAAACTTGTGTAGCCATCGCGCTACGACTTTTCAAGTTTTTTTTAAAATTTCTTTTTCTTTTTCTTTTTTTTTAAATCTTGATACAAAACTCGTATTCACGGAACAGTACAAAAGAACTGAATACCATCATCCAATCTTTTTTTTTTTTTTTTTTTTTTTTAAATATTTTCTCATCTACTAGTTAGAATGCTGCATTTTCCACGGAATGCCACGAGAATAGGTACTTATGTGAACAGGCAGGGTTTTTTTTTTAAATTATTTTTTTAAATCCTAAAATTCGTGTAAGGATTCGGATTAGTGAAAAGCTGATTCCTTAGTTGGGTGGCATGGTTGCTTTTCTGTCATTGATTTATGCTTTTCATCCTCTATTATTTCTCTCATTCCCTTTTTTTTTTTTTTTTTTTTTTTTTTTTTCTTCCCTTCAGAGAAAATACGAAAACTATTACAGAAAAATAAAAAAATCATTTTTTGCCGTGTGAGTATATTACTCTTCTTTCTCTGGGTGCGTACTGTTCCCAGCACAATGTTTTTTTATTAAAGTTGAGAGTTTCTGATTTTTTTTTTTTTTTTTTTTTTTTTTTTTTTTTTTTGTGTGTTTCTCTTTAACTTCCTTAAGGAGATTGCATACACACCCAGAAGATATGTTTTTTATATTGGTTAAACTCACATACGAATGAAATAAGCGATAGAAGTATATTCTTCTCTCTTTTCATTTTTTTTTTTTTTTTTTTTTAAATTCAGAAGAATTAATTGATGCGAGAAGTGCTTGGGAATCACACTCTTTTCAAAAAAAAAAAATTCAGATTAAAAGAGTAGCATTTTGATTAAGGTTGTCTTGTGACCTATGACAAAGGAGTTTTAGTTAAAAAAGGACATCTCTTTGTATTAGCAGTAGCACTTTTTTAGTTGCATTTTTCGTTGCAAACAACCAAATCAATATGCAGAAAAATTTCATTTTTTTAGAATCGTTGCAACAACAGCGAATTCGCTTTCTTTTTTTTTTTTTTTAAAATTATTACTGATGAGGTACCTTCATTCGCCACTCTAGTTTGAGTGGTGTTGCCAAGTTCCTTGTAGGTGTCTGCCGCGGGGTGGGGAGGGGAAATAAAATAAAAAACTGAAAGAAAAGAAAAACTCCTTTTTTATTGTCAACCTTAGCAACAACAACGCACACACACACAAAACAAAAATAAAAATTTAGTTGTGTGAGATTCATAGTCAACCGTCTGATTCCTGATATCGAAACGTGTTTTGTTACCTCGGAGAGACAACGGATATTTGATAACAGTGTCACTACAAGAATGATTCTTACATTAATATTTTCTCCTTAGCGCTGGTAGTATGTGCATCAAGTGTTGATGCTGAGTTTCATTTGATTTTTCTTATGTAACTTGCCTTGCGCCCCTAATAAAAAGCAAAAAAAAATAAAATAAAAATAAACAAAAACGAGAGTACACCTCCGTTTTGTTATTCTATTCTTCCACTGCATTTTTCTGTTAAATTACCAAATCCAGTCTCTTCTTATCATTGTAAGCGATCAGAGATGAAATCGTTATTATAGCATTAAAGAAGAGTTGGAACTTAATCTGTAAGACAAGTGTTTGAATGGAGCTTGATAACTAACAAGCAAACAAAGCTGCTCCTCGGTTCATTGCGAATTGATAACTTGTGCGAATAAATAACATACGTTATCTGAGTGTTGAAACAGTACGGCGATAGGTCACTTCTATATTTCTCGCGCAATCCTTTTTTTTTTTTTTTTTTTCTTCTTTCTTCTAATCATTCTTTTTCGTCTGTTTTGGAAAGCAAGCAAATCAAAGTCATGTTATTATGTGTTGTTCTTTGCTTATTACTGAAGGTGTCCTTAATAAACAAGAACGAGTGTGCGGGATCAAAAAAGAAAAGGAAAAAAGAAAAATATGATCCGATACCGCCGAATAGATCAAAAATTGATTATTTTTATTTGTTTATTTTTATTTTTTTTCCCCCCGGCTTTTGCAGACGAAAAAGGATGTTCTTGAAATTCGGAACATCGCCACTTTTGTTTTCTTCTTCGGAGTTTTTAATACCTAAAGTTGTTACTGTTTTTACATTGTCAAAGTTTCACCTCCCAGACTTCCCCTTTGTTTACCTGTGTTAATTTTATGTTGTTTCCGGTCCTCAACTCTGCTTGCATGTGTTTCCACCCCCCTTTTTTTTTTTAATTTATTATTTTGAACCATGTTGTTCTCGCTAAGGTTAAGAGAGTCGCACGGAACCCTTTTCAGTTTATTGGTCACACCTCCGAACTGATGTCCCCTAAGTACCGTTACTATTGTTTATATTAGTTTGATACGAATCCATATATTTATATCATTATAAATATGCTCAGGCAATTACGCAAGGTATTTTTTAAAAAAAAAAAAAAAGAAGAAGAGTATTAATTTGACCACCTTTCTCCCTCCCAGTCCGTGCGCAAACTTCTTAAATCTTTTCTTCAATATTTTTGTTTCTTGTCAGTCGATATTAGGTTCGTTTTTTAACTCGTTTTCCATTCTCGCTCTCTCCCCTTTCTCTCCCTGTTTACTGAGCGGGATTGGTGGTAAGTCGCTGTAGGTCGCTGTACTACTTTTAAATTGAATTTTTTTCAAAAACTTAACCCCCCAAATACGGGGGATGAAGTTAATCTTAGGCAGTACGTGAATAACTTTTTTTTCTTTAACTTGTTGGTTCTCGTCTCTGTTTTTTTTTTTTAATAATTTTTATTTTGAGACGAATGTTTTAAAAAATAAAAATAAAAAAACGTCAATGGGCCTATCAGCGCAACTTCGTGAGTGGGATGGGATGCCTCAGTACTTTGTGATTAGGTGTGCAGGTTGCACTCAATATTGTGTTAGTGTCCTCAGACTGGGAGTAATGTGCCTGTAGCCAAGTGTACAATGTAAGTGGATTGCTGCTTTGATTTTTTTTTTTCGTTCTATTTTTTTCCCACTACCGAAAACAGTAATTGTATTTATTGCGTGTGTTTAATAACACAGAATACGTGTTTCTCGCTGTTTCGTTTTCTTCTTCATTTTTTTCCCTCTCCCTTCCCCAAGAGATATCGCAATCACCCCATTATACTACCTATTCCTTCTTTCTTCGTTCCCGTTCCGTCTTTCTTCGTTCCCGTTCCTTCGACAAAGCGCCGTTTCGCTGACTTGTCGCCGGCTTTGGTTCTCTTTTCCGTAACAGGAAGATAAGACAGGGGGTTTTGTCCTTTCTCAGGCAGTTCCATTTTTCCGGCTGCTACCCCCTGGGTTCAACTATCTTGCTGTCATGTTTTTTTTCAATTCAAAAAAAATAAATAAAATAAAGAAAGAAAAAGAGGTAACCTGTTTTGCTGGTTCGAAGTGTACGGAATTGTTAGCGAGGATGGAGGGGTAGGGATATTTCCCTTTCGTTAAAGCGGCATTTTTTTTTTTTTTTTTTTTTTTTTTTTTTTGCTTCCTCTATTGGCTTTTTATTTACGTTTAAAGAGAAAACACGCTGACGACTAGTAATGTAACTCACACGTTTTTCAAAGACAGGATAGAGAACGTCGTCCTGAATACCATTACACCGCCGTCCATATATGGTCTAAAGGTAATTTTCTTTGATTAACAACTACAAATATTTTTCAGTCAAGTACTTGATATTAATTTTGTTTTTCTTTAATATCTAAAGTTGTTACTGTTTTTACATTGTCAAAGTTTCACCCCCAAAAGGCACTGTATCCAGATTGTTAAATTATCGTTTACGTTAATATGATAAAATACAGTTGTATTTTCACAAATATAAATATTGAATTTCCCCCCGAAAATCGAGATTAATTTAAAACAAAAAAAAAAGTAGCATATTTTTCAACAACAGCGTCAATAATAACGATTAGGAATGATCTCATCTCAATTGGCCAAAATGCGAGAATCGGTAATCCAAAAAAAAAAAAAAGAAATAATAATAATAATAATAATAATAATAATAAAATATGGATACCATGTACGATCTTTTTATTTTCAGATTTCATGTTGCCAACGTGTGGTTTTTTTTGCAAAACCCATGTAGGACAGATAAACCTTTGATTCTCACTTTAGCTAAGTAATTGTAAGCTAAAGACGGTGTTTTCGTTAAGCTTACAAAATTTTCTTCCTACAATGAGTAAAAACAAGACTGATACCGAACTGATATAGGTGGTATTGTCTGAATAAAGATTTTTATAATTTTTCATCCAGAAAAAAAAAAAAAAACCCCCCCCCCCAAAGCCATTATTTGTTTGATGTTCTTACGATTTATTTAATTTGGATTATTTAAAAAAAAATTTATTTATTTATTTGTGATAGACTGCTATTTATGGTCTATATTTTTCCCAAAAAAAAATATAATTGAGCCTTTGTGATCTTGTTCTGTAATTCCTGAGAGGTAAAGTATAATGGGGTTAAAGAATCAGTTGCATAAGGTTTTGCGCTGCTACTAAGAAATCAGAAAACCCTTTACAAAAACACACACAAAACGTTTTTGCATTTTCGCAGTCGCTGAGACCGGCTTTAACCTAAACGTAAGAAGTTGGTTTGGTTTAATTTCAGCGACGCAACTAGAGAAAAGGAAAAGGGGGAAAACATGGATGGCAAAACGGAGAACGGAATTGTGAACTGTGATCTATCAGGTCAATACTTCCTTCCATACAAAAGTGTGGGTGCAAAAAAAAAAAAAACGTTTTATTTTTGATGACTTTGTTCTGCAACGAGCGTCAGCTTTCACAATCAAAACTGTTAGTGACGAGCAACTTGATTTTTTAAAAAAAAGGGTCAAACAAGATCAAACACCAACCATAACGCTTTCACTAATACTGGTTATGATTGACCTCAAGGTTATCTTGGTTTGGTGTTGTTGTGTTATTGGTTAGTCAACAAAAAAAAAAAAAAAAAAAAAAAAAAAAACGTAATAATACGCTACAGCTATTAGTGAAGTTCCTCTTTTTTTTGAAGCATTCTTTTTTTTCTTCTTTTCTTCTTTCTTTTGCGTGAAAAAACGATTACTGCACATTGAAAATGTTTCTTATGTGTCACTTTAAGGCAAAATAAAAATAGATAAAAGAAATCACCGGCTTTCACGAAAATAAAAATTTTTTTTTTTTCGTGAACTGTGTTCACAATTAATTGTTTTTTTTGTTTGTGTGCAATCATAAAATACTAACACAGGAAAAAAAAAGAAAAAAAAAATAAAGCTAAATTGCTCTGTAAAGATTTTCTTATAACCGAATACGTTTTGTAGGTACAATCCTTTTTTATTTTAAATATTTTCCGTTGGGTTGGTAGCAACTCAAAAAAGATAGATACATGTAGTGATTAGCTATATGTGCTTCACATAGCCACAACATAACATCGAAGGATTGTCGAATTAAATAAGAATAGGTGACACCATCATCGTTTGGTAACACACCTTACTATTGTCAAATCCAAGTAGCTTGCTCATTTTCTCATTTTCTTATTTTTCTTTTTTTTTTTTTTCCCCCCCCCATACTAGCATTACCGTTTTTTTAGTCAAATTGTATCATAAATTATTATTATTATTATTATTTATTTTTTTGAAATTAAACTTGTGATACAAATCAATTTATTTATATCAGGTAATATTTCCATGTCCCTTCCCAGTAAGGCTAGGTTTGAGGCACTTCTGTACTACTGTAGGGTCACTGTCCTGTCACAGATGTCTATATTATCGTTTTATTATGATTCAATAACAGCTTGTATTTTTTACAAACAAAAAATCAATGAACCCCCTCAATAACATTTTAGTCACTTGTGTCGTGAGTTTTTTTTAATTTTATTATTGAGTTCTGATACAATACAAGAGATTTATATTCGGTATGAACCTAATCAAACAGTCTTTTCCCCCTTTAATCTTCAAATAAGAACCCAGAAAAAAAAAAAAAAAACAACCAGATTTTTGTTCGTTTTATTTGTTTATTTATTTATTTTTTTTTTTTTCAGTACCGAAGAGAAGACAATAAAATATAAATTGTAATTTATTTCCCAGTTGGACAAAATGTATGAGATGGGCGTATCATGGTCCACTAACTGATGGGTTCGCTAACAAAACTCAAAAGACTTACTTGATGCTCAATCAAGGCAATAAATCCTACAATATCACAGTAGGCGATACGAAGACGATTGACTGTGGCTTTTGATGAGTTTCTCAGGTGGAAACTATCAACCACAAAAGCTCAACCTTACATTCATTAGACAAACGATATTCTCACATCAATAATCTGGAGAAGGTCTACCTTAACAGCTACAAAATGATTATCAGCATTGTTTTTTCGCCCGGCCATAGTTGCAGGTGTCGGAAGCAGTGCCACGGCTTTTGCCGCACCCACCCTTCAAGTGAGAACCGCAAAGAAAGTTGCGGATTAACCTGTCAACAACTAAACAACTCCGAAAAATAACAACGGGGGCGTCGTCCACCCGTACAACTTATTTATCGAAAAGTATTTAGTCAAGCGGAGTCTTAAGAAGAAGCCGTCGAAGTACGCTCTTTTTACGAAGAAGAACTTTGCCTCCGCCTTCGCGGATGCGAAGAAGACGAACTCTAACATCAAGGCAGCTTTCAAAGTTGCATCCGCGGCTGTTTCAAAGACCTACAAGAGCCAGTAGCGTCTGTTTGTTGCTTCAACTCGTTCATGGGATTCTTAAGAATAGTTCTCTGGTTTTTTAAAATTGGGAATGCACAGGTAACTTCGAATTATTATTTTCCCGTCATCATTGCATACAGAATACACATTACATTTTGTCTATTGTTTCTGAAAAAAAGCAATCCTACAAGCACTGCAGTCAACGTTGATTACTTATTACACATACCTTTCTTTTTCACGATTCTCTTCCACAGCCTTTTTGTATTTTTTAGTACTCGTGTTGTTTTTAGTTAATCAAATAAACTACTCCTTCGTTAGGCTTTCTTTTTTCAATTTTACTCGCAGAGTATCTGTTGAAGGCTGGAGATGTTCAAACTTTGTTTAGTTTAATGAATCTATATGTCTTGCATTTACGACTTGTTCTTCAAGCTTCCAACCCCCAAAATGAACACCCTCCGCATTGTGTCTCGTCAGGTGAGAGCGCTGACTATTATTGCAGGTGTCATAAGCAGCGCTACCCTTCAGGTGAGAACTGCAAAAAAGAGGGTTATTGTGAAGCCTGTTGGTGAAGTAGTATTAGAGAAAGATGTTACCAAAAAGGAAGATGCGATGCTATTCACACCAGATTGGAAGACCACAGGTGTCAAGACAGCTGTTACTACAAAAGAGACGCCTGCCATACCAGCTGAAAGTGCAACTACTGAGAATACAAAGATAATTGCTCAAATGAGAAAAAATCTTTGGAAGTCTGTTCGGAAGAAGAGAAGCGATCTCAAGCAGAAAGCTGCTGAGAAGAGGGCCGCTGTTCGGAAAAACAAGGAAATTGAGAAAACTATCAAGTCCTCTGGTGCCGTAAACCCGTACACCTTATTCGTCCAGAGGTCTATTTCTGGAAATGTGAAAACTAATTTAAGGTGCGTGGCTGCAGCATGGAAGGTGTGTTGTGTAGTACTTTTGAATAGGTCGACAGAACAATGCGATTAATCAACAACAGGCTTTGAGTGAGGGACAGAAGAAGACTTACCGTGACCAAGCGAAGAAGAACCTCGCCGCAAGAAATGTCATCAAGCAGAGTCTTAAGAGTAACCCTTCACAGTACGCTCTATTTATGAAAAAGCATTTTGCTGCCGCCTTCACAGAGGCACAGAAGACGAACCCTGACTCAAAGGCAGCTTTCAAGGTTGCATCTGAGGCTGTTGCAAAGAAGTACAAAGTGCTGAAAGGAAAAGTTGTTATGAAGATACATGAAGAAGGCTATCAATAATTAAACTCATACAACTCACATTTCGCCAATAGACCACTGTAAAAACTACCTTAAAGCACGTTGCTGCTGAATGGAAGGTATGTGCTTTGTAATTGTTACTCCGAATTTCGCAAGCCGCGACTGAGATAGTTCTCGGAAGCTGTAATCGGGTTTATTCTTCGCAAATTGGGTGTCGCAGAACGGCGAGGTAATTGAAAACCTGCGTAGAACGAACGATTAAAGTACAACCAGTTAGATTGTGTGTAGGCTAACATTGGTTCTTAGAAACCTTTCCCTATCTTTGTGTATTGTTTCTTAAAGGATTTTATCTAAACGATACTTTGTAATTTAAATGATGACACTCTCGTTTCTGAACATAGTTGGCACAGCTGCTGCAATGATTGTTGAGAATCTTGTTCGGAAGCACCTTACTACTGTTGTCTTTCTTGAACCATTGATTACAGAGTGTCCCTCGCCGTCAGCTTCTTCCCACAGATTCAAACACCCGTTTTCTTTCAAAAAATGAACACCCTCCGCATTGTGTCTCGTCAGGTGAGAGCGCTGACTGTTGTTGCAGGTGTCAGAAGCAGCGCCCCGGCATTTGCCGCGCCCACCCTTCAAGTGAGAACCGCAAAGAAGGTTGCGAAGAAGCCAGTGAAGAAGGTTAAGAAGGTTGTGGCAAAGAAGGTGAAGAAGGCCGCTTCCAAGAAGCCGGTGAAGAAGGTTAAGTCTGTCTCCCTTAAGAAAAACGCCGCAAAGAAGGTTGCTGCTGCTAAGAAGGCCGTCGCTTTGAAGAAGGCAGCAGCTGCTAAGAAGGCCGTCGTTTTGAAGAAGGCAGCAGCTGCTAAGAAGGCCGTCGCTTTGAAAAAGGCAGCAGCTGCTAAGAAGGCCGTCGCTTTGAAGAAGGCAGCTGTTGCTAGAGCAGCGAAGAAGGCGGGAATTGCCAAGAAAGCAAAGAGAGTTGCTGAATTGAAGGCAAAGAAGACAGCGAAGAAGGAGAGACTTGCAAAGAAGGCTGTTGCGTTGAGAAAGAAGACTGCTGCACAGACAGCCAGAGTTGCGAAGAAGAATGCCGCGGTGAAGGCTGTGAAGGCTGCTAGAAGAGCAAGAATCGCAAAGAGGAAGGCCGCTCTTAAGGCTAAGGCTGCTGGTAAGAGAGCAAGAATCGCAAAGAAGAAGGCCGCTCTTAAGGCTAAGGCTGCTGGTAAGAGAGCAAGAATCGCAAAGAAGAAAGCTGCGGTGAAGGCTGTGAAGGCTGCTAGAAGAGCAAGAATCGCAAAGAAGAGAGACGCAAAGAGAGAGAAGCTTGCCAAGAAGAGAGCCGCTGTTCAGAAGAAGAGGGACGCGAAAAAAGCCATTAAGGCTTCTGGAGCCGTAAGCCCTTACTCCTTATTTGTGCAGAAGACTACTTCCGGCAAGAAGGTTATGACTGACTTAAAATCTGTAGCTGCCGAATGGAATGTATGTATTGCGTAGTAATTACGAGTAAAGTTTATATTTCTTGCTGTTTTAATTCGGAATTACAAGTTCCTTTCTGAGTTTGAAATCAGAGATTTGATAATTCAACAACAGGCATTGAGTGAGGGACAGAAGAAGACTTACCGTGACCAAGCGAAGAAGAACCTCGCCGCAAGAAATGCCACCAGGCAGAGTCTTAAGAAGAAGCCGACGAAGTACGCTGTCTTTGTGAAGAAGAACTTTGCCGCCGCCTTCGCGGATGCGAAGAAGACTAACTCTAACATCAAGGCAGCTTTCAAAGTTGCATCCGCGGCTGTTGCAAAGAAGTACAAGAGCCAGTAAAGGATGAATATTTGGACAAGATCCTCCCAGTAGTAACTTAGTGTTATTACTCTGCCCCAACCCCAGTTGTTTATTTCCCTCAGTTTCTCCCCCCCTCTGTATTTCGCAAGCCGCGACTGAGATAGTTCTCGGAAGCTGTAATCGGGTTTATTCTTCGCATATTGGGTGTCGAGAAAAGGCGAGGTAATTGAAAACCTGCGTAGAACGAACGATTAAAGTACAACCAGTTAGATTGTGTGTAGGCTAACATTGGTTCTTAGAATCTCTTTTTAGACATTTCTTTTTTTTTTTTCATTTTCTTCCATTTCATCGGTATAACAATTCGAGGTGTCTCTTGTTCTCTGTGTCTGTGTTGACTGTGTGAATTGAGAGCCTTTCGTATTTGTTATTCATTTCAAACGATAACAAGTAATTGTGATTATTGTGAATTCGTAAAACTCATTTTCTTCAAGGGAAAGCAAGATGATGTCATTTTGAAGGGCGATGGTTGTGTAAGTAGAGATGGCTCTTCACCATTTTCACTAACTGTGTACATTGTGACACAGCTGCTGCAATGATTGTTGAGAATCTTGTTCGGAAGCACCTTACTACTGTTGTCTTTCTTGAACCATTGATTACAGAGTGTCCCTCGCCGTCAGCTTCTTCCCACAGATTCAAACACCCGTTTTCTTTCAAAAAATGAACACCCTCCGCATTGTATCTCGTCAGGTGAGAGCGCTGACTGTTGTTGCAGGTGTCAGAAGCAGCGCCCCGGCATTTGCCACGCCCACCCTTCAAGTGAGAACCGCAAAGAAGGTTGCGAAGAAGCCAGTGAAGAAGGTTAAGAAGGTTGTGGCAAAGAAGGTGAAGAAGGCCGCTTCCAAGAAGCCGGTGAAGAAGGTTAAGTCTGTCTCCCTTAAGAAAAACGCCGCAAAGAAGGTTGCTGCTGCTAAGAAGGCCGTTGCTTTGAAGAAGGCAGCAGCTGCTAAGAAGGCCGTCGTTTTGAAGAAGGCAGCAGCTGCTAAGAAGGCCGTCGCTTTGAAAAAGGCAGCAGCTGCTAAGAAGGCCGTCGCTTTGAAGAAGGCAGCTGTTGCTAGAGCAGCGAAGAAGGCGGGAATTGCCAAGAAAGCAAAGAGAGTTGCTGAATTGAAGGCAAAGAAGACAGCGAAGAAGGAGAGACTTGCAAAGAAGGCTGTTGCGTTGAGAAAGAAGACTGCTGCACAGAGAGCCAGAGTTGCGAAGAAGAATGCCGCGGTGAAGGCTGTGAAGGCTGCTAGAAGAGCAAGAATCGCAAAGAGGAAGGCCGCTCTTAAGGCTAAGGCTGCTGGTAAGAGAGCAAGAATCGCAAAGAAGAAAGCTGCGGTGAAGGCTGTGAAGGCTGCTAGAAAAGCAAGAATCGTAAAGAAGAGAGACGCAAAGAGAGAGAAGCTTGCCAAGAAGAGAGCCGCTGTTCAGAAGAAGAGGGACGCGAAGAAAGCCATTAAGGCTTCTGGAGCCGTAAGCCCTTTCACCTTATTTGTGCAGAAATCTACTTCCGGCATGAAGGTTAAGACTGACTTAAAATCTGTAGCTGCCGAATGGAATGTATGTATTGCGTAGTAATTACGAGTAAAGTTTATATTTCTTGCTGTTTTAATTCGGAATTACAAGTTCCTTTCTGAGTTTGAAATCAGAGATTTGATAATTCAACAACAGGCATTGAGTGAGGGACAGAAGAAGACTTACCGTGACCAAGCGAAGAAGAACCTCGCCGCAAGAAATGCCACCAGGCAGAGTCTTAAGAAGAAGCCGACGAAGTACGCTGTCTTTGTGAAGAAGAACTTTGCCGCCGCCTTCGCGGATGCGAAGAAGACTAACTCTAACATCAAGGCAGCTTTCAAAGTTGCATCCGCGGCTGTTGCAAAGAAGTACAAGAGCCAGTAAAGGATGAATATTTGGACAAGATCCTCCCAGTAGTAACTTAGTGTTATTACTCTGCCCCAACCCCAGTTGTTTATTTCCCTCAGTTTCTCCCCCCTCTGTATTTCGCAAGCCGCGACTGAGATAGTTCTCGGAAGCTGTAATCGGGTTTATTCTTCGCATATTGGGTGTCGAGAAAAGGCGAGGTAATTGAAAACCTGCGTAGAACGAACGATTAAAGTACAACCAGTTAGATTGTGTGTAGGCTAACATTGGTTCTTAGAATCTCTTTTTAGACATTTCTTTTTTTTTTTCATTTTCTTCCATTTCATCGGTATAACAATTCGAGGTGTCTCTTGTTCTCTGTGTCTGTGTTGACTGTGTGAATTGAGAGCCTTTCGTATTTGTTATTCATTTCAAACGATAACAAGTAATTGTGATTATTGTTAATTTGTAAAACTCATTTTCTTCAAGGGAAAGCAAGATGATGTCATTTTGAAGGGCGATGGTTGTGTAAGTAGAGATGGCTCTTCACCATTTTCACTAACTGTGTACATTGTGACACAGCTGCTGCAATGATTGTTGAGAATCTTGTTCGGAAGCACCTTACTACTGTTGTCTTTCTTGAACCATTGATTACAGAGTGTCCCTCGCCGTCAGCTTCTTCCCACAGATTCAAACACCCGTTTTCTTTCAAAAAATGAACACCCTCCGCATTGTGTCTCGTCAGGTGAGAGCGCTGACTGTTGTTGCAGGTGTCAGAAGCAGCGCCCCGGCATTTGCCGCGCCCACCCTTCAAGTGAGAACCGCAAAGAAGGTTGCGAAGAAGCCAGTGAAGAAGGTTAAGAAGGTTGTGGCAAAGAAGGTGAAGAAGGCCGCTTCCAAGAAGCCGGTGAAGAAGGTTAAATCTGTCTCCCTTAAGAAAAACGCCGCAAAGAAGGTTGCTGCTGCTAAGAAGGCCGTTGCTTTGAAGAAGGCAGCAGCTGCTAAGAAGGCCGTCGCTTTGAAGAAGGCAGCTGTTGCTAGAGCATCGAAGAAGGCGGGAATTGCCAAGAAAGCAAAGAGAGCTGCTGAATTGAAGGTAAAGAAGACAGCGAAGAAGGAGAGAATTGCAAAGAAGGCTGTTGCGTTGAGAAAGAAGACTGCTGCACATAGAGCCAGAATTGCGAAGAAGAATGCTGCGGTGAAGGCGGTGAAGGCTGTGAAGGCTGCTAGAAAAGCAAGAATCGCAAAGAGGAAGGCCGCTCTTAAGGCTAAGGCTGCTGGTAAGAGAGCAAGAATCGCAAAGAGGAAGGCCGCTCTTAAGGCTAAGGCAGCTGGTAAGAGAGCAGGAATTGCAAAGAAGAAAGCTGCGGTGAAGGCTGTGAAGGCTGCTAGAAGTGCAAGAATCGCAAAGAAGAGAGACGCAAAGAGAGAGAAGCTTGCCAAGAAGAGAGCCGCTGTTCAGAAGAAGAGGGACGCGAAGAAAGCCATTAAGGCTTCTGGAGCCGTAAGCCCTTTCACATTATTTGTGCAGAAATCTACTTCCGGCATGAAGGTTAAGACTGACTTAAAATCTGTAGCTGCCGAATGGAATGTATGTATTGCGGAGTAATTACGAGTAAAGTTTATATTTCTTGCTGTTTTAATTCGGAATTACAAGTTCCTTTCTGAGTTTGAAATCAGAGATTTGATAATTCAACAACAGGCATTGAGTGAGGGACAGAAGAAGACTTACCGTGACCAAGCGAAGAAGAACCTCGCCGCAAGAAATGCCACCAGGCAGAGTCTTAAGAAGAAGCCGACGAAGTACGCTGTCTTTGTGAAGAAGAACTTTGCCGCCGCCTTCGCGGATGCGAAGAAGACTAACTCTAACATCAAGGCAGCTTTCAAAGTTGCATCCGCGGCTGTTGCAAAGAAGTACAAGAGCCAGTAAAGGATGAATATTTGGACAAGATCCTCCCAGTAGTAACTTAGTGTTATTACTCTGCCCCAACCCCAGTTGTTTATTTCCCTCAGTTTCTCCCCCCCTCTGTATTTCGCAAGCCGCGACTGAGATAGTTCTCGGAAGCTGTAATCGGGTTTATTCTTCGCATATTGGGTGTCGAGAAAAGGCGAGGTAATTGAAAACCTGCGTAGAACGAACGATTAAAGTACAACCAGTTAGATTGTGTGTAGGCTAACATTGGTTCTTAGAAACTCTTTTTAGACATTTCTTTTTTTTTTTTCATTTTCTTCCATTTCATCGGTATAACAATTCGAGGTGTCTCTTGTTCTCTGTGTCTGTGTTGACTGTGAGAATTGAGAGCCTTTCGTATTTGTTATTCATTTCAAACGATAACAAGTAATTGTGATTATTGTGAATTCGTAAAACTCATTTTCTTCAAGGGAAAACAAGATGATGTCATTTTGAAGGGCGATGGTTGTGTAAGTAGAGATGGCTCTTCACCATTTTCACTAACTGTGTACATTGTGACACAGCTTCTGCAATGATTGTTGAGAATCTTGTTCGGAAGCACCTTACTACTGTTGTCTTTCTTGAACCATTGATTACAGAGTGTCCCTCGCCGTCAGCTTCTTCCCACAGATTCAAACACCCGTTTTCTTTCAAAAAATGAACACCCTCCGCATTGTGTCTCGTCAGGTGAGAGCGCTGACTGTTGTTGCAGGTGTCAGAAGCAGCGTCCCGGCATTTGCCGCGCCCACCCTTCAAGTGAGAACCGCAAAGAAGGTTGCGAAGAAGCCAGTGAAGAAGGTTAAGAAGGTTGTGGCAAAGAAGGTGAAGAAGGCCGCTTCCAAGAAGCCGGTGAAGAAGGTTAAGTCTGTCTCCCTTAAGAAAAACGCCGCAAAGAAGGTTGCTGCTGCTAAGAAGGCCGTTGCTTTGAAGAAGGCAGCAGCTGCTAAGAAGGCCGTCGTTTTGAAGAAGGCAGCAGCTGCTAAGAAGGCCGTCGCTTTGAAAAAGGCAGCAGCTGCTAAGAAGGCCGTCGCTTTGAAGAAGGCAGCTGTTGCTAGAGCAGCGAAGAAGGCGGGAATTGCCAAGAAAGCAAAGAGAGTTGCTGAATTGAAGGCAAAGAAGACAGCGAAGAAGGAGAGACTTGCAAAGAAGGCTGTTGCGTTGAGAAAGAAGACTGCTGCACAGAGAGCCAGAGTTGCAAAGAAGAATGCCGCGGTGAAGGCTGTGAAGGCTGCTAGAAAAGCAAGAATCGCAAAGAGGAAGGCCGCTCTTAAGGCTAAGGCTGCTGGTAAGAGAGCAAGAATCGTAATGAAGAAGGCCGCTCTTAAGGCTAAGGCTGCTGGTAAGAGAGCAAGAATCGTAATGAAGAAGGCCGCTCTTAAGGCTAAGGCTGCTGGTAAGAGAGCAAGAATCGTAAAGAAGAAGGCAGCTCTTAAGGCTAAGGCTGCTGGTAAGAGAGCAAGAATCGCAAAGAAGAGAGACGCAAAGAGAGAGAAGCTTGCCAAGAAGAGAGCCGCTGTTCAGAAAAAGAGGGACTCGAAGAAAGCCATTAAGGCCTCTGGAGCAGTAGGCCCTTACTCCTTATTTGTGCAGAAGACTACTTCCGGCAAGAAGGGTATGACTGACTTAAAATCTGTAGCTGCCGAATGGAATGTATGTATTGCGTAGTAATTACGAGTAAAGTTTATATTTCTTGCTGTTTTAATTCGGAATTACAAGTTCCTTTCTGAATTTGAAATCAGAGATTTGATAATTCAACAACAGGCATTGAGTGAGGGACAGAAGAAGACTTACCGTGACCAAGCGAAGAAGAACCTCGCCGCAAGAAATGCCACCAGGCAGAGTCTTAAGAAGAAGCCGACGAAGTACGCTGTCTTTGTGAAGAAGAACTTTGCCGCCGCCTTCGCGGATGCGAAGAAGACTAACTCTAACATCAAGGCAGCTTTCAAAGTTGCATCCGCGGCTGTTGCAAAGAAGTACAAGAGCCAGTAAAGGATGAATATTTGGACAAGATCCTCCCAGTAGTAACTTAGTGTTATTACTCTGCCCCAACCCCAGTTGTTTATTTCCCTCAGTTTCTCCCCCCCTCTGTATTTCGCAAGCCGCGACTGAGATAGTTCTCGGAAGCTGTAATCGGGTTTATTCTTCGCATATTGGGTGTCGAGAAAAGGCGAGGTAATTGAAAACCTGCGTAGAACGAACGATTAAAGTACAACCAGTTAGATTGTGTGTAGGCTAACATTGGTTCTTAGAATCTCTTTTTAGACATTTCTTTTTTTTTTTTCATTTTCTTCCATTTCATCGGTATAACAATTCGAGGTGTCTCTTGTTCTCTGTGTCTGTGTTGACTGTGTGAATTGAGAGCCTTTCGTATTTGTTATTCATTTCAAACGATAACAAGTAATTGTGATTATTGTGAATTCGTAAAACTCATTTTCTTCAAGGGAAAGCAAGATGATGTCATTTTGAAGGGCGATGGTTGTGTAAGTAGAGATGGCTCTTCACCATTTTCACTAACTGTGTACATTGTGACACAGCTGCTGCAATGATTGTTGAGAATCTTGTTCGGAAGCACCTTACTACTGTTGTCTTTCTTGAACCATTGATTACAGAGTGTCCCTCGCCGTCAGCTTCTTCCCACAGATTCAAACACCCGTTTTCTTTCAAAAAATGAACACCCTCCGCATTGTGTCTCGTCAGGTGAGAGCGCTGACTGTTGTTGCAGGTGTCAGAAGCAGCGCCCCGGCATTTGCCGCGCCCACCCTTCAAGTGAGAACCGCAAAGAAGGTTGCGAAGAAGCCAGTGAAGAAGGTTAAGAAGGTTGTGGCAAAGAAGGTGAAGAAGGCCGCTTCCAAGAAGCCGGTGAAGAAGGTTAAGTCTGTCTCCCTTAAGAAAAACGCCGCAAAGAAGGTTGCTGCTGCTAAGAAGGCCGTTGCTTTGAAGAAGGCAGCAGCTGCTAAGAAGGCCGTCGTTTTGAAGAAGGCAGCAGCTGCTAAGAAGGCCGTCGCTTTGAAAAAGGCAGCAGCTGCTAAGAAGGCCGTCGCTTTGAAGAAGGCAGCTGTTGCTAGAGCAGCGAAGAAGGCGGGAATTGCCAAGAAAGCAAAGAGAGCTGCTGAATTGAAGGCAAAGAAGACAGCGAAGAAGGAGAGACTTGCAAAGAAGGCTGTTGCGTTGAGAAAGAAGACTGCTGCACAGAGAGCCAGAGTTGCGAAGAAGAATGCCGCGGTGAAGGCGGTGAAGGCTGTGAAGGCTGCTAGAAGAGCAAGAATCGCAAAGAGGAAGGCCGCTCTTAAGGCTAAGGCTGCTGGCAAGAGAGCAAGAATCGCAAAGAAGAGAGACGCAAAGAGAGAGAAGCTTGCCAAAAAGAGAGCCGCTGTTCAGAAGAAGAGGGACGCGAAGAAAGCCATTAAGGCCTCTGGAGCCGTAAGCCCTTTCACCTTATTTGTGCAGAAATCTACTTCCGGCAAGAAGGTTAAGACTGACTTAAAATCTGTAGCTGCCGAATGGAATGTATGTATTGCGTAGTAATTACGAGTAAAGTTTATATTTCTTGCTGTTTTAATTCGGAATTACAAGTTCCTTTCTGAATTTGAAATCAGAGATTTGATAATTCAACGACAGGCATTGAGTGAGGGACAGAAGAAGACTTACCGTGACCAAGCGAAGAAGAACCTCGCCGCAAGAAATGCCACCAAGCAGAGTCTTAAGAAGAAACCGACGAAGTACGCTCTTTTCACGAAGAAGAACTTTGCCGCCGCCTTCGCGGATGCGAAGAAGACTAACTCTAACATCAAGGCAGCTTTCAAAGTTGCATCCGCGGCTGTTGCAAAGAAGTACAAGAGCCAGTAAAGGATGAATATTTGGACAAGATCCTCCCAGTAGTAACTTAGTGTTATTACTCTGCCCCAACCCCAGTTGTTTATTTCCCTCAGTTTCTCCCCCCCTCTGTATTTCGCAAGCCGCGACTGAGATAGTTCTCGGAAGCTGTAATCGGGTTTATTCTTCGCATATTGGGTGTCGAGAAAAGGCGAGGTAATTGAAAACCTGCGTAGAACGAACGATTAAAGTACAACCAGTTAGATTGTGTGTAGGCTAACATTGGTTCTTAGAAACTCTTTTTAGACATTTCTTTTTTTTTTTTTCATTTTCTTCCATTTCATCGGTATAACAATTCGAGGTGTCTCTTGTTCTCTGTGTCTGTGTTGACTGTGAGAATTGAGAGCCTTTCGTATTTGTTATTCATTTCAAACGATAACAAGTAATTGTGATTATTGTGAATTCGTAAAACCCATTTTCTTCAAGGGAAAGCAAGATGATGTCATTTTGAAGGGCGATGGTTGTGTAACTAGAGATGGCTCTTCACCATTTTCACTAACTGTGTACATTGTGACACAGCTGCTGCAATGATTGTTGAGAATCTTGTTCGGAAGCACCTTACTACTGTTGTCTTTCTTGAACCATTGATTACAGAGTGTCCCTCGCCGTCAGCTTCTTCCCACAGATTTAAACACCCGTTTTCTTTCAAAAAATGAACACTCTCCGCATTGTGTCTCGTCAGGTGAGAGCGCTGACTGTTGTTGCAGGTGTCAGAAGCAGCGCCCCGGCATTTGCCACGCCCACCCTTCAAGTGAGAACCGCAAAGAAGGTTGCGAAGAAGCCAGTGAAGAAGGTTAAGAAGGTTGTGGCAAAGAAGGTGAAGAAGGCCGCTTCCAAGAAGCCGGTGAAGAAGGTTAAGTCTGTCTCCCTTAAGAAAAACGCCGCAAAGAAGGTTGCTGCTGCTAAGAAGGCCGTTGCTTTGAAGAAGGCAGCAGCTGCTAAGAAGGCCGTCGCTTTGAAGAAGGCAGCTGTTGCTAGAGCATCGAAGAAGGCGGGAATTGCCAAGAAAGCAAAGAGAGTTGCTGAATTGAAGGCAAAGAAGACAGCGAAGAAGGAGAGACTTGCAAAGAAGGCTGTTGCGTTGAGAAAGAAGACTGCTGCACAGAGAGCCAGAGTTGCAAAGAAGAATACCGCGGTGAAGGCTGTGAAGGCTGCTAGAAAAGCAAGAATCGCAAAGAGGAAGGCCGCTCTTAAGGCTAAGGCTGCTGGTAAGAGAGCAAGAATCGCAAAGAAGAAGGCCGCTCTTAAGGCTAAGGCTGCTGGTAAGAGAGCAAGAATCGCAAAGAAGAAAGCTGCGGTGAAGGCTGTGAAGGATGCTAGAAGAGCAAGAATCGCAAAGAAGAGAGACGCAAAGAGAGAGAAGCTTGCCAAGAAGAGAGCCGCTGTTCAGAAAAAGAGGGACGCGAAGAAAGCCATTAAGGCCTCTGGAGCAGTAGGCCCTTACTCCTTATTTGTGCAGAAGACTACTTCCGGCAAGAAGGGTATGACTGACTTAAAATCTGTAGCTGCCGAATGGAATGTATGTATTGCGTAGTAATTACGAGTAAAGTTTATATTTCTTGCTGTTTTAATTCGGAATTACAAGTTCCTTTCTGAATTTGAAATCAGAGATTTGATAATTCAACAACAGGCATTGAGTGAGGGACAGAAGAAGACTTACCGTGACCAAGCGAAGAAGAACCTCGCCGCAAGAAATGCCACCAGGCAGAGTCTTAAGAAGAAGCCGACGAAGTACGCTGTCTTTGTGAAGAAGAACTTTGCCGCCGCCTTCGCGGATGCGAAGAAGACGAACTCTAACATCAAGGCAGCTTTCAAAGTTGCATCCGCGGCTGTTGCAAAGAAGTACAAGAGCCAGTAAAGGATGAATATTTGGACAAGATCCTCCCAGTAGTAACTTAGTGTTATTACTCTGCCCCAACCCCAGTTGTTTATTTCCCTCAGTTTCTCCCCCCCTCTGTATTTCGCAAGCCGCGACTGAGATAGTTCTCGGAAGCTGTAATCGGGTTTATTCTTCGCATATTGGGTGTCGAGAAAAGGCGAGGTAATTGAAAACCTGCGTATAACGAACGATTAAAGTACAACCAGTTAGATTGTGTGTAGGCTAACATTGGTTCTTAGAAACTCTTTTTAGACATTTCTTTTTTTTTTTTCATTTTCTTCCATTTCATCGGTATAACAATTCGAGGTGTCTCTTGTTCTCTGTGTCTGTGTTGACTGTGAGAATTGAGAGCCTTTCGTATTTGTTATTCATTTCAAACGATTATAAGTAATTGTGATTATTGTGAATTCGTAAAACTCATTTTCTTCAAGGGAAAACAAGATGATGTCATTTTGAAGGGCGATGGTTGTGTAAGTAGAGATGGCTCTTCACCATTTTCACTAACTGTGTACATTGTGACACAGCTGCTGCAATGATTGTTGAGAATCTTGTTCGGAAGCACCTTACTACTGTTGTCTTTCTTGAACCATTGATTACAGAGTGTCCCTCGCCGTCAGCTTCTTCCCACAGATTCAAACACCCGTTTTCTTTCAAAAAATGAACACCCTCCGCATTGTGTCTCGTCAGGTGAGAGCGCTGACTGTTGTTGCAGGTGTCAGAAGCAGCGCCCCGGCATTTGCCACGCCCACCCTTCAAGTGAGAACCGCAAAGAAGGTTGCGAAGAAGCCAGTGAAGAAGGTTAAGAAGGTTGTGGCAAAGAAGGTGAAGAAGGCCGCTTCCAAGAAGCCGGTGAAGAAGGTTAAGTCTGTCTCCCTTAAGAAAAACGCCGCAAAGAAGGTTGCTGCTGCTAAGAAGGCCGTCGCTTTGAAGAAGGCAGCTGTTGCTAGAGCAGCGAAGAAGGCGGGAATTGCCAAGAAAGCAAAGAGAGTTGCTGAATTGAAGGCAAAGAAGACAGCGAAGAAGGAGAGACTTGCAAAGAAGGCTGTTGCGTTGAGAAAGAAGACTGCTGCACAGAGAGCCAGAGTTGCGAAGAAGAATGCTGCGGTGAAGGCTGTGAAGGCTGCTAGAAGAGCAAGAATCGCAAAGAGGAAGGCCGCTCTTAAGGCTAAGGCTGCTGGCAAGAGAGCAAGAATCGCAAAGAAGAAGGCCGCCCTTAAGGCTAAGGCAGCTGGTAAGAGAGCAAGAATTGCAAAGAAGAAGGCCGCCCTTAAGACTAAGGCAGCTGGTAAGAGAGCAAGAATTGCAAAGAAGAATGCTGCGGTAAAGGCTGTGAAGGCTGCTAGAAGAGCAAGAATCGTAAAGAAGAGAGACGCAAAGAGAGAGAAGCTTGCCAAGAAGAGAGCCGCTGTTCAGAAGAAGAGGGACGCGAAGAAAGCCATTAAGGCCTCTGGAGCAGTAGGCCCTTACTCCTTATTTGTGCAGAAGACTACTTCCGGCAAGAAGGTTAAGACTGACTTAAAATCTGTAGCTGCCGAATGGAATGTATGTATTGCGTAGTAATTACGAGTAAAGTTTATATTTCTTACTGTTTTAATTCGGAATTACAAGTTCCTTTCTGAATTTGAAATCAGAGATTTAATTAATCAACAACAGGCATTGAGTGAGGGACAGAAGAAGACTTACCGTGACCAAGCGAAGAAGAACCTCGCCGCAAGAAATGCCACCAGGCAGAGTCTTAAGAAGAAGCCGACGAAGTACGCTGTCTTTGTGAAGAAGAACTTTGCCGCCGCCTTCGCGGATGCGAAGAAGACTAACTCTAACATCAAGGCAGCTTTCAAAGTTGCATCCGCGGCTGTTGCAAAGAAGTACAAGAGCCAGTAAAGGATGAATATTTGGACAAGATCCTCCCAGTAGTAACTTAGTGTTATTACTCTGCCCCATCCCCAGTTGTTTATTTCCCTCAGTTTCTCCCCCCTCTGTATTTCGCAAGCCGCGACTGAGATAGTTCTCGGAAGCTGTAATCGGGTTTATTCTTCGCATATTGGGTGTCGAGAAAAGGCGAGGTAATTGAAAACCTGCGTAGAACGAACGATTAAAGTACAACCAGTTAGATTGTGTGTAGTCTAAAATTGGTTCTTATAAATTCTTTTTAGACATTTCTTTTTTTTATTCATTTTCTTCCATTTCCTCGGTATAACAATTCGAGGTGTCTCTTGTTCTCTGTGTCTGTGTTGACTGTGTGAATTGAGAGCCTTTCGTATTTGTTATTCATTTCAAACGATAACAAGTAATTGTGATTATTGTGAATTCGTAAAACGCATTTTCTTCAAGGGAAAGCAAGATGATGTCATTTTGAAGGGCGATGGTTGTGTAAGTAGAGATGGCTCTTCATCATTTTCACTAACTGTGTACATTGTGACACAGCTGCTGCAATGATTGTTGAGAATCTTGTTCGGAAGCACCTTACTACTGTTGTCTTTCTTGAACCATTGATTACAGAGTGTCCCTCGCCGTCAGCTTCTTCCCACAGATTCAAACACCCGTTTTCTTTCAAAAAATGAACACCCTCCGCATTGTGTCTCGTCAGGTGAGAGCGCTGACTGTTGTTGCAGGTGTCAGAAGCAGCGCCCCGGCATTTGCCACGCCCACCCTTCAAGTGAGAACCGCAAAGAAGGTTGCGAAGAAGCCAGTGAAGAAGGTTAAGAAGGTTGTGGCAAAGAAGGTGAAGAAGGCCGCTTCCAAGAAGCCGGTGAAGAAGGTTAAATCTGTCTCCCTTAAGAAAAACGCCGCAAAGAAGGTTGCTGCTGCTAAGAAGGCCGTCGCTTTGAAGAAGGCAGCAGCTGCTAAGAAGGCCGTCGCTTTGAAGAAGGCAGCTGTTGCTAGAGCAGCGAAGAAGGCGGGAATTGCCAAGAAAGCAAAGAGAGCTGCTGAATTGAAGGCAAAGAAGACAGCGAAGAAGGAGAGACTTGCAAAGAAGGCTGTTGCGTTAAGAAAGAAGACTGCTGCACAGAGAGCCAGAGTTGCGAAGAAGAATGCTGCGGTGAAGGCGGTGAAGGCTGTGAAGGCTGCTAGAAGAGCAAGAATCGCAAAGAAGAAGGCCGCTCTTAAGGCTAAGGCTGCTGGTAAGAGAGCAAGAATCGCAAAGAAGAAAGCTGCGGTGAAGGCTGTGAAGGCTGCTAGAAAAGCAAGAATCGTAAAGAAGAGAGACGCAAAGAGAGAGAAGCTTGCCAAGAAGAGAGCCGCTGTTCAGAAAAAGAGGGACGCGAAGAAAGCCATTAAGGCCTCTGGAGCAGTAGGCCCTTACTCCTTATTTGTGCAGAAGACTACTTCCGGCAAGAAGGTTAAGACTGACTTAAAATCTGTAGCTGCCGAATGGAATGTATGTATTGCGTAGTAATTACGAGTAAAGTTTATATTTCTTGCTGTTTTAATTCGGAATTACAAGTTCCTTTCTGAGTTTGAAATCAGAGATTTGATAATTCAACAACAGGCATTGAGTGAGGGACAGAAGAAGACTTACCGTGACCAAGCGAAGAAGAACCTCGCCGCAAGAAATGCCACCAGGCAGAGTCTTAAGAAGAAGCCGACGAAGTACGCTGTCTTTGTGAAGAAGAACTTTGCCGCCGCCTTCGCGGATGCGAAGAAAACGAACTCTAACATCAAGGCAGCTTTCAAAGTTGCATCCGCGGCTGTTGCAAAGAAGTACAAGAGCCAGTAAAGGATGAATATTTGGACAAGATCCTCCCAGTAGTAACTTAGTGTTATTACTCTGCCCCAACCCCAGTTGTTTATTTCCCTCAGTTTCTCCCCCCCTCTGTATTTCGCAAGCCGCGACTGAGATAGTTCTCGGAAGCTGTAATCGGGTTTATTCTTCGCATATTGGGTGTCGAGAAAAGGCGAGGTAATTGAAAACCTGCGTAGAACGAACGATTAAAGTACAACCAGTTAGATTGTGTGTAGGCTAACATTGGTTCTTAGAATCTCTTTTTAGACATTTCTTTTTTTTTTTTTCATTTTCTTCCATTTCCTCGGTGTAACAATTCGAGGTGTCTCTTGTTCTCTGTGTCTGTGTTGACTGTGTGAATTGAGAGCCTTTCGTATTTGTTATTCATTTCAAACGATAACAAGTAATTGTGATTATTGTGAATTCGTAAAACTCATTTTCTTCAAGGGAAAGCAAGATGATGTCATTTTGAAGGGCGATGGTTGTGTAAGTAGAGATGGCTCTTCACCATTTTAACTAACTGTGTACATTGTGACACAGCTGCTGCAATGATTGTTGAGAATCTTGTTCGGAAGCACCTTACTACTGTTGTCTTTCTTGAACCATTGATTACAGAGTGTCCCTCGCCGTCAGCTTCTTCCCACAGATTCAAACACCCGTTTTCTTTCAAAAAATGAACACCCTCCGCATTGTATCTCGTCAGGTGAGAGCGCTGACTGTTGTTGCAGGTGTCAGAAGCAGCGCCCCGGCATTTGCCGCGCCCACCCTTCAAGTGAGAACCGCAAAGAAGGTTGCGAAGAAGCCAGTGAAGAAGGTTAAGAAGGTTGTGGCAAAGAAGGTGAGGAAGGCCGCTTCCACGAAGCCGGTGAAGAAGGTTAAGTCTGTCTCCCTTAAGAAAAACGCCGCAAAGAAGGTTGCTGCTGCAAAGAAGGCCGTCGCTTTGAAGAAGGCAGCAGCTGCCAAGAAGGCCGTCGCTTTGAAGAAGGCAGCTGTTGCTAAGAAGGCCGTCGCTTTGAAGAAGGCAGCTGTTGCTAGAGCATCGATGAAGGCGGGAATTGCCAAGAAAGCAAAGAGAGCTGCTGAATTGAAGGCAAAGAAGACAGCGAAGAAGGAGGATAAGGCTGCGCTTAGCTCCAAGGCTGCGAGTAAGAGATCAAAACTCTCAATAAAGAAGGCCGCTGTGAATGATGCGATGAAAGCAAGGCTCGCAAGTACGAATACTGCGCTTGGGGCTAAGGCTGCAAGAATCGCAAAGAAGAGGGCCGCTGTGGCCAAAGCAAGACTCACAAGGAAGAGGATCGCTGTGATGTTGAAGGCTTCCAGGAAGAGAGCTGCTCTGAAGGCCAAAGCTTCCAGGAAGAGAGCAGTACTCGCAAAGAAGAGTGCCGCTCTGAAGCGCAAGATTACCGAAAAGCAGGCCGCTGTTCAGAAGAAGAGAGAAGTTAACAAAGACATCAAGGCATCTGGTGCCGTAAGACCATACTCCTTGTTTATCCAGAAGACTACTTCGGGAACTAAAGTGAAACCTAATTTAATGTCCATAGCTGCCGAATGGAATGTATGTATTGCGTAGTAATTACGAGTAAAGTTTATATTTCTTGCTGTTTTAATTCGGAATTACAAGTTCCTTTCTGAGTTTGAAATCAGAGATTTGATAATTCAACAACAGGCATTGAGTGAGGGACAGAAGAAGACTTACCGTGACCAAGCGAAGAAGAACCTCGCCGCAAGAAATGCCACCAGGCAGAGTCTTAAGAAGAAGCCGACGAAGTACGCTCTTTTTACGAAGAAGAACTTTGCCGCCGCCTTCGCGGATGCGAAGAAGACGAACTCTAACATCAAGGAAGCTTTCAAAGTTGCATCCGCGGCTGTTGCAAAGAAGTACAGAGCCAGTAAAGGATGAATATTTGGACAAGATCCTCCCAGTAGTAACTTAGTGAAAGGATGCATTTGTGGCATATGATAAAAGTAGAGAATGTCTTGCATCAGGTAATGGGATAACTGTTTTTGTGAATTCTGACTGTGAAATTTAACAAGCCATTCGGTATTTTCATGTTAATAAGTGAAAGACTGCTTAAATTAGGAGTGACGGAAAATGAATAACAAAATAATTCATCATTCTCCCAGTGGTGACTTATTCGTCACTAATGCTAAATGCGTATGATTCTTTTTTAAATTCTTTTTACTTTGTATAAAAAAACAAGAATTTAAAAAGTTATGACGGCCTCAATTTAGTAGGGCTACTGACTCATACTTACCTGTAGCTGATTTGACCGAACCCTATTTTAGTTTTTTCTTTTTATTTTTTAAGTTCAAGTTGCGTTGCATTTAATTGCAGTATCAAGTTACCACTTTGCGCAAGGGTAATTGAAAACCTGCGTAGAACGAACGATTAAAGTACAACCAGTTAGATTGTGTGTAGGCTAACATTGGTTCTTAGAATCTCTTTTTAGACATTTCTTTTTCGATTGCATTCCGCGTTTCCACGGTATTGGAATTCGCAGTCTCTTGTTCTTGATATCTGTGTTGTGAGATTTGAGAGTCTTACGTATTTGTTATTCATTTCAAACGATAACAAGTATTTTTGATTATTGTGAATTCGTAAAACTCATTTTCTTCAAGGGAAAGCAAGATGATGTCATTTTGAAGGGCGATGGTTGTGTAAGTAGAGATGGCTCTTCACCATTTTCACTAACTGTGTACATTGTGACACAGCTGCTGCAATGATTGTTGAGAATCTTGTTCGGAAGCACCTTACTACTGTTGTCTTTCTTGAACCATTGATTACAGAGTGTCCCTCGCCGTCAGCTTCTTCCCACAGATTCAAACACCCGTTTTCTTTCAAAAAATGAACACCCTCCGCATTGTGTCTCGTCAGGTGAGAGCGCTGACTGTTGTTGCAGGTGTCAGAAGCAGCGTCCCGGCATTTGCCGCGCCCACCCTTCAAGTGAGAACCGCAAAGAAGGTTGCGAAGAAGCCAGTGAAGAAGGTTAAGAAGGTTGTGGCAAAGAAGGTGAAGAAGGCCGCTTCCAAGAAGCCGGTGAAGAAGGTTAAGTCTGTCTCCCTTAAGAAAAACGCCGCAAAGAAGGTTGCTGCTGCTAAGAAGGCCGTCGCTTTGAAGAAGGCAGCAGCTGCTAAGAAGGCCGTCGCTTTGAAGAAGGCAGCTGTTGCTAGAGCATCGAAGAAGGCGGGAATTGCCAAGAAAGCAAAGAGAGTTGCTGAATTGAAGGCAAAGAAGACAGCGAAGAAGGAGAGACTTGCAAAGAAGGCTGTTGCGTTGAGAAAGAAGACTGCTGCACAGAGAGCCAGAGTTGCGAAGAAGAAGGCCGCTCTTAAGGCTAAGGCTGCTGGTGTTAGAGCAGGAATCGCAAAGAAGAATGCTGCGGTGCAGGCTGTGAAGGCTGCTAGAAGAGCAAGAATCGCAAAGAAGAAGGCAGCTCTTAAGGCTAAGGCTGCTGGTAAGAGAGCAAGAATCGCAAAGAAGAGAGACGCAAAGAGAGAGAAACTTGCCAAGAAGAGAGCCACTGTTCAGAAGAAGAGGGATGCGAAGAAAGCCATTAAGGCCTCTGGTCCCGTAAGCCCTTACTCCTTATTTGTGCAGAAATCTACTTCCGGCAAGAAAGGAATGGCTAACTTGAAGTCTGTAGCTGCCGAATGGAATGTATGTATTGCGTAGTAATTACGAGTAAAGTTTATATTTCTTGCTGTTTTAATTCGGAATTACAAGTTCCTTTCTGAATTTGAAATCAGAGATTTAATTAATCAACAACAGGCATTGAGTGAGGGACAGAAGAAGACTTACCGTGACCAAGCGAAGAAGAACCTCGCCGCAAGAAATGCCACCAGGCAGAGTCTTAAGAAGAAGCCGACGAAGTACGCTCTTTTTACGAAGAAGAACTTTGCCGCCGCCTTCGCGGATGCGAAGAAGACGAACTCTAACATCAAGGCAGCTTTCAAAGTTGCATCCGCGGCTGTTTCAAAGAAGTACAAGAGCCAGTAAAGCGAGTGAAACGATTTCTATTTCTTAATAATGTCATTCCCTAGCGACTGTTTACTATAACACCTCTTACTTGATTGTTGCTTTTCTTGTCCCCTACTTAGATATTCCTTTCATTTTTTATTTTTATTTTAGTTTTTTTTTTATTTCTTACTGAAAATTTAATTCTTACATTTTTTTTTCTTTTTTTTTGAAAAAAACAATCCTCGACTTTGTTTGTAGAACAGTGAAGTCTTGTCAAAAAGGAAAAAAAAAAAGATGAAAAAAAAACAAAAAAATAAATAAATAAATACTAATGTAAGTTAAAGAAACTACAAAAGCATTCGTCGAATATAAATGTAAAAAACTGTTTAGTTTTTTTTCTCTCTCTTTTTTATTGTAGTTTGCAATTGCAACTTGTGACAGTTAACTATTTCTTTTTATTCTTTTTAGCATTTTTGATGTGAAGTACGGTGAATACGACAATGTATAATAACGGTTGATGGTAAGGGAAAGAAAAAACTTACCTGGTACGCTCAAATGTTATTATCAAAGTGCTTCTTTTCACTTGTTTACAGAGTCTTTTTTCGATCTCAGATGCAACGCGAAGGCTTTTGAAGCTTGTCAGTCAGTGGTTTAGCTTCTGAAAGCTAAAGCCATAATGACATTTATCTTATGTTCAGATGGAAACCATGCAAAGTCCATTCTCAATTATTATTGTTATGCATTTGAGAATGCAAGTATTTTGACGTTAACTATAATACAGTAAAGCAGTTATGGAGCATCTACCGGAGAGTTGGAGATGTGAGAAATTGATATGGCTGACTGAATCATTTTGTTTTATGGATGGTGGTGGGCTATGGATAGTCTCACAAGTCTGTAAGGAATGGAGAACTGCAGCAACTAGTGATGACAATATTTGGATAACAGCACTATCACAACTGTACAATAAACTTCTTGGGAGATACTTAATAGGCAGCTTTCACAGATCTAAAGCTGTCGAAAATTATGGATGGAGGCAGAGATGGGCGATAGAACTTCGAGAAATTCGTAAATATAACAAGTCAGCTAGGCTGATTGATAATGTTCCTAGTGCGGTGTTGGTGTCAATGTTTTCATTGCTTCCTGGTTGGTTTGATAACAAATCGTTTAATCCCAAAGATGCTGTCAGATTGGTAGAGAACTATTTATCTGTAGCCAGAACCCTTTCGGTTATAGGTTGCGTTAGTATAAGTGATGTTGTTCATAAGCTGGATACTGATTCTCAAACAGTTGAAAACATATTGGAATCTCTAGCAGAATACAGTCCTCATACACATATCTCTTGCTATCGTCAAATAATAAAATCTGCAATGCAATCATTGCATTGTTTTTTTCTTGCAGCATCAACTAGTTTTGGTCTTGACGATACCGAAGACAAATTTGATTGTGCGCATGATATCCAGGTATTTTATATGGTGACACCTCTGAGAGTGATACGGTTCATAATAGATGATGTTTCCTTTGATAATCCTTAATCCTCTTGTGAGTGTTATTCTAGCATTTTTAATACACGAAAGAGATCTAAACCGAATACCTTTATTGTTATTGTTGTTCAGCTATACCAATGTACACATTATGAACGACTTAATAGTATCAAGTGAGTACTTTGATGATTGTATTGGTGAAGACATAGACGATGAGATGAATGAAGACATCCAAGAGGAAGAATACAACTCTTCAGGGTCGGAACATTTAATAGAGAAAGAGATTGAAGCGGATGAAGAACTCTGCGATCCAGAGTCAAGTTGTCAGCAGAGCCCTCACAGCAATGATGAAAAACATAGTGATGCTGGGTACGTTGAAGAAGATGAACCAAAGGATCAAAAAATACCAAATCAATCAAACAGTGGCAGCAGTAACGAAGACCCTATCCATCATCGTCAGTCAACAACTCAGGACGATGATAATTTCAAAGAAAACAGTCAGAGTTTATCAAATCATGAGAATGAAGAACTTGAACATATTTCTGAAGAAGATGACTCCGTGGCGATACCACAACGAGTTCAGAGTTCAGAAAATCAACAATCTAAAGAGACAGAATTACTATTGTCAGCTACAATCACAGCTGGTGACACTAATCAATGCTGTGATAGTAATGTTCTTGAAGAACGTGATGATGTTTTAGAAAATTGTGTTTCGGATTCTGTGACGTCGTCGTTTCACGACTACCAAGAAGTCGAACAACGGGAACAGCAATTGGACGAGTTTGAACATCGAACTGAATCTGATCTTATCGAAGAGGATCAGAAAGAAGAAGAAATGATTGATGTCGATGACGCTTACGACGATGAACCAACTCCGCAAGTTGCTTCAGAAGCAACGAGAGAAAAACGAATATCAAATTCTAGCAGTCAAGGCCAACAAGAACATAACACTGTTGGTGAAATACTAATACGGAGTCAATCACTTAGTGCGGTGAACTCAGATACTGTTGAGCCATCTTTCCCATCCTCTGATAGTAATCGTTTGCAAAGCTCTCATGAAATTACTGAAGAAACTTATGCTGTTGAGATACAGCCTCTCCCTGCAAGTCAGCTTCGCAGAGGACTTGTGTTGTGTAAGAGAAATGTTCCGTCAGTACAGTCGAAGTTCAGAAAATATAAAAAAACAGTCGGTTCCAACAGGACTTTTGGTATCTCTCCTCAGTCTCAAATTAGTCGTTTGCTTGACCACACAGTGTCTACAATGAAAGTTTATTTGAGGCCTTCTCCTCCTCGAATTCAGCAACAGCAGCAATATTCTCGAAAAATAGTTCCGAGACCTCCTCCGAGACCTCAGCAGTCTGTTGGTTTTCCGCGACAACGAAATTCAATATTTCTGAACTGGCAAATAGATCCCGGCTCTCTATTACTTTGAAAAGCTTTTCTTTATCAATTCTTTTAGACTTTCTTATTAGAGGTAAAGGTTCTTTTCAGAATCTTTTTTTTTTTTTTATAGAAAAAAAAAAAATCTTCTCCGCCTCAAAATAAAATTTACACAACTCTGTTTGGAAAATTAGTTTCGATCTTTACATTTTTAAGTGAAAATCTTTTTACTTAGAAAATTAGTAACGGCTTCTTAGTAACAATATAGTCACTCAGGTTAACTGATAGATAAAATAAAAAAATAAAACACATGACAAGGTTATTAGATGGCTAGTTCTCGAAGCCCATGTTGCAGTGTTGCTGTTGCTGCTTTATCAAGAATTTCAGAACCACCTTCCTCAGATGAATTTCCAAGACTATCAAGCCATCCAGTTCTAAAGAAATGCCGTGAGATTAATCATCTTGGCCTCTACTATGTTATTGAGGTGCTAAAATTGGGATCAAATTTGAACCCGAGGAGGAATGTCTTTCTGGGAGTCACATCCTCTCATCTAGTGATGGTAACAATGATGGGTGTTTTAAGTAGAGCATTGAAACTTGATGAAATTAATAAAATAATTATCGATCAAAGGGACAGCTATGATCAAATTCTTATAGTTCCGGCACAGGTATCAGGTGATAGAGCTTGGGGAGTTCAACTTGTGACATGTGGTAACGCAGGTACCAGACTTTTATCTGCGATTAACCACGTAAGGAAACCACTGACGGAAGGAACGTCGCTTTCATTTTTGTGGAGGAGGATAAAAAATTCTGAACAAATGAGTATGAAGAAGATTAGGTCGCAACAAAAAACAATTCAACATCGAATTCGTGAGCTTAGGTTGTACGGACCAGAACACGTGACACACTATGAGAAATTAGCTATGGACTACGCGAGTGCTCTACGAGCTGATCTTCAAGACGTTGAAGAAACAAACATTATGGCAACTGAACTATCAGCCCGTCGATTAGAATCACAAATCGTTTCCGTCATAATAGCCTCTGTGCCTGCAGCATTAGAGAGTTTCTTCATGGCTCACGTTGCGACCTTGAGTGCTGAAGTACAGCGGATGAAGACACAAGACGATTTGATAGTTCAAGAAATTGAGAAAATAAAACACGTCCACGACTCTGTAAGGAAGCAACACAGTGTTTCTGTAGCAGTTTTGTCATCACAAATGCCAACCTTTACCCGACCTAAAACGAGACCTTATCAGAATAAGTGCAGGGAATGCCATATCGACCCATGGAAACCACCTGATCTGGAGCCTAGTTTTGCAGAGGAAGAAGAAGTTGTCAAACCAACTTTTGATCGTTCATTTTTGAAAAAAAAAGATACAACTCAGGAAGCTGGTGTGCGAAAGCATTTTATTCCCACAGAATTAAATACGTCATTCACTCTCACCTCCTCATTATGGAACACTCCTTGTGATACCGAAACAGCTGTTGTTGTAGCGCAAAACCTGTCTCATTCTGGAATTCAAATTCAGTCATTTGCCTGGTGTCTTGGTGGATCTCTTGCTATTCTACTGCATCCAACCTCTCCACTTCCGAATGCAATTTCAGCAGCTCAGACTCTTGGGTATAAATGTTTTACTTTAGACGGCTTTGAATTAGATATCCAAAGCCTGTAGTGATACGCTAACCTACTTTTTAGTTGAGGATTTTATTTAGATTTGTTGCGTTGCTTTTGATGTTAAAGAAAAATGTGTGGCCCCCACTAACATAAATATAACATATCCCAAACAGCTATATATATAAAAAAAAAAAAAGCAACTATAATATGCCGAGAGACAGGGATGCTAATCAAGGGAGGGACCGAAGAAGAAATGATGTAAATGAAAAAGAAAATCGAGACAGAGATGAAAAAACAAGAAGCGAACGAGATGCTGAGAAATGGGGAAAGCGAGTAGCGCAAAGGGAAGAATCAAGTAGTGATTCAGAGTCAGAAGTTGATAAGGAGAGAGCTAATTTTAAAACAACGGGTCTACTAGCCGAAGACGAAGGAGAAACTTACAAAGGAAGAAAGATAAAATGGAACGTTCCCGACGACATGAAAGAACCAAAGCGAAGATGGACTATGCTAACGTTTAAGAATGGAGCACCAATGGAAGGTAGCGATTCCCTTTTAGAACTTGACAGGTCTCCTGCGTACATGTTTGGAAGAGACTCTGCTATTGTTGATATTCCTGTTCATCATCCAAGTATTAGTATGCAGCATGCTGTTATTGTTTTTAGACTAACCCGAACAGATGATGAAAATCGTCCGACCTCAAAACCTTATATCATCGACCTCGACTCTACTAACGGTACTTTCATAAATGGAAAACAACTAACCGGTAATCGCTATCAGCTTCTACATACAAAAGATAGTATTAAATTGGGACAATCGACGAGAGAATATATGCTTATAGATTCCACAGGTGTATGACGAGTTTTTTCTTGTTTTCTTAATTCGACTGCTTGGCCGACCAACATAACTGTTGGTATTGCCGTCTTCTGTTGTCTTGTTGTTAGAATTACGTGATTTTGTTCTCATCAGGAAAAAAAAAAAAAAAAAAAACTCCAAAATGGGAAACTCTATTTCCACAATGAGCCCTCCAAAGGCGGTGACCAGAGTTGTCAGCGTTTATATTTTATTTTTGGTATACAAATGGTCGAAGAGAGCTGCAACTAGAAACATGTTGCAAGAAAGAGCAACAAAGAAGAGAGGGGAGAGAGATGCGAAGAGAAAGAACGAATTTGGGGAGTTGAACTTTGCAAAGTGCGCTGATAATTTGAAAATTATTAATATGACTGCCGGAGAGCTACTTGAAGCGATGAACAAGAGCGAGCTTTCATCAGAACAGATTGTTACCGCTATTTGCGCTCGTGCAAAGCAAGCTGGTGAAGAATTGGACCTCTGCGCTGAAGAAAACTACACAAACGCCATCAAAGAGGCTCGTCTATGCGACGAAGAACGCAAAGCTGGTAAGCTCAGAGGTCTTCTACACGGTCTTCCTATTTCTATAAAAGATCAAATCCACTTAAAGGGATTTGACAGCACTTGCGGACTAGCATGCAGAGTTGGAAAACCTCTCACATACACATCATGTTTAATTCAATTGTTATTAAATGAAGGAGCTATTCCTTACGTCAGATCAAATATCCCACAGTCTTTAATGTTACCAGAATCATTTAATGCTATTTGGGGTGTTGCTAAGAACCCATACGACAAGACAAGAACTCCTGGAGGAAGTAGTGGAGGAGAAGGTGGTTTAGTAGCTTGTGGAGCATCTCCGTTAGGTATCGGAACTGATATCGGAGGTTCAATTAGAATTCCTGCAGCTTTCTGTGGTGTTTGTGGATTCAAACCAACACCTCAAAGAGTATCAGGACATGGTTGTGGTGTACCTCGTCCTGGTGATTCAACTGGTCAGAATGGAATTCCTTCTGTCGCTGGTCCACTTGCCAGATCAGTGTCTGACTTAGAACTTGTTATGCAGATCTGGTGTGGCGCTACTAACGACTCTCCTTCGATGAGTGATTTCGATACAACAGTTCCGAGATCTCCTTGGATCCCTCACACTGAAAAGATGAAATTTGGATATTTCATCAATGACGGTTTCTTCCCACCCAGCCCTTGCTACGAACGTGCCGTAGAAGCGACTGTAGCTGCGGTAAGAGCTGCTGGTTATGAAGTTGTTCCTATTAAGTTTGACTTAAGCGAGGAAGCTTTTAGCTATATTAAGTTAAGTGCTGCTGAGGGAAACATGCGAGGATTTATTGACGGATTAGAAGGTGAAAAGCTCCACGAGTACTACAGTTTCTTGTACAACGTATCAAACATGCCAACTATGGTGCGTAATGCTGTAGTTTCTATTCAAAAGATTATGGGAAAGAACAGAATGTCTTCTCTTGTCAACTGTGGTAGAAAACTAGACACTTACCAGTACTGGGCAGCTATTAATGTCAGAAACAAACAGAAGAATGCTTTCACTGAGTACATGCAACAGAATGGTATCTCTGCTGTATTATCTCCAGGGATGGGGATGTCGGCATTTAAACACGGAGGGTCAACAAGATTGAGTATGGCATGCTCATACACTTTCTTATGGAATTTATTTCAATTCCCTGCAGGAACAGTTCCAGTAACTTACGTCAAAGAGGGTGAAGACAATTACCCAAAAGTGTTTAAGGATACTTTAGAAGCATCTGCGTACTCTGATATTAAGGGAACAGTTGGCCTTCCTGTTTGCGTTCAAGTCACAACTCTTCCTTTCAAAGACGAACTTTGCATTGCAGCAATGAAGGTTGTTGAGACTGCTGTGCAGGACTTGTGGGAGAAACCAGAATTTAAAGCGTTCTCTTCACAGGTAAGTGCACCTCCTCTTAAGTAGATGAGGGTACCTACTTTGAGGCAATCTGAACACTTCTGACTGCTTTGTCTTGAAGATGATTTCATTGATGGGCGATTGCAAGTCTGTAAGTTTTGAGATCATTAATTTTTATTTTCATTAATCTTTTCTTTTTTTTGTTTGTTTGTAGTTGCAATGAAGGGAGTATTTGAAGGGATATCTCACTATTATTTCATAATTGAAGTTAGAAACATTGATTATAATGTAGAGCGTGTACGTCATTTGCAGAGTGTTAGCCTGTATTAACATTATTAGTCACTTGTGTCATGAGTTTTTTTAATTTCATTATTTAGCTTTGATACAATACGGTGATTTATATTCGGATAAACCTAATCAAACAATTTATCCCCAACACCAACGAAAAAAAAAAGAATAATTATTTTCTTTCAAAAATTAACTTTTCTGGATGACAGCACCGAACGGTAGTAAGCTATCTGGGAGTTCATTGATTTTTTTTTATTTATTTTTTTTGTTTTTAATCCGCCTCCCACCCAACGTGATAAGCATGTGTGGCATGAACCATCGTTTTGATTGTTTTATTTGTTTTTTTTAAAATTAGTTTTTTATGTTCAAAACAGCAGATAGATGTTTCTTATGAAAAAAAAGCAAAAAAAAAAAAACATTTTTAAAAGGCTTATTTATATTTTGATGTGGTTTTATATTTTTGTTTAACAGATCTTATAAGAAGGGGATACGATTCCCGAAAAATGCAAGACTTAGGGGAACCAATTCCAATGCCTCCGGCACCCCCTCCCGTCGCAAGGACTGATGATGATCTTTCTGGTGAAAATAAGCCTCTCCCTCGCATCATAGCATCAAATCTACCAAAGTCTTGGGGAAATATTAATCTGGGAAAATTCTTTGAACAATTCGGTGCGGTTACAGACTGTGGACTCTTGCCAGGAACTGATAAAGGATATGTTTTATTGTCAAATGTCGGTGATATCTTGAAAGCAGTTCGATCTGTACCACAACTACCACCTGTTGAATATTGTAAAATAACAGCTATAGTTGATGATGGTGAGGGAACTCCTCCTGAGCAAATCCAACAACCAATATCGGACATAAAGAGGCCAAGGTTAGATGATACATCTCTTGGTGACCCTCAACCTCCATTGAGAGTACCAGACAATAACAACAACACCTCCCATATTAACGATGATAGACTTCGAAAACAAAAGCCACAACTTCCTTTATCAATGCACGGTGATATGGGAAGGAAGTCTTTTCATGATAATTTGAGTGGTAATGTTCCTCCCGAGGGACAAGACTTGGTAAGAGCTCTAAGTGGAAATGGTCAAGTAGCAAATATAATAACAGCAATGCAAGAAAAGAACAGAGAACAGGGAATGGTTGGGCAAGTACCTCATCACCATCACCATCACCATCACCAACATCACCACCGAAACCATCATAATCGTCATGTTGGTGGTAGGGGTGGTGGTAGTGTTGGAGTAGGTGTTGGTGGTATGGGGGATTCCCGTCAACCAGCTCTGGCTCGTTTTTTAACGACTCCAGTTGGACCAACAGGAGTTCCAGCATCTGGTCCAATTAATACAAATAACCCAACTAATATGGATACACTAAAAAAGAACCTTCTCAGCAACCCAGCAATAAGAAACGCATTACAGCAAATGACAGCAGCACAGGGAAGTTCTTTGTTGCCACCAACGCAGGTTGTTACAAAACCTATTGTTGGCGTTGGAGGGTTAGCGCAACCAGCAACAAATGGAGCTAATATTTTGTCTCAATTACAGAGTGCAGTTGCAGGTAGAGTGCAGCAGCCTCAGGCTCAGCCATTTCCAACACCAACTCCAACTCCGCAGCTTCAGCCTCCTCAGGGAGGTGGAGTAGTACAGCAATTAATTCAAACACTTGCTTCTGTTCAAGGTCAAAGTCAGGCATCTCTAACTCCGCAGCCACCAAATAGGGGAATTCCCCCTTCTTTAACATCTCCTCCTAATCAACAGTCTTCTAATCAGCTTCTTGATTTAGTTAAGAATCTTAATAGTAATAAACAGCTACCTCCTCCAGCAGCCGTTCCGGGTTCGCTACCTCCATCCCAACATCCATCTGCTGCACCGCCTATGCAGCCGAATACATCGAACTTAGCAGCTTTGTTGCAGTCACCAGGATTGTTACAAAATCAGGCTTTGATGAAGCAGGTGACTGCTGCTATTCCTGCGAGTTCTAAACCTGTAATTCCATTGATGCCTACTCAGGTGTCAACACCAAGCAAGGGGATGAGTAAACAGAAATCTGACATCTTATCAAAACGACCAGAAGGAAGCGACGCTGTCTACGTTATGATGAAGAGCAGTTGTCATGAATTCTTAGCACAGAGTGTTGAACATGAATTATGGTTTGTTTTTATTGTTGTTATTCAGATCCACTAAACTTGGTTTGAAAACTTTAAAAAAAAAAAAAAAAAAAGTGGGCGCTACACAGCATGTTAAACAATAAAAAAACCCAATAGGTACACCACTGATGCCATGGCAGAACAACTTAACGCGCATCTCCGAAGCAACAAGTCGGTCATACTTATATTCTCTGTTAGAGGATCGGGTTACTTCACTGGATACGCAGAGATGTTGGGACCTGTGAGAAATCGAAGCAAACACTTAACTATTAGGGTGTGCATTGTACTGTCTTAGAGTAGTCATTTGATGATTTTATAAATAAAAACACAAAACAGGATATCGTTGATTTATTACCATCATCATGGACACAGATATTTCGTATTAACTGGAGAAGAGTGGGAACTGTTGAATTCCCTGACACGGTTCACTTACGTGCAGACGGTCGTCCAATTCAAAGCGTCAGAGACGGTGACGTCGTCTCTCCAGAACAAGGAGCTATATTATGTTCTATGATTGACGACGCTGCCAACCCTTCGAACAGCAAACCAGAAGTTGCTTCTCCAGTAAAGAATACTCCCTCTGATCCTGCTGCTGCTGGTGAAAATATGGATTTCTCAAAACTCACCTACGAGGAATACGTTAACCTGATGAAGGGAGAATAGGGAACTAAGTAACGAAAGTGTTGTAAGCTTTGGGTTAGCACTCTTTTTTTAAAACAATTATCTGCATTTTGATATTTTGGCTACTACGTCAAGTTCGTGTATGAGGTAATTCCCAAAAAACCAGAAAAAAAAAAAATGAAAATGAAAATGAAAAAAAAATTATAAAAAAAGAAACCACAAAAATGTAAAAAAAAAAAAAAAAAAACCCTTTTAGTGTTCTTCGTGCTGGAGTTTGATCTTCCAAGAGAGAGAGAAACGGTAAAATCAAGGAACTAATTTATTGATTTTGGTGTTTAACTATCACTTTGTAGCTTCGATCACCGATGATAGTCAGACCGAAACGAAACTTTACATACACACTGAGCCACTAAGTGTGCCTGTAGCAAGTTTTTTAAGCCAACAAGCGACGATAAAAAAGAAAAGGAAGAAACAGACTATTGTAACACGAGAAAAAAAAAAAAAAGAAAAAGAAGAAAAAAAGAATGATGAAGAAAAATGAACGAAAAAAAATAAAACAAAAATTACCGTACATTCGGGGTCGTTTTCTTTTTCTCTTTTTTTTTTTTTTTTTTTTTTTTGAAAAAAAAAAAAAGGAAATATTGGTAGGCCAACCAACGTTTGTTTTTGTTATGTTTATGTGAATTGATTTTTTCCCTCACAGTCTAAAAATGATTACGCCAGAAGTAATTGAGAACAGGAGAAAGCTTCTTCAACCGTATGCTTTGTTTTTTACTCGGAAACAACTATGTTCTTATTCGAGTCCTTTTTAAAAAAAAAAAAAAACAGGTGCGAAGCAGCACTTGCAGCCCTTCAGCAGAAAGTTGAAGCTGAGGATAAAATAGTGATGGAAAACATTTTCAAGGCTGAAATGAATTTCAGAAAGAATGCCGGCAATGCAATTGCTGAAAGGAATGCTTTACTATCAACAAACCCTGATTACTTCCCTCATTGCATATCACAAATAACCGACCTGACTCCTGCAGATGCCAGTCTTTTACAACACCTCAAAAATATCAAAACAACCTACAAAGCTGAAGGCTTAAAAAAAAGAGTGACACTCGTATTCGAACAAAACCCACTTATAAGTAACACTGAGCTCTGGATTGAGCTTACGGGTACTGAACAGGATGTGACTTTTAGTGGAATTGAGTTTTTAACTTCAAGTAAATCGGAACCGAAAAAGAATTTGAAACGATCAAAGCCGGTTGATACTCCATATGTGTTCTTTAAGTCATTTGAAAAAGATGCGGATGAAGCTGAGGTATGTTCACCTTTAGCTGTATTAGTTTATGTTGGTTCGCGGTTTCGTGTGTGCACAAACAAAAGTTTTTCTTTTGAAAAAACTAATAACAATAACAAAATTGCCACAAAAACACTCACAGGGTGAAACTTTGTTTGAAGATCTACTTAGCATCGAACTGAACGGTACCAACCCTGTCGACGAAGAATGTGAAGAAGAAGACGCAATGGAAAGCGAAGACTGAGAGATCGCAATGAAAAGATATCAGTAGACGATCAGTTTATTAATCTTTACGAATAGTAGTATTTTCCACTAACCCTACGTCATCATTGTTTTGATAATAATGAAACTAAGCAAATCCTGTATCTTCATTATTATCAGAGTTTTATTATGTTCCCTTTCTTTATTAGAGTAAGTTAGTTTACATTGAATTATTACTCCACAGCGCATGCTGAGGTGCAACATGACTAACAGCTTCGAAAATGACGATGACAATCTGAAGTTGCGGGGGGAGGACTCAGATGAAGAATTCTCATTAGAACACTACCTCGATGTTAATATGGGTCGATATCAGTGGATTACACTTCTAGCATTGGGTCTTTCGAATGCAGCTGATTGTACTGAACTGATGTTGATTTCATTTATTATGCCAAAGTTAGACTTTACTGACACCATGAAAGGTATCCTATCAGGTTCAATGTTTTTGGGAATGATTGTTGGAGGTCTGTGTTCAGGTAGCTTATCAGGGATGATTGGCAGAAGAAAATGTTTGATATCCGCACTCTCAGTTAATGTTATTTTCGGTACGCTAACAGCGCTATTCCCTAATAGTTGGGAATGGATCTTCTTCTGTAGAACCACTGCAGGTGTTGGCGTTGGAGGGACAGTCCCAGCCATGTTCACGATGGCTTCAGAAATAACTTCACAGAAATACCGAGGACAGTTTATCAACATGGTGTGCACCTGTTGGATGGTTGGTGGCATATTCACAGGCGGAACTGCCTGGGTGATGCTTGGCTACTACGATTTGAGTTGGAGATATTTGTGTGCTGCTTCACAAGTTCCATCAATTGTGGCGTTGGCGGTACTTTTTTTGTACGTTCTCGAAACACCAAAATATTATGTGTCGAAAAGAGACGAAGAGAGCCTTCGAGATGTTCTCACAACAATGGCTAAAAGAAACAAAGCAGAACCACCACCACCAGTCCCCTTGCTTACAGAAATGTGTGGCGGTGAAATAGAAGAACGTGTCACGTTAAAGGAAAGTATAAAAATATTGAGAGAGCTATACTCGAAAAGAATGATAAGGACTACTTGCTTACTAACAGTAACGTGGTTTACTTTATCATTTGGTTGGTATGGGATTATATTGTGGGTTCCAAAGCTGTTCGATAGATTTGGACACGATGACATCTACGGTGATGCTTTACTTGTTCAAATAGCAACCCTACCAGGGAATGTAGCGAGTGCAATATTAATTGATCGTCTTGGTAGGAAGAAATTGTTAATATCATCAATGACGTTATCATGTTTTATTTGTGTAGCCCTCGGTTTTCAAAATACGCTAACAGGAACAGTGATACTAGCGTGTGTTTATAATGGAATATCAATAGCAGGATGGAATTCATTAGGTTGTTTAACTTCTGAATCATTTCCAACGGCTGAACGAAGTACCGCAGTTGGGTTACTGTCTTCTGTTGGCAAGCTGGCTAGTGGACTCTCTCAAGTAGCGTTTGGTGTTATGTTTTATTATAATCTTCCATACTCTGCTATACTGTTTCTAGCTGCAGGTATGATGTTGCTCGGATCAATAGCAACTTCATTTCTTCCTTTCGAACCAATGAATCACAGTATAGATGATGTTCTCGTCTAAAAAGTAGTTTGTCTACTCCGATTGCATGCATTCGAGGGGTGGATACCTTATCAGTTTGAAATCTGTATAAGCGATTCATTGTAACAATAAAAAAAAAGAATCAACAGAGATGATCGACGTAGACAATCACTCCAGTAAGAATATCTCTTGTTGTCAACACAGCAATCAGAAATGTTTAGTTCGTTCTTTCCAAATACATTTTTCCCTTCCTTTCTCCTATTCTCTTTGATCAAAATAATTTCCCACTGAATTAACCACAGAAAGACAGCTGTGATGAATGTAATAACCCTCCCCGCAGCAACATGCTGCGATAATATTGCAGGCCATAGCCACGGGGAGAGTTATTGCACGGTTTGTAATTATTATTATTATTTTTTTTTTTTGTACCGACGTTGTTGGAGAAGAAACTATTCAGATTGAAAGCCGTTATTTCTAGTCATGACTTATAATCCCGATTCTCTCTGCGTTCAACGAAAAGTCGGCAATGACCTCGATGTTAGAAGGACTGAGAGTGTTATCGGTGAGGAAGGTTGGAGGACGTGACGAAGTCGTCTGCGGAAGGTGAGGAGACTAATCTGGATAGCTTTTTTTTTTGTTTCATTCCTTAACTATAGCAGTTGCTTATACACAGGATAGGTGGGTTCATCCCCCTTCCTTATTTCATTCCTCCTCCACAATGCAAGGGAAAAAAAACGAATTTCAGCAGCCTCATTGCGAAACAAAGTTGCGGAAAGAATCACTGGTTTTTTTTTTTTTTTTTTTGCAAGTTCTCCTTTCTTTTCTATTTTATATCCCATTCCTGGTCAAAAGTGATTCTGATACACAATAATCAAGATGATAAGGATATGGTCCCAATCCTTTTCTTATTTAATCCGTCCTCGATAACGCAGGTGAGAATAACAAAGCAGCATACTGCGATCGTTGAACCTAAAGCTACGGAAAGAATTATTGGGTTTACTATTTTTTTTTTCTCTCTTTTTTTTTTCCTTTTTGCAACGACGAAGTCGGTAGAAGAAGACTATTCGGTTTATATATTTTTTATGTTATCTATTCTCCCCTTGCTATCAACAAAAAATACAAAGGCTATTATCTGAATGATTTTTTTATGTCCATTCCTATATGTGATTGCCATACACAATAATCACGGAAGATAAGGTAGGTTTCCAATATTTTTCTTATTTTAGTCGCACCTCCAATAACGTATTTTTATGAGAATAATAACGAATGTCAGCAGCATACTGCGATCATTGCGGAACATAGCTACAGGAGAGTTATTTTATTATTTATTTTTTTTTTTTAAAATTCGTCCTCAGCAACATATTTGTAAGAGAGAATTAACGAATATCAGCAACGTGTCTTCCTGTTCCTAAATGAGTAGATTATTTATAGTAAATTTGAGAGAAAGTTTAACAAAATAGTGTAGATTCTAGCTACGCAACTTTTCGCGTGTTTCTTTCAACGATGTGGATTAGTCTTTTCAGAAGTAAATGTTGACAATCATCCGCTCCGTCGACAAAACAAGAAAAAAAAACCCGCTTTTTTTTTTTATGGTGATACACTATTTTAATAAAAAAAAGGTTTCTATTTGTTATTTTACATTCATTCTTTGTTATATTATTATTATTATTATTATTATTATTATTTTTCCCTTCATTTTTCCCTGCCGTCTGACTTCTGCAGGTGGCATCTAGCCGTTGACTTTTTTATATATATTTTTTTTAACTTGTACTACGAAAGGAAAATATGTTTGACCCGATAGATCGCAGTTCACAAATTTCGTTTTCCGTTTTGCCTTCCGTATTTTTCTCTAGTTGCGTAGCTGAGATCAAACTGAACCTCAGCATCAGCAACTGTGAAAAAAAAAAGCAAAACATCGTGTGTGTGTTCGTAAAGGGTTTTCCGATTTCTAACTGGCAGCGTCATGGTCTACGCAAGACATTCTTTAACCATATTTGTACTACAGGAATTAGCGAACAAAAATATGGTAAAAAAAAAAATCTTTTTCAGCAACCAAAAAACACTTCTCGGAGGGATTTCTTTTATATTTTCTGTACATTTTTTTTTAGCAATTTTTTTTATTACGTTTTTTTTTTTTTTTTTCCATAGTTTTCTTATTCACACAACAAAAAAAAAAAAAAAAAAAAAAAAAAAGAATAATGGCATTCGAGTTAGATATCGCCACGGATTTGTATGGAGTAAAGCATAACACAAAAATGGAGTTTGTCGGAGTTCCGACACTGAGTGAACTCATCATCGCTGTAGAAGGTAATTTTGATAAGGAAGCGAAGTCAATGAAGCCTGATGGAGTTTCCTTCAGAGTTCAAACAATGCAGGTATACGATGACGTCCTAAACAGGTGGGTCGATTTATATAATAGCTCACAGCTGCAGCCGGGTGCTCAAGTTTTTGTTTTTCAGCCAATCGGTGGATTAAATTCAGAGGCTCCTGGAAGAATTCCACCTGCAAAAATAACTGGAGATTCCTCTCTTGGTTCTCCTTCAAGAGCGAGAGTCACAGCTGATCTCGGAATTAGTGGCGTCATTAGCGAGAAAATTCGCGCGTTGTACCACGAAATTGAACAAACCCACAATTCCGTCTCAGCTGCTAATTTGCATTCTTACTTCTCTGCAAATGAAATTATGTGGTCGGAGTCAACCATTGGACCTCTGTTTGGACATACTGGTGATTTAATGTTCACCGACTGGGCAAGATGGGCTGTTGGATTTCCGGCAATTATTGATAATTTATATTACAGAAGATTCGGAGGTGTCGTAAAGCTTGACCAACCAATGTTTACGGTACCACCAAATGTCCCACCAACAAGATCTGAGGTGGATAATATTGCTGCTCGTCGTGCGAGAGAATTAGAACTACGTCGATCATACACAGTAGGATGGACTGCTGAGAGAGAAGCTATTGATCAGCAGTACAGAGCTCAGCGTAAGGCTGATTTAGACTTACAGATTCGCCATTTAACAACAAAAAATCAATTAGATCGTATCAGAGCTTACGAGAGAGCTGATGCTGATGCTGTTTGTTTATCTCGTGCTATTGCTGCGAATGCTGCTTCACCACCTCGTAGACGTGATGATTTATGTCGAATGTTCTACAGTCCTGCAAGTCCAAGATTCGGATATCTCTCACCGTAATTAAAGTGTTGTAATTAAATTTTAAAGTATTGGAGAGTTGTTTTTTTTTTTTTTTTTTATTGTTGTGTTAGTTTCTCTCTCTCCACTTCCAAAAAAAAAAAAACCCCTTCCCCCTCCTTGTTTGTTGTTTACGTATTTCTGAGAACTGGGGCAACTTTTCTATACCTTTCGTGTTCATAATATTTACTTATCGAGACTGCCAAGTGACGTCTTCGTTTCCTCGTGAGACAGTATGTAAAGTCTGAGAAGCTATTCCGCAGGTTTGCCTGTGTGAAATAATAATAATAATAGTAAGGAAAAAAAAAGGTAACAGAAACAGGACCCCCCAGTTCTAATCCTTCACTTTGTTCCCCCACCCTAATGTTGTCGACTTAGAAAATGTCTTATTGACGTCGAGTTTAAATAAATGTAGTTATTATTTTATAAACAGGTAGAATACAATATAAAGTCTCATCAAACGTTACCAATAGTAAGTTAATAATAATTTTTAACTAGGAGTCACAGTAAGATGACTGCCCAAGATGCGTGTTCACTCTTGGTTGGGTTTGACAAACAAACCCCAACCCCAAAAGAGTTAAAGGAAAGTATTGAAAAAGGAAACACTGCTGCGAAGGTTCAAGCAGTCAAAGATATGATTGCTTTGACCCTTAATGGAGAACCTCAGGGAAAGCTGATTATGAGTGTAATCAAATTCATTCAGCCAATTGGAACTACCACGAGTAGCAATGAGAAAAACGACACCCAAGTGCACAGTTTGAAGAAATTAGTTTTATACTTTTGGGAAGTTTGTGAAAAGGTTGACAGCGAAGGTAAGCTGCTTCCTGAACTGATTCTGTTGGTTGACTTCTTAAGACGTGATTTACAGCATCCTAATGAGTTTATTAGAGGAGCTACTCTAAGATTTCTATGTGGGTTAAAGGAACGTGAGATCCTCGAACCTCTTGCCCCCAGCGTGTTGGAATGTCTGGACTGCAGACACAGCTACGTTCGTAGAAATGCCGTGTTAGCAATTAAGAATATTTATCAGCGTATTCCTGAAGCTCTTCCTGACGCCCCAGAGTGTGTTGAGACCCTTCTTGGTAATGAAAATGATGTTACCGCAAAGAGAAACGCATTTCTCATGCTCTACCACTGTTCACCTGATAGAGCGATTGAGTACCTTCGTTCTATTATGAACACTGACTTAGCACAGGAGCAGAATGATGTATTTCAGTTGGCTATCGTAGAACTTTTAAAGCAGTTGATGCAAACCAACCCAAGTGAGAAATACCAATATATTAATGTGATCTTTACTTTGTTGGAATCAAAGTCGCAGGCTGTTCTATTTCAGTGTGCGTGTGCCCTGCTTGCGATTAGTACGTCGCCTTCAGCAATCAAGGCATCTGCTACAACGTTGGTGAACTTATTAAATACTCATGTTGATAATAATGTTAAGCTTGTCGTAGTTGGAAAGTTAGAAGAAATAAAGAAACACTTCCCTGAGATGCTACAAGACCTTACTATGGACTTACTCAGATGCCTGGTTGGATCTGAGGTGGAAGTTCAAAAGAGAATCCTAGACTTGGCTCTTGACTTGGTCACCGCCAAGAACGCTGAGAAAGTAATTCAATTCCTTAAGAGAGAACTTATCGAAAGTACCAACACAAATCTTCGTAAGGGAGAAGTTGATTACCGTCAGCTATTAATTAGATTTATTCATCAGTCTACTGTTAAACATAGAGCTGTAGCACCACTAATTGTTCCTATTTTAATGGACTTTATTGTTGAAGATTCTCGTCCAGCTGCTGACACGATGCTTTTCATAAGAGAAATGGTTCACAGACTACCTGAACTACGTGAGGAAGTTGTTGAAAAACTTGCATTACAATTTAATGCTTTGACATCAACGAGAGTGTTTAGAGACACTTTGTGGTTGTTAGGAACTCACAGTAAAACTTACGAAGAAGTTAGAAATGTGATGACCGCATTGAAGTCATCACTTGAACCGTTCCCTCTGTGGCTAAAAGAAACAACTGAAGAAGATGACGAAGAAGGTGGTCTCACTACTATTGGAGGAGGTGCCACTGTTCGTGAGGATGGTACTTACGTAATGAATGTCATTCCAGAAAAAGAAGAAGTCAAGGGAGACACTACGTCATTCCGTTCCTTAATCACTGAAGGTGACTTCTTCTTGGCATCCGTATTGGCCAACACGATGGTGAAGTTGGTTTCGACTGTTTGGAGACTCGAAATTTCTTCACATCAAAAGCAAGGAATCCAAACTGACGCAAACCTTGTTATTGATGAAGTCCTTCAGTTAGGAATTCATAAGAATATCGCTGCAGACTCTCATGAAAGAATCGTCTTGTGCAAGAAATTGTTAAATGTTCCAACAAGTAAGATGACTCAGAAATACACTGAATTAATGTTGAAGGGTTTCGCTGATATGCTTGCTGAAGAAGACGCCGCAAAGCTTGCTGAAACTGAAAAGGAAGATGGCAAGCATTACGTACCTGTCGAACAACCAATTCACTTTTCACAACTTGTAAAGACCAAGAAGGGTGAACCTGAGATGCTGATGGCAACTGAAGATGTTGCATTTGCTGCTCAAAACGAATCGATTGACAAGGATGCTACTAGAAACTTGAAGAATGTTCTTCAGTTAACTGGTTCAAGTGATCCAGTTTACGTTGAGGGAACTATTGAAGTTCATCAGTTTGATATTTTATTAGAAATGTTAGTTGTGAACATGACTCACGATGAAACAATGCAAAACTTAACAATCGAATTAGAAACTTGCGGAGACCTCCGTTTGTGCGAACGTCCTCAAACATACACCGTGGCACCTGGTGAAAGTGTAACCATCAAGGCGAACATGAAAGTATCATCAACTGAAGGAAGTATTATTTACGGTAACGTTGTATATGACTCCAGTAAACCTGGTCAGGATCAAACAGTCATTGTAATGAATGACATGCATATGGATATCATCGACTACGTTCATCCATCATCATGCTCTGCTCCAGAGTTCCGTACTATGTGGCAAGACTTTGACTGGGAAAACCCTGTTCCTGTCGCTACTGATATCAAGTCTCTCAGAGGGTTCCTTGATCATGTTCTTAAGCACACTAACATGCGTTGTCAATCGATGTCTACTCCTTTAGCCGGTGATCCAGATTTCTTAAGTGCAAACTTGTTTGCGAAGAGTTCTTTTGGAGAGCCTGTTGTTGCCAACGTCAGTATCAGCAAACAACCAAATGGAAGTATTGAAGGAATAGTCAGAATCAGATCCAGGACTCAAGGAATCGCTCTTGGTTTGGGAACAAGATTCAAAAAGGGGTGATTGCCCATAACCGATGATCTAGTGTCAACAAAAGAAGAAAAGAAAAAAGGAAAAAAAAAAGTTGTTTCTACTCTTCCTTACCTGAGAATTTAAGTGTTTCTCCCGTACCGACTCTGTCTTTAGTGGGATTTTTTTTCACTCCGGTTTTCTTTTTGAGTTGGTACCCGGTCTCATCAATGGAACGATCTCTGGTAAAGAATTATTTTCACACAGCGCAGAAACAATGTAATCATAGTCCCGATAAACCTATTGGAACACTGCAAAGGATGTATGTTAGAGGCGTTCAGCCATAATCCATCCAGTGGTAGCATCACGGCACTGTCCGATCGGACAACCGTAGATACCAGGGACTAGAAACGGGAGTTCCTCTCGTACTACCCCGTATTGCTGTCGACATACACCCCAACCGATTTTATGATGTTAATTGTGATTAGCAAACTTCATTCCCCCATTCAGGAGGTGATCCTTAAGATGTTTTCTCTCAGCAGTACTGTACTGCTGCTGCTATTAATACCTCACTGTGAAGGAGGATGGACAGGTCAGCAATACACTTCACTAAGTAGTGATACAGTGTGTACTCAACCTAATGGTTGTTATCTTGATTGTACTGGAAGTAGTTGCAGCAATGTCGCCTTTACGTGCAGGGCAGACGCTCCGTGTTACATAAATTGCAAACAGCAGATGGGAGGTGACTGCTCTAACCTTCAAATATCGTGTCCGAATACTGGACTTGCTTGTGTAATAAACTGCGGTAATGACTGTTCAGGATTTGATACGTCACAAGGAACTGACTGTTATGGAAATGGTTGTGGAACTTCAAAGACAAGTAACAACGGCCCAGGTCCATGGTCAAGTACCGCTTGCTTTATCAACGAATTAATCCTAACAGGAACTATCTCTCTTAAGACTACTAACAGAGCAGACGATGGGAGTTACAAGTACTGCTTACCAAACCACCTCATCGATCACAAGTCGTATTGTGTTACTGAAAACGGAGGGCGCGTATGTGACTCCGTTGTGTGCGTAGGTGGCAACTGGGCTCCCAGGGAACCGAAGTGTCCTGCTTGTACCTGGAGAAATAGTGAATTACCAGATAAATACCATCAGTGTATTGATGGCAGTGTAACTTCAATTGATTCATCTCCTGGTTACTGTAGTAATCATGGTGGTCGTTACAAGTGTCCTGGTAGTAGCTTTTCGAAGATGTGTAATTTTCAGACTTGTGGTGGAACAAGTCAATACTGCTGTGAAAATAGTTGCAATCTAAAAGGAGGTGACCGAACCTGTGCTGTTCCAGCTACAGCAAACCCCACTGCAGTACCTACTGCTGTCCCCACGGCAATTCCAACATTAGTACCTACAGCAATTCCTACTGCGATACCAACAGCAATACCCACAGCCATACCAACTGCTGTGCCAACAGTAGTTCCCACGGCAATTCCTACCGCGATACCAACGGCAATACCAACGGCAATACCTACAGCAGTTCCCACGGCAATTCCTACCGCGATACCAACGGCAATACCAACGGCAATACCAACGGCAATACCAACGGCAATACCTACAGCAGTTCCCACGGCAATTCCTACCGCGGTACCAACGGCGATACCAACTGCTGTGCCAACAGCGGTTCCCACGGCAATTCCTACCGCGATACCAACGGCCATACCTACCGCGATACCAACGGCAATACCTACAGCAGTTCCCACGGCAATTCCTACCGCGGTACCAACGGCCATACCTACCGCGATACCAACGGCAATACCTACAGCAGTTCCCACGGCAATTCCTACCGCGGTACCAACGGCGATACCAACTGCTGTGCCAACAGCGGTTCCCACGGCAATTCCTACCGCGGTACCAACGGCCATACCTACCGCGATACCAACGGCAATACCTACAGCAGTTCCCACGGCCATACCGACTGACGTGCCAACAGCAGTACCTACTGCGATACCAACCGCAATTCCAACAGCCGTACCAACAGCTGTGCCGACAGCAGTACCTACGACAATTCCCACTGCAATTCCAACAGCTGTGCCGACCACTATTCCTACCGAGATACCGACCTCTGTGCCGACTGCCCTTCCTACTGCGATACCAACGGCAATTCCAACAGCCGTACCAACTGCTATTCCAACAGGCATTCCTACCTCAGTTCCAACGGCTATTCCTACCGCGGAACCAACGGCAATTCCTACATCAATACCAAACAGTGTGCCAACAGGAATGCCCATGACAGCAGCACCAACTGCAGTTCCCACTGCGGTGCCAACAATGATCCCAACTGCACTTCCAACAGCAGTTCCTACAGCAATCCCCACGATGGTACCTACATCAGTGCCAACATCCATACCAACTCCCACGGCTATCCCGACGGCAGCACCGACAGTCCCGCCAACAATAGTTCCCACTGTCGAACCGACTGTTCCCCCAACGATGCCGCCAACGGTACCTCCAGCAAACGTTCAGCTCGGATTCGTGAATGTTACTGTTACGGAACTGCCTGCTCCACCAAAAGTTGAGTTCACGGAGGCGCAGAAGAAAAGAATTGAAGCTGCATTAATACCTGGGATATCAATGGGTTTAGTATCTGGAATAAATGGCGCTGCTGGTAGTGCGGGAGGAGCGAAGCTGGCAGTCTTGATAGACAGTATTGACTGTCAGGTAGAAGACGTCGATTTGGCAGCTTCTGAACCTCTGGACTGGGAATTCCACCCTCTTGGGTGGCCGATTGGGACGACTTATCACAAATACTTTCTGGGAGCTGTTATATTTAATACCTTACTCATCTTATCGTTGCTTGGCCTTTTATGGCTCGTCAAATACGCGCTCCAAGTCCGCGGTAATTTTCACGGAAGTCAAGCAGCCGGAAATGTCAAGTGTCCAGGCCTTACATACATACCATTCATATTTCTATTTCAAGGCGTATCTCTTGCTGCTTCTAGTCTGGCTTTCTTCCCTGATAGAGCAGATGCTTTGTGTGGGTTCGTAGGATGGGCTTATTTCTTGGCGTGTTTATCTGCTCCTTTCTTGTTGTATTACTACTTATTGAGAAAAGCAGTCTTTAAGGCTGTTCCTGTTAATGATCCCAGACTGGTTAAGAGTGAGAAATTAGTATCAAACGGTGAGAAATCATTACCGATATTAAAAGGATGGAAAAGGGTTGCTTATACCTGTGCATTCGGAGAAAAGATTTGGATCACTGACAGTGATGACCGGAACAACTATTTCGTTGAACGATATGGTGTTGTATTTGAGTCATACAGAGGAGGTATGCAGTACTTTGCCTTAGCGGAGATGATAACTATGCTTGGTTTGTCTGTTTTTTCTGCTTGGAAACCGGGTAGTGACACTGCCTGTCACGTTAGAAATTCACTAATTTGTCTCCTGCTTCTACTGTTCTTCTTAGCTGTATTATTATTAAGACCCTACATGTCAGCTCTTGACAACCTTGTATCAGCTTTAATGGCCTTTATGATGATGACAGCAATTATGTTAGTATCCTTAGCCATAGCAATAAATTCTACGGCACAACAAGTTACAATCGATAATATGAGAGAAGTTGCGGGAGCGTTGCTGATGGCAACGGCGTTGTTATTCTTACTACATGCTATTTATGACTTAGTCTTTTATTGCATGGATATGAAAATAAAACGTCGGCTTCACACTAGACAAGTCCACAGAGATCACCTGAATGATAATTACATGGAAATTAATGAGATCGGTAGCGTCATATCAAAAGATGATCTTGCTAACCAAAGTGATGTTCAAATATATGAGACTTCCTCTGCAGACATGATGGAGGCTGATTCAAGCAGTGGAGCTCTTCCTCTGGGAAGAACACACACATTGGGTAATATGCCTTCTCTTCATAATATGAATTCTGTTGCGAGATCCTATCGCAGGGCTAGGACTCTGACTACGGTTGAACGCTCTCTCCCAAAACTTCAAAAGCCTCAGAGAAAAAATCCGCTAGTGACTCCGAGACAAAACAGCCTCAGCCTGCAATCAATATAGCTATGCGGATTGTAGAGACTCGTGGTTTTGATTTTGATTTTGATTTTGATTTTTTTTTTTTTTTTAAAGTTTATTAAAGTTAGCGAGTTGTAACTCTCAACCTCTTTAGCAATAAGTTATTAGGTCCTCTGAAGAGGTTTTTTTATTTAGTGTTTGGAATGTTTTTATCTTTTCGTGCGCAGTCTCATACTGTCAGCAGCTATGTGTGAATGTGAGGGGGATTTCTTTCTTCTCCTCCCTCTTATTTCTTTTGCCTTATTTCTCGTGGCTAATCAAAATGAAAATATTGTACTACCTACTGCGAGCCTTCGTTTCCGTTTCAGCAGTGGTTCTAGTTTCTTTAGTTGCAGCATCTTGTTCGTTTCTATTGTGTCATGGCGTGTATTCTTTTGTATTGAATAAACTTAGTGAATCGAAAAACAAAACGAAACAAATGTTGAATCCAAGAACGTTGACAGCATGCGGCAAGGTGGAGTGGCTTGTATAACACTTTGAGGAGCCTTGTTGTTCCTAGGGTTTTGAACTTTATGGCCAGTTCCTACGGTTCGTCCCCTACACTACAACAACTCGCAAGGGAATGTACATCATGATACTTTTGCCTCTTTTTTTTATTTTCAGTGCACCCCTCTGGCTGTGTGCTATAACTGTTCTATTCTTTCTGAGCTCTCTCGGAGTAATCACAGTGTTAGTTATTAATGCTTTTGGGTTAATTTTTTTTCCCTTTCTTTTTTTTTCTCCAAATTTGAAGAACCAAAAAACAAACAACAACAACCCGTTGAAACATAGTTTTTGTTCGCAGTCATCTATTATGCCAAGATTGGCATTGGACTTTTTGTGATTCTGTTATGATATTTTAATTGTATTTTTTTTTTTTTTTTTTTTTTTTTAGTATTCCTCTCTCATATTTCAGTTCCTTCCAAAAAAGGGTTTCAGAGTTTTTTTTTTTTTTTTTTTCTTGATTTTCTTGTATCTCCTATTCTTATACCTGTATTGTCTGTCATGCATGAGATAGGCAGGTGTTGTGTTGGTGTTTGGTTTTTGATTGGATCTGATTTGTGTGTGTGTTGTCAAGAAAGTTGTAATTTTCAGTCATTTTCGAGAGAAAGATTCCTATTTAATTTGTTGTTAAGTTCGTAATTATTTTTTGTGTTATTTCTTAAGTGTGATTTTTGTTAATGAACAAAATATAGGAAGAAAATTCTCATTGAAAAAAGAAAAAAAAAAAGCAAATCAATCGCTCCGCGACGTTTTTTATTTATTTTTTAAATTGTCGCAATTGCTAGTGAATTGGGTTAGACAATCTTGACTGAACACGCCAAAAAAAAAAAAAAAAAAAAAAGAACGATAGCCAACCAATACAAAAGTTTCTGACACCACAATCTTTCATAACTGTAATAATAAAAATGATTTTAGTATCATCAAACTGACAAGGTGGAAAACTAATGTAGCACTAGAGAGAAAACCCCACTGCTCTTTAGTTTGCTGCAGCAGTGATGCTCAGTATCAAAATTTCTACGAAAAAAATGTCGGAATATATAGAGCCTCACATGCTATGGGTCTGCGATTTGTATGAAAGTTGACTTCGGTTTCTCGAAACCTTCATATTATAATTGTGACTTGCATGTGTTTTTTTTTTTTTTTGTACCTACAAACCTATTCTTTTATTGGGTTTTGTACCAGTTGCGCGCGAACAAAAAATAGAATTATGCTCCTTCGCATCTTTTTTTTTTTAATCACTGGTTTAACGAAGGTCGCAGCAATCTCTTGCTGTTGCAATACGTAATTCCTACTCCTCGATATTTTTTATATTCTCTCTCTCTCTCTCTCCTTTTTTTTTCCCCTCCCTATTAGAATGTTGCAATGAGTAATGTTTTTTTTCTTTTTTTTTTATACTTAGATGTCACTATTGACCGTTGGTATCGTGCAATTAAAATTAAGATTACTTTGGTTGTACAAAGCCGTTAGGTCGGTCTATTTTGAGTCTGTTCGTTTTATTTAAATTAAAACGAACGTGTTTACTTATCGCAGAGCAATCTTTGTTATTCTTGGCCTCGTCCATAGGACTGGCTAGTGTTTCTAGAAACTTTTTTTCTCTTTCTTTACCACTGTGTGTCTTTTGCGTGATACTGTCTTTCTACAAGATACATCTTCTTTAAACCAGCATGCCCTATTTAGTTATTTCGAAAGAGGCTGCTGCTTGTGCTATTCAAGTGAAAGCAAATTATCGTCAAAAAAAAAAAAAAAAAAAAACAATCAAAAAAACAATTAATTGTAGTCTTTCCAGTCAAATTATATTATTTTTTTTTTTGTTTTTTTTTTTTGTAAAGTTGTTTTTTACGTATAAATTTCACGTCTACCCAATTATATGCATGGGAGTTAGCAAACGTTTTTTTTTTTCAAAGGAAAATCGTTGGTTATGACTCGTGTGTACATCCGTATCAATCAAGTAGGCAAAAAAAAAAAAAGATTATCTGTGGCATTTGTTTGTTGCGGGCTTGCCATTCAAAAGTTTTTTTTTTTCAATTTTGGTTTGTAATTATTAGTATCGAATTGTATGAAGTGAGTCTGACCACACTTCTCAACAACATCACTGTCATCAAATATTGGAAAGCGGCTAGTGTCTCTTTATCGTGTGTTTTGTAAAAAACTTTGTTTTTTTGAAAGCCGTTTTTTGAGTACTGAAATAGTGTACTGTTTTTCAATATCATGTGTTTCTTATACGAGTGTCATGGGTCATGGTAGCATTCATCTTTTGATTTTGGTAAACAGATTGTTTGCTTACTCCAGCTGGCGCCCCTGCCATTGCAATACCTGACAAAACTAGTACTCTGGTATATATTCCGTGAAGAAAAAAGTAATGATAAACGTTTACGGTCGTCTTATTGCTGTTTTTTTTTTGTTATTTTTAAAAAGATTTGTATTGCTGATAACTTCTTGTTGATTAAGTTGCTGTGCTATAATTATTGCTGTACACTGGAAAGGGTTTATTGTTGTGGATCTTCCCTCTCCCTCCTCTTTTTTTATTTTATTTTATTTTATTTTTTTTTTTAATTGTCGCAATCATCACGTTAAAGAACTCCAAAGCAAGTTTCCCAATTCCCACCGAATGAGTCTGATTTCTTTATTTTTGTTGCGTTTTTTAATGCTCTTGAGCATTCCTTAAGCAGTGGTTGTATTGATGGTATTGCACGAGTGGGAAAAAAAAGAAAATTAAAAAAGAAGAAGAGGAGGCCTCTCAATCCACAAATAAGTTAACTCTTACTTGTGACACTTTGTTATGTTGTCCGTACGATACAAGCAAAACGAGTACACCGAATAAAGCTTGAGTGTAGTCTGGCGCTTTAATACGTCTTCGTTTCTTTTTAGTTTCTTTTTTCAACAATCACGCAAAATAACAATAAAAAATAAACTATTTTTGTATTTCATTAAAACGCAGACAGAATCCTGTCGCACACCATAGGAAATAACGGCTTTCAATCTCAACAGTTTCTTCTCCTAGATCAGAGAATCGGCTGGCAAACTAAAACAAAAAGAGATCCAATTATGATGTTTATATTCTCGTACAGGTTGTATTTTAATAAAACTATTAACCTCAAACTATGTCGGATTGAGATTCTTTTATGTCATGTGAGTCCGTATTAATGTCTTCGATCAACAAAATATAAGGCGTTATCTGAATTGTTTTTTCAATCTCTGGCTTTGAGTCCCTTATAAAGATGCTAACCATAAAAGTTGGATGTGATCACCACTGGTCATCACGCCATGCGATTTATTTTATTTTATTTTATTTTTGTTTTTGTTTCCCCTAACTATGCAATTTTTAAGCATAAAAACTAATTGCTTTTTTTTGTTTTGTTTTTTTTAATCTTATTTTCCTGGAGGCTTAGACGCCTCCCTCGCAGTTTTGTTTTGTAATTTTGCACATCTCACTGTACTTGTGCCTTAAGAAATATGACAAATTATTTACAGGTCATGTGCGATGATGTTTTAATTGAAGAAAAAAAAAAAAAAAAAGCTTTTTAAAATTTTCTGCTGATTGTTGTTAGGGTACGCTGTCTCTGAGTACTTTGCATTCTCAAGTTGTAATTATTTAATTACCGAGAGGGGTTCTCAAGACTATCGTACACCGCAAGGATTGATGCTCACGTTCTTCTTTTTGTTTTGGTTTTTCATTATTGGAATCTATGTCTTACCTGTGACAACAACGTACAACGTACGAATCCGGGAAGACGACTGATTGAATTGAATATCTTTGGGAAGGTTGTATTCTGTTGTTGTTTTTCTTTCTTTCTTTCTTCCAGATGTTAGGCTCCCTCTGGACATCATTCCCGCAACCCTTATCTACATCGAAAATAATTATTATTACAAAAGTCATTTCATTAATGATGTTGCACACAATTGTTTGAGGGAATCGACTATCAACGACATCAAGTTTTATTATTTTATTTTTTTCAATCAACAGTAATATAAATTAATATCACGTTTGCCTTACGTGGGTTATCAGTGAACTGTCGTACTTTGTTGAGGAAAGTTAGCAAGTAACGTAATTATTTTGAACGCCCAGCAAAACAAAATGAACGTTATAGTTCGTAGTATCGGATTGGAGATGAGTACGTTTCCAGTTGACTCGGAGACAACAGTGAAGTCCTTAATGAGCGGTATGTCGTATTCAAGTGTCGTGTGTGATGTTTACTTCGAAGGGAACCTGTTGAAGCACTCTAGCAAAGTTGTTGATTGTGGAATTTCTGGAGATGGTGAAATAGAAATCAGATTAACTGATGACCTGGAAAGACTGACCAAAGGTCTGTCACGTTACATATCAGAATCTATTTTCAACTTCAACGTTGGCGTGTATCGTAATCTGAGTAGAAATCTATCTCCCAATACGACATATGAAGGGGAGAGTTTGATTTCAAGGTGTGTTGTCAAAGGCAACACTGACTGTTTGAGAGAAATGATAAATTCTACTGATGTCGATCTAAACAAACGCAACGATGAATCTGATGAAGATCAATCTCCGTTAAACCTGGCGATTGTTTACAAGAAACACCTGGTGTTTGATCTTCTCAGATCAAACGGGGGTGTTGCTTTCAAGGCGGATATTCTCTCCGCTTGCAACGTGGGTAACGAGTATGCATTTGATAAACTTATATCAAATTGTGTTGATGTTAATGATTTCTTGGGAATGAATACCGAAGACGTCAACGAGCTATTGATATGTGCAATTGAAAGAAAGGATACCCACATCTTCAACACCCTTGTTGCAAAGAATGCTAATCTCAATCAGGAGATTATTTGTCAGGTTGCTGACGACAACCACTTTTCTTTGAACTAACTGGTTCCCCCTCGTTCCCTGATAATCTTCCCCCCCAAAAAAAACAAAGAATTTTATGTCATATCGGAAAGCCAGTCGTCGCTATCACACCAAACTCATTGCACAGTCTTTCGAGAGCAAATCAAACGTAGTTAATTATCACTCGCAGCAAAGTATTGCGAGATGTGCTCCACTGGTAGTGTGCTACGAACCAGAAATAATTTATATTTTATTTTTATTCTTATTTCCTTTATTATTTTTGCAAAAATAGTTTTCTTTTTTTTAATTTTCCTTTAATATTTATTTACCTTTAACCCATTACGGACGGGGGTAAAACCCGGTTTTTGGACTTTTTTTGAAAAAAGAGCTAACGGGAAAAAGGGGTAGGGGGGCTCGGAAAGGTGATGTGACAAAGTGAACCGCCATTGCCTGCCCGTTAAAAATACACACACATTCACGTTGAAGATGTGGGTGTTCTTTCTTTCAATTGCACATATCATGAGCTCGTTGACGTCTTCGGTATTCATTCCCAAGAAATGATAAACATCAACACAATTTGATATAAGTTTATCAAATGCATACTCGTTACCCACGTTGCAAGCGGAGAGAATATCCGCCTTGAAAGCAACACCCCCGTTTGATCTGAGAAGATCAAACACCAGGTGTTTCTTGTAAACAATCGCCAGGTTTAACAGAGATTGATCTTCATTAGATTCATCGTTGCGTTTGTTTAGATCGACATCAGTAGAATTTATCATCAATCCATCATCATCAGACCTTCATTGGACGCCGAACTTGTATTAATTTCAACAGGCACACGAAACTTCTTCTTAGGTGGTAAAATTTCGATTATTAGTTTTGAATTTCATGAATAAAAACACAGCGAACCACGCCATCCCACCCAAGATTCGTCGCGAAACGGCCTCGATTACACCCCCCCTGGGTAGCGTTAGCCGGGTTTTCCCCTTAGCGAAAATAAAATTTCAAAATAACCGCTGTAGTGGACCCCCCGTCCTTAATGGGTTAAAGTGTAAAGGAATACTATTTTAAGCTGTAACGGGCTACAGGGCATGGGGCGCTCAACCTGTAGTACGTGGCCCCCGAATCCCCATATTCGACAGCACATATGGGATTTTTTATCGATAACAGCTGTTGATTTCTTATATTGCAACCAGGTTTGGCCGAACCCTATTCTCGTTTTTGCCAGTTTCAAGTTGCTTTCCATTTAATATTAGTATCAAGTTACCCCCAAAAAAAACAAAAGAATTTTTTTTTTCACCTTCCTCCCCAATGTCTCCTGTTTCATGGTGATAGTACTTTTATTTTTGTGCAAAGACCTGCAGTATTTTCCCCAGATAAATCTTTTCGTATCGTATCAAACTTCTCCCCCACTCCCAGATCATTTCTCTTTTATTTTCTTTAGTTGTTTTCAACCTGTTAGCCTCTGGACAAGGTGGGAGCTATACTACAATCTTTGCGATTGGTTCCTTACTGATGCGGGCTATTAGGAAATTGACGATCGCGCTGCAACCCTCTAAAACATTTTAAATTCGCACCCACCCACACCTTTAGAAAAAAAAAAAAGAAAAGAAAAAAAGTGTTTTTAAAAATCCCACCCCATCGCCGGCAACCCAACGACCAACGGGCAGGCGTCCAGCCCAACCAACGGCGGACCCACCACACCCCAACGCGGTGGCCTACTCGTCAAGGGTAGACCACCATGTTGACACCCATATATGTTTATGATCTACCGAGTGAATTGTTTTCTATCCTTCATCCTCTTTCTTTCATCAGGTGCAAAAAGAATGCGTAGCTAATTACTAAGTTTTAGATCCTTTCGTAAATCCCCTCTCTCTCGCTCGCTCCCTGAAATCAAACAGTCAGTGAACTCTCCTATTTTGTTGAGGAAGTTTAGCAAGTAACACATTTAATTTAAACACCCAGCAAAAAAATAAAATGAACGTTATAGTTCGTAGTATCGGATTAGAGATGAGGAAGTTGACTCGGAGGCAACAGTGAAGTCCTTAATGAGCGGTACGTCGTATTCGAGTCTCGCGTGTGATGTTTACTTCGAAGGGAACGTGTTGAGGCACTCTAGCAAAGTTGTTGATTGTGGGGTTTCTGGAGATGGTGAAATAGAAATCAGATTAACTGATGACCTGGAAAGACTGACCAAAGGTCCGTCACTTTTCATTTCCAAACGTCGTATTTTCAATAAAGGCGTATTTCATAGTCTGTGTAAGAGAAATAATAAAAAACAACTGATCGACATCTAAACAAACGCAACGATGAAGATCAATCTCTGTTGAACCTGGCGATTATTTACAAGAAAAACCTGATGTTTGGTTTTCTTAGTTCAAAAGGGTGTGCCTCAGATAAGGCTGACGTTCTCACCGCGTGTAATGTGTGCAACGAGTAAGCATTTGATAAACTTATATCAAATTGTGTTGATGTTAATGATCTCTTGGGAATGAATCCCGAAGACATCAACGAGCTCATGATATGCGCTATTGAAAGAAAGGATACCCACACGCGTTTAGATCGACACTAGTTGTTTTTTACACAGACTATGAAATACGCGAACGACGTTTTTCAACGAAAAGTGATTGGCCAGTCTTCCTGGTTGCTAGAGTGCCTCAACACGTTCCCTTCGAAGTAAACATCACACGCGAGACTCGAATACGACGTACCGCTCATTAAGGACTTCACTGTTGCCTCCGAGTCAACTTCCTCATCTCTAATCCGATACTACGAACTATAACGTTCATTTTATTTTTTTGCTGGGTGTTTAAATTAAATGTGTTACTTGCTAACTTTCCTCAACATTCCTTCAGGGGAGGGTTTAGTTGGAGGTGAGTGTGGATGGGCATCGCTGAATTTTGTTGTTAAGACTATCTTTATTTTAACCGAATAAATTTCAACTAAGTACAAGAACTGTAACAAGCGTTCTACGAGGAACACTAAAAAGGCAGAACCTGTCAACAATGGGAGCAAAAACCATCCCATGATGGCTGGTTCTCTTTAACCGTTCCAAATCCACTAGTACGTGGATCGCCGCATTCGTTTTAAACAAAGTTGGTGCACGAATGTCACACTACTTATCTCTTTTGATCTCAACCGCAGCTACAGCTAGACATTTACGTGCGTTCCGGAAAATCCAATGTGCCAGGTTTTGTGAACCCGTTCACCCTCTACCACCGCATCCCAAGCAGATTAGGCACTGTCACGAGGTCCTGACTACAGCGGACTGATTAATTATTATTAATTAGAAAGGGGGGAGGGGATTTCAAATCTCAATCCGACATAGTTTGAGGTTAATAGTTTTATTAAAATACAACCTGTACGAGAATATAAACATCATAATTGGATCTCTTTTTGTTTTAGTTTGCCAGCCGATTCTCTGATCTAGGAGAAGAAACTGTTGAGATTGAAAGCCGTTATTTCCTATGGTGTGCGACAGGATTCTGTCTGCGTTTTAATGAAATACAAAAATAGTTTATTTTTTATTGTTATTTTGCGTGATTGTTGAAAAAAGAAACTAAAAAGAAACGAAGACGTATTAAAGCGCCAGACTACACTCAAGCTTTATTCGGTGTACTCGTTTTGCTTGTATCGCACGGACAACATAACAAAGTGTCACAAGTAAGAGTTAACTTATTTGTGGATTGAGAGGCCTCCTCTTCTTCTTTTTTAAATTTTTTTCCCCACTCTTGCAATGTCATCAGTACAAACACTGCTTAAGGAATGCTCAAGAGCATTAAAGAAACGCAACAAAAAAACACAAACAAAAGAAAACCAGTACCGATGTTGCCAGACTCAATCGCAATGTTCGCAACAAAAAAGGAGGGAGAGGGAAGATCTACAACAATAAACCCTTTCCAGTGTACAGCAATAATTATAGCACAGCAACTTAATCAACAAGAAGTTATCAGCGAATTTAAAGAAATATTTAAAAAGAAAACAGCAATGGGTCGACAATAAACTTTTGTACTCGTCCCATTGCTGTTTTTTTTTTTGTTATTTTTAAAAAGATTTCTATTGCTGATAACTTCTTGTTGATTAAGTTGCTGTGCTATAATTATTGCTGTACACTGGAAAGGGTTTATTGTTGTAGATCTTCCCTCTCCCTCCTTTTTTGTTGCGAACATTGCGATTGAGTCTGGCAACATCGGTACTGGTTTTCTTTTGTTTGTGTTTTTTTGTTGCCTTTTTTTAATGCTGAGCGTTCCTGAAGCAGTGTTTGTACTGATGACATTGCACGAGTAGGAAAAAAAAATTAAAAAAAGTAGAAGAGGAGGCCTCTCAATCCACAAATAAGTTAACTCTTACTTGTGACACTTTGTTATGTTGTCCGTGCGATACAAGCAAAACGAGTACACCGCATAAGGCTTGAGTGTAGTCTGGTGCTTTAATGTTTCGTCTCTTTTTAGTTTCGTTTTTCAACAATCATTTTTTTTTTGGAATCGAACCCTATTTTTCCGTTACTCGTTACAGCCACGGTAGTCCACTACACTACCGTCAAAAGCTGATAGGGCAGATACTCTTGCGGGCTTGCACCACCTCAAGGGTGTGCGCTATCGCTCGGTTGACCTGTTTCATCCACTCGCCGCTGCTCGTGATTACGTTGGTTCCTGTTTCGGTCAACTGCATCCACCACATTCCCAAGGGTTTAATCAAAAGAAGTAACTGTGTTGGACTTTTCAGACATGTATTAACAATGGAGTTACCATTGTTATCCAACTGAACTATGAGACTTGCATGGCTTAATCCTTGAAACAAGCATATGACTACTGGCAGGATCAACCAGGTTTCTTGTTACTCTAACCAACAGGGAGTACCCGAAAGTACGCACCCGAGAGTTGAAAGCATCAAGACGTTGGTTGTCTCTTTTTTCCCGCAGTTCTGATAGAGGAGTCACCACCAGACCTTTTAGTTTTTCAACAATCACGCAAAATAACAATAAAAAATAAACTATTTTTGTATTTCATTAAAACGCAGACAGAATCCTGTCGCACACCATAGGAAATAACGGCTTTCAATCTCAACAGTTTCTTCTAGATCAGAGAATCGGCTGGCAAACTAAAACAAAAAGAGATCCAATTATGATGTTTATATTCTCGTACAGGTTGTATTTTAATAAAACTATTAACCTCAAACTATGTCGGATTGAGATTCTTTTATGTCATGTGAGTCCGTATTAATGTCTTCGATCAACAAAATATAAGGCTTTATCTGAATTGTTTTTTCAATCCCTGGCTTTGAGTCCCTTATAATGTGACTAGTCATGAGGGTATTTTGATTTACATTTGTGACAGCTAGGGGGAGCGGAGCGTAGCGAGGGAATGGCACTTTGCCACTTACCGGCTGTTGACCGTAAATGCGAGTTATCACGTTTCCTTTTTGTTTTAGGTTTTTTGTTAGTGGTGAGATGTGCTACGTTTAAATATTTCATAACGTGTTTCGCCATCTTGAACAACTTTAAATACGTTTTCGTATCATCAAATACCAGTATATACGGCTATTGACAAAGAGCCGTCTTTTTCTATGGTTAATTTTCAAGACAATGTAATGTATTAATTAAGTACTCATGAGTTTTGTAAAAAGCTGTTACAGTAACATAGGCGAGTGGCGCTCAACTATGTTCACGTGGCCTCCAGTTATTATTTATTTATTTGCAGTCATTTACTACGCTGCCGCTGACAGTCAAGATTTTTCAGAGAAATTGTTGTTCCTTTGAGCTTAAGAATGCAGTATCAAATCACCCCTTCCGTTACTTTTTGTTGAATGTGATCACCACTGGTCGAACCTTAAGAAATGTGATACAGGTCATGTGCGATGATGTACAATGATGTTTTAATTGAAGAAAAAAAATTTAGTTCTTGGTTTTGGTTTTTCATTATTGGAATCTATGTCTTACCTGTGACAACAACGTACAACGTACGAATCCGGGAAGACGACTGATACAGACACTGGCGAAGAAGGCAGCCTTGCAATCAGTTGATCCTGAACTGACTCCGTATGATTTCAGGATGGCTCAATGTTGTATTAAGAAACAAGCAAATTGGAAGGCTATGGGTACTGTGGACTCTTCGCATTCTTACGGCAAAGCGACTCTAGGATCTGGCCCTCAACGTTTCCTTCCCTGTCTCAACTGGAGGCAGGAGGTGGAATTGTCTCGTCTGCGAACCTCTCACCACAGGCTTGTAAAGCTACCGAGGTCACTGCGGGTTTTAAATGTTGTCTGTTCTGTGGCTTTTCAGGAACTGAGCATCTGCTGCTTGTTTGCGTTGAGACCAGGGAATTGGTAAAGCAAACCATGAGATCTCAGCGAGTGCGCTGACACCAGATGATGAGCTATCTCTGGATATGTTCTTTCGGACCGAATGGCAGCCTTTCACGTTGTTATTGATCATCTTAAAGAGTTATCTGACAATCCGTTATTGTTGAAGTTTCCGCTTCAGGGTATTTTTGTGAGGAAGAAACTAATCACGCACATCGAAAGGAAGACAAGTTTCTCGTTACTGGGTTCTGATGTGAAGGAATATGTTATGGAACTTATTGATAACGCTTATAAAGCTACCGATTTAAATGTTGTTATTGACGACCTTTCTATGGTTAATGTGCTGGTCAATCCTGACTGGTCGGAATCCAAGCTTTCTAAGTTCCCCTCTCGCTTAAGTCGCCTCCTGCGACGTAATGCCCGAGGTAGATAAAGAACGTCTCTTTCCTCTGGTGTAGCTTCTTATTTTATTTTATTAGTATCATTTCTCTTTCTTTGACGAAAATTGGTCATCAGCAGTCTCTAACACTGTCTGCTCGCGTGAACGGTGGGTTTAGGTAGTCATTTGTTCCAGGTTATTCTACGTCTCTTATCGTCTGTGAGAGTCTCACAGTTGCTGGTAGCGATATAACTGTTACCCTGTGAGCTTTTCCTGGCTTTTGGCTTCCTAGGCTTCGTAAATAAATAAATAAAAAATAAAAAACGTTGGGCCAGCGGGGTCAAAGTAAACCCTTCGATTAATTTTTAGTTTTGGTACTTGTCTACGGCTGGGTTGATTTAGTATACCACAAAATTCTTTTCTCGATTGTAGTGACAAGTACGTGATGTCAACCTCCCGAATCGGACGGAAATGAGCCGAACGATGCGGCGCAATAAAATTGCCGCTTCGATCGAAATTTTTATAATCTTTTTTTGAAAAAAGCTGTCATTTTACGAATCCTGAAAGACGTCTGATTGAATATCTTTGGGAAAGGTTGTATTCTGTTGTTGTTTTTCTTTTCTTTCTTTCTTTCTTTCTTCCAGATGTTAGGCTCCCTCTGGACATCATTCCCGCAACCCTTATCTACATCGAAAATAATTATTATTACAAAAGTCATTTCATTAATGATGTTGCACACAATTGTTTGAGGGAATCGACTATCAACGACGAAGTTTATTAATGCAAATTAATATCAAGTAACATAATTATTTTAAACATTCAGCAAAACAAAACAGAACAGAACAATGACAATGAACATTGAAGTTCGTATTATCGGATTAGAGACGAATACGTTTCCAGTTGGCTCGGAAACAACTATAAGGTCGTTGTTGAAATGTGCTTCTTGTTCAAGTCTCGTGTGTGATGTCTATTTCGAAGGGAATATGTTGAAGTGCTCTAGCAAAGTTGTTGATTGTGGAATTTCTGGAGATGGTGAAATAGAAATCAGATTAACTGATGACCTGGAAAGACTGACCAAAGGTCTGTCACGTTACATATCAGAATCTATTTTCAACTTCAACGTTGGCGTGTATCGTAATCTGAGTAGAAATCTATCTCCCAATACGACATATGAAGGGGAGAGTTTGATTTCAAGGTGTGTTGTCAAAGGCAACACTGACTGTTTGAGAGAAATGATAAATTCTACTGATGTCGATCTAAACAAACGCAACGATGAAGATCAATCTCTGTTAAACCTGGCGATTGTTTACAAGAAAAACCAGGTGTTTGATCTTCTCAGCTCAAACGGGTGTGTTGCTATCAAGGCAGACATTCTCACCGCTTGTAATGTGTGCAACGAGTATGCATTTGATAAACTTATATCGAATTGTGTTGATGTTTATCATTTCTTGGGAATGAAAGACGTCAACGAGCTCATGATATGCGCTATTGAAAGAAAGAACACCCACATCTTCAATACTCTTGTTGCAAAGAATGCTAATGTCAGTCAGGAGATTCGTCAGGTTGCTGACGACAACAACTTCTCTTTGAATTACTGGCGTGTTGGTAGCTTTAACAGAACACTGTAGCCTACACCTATCAATCAGCATCGAGTGCAGTTCAACAAACAGAAACTTGTCCGTTGGTATTTTTTGTCTTTTATTCGTTGGAGAAGATGCAGGTTTTTCAATGATTTCGTTGGTCGTATTCTCGAAAAGAAAGCGCAATTCCTAATTCTCCACTTTGAACCCGACAGTGAGAATATTGTTAAAAAACTGCTAGGAACGTACGTTTCATAATGTCAGGCTGTGACAGTTTTTTTCGATTTTCAGAAGTTAGCGCGGTTTTTTCTGTACAATGATGCTTCTTTGCAAAGAGTTTGTCACCACTGGCTTCTTAGTACCCACAGTGCAGAAAAGTTAGCGCGGATTCTGAAAATACTTCAATTTTCCCCAAAGACAGTAAAACAATTATCTCCCCTGATCCCCTTTTTTTTCTCGTACTTTGTTAAGCCACTACACTCTGCCATGCGGTAGCGTGCATTGTGGTCTTCACGGGTATCGAAAAAACTTTAGTTCCAATTTTATTTTTTGCTGATTAGACATGTTTTTTCTCTTTCTTATTTCTTTTTGTTAGGTTAAATTAAGATCCGTTTTTCTTTTCTTATTTCCGATTGCTAGGTAGAGATAGCATACTCTTTTCTTTTTTTTTTTTAAATATTTGGGCATACACTCGGTATTGAATAACTTTTAACTCTCATTTTTATTTTGTAATCACATAGCCTTATAAGTTCGTTCTGTATCCATTTCTCAACTTAGTTGTTTTTTGACGGGTTCAGATAGTTAGCAGTGCTTACTTATGGCTGTAATTCAAAAGGATAGAAAGAAGAGAAAAAAAGAAAAGAAATTTACACAGCACACGCATCTTCAAAATGCTATAAGACTCTGAGATCTTCCCGCACACGTATGTTAGTATTTCGTACCTCTGCGTTTGGTTTTTAATATAGTTTTATGGAAAAACTTGAAGAGCTGCATTGTGCTAGTAAATAAAGTACTAAAAAGAAACTCCTTCTTGTAGTGTTTGTTCGATATAATCACGTTGAATAAAAATATAAAGTGAGTGAAGGTGTAGAGGCACCCAATACAATAAGTTACTGACTAGTTTGTCGGTAGTATTTGTATTGGTATTTCGTTTTCGCTCAATAAGTTTTCGCATTGAAAGACTACCCTCCTCGTCTCCTACACTTTTATTGCCTGACATGAGTGCTTTTTGTAAATCTGTTTAATAGCATGTTATTTTTTCAACAGGAAAAAAACAATAATAAATAAAATAAAATAAATCGGAATCATGGGTGACGAGCTACCCAGTTATGTACGAAAACGCCATGCGATCGTGACAGACTGGAAAAAAGTAACGATTGAAGGAGTGGATGGTTATCTGGGAATGAGTGCTCTGATAATGTGGAAATTATGGTTCGACACAGCCAAGGATACCAGAGAAGTATACTTAGGGTCTCATGATAACTGCAATTTAATTTGGAAAAAGATGACAACTAAGGAATGTCTTCTATTTAGCGATCTACGGGAACCTGAATTGCTGTCTGAAAAACTTCCGCAATGGGTGAGTCAAAATCATGCTCACATTAAGGATTGGGGATACACAAAAATTGATAATAAATTTGGTTATTTAGGAGTTTCTTCGTTCCTTTATTCAAAACTTTGGTTTGATACTAAAGCTGAAGGGTCAAGAACGATCCTAACTGGGAAACAGAGCGACTGCATGAAACATTACAGGGAACTACTGGCTACAGCAAAGCTTCAACTCGATAACGAGTCAGATGAAGACGAGATAGTACCACTAAGTAGTAGCATTGAATATAAAGATGATTACGTACCTGAAGGAGACTTATTATCAGTAGATGAAGTCCCTCTAGACCAATCAACTTCTAGCTTATGTCGAGATTTAGTTCCGTTATCTGACGTGACGCTTCCTACTATTGTTAGAGCTATGAAGGGGCTTGGTACAGCACCGGTTTATGATTTTCATGTTCATTGTGTTGGTCTTCAAAAAGAATTAACTGGATGTTGTCTTCATGAAAAGATTTTCAGTTGGAAGCATCCAGTTAACTTTACAAAACATAAGTTCTTTATGAAAGGATTAGGGATAACTTCTCTTGATGATGAACTTATTGATAGTAATATGATTGATCGACTGCAAATATTAACATCAGAGATCGCATCATATTTACCAGGCAGGAAATATCGATCCATAGTCCTTGCATTTGACAGAGTCTACACTAAGGACGGAAAGATAGACGAGGATAAGACAGCAATGTATGTCCCCAACGATCATGTTATTAGCATGTGTAGGAAATTTCCAGATAGTATGCTACCGGCTTGCTCTGTTCATCCATACCGAAAAGACTGTATTGATGAGCTTCGGAGATGCCATGGTCTTGGTATAAGGATTGTTAAATGGTTGCCAAACACACAAATGATGGACCCATCGTCTGATCTCTGTGATGCATTTTTTAAAGCAATGTCATACTTTGGGATGACATTGCTATGCCATACTGGTGCTGAGCACAGTATCACATTCTGTGGAGTAGACGACGACCTTGGCAACCCACTTCATCTTCGTAAAGCACTAGACTTTGGTGTTAGAGTTATTCTGGCACATTGTGCATCAGAAGGGACGAGTATAGATTTAGATTCAGATAGTAAAGTTCGGGTAAGTAGCGTCGACCTGTTTTTCAGAATGATGAGGGAACCTCAATATGAGGATTTGTTGTTTGCAGATATATCAGCTTTAACTTGTTTTAAACGTATTAGAAACTTAGTTACTATTTTAGATTCACCACAAATACACTCAAGATTACTGTATGGTTCAGATTATCCTGTTCCTTGTGTTCCATTAGTAGTGCAGTCGGGTGAGTTTTCACGTCATGGTATATTGTCAACAGCTGATTGTCAGATGGTAACGCATATTAGGGAATCAAACCCTCTTCTGGCTAACTTTGTAGCTCTTCGGCTTTTTAAAACACCGAAGGGAAACAGTTTTCCTGATTCCGTATTTCACGGAATTCCTCATCTTATTGGAGATCAGCAAGCAGGGTTTAGCATCCTTGATCGGTTAGTGGAATAAATCCTTTTTTATAAATTGTCAGAAATAGGATACGTCGACAATCGTAGTGGGTGGTTTTTAATTGCTCCCGTTTAATTGTGTTCAACTCTCTTCTTTCTTTTTTAATAATTATTTTCTTCACCCAATTATGAAAGGCTAGCTTCCATTCCTCCTATTTTTTTTCTTTCTTGCACCTACGAAGATTAAGAGCTGTCATTTATCATTTAATGCTAACTATTTCTTACTGTCTGCGTTTAATAAGACTTTATCTGAAATAGTTTTTTTTTTTTTTTTTTCCCTTCCCCCCTTGGGAGTCACTGTGTCATGAGTTTTTTAATTTTATTATTGAGTTCTGATACAATACAAGAGATTTATATTCGTATGAACCTAATCAAACAGTCTTCCCCCCTTGGGAGTTTTGCTTTGGAAAAAAAAAAAAAAAAAAAAAAAAAGTTCGTTGATTAGTGTGAAATGAAATCGAAACTTCCCCTTGTGATAGCAAAGTTTGTCTTGTTTTTTGTTTTCGGGTAGTTGATTACTAAGGACGGTATCCTTCAACGCTCTCTTGTCTCTGTAGTAGCCTGGTAAATTAATGACAGAGCTGACGTACAGCCTGTTAAATTTGCGTTATCATTTGGGTTTTCTTTATATTCTTCGACTTTTCTTTTTATTTTCATCGTATTTAGATGATAAGAGGGGGGGGGTATCACGGAATTTTCTTTAATGAAATTAGTAACAATTCTGAAGACGTTTTACAACACACACTTGATTGTTAGGCGTTGTTTTCTTATCTGTGGCTTGCATTGGAAGTGAGTTTTTTTTAAATTTCTTTTTTCTCAGATTAGTTAATTTCGTTTTGAATTTGAAAATATTTATCAGTCAAAATTATTTTTTGCAACCAAAAAAAAACACCATATTACCATTTTCTCACTGAGCAAGGTAATATGTTATTTTTGCTCGATTTTTTTTTTTTTTTGGAATCGGGGAGGGTGCGATCTGTCAAAATTGCATAGGAATGTGCTTTTAAACATAGATAGTGCTACTAAAAGGAGATTAATGTCTCTTTGCAATGATAAATGTTAATTCCGACCCTGGATTCATTGGAGAGATCGAGAAAATCTGAGTAAAAATCACTTCTGGCTTAGAGGCGTTCAGCCATAATCCATCCAGTGGTAGCATCACGGCACTGTCCGATCAGACAACCGTAGATACCAGGGACTAGAAACGGGAGTTCCTCTCGTACTACCCCGTATTGCTGTCGACATACACCGCCCCGAGGGAGTCTCTCTCCATCAGTAGGGTAAAACCAACCTGTCTCACGACGGTCTAACCCCTAATTTTGTTTTTTTTATTACTTCCTTTCTTCCCTCCTGCCCTCAAGAGATTACACTAAGGACTAACTAACTAGGTTCTAAGGGACTTCAATATAGAATGACGTCCCTTAGAACTTACTGATGAAGGCCTAAAAAGGGACAAGTAGTATAAGATTAAGGCTCCTGGAACTACATATTCTATTACCCTTTGATGTTAGGAAACTGCAGAAATGAGTACTTTTCTGTTACTAATCTCTACTTTTTATTCTCACTTTTCTATACTAAAATTAATAAAACTAGCTAACCAAGTTCTTCTTGGCGGAAACCAGAGCCTCATTCAGGATATCACCGAATAGTCTCAAAGTAAGTTCAAAAAGACTGGTAGTAACAACCTGCTTCACTGGCACATGCTTAGTACTCTTTAATATATTTTTGCTCGATTTTTTTTCTCTGGATCCCGCTGGGTACTTGTCTATGGCTGGGTTGATTTAGTAAACCACAAAATTTCTTTTCCCGGTTTTGGCGACAAGTATGTGATGTCAACCTCCCGATTTCGTTCGGAAATGAACCGAACGATGCGGCATTAAAATGCCGCCTCGACCGAAATTCTTACACCTTCTTTCGAAAATCCTTTTCATTTTCCAGAATTTGGTCGCAAAAAATAATTTTTACTGATTTTTTTTTTTGTTTTTATTAGATTTCAGTTTTCTTCTCTATACAGCCGACTGTGTCAATGCAGGCCTCACGCCTTACGAGGTCAGCGATACATCTTTCCAGATGCAGAAGCTCTTGGCTGCAAACAAGAACGAAGCCTACGGCCATACCTGTAAGTTCGTCCACACCAGTAGATACCTCCCCGCCTGTGAGGCATAATACTGTACGGAATGCGAAGCGAAGAATGGAACGATTATTACGACTCCACGATGGGGAAGAGCCACAAGTAGAAAAGAAGAATTTACCTTGTACTCCGTTTGCGGCCTACGCACGCTCTCGAAGTAAAAATTTCAAAGAAGCTGCCGCAGGGTGGAGGGTATGTCATCATATCGGTTTTTTAAAAAAATGATAAAAATAATTTGCTGTTGGCTATGTTAAAAAACCTTGAGGCTTCACGAGGTCGTGCTTCCATAAGGCGCTGCTTACTAGCTGGTATACACAACCCGACCACAGGAGATGAGTGACACTGAGAAGGTTCCGTATTTTGAAGTGGCCAGCAAAAACAGGGCGAGTATGAAGCAGTGTGAAGCACCAAATAAAAGTAGGAACTCGTACGCGGCTTTTGTGAAAGCGAATTATGGCGATGTACGTGCTAAAGTGATGGAAGAAAACAAATTCGATGAAGATAAAGTTTCTATCTATAAACAAACAATAAGAAGAGTTGCAATACTATACAGAGAACAACACAGAGTAAATCGGTAACGAATACTAATTAACAATACCGGATTCTACGAACACTGCACTGAGTGCACTCATTGAAATCATCATATCCAGTTGATCAATTTACATTAGAGCTCTGATAGTGTATTGACTAACATTGTATCTGCGTTGTTTTTTTTTTTTTTTTATAATACGAAATTATTATTATTATTATTATTTATTTATTTTTTTAATTTTCAGAACGGAATAGATGTCGAAGGATGCTGGTTGGCTAAATAACATCACCGACGGTTTAGAAAGTGAAAATAAAAGTGTTAAAGAAATTCCTGTTGGTGAAGTTAGATTTTACCCCTTCGGAACACCTGAATTTATAACATACGAGGAATTCTTACTGCTTCCAAGGTGTACTGATATTACTTTGGAAGATGTAAGTGAGAGAAGTATTGAGGATGAAAAAATTCGAATTTTTGAAACTTTTCAAACAAAACGAGAACACGAACTTACCAACCACTGGGATCTTCAAGAAATGCCGAATAATGAACCATCCTTCAAACATCATTCACTATTAGGAAAGATAGAATCGATGGTTTCAGCAACAATAAAATTTCTCGCTATCTGGGGGGTCCTATACCTATTCATAATCGCATTAGGCATCATGGGCAACGCCTTTAAAGTTCTTGGTGGGAAGTCATCGGGCAAAACCTTCAGAGAAAGTTCCTTGTTATCTAACCCAGTGTCTGGTCTCTGTATAGGTATTTTAGCTACAGTATTAATGCAGTCGTCATCTACTACTACTTCTATAGTCATATCGATGGCAGCGTCTAACTTGGTTTCGGTGAAAAATGCTGCTAACTTAGTCATGGGTGCCAACATAGGTACATCTATAACTAACACTCTGGTTTCAATAGCTCACTTAAATAGTCCAGAGCAATATCGAAGAGCGTTTACCGCTGCTGTATTTCACGATATGTTTAACTGGCTTACGGTGTCAGTGTTTCTTAAATTGAAGCAAAAAATCTAGACTTAGCTCGGCAACATGACCACTCGTGTAGATACATCGACGACTTCCTCACCTGGAGTTGTGACCCTCCACCAGCAAGCCTGTACTCAATGGATTACACTGATACTTCAAATAATATCGATGACGTCTCTTATATAGGAATTTGTATCCGAATAGAGATCACTAACACGAATAAACGATGGATTCGTTTAAGTGTTAATGACAAAGCCAGGGGTTGGCATATTACGCCAACAAGGTTTACCCATCAGCATTCCGCAGCTCAAGAATCAATGGGTTCAGGTATCTTTACTACCATGATTTTGCGAGCTTTAAAAAATTGCAACAATCAGGCAGATTTTTTACAAGAACTTGAAGCGGTAACATATAGATTACTCAACCGGGGCTGTAAATCTGACAATATCAGAGCAGCATGCCTCCGCTTCATTAGCTCTCACATTGATGATGGTAATACTGCAGCTGCAATGCGTCGACGTATCAACCTTACTTTTGAGAAGTTTAGTCACAAAGTCCCATTAAGCATCGAAAAGGATACAATTAACCATACGGGCTCTGCAAGCCATTCCTTGGATAAACGATTTCCATCATCCCTACATCAAGCATCAGGAGAAGGTCTACTCGGTGGAGAATGCGGATGGGCATCGCTCAACTTCATTGCAGATCATTTATATATTGATAGAATTAGCTTTAGTTTTCTGCAAAACTACCAACAGAGATTTTATGAAGAATCTCTTAAAGTAGAACCGAACAACTCAGAGCATAAACCATCACCAGATGGTTGGTTCTCGCTACAAGTACTTAACATGGCTTGCATGACCAAATTCAACAGGAGAATCGAGTACTTCGTTAACCCAGCAGATTTCGAATATCCTGATACAGCCGCAGCACTTATTCTGCATAAAGCGAAAACAAGGATGACTCACTTCTATTGTTGCGCTGGTCTCATTTGAGTCCATCCGAGACATTCTTAAAGGCACAAAGGATTTAAGACTCCCTTTCGATCATTTTGACAAGATGTACCGAACTACAGAATATAGTTTCCATATGATACCATTAAAAGCTCAGACTGATATGGATGTTACAATGACACCTGCGAATATAGGGCCTTTGATGGTATGCGAAGATAAAGTAAAACGCAAATTGGATGACGACTCAACCATTAACTCGACTGTAATAGTGAAACGACCAGACGTCAAAAATTCAAATTGAGCAAAAGCAAATAAACATTGCTAGCCCTATCCTGGCGAGCTCCGATGGATTTTTATCTTAGAACGATAGCAACTTCAACATAGAATGAAGTCCCTTAGAACTTACTGATGAAGGCCTAAAAAGGGACAAGTAGTATAAGATTAAGGCTCCTGAAACTACATATTCTATTACCCTTTGATGTTAGGAAACTGTGGAAATGAATACTTTTCTTTTACTAATCTCTACTTTTCTTATTCTCACTTTTCTGTTCTAAAGTTAATGATACTAACTAGGTTCTAAGGGACTTCAACATAGAATGAGGTCCCTTAGAACTTACTGATGAAGGCCTAAAAAGGGACAAGTAGTATAAGATTAAGGCTCCTGAAACTACATATTCTATTACCCTTTGATGTTAGGAAACTGCAGAAATGAGTACTGTTCTTTTACTAATCTCTACTTTTTATTCTCACTTTTCTATACTAAAATTAATAAAACTAGCTAACCAAGTTCTTCTTGGCGGAAACCAGAGCCTCATTCAGGATATCACCGAATAGTCTCAAAGTAAGTTCAAAAAGACTGGTAGTAACAACCTGCTTCACTGGCACATGCTTAGTACTCTTTAATATATTTTTGCTCGATTTTTTTTCTCTGGATCCCGCTGGGTACTTGTCTACGGCTGGGTTGATTTAGTAAACCACAAAATTTCTTTTCTCGGTTTTGTCGACAAGAATGTAATGTCAACCTCCCGATTTCGTTCGGAAATGAACCGAACGATGCGGCATTAAAATGCCGCCTCGATCGAAATTTTTACACCTTCTTTCGAAAATCCTTTTCATTTTCCAGCATTTGGTCGCAAAAAATAATTTTTACTGATTTTTTTTTTGTTTTTATTGGATTTCAGTTTTCTTCTCTATACAGCCGACTGTGTCAATGCAGGCCTCACGCCTTACGAGGTCAGCGATACATCTTTCCAGATGCAGAAGCTCTTGGCTGCAAATAAGAACGAAGCCTACGGCCATACCTGTAAGTTCGTCCACACTAATAGATACCTCCCCGCCTGTGAGGCATAATATTGTACGGAATGCGAAGCGAAGAATGGAACGATTATTACGACTCCACGATGGGGAAAAGCCACAAGTAGAAAAGAAGAATTTACCTTGTACTGCGTTTGCGGCCTACGTACTCTCTCGAAGTAAAAATTTCAAAGAAGCTGCCGCAGGGTGGAGGGTATGTCATCATATCGGTTTTTTAAAAAAATGATAAAAATAATTTGCTGTTGGCTATATTAAAAAACCTTGAGGCTTCACGAGGTCGTGCTTCCATAAGGCGCTGCTTACTAGCTGGTATACACAACCCGACCACAGGAGATGAGTGACACTGAGAAGGTTCCGTATTTTGAAGTGGCCAGCAAAAACAGGGCGAGTATGAAGCAGTGTGGAGTACCAACGAACTCGTACGCGGCTTTTGTGAAATCGAATTTTGGCGATGTACGTGCTAAAGTGGTGGAAGAAAACAAATTCGATAAAGATAAAGTTTCTATCTTTAAACAAACATTAAGAAGAGTTGCAATACTATACAGAGAACACCACAGAGTAAATCGGTAACGAATACTAATTAACAATACCGGATTCTACGAACACTGCACTGAGTGCACTCATTGAAATCATCATACGCAGTTGATCAATTTACATTAGAGCTCTGATAGTGTATTGACTAACATTGTATCTGCGTTGCTTTTTTTTTTTTTATAATACGAAATTATTATTATTATTATTATTTATTTATTTTTTTAATTTTCAGAACGGAATAGATGTCGAAGGATGCTGGTTGGCTAAATAACATCACCGACGGTTTAGAAAGTGAAAATAAAAGTGTTAAAGAAATTCCTGTTGGTGAAGTTAGATTTTACCCCTTCGGAACACCTGAATTTATAACATACGAGGAATTCTTACTGCTTCCAAGGTGTACTGATATTACTTTGGAAGATGTAAGTGAGAGAAGCATTGAGGATGAAAAAATTCGAATTTTTGAAACTTTTCAAACAAAACGAGAACACGAACTTACCAACCACTGGGATCTTCAAGAAATGCCGAATAATGAACCATCCTTCAAACATCATTCACTATTAGGAAAGATAGAATCGATGGTTTCAGCAACAATAAAATTTCTCGCTATCTGGGGGGTCCTATACCTATTCATAATCGCATTAGGCATCATGGGCAACGCCTTTAAAGTTCTTGGTGGGAAGTCATCGGGCAAAACCTTCAGAGAAAGTTCCTTGTTATCTAACCCAGTGTCTGGTCTCTGTATAGGTATTTTAGCTACAGTATTAATGCAGTCGTCATCTACTACTACTTCTATAGTCATATCGATGGCAGCGTCTAACTTGGTTTCGGTGAAAAATGCTGCTAACTTAGTCATGGGTGCCAACATAAGTACATCTATAACTAACACTCTGGTTTCAATAGCTCACTTAAGTTTAACTGGCTTACGGTGTCAGTGTTTCTTAAATTGAAGCAAAAAATCTAGACTTAGCTCGGCAACATGACCACTCGTGTAGATACATCGACGACTTCCTCACCTGGAGTTGTGACCCTCCACCAGCAAGCCTGTACTCAATGGATTACACTGATACTTCAAATAATATCGATGACGTCTCTTATATAGGAATTTGTATCCGAATAGAGATCACTAACACAAATAAACGATGGATTCGTTTAAGTGTTAACGACAAAGCCAGGGGTTGGCATATTACACCAACAAGGTTTACCCATCAGCATTCCGCAGCTCAAGAATCAATGGGTTCAGGTATCTTTACTACCATGATCTTGCGAGCTTTAAAAATTTGCAACAATCAGGCAGATTTTTTACAAGAACTTGAAGCGGTAACATATAGATTACTCAACCGGGGCTGTAAATCTGACAATATCAGAGCAGCATGCCTCCGCTTCATTAGCTCTCACATTGATGATGGTAATACTGCAGCTGCAATGCGTCGACGTATCAACCTTACTTTTGAGAAGTTTAGTCACAAAGTCCCATTAAGCATCGAAAAGGATACAATTAACCATACGGGCTCTGCAAGCCATTCCTTGGATAAACGATTTCCATCATCCCTACATCAAGCATCAGGAGAAGGTCTACTCGGTGGAGAATGCGGATGGGCATCGCTCAACTTCATTGCAGATCATTTATATATTGATAGAATTAGCTTTAGTTTTCTGCAAAACTACCAACAGAGATTTTATGAAGAATCTCTTAAAGTAGAACCGAACAACTCAGAGCATAAACCATCACCAGATGGTTGGTTCTCGCTACAAGTACTTAACATGGCTTGCATGACCAAATTCAACAGGAGAATCGAGTACTTCGTTAACCCAGCAGATTTCGAATATCCTGATACAGCCGCAGCACTTATTCTGCATAAAGCGAAAACAAGGATGACTCACTTCTATTGTTGCGCTGGTCTCATTTGAGTCCATCCGAGACATTCTTAAAGGCACAAAGGATTTAAGACTCCCTTTCGATCATTTTGACAAGATGTACCGAACTACAGAATATAGTTTCCATATGATACCATTAAAAGCTCAGACTGATATGGATGTTACAATGACACCTGCGAATATAGGGCCTTTGATGGTATGCGAAGATAAAGTAAAACGCAAATTGGATGACGACTCAACCATTAACTCGACTGTAATAGTGAAACGACCAGACGTCAAAAATTCAAATTGAGCAAAAGCAAATAAACATTGCTAGCCCTATCCTGGCGAGCTCCGATGGATTTTTATCTTAGAACGATAGCAACTTCAACATAGAATGAAGTCCCTTAGAACTTACTGATGAAGGCCTAAAAAGGGACAAGTAGTATAAGATTAAGGCTCCTGAAACTACATATTCTATTACCCTTTGATGTTAGGAAACTGTGGAAATGAATACTTTTCTTTTACTAATCTCTACTTTTCTTATTCTCACTTTTCTGTTCTAAAGTTAATGATACTAACTAGGTTCTAAGGGACTTCAACATAGAATGAGGTCCCTTAGAACTTACTGATGAAGGCCTAAAAAGGGACAAGTAGTATAAGATTAAGGCTCCTGAAACTACATATTCTATTACCCTTTGATGTTAGGAAACTGCAGAAATGAGTACTGTTCTTTTACTAATCTCTACTTTTTATTCTCACTTTTCTATACTAAAATTAATAAAACTAGCTAACCAAGTTCTTCTTGGCGGAAACCAGAGCCTCATTCAGGATATCACCGAATAGTCTCAAAGTAAGTTTAAAAAGACTGGTAGTAACAACCTGCCTCACTGGCACTCTTTAATATATTTTTGCTCGATTTTTTTTCTCTGGATCCCGCTGGGTACTTGTCTACGGCTGGGTTGATTTAGTAAACCATAAAATTTCTTTTCTCGGTTTTGTCGACAAGAATGTAATGTCAACCTCCCGATTTCGTTCGGAAATGAACCGAACGATGCGGCATTAAAATGCCGCCTCGATCGAAATTTTTACACCTTCTTTCGAAAATCCTTTTCATTTTCCAGCATTTGGTCGCAAAAAATAATTTTTACTGATTTTTTTTTGTTTTTATTGGATTTCAGTTTTCTTCTCTATACAGCCGACTGTGTCAATGCAGGCCTCACGCCTTACGAGGTCAGCGATACATCTTTCCAGATGCAGAAGCTCTTGGCTGCAAACAAGAACGAAGCCTACGGCCATACCTGTAAGTTCGTCCACACTAGTAGATACCTCCCCGCCTGTGAGGCATAATATTGTACGGAATGCGAAGCGAAGAATGGAACGATTATTACGACTCCACGATGGGGAAAAGCCACAAGTAGAAAAGAAGAATTTACCTTGTTCTCCGTTTGCGGCCTACGTACTCTCTCGAAGTAAAAATTTCAAAGAAGCTGCCGCAGGGTGGAGGGTATGTCATCATATCGGTTTTTTAAAAAAATGATAAAAATAATTTGCTGTTGGCTATATTAAAAAACCTTGAGGCTTCACGAGGTCGTGCTTCCATAAGGCGCTGCTTACTAGCTGGTATACACAACCCGACCACAGGAGATGAGTGACACTGAGAAGGTTCCGTATTTTGAAGTGGCCAGCAAAAACAGGGCGAGTATGAAGCAGTGTGGAGTACCAACGAACTCGTACGCGGCTTTTGTGAAATTGAATTTTGGCGATGTACGTGCTAAAGTAGTGGAAGAAAACAAATTCGATAAAGATAAAGATTCTATCTTTGGAAAAACATTAAGAAGAGTTGCAATACTATACAGAGAACACCACAGAGTAAATCGGTAACGAATACTAATTAACAATACCGGATTCTACGAACACTGCACTGAGTGCACTCATTGAAATCATCATACGCAGTTGATCAATTTACATTAGAGCTCTGATAGTGTATTGACTAACATTGTATCTGCGTTGCTTTTTTTTTTTTTATAATACGAAATTATTATTATTATTATTATTTATTTATTTTTTTAATTTTCAGAACGGAATAGATGTCGAAGGATGCTGGTTGGCTAAATAACATCACCGACGGTTTAGAAAGTGAAAATAAAAGTGTTAAAGAAATTCCTGTTGGTGAAGTTAGATTTTACCCCTTCGGAACACCTGAATTTATAACATACGAGGAATTCTTACTGCTTCCAAGGTGTACTGATATTACTTTGGAAGATGTAAGTGAGAGAAGCATTGAGGATGAAAAAATTCGAATTTTTGAAACTTTTCAAACAAAACGAGAACACGAACTTACCAACCACTGGGATCTTCAAGAAATGCCGAATAATGAACCATCCTTCAAACATCATTCACTATTAGGAAAGATAGAATCGATGGTTTCAGCAACAATAAAATTTCTCGCTATCTGGGGGGTCCTATACCTATTCATAATCGCATTAGGCATCATGGGCAACGCCTTTAAAGTTCTTGGTGGGAAGTCATCGGGCAAAACCTTCAGAGAAAGTTCCTTGTTATCTAACCCAGTGTCTGGTCTCTGTATAGGTATTTTAGCTACAGTATTAATGCAGTCGTCATCTACTACTACTTCTATAGTCATATCGATGGCAGCGTCTAACTTGGTTTCGGTGAAAAATGCTGCTAACTTAGTCATGGGTGCCAACATAGGTACATCTATAACTAACACTCTGGTTTCAATAGCTCACTTAAATAGTCCAGAGCAATATCGAAGAGCGTTTACCGCTGCTGTATTTCACGATATGTTTAACTGGCTTACGGTGTCAGTGTTTCTTAAATTGAAGCAAAAAATCTAGACTTAGCTCGGCAACATGACCACTCGTGTAGATACATCGACGACTTCCTCACCTGGAGTTGTGACCCTCCACCAGCAAGCCTGTACTCAATGGATTACACTGATACTTCAAATAATATCGATGACGTCTCTTATATAGGAATTTGTATCCGAATAGAGATCACTAACACAAATAAACGATGGATTCGTTTAAGTGTTAACGACAAAGCCAGGGGTTGGCATATTACACCAACAAGGTTTACCCATCAGCATTCCGCAGCTCAAGAATCAATGGGTTCAGGTATCTTTACCACCATGATCTTGCGAGCTTTAAAAATTTGCAACAATCAGGCAGATTTTTTACAAGAACTTGAAGCGGTAACATATAGATTACTCAACCGGGGCTGTAAATCTGACAATATCAGAGCAGCATGCCTCCGCTTCATTAGCTCTCACATTGATGATGGTAATACTGCAGCTGCAATGCGTCGACGTATCAACCTTACTTTTGAGAAGTTTAGTCACAAAGTCCCATTAAGCATCGAAAAGGATACAATTAACCATACGGGCTCTGCAAGCCATTCCTTGGATAAACGATTTCCATCATCCCTACATCAAGCATCAGGAGAAGGTCTACTCGGTGGAGAATGCGGATGGGCATCGCTCAACTTCATTGCAGATCATTTATATATTGATAGAATTAGCTTTAGTTTTCTGCAAAACTACCAACAGAGATTTTATGAAGAATCTCTTAAAGTAGAACCGAACAACTCAGAGCATAAACCATCACCAGATGGTTGGTTCTCGCTACAAGTACTTAACATGGCTTGCATGACCAAATTCAACAGGAGAATCGAGTACTTCGTTAACCCAGCAGATTTCGAATATCCTGATACAGCCGCAGCACTTATTCTGCATAAAGCGAAAACAAGGATGACTCACTTTATTGTTGCGCTGGTCTCATTTGAGTCCATCCGAGACATTCTTAAAGGCACAAAGGATTTAAGACTCCCTTTCGATCATTTTGACAAGATGTACCGAACTACAGAATATAGTTTCCATATGATACCATTAAAAGCTCAGACTGATATGGATGTTACAATGACACCTGCGAATATAGGACCTTTGATGGTATGCGAAGATAAAGTAAAACGCAAATTGGATGACGACTCAACCATTAACTCGACTGTAATAGTGAAACGACCAGACGTCAAAAATTCAAATTGAGCAAAAGCAAATAAACATTGCTAGCCCTATCCTGGCGAGCTCCGATGGATTTTTATCTTAGAACGATAGCAACTTCAACATAGAATGAAGTCCCTTAGAACTTACTGATGAAGGCCTAAAAAGGGACAAGTAGTATAAGATTAAGGCTCCTGAAACTACATATTCTATTACCCTTTGATGTTAGGAAACTGCAGAAATGAGTACTGTTCTTTTACTAATCTCTACTTTTTATTCTCACTTTTCTATACTAAAAATAATAAAACTAGCTAACCAAGTTCTTCTTGGCGGAAACCAGAGCCTCATTCAGGATATCACCGAATAGTCTCAAAGTAAGTTTAAAAAGACTGGTAGTAACAACCTGCCTCACTGGCACTCTTTAATATATTTTTGCTCGATTTTTTTTCTCTGGATCCCGCTGGGTACTTGTCTACGGCTGGGTTGATTTAGTAAACCATAAAATTTCTTTTCTCGGTTTTGGCGACAAGTATGTGATGTCAACCTCCCGATTTCGTTCGGAAATGAACCGAACGATGCGGCATTAAAATGCCGCTGCGATCGAAATTTTTACATCTTTTTTCGAAAATCCTTTTCATTTTCCAGAATTTGGTCGCAAAAAATAATTTTTACTGATTTTTTTTTTGTTTTTATTGGATTTCAGTTTTCTTCTCTATACAGCCGACTGTGTCAATGCAGGCCTCACGCCTTACGAGGTCAGCGATACATCTTTCCAGATGCAGAAGCTCTTGGCTGCAATCAAGAACGAAGCCTACGGCCATACCTGTAAGTTCGTCCACACTAATAGATACCTCCCCGCCTGTGAGGCATAATATTGTACGGAATGCGAAGCGAAGAATGGAACGATTATTACGACTCCACGATGGGGAAGAGCCACAAGTAGAAAAGAAGAATTTACCTTGTACTGCGTTTGCGGCCTACGTACTCTCTCGAAGTAAAAGTGTCACAGAAGCTGCCGCAGGGTGGAGGGTATGTCATCATATCGGTTTTTTAAAAAAATGATAAAAATAATTTGCTGTTGGCTATATTAAAAAACCTTGAGGCTTCACGAGGTCGTGCTTCCATAAGGCGCTGCTTACTAGCTGGTATACACAACCCGACCACAGGAGATGAGTGACACTGAGAAGGTTCCGTATTTTGAAGTGGCCAGCAAAAACAGGGCGAGTATGAAGCAGTGTGGAGTACCAACGAACTCGTACGCGGCTTTTGTGAAATTGAATTTTGGCGATGTACGTGCTAAAGTAGTGGAAGAAAACAAATTCGATAAAGATAAAGTTTCTATCATTAAACAAACATTAAGAAGAGTTGCAATACTATACAGAGAACAACACAGAGTAAATCGGTAACGAATACTAATTAACAATACCGGATTCTACGAACACTGCACTGAGTGCACTCATTGAAATCATCATACGCAGTTGATCAATTTACATTAGAGCTCTGATAGTGTATTGACTAACATTGTATCTGCGTTGCTTTTTTTTTTTTATAATACGAAATTATTATTATTATTATTATTATTTATTTATTTTTTTAATTTTCAGAACGGAATAGATGTCGAAGGATGCTGGTTGGCTAAATAACATCACCGACGGTTTAGAAAGTGAAAATAAAAGTGTTAAAGAAATTCCTGTTGGTGAAGTTAGATTTTACCCCTTCGGAACACCTGAATTTATAACATACGAGGAATTCTTACTGCTTCCAAGGTGTACTGATATTACTTTGGAAGATGTAAGTGAGAGAAGCATTGAGGATGAAAAAATTCGAATTTTTGAAACTTTTCAAACAAAACGAGAACACGAACTTACCAACCACTGGGATCTTCAAGAAATGCCGAATAATGAACCATCCTTCAAACATCATTCACTATTAGGAAAGATAGAATCGATGGTTTCAGCAACAATAAAATTTCTCGCTATCTGGGGGGTCCTATACCTATTCATAATCGCATTAGGCATCATGGGCAACGCCTTTAAAGTTCTTGGTGGGAAGTCATCGGGCAAAACCTTCAGAGAAAGTTCCTTGTTATCTAACCCAGTGTCTGGTCTCTGTATAGGTATTTTAGCTACAGTATTAATGCAGTCGTCATCTACTACTACTTCTATAGTCATATCGATGGCAGCGTCTAACTTGGTTTCGGTGAAAAATGCTGCTAACTTAGTCATGGGTGCCAACATAGGTACATCTATAACTAACACTCTGGTTTCAATAGCTCACTTAAATAGTCCAGAGCAATATCGAAGAGCGTTTACCGCTGCTGTATTTCACGATATGTTTAACTGGCTTACGGTGTCAATGTTTCTTCCCCTCGAAGCCTCTTGTGGGTTTCTTGTTGAAATTGCAGGTGCTGCAGTTGACAGTATGGCTCTTGGAGGCAAACATCAAAAAACTGAATTTATAAAAACAATAACGAACCCAGCTACTGGCAGAGTAGTATCAGTTGACAACGGATTGATTGAAAAGATTGCTGAAGCACGCACTAGCAAAGAAGTAGCCGATCTTGAAAAGATTTCAATCATTAAGAAGAAATCAGGATTTGTCCTTCGAGACACCCCACAATCTGATAGTGAAGCCGGCATACTATTGCTCGTTGTCGCTATAACAATGCTTTGTACATGTTTGCTTCTTTTAGTTAAGTTATTGCAATCTGTTTTGAAAGGTAAGGTAGCTGTGTACACTAGGAAGGTATTAAATCTCGATTTTCAACATAAATATTTAAAAATGTTCGGAGGCCTTGATAACTACATTCTTCTATTTGTCGGAACTGGAATGACTGTTTTGGTTCAGTCCAGTTCCGTATTCACATCAACGTTAACGCCTCTGGTTGGAATCGGGTTAATTCACATTGAAAAGGTTGTGGCATTGACTCACGGAGCAAATATTGGAACTACAGTCACAGGTGTAATATCAGCCCTTGCTGGTGATAATGTTGTAATAGGTATGCGTGTTGCTCTAGAACACGTTTTATTCAATTGTCTCGGCACAGTCATCTGGTTCGTTATTTGGCCTCTTCGCCCTGTGCCTCTCGCTGCTGCGAAATTCTTAGGCGACACGGCCTCAAACTTACGTTGGTTTCCATTTGCCTACATCATTGTTTGCTTTATAATAGTTCCTGTAGTGGTTATTGCTCTTTCGATTCCAGGATGGCAGGTACTGTTGGCAGTTGGTCTTCCTATCCTTCTCGCTATATTATTCATCACTGGTTGGACATGGGTGAGAAGAAACAGAGCTGACTTACTACCACGTGGAGGGTGTCTGAGATCTGATGTTTCTCTCTGCGGGTGTAAATATCCGAACTGGATGCAAGTTTGGGGAGGAGACCGCAGTCAAGACAATGTCGATATGGAAGAAATGAAAAGAAAAGAAGCTAAGGCAGAGTCCGACAAGGTAACTGAGTGGCCATTGTCTCCAACGGCATGGGGCCTTGGTACCTTATCTCTTCTTGGACTCTTGCTGGCTATCCCAACTGCACAATGGAGGCGTATCCGTTATGCGAATGAAACTCGTGGAAGAAAGGAATATGGTTTTGGTCTCTGGGAAATCTGTTCTGATGACTTTACTAAGGATTCTCAATGGGCTACTACACCTCCCTTATGTAATCAAGAGCAGATAAATGACTGCGCAAAGGACTTATCTCGCAGCTGCACAACTAAAAGCTGGGCTGATACATCCCTTCCAACTATGCATGAGAATGATATGTATGAGAGCACTTGGAAGACCTGTTCAAAACTTGGGTGTCGAGTGTCGGATTGGTTGAAATACTGTCCAGACATTAGTAATTGTTCTTTAGGTAATTATCACTCTAGTCGATGTATTGAAGTAGTTGATAATTATGAATTTCATAAACACAATCAAATGGATTTGAATGATGTTACTTACTCATATCCGGGAGACGATCCTGGAGCGCTGACACCTCCGCTGGAGAGAACCCCAACACATGCTAGCGTTTTTTTCTCTGGTGTTTCTAACAGTTACTCAGTATCGACGTTTCTTGTTGCCCCAAAAATGATTAATACCATTAACGGAGAGAATGCATCTTGTGCTGACTGCACTGAAACATGTGCCAACTCCAGCATTGGAAAGTTTTGTACTGATGCTCCAAGTATCACTGGTATTGCATACGATTACTGCTCTGGGGATTTCCTTATTGTTTCTGGACGAGGTCCAGCTTCAGAATGCAGCATCGGAACTATTTTCCCTTTCTCATCATTTACACCATCAATATCAGTGATGACCCTCACAGTTGGTAAGAATTCACAATCTAATTCAGCTATTCTAAAAGAGAGAACACCATTAGCATATTACAATAACAACAACACTGTTACTTTTGCTTCAGGTCTACCTAATGTGAAAGAATGGTACTCACCATTGCCTATTGATGATTGTCTTGGTGAGCAGGATGTTAATGATGTTGGTATCGGTATCAACATAAATGATATTCACATCCTTCAATACCATAATAATACTACAGAAGGTGTGTATGTGGGTTCTGATGAGTATGAGGCAAAAATAGTTTTTTGGAACCATGATGGCGAAATCATTGCTACCTACTCTCCTCAAAAGACAAAAAACAACAGCACTCAACCCAACGGAATCCACATTGAAATCCTGCCTAGTGAATTTGGATCACGGAATAGAGAAAGTGGAAGAATAACAATGGCAATTAATGCGAATAAAACTAAAATGGTAGTCTGTTCAGGTGTTGGTGGTAGTAGTCCTGTCGTAGCTTGTGCCATGCTGGGTATCAGTAACTTCACTCAACCAGACTTATTAGGTACAAAAATTGTACTTCACAACGAAGCATCTGCTGAATACAACACCAACGTCAGAGGTAGAAGCTCAAAGCAAGGAGATGTAAACTTTGTTTCTGCTCAATGGCTCCGCAATGGTAGGATTCTATTTCTAGAACAGGGAAAAGTATGTGACGTTTCCCCTTTTTTTTAAAAAAACATCAAATCGGAAAATAAATTTAACACCCCCAACAGTTTTCTGAAAACAAACTCGGAGGTACTTTATATATCGCTGATTTCGAAACAGGAAATGATATTTCCCTTCCAAGTAGCACTTCGTTAGATACCATAAAAAAAGCTTCTGTAAGAGTGGTAATGAATGACTTGAAAACGAGTGAATTGAAATTTGAAGCAGATCCACAAGCATATGTTAATCTTGCAAAGATTAGTGCCCGACCAGTAAATATGGAAAAGCTAATGGATCTCAATGATATTGACGACGATGCTAAAGGCTTCATGAAATCATCTCCAATAGGAGCGATGCATATCCTAAATGAATACAGCCTTGTACTCGGTGAAGACAACAGTTTTGGAATAACTGGACAATCATATTCAAAAGTCCATATAATAAATTTAACTAATAAATTACTAACAGATACTACTGTTTGCTCATTGCCATCAAAAACCAAACCAAAGATAATTAAGGGAACTCAAAACTGTCGACTCATTTCATCAGTGTGCCCTGAAGGGGGTCTCGCTAGAGACATGCAATCGATTGCCGGGGTCGTTATAACTGCAGCTGTTCTTTTATTCATCGGTCTTGTTGCAGTAGCTGCTTATGGTCGTTCAAAAAAAGCATCGATTGGTATTTATGTAGCAGCTTTGTGCTTCAGTGTTTGCTGGATTCTTCTTCTTGTTGCATGGGTTAGAGTTTCTACACTAGAAGGCAATAGATATACTTGTATGTTCCAAGATGAAGCACTACGTGGTGGGGTTGTGTTGCTGTCTGGAAGATTTGGTGTTATGACTATGCAGAGCTACTCCTGGGCATTCACTATCTTCTCTTGGGGAATGCTAACGATATCATTAGTTGCTGTGTTGCAACATGTCGTTGTTAAGTTTCGACAACGACGGCCATCAGTTCATCACCTTAAGGAGAATTCTTCAATGCCCTTTATGGATGATTCTATACACGAATCTACAATTCTTAGTTGATGACTCACTAGAGTGTTGTTTGTTAACTCTTTACTCTCCGAATCTGATCTGTACGATTCCTTTATTTTATTAAATGAGCTTAGCTCTGCAATCCAGAGCTAGGAATAATGGAAATCCTTCCACTGAGTGCCAAATGATGTCTTTTTTTTTTTTTTTTTTCACCCTTTCTTTTCTGTAAACTATTCAGATATGAAAGATGTGATATTTTATATGGTCATACGCAGCGGACTCTGTCTGCTAATCCAAATAATTTCTGTTGAGTTTGCCTGTTCCTTATTCAATTGTTAGGAAACGTATATTGTCTCTGGGGATTATTAGTCGTGGTCCTTATTTTTTTTCTTTCTTGTTTTCTATCGTCAAAAAGTATTATTTATGCTTTAATAACATATCCACCTACTTGAGTAAGTAATTGTCGCAGTGTGTTTTTTTTTTTTTTTTTTTTTGAATTTTTTTTTGCTCTCATCACCGATGGATTCTCGATAAAGCGAATTTAAAAAAAATAGGTTTATAAGCAAATAAAGTTATGTGGTACAACAAACCATCGTCCCTGGTGTGTGACAATAAAGTGTGAAGTATTCCATCGTGTGAGGTTCCGAGAATTCTTTTCTTGTATTGAACCATCTCTCGTTTTTTTTTCTTTCCTTTTTTTTTTTTCTTTTCTCGCGACATATTATTTACAGGTGCTGCTTGACTATCTCAGCTTTTGTTTATTTATTTTTTTTTTTTTCTTTCCTTCCGAACGGTACCATAGTAACCGATGCGACATAAAAAAAACCTTATTTTCAGCTATCCTCCCAAATGTTATATCCGTTGTGTTTGTGGGAGCCAATGTACGGACTTCCTCTCTTCTTATCTCTCTTTCTCTGATGCTTCCGATATATAACAACTGTCAACCAGAATGTTATTTATTTGAGAATCTGATCTTTTCAATTTATTGGAGACAACAAATAAGTGAGGGATTTTTTTCTTTTTTTTTTTTTTTTTTTTTCTGAAATTGAGTTGTTGCACACTTAACGACTACTTCAGGTAAAAAATAAAATGAAAAATGCTTCATGATGATTTAAAAAAGGTTTGCTACGCACGTTTTCTTAAAAAAACTAAAAAATAAATATTTTCACCTTTCAGAGCGATCAGGGTATTCACCCATTTACAAAATGATACCGATAATTGCATTGTTAGTTATAGAAAGCATTTTCACACCTCCATTTTTTGATTATGTATTGGAAAATGATGCCATTGGGATAATCATACCCTCACAATCAAAATCAGAGAGCATATTCATAGTAAAAGGTGATGAAGATTGTGTTTCTGGCAATAAAAAGAAACCAATAAATGTATCAAAGATGGGAAACTATTATAAATGTGATGTAGATATTCCAGTTAGTTGGAAATCAAATTGGAATGGCTTTAGAGTCTGTTTTGAAGAAGGAAATAATTTAATACAACTGTACCACTCATCTGACGAGGTAGAGTCAACAGAAAGGTCAGTTACTTCACTGTATCACACATATAATAGTAATCCTGTTGCTGTTGGTAATCACAACCCGTCATTCTTATTACGCGGATATGACATAACAGTCGATGAAGACAGCGGAGCTTATCTATTGGGAGATGAATACGCTGAGCAGATTGACGATAATAACAACTTCTCTCAAGCAGTAAGGTTCAAATTAACGAATTCAAATGAAGACCTATTCGACGTCCAACCTCATATAATTGGATGTAATCAATTGAAGTGTAGACAGAATATTAATAATCCAACTACAACAGGTGCTCTACACTTTTCTGTTGCTCCGAATAGATTTGGAAGAGCACTCGTTGAAGTAATTGCTATTGATGATGGTATTGAACCTCCCGTATGTGATGGTAATCCATTAGTCATGATGATGGGGATGATGGTTAAATGCGTACCAGTTGATTGTGATCCAGCATTATGCACAAACAGCGATCCTCAGTATTTTTGGATCGATGTCATCCCAGCTAACGATCCTCCTTCATTTAATCATAAAGGAGATGTTACCAGTCCTGAAGACCAACCAACATGTCATGATGCCTGGGCAACAGATATCACATCAGGTGGTTGGGGAGAAGACTTTATGCAACAAGACGCTCAACCATTAACATTTACCATAACTAATCCAAACCCAGATTTATTTAGAGTTCAACCAAATTTAAATTATAATCAGGGTGATGTTACTGCTTCTTTGTGTTATGAACCAGCACCTAATAAAGTTGGACAGGCTACTATTTCAATCGATCTTAGAGATGGAGGAAACCCCCCACTATCGTTTGCCACACAATTCATAACAATAACAATAGAAGAAGTAAATGACCCTCCCACATTCACACCTCTATTATCAAGTGTTAGGGTGTTGGAGGATTCTGGTGCATACTCTCAATTATATTCAAAAGATATGGTTCCAGGTCCACCTGAAGAAATTGATGCGGGGCAACGTGTCCAAGGGTTTGTTATTACTTTTCAAAATATAGCTCAGTCTGGTTTGTTTGAGAAGCAGCCTGAGATCGATCCAGTTAGTGGAATGTTATCATTCACACCAGGAAAGAATAAAAATACTTTTCACCAACCTGTTAATTTAAAAGTTGTTCTGGTAGACAGAGTTGATGCTCCAAAAATTCCATTAGAATCTGAAGAACAGATGCTATCTATCGACATCACTCCTGTTAATGATCCACCATCTTATAACCCACCTAATGGAGATACGAGTATTGTCGTGTGGGAGGATGAGCCATTAGATCATTCAATCCCTTGGGCAACTCAAATATGCCCGGGTGGTGTTCAACCGAATGACTGTGCTGAGGATGAGGCAGATCCTCAAGGAGAGGCTCAAGTAATTACTTTTACTCTTACTCAAACTGATTTAGATCAAACATCTGATCCTCCTTTGTATTGGAAACCAAATGGAGAACCTCGCATGGATTCAACAGGACATGTAAACTTTGAAATTCTACCTGATAAGGTTGGTGAAACATTCTTTACTGTTGAGCAACGTGATTCTGGAGCAGCTCCAAATAGTGGTCCTGTTCATTCTCTTGTGATAAAAGTAATGCCAGTTAATGATCCTCCTATGTTTATATTATCTACAGAAACGATTACACTGTTTGAAGACAGTTCTCGTTTCGAACTAAAATATTTTCTTAAAAACATAACAAAAGGACCAGCTGAACCAGACGAAAACTCACAAACTATTAGATGCTGGGTTACTGTTGATAAACCTGAATTGTTTCATCCATTACAAGGAGAGCCTGTTATTAGTTTAGATCTTGCGGATACTGTTGGTCATATTAGTTTGATACCAGCACCAAACCAAAAAGGTGCTGCAGAATGTACTGTCACCTGTCAAGACTCTGGAGGAACTGTTCATGGAGGAGACGATACCACAACATCGACAAAATTTTCAATAATTATAAAAGATGTTTCAGATCCTCCAACTTTTACTGTTCCTACGGCAGTCATCGTCGATGAAGACTCAGCTCCATTTGGTCACATCCTTCCAAATACGATAACAAACATAACTGCGGGTTTTAATGAAGATGGAGCACAGTCAGTTAGGTTTGAGGTTACTACTTATGACTTGCGGCTTTTTGAAAATTCTGGTCTGCCTCAAATCTCTCCAGATGGTACTTTACAATTCCAATTAAAACCAAATATCAACGGAAACAGTCTCGTTGACGTCGTTGCTATCGAAAGTGTTATTTCTGGTCCTGAAGTGAATACCTCTGATCCGTTTTATGTAAACACCGATCTGAGATCAAATATAACAAAATTAAATATAACGGTTCTACCTGTAGATGATCCTCCTATAATAAGTTTTAATACATCTACTTTGAAGAGGGATGCTCAAGGTGTTATCCAACCATTTTCTATACAAACTTGCATGTCTCCAGATACACCAGGTGGTTCTACCTGTACAGTATTTATCATGAATCTCTTTAAAACCATATCAGTTGGTCCCCTTGATGAGACTTCCTCATCCGTTATCTCACAAACAGCTGATGTTAGCCAGTCAGTTGGGTTAATTACATCTGCCGAGGTTACCGGGTTCGTGATTGAACCCCACCCCGCAGCATACTTAGGACATAATTTAAGAATAACAATGCCTGTAGTTAGGGACACTGCAGTTTTACCGGAGGCTTTTACACTGAATTTAACAGTAACTCAACGTGCTTTGACTGTCGGAAGGGATGCTGAAACACTTCAAAATGTACCAGGTTTACAATCATCAACATTAGTACCAATTAGACTTTATCATCCTGTTATAGAACCAACTATTGCAAGTAGATTGATGGTCATTCAGCAACCAGAACTGAATTCGTTGACGTCTTTTCAATCGACTTTTCAATTACAAAATTCATTTGGCACACCAATCTTAGCAGAAGCAACGATAACAATTACTATAACTAATATTCAAAACTCTGGCACATCACCGCTCACTACTCTGACTAGTGATGGAACACCACAAAGCGACTACTTAGTATCGGGGACAGGTTTGTCTGCCGGAGTATACTTTTTAGATGCGACAGCCGTTCTATTTGATATTCCGATGACTACATTAACCGTCCGATCAGATCTCTTTACTATCGGAAATAGAAACATTTCATATTCCACATATTTAAATTCTATCGTTGTTTCATCAGTTTCGGAACATCAAGTTCGAACCCAACTGCCGTCAATTTTATCCATTGCTACTGCAAGTAACGGAGTTTGGAATCAAAAATTACAACAAGCTGTATTGCCTTGTTCTTTGTATACCGGTACTGCAAACAGAGATATAAAGACTTTATATGCTAATGAGATTGTGTGTACGTCAGTATTGCAAGGGGGTAATTCGAGATTGGCTGTGTCGTTTGAAATCCTTGATAAGAATAATGCGTTTAACATCGATTCAGATAGCTCATTGGCGATTTCATTGCCGACTCAGGCAGTGGTGTTATCTGATGGGTCATTTGATACAATAACAACACCAATAATAGTAGCAATTAGCAGAGCTCCTGTTATAGCAGTAGTCATTCCAGAGCCTCTAGACACGCAAAGCATTCGAAAAATTGGACAAAAGTTTTATGTAAATCTGCAAAAACCATCATCAGCATCAGATAAAAGTTATTTATGGCGTCTTGAGTCGACTTCTCTTATAAAAACAGCAATAACTGAGGTCACAGATGAGGACAACTCTCTTTTTAATATCAGGAAATCGATTACTCTAACGGCGAATATTAAAACGAATGACTCTCTTGAAGTACTTCTGGGACCTGATGATGGTTTCTATCCTCAAACAGGTGACGTTAACAATACAAAGGAAGAGATAATTCTCACATTGCTACCGGAATTATTGATTGAGGCAATTGAAAACTCACAGGGAGTTCAGCCTGAATACATTCCGAACTCAGACTTTAAAATTAGTATCACAGATGAGATGGGTACATCTGCTGGAGAGAAGTCTCCTGAAACTGAATGGGTGTTACCAGCCCTGCTTTTAGGAATCGTATCTCTCTGTTGTGGTATCGTTGCTGGGGCTGTTGCTGGTGGCATTGCTTCCACAGTACCTCCAGTTTTAGTAGCTGCTTTGTCAAAGGGTTGCAAGTCACACTTAGCAGGTGCTATAGGCGGATTTTCAGAAGGTACAAGTTGGATGTTAAATATATTGTCGATAAACGATAAATCTTATTGGGGTAATCTTATCATAGCTCTGGGTGTTGTTTTGATTCACTTAGTCGTGACTGGCGTTGTTAAATTAATACAAAAAACTACATTCAGAGAAGCTTCTGAAACAACACGATTCCCTTCAGCAACTCTTCCTGTGATTGTAGTACTGGCGGTGGGGGTCATCTTCGGGGGACCCAGCTCTATTGCAGGTGCTATTTGCGCTGTTGTAATTATAGCTGCTCTGTTTGGGGTTTGGTTATTAATATTTAAGAGAATTCGACAACAGTCACCTCCACACCGATTATCATCATTTCATAACTTTTCGAAATCTTCCCTTTACGAATTTGAAAAAACTGATAAAAAGCCTTCATGTACAGAGATGCCTTTCATGTGGCTAAGCACCTACCAGTTTGGCTTTATATATCAAGCATTGGCCATAAAAAATCCATCTTGGTTATTGATAGACTTAGCATGTCTTGTAATTGTGATTCCTTTCATAGCTGGTTGGGCTCCGACTGATCGAACTAATTTGCAAGTTCAAACCCTGCTGGTAGCGATTATTTTGATAGTGTGGTGTGTGAGCAATCAGATATTTAATGTTAGAAATACTCGATTAACAACTGTGTTGTTAACCGTTGTGTATTTGTTAATATCAGTGGGGGTGTTGATGTTATTATTATCTCATGCCGTCAGTGACGAGTCTGACGTCAATCCACCGTACGGCACTGCTGCTGCAGTTATGTTTCTGTTAGCATTAATTGTACACATAGTCAGCTGTATTATAATTGTTTATGTGCTTATCCGTACCTTGAAGAGGTACAATACGACTGCGGCATCTGAAATCGAATTACAACGTTCATCATCTCCGATACCTCTCACAAAGACAATAAAGACAGAATCAGATATGTACATAAACCCAATTGATGGTGCGTTTTCTCCATCGTCAACTTTGCACACTGTGTCTTCATCTAGTCTTCCTATTGAATCCGTTGTGAAAGAAACAAATCCTCGTGAGGCCTGTTCTTGTGGTTCAGACCTGGGTGACATTGTTGGGACATATTGTAAGAATTGTGGTGGAGTTGTATACGACTCCTGATGTCAGTTCAATTAGTTTTATAAAAGACACCTGCCATCATTCGATTCCCTCTTATCCTGTTTGGTATTCTCCCGAGATTAACTTTTTGGGGAAGCTCACGTGTGAATCCACAAACTTTATTTCTTATTCTTGATAACCAGAATATTTGGTAAACGAAAAAAAAAAAGAAGTTTTGATTATTATTTCTTTTATATGTCATATTATGTTATGTTGTTTCTTATTCTATTCTGGTGATGAAAATCGATCGAATCCTGTCTTTGCGTTCATCGATATTCCCATTTTCCTTAGTCATATGTCGTTGTAGAAGTACTTTTCATTTAGTTTTGTAAGTTTGCTCGTTAGTGAAGCAATTCTTCAACAATAACATAAATAATTACTTTTCATCAGGAGGGAATAGTAATTAATGTTAGGAGGATGGGGACTACGACTTCAGGATCTTACCAATGCAATTTACGACTCATCAAAACAAATTGCTGAAGAGAATGAAAAACTCATCGCTCTACTTTGTTTTTGTAAAGACATGCAAGTTGACCTTCACTTTATTAAAGAAAAACAACGAGAAATAATAAAAGAACGAGGGATAACGACTTGCATAACACACAAAGACTTAGATATGAGATTAGTTGAAAAATTCGCTCAAAAAGTTAACGATCTGGGACTCGAACTTAACACTTTGAAGGAAACACATCAATGGTCCTTCAACTGCATGCTTCATAATTATTTAAGGTCTCATCAGAGTGATGTTGATCACTACACTAAAAAGATTACACACGAAATTAAAAGTACTCCAAGAAACCTCTCTAACTACGATGACGTCGTTGCACTTAAAACTGCTGCAAGAAATGACTTGAAAATAATTAAGAATGGTTACACTCAAATACACCAGACGTATATGGACAGGAATGAATCGGTCGTTGAGAACGAACGATTCTTTAGAGAAATTACTGAAAATGTTGAAGCAACTTTGAGACATTGCAATGAATTTCTGGACACTATTCACGGGATAGTTCCCAAGAGGGAGAGGAAAAAATGGGTATTTTTAATATGATTGAGAGAGAAAAGTTGTTTGTAATTTAAAAAAAAAAAAAAAAACAGACAACCAACATATGTCTACGGATAAGCTAACCTGTGGAGTGTTACATGTGATTTGGTTTACACTTTGTTAGACTAAAAGTGTTTTTTTTGATTACCTCCGAGACACTATTTTCTTACTTTCAATCACAAAGCTCTAATACATAACTATGTGGACGTCTGTGATTTTACTTTAGACATTTTATTTTTTTTCAGATTTCAAAAAATAAAAATTATGGAAATTTTCATTGACAACACTTCAACAGGAGAAGTGTACACTTTGAATGTCACTGCAGACATGCGACTAAGGGAAGCCTGTGATGAAATATCCAACCAAAGTGGAATAGACCCAAACCTAATAGCACTCCTCTACGAAGGAGAAAATATTGTGAAATTAATCGGAAACGATCCGCTTGTTAGTCTTGGAATCTCTGGTGGTGAGAATATGCAATTATCTCTTTCGATAAAAGCCCAAGCAATAAAAGATCTCTCAAGAATTGGTATAACAATTTGTAAGGATACGAACTATGACTTTGAGCTACAAGTTATCATCAGAGGTGATTATCACGGTTCACGAATTGAACTGTTGAAACTAATGGACCAAGCTGGTGTTTCTATAACTAATTCCCACAAAGTCTTATCACGAGCATTGAGACATGAAGAGCTATTTATAAAACTACTCGAAATGGGAGGTAACATCAACTGCGTAAACCCTCGTGGTGAGACACTCTTTCATAATTGTCTTAATCATGACACGCAGATATTTAGAATGTTGACGAGACTAAACGCCGACTTACAAATGACAACGTCAGCAATCCATCCTCTTCTTTTAGCTGTAATTCATTATAATTATGATTTTATTCAAGCGTGTCTTGGTAATATGGACCTTGATGCTCCACGTGACATCAACGGTAAAACTGCACTTCACATTGCCGTCTCAAAAAACCATCAATCAATAGATGTGTTACTTGAAGGTGGTGCTTCCTTACTTATAAAAGATCACAATGGGTTTAATGCTGTTCATCATTCTATGAGTAGCTGTGAAAACACAATCACTCTACTTAGTAAGCATGCAGACTTTAAAGAAGCATTGAGAGCTAAAGATAATTACGGCAGAACTCCTAGATTTGTTCTTCAAACCGAAGAGTGCAGAAAGTACAATTTAGTTTTACTTGGTGTTTTTGAAGAAAATGGCATTACGACGTCTCCTCCGGATAATAATGGAAATACAGTTCTTCACTTTCAAGCGGAATTTGATGAGATTAGCCATAGCGAAGCACCTGCTATGGGAGATTTCTCTGCAGTTAACTGCAATGGTGACACACCGATTCTCTGTGCAATTCGTAAAGGGAATTCAAAAGCTGTTAAGGACCTTTTGGTATTAGGTCCTAAGAATATTGTAAATGATAAATCCAGACAAGGGAATACAACACTCCACTGTGCTGTCATTAATCTTAAAGTGGATGTGATGTTTATGTTATTAGAAGCTGGGGTTGATATTACTGCTTGTAACTGTGCTGGAAAAACTGCTTTCGACATCACAAACGGTCATGTCTTAAAACAAGTATTAAACAGATTCGAAAATAAAACACCGCCTCCGAGTGGAGTTAACGAAAAAATAAAATATAAGCAAAAAACCAAATCTCAAAGTGGGGGTTTTTCAATTCGTGAGGTGGGTTTTGTTGTGTTAGCACTCTGTTGGTTTTTGTTGTTATTATTCCCTGACTTGGTTACTTTCATTGTTGAGTACGTTGGAGGTTACTCCATGATAACTTCTGTGGTTTCTGTGATTTCTGAGAGACATGAAATACTAAAAATATCGAATTACACTTCTGCTCTATCTGAGCAGGTTGCCAACAAATTATCTTCTCTTAACATTTCGTATGTTGAATATGCTGCTGACGTTGAAAGTCCCTTTTCATACCTCCCCTCGGTTGCTACATGGATTAATGATGGCTTAATGGCGGTATGTCGTAAAGCGAGTATCCTTTTTATGTGATGTGAATGTTATCTTTTATCTCCGTCGTTGTGAAGTAACAATTACTAGAGTACTTCTGTTCTTCTTGTGGAACTCATTGAAATCTTTTTTCTCTTCTTTTGTATTTAACAAGTACACGTAAACCTCCTTTAGCTTTATCGGTTTAAGTCGGTTCACGGTTTTGTGCAAAAACAAAGTGTTTGATGCCCCGATGATTCACATTATCGGCTTGCGTTTTTCCACTATTTGTTTAAAATAATTTCTTGATTAATTCCTTCCTGTTTTTATTTTTATTTTTCATTGCTAGCAGTTGCCATTCTAACCTTTGCTTCATGTCGGTATTTTTTTTTTCTTCTTTTTTTGCTCGTCCGAACTTCTATACTAACTTAACATACCCAACCTTTACAAAGTATAATTATATAAATCATATTTCTTTCCCTTTAGTCATTGCGGGGGGACACGTGTCAACAATGGAACGACGTCAATCTCAGGTTGGAGGAACAGCTTCATCGTACATGGATAAAGCAACAAGAAGTTCTATCTCAGGAACTAGCAGTGTGACTAACAAACCAAGTCAAATAAAGAAAAGAGACGTTCGGAGAGTAGAAAAAACAGATCAACGAACAAGAGTACTGGACCCTGAAGGAAGAGACATTGACAGAACACCACACAGTTTAATTAAAACAGCTCCACAAACTAAAACCGTAAAGAGAACAAAAGGAAAAGATGAAAGCGGATGGGGTGTCAGTGCTTCAGTTGCAGAAGGATCTCAAAGTAGATTAGAGTCGAGTGACTCCGGCTCTGAATCATCAAAAGTTGAATCTGACAATGAAAGCGACGATGAAGATTCTCTCACTGGTATGGAACGTTTAGCACTTGACGACACAGCTGACACCAGTAGCATGGACTCTCGCCTTCCAGAGGATAAGCGCAAGAAAAAAGAAAAATCTCAGGGCGCTTCAGAAGATACTTCAGAAGAAGGCCTCCTCTCCAAACTCGGAGGCCGTGAAACTCCGACTAAGGATCGACCCCGTCGCAAAGATCGAGAAGATGTCGCATCAGCCACATCCAAGAAGAAAGAAATGACGTGGCAAGAAAAGAAAGAATGGAGAGAGGCTCCTGGCACAGTCACTCTCTCTGAGACACCAACTTTTTTCCTATTGGAGAAACCTGATGAACAGATTTGTATTAGTGGTGATGCTCTTGAAGAAGACACTAGTGAACTCCGAAAGAAGTTCGATCGCTACTTCAACTTTTGCGCCAACAGCAAAGGTAATGATAGGTATGCTAATAGCCTCATCGAGTTTTTAATTACTAATTTAAATATTAACAAAACCAAATCATTTAAAATCAGGTACGCCGAGAGAGGAATGTTAACACTAAACGAGCCATCGAAGAACAAAGAATCTCAAAAGGCTCTACCTGCTGTTGCTTCTGCCAGTATGAATTTTTATTTAAAAAAAAAAAACTTTCTTCTTATCAACCACCTGATCATTTAAAACAACTAAATCCAGGATGTGGAGTAACCGTATGGGATATTCACGATACTATAAAACAACTTGAAGACGAAGAAGGTCAAGAAGATGTAGTTGGTGTTGGTACTACAGAAGGAGCTGAAGGAGGTGAAGCAACAGGAGTTGATGATGGTGATGTAGATGATGAAACCTCAATGATGATGCAAGAATTCGATGACGACACTGGAGATGAACACCACAGAGACAAACATCACAGAAAGAAGCTTTGGATGCAAGCACCCAACGTAATCGAACGTCTGATGGTAGTCGAGAGAGTCATCGTAAATAACATCTGGCACGTTGAACAGCTACTCTACAGAAATATAAATTCCTCAGCATTTGAGACTACCGATAGCACGACTAAGAAGAGTGGCCAACCTCAGAGTGAGAAACCAGAACGCAGTCCATCAGACGATGACGTCGGCAAACCAGCCCAACGAGAGAACGATTCGAATTCGAGAGCAGAATCAAAAATAAGAACCCTTTGGAGATTTGGATGTGACTTAACAAAAGATAAGAACGTTAGTTGTCAATCATGGAATCGAGGAAATCCTGATTTACTAGCTGTTGGTTATGGTGAGTACGGTATCCCTGACACAGATGGTAAAAGTTACGATGGTATGGTTTGTTGTTGGTCAGTTAAGAACCCGGTTCACCCAGAGAGGGTTATGAAAATACCAAATGCCGGAGTCAGCTCTGTAGACTTTTCTCACCATCACCCTAGTCTTCTAGCAGTTGGTAACACAGACGGTACTCTTGCTCTCTATGACGTTAGGAAGCAAGGTTCTACACCAGCATTAAAATCAACTGTCCAAGGAGGTCAACACACTGGAACTATTTGGGAAGTGAAGTGGGTTGACAAAGGAAGAGAACGAAACAATGATTTAGTATCAATCTCAGCTGATGGTTTAATAAAACAATGGACTTTCAAGAAAGGATTAGAATGTCAGTGTACATTAATGAGACTAAAAAGAAGTCAAAATGATACACAAGGTCCTGGTCACAAAGGGGAAGCTTTACTATCTCGACAGTCTGGTGGAATGTGTTTAGATTTCAGTCCATCAGAACCAATAATGTATGTTGTTGGTACTGAAGATGGAACAATCCATAAATGTAATACAAGTAATCAAGAACAATACATACAAGATTATGCTGGTCATAGTGATCCAGTTTACAGAGTTCGATGGCATCCATTCTGCTCAGATTATTTCTTGTCGTGTAGTGCTGATTGGACAGCACGTCTTTGGCATGAAAAGAAATACGAAGCAGTCAGCTCTTTTGATTCAACACACGATGCTATTCATGATGTCGTATGGTCTCCTTCTAATGCTTGCATCTTTGGAACTGTAACTTCAACTGGTAGAGTTGATGTTTGGAATGTCGCAGAACCACTCGAACCAGTTGCTTCCCTTCAACTTGATGATCGATCACTCAATTGTGTTCTATTCGCACAACAAGACTCACCAGTTTTAACTGTAGGAGATAATAAAGGTGATGTCACTGTTGTTAAATTAAAAGGCTCTGAATTTGAACGTCCAGCCAGAAGCGCTGAAGAACAAGGAGACTACTTCACTCAAGTTGTTAAAAAGAATACTCAGTAACACAAATACACTACCGTGTGATGGTTTCCACCATTGTGCCTCTCAGACTATGAGGTGCACTGAATAGTAGTTTTTACTTGCGGTTAGTCGTTTTGATTTCCGTAACCGCCATTTAGTTCTTTTGATTATTCTGGAATCAGTTTTGTATTCAGAAGTGAAGCTTAAAAAAAAATAGCATTACCCCCACAAACTTCTTGTTGAATAAACAAATTAAAAAAAAAAAAAAAACGCTTCGATTTTTTTTTTTTTTTTGCCTAATATCTCTTATTAATTTCCCACTTTAACAAACTTAACGTCTTAAAGGGCGCAGCAGTTGTTGATTTGTTATTTTTGTTATCAATTCTTTTTTTTTTTTTTCCCCATCCAGACTATACTCATATCTCCCCTACATCAATAAATATGAGCGACCTTCCCACTGTTAATGAAGACATCCAAACAGACTACACACAAATAGGAACAGTGTATGCTGCTTGTTTAGCTGTTGTTAAAGTAGTTTATTTACATTACACGCTTAGCTCGTTAGAGATTCAGGAACGATGGAAAATTGAGATGGTTGAAGAAGAGCAACGAGCTATCATATTAGCTCAGGTTGGGGGAAGGGTTGAAAATGAAATAATTAATATTCGTATGAAGTCAGAAACAGCTCCTCTACTTGTAAATATCCCTCCTAGTGATAGCAACCTGTTATTCAGATTGGTCTATTCTTCAGCAGCAGCAGCGACATTAGCAGAGGCTGTTCCTACAATTAGTTCACTGTCTGCCAGCTATAACTCGAAGCATAATTTGTCTAGTCATTTGTTGTTCACTTCTCCGTTTTTATTTCAGGTTCTTGAAGGTCCATTTTTTGAGTTAGAATCTGTTTGGCCAAAAATATATTTCAATCGACACCATCACAACGTCAGTCTCATCTCCTGTACTCATTGCAAGAAGCGAGTCTTTCGTGAAAGAGGTTTAAGAATCACCACTATTCATCCATGTAGTGGATTGAAAGGTACAACTATATTAGGCTTGTTCCAGACTCTTGGTCACGTATGCTGTTTTTTATTTTCAATTTTGTGAGAAATTAGTAGAACATAATAACAAACAGATAACTATGACATCAATGGTATATGATGGGTTTTATCAAAGTGACAAAAATAGAAACAGAGTGATCACTGATGACGTTATTGAAGATAAGGAAGTCACAACACAATCAGGAAAACACGTTCAGATTATCGCATTGGTGTTTAGTGTTGTTGATGATGAATGTAGAGAAGAAATATCGTCAACTCTGAGTGGTATTTTACAAACTTCTTGGGTTAATGATCTGCAAGAAATCTTTTCCAGCAGAGATCGAATTGTCTTCGCGACTCCCGTTTCCACCAATGCTGTTGATTTAGCTGTTTTTTTGACCGAAGAAATAAACACTCGTCACTCAGGGGCAACCTGTTCTTTTGGGATAGCTTCCGGAAACATCTACTCATGCATTCGTAAAACATGTATTTCATCTCATTCCTATATTGGTAAACCCATTAATGATGCAATTTGGGAAGCATTTAATAAAATGTCACTACCGCAGTTCTCAAATTTAAATATCAGAGACAGTCCTTACGAGTTTGACTTTCCACAAGATGCCCTAGTTCAATTGATTTACACAGGTATGTTATGATATGTATCTGTTGTAATAATTACTGTCCCCCCATCATCCAGGTTTGGCCGAACTCTATATTCGTTTTAGCCAGTTTCAAGTTGCTTTATGTTTAATCACAGTATCAAGTTGCCCCCCATCATACTAAAATAGGTATACCCAAAGACCTAACCACCGTAGCTGGTAGCGTTAGATTAATAATTTCACAAGTGTCTAGTGAGGTATTTGATAAAATGATAATCATAGGATCACAAAAATGTAATATCCTTCTTCACGTAATGGAAGGAACGTACAGTGATCTCGGAAGTATATTTGCAACCCTTCAATCGCCTAATTCTATTTTAAAACATTGTTGGCTGTCTTCTATTTCAAATATAACAGACAGGACACTTGACGATGATGTTTCACCGCTGCAGGTGTGTAATTTTGAGGGAAGAATTTTTTTTTGTACCTACAAACCCATTGTTCGGTAGAAAGAGAATTGTGGCAGCGTAACTACCTATTCCTTTATTAGGATTTTCTACCGGTTGCGCACAAACAAAATAAAAGTGTGAGTTAGTAAGTAAAAAGTGAAGTTTGCCGATTCTTTTTTTTTTTTTTTTAAAATAATAATAATAATAATAATAATAATAATAATCGATAGATCATTGGAGGTGATCTCTGGGGGCAGACTCTTCGACTTGTAACTAAACACATCTCACCCAAAATGATTCCTGAAGTACTTCGAGGTTTATCTTCTAAGAATTTATCTCTGGCTTCTGTTGGAAGGATGGTTTTGGAAGTGAGAGTGTACGTTACAGTGATTCCTTGTTCTGTTGATGAAGACTTAGAAAAGTGTTTCAATCTAATCATAAATTCTGCTAAAGGTCTCCGTTGGTTAGATTTCATTGAAATAAGTGATAGAATATCATTATCTTGTTCTGAGGATAATATTATTCGAATGTTTCACTTTTGCATTGCGATTTCAAAAGTTATAAAGTTAAGAATTGGATCGCAGTCTTGGTTGGCTATTGGACTCTCAGCTGGTAAATCAACAATGGGTCATATCCGGAATCCGTTAAAACCCTTATTCTATATCTGTGGTGAACATGTTCACAGATCATGGTTACTTTCAACAACTGTTATGAAGAAATCTAATGCACGAGGTTCCTCTTTCTTAGCCACACCAGAAGCTGTACAACTAGCCCGATTATACTCCCCATATGATCCTGTAATTGGAGTTGGTAGTTGTGGTATGAGTAAGTTAGCCACATGGGATGTCTTCTCTGTTGATCATCCGAACACTGACATGCCATCAAGGAGTTCATCATCACCTTATTATCTCTGTAAAAGACCTTTACAATTATCTTCAATAGAAGATATTATGTTGGAATAAATTATTGTGAGTTACACTTGTCTGTAGCGTCGTTCTGGTAGGGTGCTTCTGCAACCAGCAGGATGATCGCTCTTACATTTACCGTCTATTTAGATTTAAGTTAAAAGTTGCGAATGGATATTTTTGGTGTTTAGTATTATTTTGCTTTACAGTCTGTCAGTTCTGCGTCAGCTTGTCGCTGCAACTGCAACTTCAGCATGATGAGTGTTAGGTAGTATGAGGTGTATTGTGTAATGGCTGTGATGATGGGAAGAGTTTGTGCCTCGTGTTTTTCGTGTCGTTATTTTATTCTCTCCCAGCCGCACCCCCACACCTTTAAAATGTCCGGAATGATTGACAAGGAACGTTATGAGGAGCTGAAGAAGAAGCGTCAGTTCAAGAAGTTCATGTACAGAGGTATTGAGACTGATGACCTCTTGAAGCTCACTAACGAAGAGCTCACTGACATGGTGTGTGCCAGAGCCAGAAGAAGATTCCAGAGAGGTCTTAAGAGAAAGCCAATGGCCCTCATCAAGAAACTCAGAAAGGCAAAGAAGGATGTCCCTATGGGTGAGAAGCCTCCAGTATGTGTTTTTTCAACAAGTATTAACAGATAAATGAGACATCAATATAACAACAACAACAGCCAGTGAAGACTCACCTCAGAAACATGATCATCGTTCCTGAAATGATCGGATCAGTTGTCGCGGTATACAACGGAAAGGTCTTCAACTCTGTTGAAGTTAAGGGTGACATGGTTGGACACTACCTTGGTGAGTTCTCAATCACATACAAGCCAGTTACTCACGGTAGACCAGGTATTGGTGCCACCCACTCTTCCAGATTCATTCCTCTTAAGTAGACTCGTCTTCTTGCAAAAGGTTTTTGCGGCGGGTTGATGTAATGAGGAGGGGAAGCACAAAAAAAAAAAAAAAAAAAAAAAAAGTATTCAAAAAAAAAAAAAAAAAAAAAAGGTAAGGCATTTTCATCTAAATTTTCTTTAGTGAAGTGACTGCTACAAAAAAAAAACATAAAATAGTTTATCTTCTGTTTCTTAAATTTATTATTTCAATGACAGGACTACTACTAATCAGTCGGATGGATGACGTCCTCCAATCCGCCCCCCCCATGCCGTACTTTGTAAGGGAGGGTACGAATATGGATGATAATACTCTTGGTATTGATGTAGATGACTACACAACAGGTCTATTAAGGGTTCCCCCAGTCAATGCCAGACCTAACAGTGCTCCTGCTGCGATGCCAAGTATGAATTATTTTCTAAAAAAATGTTAATGATGATAATTATTTTAACAATGAAATTAACACAATCAGACATCCTACCTCTGAAGAATCAAACCCCAAACATGGTTGATCATTATCAGAGGGTTGTTGACAAGTCAGATGATCTGTTTTCATGTTTAAATGAGAAGAGTGGATTGTTGTCGACACCAATTCAAGGATCGTTAGATTTTAATTTTCCTGTTTCATCTGATAACGATACGCAGTGTTCGTTTGCTATCAGTTTAGAACAAGAGTTACGAAAGGATGCAGAGGTTCGTGGAAGGAGTTTATCACCGAAGAAGAGTACTTTTGAATATCCTTTTAGAGAAGAAAGTCCTCCACCTGTACGACGTGACATCATTCATCGTGATCCACTAAAAACTGAAGACTTATCAAAACTGAGATTACAACAGCAGGAATTGGCTAATCAGCTTCGATTCCTTCAGGAACAGGAATGGGCAATTCTTGAGAGGCGCCCTTCTCTTGAAGGGGAGAGTACTCCTCCTTCTGTTCCACTAGACTCGAGTGGTAAGCAACCTTCTGTGTCATCATTTCAGAGAGATGTTGTTCGCAACTTTGGATCTGAATTTTCAAGCAGCACTCCGACAAGTAACACTACCCCACTCACACCACCATCAAGACAACCGATTATGGCTGTTTCTCCTCCCTCGTCACCACCTTCTGGTAAGCCTTCTAACCTTACTCTTAAGCAACTCCTTATGCCTCACATGGTATGTATTGTTTTGTGTGTTGGGTATTGTTAATTTTATAATGTGGTTTGCAATAAATTTTAATAAAATCAGCTTGACCTCACGAAGAACCCACCGCCACCTGGATCACGACTGGAACAATTTGTTGGACAGATTGGTGCTGTGGCTAAAGATCAGCATGGGTATGTGTTAAAATTATTCTTTGAAAAAAAAGAAAAAAATTTATTACGCAAAAAAAAAAAAATGATAAAAAAAACAGATGTCGATTTCTTCAGAAACTATGTGAAGAAGGTCATCCCAGAGAGATAACTCAAATATTTGATGAAATTGCAGTTTTAGCAGGTGAAATGATGATTGACCCGTTTGGTAATTATCTAATGCAAAAACTATGTGAGCATTGCTCAAACCATCAGAGAACGGTTTTAGTAGAAAGTGTTGCCGCAGAGATACCAAACGTTAGCACCAACATGCACGGAACTAGAGCTGTTCAGAAGGTTGTCGATCAATTAAAAACACCTGAGCACATTAATATTATCAGAAATGCATTATCAAAACACGCTGTTGAAATGATAAAAGATCTAAACGGCAATCACGTTATTCAAAAATGTCTTCAAAAATTCGATACCGAAAGCAAGCAATTCCTTTATGACTCAGTTTGTAATAGATTACGTGAAGTTGCTATGCATAGACATGGTTGTTGTGTGTTGCAACGATGTATTGATTTTGGTTCGACTGCTCAGCAGACGCAGTTGATTAACGAAGTCGTTAAGAATGCTCTTCCTCTTGTTCAGGATCCGTTTGGTAATTATGTTGTTCAATATGTACTTGATTTAGACTCTCCGCAGATTAATAAAAATATTGTACAAAATTTCATCGGATCCCTAGCAAAGTTAGCAACCAATAAATTCAGTAGCAATGTTGTAGAGAAATGTTTGAAGACGTCAACACCTGAGATTCGAACGTTACTTTATCAAGAATTGACTTCCAACCCACAACACTTACCAAGAATGCTTCAAGATCAGTATGCTAATTATGTTATTCAAACGGCTTTTGGAATAGCAAATCCACAAGAGTTTCAAATGCTTTCGAATGCAGTTCGTCCATTCTTATCCGTGATAAAGAACACTCCTCATGGAAAGAGAATTGAATCAAAGATGAACAGAGGAGGAGGAGGAGGAGGAGGTGGAGGGGGAGGCAGTGGGACATCAACAGAGTCTCACAGAAAGGAAACCTCATCTTCAGGAGGGAAAACTCAGGTCCAGCAAGTTGCTGAATCTGGGAAGGGAAAAGGTGGTAAAAGACAGTCAAGCGGAGGACCACAAAAAGAATTCAGCGGATCTTCTCGTTCATGGGGACAATGGCAGCAACAAGTTACACAACAACATCAACAGCACCAACCGCAGCACCAGTGGAATCCAAAATCGACAGGAACTCAGAGTGGAACTAATTGGGGAGATGCTCAACGAGGAAACCGTAACAATAACAACATTCGACTCAACGCCAATGCAATGCCGTACACAGGAGGTTTACGGCCGGATGCTCCTGCCTACGCTCCAAGTGAGATTTCACAACAGTGGTAGTCGTTATTCTTATCACCAAAAACTAAATAGATTATTTGAGAAACAATCATTAAGACTTTCTATTTTCATAGACGAGTCCTATTCTCCCTGCTGAAAGCTGAACCAAAATAATTGGTTACGCTCTCAATAACAGGGACGTTGTATTTTGTGACATAGTAAGTTGTGTTTATCTACAGCTATGCTGTAGGTACTCTGCGGGGGGAATATGATCCTCATTAAGGCTGTTTGCTATATTTTATTTCAACTTGTGAGTGGGGGAAAAAAAAAACGAGGGGAAAAAAAAGATTTAGTGAGTGGACTTACGTGTTGGATTTTCCTTTTTTTTTTATTTATTTTGCAAATCTCTCCAACTTTTTTCTTTCCTTTCCACAATTCAAACGTCATCATGTAGATGAAGTTTTTTCTTCTTTTTTTTGTGAACACTTGTGAAATTGTGTCGTTGTAATCTCTCAAGCATTTTAAGCTGTTACAAACGCATAGCTACTGCTATGCAGGGCATTAGGATTCTTTCTCTTGTCTCTTCTTTATTTACTTGTTTGCAAAACTAGTGGGAAAAAAAAATGAAGCAGACATTTTAAAGATTTTTTTTTTTTTTTTTTAATTGCATTTTGTCACTTCCCATTTTCTGTACAACATTTCTTTTAATGAGACGTTTATCGAAGAAAAAAAAAAAAAAAAAAATGAATTAATGGTCGGGGGATGATTGAAAATGATTATTTATTTTATTTTATTATTTACACCGCATTACCAGTCATTTTATTCACTTTACAGTGATAGTTTCTTTTATGATAGTCGTAATGTACAAAAAAAAACCAAAACAAAACAACTCCGTTCTACCTCTCCCAACCCCGTTTATCTCCCTTTTAACGAGCGGTCTCATCTTTTTCTCGGTTTTGAACGGTATCGTGACGTTCAAAAAAAAAAATAAATAAAAATAAGGTAACATAAAAATATAATAATCACATTGTACATCACGTGTATCAGTACAGCTGCTTTGAGGCTTTGTAGCAGCCAAAGAAGTTTTTTTAACTGTAAAATTAATAATTCTGTTCTGCGATTTTTAAAATATAATTTAGTGGGGTAAGTAACTGAGACCTAGCTGGGAACCTCCTACAGACTGAACAGAATATATCGACTTGTTTTTAAAAAAAAAAAAAAAAAAATAAGTCCTTTTCCTCTTTCCATAATCCCACCATCACATTTAACAAGCAGGTTTGTTCGCTGAACTCTCTTGATTGCGCTCTTCTCTTGTCCCCTTCACTGGACCCCTCCTGCCCAGAAGCATAAAAGCGGAAAAGAAAAAAACGAGGGAACAATTTTTTTTTCTTCTTTTTTTATAACAATGTAACGTCTGATATTATTTCCCCTCAATTCTATTTGACAGGTTTTTTAATACACGAAAAACAGTAGTATTACTTCTAAGGCAGGGACTGTGGGATCCATTCTTGACGAATCGTTAATGAGTGATAGTTAATGCTGTTCAACCACTTCCCCTTCACACAGTCATCAAAATGATACCCCAGCGCAGCATTGAAGTGCTTGCGGCCAAGGAGCATCTTGATGAAGCAAAATTACAAGATTGTAAAGCAAAAGCTAACCTAGTTGCTGCGCGAAGTAAAATAGCAAACACAGAAAGTACTCGACAAGTTAAATTAGCAGCTTTGCATCAGGCGAAGGTATGAGAGTTTGATAAAAATATATTGAAACTGTTTACAGTTGACTCCAATTAATGAAATCACCCAATCAGGTTGAAGAACACAGCTCAAAAACACGCGCAGATGACGCTCGATCTGCTGCAGATCGAGCTGAATCACAGCTTTCAGAACAAATATCAGCAGTCAAGTTAAAACATGATATTAGTCAACTGGCGCAGTCTGAGTTCGAAGCGTTGTCTGTTAAGCAAGATCAACTGCAACTACACAAGTCAAAGGTACTTTTTTCCCCTTAATTTTATTATAATCTTTTGTCTTTTAAAAGAAAAAGTAATAAACTAACAATTGACAGCTCGATTCTTCAATTCTCGACATGGAAAGACGACTTGAAGCTCTCAAGTTACAAAGACAAGAAATCCGTCATGAGTTTGAGTTGAATGCAAAATCTCTTGACAGAAGTAAGCAAAGTCTTAATGAAAGTACATTAGAGTTGTCAGGATCGAAATCTAGAGTTGCTGACTTGCAGGTTTGTGTTAAATTTATAAAGGAGATGAACATGATAGTAAAAAATTAACACAGCAAAATGTTGAGAGCCATCGCAAACGAGAACAGTATGAATACCAACGTTATCACGATTCTGTTTCTGGTGTTTGTGTAGCTCAGAGAAATGTTGATAGCTGTCAACAAGATATTTTTGATTCCATAGAAAATGAAAAACGTCTAACAGTTTTTGCTGAGGAAGCAGCTAAAGGTCTAGGACACGTATATGCTGCAATAGAAGTTATTACTGGCGCTGAAACTCTAAATCCTTCCCCTGTAGCTACTCCACCAGTTCTTCAACGAAGCCCTTTAGAAATACTCTCACCAGTTCGATTACTGCCGAGGGTGTAGACATAATCAATCGTCTACCTTTACTACCTTGTCTCGTGAGATAGGAATTTATTTTGTTATTGTATCCAAAACTGATGTTGTTTTCTTTATAGAACGCCATTCGAGTTGTTGTTTTCTTTTCCAGTCTCCTTAATGCATTGTTAACCCCTTCAGAGCCTTCTCTCACTTACACACTATGCAATATGTGTACGTTGCTGGATTTGTCCCGGTACCAGTCCCACAGATGCAGACAGCAACCACGGCAACAGCTACCATAAAGGCGTCGCCTCCGGCAGCACTGTCTCCGCAGATTATTCCGACTTCGATTATTCCTACTGCCCCTTCTCCTGTGTTATCGAATGGAACTCCTACTGCAGGATACAAACTGAATTCAAAAAACACACCAAGCACCAGTCCAGCTTTTGTTTGGGATGGATGGAAGTACCCAGCTGGGTTAAACCGAAAGGAGAGAAGAGCAATAATGTTTCCGCAAGAGAAGAGACAAATGTGCACAAAGAAGGTTTTGAATAGGGTTTGGGTCGGAATGAATGTGACAAACGGACCGATTCGGGGATCGGGAATTACTTCACCAACAACACCAATGTCACCGCTGACGTTAACGGGGAGTTTGCTTTCTTTTTCAAGGAGGGAATCTGAGGAGTCGTTATCTCCATCAACTAACTCAGCCTTAACACCTGCCAGTTGTTATGATGACTCAGACGGGTCAAACAGAAATTTCAACTCCGAAGACGACGTTTACAACTCTGCTCGACTCGATGAGGCCTTACCTCCTCTAATGGATGAATGGAGTGATGATGAACTTTAGTATCTACCGAACCACATACTTCTATACGTACAATTCAGTGAACTTGATTAAAGTCTCATGTAACCTCCTGAATTATCTTATTCAGAGATTCTGTACAATTAGACTTAATGTACCTTCCGTGAAGCGAACTCTCGCAATAATTATACATAAATCAGCTGCTAAACAGAAGAGTTTCTGTTTAGCATCTGATTGAGCAACTGAACGAACTGAACTGTTTGTTATTTGTTAAAAAAATGGAACAATCGGTATTATTTTTGTAATATAAGAAACTTAGAAACTGGGCGTCTCTGATTGATATTGTGCTGTTTTTTATAAAATTTAATTTTCCAACTTGAATTGTGCTTCGCTCCGAAACATATATGGTAATCACCATCACAGAGGACATAGAAGAGTTTGAGAACATCGCATAAGACTAAACCAACACTTATCAATTTAAAAGATAACAATGTATGCTTTTTTCTTTTTTGCCGGGAGGAAACCACATGGTAGTACAGTTCTTTTACTTTTCGTTGTCTGCTGGAATTCTATCTGAGAAAACTGGTAGTCTTTAAAATTGTAAGCCGAGTACAAGTTGCCTCCTGACGGGTGTTCTGTGGGTAGCCCGAAAACGTTGCGCTCCAAAATAAAACAAGACTTTACTCCACCCACGTCAGGCGCATATCTTGTCTTGGCCCTAGCATGCTACGTTGGAACATTGTCACCAGCCCGGTGTTATCTCTCCAGCATGCGTAGCGATTGGTTCAGTGGGCGATCCATGTGGCTTCAGCCCGGTCTCCGATACCTCTAAACCTCCGGCAGTGGATATGGTAGAGCCAGGAGGGACAGGGACAGCGGCTGCTGGATCGGTCAGTGTGGATTCATTCCGTCCACCAGCTGGCGAAGAAGGATTGCCTGCGGTCAAATCAGTCTCGGTTCGTTTATCGGCTGGCGAAGAAGTAACGTCTACAGCTGATGCGGGATCAACCGGCGCTTCTTGTGGTCTGCTGAGTGACGGTCTCAGCCCGGGTTCCGATACCTCTATACCTCCGGCGATGGATGTGGTTGGGCCAGGAGGGGTCGGGGAATCGGTGGCTGGATCGGACAACGTGAACTCGTTCCGTCCATCAGCTGGCAAGGAGGCAGCTGGGGGTCGGATCCTCCGTCGTCAGTCGTGGTCGTAGCGGGTTCCTCTGGCTTCGTGGTCGGCCTAGTATCTGAATCCCCCTCGGGTTCCGCTGACCGGCCGATCCCTCCGGCGGTCGGTGTGGTTGGGTCTGGAGTAGGATCAACTGGACGTGGGGCCGGTGCGGACGTAAACGAGACGAATGAAGTAACAGACCAGAACAGATAGAGAATAAAAAGAAAAGATATAGGCAAGAGTAATTGTAGTAAAAGATTACAAATAAATAAATGCGAGTCAAACACTTGTTCTAAAGAGCCTGCGATTAGTCCATCGTCCAGGTTTTTTTTAAAATTTTTTTTTTTTAGAAAGGGAACGTAGTTATGTTCACTTTTTGTGTATTCCGGTAGTTCGGAATATCAAACTAAAATCGCAAAAAAAAAAAAAAACGAAGAAGGAAAAATACACAAAACAGGGTAAAAAAGAAACAAAAACGAATCAACCTCTGATAAACACACTGAAACTGTATTCTCGGTAGATTAAGGAGAGAGTTGTTTTTATTATTTTCTTTTCTATTATCATCCATCTTCAAGGCAAGGATAATAATAATTTTGCAAAGAAAGCTGGAAAAAAAAAAAAGAAAAACGAGGCGGAAACATAACATTATCTCGTAATGCTTGTTTTTTTTTTAATTTTTTTAAAATGCAGATTTTGGAACAACGGCAACAATATTACTTTCCACTCAAGAAGCATGTCACACTTCCTCGAAGTAGCTTGCTTTTTTCTTAATTGCTGCTCCTTACATCTCTCTCTCTCTCTCTCTCCTATTGTATTGGTGGAAATTGTTTTTTTCTTTTTTTCTGTATTACTTTTTTCTTTTTTTTTTTTTTTAAATTTTGCATTCATGCAATTCACAACTGATGTGGAGTACTTGATGATTGTCAAGTATGTATTCTCATATGCGTGTTGGTATCTTTTTTCTGCCTTCCTCCCTTTGTTAGAAAAAGGCACTTAACTATTATTAGTAAACTGTCACTCAGCGAAGAGGATTGAGAAACCAATCAAACAAGAAAAAGAAACAAATTTTGTGAGCAAAAAAGATGAGGAAAAAAAAAAGAAAGCTGCTTGGTATTTTTGTAAGCAGCGCAGTGCGAAGAACTTCCCTCCCCCTTTGGATTTTTCTGAAATACGGAAAATCTGATTCAAAATGTCTCCTCCACTCTTTTGTTTCTCGTTATTTTTGTGTGTCTCTCTAATAAGATTCCAAAGTCAAAAAAAAAAAAAATAAAAAAGCGTCTTTTCAGCCCAAATAACATTCGAAAAAAAAATAACTAACGGGAAGGGAGAAGAAAAAACAAACAAAAAAAAAAAAAAAAAAAAAAAACAGTACTTGTTTTCTGAAAAAAGGAAAATACCCCTTAATATTACTCCTCCCCCTCGCATTCAGTGGAAAGCGTTCAAAAGTCACAACGGTTGCTGATGAGTTCAAATTCAACTCAGAAGCAAATCAAAGACGGGGTTGATTTGTTATTCAAAAGGTGAGATGTCTAAGAATTCTCACTTTGTTCGCACTCTTTTCTTTTGGAGATCGACAAAACTTCTGTTTTGTTATTTTCCTAAAACAAAAAAAAGCAAACAAACAAACAAACAAAAAAAAAAAAAAAAAAATTCTAAAAAAAATAATATTGAAAAGACAAATTTTTACGTGGACAGCAAATAACGAGATAAATAGCGCTGTCATTCTACTACAAGAATCGAAACTAAGGCAGCACAGTTGTAACGACGAGATGTCTTAATTTAGAGAAAACATAATTCTATTCCCTCTCTGTTTTTTATTGTTCGCAATACCTTCTCTACCGGGAACGTATTCGATTGTTAGGGTTACCCACATCATAGTGGAAGATGAAATATTGTTTTGGTTTAATTTTTTTTTTTTTTTATTATTCTCTCCGCCCGTTTGTGGATAAAGTATTTGATATGTGCTGAACCCTGTACTTAGCATGCAATGGTGTTCCACCTCACACCAGGTGGAAGCGCACAGTTCGGTTTCGTGCACAAACAAAAAATCGCAGTGTTATATTATTATTTTCTGTATAGTTGAAGATAAAGCCAATACTTTTTTATTATTCTCTCCGCCCGTTTGTGGATAAAGTATTTGATATGTGCTGAACCCTGTACTTAGCATGCAATGGTGTTCCACCTCACACCAGGTGGAAGCGCACAGTTCTGTATTGCTCAATTTTAACTGTTTGTAATCGGTATCCCATAGTGGGTTCTTTTGGGGGTTATCAGCATAGTCTCTCTTTAACATTACAAAATAAATAATATGACACTCTACAGAACGGATGAAAATGTTATCTTGTATTCGTTTTTCACATCCGTTCTCGCCTGCACGGATGATTGTTTCGATCTCTTTTCTTTTTTTTTTTTTGTTTGTTTTTTTTCTCCAACAAAAAACAAAAACAACAATAATGCGAAAACAGAAATAACAGGAAACCCACCCTGGGCACAAGGCACCCTTCCTGTATTCCACATTCTCCTATCCTTTCATTACCTTGCTTTGGTGTTGAGAGGTTTATGCGAATTCTCAGTAATATCTTCGTTCTTCTTTCTCGTCTTGAGCAGAGTTTCATTCCGTCTTACTAATGTAAGAGAAAAGCTGCTCAAAATGGACGTTTTCCCCTCTCTTACATTTACACAACACTTGTCAGTATTACATAAAGAAAATAATGAGCTAATCTAGCACTCCTATTAAGAATGAGAATTCAAGAAAATTAGTGGTGCGATGATAAATAAAGAGTGAAATCCCTTTTTTTTTCCCTCCACCACATTTCTGAAACAGCTATTCCATCTTTTACAGGATCGGAACCAAAGGCTGACAAGGATCTGTGTAATTGACCCACCAATAAGATGGGAAAAAGAAACATAATCCAAGAATGAAAAAAGAAAAAGAAAAAAAAATTTCCTCCTCCCCTTTCTGTTGTTTCAGATTTCCATACAAAAGTTGGACTGCAGCAATTTTTTTTAATTATTATTATCATTTTTTTTTTTTTTTTTTTTTTTTTTTGATTTTCTTCAATCTTGTAAAAAATGTGAACAATTGAGTTCTACTTTCTTTACTTGTCCGTATTCCGTTTCATTTCTTCGCAGTAGCAGGTTTAACGAGTAAGTGGATTTTCGCCTTTTCAGTACTGTTGATTACATCTATTACTGATATCTATCTCTCTCTGGCTCTCTCTCGCTCTCTCTTGCTCTCTCTCTTGTGAATTGAAGGAACTAATGAAAAAAACGAATTGCTCTTCGTCGGGATTGTTGTTTTTGATGAAACGAGCAAGTAATGCTTTCTGTTAGCTATTTTTTTTTTTTTTTTTTTTTTTTTTTTTTTTTGTTTTTTTTGCGTATACAACCATCTAAACGGACTTGTTTTTTTTGTACCCACTTAATCTGTTAATATTTCTTTAGTGAAAGCGTTTCGGGTTTATTTGTGTACAGGTAATTTTCTTATGCATCGTTAGGATATTTTCTTTTTTCATTAACATAGTACGGGCTTTACATTCCGTGTCTTCGCCTTTCTATCCACTCAATCTAATTCGTCGGAAGAATGTTTTTGATAATTATTAATAATAACTACCTATGTAATAAATTAATTTGATTTTTTTGATTGACTGATAATTATTAATAAACTATTCAATAAAATCTTTTTGTTACATATTTATTTTTTCCTCCTCATCTTCTCTTTTTTGTTATCGGTCTGCGATTATCTTTTTTTTGTTAGGTAGAAAAAAAAAAAAACTTAGTCAAGAAGACTGAATTGTGAAGAGCGAGAAGGTTATCTCCTCTTTTTCTCACCTCAATTAAATCCTCTCGTGTTATTCCCAAGTATTCCTCTCTCTTTTTTTTTTTTCGAATTTAAAAAAAAAAAAAAAAACCGTCTTGAGGAATGAATTACCTAAACCTCATGATGGGAAAGCAGGGAAAAGAAAAGAAGAAGAAAATCTGCAATGGAGATTGAGAGACAACAAGAAAAAAAACACAACCCAACCCAACACAAGTACTTTATTAACAGTGGAAGGAGATGAGTTGTCATAAATACTTTGTTTTTTTTTCGGATGCACGAAGTCTCTCATAGTTTTTCCCAAGACAAAACTCGATGTACATTTTCCTTTCGTTGCTGAAATAAGAAAAACTCTAACAAAAAAAACTGCTAGTCTGAGAAAGAGAAGTGAGCACGTCCATTTACCAACCACCTCATCCAGGGGGAGGTATTCCTCTCTTTATTATTACTTTTCTTTTACCCTATTGAAGAAACTTATTGAAACAACGTCATTTCGACATTTTAAAATTAATTCATTCCTTCCTACAGCCCAAATCCTTAATTGATAAGTGTTTGGTAATAATAACTGTTTTTAATGATGTTTCATCCCCCCGCAGTTTCCTAATTACCAGAGGAAATGGTTAGAGGGTTCGTTGGGCTGACCTTTCAGGTGCCTGACTCATTGGCGCAGACGGTATGATCTCTTCTGATTTTTATTAGTCACAACGCATGCTGTGAAGTTACTAAAAAAAGAAAAACAGTTAACGGGGGGTGCTGGTGTACCCGGTTTACAAGCGCCTACGGCACCAACATTGCCTGCGAGAGTTGTCGCGCCGACAGCGCAAGCAGCGCCACCTCCGGTAGCAATCCCCGTAGGGTCTGCTTCTCTTCCTGCTGGTTCAGCTCCTGCTGGGGTAACGTAATAGTGATTTCGCCATTACAGCTTATCATTTTACTTCGTTTTGTTACACACACTCAAGACTGTTGTACTTGTTGTTGTTCCTCAAGTAATTGAAAAGAAGTAAAGCAAACAAAAAAAAAAAAAAAAAAAAAAAAAACTCTTTTTTTTAAAGGTAATTACAACCTTTTAAAAAAAAAAAAATACTAAAATTAAGGAACACAAAAAAAGAATACAAAATGAAATAGCCATGGATGTTGCTATTGATTTCAGTAAAGAGAGAATACACAACGTAGTTTAATTACTTCAGTTCACAGGATTTCATTGAAAGTTGACTGTATCTTCATTAATTGATGTACCTGAGCATACTTCCTTTATCTACTTATCCCCCCTTTCAGATCTCATCTTCTTCCTCTCTTTTAATATATAAAACTTAACATGGGAAAAAAACCCACCCGACAGGAGCCAGTCAAGAAGGTTGTTGCCGAACCAGTTGAGAAACCTGTGGTTGAGTCATCGAGTGGGTTCCGTCCAGTTGACTACACGCTTGCTGGTGTTTATGGTTTCCTTGCTGGAGCATCACTTTGGAGTTTATTTATGGGCTGCAAAGGAAACGCACCTATCCATCCAGCCCTTGGACCTCACTGTGGAACTGTAGCAGCAGTTGAGTTCCCACTTCTCACTGACCTCTATAAGACTTGGAACAGTGAGGTGTACCGTGCACCAAAATCTGACGCTGTTGAATACGTATGTGAAATATTGTTTTTAATAATTTATATGAAATCTAATTAATACCAATACAACAAACAGCTTCACTTTGTTTCGATAATCGCAAACATGTTTGCTGTGCCACTTATGTTCGCAATGTTGTTGGGACCAAAGGGTAACGGATGGCAGAAATTCGGACTCATGCACGCGACCGCTCTCCTTATTGCAAACAGTTATTTCTTTATGGCCGGAGTGAAGGCAAAGCCAACCCAGAGACAGGTGTTCGATATTGTGTACACATTCCAGGTTGCTCTACCAATCATTCTCATGTTCAGATGGCTAAAGGAAAAGCCTTTTGAGAGAAAGGCTGGTGGGTTCATCGGAGGATTCATTTCATTCATCTTTAAGCTCGGTTCCATCGTTGCCCTTCTCTACACCGTTATTACTGTATACGACTGGGCAGTTTCTAGCCACAAGGATCTGAAGGGATTTCAGAAGGTTTCCCCCCACTTTGATGAATACATCCAACAGGCATCGTACCACGTCGAGGAATTCTCGAAGATTGCCTCCGAGAAGGCGCAGGAGCTTGGAAAGGTTTGTAGTTAGTATCTCTGATAATGAAAAAAGACGAATTATCTTGCTCGATTTTCTTTAAAACCTAAACAACAATAACAGGTTGTCACCGCCAAGATTTCTGGACAGTAGACGTAACACTGTGGGGTTTATTTTAATTTGATTTTTTTTTTTTCCTTTTTCCTTTCTCACTTCAATATGCTCTCTTTTTACTTTTACCTTTGGGTTTCGATTTAGAAAAAAAAAAAAAACAACCCGTCCCTGGTTAGCGTGCGGCGTGCAAGCTTGGGTTTTTGATTCTCAGTTGGATTGTTCCGAGCAATCTGTGTTTTTCTTTTTAAAAACTGTTCTTCTGCCTTCCTTCCTGTAGGGGCAGAAGATGAAAGCTAGCGTTGTAAACAGGTGCAAATAACAAGCGTACTTTGATATGGTCATAGAGGTCGCGCTTACAGAGAAATAGTTTGATAATTAGTTTTTTAATGCACTACTGCTCGTGCTTGTCTATTTTGCCTCCCAGGTGTTCGTTGCGTGTGTTTGCAAATCCTGCTTGTGCCTTTCCTTAAGTGCTGTAGTACCACATTTTTTGAGGCGACTTCTTGAGGTAAGTTTCTCTCCCCATCCCCGTTCTTTTTTTAAACCTGCTCTTTGGAGCAGTTATGTTTTTTTCGGATTTTTTCCCGTTATTTTTTTTCTTTTTCCTTAATAATTTTAAAAATTCTTTTTTTTTTTTTTTTTTTTTTTTTACCTGTTGTTGCTTCTTCCGTGAGCCGGAGGTATTGCCTTCTGGTCCCCTGTTCTCTCACAGAAGTTTCCAAAGGCCACGCGTAAGTAGCATCACCAGTCCAAACCCAGTCACATGTTGATATTGTTTAAGCCGACCGCAACTTTCCTTCTCATTTGTGGATTTAAGCAATCTCTTGGAAGGGTAAAAGAAAAACAGAAGAAAAAAAAACACAAAAAAAAAAAAAAAAAGAAAAAGATACGTTTCGCAACGGTCAGTCTCTTTTGGTTTGGAAAGAACATGATAACGAACAAATGATAACAAGGAAACCTTTCTGCGAATAAGAATTCAACATGAAACAAGAATTAACTAAACTTTTTACTTTAACACATCTAGATAAGCTCAACCACACATAACAACATGGAATCAGTCAGGGAATTAGAAAAGATAAGAGGCCTCAGTGAAGAAGTTGAACTTCACATGGAAGAACTAATAACAGAAGTAAAGAACGTTCCAACCAATCACAGAACCAGAATACATCACGAGCACTTTATTGCTGAGAGGTTAGAGCTGATGAAATGTAAAAAGAGAAAACTAATTGAAATGTTCGAAGAACAAAATCAGAGAAAAAATCCAATCCAACCTTTGGGAACAACGGAAACAGAATTCTACGAAACCATTCAAGGAATACAAGAGTATCACGTGAAATTTCCGAAACTTGCTGTCTCTCCTCTACAACCAGAGCAACCAGCTCCGGAGAAATGCCGAGTCCAGTTCAGTGGTGAAGAAGGTTACGGCAGATACCTCGATCTACATGAGGTATATAATCTCTTTTTAGGACAGTCATTCGTATGTCAAACAGACGATGCCAAGGGAAAAAGTGGAATAGATGCTCTCCTTTCAGTAACAGTGGCTCCAATTGAGTATATTGATTGGCTTCAGAGATTTCACATGTTTCAAAAGATTCCAAGAAAATTTAAAAACAAACAATATTCTGAGTACCTTGATGCTCTTTTTAATTATCTGAAGGGATTCTACGACAGAACTCAACCACTCTCAATGGGTATTAATAAAATGATTGAAGAAGGAAAGGAAAACTTTTCAGAACGATGGGGCACAGATGGTGTCCTCGGATGGGAAGACATGAAAGTTCAGACAGCACCAGCTGGAAAAAAACTAACAAAATCCCAAAGACAGTACCGCACCCACAGACAAATTGCAGAAACAGAAGAGTTAATCCAACGTCTGTACGATATGCTAAAAGAAAGTATTGATCAAACTGCTGTCATGTTAGAGCGCAAAGAAACACGTTCAAAAGAAGAGTTACTGAAAGAAGCTGAGAGAGAGGAAGCAGAAGCTCAACGTGTTTACGAAGAGAATTATAAAAAACAAATCGCAGCAGACAAGAAGAAGAATGAAGATGACGATGACATACCAAGTGTTAAGAATTCTCGTAACCTTCCTTTGGGTTATGATGGACAGCCTATTCCATTTTGGTTATACAGACTTCACGGTCTTAATATGAAGTTTACTTGTGAAATCTGCCGAGGCTATGAATACGTCGGACCAAAAGCATTCGACAAACACTTTCAAGAAGCTCGCCATGCTCACGGTATGCGATGCCTGGGAATTCCTAACACAGTCCACTTTCATCATGTTGTTGGTATTCAAGAGGCTCTCGCTCTCTGGAAGAAAGTCAAAAACGACGTAGCTGATCAGCGCTGGAACGCAGAAGACGAACAGGAGTACGAAGACAATGAGGGACACGTCTTCAATAGACGCACACGAAACGACTTAAAAGTAAAGAAACTGCTATAACCCTGTAGTAGAGTCAACGAGTTAGTGCCTCACAGAATGAGTAAGGAACCAAACCACAGGAACTGGCAACCAACTGCCAGCAAAGACAAATAAGGAATAACAGGCACACTGATAACTGTAATCAGTTGGGCTGTGGGCTGCAGTATGATTACTTTACTAGTTAATTTCTAGTTGTGTAGGAGATTAAAATTCGGAAGCCTTCTTCCATAAAGCTTTAAAAAATGTTTGCATTAATAGTAACGTGGAATTCAGTCAGTGTTTTTATCCTTTTGGTTCGTTTCTTTTTCTTTACCTTTGACGCTTCTTTCGATGCGAGGGAAGCAGCTGATCACCCCACTCTCACCGTTATCATAAACCATTAAACACCTCTTTGTTTACAGTGTTATATACGTCTATGAGTCGAAGGAGAAACCTGAGGAGAATGTAACAGCTAAACTCTTTATATCATCTATTCTGTTCTCCATTTATCTTTTCTATTACCTTCAGTGATAAGCAAACATGTGTGGAAGGTGTCCTAGTGAAAAGCATGAACCAGAAACTGACACTAACGAAGAAAAGCATAATGTAAAAAGTGATCCAGAAACAGACAAAGAAGAGACGGGGGCTATTAAAAATGAAGAAGTTGCATCAGAGAATGTAGCGACAGAAACAGTTAAGTTGGATTCTATTTCTCTAACTGCAGATGCTGTTGGAAAGATTAACGAGGCTCAGAAAGTAGAATCTCGTACTACTATCCCGTGGCCATCAGACTCCTGTTGTTGTGTTGCTGTTGTTTGTTCGTTGCTATTGCTGATCGGTTGGTACATGTCAAGCGGGTCTAAGAAAGAAACCCAAGCGGCTCCACCACGACGTGTAGCTATCCAACAAAAGTATGATGTTCAGCAAACTACTTCAAATGCACTCAAACAGTTGGGACAATCATCAGAGTATTCAAAATATCTTAAAGTAAAGAAAAGTCACATCATGCAAGAAGTCGACGCCAATGCTCGTCGCTGTCGTCAATTTGCCTTTACTGGAGGTGCCATTTACTTAGCTGCCTGCTACTACTTCGTTCAACCACCAGCTACTTTCCGCAGTATGTCGAATTTTTCATTGGTACTCGCTGCTGTTCCGTTCTTCTTACCGATGTTGAAGAAGGTGTGTTATTTTCTGTTTTTCATTTGTTGACGGGGCTTGTCGCTTTTTTCATAGTTTTTTAACAAATAAAAACAGGAGCAACCTGGGCTGTTTTGGTCTTGTTTTCTATCAACTATGGCACTGGGCTACACTACTAACGCATCAAAGGTGGTTGGTGTTGGGTGTCTCTACGCGGTTACGGCTTCAGCGTTGTTCATTCCAGCGCTGTCGTTTTATCAGACTGAGTCGCAAAGAACAAAAATGAATTATTTGAAGTTGTTGCAAAACCCAACAGAGCCCCCAAGCAAGTGTAAATGTTGCTAAATGAATACTTCTGTAGTTGACTACTGTGTTGATGACCAGTCAAAGCAGAGGAGACTTTGCTACGTATAGCGATATACTATTGGAAGAATGTGTGTTCTGAGATACCCCAAAGGGGGAGTTAAAAAAAAAAAAAAAAAAAAAAATCCAACTTTGGAATATTTGTGATATTCGCAATACGATTTATTGTCACTTTGCGCTTTAGAACATATTTTACAGTATTATAATAGTTTGTATGTGTTTTTTTCTTTTCCCCCCCCTCCTTTGTTTTTTTCGTTCTCTTTCTGTTATTTCTATTTGTGGTCTGCTACTAAATATCATACAACCGAATTTCAGTGGTGTTGACTGTCTTTTTCCGTGAGTCTATCTCTCCTGTAACATTCACCCTGCGTCAGAATTACTCGTTTGTGTGTTTTCGTGAAAAATGTTTTGATTTTTTTTTTCTTTTTGTTGTTGTTGTTGGCACACCTGTAGTCTTTCTAAAGTATGTTTTATATGGTTTTTTTTCAGACGGCACAAAAAAAACCAAAAAAACCAAAAAAAAAAAAAAAATGAAATTGAAGGTAAAACACGGAAAAGACAAAATAGAAGTTGAGGTACCCGACACCATGAGCATCGGAGAATTCAAAAAAGCAGTCGAAGAGAAAACCACCATCCCCGTAGCTAATCAAAAACTACTGTACTTGGGAAAACAACTATCAAACAATGAAAGTAGTTTGGTAGGTCTTGGTGTAAAAGACAAGGGAGTAATAATGGTTACAGGATGTACCAGTGAAGAAGCAAAAGCAGCAGCTGTAAAGCCGATAATAACCACCACCAGTAACATTCTAACTGGGGAAGTAACAACAATAAAACCACTTTGTGAGGAAACTCAGCATGCAAAAGTGTTGGAAAGTGGACCACCAGAGACAGACACACCGGGTGATCTGTCAGCTGGGAATCGACCTCTTCCAATAGAAACAGAAACACGTGTGCCGTATGTTAAGGATGTTGTTAATGGTGCTAAGCAAAAGCTTCGATTGCGAATTTTGAGCAAAGAAGATAAAATTGTAATGGCCAGCGAATCTGATATGAAAAACCTCCCATTTCACAGCATCTCAAAAATAACATCCGAACCTATAAAGTCACAACCACAATACCACATCGTCGTCCTTCATCTTAGAGATTCCGCTAACAGTAAATTATTTTTGTACTGGTTCCCTGCCCAGTATGTTCAGAATCTCAAAAATATTATTTTTGGTTTCTAGGAAAATAGAGGTTCATTAACAAGGACAATTATCGTGATGTGGCACTGCTTGGTTTTATGTACTTTTATATTTTATGTGGAGAAGCTAAGCAAGTGAGTTCAATATACCGAATTCAGGTTATTAACCAGCGACAAATTATATTTGAAAAAAAAAAAAAAAAAAACTTCTCCCATCCCGTTTTTTTTTTTCTTGTTCCCTTTTTTTTTTTTTTTTTTTTTTTTTTTTTTTTTGCATACCTTACCCTTTTTCTTATTTTTTAGAATTAATTCCTAATCGTTAAAGAAACTTTAAAAATAGTGTTGTTTATGTGTGTGTTGTTTTTTTTTTTCTTCTTTTCCCCCGTTTTTTTCCTCTGATGGCCTCAACTTTTCTATCCGTTGAGGCCTCTCTGTTATTCTACCAAGAAAGAATGAAATAATATATTTGAAAAAGAGTTTTTTTTTTCTTTTTTTTTTTTTTTTTTTTCTTCCAAGACATCAACGCAACCTTTCTCTAAACACAGTGATAAATAAATAAATAAATACATAAAAAACAATGGGGCAGCTTTGGTCAAGGCTGAAAGAGACACTTGGAATGGGGAGCAAGGAAGTTAGAATACTCATATTGGGACTAGACAATGCTGGTAAAACTACGATCCTTTACAAATTGCAGTTGGGGGATGTGGTAACTGCGGTTCCAAGTATGTGTTGCTGTATCCTTCTAAGAAAAAAAAAAAAACAGAAAAAAAAAAAAAAAAAAAAAACACAGCTATCGGATTCAATGTTGAAACAATACAATATAAAAACTTGTCACTTCAAGTTTGGGATCTGGGAGGCCAAACTAGCATACGTCCCTACTGGAGATGCTACTACAACAACACAGATGCGGTATGTGTTTTTGTTTTCTTTATCATCACCGACACCGGTTAATACAATTCATTTAAATAATAAATTACGTAACAGGTAATCTACGTAGTTGATAGTGTAGATAGAGACCGTATGGGTATCGCAAAAGAAGAACTATTCGCAATGTTGGAAGAAGAAGAGCTTAAAGAAGCTGTTTTAGTTGTGTTCGCAAACAAGCAAGACAAGGAGGGAGCTCTGAACGAAGCCGAAGTATCAGAAGCACTAGGCCTCAGTAACATTACTGATCGACAATGGCATATTCGCAAAACCAGTGCGGAGAAGGGAGAAGGAATTTTTGAAGGTCTGGAATGGCTCTACACCACAATCCAAGGAAAGAGCTGATCACTCACAGACTTACCCTTCGCGCCGTAGTGATCATGATGAGTGAGAATCTGTTTTAAAAAAAAAAAAAGGGAAAACCCCTAATTCCACAAAAATAGTTTGCGAAATCGCCAACTCATCACAAAAATTTTAACCGCTCGAAACAACCCAACATGACGGGAAAGTTTTCAGAATTTTCTGAGCTCCGGTGGTCTACTGGTTATGACCGCCGAATCATGACCCGGAGGTCTCGGGTTCGAACCCCGTGACATCCTTTTTTCTCTTTTTCGTAATGACGGAAAATGTGGCCAAAACATAGTCAAAGGGCGGATTGATCACCTACTGGTCGAGTTGAGACATATTCCCGTTGCAATAAATCACCAAGACCCCTCCCGTGTGATCGATCACTTTAAAATGTTACTGTGCAGTTCACCAGTGAGACTAAGACCTCCAACCAAAATTCACCAGACTTCAAGTTCCAAATTAGGTAATTTTTGTCAGGCATATTCGAACCATCGACAACAGAAATTCTCACGTTAGTAAAAGCCTTTAGAAATGTGGCTTAACGATCCTCATCATCGATTTAGGTTCGTGACTCAGAAGCCTTCGTCATGTGGCCCTCCTCCCAGCCAAACTCCCAACATGACTGGTGTCTCCAAACGAGGGGTCGAGCCGAAGCCCGTTTGTCGCTGGAATCGGAAAAGCCACGAGTCCGAAAGGACCCTAACCTCCGAAGAGGCAGCTGCCGTTCCCCCATCATTGGATAAGTAAAGCGACGATAAGAGTAGTGGTATTTCATTGTTGGTAAACCTCCCACCTATAACTACACCCGACTAGAGTCAAACTCAACAGGGTCTTCTTTCCCCGCTGACAGTTTCAAGTCCGTTCCCTTGACTGCTGTTCGCCAGATAGTAGGTAGGGGCAGAAGGAATCTCATTGGTCCATTCATGCGCGTCTTTAATTAGAAGACGAGGCATTTGGCTACCTTAAGAGAGTCATCAGTTGCAAATTTGTTTTTTCAGGTTGGACTTTGTACGGGACAGGCGGGCTTTTATTAGGGGCTCCCCCCCCTTGGGGGGGGTTGGGGGGGGCTTGCGTCCCGCCAAGAATTTGGCGGACGCAAGCCCCCCCCTTGCACTCTTCCCAGCTTAAAAAACAAAAAACCTGCCGCAAGCCAAATTTTTGGGTCAAGTTCGAGTCCTGGTGGACAACTTTTTTTTGTAGGGAGTTGGCGATTTCGCAAACTATTTTTGTTGAATTAGAGGTTTTCCCAAAAAAAAAAAAAGAAAAAAAAAATGAAAAAAAAAAAAAAAAAAAAAATGAGATAGCTTTTTTAAGAAAAGAATAATTCTGGAACGAACAATGAGAAAACTAAAAGGCGAAAGAATGTCCAGCAACCGACCCTCTACCCTCACTAGAGGGCTTCTCGGCAGTAGAGGGAATGCAATGGGTGAGCACCCCCTTATGTGTTCTTCAATCTGCTTTCTCATGTATTGGTAGTGAGGATTCTTACTTTGTGGTATAATCTGTTTCATAAAGCAGTAAATTGGATGTCTTTGTTGGACAAACGCTCTACACTTTGAGAAATATAACTAAAAGTGAATTGTTTTGGTAGTTTCAATCTGCCTATTAAACTCCGAAAGGAATGATCTTTATCGAGTCTACAAAAACAAAGTCAGAGAACTGTCTCATTAGTATTCATGTACTGGGGGATATTTCCTGACGAAATCCCCTCTCGAAGAAGGGATTTTCTTTTCAATTTTCTTTCAGTTCACGGATGAGTTTCCCCCTAATTGTTCCTCCGTTCTGACCCACGAGCTGGCCGAAAAAAGTGTTTTAACAGCCTGGCATACTTGGCCTGCAGAGTCATGAGAGACTTTCATTAGGTTGACGAGTATTCGATGTCCTAAAAACTGCAGTCATGTTCATTTCTTTTTCAGGAAGTCCAACCCAATTATTATACTACTCACTAATTAAAATGAAATCCCCGTCATCGTCAAATGTTCCTTTTTGGAGAACCTGTTTGATGTGTGGAAGTATCGTATTTCAGTTTATTACTTTAATTTGTTATTGTGTTGCGGGTTTTGCGATGGCGTTATCGGATCCGAGAGGAGATGCAGAATCCAATTTTATGATCGTCATCGCTGTGAGTTCGTGTGCCTTAGTGTCTTCAATTATATCAAGTGTTTTACTTTGTATTGGATTTGACACGAGAAAAGAACGTTGTGCTCTCATTATGTTGATTGTTTATCTGTCACTACTCGCCTGTTCGTGTGTATTGATCATTGTTGCTTGTCTTCAACATGACTTTACATACCGTGGAGATAAAGAAGCCCGTCGTGAAGATAATCATATGGCTCATGTTATGAATACTTTTGCAGCAATAGCTGGGGCATCTATCTTTGCTATTATGGGAAGCTGTTCGTTTGGATGTGCTCTGTGTTGTGCCCAAAGGAGAGAGCGAGTGACGGCAATTCTCATTCCCGACTTTGAATCAGGAGACCAATCTCACCATCAGATTTACTCAGAAATTAAAACTCTTGAATTGGATGATTAAAAGGCAACCCTCCCCAATCCAGTTATAATGATTCATGTCTAATTTGTTGCGTGTTAACCCTTGATTTATTTATCTAAGTCGTTTCACTAAAGTTTCACTCCCCCCTTTTTTTTATAAAGAATTTTACTAAGAAATGTTCATTTTTATTTTTTATAAAGATTGTTTATTTCTTGACCAGACTATAGGCGAAACCTACACTCTGCCGTATTACATTATACTCTGGTTTTGGTTTCCCAGGGCTCACGATTAATTCGTAATTGAATAACTCGATTCCGTACTGCACTGAATGACAACACGGAAAAAGAGACATGTATGCAGCTAAGTTAGAAACATTTATTATAATGTAGAGCAAGTACGTCAATTGCAGAGTGTTAGCCTGTATTAACATTTTAGTCACTGTGTCATGAATTTTTTAATTTTGTTATTGAGTTCTGATACAATACAAGAGATTTATATTCGTATGAACCTAATCAAACAGTCTTCCCCCCGTACATCCGAGAGACTGTTGTTCCTTTGCGCTTGATAATATAGTATCAAGTTACTCCCTGACAAAATACAAATAGAAAAATAATTGAATATAAAAAAAAAAAAAAAAACTCACATCTAACTTCGTTCTCTCTTCCATCTTACTTTATATAAATATTTAAAATGTTTGCTATGAACTTTTTAATGATTATTCCGTCCTAACATCTTGCTAACTCAACTATCGCATCACGTCTTTAGTTCCTTTGAGCTGCTTTAAACAAACAACTTATCTCTATCCTTGTTGTACTTTTAGATTAGCTCTATGAAAGCAGTAGAATGTCATTAAGCTATTGTGAAACTCAAAAGAATCGCTTGATTCGTATTTTCGATTATATTTTTTTTATTTATGTTGTACTCTTCTTTGTACTCCTTCTTGGTTAGAAACAACCAGGTCCTGACTAACAACGTTTCTATCTCCAGTGCAATTGACTCAATGATTGCATTCTGATCTTTTTTTTTTTAAATTTATTTTCCATTCTTCTTATCACACCTAAACAACACACACAAAGTAAAGGATGATATATTTGTTGTGGTGTGTCAACTCTCATATGTTGGGGTTCTTGAACGTTTATGAGATTTTATGTAATCAATTTTTGTTACAGGCTTCTGCCCAAGCACAAAGAAATAAAAAGAATATGAGCAGACAGGGTGACTTCCACGAGCAACAGGCTGCATTGGCTGATCAAATCTTAGCGACTGCAGCCCTGCAGTCGAATTCTTTGGGATTGCCACCGGCAACAGTGAGACACATTCCTTCTGGAATATCACCTCAAGGACTTGGAGATGTAAAAACAATGGAAGATGCGAGGAAGTTAGCAAGACAGATTGTTTTGAATAAATCTCTAAATTTAGTTCGGGAAGAAAATCCAAACCACAAAATTCAAACTCTTGTTGATGAGTTGAAAGATCTCCGTGCTGCGAGTGAATCAGCACCTGGATTTACACCAAATGTGAATGACCTTTCAGTAGCTATTGATGGTCACTCTCCAGCAATACCTCAAGGTATTATCGGACAGATTCAACAGCACATGGCAAAGCAACCAACTCATCTACTGCCTCAGATGCAGGCTCCTCCTCCTATTCCAGCGCAGCAAGTTTACGTTCCTGCAATGCAGGGAGTAGTACCTGGAGCGGTACCAGGAGCGGTACCAGGAGCGGTACCAGGAGCGGTACCAGTAGCAGGTAATGTAGAACAACAATTGCAACAACAGGAACATCAATTAGCTCTCCTATCTCAGTTACAAAAACAACTAATGTCACAGCACACTCCGCAGTCTCTTCCTGAGCCACCACCTCATCAACAACACAACCAACCGAGAGTGAGTCCAACTAGACGTCATTATGACCCTGCAGCATACTTATCACCTGTAGCTGCTGCTGGAGTAGGGCCGGGTAGTTTTGTTACTCCTCCAATCCCAGCAGGTGCTCTTGTTCCACAATACAATGTTCCACCTGTGACGCATTATAATTATCCACCTCCTCCTGTTATGATGCCAGTTGTTGGGGGTCAAGCAGTTCCAGCATTTGATGCGTTCCCTTCTCTCCAATCGGGAGTTTCCGCTCCCGCTGAGGAATCTCCTGAAGAACTCGAGGCACGTGAGCAGGCACATCGTATTATGGTCGACTTTATTGCACAAAAGAACTTGTCAAACCTACTGACTGAAAAGCTCGCAGAAAAGTCACAAGAGGCGGATTCTCTTCGTGCTCGTCTTGCTACCGGTGAAGGTACCGAGAGCATTGCAAGGATGTCTGAAGCGCTCGGCATTTATGAAAAGGAGCTTTCTTCAGAAAGAGCACGTACCCTGTCTCTGGAACACGAGCTACAGAAGCTCAATTCTACGTACGAAGCCAACGGACTTCCACTCCCCAGATCTCGGGACGAGTATGAAAATGAAATCAGCGCTCTTCGTAAGTATGTAAATTATCATTATTTTAGAACTAGTGCTCAACTAAAGTCATAAGACGAACACCTAATTAAAAACTAATAAATAGGAAAGTAGAGATGCAAGACGTAGTCATCAGTGATATCAACTCCAGGGCTAACCGCGAAAAGCAGGAATTACAAACTGACATGGAAGGGCGTATATTTTCAGTAAAGAACGCTACGTCAGAGTCTCTGCAACGTGAAATTGATATGCTCCGCGCAAAGCTTAAAGAGAAGAGAGGTGTTAACCAAGAGTTGCAAGATATGTTGAAATTACATCTCAGATATAACTCTGATTTGAGGACTAAAAATCTTCTTCAACAGCCACAATGGGTGCATCCACTTCTCAAAGACCCGCAGCTTACTATTCCTGAACTCAGAGATCCGTTGGAGCGCGTTGATTTATAAATAAGAAACTACCTAAAGGAGAATCGTCTCTCCATTTCTCTCTAGTTTTCTGGGGATGATATCATTAAGGCATGCCTGCCTTATCTTTCCCTTTTTCACATTCCCCCGTATTGTAGATCTTCTTTGTATTCTTTAACCTTATTTTCGTATTTATGATCTTTTATTTCGATGGTGTTATTCCTTTCCTTGTACTTTGCTTAATGCAATACTGTTGTACCAATTTGTGAAAAAGTTTGTTTCGATTGCGTGTAGTTGTGATTGAGTCTACTTTCACAGGAATAACTAAACAAGAGCGAGAACATGATAAGAAGTAGTTATGTATTCTGACAAGGTTAATTAGTTTATTAAAAAAAATGTAATTTCTCAGATACTAAACATACAAACAATGTGCGTCCTCGTCTTGTTTTCGCTACTCGCGATGGCGATTTCATTCTGTAGTGCACAGGTGATGGATCCGTGTGCCAGTATGCTTTGCCCCTCAGGAGAGATGTGTGTTGCAGTAGTGTGCGATATTGCACCTTGTCCTGAAGCGAATTGTGTCTCTGATACTCGTTGTCCTTCATGTAGTGTTGGGTCATCATGTAGGATTGTAGCTGGTAATTATGTTTGTGAACAAATTAACGTCCCTTGTTGCCAAGCTGTAGCAGTCTGTCCAACTGGTTATTCAGAAACCACGACTTGCACTTCTTCAGAAATATCATCTGGAACTTGCATCTCACGAAGAGAATGCTGTACTTCAATTATGTGTCGCCTGAATGAGAATTGCAGTACAGGAGATTGCTGCAGTACTGATAGTGATGTTTCTATCGCACAGAAGATTAAGAAGTGTAAATGTCAAACAGAATCAGTTTGTGCTCAGGTTAAATGCGCGTCAGCAGTCGACTGCGCTGGAGTTTCGATTTGCGACAGCCAACCATGTAACCCATCAGCGAACTGTGTTCCATCTACAGCAACACCACTCTCTGATTTCAATTGCAACGCAGACCCATGCGCCACTGGGCCGTGCCTCGACGGTCAACTCTGCGAATCAAAAGACGGACAGGTAGTATGCAGAGAGATTAACTCCTTGCCATGTTGTGAAGCATACGCAACTTGTATGACTTATGAAAGCGCGTCCCAAGTTCCCTGCAAGTCGGGTGAGCCAAGCTGCAGAAGAGAAACTATTTGCTGCTCTGAAGTCTTTTGCAGAGGAGGTGCTCCAACTGTTAGGACGTGTGCAAACGGCCCTTGTGGTAGTGATGAATTGTGTTTTGATGACAGGAAGGTTTGCGTCACTGCACCTTGCGAACAGTTTAGATGTGAAGCTATGCCTTCTGCTTGTTGTGAAGCTGCAGCAGCATGCACTGAGGGACAACATAGTTCATCAGTTCCGTGTGATATCTCAGAGGGAGGTTCGTGTACTCGATCAGCTATTTGCTGCAATGAGGTATTCTGCAGAGCAAGCCCACCTGCGTCACACGGTGTTGACCCTTGTGTTTACAGGCCTTGTGCACCAAGTACTTACTGCAATAATTTAGAAACAGGATTTCAGTGTGTTGCAAGCAGTATTCAGTGTAGGGATATTGCATGCGCTGCAATAGCTTTTCAATGTCCAAGTGGTTACTCTCCAGTACAGAATTGTGTTAGTGATGGGACAGCGAAGTGTATCAGACTCACAAGACCTCAGTGTTGTGATGATCAGATTTGTATGTCTGACTCACATTCATCATCAAATATCCCAAATTGGGTTTGGATTGTTGTTGGAGTGTCCTCAGTTGTATTAATCGCAATTATTGGTATTCGTGTGTACATGTTTTATAATGATTCTAATGAGGATTCACAAAGTGATTCTGATAGCTCTAAGAGAGTTCCAACGCCTATTCACATTAAACAAGCCCCTGAAACTGCTTACCCATACCCTGAAGATAGCGTACCAACTCACCCAGTCGAGAGTGAGTGGAACCATTCAAAGTCTGGTGGTGATGGACAGATTTGAGGCAAATGATTTTTTTTTAAAATTCGTTCTATTTCCCCCTTCATATTATGGTGGTGAGAGGCTGTGAAACCTATTTGGGATTCAGGAGATTACAGCGGTCACCCGCAGAGAGCTTCGATCCCAATTAGGTGTAGCAGCAAAAACAAAAAAAACTGACTAATTAGTATATGCTTCATAAATCTGCTGTCTTCCTTTCGTTTTCTTTTTTTGGATACCTAGTCCTAGGTATATTTAGGTTAACTATTTATTTCGAGTTTTCTTATTCCAAGTTTTTGTAAAAACCAAGCGAGACGTTAAAGTCTTTATTCTTCCTCTCCCTTATTTGCCTTGTGTGCAAAACTACAATGTAGTTAACACTTATTTCAATTTTTTCTTTATACATTTATGTTTTGAGTATTGTGCGAACCAGTAAGGAGAATCTCCTCCTTGTGGTTTTCGTCGTCAACATGTATGTAGCAGTAGTAGTAGTTCGGATATTGTCCTGTTTCTAACTCCGATTTTATTTTATTTTTTTATATAAATTTTTTACTCACGTTCGCGTCTTGCAACGCAATAGCATCTTTTTCATTAGCGTTAAAATGGGTGAACGGAATTAACTCTTCGCAATGAAATTATTAATTGGTGATAATTTATTTTATTTTATTTTATTTAATTACAATAAAATAAGTATACACTACTGGAATTGCTAACTTAGAGAGTAATTCAGTCTAAATAATTGAGTGACTTACTTCTACACCATAACTGATGATGAGAGAATAGAGGTAAAGAGGTGTATATTGATTACTCTCGAAACCTGATAGTTACTTTAAAAGGCTAAGTTAAGCATCACGATAGTCACTGTATCCTTATTTTAAAAAATTCAAACATTCAACCCTTCTGTTTTTTTTTTTTTCCCTTAAACTTTTGAAACTTGTGCCATCCTTATGTTGCCTCTCTTGGGAAGTAATTCAAAAGTAACACGATGTTAAGATTAATTTTTTTTTTTTTACAAAAATAGTACACCAAATGATGCTGGAATAGACAAGACGTTGATATGCATCATTGGAATTTTCTTATTCAGGTTATGAATACTTATTTTACAGATTACAAAAAAAAAAAAAAAAAAATGACCCACAGCCATGCCCGTCAAGAATGGTGGAAAGAAGGAGCTATTTCACTGGCTACGGGTACTCTTTATGGGGCATCGAACACTCTAACGGGGCATCCGTTAGACACAGTGAAAAGTAAGATGCAAGCCCAGTCAGGATACATGTCAGGTGGCATGATAAGTACTATAAAACATATATTTCAGTCAGAAGGTCTGAGAGGTTTTTACAGAGGAGTCATACCACCCATGTGGGGGAGTGTAGTTTACAGGTCAATGCAATTCTCTGTTTTTGAATCTGCCTATACAAAATTAGATAATGACACCTATCGAACAACCATACCAGGAACAGCAGGTATTCAATTGCGTACTATTGCTGCAGCTTTTTTGGGAGCTTCATCCAGAGCAGTTATTGAATCTCCTATTGAATATGTCAAGGTTAGGAGACAGACAGGTCATTCTTGGAAACTACGAAACGTTTACGACGGTTTTACATTACAATGGGCTAGAACTTGTCCCATGATGACTATTTACTTTCTTAACGTAGACTCAATTCGTCGTCATACAAACTTATTTGACTCATCTTATGGACAGTTTCTAGCTAGTGGTGGATCTGCCGCCTTTGGTTTTTGGTGCGTCTGGCCACTTGAAACATTAAAGAACCAAGTTCAAGCTGGAACTACCATCCCAGGAATTGAGAAGCCAACAATAGCTCAGAGAGTAAATCACCTTGGGGGAATATCAGGTCTTTATAGAGGGATCCTACCAGGTACAATTAGTATATTTACGAGGAATGGGGTCGCAATGATCGTTATGCAATGGGCACAGAAAAAAGTAAACGAACTTGGTATTCGCAGTACATAAACGAGATCTTATCTACCGAGTGGCTCGGAACGATTAACTTCTCTATATATTCGGTGGAGAAGATCGTACACTTCTGGTTAGTTTTAGTTTATGTTTCATCAGTTTTTTTTTATCATTAGTACTGTTACTCTTTCCGTTAAAGAGAGTATTAAGCGTGCATTGTTAAACTATGCCGGCAATTTACTCCGAATTAAAATCAAAAAAAAAAAAAAAAAAAAACGTTCTCCGATAGTCCGGTTATTGTATTAATGTAAGCAACTACTTTTGTGTGTTTTGTGTTTTTTTTTCTTTTTTTTTTTTTTTTTTTCCAAAGTTGCTACTCACCTTCAGGATTAACTTTTTATTTTACTTCCCATCAGGTGATCAAAAAAAGTGGTCGCCATGATAACAACGGATATCAGTGAAACACCGCTGACGGTTGTTGAAACCGCAGATGAAATGGAAGACGGTCGTCCAGCTGTTCACGCAATAGTTCGATTGATTAAAGAAAAAGTGGGTGACGTTGAACGACTATCTCTATCATTTAGTAGAGCACAACAGCGAGTTGAAACCAATGAGGGAACTGAACGAGAAGCCCTCTCATCAAATGACGATGAAGGAAGAAGTCAATCATTTACAAGCGACCAGGAAGGGAGTGGGAGTGGTGGTGGTAGTGGTGGCGGAGCTCCCTCTGGTAAGGTAAAACAGATTAGTATGTTAAAGTTAGCAAGAAAAGCCAGAGTCCCCCTAACCAGTCTTCTTGAGTCACTAGCAGACACTGGTGATAAACGTGACGTTCGAGTCCGTAACATAGAAGACAATGGAACTGGTACTGGCTCTTCAGAGTCTGATGCTCTAATTCAAAAAGCGAGAAGTTCCCCAATTCGGTACGTTGATGTAACATTTAATGAAGGAGGTGATGCTCACAGCCCGCTAGCAGCAGAAAGTCGTCCTCAAACTAGTTTAACACCTCCTTGTGGTTTTGGTCTTTTACTTTCACCATCGTTGGCATCAAACACAGAGAACGAGGAGAAGAAAGAAGACGCATTTCAAGCCTGGCTGGATGAAAGTCCGAATGCTGGACAAAAGAATGGAAAAGTATCCGTCGCTGTTGAAATGCCTCCGAAAATGGATCTGGCGGCACAAGCTCTTCTAGTTCTTGATCCAACAACCGGACGTGATGAGAATGCTCCTCCTCAATGGGTGTTTGCAGTGCCTACTGCTCCGGGGAAGAGTCCAACATTAGAGCAAAGACTGTTCCCAATTCCAAGTGAGGTTTCATCGGTCACAGTTTATTGTGAAAATGGTGTACTACCGAGACTTAATTCAAACGAGTCTACCATCCCATCCGCTCTTGTCGTAGTCAGCATTGAGTTATCGAGACCAACTTGGGCATGGGGAATACTTTTTGTAATGTTTTGTTGCAATTCTGTTTCTCAATCAATCGCTACGTACCTGCACCACTTCACTCCTGCTACATCTGTTGCTCTCTGGTGGACCACAGCTCAGACATTTGGATTTATGTTTCTATTTATTATTACTATGCTACTACACCATTGGGAACCTCATGAAATTGCTCTTCTTAAAGATCCAAAACATGGGGTTTTACCGCTTGCGATACTCGGTTTGAGTTATGGTGTCTACACAATCTTATGGGTAAATGCTTCAAACGTTGAGGGTGATAATGACGTCACTAAATTGGGACCGACGTCTCAATCTGCTGCTTTGGCATCTGTTCACCCAATACTAATACTTTTCTGGAGGATGTTAAGAAGGAAGAATGTATTCACTGGTGAAATAGTTGGAACTTCATTACTAACAATTGGTATGTTTATGATTGCTTGGCCTAACGGTGAATGGAGTGGAACAGGCTCAGCTGATGGTTTCGGAGGAGGATCAAGTTTCTTTATTGCTGGTTACATTGTACTAATGAAAATGATAGTATCACAATTACCTTTATCAATAGTACTGTTACTACCTAGTGTTGTTTCATTCTTACTACAGCTGATTGTTGTTGCTATATCTGGTGATGCAAGTACGATATTCGGATGGGCATCTCATCCAGAATCAAAATGGTGGTTAGCTTTAATGATCTTAAGTACTGTTTCTTGTGCTTCTCTTGTTCACTGCTTGAGATATTTACATCCGTTGGCTTTGTCAGTTTCTCTCGCAGCTTCAACAATGATTTCACTCTTGTGGAGTAACTACGCTTTCCCTGATATGGTTGTCTCTAACGGATTTGGAAGCTCTCCTCTAGCGATGGTTTTGGGTATACTTGTACTACTTGTTGGTTGTATTGCGGTTATATACTCAGCGGCAGTTCGTCGCCAACATGTTGACATTGAAGTTAGTAATCAGGCTATTAGTAAAAGACAACGTTTAAAAAACAGACTGACATCTTCTGCACTTCAGAAATCACAAGATACTTATGGGAGTCAGTTGTACGCATCTGCTTCAAAGAATCAAACTGGTGTGGACTAATCTTTCTATGAATGAACTAATCACTGCTCGGTTATCAATTTGATGTACTCTCTGAACAAGGTGGGTACCAAAATTTTAATTTATTGAGAGCATTTTATATTCGCCAAGCGTTTTCTTTTCTTTCTTTTTTTTTTTTTTTTTAAATATTTATTTTATGATTTCTCGAACATATTAGCTGAAAATACTACAGCACGCCATAGCATACGGATTGCTTCTACAAGTTTCAAGTTAGAGTGTTCTATTGGTATCACTGTTTTGGTCAGGTTTTTTTTTCAATCTCCCAAATTCCTTTTCCCGTTGTTTCCCCAGTCGCTGTCGCTGTCGTTGTCGTTGTTGTTGTCGTTTTTTTTTTTTTTTGCTGGTTTTGAGCCAGAGGCAAGTTTATTAAGCTGTGTTTTTTCCAATTTTTTTTTTTTTTTTTTTGTACTACAAACCTATTGTTCGGTAGAAAAAGAAAATTATGGCAGCGTAAACTAACCTATTCCTTTATTAGGATTTTGTACCGATTGCGCACAAAAAAAGATTTTTTTTTTTGATTCTGAATTCCACAAAAGTAGAAGTGGTGTTACGGACCTGCTTTATGTTCAGACCTCCTTATCTATTGTGACAATAGTAGTAGGAGTTAACACTGTTCTTTTTGAGACCACAGGTCCGTAAAGAACTTGTGGAAACAGGTAGATCGTTACTATCAAGTTCGAGGACAACATATGCTGCGGTTCGACCGGACTACTGGTCTCTGCAGTTTCTTGAGAATTTATAGTCACCGCCAAGGGTTCGCTACTTTCCTCGACATGTTTTTCGATGAAAACTGATTGCTGAACACATGAAGGGACCACCTTTCCCTGTTGGATGCTATGTTTCAGTTATTCAAGCCTTACCCTCCCACTCTGTATTCGGTTTATACTTATACTTATCCTTTTCCATTCTTTCGCTTTTCTTTTCATTTGGTTACGAGATTTCGCTGCTTCGTCTCACGAGTAAAAGGTTTTTTATTTTCTTTTTGTTTCTTTTCTAACTGGTTTTATATTATTTTCTTTTTAAACCATCTCTTGATGGCGACGGTGTGGTTCTTTTCTTGAGTTTGACGGCTTCCTTCGGTACAGCCTGATGGTACAGCCTGATTCAGGAGAAGAATAAGTGGAAAGTTTCTCTTCTCGTTCTGAGCTAACCTTTTTTTTGTTGATTGCCAGTCGCTTTGGTTCTCCGGGTATTTGGTCCCCAACATATTCTTATTATGTTTTGTATTGCGTGACTGTTTTTTTTTTTTTGAAAAATAATATAATTTTTCTCAATATTGAATACGAGTGTTTTTTTTTTTTTTTTTTTTTTTGGGTTTGACAGAACTTACTTTTACGCGTGTTAGCTTCAGGTTATTTTATCTTTTAAGAATTCATCGACCTTTTCATGTGCGAGTCAGTTAGTCGCTGGCTTTTTTAATAATTGATGAAGAAAGGTGAATGGGAAAAAAAAAAAAAAAAAAAAAAAAAAAGCAATAAAAGAGGACTGTGAACTCCGTGTGTCTACCACGTTGTATGTGTGCGCGCATTTTAGCGAAGGAAACAACTAAAAAAACAGCATCGTTGTCTGCTTTTGGTGTTTCACAAGGAAAATTGTGATGTGTCATGGTGATATGTTCTCAAAAAAAAAAACGAATTTATGAAAAAAAAAAAAAGTGAATGTGCACACGCAAAAGGTTAATATGACATTAGCTTTCCCTCTGTTTCTGAAATGACATTCATGGTCGTAAGCAACAGAAGGAAAAATAATTAACTGTTTTTCTTAGCTCACTTGTCTGTCAACTCTCTGTTAACCTCGCAACTGTAGTTGTTTGAGAACATAAAACATTAAAAAAAAAAAAAAAAAAACGATTATCAGTGACTTCAGTTCAGAGATCCAACAGACGAGTATTTCACAATTTAATTAAAATTATTACTTTCAACAATCAGATGAAAGGTTTGCTGAATGTCATAGCCATTGGTTATCTCATCATCTTCACGTATTTAATTATTAAACAGGAAGGGTTAAGGTAAAGTAAGAATGCAGGGATTCACATTTGGAGATCAACACACTGATGGTACATCCCAAACGGGTAGCGTTCGACGTGTTCCTGGATCAATAGCAAGAGATATAGCTGAAGAGGCTTTTTCTCACACTGTTTCAATGGAAATGGGAACTGCAGAAGACGTCCTACGCGATTGGAAAACACATCCTCGATTGACATTAGAGTGGGGACATTTACAACTACTGAAGGGGATGCTGAATGGTGCTGGGGATAGTTTTCAAACTGGAATTACTTTTTATATCTTAGCAGCTGAGAATGCGGAGGGGATTGAAACTATTCATCAGAGCGGATCACCACAAGATGAAATCAGCCCCCTCGACGTCTGGGCGAAGACAACATCTCAACAATGGTGTAGAACTGATACATCGAGTCCAGTTAAATCAACACCTCTTAGAGCGTTATCGAGTTCCAGATGTTGTTGTTTTGATGATACTCCAAAAAGACGAGTTTCAAAGTGTCCTCATGATGATGCAGCAGAAAGAATCCTATCTGAAACTGTAAATCAAAAACTATCCCAAGATACTTTACGAGACGCTATCGTTAACCAAAGTCACTTTACACTTGATGGCAGCAAAGAAGCTGCTCGCGTTGAAGATCTTTCGAACAGCATTAGTACCACTTTCCTTTCAGATTGTGAAACCACATTAACAACAAAAGATAAAGAATTAACAATTCTCTCTGCAGAGGGACGAATTCTCGCAGCGCTTCTCCAGCTTAAGAGCCTCGAATATAAAGCTGCGGCTACCAACCTTAGATTGGCATGGGCTGCTATACAACCGTTGAGAAATCTATTACTGCAGCAAATAAAGACTGGAATTGACAGCGGACTAGCGGAATACATAGAAGATGATATAAAGCTTATTGTTGGAATAGTTCAGTGTGCAGCAGTAGAGTTTCCTGATGGATTACGAAAAGCCTTAGGCAGCATTGCAAGTTTAGCACCAAAAGGTGGACCAGAAGAAGGTGAAGCTCAGTATCTACTTGAGTTATTTAGCTCTGGTTCTCACAGAGCTCTTCATTCAGGTATTGCTATGGTTATCAGAGAATTATCTCGACCCAGTAAAGGAACCGTCTCAGACGAGGATCAAGTCTTGCAAGCTTTACTATTACGGCATCCGAATTCTACTTTATTTCATATCATGTGTTCCCTTCAAAGACGTCGACATGGTGATCCCCAGGGAGCATTTGATGCCTTGGAAGCTGCGAAACGATCATGGCTTAACCCTGGTGTATCTTGGACTGCAGGTAGAATAGCAAATTCAAAACTACCGGCGCTTCTCACGATGGTGGCTGCGGATACTAATTTTGCTGCTCTTCAATATAAAGAAGCTTCAAGGCTATATAGACAAGTCATAGATCAAGCGACTATCACTGGTATGCCTTTTGAATTTCACGGAAGAGCAGCACTTCGCTTAGCCGGAGCCATGACCATGATGGGATTACAGAAATGGCCTTCAGAGCCTTGGTCAAATGCTGATGAATGGACGCTAAAAACCGTCATCGCTGCTCAATCAAACCGTCAAGAAGAAGAAACAATTGCGAGTGTTGCTGCTAGGTATGCTCACCATTCGTATCTTCGACCGCTGTTGCCGTTTTGGTTGTTATTTTTGATGGGGGATTTGGAAGCTCTCGGCCCAACACAACAAGTTGAAATTGAGAGATTGCTATTAAAACTGGCTCATAGAAACCCAGCTCCTCCACCTGTTGAAGACTTCCTCGCATTCAGTGAAGGCCGTGCCCTGCATCGATTACTGTTGGGAGCGGCAATCCGAGATAAGGATCCGGAAATGGCGAAGCAATTATGGACTACAACACTTCTTGACAGTAACGTTCCGAATACATCGATAGCTATAGCGTACACTCAATGTCTGTTAGCAGAAGAAGAAATAAAAATACCTCACAGAAGACATCTCGGCATTCGAATGTTAGTTGACGGCAGTCAGTTAGCAGGTGATTACAGTACTGAGTTGAGACTTCGATTTGGAGCTGGACTGCAGTCTGTTCCTCTTGAAGACTTAGTAGGATTACTTCCTCAGTCATGGATTATAGTTTTAGGTTCTCTTGATAATCAATCAGAAATAGAAACAGAACATGGAACCTCTCAGCAATCACAGAATGCAAATATTCCTATCCACAGACAGCCTAGTGGTGCTACTGCTTCACTTTGGTTAGGTCCTGTTATGAAACAAAGAGATGCTATGAAAGGAATGGTTTCAACAATGTTAGGTAAATTACAAGATACCTCAATATTGAAATGGAAAACTCCTCCTGAGACTGACTGTAATCCATTGGAAGGAGCTACTTCTGTCATGGCTTGGAGTAAATCTCAATCAAGACGATCATCACGAAGAGACTCTCGCAGAGATTCAAGAATTTCAAGTCGCGACTCTCGTAGATCAAGTAAGGACTCAAGAAGATCAAGTAAAGATTCAATCCGAAGAGAAACACGAAGAGACTCTCGCAGAGATTCACGTATCTCAGAACGCCGCTTGAGTCGCTCTTCAAGAAGAAACTCCACAATTACAACTCGCCGAAGATCTGTTTCAAAACAACTAAAGCTACCTGACCACAGCACTACTACTCTATTAGAAGCAGTACAAGATGCTTTGGAGTAGTGTCGTTGTATTTATATTATGTCTTGTCCTTATGATATTTAATTGTATTGTATACTTATGATTGGTGGAAACTTTTTTATTTTATTCATTACACACCTTTACTACCACAGGGTGACGTTATGGCAGTTCCTGACTGTGGTGGTTTGGGTCCGGCAGCGATAGCAGCTGCTCGGATGTCGGATGATGTCGATGCGGAAATTGAAAGCAATTCAATACTTAAAATTGACAACAGAGTTAGTTCTCCATTTCAGGCACACCATCACAGGTCTACACAGAGTTTGGTAGCAGCATCAGTAAGAGAGACTTCCAGAGAGAAAAAACGAGTACCTCCAATTGCCTACGACAGTTATTCTCCATCCTTACCAACACCTCAGGAGTTTACACCGAGCCCGTCGCTTTCTTTTTACGCTACTGATGTTAAGTTATTAAAGCGTCCAGGGACATCTTTAGATTGTTGTCTTACTCCAAGTAGTCCACAGAGATTAAGACTCAACCAGACTCCAGTACGTCCTTACAGCGCACAAGGTATTAGAAATCAACATGAATGGAATCATGGATTAGGAGAACACTCTGCCTTAAGAGCTGAATCTAAACAAAAATGCCAGCCTAGGAGACCAAAGACGGCAACGCCAACACCGCCAAAGCGGTTGGGGATGGCTACTGTTTCTTCGGGTAAGAAATATGAAAGGAGTAGGAGAAAAGCTGCTCCGGTAAAACCAGCTGTGAATTTAACTAAAAACTGTGGTCTCCCGATGACTGATAAACACATGTCGAGGTTAATATTTGATAATATTCGCAAAAGTATCGTCGAAGAACGCGAGTCATTCGAAAGCACATCATGTTGCTACGACACAGTTCTGGAACACGTTCGGGTTTTAACTGATGGTGATGAACTTCCTAGTAATTTGTTAACTTCTACTGCTTGTCTGTTGTTGTCAAGTATGGGACAGTTATTTTCAAGATTTCAGGGAATTTACTCAAAACTATTATCCATAATGTTTCAATCTATTTTCATTGATTACACTGAAAATACGAAACCAGAATCCTTCGCAGTTCTTTCAACGTATTCAGAAATAGCGAAAACCCTCCAGCAAGAACGAGACGAAACCGAGGCCAAGTCAGAAAGAGCACAGATGGCTAACAAAGCAGTTAGTGGTATCATCTTAAGCTGTTCAAAGAGATGGCAAGAACTCACTGTTGCTCTGATATTCAAGACCTGGAAAAGGTGTGCTGTCGAACAAAAACACCAAATTCGTACAATCTCTGAGTGTCTACAACACGGAAAGAATCGACGAGCGAAACAAAACGCTTTTTCAGAATGGAAAACTCTCACTATTGTAAAGAAGAATAGAAACTACGTACAGGACTCAAGTCGCAACACCACTGTATTAACGCAGTGGTTGGAAGATTCGAAGAAGCAAATATCTGCTAAGGAGCGAGAGATACAAAAATTACGCGGCGCAAAGGTACTAAATAAACAAAAGACTGACGCTCTAACAGAAATGTTGGCTGGAGAGAGGAAAGAGAATTCTCGACTGCGAACTAAATTACGAGACGTAGACGCTCAGCTCACTAATTTGTTAGACATCGTTAGCTCAACTTTTTGTGAGCTTCGCAGAAGGCATGTTGACGTACTCTCGGGAAGCGACTCCGACATTTCTAAATTAGAAAAAATAAAGGAAGTTGCTTCCATCACATCCTCGTGTGGTAATACATTCCCATCACCTGCTCAGTGTGGAACTATTGCTTGTGAAACACCAGACGCCTTTTTAAAGCATTGGGCTAGTTCTGTATCAGGTAGACCTCTCGAAGAGAACCTTTCTGTACAAACTCTAAAACAGTTGCTCTGTGAAATGAGTAAAGGTACCTCAACACCATTAACTCAAGTTGAAAGTGCTCAGGAAACAGTCCTCGCCCTTCGACAGTTTGGTGTTTGTGGAAGTTACACAGCACTCGATATTCAAAAATTATCGGATGAGAATCAAACAATGTTACTAAGTCTGGCTGGATCATTATTCCAACGAAATATTTCTGGTGATCTCAATGAAGGAGAACCTTCTGAAAGAACGCCAGCGAGACTACCGAGAGACAGACTTGAGATTGGAGAAGTAATGCAATTGAGGAATTCACTGCTTTCAGACATGGAAGACCACCGCGTGATGAAACAAATTGGATGGGCTATTCATTCTTACAGCAACTCAATAAGAACTGACCAAGTACGATTAACATCACAAGGATTTAATAATCCTGAGATCTTTACAATTCCAAGTACAATGTTTGATTCTATGACTCTCTTAGTAAATACAAAACTTAGAAGACAGTTATCTGAGGATTTGAGAAGTGAAGTAATCAGCACACACCTCAGAACATCACATAAACATACCTATAGAGTCTATCTGTGGTATAGGTTGCTTGAGAAAAGTTTTAATAGTCAGGTGTGGGTATTCTTTTGTGATACTCTTCAGATTCAAGATGAACGTGTGAGTGAAGTGTACTTTGAACTACTTGGTAAGGAAGTACTGATGTCTTATCGTGGATTCTTAGCTTCTCTTGTCGTAGTCGCAAATTATGAAAACGGAACAACATTTGCAAACCGTTGGGGAATTCTTGTTAATCGTTTAGGTTACTGTCCGTATCTTGACTTTGATCAAATAATATTCTCTCTAAGTGATAAGGTAGCCTTAAAACTTGTATCAGAATCCCCTTTTACTAAACGACTGATGTCCAGTCCAATTACAGAAGAGTTGCTATTCTCAGCTTTTGATATGTTGAAGCTGCCGGTGTCACGTGCTGCTGTTTGTGTTTTGTTGAATCTCATTCTACACCCGACGATATCGCCATCCTCACCATCAGATCTACCAGGACAGCCTCTTAGTGCTAAACATATTCCATCTTTAGTGGTTGGGGTTGCTATACTTGTAGTTCCTGATCCATGTTTATCGACTAGTCAAAGAGTTATTAAATTTCTGTCTAATATAAATTAGCTTGTACTCGGTTTTATTCTTACCTCTCTCTGTCTCCTTTTCTTTTTTCTCTTTTCTTTCTCCCACTGATGGAACACAAACTCTTTGGATTTCTGATAATCATTCTTTCAGTAATCTAATCTTCCTAATGTGATCCATTTACTCTGAGACTTGCATGGCTTAATCCTTGAAACAAGCATATGACTATTGGCAGGATCAACCAAGTTTCTTGTTACTCTAACCAACAGGGAGTACCCGAAAGTTGAAAGCATCAAGACGCTGGTTGAGAAGGTAATTAAGTTATCGAGAATCGTTCTTTCGGTACCAATTTGGTGATGTGAATTCTTATTTAATATTTGAATTTAATATGTGACCCCCCCCTCTGTTCTTATTTAATATTTCAATTTAATATGTGACCCCCCCCTCTGAATAAAAAAACATTGGAAGTAGGGCGAAGACATCGACGTATCAGGGAACCTGTCGACCTTGATTCGGACGAAACAGGAGTAATCTATGCACTCATAGATGAAAAAGGTTCCGCAAGATATGTCGGACAAACCTCCAACACCGCATCACACAGAGAACGTGGGCATTGGTACTCCCGTCACTCAAAGGGAACAACCATCTCCAAGTTCATTAGAAAAAGAGGAAGTCCTCTATTCGCAGCAACACTGGAAAAAGTGAACATCTGCAGCAGTTTAATGAAAACTGCATTTCGTACAGCAGCAAATCCGGCAGAATCGTTTTGGATACAGCATCTAAATCCACAAACGAATATGTTCAGAATGCCAAATAAGGCATATGTCGGAAAGCCACTAAAGACGGGAAGTGAAGTACAAAACCGGAGAATACCGGAAAAACGAGAACCGTCAATCCCAAAAAAGTGGTATCATTTGGAAGGAGACACTCTGATAGTAGATACTGAACCAGGTAAATACGTTGGTATCAGAAAACAAATACAGAGCCTGATCGACTTACCAAAGATCAATGAGGATGCTATAGCCAAGTGGTCAATTAATAGAACTCAAAGGTTGCTAGCATGGATCATCGACCATATCCAAGCGTCTCATCAAGAAATTGATATCATCAGTCAGATAATCTTAGCACTTAAAGATAGATTATCAGACAAGAAAAAAGATACAGAGACGAAAAGGATATCAAAACTCGGATCAACATGGCTTAAAATTCGGTTTGTACACCCTTTGATTGAGAAATTGGATCTCAAAAGGGTATTCACATGCAAACAGGCGTTACTCCTCGCCAAAGACCGAGCAGAAATACTTCCGACAATGAAAGTGTCAAGATACTTGACAACTAAGTTGGAGGATGTGCTATGTGACCGTGCCAATGATAGTTCAACAGACAACGCACAAGAAGAACTATGTGATCCTGAGACATGTAAATGTCATGTATTCATAAAGAAAGAATACAGAGAAGAAGAAAAACATGTGATCACACACTCATCAAAGCTGAATATATCCAACAGACTTAAGATGTTATTATCGAGAGGTGCTAGATATAGACTCTTTGAGGATCCGAAAACTGTCACGGAGGAAGTAATGTACGCTATAGATGAATACATCATGCATTACTTCCCAGATGAGAAATACGAACCTCTATGTATTTTTTTAAAAAAAGCGGCAAAAAATCAAATCGGAAAGCTACCGCAGATGGATGTTATTGATGAATTCAAACAAGTACAGAAGGAACTGAAGGAAATTAAAAAACATTTGATTTTTACCAGAATCGACAAAACGACACACGATCTGGCAGTATGTTGTAAGAAATACTACAACACAAAACTAAACGAGCACATCGGTAACAGAATTGTGTACGCAGAGGTTCCGAAAGATCAGATAAATCCAACGATGAAAAGGATCGAAGACATCAACAAGAAACATGGTTTCAGAAATACGGAAAATTTGCCATATTTATATGGAAATCCGAAGATGCATAAAGACCCTCCGAAGTTTAGATTCATAGCTGGAACTTCGAACAAAACACTGGATGTCAAATACATCAACTCTAAGGTAATGCCTGCGCCCTTCACAGCCACAACAGACATGTCAAAGGAAATGTCTGGGATACTTAAGACTTTCATGGAAATAGTTAAAAAAGCTGAAAAAGTGGAATACGAAACAACGAATATAAGAAAGTATTTTATAATTCAGAATGTAGATGAAGTTGCACAGTACATCAAAAGCAACTACTCAACTCTCCAACAAATGAAGGTAAAGACATATGATTTCTCAGATATGTACACGAACCTCCCCCATGATAAGATTAAAAAAGTTATCAACGAATTAATCAGCAAGTACATGGACGGGCAGATAATGGTTAGAGACAAAAGAAGTGGAATTGGTAAAGACTTTTACCTTGACAAAAGCTACGATAAAGATGTTCAAGTAGCATACGAAGAGAGCAAAGTTAAAGAACTACTCAGCACGATTCTATCTAATGCTTACATTAAGAATGGAGAACTTATGCTCAAACAAAGCCATGGTATACCGATGGGTTCTCAATGCTCACCACATATTGCGAACTTATACTGCTTTGGCATTGAAAAACAATGGGTGGAAAACGTCATTTCACAGAAAGGTATTGGGGCAGCGATAAATAACAAAATCATATTCAGATACATTGATGATTTTTTAATTTTCAGCCACAATGACCCAAGCCCACCACCGAGTGAGATGTATAAAATGTCATATACAGATACATCAATGGGCAACAACGATGTAGTATTCCTTGGGATGAGAATCCGGTTGGAAGAAAGGCCGAGAGGACACCCGTTCGTACGACTTTCAATATGGGATAAAGAAAATCTGTTTAATTTCCAACCCATTAAGTATACCAGTTCGGAATCCAACGCACCGAAAAGCCTAGGACCAGGTATTCTAAAAGGTGCCATGTACAGAGCCGCTACTAATATCAATAACGATTTCGACTTATACCTTGAAATTGAGAAAGTGCTATACCGTCTGAGAAGTCGCGGATACTCGAAAAACAGTCTGTTCCCCCAATATAAAGACTTTGTACTGGGTACATACTGGGATTTCCCAAAACAAAGGGAAAGTCTTCATCATCATTTCTTTGAAATCAATCGGAAATATGACAACGGAAGACCAGTATCGAAAGAAAAACAGACAATCCAACAACATTATAAAGTCAATGGAAGGGATGACATTTATAATATGCTGTTGGACAAGAGAATTGGATATGCGAAATTAAGGAGGAATGACAACACATTGGTGACATCATTTAAAATTGCCAGTCAAGCGATTATTAAAAACAAGAAGGAATGTCAGCAATGCAAAGCTATAATCTCTGACGACACTGAATCACTGGTCAATGATATCAACATTAAATATCACACTGGAATATTCAAAACAGCAAAATTCTACAAGGAATTTAAAGAGATATTGCCTATCAATGTCAGTATCCTTTCATACAAAAAGGGTATAACAACTCGAGTAGTAGTCAACAAAGATAACAATCACGAATGTCACATGTTGATCGGATGTACGGAAGGTGGATTTTTCTTTCCAATTACAGCAAGATACACGGAAAAGGAAATTCAAAGTCAGCTACTCGAAAAGAAGGATCCAGAAAAATCCGATATCGCTGACAACACGTCGAAAGACTTGAAAGTAGTACAAAAGGAGCAGAAGTCAGAAGAGTCTGGAAAAACTGAAGTACCAAACGATGATTATTGGTCCACCTTCATTGATAATAAATTCCCTATTACGATGCACACGCAACCAGCAGAAGGACTTCGTAGTGGGGAATGTGGCTGGGCAACTGTTAACTTCATAGCAGATCACCTCAAAACTGAAAGAATCAGAATATCGAAGATGTTTAAGATTCAATTCCGACTCGCAGAGCAAGAGCTTAAGTTAATTGGAGAGAACTTGATGTTCTCATTTAACCCAGATGGTTGGTTTCATCAGATAGTTATTTATGAAACAATAAGAATATATCTGGGACTAGAAGTAACACATGTGACAACCCATGAACAGCTGAAAACAATCACAGTAGGTCCAACAGAACAAGAAACTATTGTCATTCCATACATCATAGTGTCACGTAGAGCAGCCTACACACATTACATCGTCTTTATTGATATAAATTCTAAATACAAGGGATTTGATATAATCAATCCAACTCCAGATTGTAATGGGATAGAAGATATCATGACGAAGTATCCGTTGAAGGAATACGAATACCACGTTGTAATGAAAACAACGAAAGATATTCCTCCAATAGACTTGTCTGCACTGGCAATAACAGAGTCACCAGCAAAGGATAATTCCACAACAAAAACTACAGAAGTGGAAATTAAAAAATTCACGGACGAGGAGGATGTAACAGATCTTGAGACAATGATTTCGGCAATCGAAAAAGCGGACAAAATGAAGCCCAAATCGACACCGGGAAAAGTCAATAAGATAGAGATAAGGGCCGTATCACCACCAAAGATATGCCAGGATAATATACCGACCCTGTACATATCGCCGATGGTGAAGATACCACCATTACCAGTACTACTATCACCAGTGTTACCAAGACCATCAATAATTCCAATGACAATACCAATAACGATACCGAAGATAATAAAAATGGAACCTTCGGTAATGCAAAAAATTATATCGCTACCATCAAATAGTTTTCAGAAGACGCTAGTCACTGTAAATAATGCACTTACGGTAGCCCCACCAGCAATCCCGACATTGATGCCAGCAACGATTTCAAAGGTATCACAATTGGCACCGCCGACTGTACTTCAAAAGAAGACACAAGTCATTGCAAATGATGAACTCACACAGGTCCCGCCGATAATTCCAACAATGATACCAACACCAATTACAAATTTATCACAATCGACACCGTCAATTGTACTTCAAAAGAATACACAAGTCAGTGCGAGTGATGCACTTACACAGGCCCCGCCGATAATTCCAACGCTGATGCCAGCAAGGATTTCAAAAATATCACAATTAGCACCGCCGACTGTAATTCAGAAGAAGACACAAGTTATTGCAAATGAGACACCTACAATGGCCCCACCTGCAATCCCAACGTTGATGCCAGCAACGATCTCAAAGGTATCACAATTGGAACCTCCAACTGTACATCAAAGTGTGATTCAATCTATGAAAACGATACAATTACCGATTGTATCACCATTGGATCTGGATCATAATGATGTGGATATGATCGATATGCCGTCACCAGCAACAGTACAACTGGATACGGACACTGACATGGTAATGGAAACTATGTCACCAGAGACGCAGGAATCACCGGAGCATAGATATGCTGGCGTAATGACTCCATCCAAAGACAGGATGGAGTCACCACCAATAACTCCGATTAAGATTAAGACTCCACTGAAAATAAAGACGCCTCTGAAGATCGAAACTCCGACTAAAATAATTCCACAAACCCAACAAGCATGTTGGGATGGAAAGAACCTCGAATTAATACGAAGTTTGTCAAAAGAAAGACAGTTGGAGAAAATAGTCACCACATACAGACTAAGATCAACTACACCACAAACAGTAGCCAGGAAGATGGAAACACCACCTACTGTAAGCAGTAAAGCCACGAATTCCGGAACAACAATACCGATTACACCACAAAAGGTATCAAGAGTACTAACATACACAGATACAGAGAATATCGGTAAAACTTGCAAATATTGCAATAAATCCTGGAAGTCATTTATTGACCATATCAATAAATGTGGAATATTCAGAGCATCAAAAGAATATCCAACATATGTTGATGAAGATGATAACACTTCATTTACGGTCACTGAATACAAAACGGATCCTCGAAATAGTATTGTAACTGTTACAAAAGATGAGACAGAAACTCATATGTTATCTATCAAAAAGAATGGCAAGTTGGCAACACAAACGGTCGCTGATGAACCAGAGAGAAGCAGTAACAAGAGACTGAACTCACAGAGTCCAATGCGAATTGTGAGAATCAAAAAATACCTGAGCAACCGGAAAAGGCTTAAAAATGAGTGTACTGAACATAAGTTGGCACAGAAAATGAAACTTAAAGAAGTACAAAAACAGAAATTAGCAAAGGGAAAGGAAAAGAAGAAACTGAAATTGGTAAAAAGACTCAACTCGCAGAGTCCAATGAGACCGATGCTCAGAAGAAATACTCGAAAGAAAAGAAGCAAACAAGATGAACATGATTCTTCAGATGATATGAGTATTTCACAGAGATCTTCAACTCCAGATATCCCTGATGCTAAGGAACAATTATCAGACTTTGATAATTAAAAACACTTTCTACATTTATTGTAGAAAAGTGCTCCACTAGTAGTGAGCTACGAACTAGTAACAGCAAAAAATATGTTTTTTTTATTTATGAACATGAAACACAAAGTAACTACATTCCAGTCCTGCAAACTGGAATGACTCAGTCTCAACATTTGACTGACTTACTTCTACACCATACTGATGAGAGAGAATAGAGGTAAGAGGTATATGGATTACTCTCGAAACCTATAGTTACTTTAATATGCTAAGTTGCGCATCACCCTTAGTCACTGTATTTAAAACTAATGTTAAATTATCTTTATGTTTTTATGATACAACACAGTTGTAATTTTTACAAAATCGAACATACAACCCCCCCTCTGTTCTTCAATCTTCAAAGGAGCATTTCTGAATATGTTCAGAATGCTTATTATGTTTAGTTTTCTTTTTTGTTCAAAGTTTACGTTCGTTGCTTTCAAGTTAATTTGCCTACTAAGACTACTTCACTTTTTAATAATCAGTTTTTTTTATAGAACTCTGCATGACTTTAGTGAGGAGAAGAACACAACCTGATGACTTGACATTAATATTTGCATCTTTGAGTTCGAATAACGGAGGTCAAGTATTAATTCAATCACCACAACATGATAAAGAAACATTAAGGAGAGCAATATACGACACAGCTACTAGTGTCCCGACATCTCCATTGGACTCTAATTCGGATTTAATAAGGGTGGGAGGTGCTATAAAGAAAGTGAATCCACCAAGACGAGTGGTTCCAGCTCCCCAACCACACATTATGAAGGCTGAGTTTGTTAACATTTTTACTTCGTCGTTGGAGTATCAGGACAGGCCAGCACCTAGGCGACGTCCACCGACAGGAAAAAAAAGAAAAAAACAGATTCCGATTCCGATAAAGCTACGAGTTACACATTATCACCCACTGCTACCACTGTTACAAGGGCTTATAAAAAAAGTTTGATGTGAATTTTTTTTTGTTTTGAAAAGCGATTCATCGATAAAACAGCTACTGGAATTGCCATTCCAGTACTTGTATCCTGTCAGTTTTCGTATTCTTGATTGTTTTATTTTTCTCACACACACAACTCATAACCTCCGTTACGTTACAACAGGCGCTAAGCTTACTATGTCAGAGCACAGTGGTAGCGCCACGAAATATGATATTCGAACTACTGATGAGAGAATTAAGTACCAGGCGTGGATTAGAAAAACTGCTAAAAAAGAACAAATGAAAGCTCTACGATATGAGGAAGTAGAAGAAGTTGCTAACAATGTTGGCGCAAACATATCTGACGTATTAAATATGTTACAAAACGAATTGAACAACCAAGGAGTAACTTGTTCAGTACCAGTATGTAAGACACAGTGGGATCAAATGGTTAGTGGTGATTACAGTATTGCTGTCTGTCCATTCTGTAGATCAGCTTCGTTAGTCATAGCTGGTAAGACTGTTGTTTGTAGATGTGGGTTTTGTTTAAACATGTCGAATGATATTTCATCTTTATACTCTGTTACTAAAAGTATAGCTTCTTGTCAGTATTCACATTCTGCTGTTGGTTGTGTTAATCCTGGTGGAGGTATCTTTTCATTTTCTGACGTTACAACCACCAGACCAGTTTCTTCTGTTCGATTACGTGAGACTCTGGCTTCTGTTCTTTCTCAATTTAACGATTCCGATGTCGATGTTGACCAACTCTGCGGTCTTTCTCAACAACATCAAAATGATACAATTCCTCAATTTTCGCAGTCTTCAGCTTGTCGTGATGACGTTTTTCTGATGTTCAATTGCACGGATTGTGGCTTCATGAGAGTTGTGTTGTAGGATATTAATATATCACTTTAGGATCACATTCTTGTGTTGTTTAACACGAGGAAGAGTCTCAATGTCGTTATCTCTCATTGATTTTTGATTTGGTAGTTTCTCTTTTGTTGTTTTGTTGATTATTTTAATTCATTATCAGAAATCTAAATTACCACAAAATGGGAGGAAGTTCTTCGAAGGAAAAAGAAGTGGCGGAGATGGCTGCTACTCAGGAAAAATTAGTTTTAAAGAAGATGAGAACATCAAAAGGTAGAGAGGTATGCTAACTATCTAATATTTGACTGATAAGTTCATAACCATAATAGTACTCTCTAGTATTAATAATAGACTCCATTATTAATACTAACTCTTTCAATACAATTCTCATATAACGTACAACTTACGTAAATTATTCACAGGAATGCTATCAGGCAAAAGATGACTATTTCACATGTCTTTCACACCCACCACCTGGAGTACAAGGACAGCCATGCATGGAGGCGATGGAAAAAATGAATGAAAACTGTCCGAAGAGTTGGCAGAACTACTTTGCTGAAGGTATGAAGAAAGAACATATTGTGATGAGTCAAATTAAGAAACTCGAAACGTAAATAGAAGTTACATGTAGTGCCGCTATTATACTTCATTGGATCGACATCTAACAGGGACTGTTAACCTAAAGGTCTCTTATGATTAACGCGTCAACACTCAGAATCTCAACAGAGAGTGAGCAGAGAGAATTATTACAATTCAAAAAAAAAAAAAAATTAAAAAATGGAAACCAACCTTTAAAACATAATTTCATCTCTAGGGCACTACGAACACAAATAGAATGCGGCGGTTTGAGTATTGGAATGCACATTAATTTTGAAACTGAATGGTACTTTTTTTTTTTTGCTAACTAATTACTCGACAGAAATAACAAGAAATGCCTCATAAAGCCTCTACCGTGAGCAAGAAGCCTTCAGCAAAGGGAAATGCTAAGAAAAAACCTTTAACGAAGTCACAGGTGGCTCTCAACTCGCTTAAGAAGGGTGTTGCAACAACAACAAGAGATGTAGACCAATTGTCTTCGACTATCAAAAATTCATCTGAGGTAGTACTAAATGACACAAACAACATTAAGAAAACTTTAGAAGAAAACATGAAATTGATGAGGGACCAGTTAACTGAATTCCGCAGAGAATTAGTAACCAGCGTTCCGTTGCCGTCATTCAAGAATGAGATCGGAACTCCAGGTGGTAATGTACTTTTCGATAAAATATTACACGACTTCTCAATTATTGGTCCGACTGAGTCATTTACTGGATTCGTCTTCAACGATTTGGGTAATCACTTGCTGACACCTGATGTCCCAAGAGTTGAACCTTCTCCACACTGGACACCTCCTGCTGACCCTACATATGAATCAGTCAGACGTATGCACAACCGTAGATTTGATTTCCGTCCTTGGGTTATTGTCTGTCCAAAGTCAACGGAAGAGGTATCGTGGTGTGTAAAGTTAGCAAAGGTGCTCAACAGAAAGATTCGCATCCGTGCTGGAGCTCACGATCACGCTGGTGAGTCCAACGCAACTGATGCACTTCTCATCGATTGCACTGCACTTCGTGAATCTACTTACAAGAAGATTGATGAGAAAGGAGGTGAGCTCACTATTGGAACCGGATGGAAGTTTATTGAATTGTTTAGAAAACTCGGTGAGCAACCAGATACAAAAGATATCCAACTAGCATTCCCTCACGGAACTTGTCAAAGTGTTGGTGTTGCTGGGTACTTACTAGGAGGAGGTTGGGGACCATACACTCGTCAACATGGAATGTGTTGTGAAAGTCTGGTAGCAGCAACGGTCGTTCTTGGAGACGGAACTATCGTAAAACTCAGAGACGGACCAACAGCAAATCCAGCAGACCAACAGCGTAACGACGACCTCCTCTTTGCCCTCCGTGGTGGTGGTGGTCCCAGCTACGGAGTTGTGACATCGATGACTATAAAATGTTTCAGCATTGCTTCAACACATAATTACACATTCTCAGTTCATTGGAATGCACCTGACATCAAACCGACTGAACCACATGCGAAGACTTTGAATGTGGTGAAGCGTTGGCAAAACCTCCTCGTTGAGGACACTCCAGGGCTGACAGGTACCAACCTTCAGATTACGGCAAAGTATGTTGAGAAACCAGACTTCAATGACCCAGCTCAGGGTAAGGATTCTGAATTAGAATGTCAGTTCTATGGATACCTTCAGTCTGTTACTCCTTATGATGATGACTCTTTCGCAGTACTTGTAAACTCTTGGTTTCCTGACGCACCACCATGTGATATTGAACTTCACAGAATAGACGGAATGGTAACTCAGTTATTCTCAACTCAGTTATTCTCAAACTGGGCTAGACAAGGACGGAACTGTAAGAGAGGTCATTTAGCCGATGCTAAAAGACGTTTAGCTGAATCACTGAAGAACATGGATAACAAATTTACGATGCTAAAGAACCCTGCCACTGGTGGTGACGAATGGCCTATTCAAGTGGAATACCTTCTTGAAGAAGACCGTCCAGATCCGCACATGATCACCAGTAGAATGGCAAAGGAGCCAACAGGACTGACTGATGAACAGTTTGAGTTCTTTATTCACACTCTTCACAGTGAGTTACTCCCAACTCCTGAAGATCATGCAGCAGCTACAAAGGATCCAGTCATGGGAAGAAACCCAGTAGCTACTTATTGTAACTTTAATGGTATCGCTGGACCGTTTTATAGAAATCCTGCTAAATTGGAGGAAAGTAAGAAACGTTGTTCATTCCCTTACCAAAACAGTTGTTATGTGATTCAGTATCAGGCTTGGTGGGAGGCATCCGCCGTTGATAATCAACGTCTTCACAACAGAGCAATGGACTGGATTCAGATTAACTCTCACAGGAAATGGGAATGTGGTGGTGTTGAGGGATCATTTATCTCGTTCAAAAATTCTGAAATTCCAGAGGAAGATTACTTCCAAGGAAACTACAACAGACTAATTGACATTAAGAAGAAGTGGTCAAAGGATCCAACCAACATCCTCAGATCCCGCAGGTCTATTATTTAGGTTTTCCCCCCTTCTATTTTATTGCAATAAAATGGTTTATTGCATTGAAATCCCCTCCTATCTCTTGTAGATTGCATAGTGGTAAAATTATGCTTTCCTTTCCTTCCATAAGTGATAGGTTTCTAACCCAGTACAAGTCAATTGTCTCGGATTAACCCCTTTCATCAAAAAAAAAAAAAAAAAAAAAAAAAAGAAAGAACGAACGAACGAAAAAAAAAAAATTAACAACCTAACGAAACCTTTCCCCATACCTGATGATCTTATTGTGTATCACAGAATCACGTCTTTCCCCCGTGAATTCCCTGTTTTTACTTTTCAAAAAAAGGAGGAGTTGAATTGTTGTTTATGTTCAGTAAAAAAAAAATAAGAATTATAAATTTTTTCCTTCATTTTTTTTTTTTCCTGTATTAAATACAGGTCAGTAAAAAAAAAAGAATGTTTACAACTACTTAACAGTCCTTATCTTTTCCTCTCTTTTTATTTTCCTTTTTTTGCACCCTCCTGAGTGACTCTGCAGCAAAAAAGTAAGATAAAACAAAACAAAAACAAAAAAAAACCATAAAATCGAAAGAGAGCATTCGGTAACACTAATTTTTTTTGTTAAGCTGAGCTCTCTGCAGAATAGAAAGAAAAGAAAAAAAAAAAAAAAAAAAATTGTTCACAAAAAAAGATATGCTTCAGCTGTAACAACAGCTAGACAATATCGACACAACCATACTATGAGAAATAACAGTGTGACAATAAACCGTTCGACTACCGAAAACAGAACTCATTCTGTCTTCCTTCAATATTGATAACAGTGAATGTTATTATTATTTACTTCAAACACAACAGTTATCTTTAGACATGCATTCCTATGACTCAGACGAACGAGTAAAAAGAAGGGATGTTGCTGAGGATACCCTCGACTGCATTAAAAAAGGTAAATGTGGAGAGCACCCAATCACCAACAACACTGCTAAAAGTTGGGTTTGGATTGAAGGGGAGGACTGTCCTGTGTTAGGTAACTCAACAGGTGGCAAACCATCTCCGCCTCCGACTTATAAAATTTATGAAGCAACTACTCTCTCTGTCTCAGAACGTTATCGAGATACTCCCCATTTGGGGGTTTTGAATTTCGCCTCTGCAAGGAATCCAGGTGGAGGCTTCCACACTGGTGCAAATGCGCAAGAAGAAAGCTTGGCTCGAAGTACAAGTATGTCACGTTTTAATGAATTAATAGTACATCATTTATGATGGTTTCATTGGTTGTTTATAATATAAAACTAAAAAACTATTCAAACAGCCCTCTTTCCATGTCTTGAGCAGTTTGAGAATGAGATGTACGCACCTAACTGGGAGGCAAGAAGTGGGTTTTACAGCCACACGATGATCTGCAGTCCGGATGTTTGTTTCTTTAAAAGTGATGATGGCAATCTAATCGATCCTTACTCTGCAACTGTTGTCTCGTCTCCAGCACCAAATGTTGGAGTGCTGACACGGAAAAGAGGAAGGACGTCATCTGGAAATCGAATGATTAACGGAATCTTAAAAGAAAGGATAAGAAGAATATTACATTGCTTTTCCGTAACAGGATCTCGTACTCTAATTCTCGGAGCCTGGGGATGTGGAGTCTTCGGAAACGACTCTGCCATGGTCGCTGCTCTCTTCGCTCAAGAAATTCTGAAACCAGAATTTAACGGAGCGTTCGATAAAGTTATATTTGCCATCATTGATAATAAGATTTGTGATGTGTTTGACAAGTCTCTGAGTGACAATGGTCTTACGAAGTGTTCTAAATAATAAATCCCCAGTAAGAAAAGCTTTGGTTGATCGAACCCCTTCATCTTACTGTTCTTTACCAATGTACTGATCTCTACCTAACCCACAGAGAACTTATTACATTATTTCTTCTCTTTCTTGTTCTTCATGAAAGTTATTAGTCAGCTTATCCTTTCGACTGCTGCTACTCACTTCTTGTTCTTAAATTTAATTACTGTTCTCTAAACTAACTAGAACAGGAATCTCTTTTATTATTATTAAATGTTTTAATCCAAAGTTAACCTTATAATATTAACCAGTCCCTGTAACATGAGTCGGGATGTCTGTTTCAGAATCACAACAGAGTATTGATGACGATGTGTTGGAGGAACTTCTCACAAAAGATGATGTTAGTGGAGACCTCGGAACGTTAATGCGAAAGATTAAGAATGATGAGGAGTGGGATCGTTCTCAAATATCTGATTCATCTCGTCAAGATAAGAAAATAAAAGATGTTGAATCACCGCAATTCGCATACCCTATGTCTCCTGGCTCACCAGGAAGCATGCGAACTGTTAGGTCGGGTTTTGGCAATGCCTCGTCATCGAAAATGATCCGTCAGGCTGTTAAGACACAAAAACGAGAAGACGATGCAAAACACCAAAAAAAGAAATTTCAAGTCAACACTGACCTCCTCTTATCCAGACTTGAAGAAACACAAAAGGAACGCGAGTTGGCTGAAGAAGAACTCCGTAAAATGAAATCTAAGTATGCTGAACTGAAGATTGATCTGACTGAGTGGGAAGCAAAGGAGTTGATCTTTATAACAAATAAAGAAGAGATGAAGAAATATAAAGAAAAACTACAGAAATCAGATTCCCAATCCTTATCACTAGCTGAAGATCTTGCTGCCAGTAAAGACGCTATTGCTAAACTAACTGCTCAATTAAAGTCATTACAACTATCAGCATCAACAGACGACGCCGAACTCACAAACTTCAAGCTCCGAGAAGCGACAACACAGGGACAGGTTACATCCTTACAAAGAGAAGCAGCAGATAAATCTGTTGAATTGGACATCCTTAAAAAGAAACTCTCAGACACCACTACTGAAAGAGACAACTTAACAAGTGATATCAAAAATAAAAACGACGCTCTAGCAAAGAAAGAACGAGACTTTACAGACTTACAACAACAATCAGATTCTCAAATAAAGATTACCTTGGCTGAGGCAAGTACCGCAAAGGCTAACTCCCTACGAGAGTCTTCAACAGCTGCTGCCTTACAACAGGAAAATGATCGACTGACAGAAGCAATCAAAAACAAAGAAGAAGCAACTCGGAGTGCTGTTCAGTCGTTGCAGATGGAGGCAGCTGCGAAGGAGGTGGAAGTCCAAAATCTTGTAAGAAAATTATCTGAAAATACGAAAGAAAAAGACGCCTTAAAACAAGAAATCGACAGCAGAGACGAAATGTTGACAAAAAAGAGACAAGAATTAGTGGATCTCCAAGTGGAGTCTGATGAGCAGCTCAAAGTTGTTATGGCTGAAGCAGGCTCAGCACGGGCAGATGCCCTGCGAGGATCGTCCTCAGCTGCGGATTTACAGCGCGAAAATGATCGTTTGACTGCCGCTGGTAATGAAAGACAACTTCAGATCGATTCCCTCAGAGATCAAATCGACAACTCTATTGAGGCTCAAAAACGAGAGCGAACGACAGCAGATGCTGTGCGTGTCGACTTAGAAGATCGAATCCGCCAACAGTCAAAACTTGCTGAAGATCGAATGAACTCACTTGAGGAGATAAAAAATATCCAAAAACTACAAAGTGAGTCCGCTGACATTAACCAAACCAGACTACAGGCCGCTGAGCAACTAGTGCGAGAAAAGGAAGCTACGCTAACGAGATCAGCCAGAAGCTCATCGAAAATTAGAAAATCGTTTCGAAATTTGAATGCAGCTTTTCAGAACCGTTCGGAAACCGCAGAAAGACTACTGATGTTTTATGAGGATGAGATGTCGCAGAATGTTAACAAACAATTTCATGAGATACGATCTGAGGCTCGTCAAGAACTTTTATCATCTTCAGTTACTTCTATTCGAGGTAATCAAAGTGAAGTTGAATCAAGTCTTGCACAAGCACGTGAGATGGAAGTCAATCGCCTTCAACAACAGTTGGCTGAGTCAGAAACAGAATCTCTTACACTTCAAGCCCGTCAAAATCTAGTTGAGAATATTAAAGACAACATCTCTACAACTGATGATCTCATGAATGAAATAAAATGTGAAGCAATGCAACAAAGAAAATCAGAACTGATGTCGACTGCTGAAGCAGAACTAATCGTTGAGATTAAGGACTCAGTAATGAGCAATGCGGAGAACAAACAAATTGTTATGTCGGAAGTAGCATCTCAACTCCGTTCCGAAGACAACAACAAACTCATATCTGAAGTTCGACAACAATTACAACAAGAAGTCGCTTCATCCGAAGGACCTGAATTATGCGCTGAAGCCCGACTGGCATTACAGAAAAGCACCGTTGCCGAACTCAAAGCCAGCGAGGAATCTTTTTCGGTCATCAAGGAAGAGGCGTCAAAAGAGTTAATCGCAAGTGAGAAGGAATCAATAAAAAAAAGTGAAAATCACATGTCTCGAATCCGAAATTCCGCAGCCGACTCTCTACGAGATGAGATCAAAAGAGAAGAAGTCGAGGAAATAAAAAAATCACTCGTCAAAGAGATTGAAAACGAGCTCACGGAATCAAACGGTTCTGGACTCCTTGCTGAAGCAAAGGAAAAATTAATAACGGAAATGATTGATGAGCTGAAGGCAAGTGAAACTGCTAAAGTCAGTATTATTGATACAGCGACATCCAGATTGGAACAACAACTAGCTGAGCAAGAAGGATCAGATATCTTAAAGGAAGCTCGTCATCAACTGCTGAATGCTTCAAAACAAGAAATCAAAGCCGACAGCACTTCAATGAAACAAGTCAAGGAAGAAGCTCTACATGAACTTGCTAAAGAGTTATCAAAAAAACTTGAACAAGATCCGACTGCAGTGACCAGCGCCTCTAATAGTGCCAAAGACCAACTAGTCACTAAGATGTTACGAGAGGACGAAACCCAACTTCGTGAAGCAGCATTGCTGTCAGCTCAAGAAGAAGTTGCAAAGAGAGAAGGGAAAGAGTTGTGTTCTCAAGCACGCCAGCAGATATTCGAATCAACTGTCACAGAAATTAATCAAAATGGAGAAGCGATGGACGAAATTAAACTAAAAGCAGAATCACAAGTTCTTCAACAACACATCACTGAAATAGAAGATTCTCATGAAGTGCAGTCTGCTGCTTTTGAAGCCGCCGTATCAAAAGTAATCCCAACACTCGATTCGCAACAAATAATTAAACATGCAACCACTGCCTACCTAACTGGAGACAATCCTGACACTTATCAACTTCAGGAAGAAGCTAGAGCTAAGGCACTCTGTCAACTAATTGAAAACCTGAAGAGAGACAAGATGAATGACACAAATAAAGCAGCACGCGATTCTGTAGTATTTGATTTAATTAGTGTCATAAAGTCTGATCCAATGAAGTTGAGGGAACTAAGAGAGTCCGCAATGGAGGAGGTAAAGCAACAACTTCTCTCAGATGAGAGTGAACTCTCATACCTTGAGAATAAAGCTAGAGAACATATGCAACACGATCACATACTTATGAATGACATCTCAGAGAAAGCTTCTTTGAAATTACAATCAGAACTGTTGTCTGATCCAAAGGAAAGAGAGCTTCTTAGAAGAACAGCAACTGCTAACCTCACAAATGATGTGATGGCAATGAGAGATATTAGAGAAGATGCTGCAGCAGTAATCAAATCTGAATTACTACAAGATTCTTCAGAACGACAATCTCTTAAACGATTAATACAAGATGATCTCCTTCAATCATCTGGTTCTGAAATATTAATCGAAGCCAGAGAACAACTTCGAATTGGAACTCTAACAGAACTTCAGTCAAACTCATCAGAGATGGAATTGCTACGATCTGAAGTTCAAAATGAAATAATTTCTTCATTAAAAAACAATGAAAATACAATGAAGGACATCGAACAGAACGCTACTAATGAATTAATTCAACAAATGATAATGGATGATTCTCAGACGGAAAGACTTCGAAAATCTGCTGAAGAACAAATTCTCAAAAACGAAAAAAATGAAATTCTACAAACTGCCAGATCAGAACTAATCAAAGCAATGCAACAACAGCTTTGTGATGATGTTGATGTGATGGATGAATTGAAATTAAAAGTTAAAGAGGAAACTGCTGCGGATATTAAAAATAGTTCAGAAAATGAAACTGAAGCTGCGAAACTAGCACAGCAGCTAACAGCTGACGAGATGCTGAAAGATTCTTCCAAACTAGAATCAGTACTAATCAGAGAACTATCAGCGCAATCGAATCCATTACTGTACGAAGCCTCTATAACAATTGCTAGAGACTTATTGGGAAAGGATCCCGAGGTACGAAATGAAATTATTAAACACCTCGCTAGTCAACTCGAAGAAGACGATGGAGACGAGTGGGACGCCATCCGACAAGAAGCCCACCAACAGTTAGTATCTGAAGCAAAAAAAGACGACAAAACACGCAAAAAAGCTTTTAAAAAAGCCCAAGTCGAAGTGGCAGAAAAAGAAGGTAAAAAATTACTTGCGAAGGCACGCAACGAATTATTTGATTCTATTTATGATGAAGTGAAGGCTGACGAAGACGAGATGGACAAGTTAAAGTCAGCAGCAATTACTGAAATGAAACAAACCCTCGACGAGTCTGACATCCGAACTCTCGCTGAGAAAGAATTGATTACCAACTTAATACAAACTGACTCTTCAACACTACGAGAACAAGCTTTGAAATCCGCCCAAGAACAAGTAGCACTACAAGAAGGACCCACTCTCTATCAAGAAGCACGAAGAGAACTGTTAGAGGCATCAAAAGAAGAAATTCGTTCCGATCAAAAGTCAATGGCCGAAGTACAAACAGCTGTAAGAGATCAGCTAATTTCTAATATATTCGAATCGCCACAACTGATGGCACCAATTCGTAGTAATGTTATTTCTGAAGTTAAGAAATCCCTGGCGGAGGATGAGATTGACGATATTGAAAAACAAGTCGTAGAGGATATAAGAAAAGACTTTCTCGCATCAGAAGGTACAGCTCTTCACGAATCAGTCAGAAAACATGTTTTTGATAATGCCGTCAGTGAACTTAAGTCATCATCTTCATCAATGTCGTCAGTTACGGAGAGCGCGAAACAAAATGTCGTCGAGTCCCTGCTCGCAACTGACTCCACTGAACGCACGAAACTCAAAAAGCAAGCCTCCGATATTGTTATCGCAAAACTGACTGAAGAAATCGAATTAGAATCTGACGACATTCGAAGTAAACTGCGGTCAGAAATAGAAGAACGAATCGCCCAACAAGAAGGAGATTCCATTTGTGCGAAATCACGGGAACTTCTTACCGACGCTTCAGTAAAAGAAATAGAAAAGGACGACGAAGTAATGAAACAAGTATTTGAAGAAGCTCGTCGTGAGTTGGTCACTCGTCTGCTAGACGAGGACAAGGCACTGCTGCGAGACGCTGCGTTTTCCAAAGCCTGCGATGTGATCCTCAACACTGAGGAAGAACAATTGAAGGCCGCTGCTCGACGAGACATCCAAAAACAAATTTCCGAATCCGACGGACACGAACTCCGAATGGAGGCCCGTAAAGAACTTCTGCAATCAGAAAGGGAGGAGCTCTCCTCTTCAGAAACTGATATGGCTGCCATTAGAGAGGAGGCTATGAAAGTACTTAAGCATCAGCTGGCTGACGAAGTTCGTCAGGAAAACGAAAGCGCCCTTCGCAACGATTCCTATTTATCTTTGAAGGAGTCGGTCAGTCGGCAACTTGAAGCTGAGATTGCTGAAACTGAAGGCGCAGAGATCTGTGAGGAAGCGAGGAGACAACTCTCTGAAATGTCAATGAGGGAGTTGTTAGCTGATGAGCAGGTGTGCGCAGACCTTCGAACAAAACTTCGCAGGGCACTTGAAGATGACATCGCCCAAAACGAAGGTCCAGACATCTGTTCGGAGGTACGCAACCAACTGACTCGTGAACTCGCTGAAGAAATGCGGGTGGGGGAAGTTATGAAAACTGTTCCTCGGCTTGATGACAACACCACCTCTACTACTGAAATGTTACAAAGGGATTTCATTAATAATATAAAACATGATATTCATAATGAAGCTGCAGACTTACTTATCCCAAAGGCTGCTGTTGTTAACAGAACAAGAAAATCCGAATCTGACTCAACCGACAGCAGCAGCAGCAGCAGCAGCGATAAACGTGCAGCTGACTTGTCTCAGAAACGCCTTCGCAAAACTAAGAAGGCGCGTGATACCAGCGGTAGTACAAAACTAAAGGATCAGCTGATTATCTACAGCGACTCCACTAACAGCAGCAGCAGCGATAAACGTGCAGCTGACTTGTCTCAGAAACGCCTTCGCAAAACTAAGAAGGCGCGTGATACCAGCGGTAGTACAAAACTAACGGATCAGCTGATTATCGACAGCGACTCCACTAACAGCAGCAGCAGCGATAAACGCGGAACTGACTTGTCTCAGAAACGCCTTCGCAGAAGTAAGAAGGCGCGTGATACCAGCGGTAGTACAAAACTAACGGATCAGCTGATTGTCGACAGCGACTCCACTAACAGCAGCAGCGATAGCGAGAGATGTGTTGTAGAAGAATCTCAGAAATCAAAAAAAGTGAAAAAACAAACCCGAGATGGCACAAAAACTAAAACAACAAAACAAAAAAGTAAACAAGTCACGGACGACATCACAAAACAACATCTGAAGGATAAAAGAATCACTACTAAGGCTGCAGCTATCAAACGGTTGATAGAAAAAGAGAACGAATCCGACGAGATATTTACTCCACCCAAACCAACCAAAGTAATGATGCCTGACAATGATGTTTATGAAGGTGCTCTCAGTCCTAGAGAAGAGGAAGCTATTCGTTCATTAATTCGTTCTGAACTAAATCAACGAGAAGGAAAGGATTCACAAGGTCGTAAGTGGGAATGGTCATCCCCTCGAGAGAAGATGAAAACCTGGGCCTGTGCTGTTAGTGAAAGAGAACAAGCAGTCAAAGACAGACATCAAACACTACAACAACTTGAGTCTAACAATTCAGATATTGCTATTCTACCTCATTCAATGAATCCTCTAGTTGCTTCAACACCAACGGAAGCTGACTTAGAAGAACGCGAACACAAAGTGTTACAGAATTGGGATTCAATCAGGAAACGTGAAGAAGCTCTCCTACGGGGAGCCGCCCCGTTGAGACAGATTCAAACCCCTCACGATATCAATAAAAGTGATGATTGTTATTCATCAGTTGAGGGGAACTTATCACCACCTGATCTCGATAATGTAAGAACTGAAGTGAAGCAGACAAACATTCAAAGTTCTGATGCCACAACCATTCTCAACAAATCATCCACTGAGCCTACATCTTCTTCATCATCTCCTCTAACACATCGAGAACCAGAGTCAGTAGAGACTGCACATCTACGCAATCTAATTCGAAGAGAACTACGACATGAGTTGCCAAAAGATTCGACGAGGGGATATCCGCGACAGCGTCTTATTGCTGCACTTGAATCAGAGCTTCACGACGTGAAGAGCGAAGTATCTGATCATCCGGAGCAGTTGCTCGTCTCAGACGACTCTGTAAGGTCAGCTATCCAACAAGAAATTAAAGAAAAGTTATGGGAACAAATCGTACTCCTCGATAAAAATGAGGGAGAGAAACAGCAGACCGAGTCTGAAATCAGTCGACTTGTTCGCGAGGAAATGCAAGAACTTCGTCACGCCGTAGCGACAGACCCTCAATCGAATAAAGTTTTAAAAGAAACCACTTCTGTCATTCGGCAGTCTGTTGACAATCAACTGAGTGAAGCAAAGCAACAGTCAACAATAACCAAAAGTGATATTATAACAGCGGAAGACTCTCTTGCAAAAGATCAGGAGCTATCTAAGTCGACTGCAGCTGCTAATGTTTCGATGAGAGAAAGTGAGCAACTGTCAACAATAACCAAAACTGACATTACAACACCAGAAGACGGGAATGGACCTCACTCAGATCAGGAAAAGTCCAAGTCTATTGCAGCTGTTGATGATTCGATCCCTGCAAGACAGCAACAGAATGCAGCAATCAAAACTATCCCTCGTGACCTTCCATCCGATGAGTCAGTTGAACTAGTTGAGAACAACAGAAGTTCAGACATTGTTGTTGGACATACTCTTACACAGAAATTAGAAATTGACATTAAAACACATGAGGACTCCAAAACAGATCTTAGAAACTCAGAACTGCAATCCAACACTTCGAGTGAGCACTTCAAAGAGACGGCTACTGATCTTCAACAACATCAGATTACTGCTACTGTGGATGATATCAATCCTTCTGTCACAGAGGTTTCAAATGATAGTAAGAAACATAATAAACAAGTCATCGATTCGAAGACGGAATTAATAAGCAACTCGACAGCCGCTGGTACGACAGAAGAACTCGTCAAACCAACTTCCGGAGAGCTACCCGACGGACTTGAGGGTGCGAAAACTTCAGACCAATACCCGTCAACTGACTCAACTATTTCTGAAGTTCTTGAGAAGGAACAAACATCAGATGATCTCAATGTTGTTATTAATCAAACTACCTCACTCAATCTAAAGGATGATATCGTAATTCAAAACCCAACAACAGTAATAATTGATTCAACTACTCCCGTCGACAGCCAGACAGCTGTAGTTGACCTTAAGACAGGAGTGGTTTCTAAGAATCCAGAGATTACGTCTTCTTCTGGAGAAGTGCTTTCGGAATCAGAGGAAGCAGCAATCGATCCCGAGACAGGTGCGGTCATCATAAATCCAATATCAGCGAAGCTTGATCCAACCACTGGCGAGATCCTTCCTGAAGGTGAGATTGCAGCATTCGATCCGAAGACGGGAGTAGTAATTAGGAATCCGAAGACAGTTGTTATCAATCTAGCTTCTGGTGAGATTCTTTCCGAAGGTCAGGAGGGTGAGAAGGCTGTACTCGATCTCAAGACAGGTGCGGTTATTCGAAACCCAACAACAGTGAGACTCAATCCAACTACTGGTGAGATCCTCCCTGAAGGAGTTATGGCTGTAGTTGACCCGAAGACGGGAGCTGTTGTAAAGAATCCGAAGATGGTAAAAATCGACTCGTCTACTGGAGAAATGCTTCCCAAGGGAGAACAAGCAGTAGTTAATACCGAGACAGGTGTTGTTATTCGAAACCCAACAACGGTGAGACTTGACCCAACCACTGGTGAGATCCTTCCTGAAGGTGAGATTGCGGCAATGGATCCGAAGACGGGAGTAGTAATTAGGAATCCGAAAACAGTTGTTATCAATCCAGCTTCTGGTGAGATCCTCCCCGAAGGTCAGGAGGGTGAGAAGGCTGCACTCGATCCCAAGACAGGTGCGGTTATTCGAAACCCAACAGCAGTGAGACTCGACCCAACCACTGGTGAGATCCTCCCTGAAGGAGTTATGGCTGTAGTTGACCCGAAGACAGGAGCTGTTATTAAGAATCCGAAGATTGTTAAAATCGACTCGTCTACTGGAGAGGTACTTCTGGAGACAGAGGAAGCAGCATTCAATCCTGAAACGGGATTCATAATCCGAAACCCAAAACCAGTGAGACTCGACCCAACCACTGGTGAGATCCTTCCTGAAGGTGAGATTGCGGCGATGGATCCGAAGACTGGAGTAGTAATTAGGAATCCGAAGACAGTTGTTATCAATCCAGCTTCTGGTGAGATTCTTTCCGGAGGTCAGGAGGGTGAGAATGCTGCACTCGATCCCAAGACAGGTGCGGTTATTCGAAACCCAACAACAGTGAGACTCAATCCAACTACTGGTGAGATCCTCCCTGAAGGAGTTATGGCTGTACTTGACCCGAAGACGGGAGCTGTTGTAAAGAATCCGAAGATGGTGAAAATCGACTCGTCTACTGGAGAAATGCTTCCCAAGGGAGAACAAGCAGTAGTTAATACCGAGACGGGTGTTGTTATTCGAAACCCAACAACTGTGAGACTCAACCCAACCACTGGTGAGATCCTTCCTGAAGGTGAGATTGCGGCAATGGATCCGAAGACTGGAGTAGTAATTAGGAATCCGAAAACAGTTGTTATCAATCCAGCTTCTGGTGAGATTCTTTCCGAAGGTCAGGAGGGTGAGAAGGCTGCACTCGATCTCAAGACAGGTGCGGTTATTCGAAACCCAACAACTGTGAGACTCAACCCAACTACTGGTGAGATCCTCCCTGAAGGAGTTATGGCTGTAGTTGACCCGAAGACGGGAGCTGTTGTAAAGAATCCGAAGATGGTAAAAATCGACTCGTCTACTGGAGAGGTACTTCTGGAGACAGAGGAAGCAGCAGTCGATCTTAAAACAGGTGCGGTTATCAGAAATCTAAAACTCGACTCAACCACCAGTGAGAGCAGCTCTTCAAAACAAGCCTCCCAAAGCGGATGTGAGAAGATCGAAAATGTTGAAACTACCACAGCTGAAGTAACGACTGCTCAGAAAGAGATAACAGCTGAAGTAACGACTGCTCAGAAAGAGATAACAGCTGAAGTTACGACTGCTCAGAAAGAGATAACAGCTGAAGTTACGACTGCTCAGAAAGAGATAACAGCTGAAGTTACGACTGCTCAGAAAAAGATAACAGCTGAAGTTACGACTGCTCAGAAAGAGATAACAGCTGAAGTAACGACTGCTCAGAAAGAGATAACAGCTGACTCCATAAATGAATCGCCTTCAGTGTCAACCAACTCAACTAAAGAAGTATCGCATCACTCTTGTGAAAAGAAACTGGAGACTATCGAACTTATTGGTAACTTACAAAATATAGAAGTCACTGAGGAAAGTAAAAAACAACAAGACTCTCTCAACCAATCTCTATCTGATAGCAGGACACCAACTAGGAACAGTATTTCATCTGAAATGATAACAGCAACTACACGAAGAGTATTAGAAGGCAGTGATGACTGTTCATTACCTGATAGTGATTCTTTACTTTGTTATCGAACTCCTGATCAAAAGTCAAATTTCAAACCTACCGAGTTTTCAGAAATCTATGATGACGTTGTCCTAAATCCTGACTCACCAGATCTAAGCAGATCAGCAGCACTCGCTGACCAGTTGGAATACTCAGATGTTGAAGGAGATAAGAAGACAAGAAAGAAGAAGAAGAAGATTACTAAACAACAATCACTCAATGAAATAACAGTAGATGGCAGTCCTTTATTATCACCACAACCAATAATAAGACCACTTCGAAAGGCAACTTCTGCAAAGAAAACCAAACCCCTGAAGCCAACAACGCCATCTACAGTTAGCAGAACAGTCACATCCTCAAAGAACAAGTCTGCTCCGATATCAGCAGCTGCTACGGATGCCGCTAAAAGAGCCACAGAACGAGTACGGAAAAAGCTTTCTGAATCAAAGAAACATGTCGAAAACAGTCAAACAGCTGCAAAGAAGACTCCGATAAAGAAGAAGTCAGGTATCCCTGCTCGGAATAGAAGTTCTACTGTCAAGGTGACTAACTCACCAGTAGCAGTTATAACAAAAGTGAGATCATCTTCCTCTGTTAGAAAGGGTGGGACTGCATTACAAAAAATACCAAAACCAAAAATATCCAACATCGACAGACGTAGTTCTTCGTCATCCTCATCATCATCTTCGTCTCAAGAGACTCGGCAAGCAATTTCAGAAAAACTTTCTGATTACGCGAAACATACAAAGTTACTTGTCATGGACCCAAAGACCGGAGTAATAATTAGCAATCCGAAGGCTGTTGTTATCAATCCAGCTTCTGGTGAGATCCTCACCGAAGGTCAGGAGGGTGAGAATGCTGTACTCGATCTCAAGACTGGTGCGGTTATTCGAAACCCGACAACAGTGAGACTCAATCCAACTACTGGTGAGATCCTCCCTGAAGGAGTTATGGCTGTACTTGACCCGAAGACAGGAGCTGTTATTAAGAATCCGAATATTTTTAAAATCGACTCGTCTACTGGAGAGGTACTTCTGGAGACAGAGGAAGCAGCATTCAATCCTGAAACGGGATTCATAATCCGAAACCCAACAACTGTGAGACTCGACCCAACCACTGGTGAGATCCTTCCTGAAGGTGAGATTGCGGCAATGGATCCGAAGACTGGAGTAGTAATTAGGAATCCGAAGACAGTTGTTATCAATCCAGCTTCTGGTGAGATTCTTTCCGAAGGTCAGGAGGGTGAGAAGGCTGCACTCGATCTCAAGACAGGTGCGGTTATTCGAAACCCAACAACTGTGAGATTCAACCCAACTACTGGTGAGATCCTCCCTGAAGGAGTTATGGCTGTAGTTGACCCGAAGACAGGAGCTGTTATTAAGAATCCGAAGATTGTTAAAATCGACTCGTCTACTGGAGAGGTACTTCTGAAGACAGAGGAAGCAGCATTCAATCCTGAAACGGGATTCATAATCCGAAACCCAACAACTGTGAGACTCGACCCAACCACTGGTGAGATCCTTCCTGAAGGTGAGATTGCGGCAATGGATCCGAAGACTGGAGTAGTAATTAGGAATCCGAAGACAGTTGTTATCAATCCAGCTTCTGGTGAGATTCTTTCCGAAGGTCAGGAGGGTGAGAAGGCTGCACTCGATCTCAAGACAGGTGCGGTTATTCGAAACCCGACAACGGTGAGACTCAACCCAACTACTGGTGAGATCCTCCCTGAAGGAGTTATGGCTGTAGTTGACCCGAAGACGGGAGCTGTTATTAAGAATCCGAATATTTTTAAAATCGACTCGTCTACTGGAGAGGTACTTCTGGAGACAGAGGAAGCAGCATTCAATCCTGAAACGGGATTCATAATCCGAAACCCAAAAACAATGAGACTCGACCCAACCACTGGTGAGATCCTTCCTGAAGGTGAGATCGCGGCAATGGATCCGAAGACGGGAGTAGTAATTAGGAATCCGAAGACAGTTGTTATCAGTCCAGCTTCTGGTGAGATTCTTTCCGAAGGTCAGGAAGGTGAGAAGGCTGCACTCGATCTCAAGACAGGTGCGGTTATTCGAAACCCAACAACTGTGAGACTCAACCCAACTACTGGTGAGATCCTTCCTGAAGGTGAGATCGCGGCAATAGATCCGAAGACGGGAGTAGTAATTAGGAATCCGAAGACAGTTGTTATCAGTCCAGCTTCTGGTGAGATTCTTTCCGAAGGTCAGGAAGGTGAGAAGGCTGCACTCGATCTCAAGACAGGTGCGGTTATTCGAAACCCAACAACTGTGAGACTCAACCCAACTACTGGTGAGATCCTCCCTGAAGGAGTTATGGCTGTAGTTGACCCGAAGACGGGAGCTGTTGTAAAGAATCCGAAGATTGTTAAAATCGACTCGTCTACTGGAGAAATGCTTCCCAAGGGAGAACAAGCAGTAGTTAATACCGAGACGGGTGTTGTTATTCGAAACCCAACAACGGTGAGACTCGACCCAACCACTGGTGAGATCCTTCCTGAAGGTGAGATTGCAGCAATGGATCCGAAGACTGGAGTAGTAATTAGGAATCCGAAGACGGTTGTTATCAATCCAGCTTCTGGTGAGATTCTTTCCGAAGGTCAGGAGGGTGAGAAGGCTGCACTCGATCTCAAGACAGGTGCGGTTATTCGAAACCCGACAACGGTGAGACTCAACCCAACTACTGGTGAGATCCTCCCTGAAGGAGTTATGGCTGTAGTTGACCCGAAGACAGGAGCTGTTATTAAGAATCCGAAGATTGTTAAAATCGACTCGTCTACTGGAGAGGTACTTCTGGAGACAGAGGAAGCAGCATTCAATCCTGAAACGGGATTCATAATCCGAAACCCAAAAACAGTGAGACTCGACCCAACCACTGGTGAAGGTGAGATCGCGGCAATGGATCCGAAGACTGGAGTAGTAATTAGGAATCCGAAGACAGTTGTTATCAATCCAGCTTCTGATGAGATCCTCCCCGAAGGTCAGGAGGGTGAGAAGGCTGTACTCGATCTCAAGACAGGTGCGGTTATTCGAAACCCAACAACTGTGAGACTCAACCCAACTACTGGTGAGATCCTCCCTGAAGGAGTTATGGCTGTAGTTGACCCGAAGACGGGAGCTGTTGTAAAGAATCCGAAGATTGTTAAAATCGACTCGTCTACTGGAGAAATGCTTCCCAAGGGAGAACAAGCAGTAGTTAATACCGAGACGGGTGTTGTTATTCGAAACCCAACAACGGTGAGACTCGACCCAACCACTGGTGAGATCCTTCCTGAAGGTGAGATTGCAGCAATGGATCCGAAGACTGGAGTAGTAATTAGGAATCCGAAGACTGTTGTTATCAATCCAGCTTCTGGTGAGATCCTTCCTGCAGGTGAGATTGCGGCAATGGATCCGAAGACTGGAGTAGTAATTAGGAATCCGAAAACAGTTGTTATCAATCCAGCTTCTGGTGAGATTCTTTCCGAAGGTCAGGAGGGTGAGAAGGCTGCACTCGATCTCAAGACAGGTGCGGTTATTCGAAACCCAACATCAGTGAGACTCAACCCAACTACTGGTGAGATCCTCCCTGAAGGAGTTATGGCTGTAGTTGACCCGAAGACGGGAGCTGTTATTAAGAATCCGAAGATTGTTAAAATCGACTCGTCTACTGGAGAGGTACTTCTGGAGACAGAGGAAGCAGCATTCAATCCTGAAACGGGATTCATAATCCGAAACCCAAAAACAATGAGACTCGACCCAACCACTGGTGAGATCCTTCCTGAAGGTGAGATCGCGGCAATGGATCCGAAGACTGGAGTAGTAATTAGGAATCCGAAGACAGTTGTTATCAATCCAGCTTCTGATGAGATCCTCCCCGAAGGTCAGGAGGGTGAGAAGGCTGCACTCGATCTCAAGACAGGTGCGGTTATTCGAAACCCAACAACAGTGAGACTCAACCCAACTACTGGTGAGATCCTCCCTGAAGGAGTTATGGCTGTAGTTGACCCGAAGACGGGAGCTGTTGTAAAGAATCCGAAGATTGTTAAAATCGACTCGTCTACTGGAGAAATGCTTCCCAAGGGAGAACAAGCAGTAGTTAATACCGAGACGGGTGTTGTTATTCGAAACCCAACAACTGTGAGACTCGACCCAACCACTGGTGAGATCCTTCCTGCAGGTGAGATCGCGGCAATGGATCCGAAGACTGGAGTAGTAATTAGGAATCCGAAAACAGTTGTTATCAATCCAGCTTCTGGTGAGATTCTTTCCGAAGGTCAGGAGGGTGAGAAGGCTGTACACGATCTCAAGACAGGTGCGGTTATTCGAAACCCAACATCAGTGAGACTCAACCCAACTACTGGTGAGATCCTCCCTGAAGGAGTTATGGCTGTAGTTGACCCGAAGACGGGAGCTGTTATTAAGAATCCGAAGATTGTTAAAATCGACTCGTCTACTGGAGAGGTACTTCTGGAGACAGAGGAAGCAGCATTCAATCCTGAAACGGGATTCATAATCCGAAACCCAAAACCAGTGAGACTCGACCCAACCACTGGTGAGATCCTTCCTGAAGGTGAGATCGCGGCAATAGATCCGAAGACGGGAGTAGTAATTAGGAATCTGAAGACAGTTGTTATCAGTCCAGCTTCTGGTGAGATTCTTTCCGAAGGTCAGGAGGGTGAGAAGGCTGCACTCGATCTCAAGACAGGTGCGGTTATTCGAAACCCAACAACTGTGAGACTCAACCCAACTACTGGTGAGATCCTCCCTGAAGGAGTTATGGCTGTAGTTGACCCGAAGACGGGAGCTGTTGTAAAGAATCCGAAGATTGTTAAAATCGACTCGTCTACTGGAGAAATGCTTCCCAAGGGAGAACAAGCAGTAGTTAATACCGAGACAGGTGTTGTTATTCGAAACCCAACAACGGTGAGACTCGACCCAACCACTGGTGAGATCCTTCCTGAAGGTGAGATTGCAGCAATGGATCCGAAGACTGGAGTAGTAATTAGGAATCCGAAGACTGTTGTTATCAATCCAGCTTCTGGTGAGATCCTTCCTGCAGGTGAGATTGCGGCAATGGATCCGAAGACTGGAGTAGTAATTAGGAATCCGAAAACAGTTGTTATCAATCCAGCTTCTGGTGAGATTCTTTCCGAAGGTCAGGAGGGTGAGAAGGCTGCACTCGATCTCAAGACAGGTGCGGTTATTCGAAACCCAACATCAGTGAGACTCAACCCAACTACTGGTGAGATCCTCCCTGAAGGAGTTATGGCTGTAGTTGACCCGAAGACGGGAGCTGTTATTAAGAATCCGAAGATTGTTAAAATCGACTCGTCTACTGGAGAGGTACTTCTGGAGACAGAGGAAGCAGCATTCAATCCTGAAACGGGATTCATAATCCGAAACCCAAAAACAATGAGACTCGACCCAACCACTGGTGAGATCCTTCCTGAAGGTGAGATCGCGGCAATGGATCCGAAGACTGGAGTAGTAATTAGGAATCCGAAGACAGTTGTTATCAATCCAGCTTCTGATGAGATCCTCCCCGAAGGTCAGGAGGGTGAGAAGGCTGCACTCGATCTCAAGACAGGTGCGGTTATTCGAAACCCAACAACAGTGAGACTCAACCCAACTACTGGTGAGATCCTCCCTGAAGGAGTTATGGCTGTAGTTGACCCGAAGACGGGAGCTGTTGTAAAGAATCCGAAGATTGTTAAAATCGACTCGTCTACTGGAGAAATGCTTCCCAAGGGAGAACAAGCAGTAGTTAATACCGAGACGGGTGTTGTTATTCGAAACCCAACAACTGTGAGACTCGACCCAACCACTGGTGAGATCCTTCCTGCAGGTGAGATCGCGGCAATGGATCCGAAGACTGGAGTAGTAATTAGGAATCCGAAAACAGTTGTTATCAATCCAGCTTCTGGTGAGATTCTTTCCGAAGGTCAGGAGGGTGAGAAGGCTGTACACGATCTCAAGACAGGTGCGGTTATTCGAAACCCAACATCAGTGAGACTCAACCCAACTACTGGTGAGATCCTCCCTGAAGGAGTTATGGCTGTAGTTGACCCGAAGACGGGAGCTGTTATTAAGAATCCGAAGATTGTTAAAATCGACTCGTCTACTGGAGAGGTACTTCTGGAGACAGAGGAAGCAGCATTCAATCCTGAAACGGGATTCATAATCCGAAACCCAAAACCAGTGAGACTCGACCCAACCACTGGTGAGATCCTTCCTGAAGGTGAGATCGCGGCAATAGATCCGAAGACGGGAGTAGTAATTAGGAATCTGAAGACAGTTGTTATCAGTCCAGCTTCTGGTGAGATTCTTTCCGAAGGTCAGGAGGGTGAGAAGGCTGCACTCGATCTCAAGACAGGTGCGGTTATTCGAAACCCAACAACTGTGAGACTCAACCCAACTACTGGTGAGATCCTCCCTGAAGGAGTTATGGCTGTAGTTGACCCGAAGACGGGAGCTGTTGTAAAGAATCCGAAGATTGTTAAAATCGACTCGTCTACTGGAGAAATGCTTCCCAAGGGAGAACAAGCAGTAGTTAATACCGAGACAGGTGTTGTTATTCGAAACCCAACAACGGTGAGACTCGACCCAACCACTGGTGAGATCCTTCCTGAAGGTGAGATTGCAGCAATGGATCCGAAGAAGGGAGTAGTAATTAGGAATCCGAAGACTGTTGTTATCAATCCAGCTTCTGGTGAGATTTTTTCCGAAGGTCAGGAGGGTGAGAAGGCTGCACTCGATCTCAAGACAGGTGCGGTTATTCGAAACCCGACAACGGTGAGACTCAACCCAACTACTGGTGAGATCCTCCCTGAAGGAGTTATGGCTGTAGTTGACCCGAAGACGGGAGCTGTTATTAAGAATCCGAAGATTGTTAAAATCGACTCGTCTACTGGAGAGGTACTTCTGGAGACAGAGGAAGCAGCATTCAATCCTGAAACGGGATTCATAATCCGAAACCCAAAACCAGTGAGACTCGACCCAACCACTGGTGAGATCCTTCCTGAAGGTGAGATCGCGGCAATGGATCCGAAGACTGGAGTAGTAATTAGGAATCCGAAGACAGTTGTTATCAATCCAGCTTCTGGTGAGATCCTCCCCGAAGGTCAGGAGGGTGAGAAGGCTGCACTCGATCTCAAGACAGGTGCGGTTATTCGAAACCCAACAACAGTGAGACTCAATCCAACTACTGGTGAGATCCTCCCTGAAGGAGTTATGGCTGTACTTGACCCGAAGACGGGAGCTGTTATTAAGAATCCGAAGATTGTTAAAATCGACTCGTCTACTGGAGAGGTACTTCTGGAGACAGAGGAAGCAGCATTCAATCCTGAAACGGGATTCATAATCCGAAACCCAAAACCAGTGAGACTCGACCCAACCACTGGTGAGATCCTTCCTGAAGGTGAGATCGCGGCAATGGATCCGAAGACTGGAGTAGTAATTAGGAATCCGAAGACAGTTGTTATCAATCCAGCTTCTGGTGAGATCCTCCCCGAAGGTCAGGAGGGTGAGAAGGCTGCACTCGATCTCAAGACAGGTGCGGTTATTCGAAACCCAACAACAGTGAGACTCAATCCAACTACTGGTGAGATCCTCCCTGAAGGAGTTATGGCTGTACTTGACCCGAAGACGGGAGCTGTTATTAAGAATCCGAAGATTGTTAAAATCGACTCGTCTACTGGAGAAATGCTTCCCAAGGGAGAACAAGCAGTAGTTAATACCGAGACGGGTGTTGTTATTCGAAACCCAAAAACTGTGAGACTCGATCCATCCACTGGTGAGATCCTTCCTGAAGGTGAGATCGCGGCAATGGATCCGAAGACTGGAGTAGTAATTAGGAATCCGAAGACAGTTGTTATCAATCCAGCTTCTGGTGAGATCCTGCCCGAAGGTCAGGAGGGTGAGAAGGCTGTACATGATTCTAAGACTGGTGCGGTTATTCGAAACCCGACAGCAGTGAGACTCAACCCAACTACTGGTGAGATCCTACCTGAAGGAGTGGAAGCAGTGATTGATCCACAAACAGGTGCAGTAATTCGAAATCCAAAGTATGAGAAATTTGTTTGCAGCTCGAATTTGCGAAATAAGAGTACTGAGCCCCTAACTGTGGCGAAAAAGAGAGTAATTGAAAACGAAGAGTTGTCCATTTATGATGCTGGCAGTCCAGTTAGCGGTGTAGATGTGGCGCCTCCTCCTGACTTGGTATGTCTAAATGAAGTGTATTAGTGAGTAATTCTTATCAACTTAAACAATAATAATATCACAACTAACACTAACAGGACTCTATCTCAGACTCTTGTTTGTCACCATTAACTGTAGACTCTGTTGAGTCATTGGAACCAATTATCACGCTAAAGAATATAAAGTATAGCTGGTTTGTTACACGTCCTGAACATATCAAAGAAGATATTCTTCATTCTATTAGAGAAGATGTTTCTGATGTGATGATGATTGACTTGTCACAAGTTGTTATCGAAGCTGTTCGTATTGGAAGTGTTAAAGTGTACCTCAGGTTCATCCCAACAGGGTGTGTGTTTAGTTTGTTATATGTTAGTTATATTTGATACCTGATAATCTTTTTCTTAACACTGAGCAGTGTGTTTTGTTAGAACATCACATGCTGATTCTAACTTCAACTGAACCATTCAAATTAAAATAACAAACACAGAAATCAAACTGTCGAGGAATTGCTGGCCATGTTTCACTCTGCAACACCAATTCCTCTTTGCCGAACCCAAACTCTCATTAAGAGATTGTTACAGGGAGACCCTACGATAATTGATAACTTAGAGAGTGATATGAATACTATTGTTGGTGATGCAGAGAAACTCTTACACAGCAAGCAGTTGAATCAAGTTAAACAAAAAATAGAAGTGAAGTATGCCGTTATGGGAGTCCAAGTCGGGTGCGATACGTCTGCCGTTGGAGTTCAGACAGAAGAAGTAAAAGTATTAGAGATAAGTGAGGTGAGTGAAGTGAGTGATAGTATTAATAATCAAGTTAATCATAATGAAATAATACCTTCTGAGAAGTCAGGGGAATCAGAAGCTAAATTGAGAGCTCTTCTTGCAATCGGTTCGTCTATTAACGGAAGGAGGTTACCAAACAAAGTAGAGACTCGTTCTGTTGCTACATCTCCTATTATAATGTCACCAAGAAGATGTAGAGATATCAATTCTGTCAGGTCAGGTACTCGTTCTCCCTCTGCAGTGTCAGGCAGGTCACCATCTGTGTCGTCTCGTCAAACAACTCATCGATCTCCACCTCGATGGATTCATCCACCAGCTCGTAGCACTGCATATGAAAAATAAATAACAACTCTCCGATAAAAACCGAAATCTGTTATTGCGTGCGTGTGGAGGATATGGAAATTGTCAGATACAGCTTTACTGTGATCGACAAGTCTTTCTAATAAAAATATTGATGGGGTAGTTTGTTTTAAAATTGTTTTTTTTTGTTACTGTTTTAAGTTTAAAATAGTAAAATACGAGAAGGAAAAAAAAGAATATTAATATGTAATTATCCCGTCGTGTGTGAGATATGCTAATTTAGTATAGCTTGCATTTATTTCATAATTGTATCTGTTTTTATTTATTCGTTTTTTTTTAAAAAAAAAAAAAAAATGTTATTTTTATCTAATTTTGTTATGATTACTACCTGTACTAGCTCATCTTACTACATAGAAGCAACGATGCGCATTTTTTTTTTTTTTTTTTTTTTTTTTTTTCTTTCTCCGTTTTCAAAAAAAAAAAATCGTAGAATATTATTATTATTATTTATTTTTTTCCTTCGTTTTGATACATACACCTGCGTGCCAAAGTATAGATAAGATAAAACGTAGAGAGCCGGTAAGGGGAAAAAAAAAAAAAAAAAAAAAAAAAAAAAACACAAAACAAAATTACCAACAAGCTCGTGGGATAATACTTGCCCGATGTTTAACTGTTTTGTATTTTTTGTTATTTTTATTTTTTATATTTTTTTTAACCAGGTTTTTTTTTTTTTTTTTTTTCTTCTTATTCTGAGTAGAATCAATTCATTGTCTTTAACAATTAAAAAAAAAAAAAAAAAAAAAAAAAAGTAGTTCGCAAATCCCACAGGAGCCAGTCAATAGGAATTATATAAATGTCAGTGATAGAAGTGGTTGTTGTATTGTTGATTTTAATACAAATTGTGATATCTGAAGAAGATGAATATTACAGAGCAATGGATCCTTCTGATGAACTTTACATAAAAGATTACTGCACCTCTTGCAATAGCATCTTCGATAGACTTGACAGACATATCGAAGGACCGAGACCGTCTGGTAGTAATGCTTTGATAGCGGCATCTCTTTTAACGGAAGATCTGTGTGAGTGGACTATTGGTCCAACAAGAGAAAAATGTCACGTCCTCATTGAATCTTTAGAAGAGGAGTTTGAGAATTACCTCACTGATTGGAACGTAAATAATAATTTCAGAACCGATACCTGCAGTGAATGGTGCGAAAAATAACATTTTATTATAATAATCTAATTTTTAAAAAAAAAGAGTAAATACTACCATTTTCACTTAACTTATTTTATATCCAGCAGTTGTTACTTTAAGAAAATGATGAAGCGACAGTTAGATGAAGGGGAACAGCTTGGTCAAAAGCGTCTCCAAACCGACGATGAGATGCGCAACCTAATTATAAACTACATTCCTAGGAGTGTAGACGAGTCACAATTACAAGCTCTGTTTGAACAATTCGGAGAGATCGAGAGAATTAAGTTAATGACCAACCCCGATGGGATGACAAAATGTTTTGGATTCGTTAAATACGTCAACACTGGATCCGCAACAGAAGCGATAAACCATATGAACGGATATGAGATCAATGGAAAGAAATTGAGAGTTGCCTACAGTATGTCACTTTATTCTTATATTTCTTTCTCAATACTTTCACTTCATGGATATATAATAATATCAGCAGAAGTATTAAAACCAACTAAAGCAGGTGAACGTGCTATTCAGGGAGGTGGAGCAAGGAAGCCGCCATCAGACGTATTCTTTTCCGGTTTTGGAAGAGGATTTGGACGCGAGCAGCTAACTTTGCTAGCTCAGGAATATGGCACCGTCTTAGACGCAAAGGTGCTCGACCCAGACAAGCACGAAAAGGGTGTTGGGTTCGTAACATTTTCCGACGAAAGTGAAGCCACGAAGTGTATCCGTCACCTTAACGACCTTGAGTTTGACCTCGGTGGTATTAAAACGCAATTGGTTGTCAGATTTGCTTCAAAGAAAAAAGGAGCAGCCAGCACCCTTCCAAGTGCACAGGGAGGTTTCAATTTTCAGAGTCCATTTGGTCAGAGTGAACTCGCTACTCTCACAGGTCTCGTTAACAGTGCGGGGCCAGGAGGAGTTGATCCAAATACCGTCCTCCACTTGGTTGCTGCGCTGTCAAATCAGCAGCAGCCACAACAACAAAACGCACCTCCAGCCATGGCCGGAGGCTACAATGCCTACCAAGGGGGTGGTCAAAACTTGGGTAATGTACCTCCGCCTGCTGCTGGTGCCCCTAGTTTCCCACCATCTCGGTACCCTCCACAGACTCCTCGTTCTCATAAAAGATATCCTCCAGCAATTGATGGATCGACAAATGTTCTTTTCGTAAGAGGGTTTGTTGAAGCAGATGAAGCTGAAGTATTGCAACTGTTTGCAGCCTACGGATGTACTCAGGTATGTTAGTGGTTCTTACGTAACCCAATTTGAAATGAACTTTATTTAATGAAATACAAAAACAGGTTGACGTTCCGACAGGTCCCGAGAAGAGACCTAAAAACTACTGTTTCGTACACTTCCCTGACCAGCACTCTGCACAGCGCGCCGCCGCCGACTGGCATGGACAGAACCACAACGGATTGACGTTAGAAGTTAAATTTAAATAGAAGACGGTACGCTACCGTCAGTGGGACCTCAAACGTGTGGCGCCATCAACCGACTGGAGATAGCTTCTCCAGTACAATGGCGGATGGCGGTACTTAGGATTCAGGCATGAAAGGCATTCAACGCTTCTACAGGCCGCCTGAAGCCTCTACCATCGTCATGAAACGAAGATACCCCTTACGAGATTGGGGAAAGCGATCTGTGATAAGCAGCACCTAGTTTTGCTGTTAAAAAAATGAAAAAAAAATAGCCGTCTCACGATCGCTCTGTCCCTGTCCCAAGCTTTGGGATACTATATAAAACAAAAAAAAAAAAAAAAAAACAAAGGGGGAAAAAAAATAAATAAGAATTAACAATATTAATTTAAGAAAAAAAAAATAATAATAATAAAGTAATGGGAAAAAAAGCAAAAAAAAAAAAAAAAAATTAAAAAAAAAAAACAAAGAAAACATGGAAAACACCCCAATTCCGTTGTATTACCGACAGAACACCTCGGTCACAGTCGCATCGATAATAGTGTTTATTTATATTTACAAACGAACGCAGAGTACTAAAGTAAGAGCAATGGAGTGAAGAAACTTCTTATGAATACTTATGAAGCAACCTCGTCTTCTACACTGAATCACACATTCTGTGGAAGATCTAAGAATAAGTCTTTACAACTGAGTCTTATCTGTGTCCAGCAGTAGAACTACTGGTTATTTAGTAATACGTTTTTATGTTTTTTTTTTTTTTTTTTTTTTAAAATATCATTTTTTATCTTTATCTACACCAACACAGGACCTCTCAACATTTGTTAGATTTTTTTAAAAAAAGAGAGATGTCGGAAACCCCAAGATGCCGATTATACATTTCAAATGGAAATAATAAGATGGTTTTGTTTAGGGAATACCCTTCAGGAGAAGAAGACACGTCAAGTCTACGCAAAGTATTGCAGCCATTCGACTTAGTAAGAACGAGCTTAGCAAGATCAGGAGTTCAAATTAACTGGGCTGGTGGATTAGAGAATGGAAAGATAATATATCAAACATATCTGTCAAATAACGTATCATTGTATATGATTGAGAATGGTGGTGCTGATGATAGGGTTTGCAAGTCACTATTACATATTATTTATGAAACTTTGATTTTGTTTACTGGAAATGTTGATTTTTGCACCAGCGATAGGAATCTTTCGGCGTCTATTGCAGACAATTCTCGTAGGGCTGGAGGAGCTATTTCTGGTATTTTGAGAGGGTTTTGTGACGGAAGCATTCAGTTCTCATCAATAATTATGTCATACAAAATATCATTATTGTCAAAGACGGATTATATAAAAATCGAAAGACTCATGGATGACATAGTCTCTGATGGAAACGTCATTCAGATGTGTTGTTTACTTTGCACAACTCACGGAAGTATAGTGTCAAGATTATTCGGTTATCATCCAGCAGAAAAAATTAATGTTAATTTGTTGCATTGGATGTTGTCAATTATAATTCCTTCATTACAAGATGCGACTATTCGTGATATTCCTGTTTTTATACCCTTAGTTGATGGAAGATCTGAAGCTATGAGAATCATTGCAGTTAAAATAGATAAACACAACACGATTATTAATCTCTGTCCTCAAACGTCTCAAGTTTCTACTGGTCAGGTTGCGGGTATCTGTTGTGATAAATTTAATATTTTGCTAAAATCGAAATGGGGATCTTCAGTTTCAAGATCGATATTTCACGATTGTGGAAAACTTCCTGATAAGGTGAGACTTCCAAATGATATTTCAACGTTAGTTGTGTTTTCATTGCCGAGTCCAATGAAAGTCGGGTATAAATATGATTCTTGTTCGAACCAATACTGGTCGCTACCTCTTGTTAATGAGTTGAACGAGTCAGTTGACTCTCCGTCATTCCCTTACGTAGTTTTAGGTTCCGGATGCTCAGAAGAATTACTGTCAGAGACTGCGCTTCAAATTATTGATTTATTTAACCAACCAATGCCGACTATGTCTTCTCTTCCTTCTGAGAAACAACCAGTCATAACGTCTGGTTCTTTTTACTTTGATTCTAGAATATCATGTGTGTGGACTTTACTACTCAGACAAGACTCTTCAAGTTGTAGAGTTGCTGCTGGATATTTAAATCCAGTTGGTACGTTGAATCAGAAAGTAATCGCAACATCGATATCTGAATTCATTTCTAAGAATAAAAAAATATTTAAAACACTAGATGATCCTGCCATGTAGATTTCCCTTTTTTTTTTTTTTTTTAAACTTTTTTTAAAAAAAAGTTATTGTAATTATTTAGTTAACAAAGAATAACACACCATTCCTCTATTAACAGCGTAACTGTTCAAGTTCATGTCCGGATAGAAGGCCAGTTGACTTCATCCAATACACTGGGGTCCGCAGCATCGAAAGTTGGGAGGAGGGGATCAGAGAAACAATCAACAGTGGCAGCAACATCTGCGCCAAGTGGAGGGGGGGGAACTGGAAATAAGAAAGACTCAGCTGGAGCACAAGCACCAAAATTATTTATAAGCAAGCGGTATGAAGCTAACAGACCTGTAGGTAGTGGAGCCTATGGCCAAGTATGGAGCGCTATCGATTTACAGAATCCTCCACCAGAAGGGAAATCAACCAAAGGAAACGTTGCGGTTAAGAAAATAACAAATCCATTCTCTCATCGTACTGATGCGAAGAGATTGATGAGAGAAATACTTTTACTATCGACGTTGAAACATCCAAACGTTTTGGGAGTCAGGGATATGGTTATGCACTCTAAGGAAACGGAAATCTCACTATTTATCATCACTGACCTGGTATGTTTCATATTACAACAATTATTATACGTCTGATTCTAAAAATAAAATAAAATAATTAACAGATGGATGTCGATTTACATAAAATCATTCAGTCTCCTCAACCACTTAGCGAGAGACATATTCAATTCTTCATTTATCAAATATTAAGCGGCCTGAAGTACATTCACTCAGCAGGTCTCCTTCATAGAGATATAAAGCCAAGTAACATTTTATTAAATGAAGACTGTCAATTACGGATATGTGATTTTGGTCTCGCTAGGCCAATCCCAAGAAAGTCAACAGAAGAACACAAAGCCCAGGGTAGTAAGTCTAGATTTATGACTGAATATGTCGTGACTAGATGGTACAGATCTCCTGAGTTATTATTACAAGAAAAATATTACACGACAGCGATAGATGTTTGGTCAGCAGGTTGTATTCTTGCTGAAATGCTTGGGCGCAAACCTTTATTCCCTGGACAGGATTGTATGTCTTTTTTTTTTTTTTTTTTTTTTTTTTTTGTAGTAAAAGCTATTTTTGTAAATTCCGTTCTTTGAAAGCACCGGGAATTATGTAACAAGGGTTTGCGTTCCTTTGAGCTGAAGTCCGAAACAGTCTTCGGGGTCTACTCTGCTTACATAGATGTTGTTATTATTAGCCTGTTGGAAACAGCTGATTGAAGGTGGGTCTGAGATGCTGTCCCGTAACCTAAATTGCTGCTTATGGAATCGTGTGTACACTTTGGTGCTAAACACCATGCTTTCGATTACAGCCCAACATTTTGCAGGGTTCGGATCTCCCGTGACTTAGACGCGAGCATCAATTATACTGTATTTATAAAAAAACATGGTGAATAGAAACCTTGGAATATAACAATTTTGGAAATAAAAAAGATGGTGGATTCGGCCATTTTTTTAGAGATTTGGATGCTTTTTATACACCATGTTATTTTATAAATTATTTAAAAAAAACAACAAAAAAAAAACAGATATTGAACAACTGATTTGCATAACTCAGATTTGTGGAACTCCAAGTGGTGATGACTTGGCAAGTATTGGTTCAGAACAGGCGCAAAAATTCGTAAAAAGTCTTGAGGATCGGAAACCTGTTCCTCTACGTGCTGTGTACCCAAAAGCAACGCAACCCGGTATGTGATATATTGTATTGTTTTTTTTCAGTGAGTCAATTCACAAACAAAAAAAAAACTAAAAAACAGCTATCGATTTGTTGTCAACAATGCTCCAGTTTAATTACAATAGGAGAATAACAATTGATGATGCCTTGTCACATCCATACATAGCGAAGTACCACTCTATGTACGATGAGGTATGTTATCATATTTGTGTAAATGGGGAGCTTTGTACTGAAAAAAAAAAAAAAAAAAAAAAAAAAAAATAGCCTACCGCCGATAAGAGGTTTCTTTTTGAATATGATGGAATGACTCTCTCACAAAATCAAATGAAAGAAATAGTAATGAGAGAAGTTGTAAAATTTCAACCTGAATTAGATGCTGACTACCAAGACGTTCACAATCAAAATATCGAAAACGGTGAATGCTTGCCACAGCCACTGCCTGAGAAGATAGGGGAAGATGCCCCTATTATTAAAAAAGATGAAAATCGGCGGAACTCCGAAACTCCAAAACCGGCAGAAGCAACCCCCGCAACCCAATCATCAACAGCAGTGAAGGATGTAAAAGAAACAAAGCCTGTTGTTGCAGAGACTGGCAAACCAACTGAGACTCCCGTACCTGCACCTACCGACAGTAAGCCTGCTGCTTGAGTATAACACACGAGTAGAATCTCCCCCTTTATCCAGTCCGTGAAGTAAAGGATAAATAGCACTGTAAAATAGAGTGGAAAAAAAAAGGAGGGGGGAAAAAAAAATTGCGAATGAAATCTTACGTAAGAAGTTATGGACACGCTTTCCTTAATTGTTGTGTAGTCTCGAAGACGACAATATAAGAAAGTGAATTATTTTTAAAAAAAAAAAAAAAAATTACCCTTTTAGTTCAACTCCGAGGTAGCGTTAAAAAGTTGGTTCTTCCCGTTCCCCACTGGAAACAGTGTTGTACATAACTACTGATTTTCCCCAGATTCTTTTTTTCCCTCATTCAAAAAAAAGTATCAATTTACCTATTCTTTTCCCGTCTTATTCCCTCGTTTATTTTATTTTATTTTAAAATCCCTGTGATACCTGTGTTGATGAAAATGTGTAGCGTAAAGTACGTTATGCGTACCAGGTGTTATTTAGTAGTGGGACGTTGCCTGTTTTCAATCTGAGACGAAATCATCGATATTCATGCTGGGATCAAAGGTACGACAGGTGCCCACAATATGAAATCACATCGGTAAATGTTCATCAGTTTTCTCTTGTATATTACAGTAGCCGACACATTTTTTTAGTTGGTTCGCTTTAAATAATATTTGAAGTGACTTTTTTTCTTTTCTCTTCTTTTTTTTAGACAAAAAGAATTAATAATTATTTTTCTTTACACGTGTAGGTTTTTTTTTTTTTTTTTTTTTTTTTTTAGTTAATTGGAAATCAACAACAACGATTGAAGCAGAGCTCTCTCACACGACCAGGTTCGCAATGTACCTTAAAAATATTTGACGGGAAACCTGTGACTAATAATTATAAACATGGAGAGGGATTTCAAGAAACACTTTCTGAGGCTGAAGCCTTTTGGCAATGATTCTGCCTTGGGAATTAATCGTACAAAAATCAAGTGTGGTCTGGCAGTTCTTTTTCGGAGTGGCTTTACCAATTTGGACCATAATCTCTCCATTTTTCTTGCCCACCCCTTTTTACCGAAGAACACAACAGAAATTTGAAATAACAAAAAACAAAAAAACAAAAAACAAAAAAGTGATAATAATCCAACTAACAAGTTCCAAACAGAAATATTGGACGCGTGCGACAGAACAAACAAAAAAAAAAAAAAAAAAAAATCGGAACTTTAATAGGAACTACCTTTTTTTGTTGATTACGATTAGGTTATAATAGTTTTTGTTTTTGTTTATTTTATTTTTTTAATTTTTAATTTTTATTTCTTACAGGGAATACTAAAACAATTATTCTGAAAGTGGCGATAGGTCTTTCTCTTAGCAAGGAGTCAACAATTCCTGTACACAGAGAACAATATCTTCTTTTGTTTCCTTAAACAACATCATTCAGTTACATACTTCACAACCCGAATGATTAACTATTTAGTAATCGATTGTAGTAGGACTAGCTCGATGTCTTCATATGAGTCAGTCAAACGAAATCTTTTATTTTCAATTTCCACAACAGAATTACGAAATGGAAGGTGAAGAACCTTCAATGAATGAGGAAGCTCCACCTGAGGAGGAATCCCAACCAGCAGCAGCTGCCGACGACAGCAAGACAGACGCTGAGGAACAGAAGGAAGTTGCAGAAGAGAAACCAGAAACTGAAGCTGCCGAAGAGCAGGCTGCACCCACTGAAGATAAACCGGAAGCTACTGAACCGCAGGATAAACCGGAAGCTGCTGAACCGCAGGAGAAGGCGGAAGCGGGGGAACCAACGGCGGAACCTGCTGAAGAGCAAGCTGCACCCACTGAGGACAAACCGGAGACTGCTGAGGAGAAAGTGGAAGCGACCGAACCTGTCGAAGAGCAGGCTGCACCCACTGAGGAAAAACTAGAAGCTGCTGAAGAGAAGGCTGAAGCTGAAGAAGAGCAGGCGGTAGCCGCCGAGCAGGCAGTTGAGGTCGCAGAGAAGACCGAAGCTGCCGAAGAGAAGAAGGAAGTTGAGGAGAAGAAAGAAATCACGGAACAGTCGGGACAGTCACCAGCTCCAGCGGAAGTTGAGAAAGACGCTGAAACAAATCCGGAGCGCGAACCTCCGCACAGAACAATTCCACAGGCGTGGCAGAGTCAAGAAAGTAATTTAGTTCTCGTAAAGTTCTTAGTCCTTCCAGACGGATTCAGTCATGTAAAGCAATATCCCTCAGATATACCAGCTGTTTATATGTATAGTCAATTAGAGAAAGATCTTTGTGTAGATAAGAGCACAATTCACATATCTTGGGAAGGTCGACCCTTTCAAGAGACTGATATTCTTAATGAAGTTGCAAACATTCCAGACTCTGGATTACTTATATTACACTTACAGTTTGATGATCTACCAAGGCATCTTCAAATACTATCTGTGGGTGAGATGACTTCGGGTACCCGAAATGTTGTTATCAACTACGGAGAAGGTATTCCTTCTAAAAGTTATGTTGTGACTCTTGTTATTGCCTTTGATAAGAAACCTTTTATTGGTGGGTTTCGTCACAAGAAAACAGATGTTCATTACCACCACGCTGTTGCTCAAACAGATCCACTTTGTAAAGAGGAAAGAGCTCGCTGTGATAAAGTTTCTCGGGATACTCAAACAAGAGGAATAACAAGAACTGTTCAAACTGTTAGAGAATGTGGTACTCAAATGGCACACAGTGGTCATATTGTATCTACTGATGATGATAAAGTGTTTTACTCCCGACCCTACTTCACGTCTCAGCAGGTATGTCATTATTCTCATGTTCTCCGTTTGTGAGGTCTTTTTAGAGGTACGCAGTTTGCTTACCACGTTTAGTCAGACCCGCGTGTTACTAACCGCGTGTGTGTTTCCTCAACTCCAATTCTTACCTGTTGTTGATATACGAAAATAATATAAACACAAACAGCTCCACGACCTCCGCATCGCGAAAAGTGTCGTAGTACAGAGTCATATCCGTGGTTGGTTTGCTCGGAAGTACGCCAAGCAGCTTCGTAAAGAACGCGAGGAAACCCAGCAAAGAATCACAGCTGAGGAATCTGAAAGGGCTGCTGAACACAATAGAAAACGTCAACGTGAGATCAAAAGACGAACACACCCGAGGAATACTCGAGACTTCACTACTCTTTATAATGAGTTAGAAGCATGGAGACTTCAGGAAACTCAGAAGATCAAAGAATCAGACATGACAAAAGAAGAAACTCATCTCTCTCTTCAAGAACTTCTGAAAAAGGAAACAAAACTCTTACAGACAATCCACAAGTTGCAAAACGCTGCTAATAAACAAAACAAAGAGAGAAAAATTAAAACTTTACTGGAAGAGATGACGACATACAAATCATGGGGAAAGGTGTGCTTTTTTTTTTCCATACTTTTATTTTATTTTTTCAATTTATTAATATAAACGACAAAACAAATAATAAAAAAACAGTCTGGAACCGTTGTGGAAACACCATTCACTGTCAGAGCACGTGAGCTTATGGATCTGTACTGTGGTTTACAGCTCACAGGATTGTATGAGTTGCTTCTCTTTAAATGAATTTTTTTTAAAATAAAATAAAACATTCGAATTAACAACCACCAAACAGGAGTATTGATGAACGCCTAGACATTCTACTTCACATTAAATGGACAGTCAAAGAGTTCAGTTGTCCTCTAACAAGAGAGGTTGTAGAATTAGTTGATAGAGAAGCAGACATATTAAACAGAGGAAGACCATCAAAGACTCTTGAAGGTATGTAAGTTACATGACAACAATTAATTAAATTTAATTAAAAAAGCTCCCTATTTTGACCCTACAAATTTTTGTGGCTGCTTTTCACTTCCATCTTTGAAAAAAAAAAACAAAAAAAAAAAAAAAAAAAAAACAGGACAACGACAGCGTCTTAATAATCTGTTTTTACAATTTATCGAAACACCAGAATTTAATCCAGAAGCGATTCATCATCAACAAGTTCCTTTAGAATTTGCATCTCGTCCTCTTGTAAAGTTAGATAATAGAAGATAACATTAAACTTATATGGACTGATGTTGGAGTGCTTATGATTAATGGGATACGTCAGGTTACCACTTGGCATTCAAAAAAAGATTGCAAACAAAACTTAACTTAAAATGAAGGAGGATTTTTATCAACAAGACACCACAGTTACGGTAAACTTCATTGATTTAAATCGAGTAGCTTAACTTTCTTTTTTTTCTTTAAGATTGTTTTGACTTTTGCCGTCTTTTTTTTGTATTGTTCGCATCAGGTTTATTTTTTATTTTTTTTATATTATTCTGTTGCTTACACCCCCCCCTTACCCCTTTTATTGTTATTATATAGCTTTTACTGAATAAATAGTTCTGTAGTACCTGAAAGGTGGTAGTTTTTTGGGTGTGTTGTATTATTAATAGATTATTCTTTTATCCTATTCAGGTACCCTACTTTAGATGTCTCATTCTGGAGAAGTAAAAGTTTGGAAATCAAAGAAGCGAGGTGATGGATATGGATTTGCTCACTGCACAGACGAAAGTGTAGTTTGGATTTCTGGTGCTGAACTTGGAGAAGGTATGAGACTGGTAGCGGGTAAAACAGTGAACTTTGATTTAGCTGAAGCCGAAGGTCACGGCAACCGCAAGCAAGGGTTAAATGTAACAGGAGAAGGCGTCGTAGATGCCGAAAGCTTTACACAAACGAAAGAAGAAGAAGCAGCAGCTAAGAAACTTTGGAATGACTACGTTGAGAACACAATTAAACCTTTAGCTGGTGACACGGAGAAGAAACCAGCGAGGTCTGAAAAGAAAAATGAAAAAAATAACAACAACAACAACAACAACAACGACAATAGCAATCCTCGCTCAAAGGGAAACGACTACCACGCCCGAGGAACCCGAGGAGGGATGGGAGGTGGTGGCAAGGGAGGCTCTAACAGTAGGTACGGCTCAAAAGGAGGACCCCCATCATACCCTTCCTACTCAGGACGTAATAACTACGATTCATACGGAGGTGGATACGGTGGTTATGGAGGAGGTAGCGGATATGGTTATGGATCAGGTGGAGGGATGATGATGACATCAAATGACTATCGCAGTCAACTTGCTGTTATACCTGCTCGTGCTGAACGTCGTACGGATCCAAATGATGGTAAATTGTACAGTAAAGAAGAATTTAGAAAGTGCTACAACTCTTACCGCGAATGGGACTCAGCTGAACCAAAAGAAGCACCTAAACAACCTGCTGGCCGTGGTGCTGGCAGTTCTGAAAAGAGACTTGATCCTAGCGATGGCTGTCCATACACTAAAGAATCATTCATTGCAGAATACGGAGGCTCACGCGAGTGGGACCGCGCTAAGCTATTTAAACCTGGCATGGGTCGTGGCAGAATATCCTAATTAGGGATTTGAATGCTTATTATGTGTTGTTTAGTTATGAAACTTTTCAGCTATGTTTTGAAGGACAATGTGGACTTCCTCACACTGTCTTGGTGGGCTAGTAGGAATGCGTTGTACCACGAAGTGGTACCTTAGCAGTGACTAAAAACTAGTCTCGTATTGTTAAAATGGCTGTTATATTGCTGAAGGAAAAAAGAATACAAAAAAAAAAAAAAAAAAAGCATTAAATAAAAACTGACAAGCGTACACGTCAATAAGGGAAGAGAAAAAAAAGAAAGGGGAAAAAAAAAAAAAGAGAGGAGAAAAAAATAATACAAAAAGGTATAGAAAGAACTATAATAATAAATCTTTACATCTCAATTACATAAATAACCTTCTGCATCCGTTCTGATGAGTGTTGAGCCTTTAGGTTCTTTTTAACAGTAGATTTTATAAGGTATAGTAAGTGTTGTTTGATAGTCCTTTTTTTTTGTTTTTTTAAATTAAAACAGTCATAATAGTAAACCACCAGAGCTTTGAAAATTTTGATTTTTTTCTGTCATGTTGGATCGTTTTGATGTGGTTAATATTTTTTGTGATGAGTTGGTGAATTTCACAAAACTATTTTTGTGAAATTTTACACTAATTAAAATAATATAAAAAAAATTCTGACTTCAGCTAATTAAACTGTTCTCGTGATATTCTTACTCAAATGAGAGAGAACAACAAAAAAAAAAAAAAAAAACTTGAACTTAAACTTAAACTTAAAACGAATCATTTTTTTTTTTTTTGATAGGCTACGCTAGATCATTCCAGCAAAAAATGTGATCATCAGCATCACCCTGAATAAAAAAATTAATATCGTAACTGTGTTCAGATAAATTTATTAATGTTATTATATTTTATGCGAGAGTTATTGAAAAAAATCGTGTTTACTCAGATTTATAAATGAGGAAAGAACGACTACTAACAGAGCTTGCTTTCTTGCTTTGCTTTCTTTGAGAGGAATCATACTTTCCCTGCGAACGGCTCTGTTATGAAAGGAAAAAAAAAAAAAAAAAAAACCAAGGAAACAAAAAAAAATGAAGGAAAAAGAGAATTTTTTCTATTCTTTTTCCCCCTTGTTGTTTTTATAATATTTGTTTTTGATCGAATTACTTTGTTTTAAGTCAAGAGTATGGAATGTGAACAAGACTGTTAATAAAAAGGTACCAAAAGATCAAGAAAATCAACAATTTACATTCATCTTAACAGCAGTCAGGGGGAGGGGAGCAAAGCATATGGAACGAAGGACAGACACCGACGGGTGCGACTACACGAAAGAAGAATTTCGGAGTTGCTACGGAAACGACGATAAGTGGGAAGCACTTGAAAAACGAATTGACCCACGAGATGGAGAAGCCAAAGTAAAACGAGGATTTATTGAACATTACGGAGGTTTGAGTGAATGGAATGCTGCCTCTCCACCAAAACCAGAAGTTGAGGAGAAGCGTATTGACCCTGCTGACGGTAATCTATACACTAAGGTACAGTTTATAAGTTGCTATGGAGGTGAACGAGAATGGACAAAAGCAGCTGAGGAACACAGAATAGACGAAGCTGATAGCAAAGCCTACACAAAAAATGATTTTGTTGTATGCTACGGTGACGCCGTGAAATGGGATGCTGCCCGTCCTGTTGGGCAGAAGCACGAAGATCCACAGCCTGTGACTACCTCTACCTCTACACCAGAATCTATACCTGTCTCAGCACTAGTTAAGAAATCTAATCAAGAACAAGAACCTGTTCCATTGGAGTCTCCTAAACCAGCTGTTTCAAAAGTTCTCTCCTTGTCAAAGAAACCTGACCTGAGAGAAGGTATTCCTTCAAGGAAAAAGGAACGTGCAGTCAGCTATGAAGACTTCTCAGTCTTAACATCAAAGCAGGCACGGAGTCCAAAACAGTCGCCAAGAGCCAGCCCGTCCGCCAGTCCAAGGCCGCGGGTTTCTATTGTTGCACCTGAAGGATCTGGCTCAGCTCCACAATCCCCAACTCAGAGAGGGCAATCTCATTTTCAAAAACCTGCTGCTGGGATCCCTCTGGTTACATCAACACCTGAAGTTAATCAAGAAATGCTAAAGGGTGAGAAGCTTACATTAGATGATGAGAAGCACAGCTTCAGTATCGTTATCGTTGGACACGTTGATGCTGGGAAGAGTACGATGATGGGAAGGTTGCTCTTTGAGTTGAATGTAGTTTCACAAGCCCTGATTCACAAGTATGAAAGAAATGCTAAAAATGCCGGGAAACAATCATTTCACTTCGCATGGGTTCTAGACGAGACCGAAGAAGAACGAGAGAGGGGAGTGACAATGGATGTTGCGGTGGCTACTTTTTCGACACCCAAGAAATGGATAACAGTTCTTGATGCTCCTGGTCATCAAGCTTTCGTAGGACGTACGTGTAACGGAGCGAGTCAAGCTGACGCTGCTGTCGTAGTAATCAACGCAATCGCTGGTGAATTTGAAACCGGTTTAGAACGCGGACAAACCCGAGAACACATTCTAATCCTCCGCGGAGCTGGAATCCGTCACTTAATGATTGCCGTGAATAAGTTAGACACCGTGACTGACAGCGAGAAACGCTTCGGTGAGATTGTAGCTCTTCTGTCTGACTTCTTACTGTCTGTTGGATTTAAATCTGAAAACATCAGATGGGTACCTGTATCAGGATTACAAGGACATAATTTAGTTGAAAGGAAAGAAGGAATATTCCCATGGTGGACAGGAGACACCTTCGTCAGCGCAGTTGATTCCTTACCTCAGCCGCAAAGGTTACCAAAACTCCCACTTCGAATGTCTATATCAGATAGCTTAAAAAGTGTTGTTGGGGGTAAAATAGAAACAGGAATTGTATCAGTAGGAGATAAGATTACTGTGATGCCGGTTAATCAGGTCGCAACAATAAAATCCCTCCAACGTCATAATATGCATGCCTCTTCTGCATCATCCGGTGACTATGTATTATGCACCTTATCAGGACTTGACGAAAAGAACACCAACATTGCTATTGGAGATGCTATGTGTCCTCCTTCCTGTAAAGTAAAAGTCTGCCGTGTTTTTGAAGCGCAGATTATGGTCATCACTGACACTCTGATAACAAAAGCATTTCGGTTTACTTTACATCATCAGTCTACTACTGTCGACGCTTCCGTCACTAAGATGCTTCCTTTTAATGGAAAAACTTCAAAGTGTTTGGGTAACAATAAGACTGGACTCGTTCAAATTACAACTTGTCGTCCGATTTGTATTGAAATGGTGTCAGAATTTAAGGGTTTTGGTAGGATTGTAATGCGACAGGCACAGACGACAGTTGCCATGGGTGCCGTGATGGGAATTCATCCACAGCCTGTAAAGGATATTTCGTGAGAGCACGGATGTGAAGCACACGAGTATCTATCTTAAGTTCATTGGTATCCACTGACAACCAGTGAATAATCGTACCGTCGTAATCAACAATCACTAACGCAAGTGCTGCCGGAGACATGTTCCAACAATTTCGCGATTTCACAATAACTTCTTTCATCTTTTTTTTTAAATATTTTTATTATTTTGTTTTTTTTTACTGTAATATTATTTTTATCTGTCCTTGAAAGGGGAAAACTTGTGATTCGTTAATAACAAAGAAGTATATAAACTGAATTTTTTAAAAAAAAAAAAAAAAAAAAAAAAGCCAGAGGGGAAAAAATAAAATAAAGAGAGAAATAGAATGCGGTGTGGTGACAGAATAGGAGGATTCAATTATTAATAATCTCTTTTTGGGTAGCTCCCTTTACTAATTGTTCCAAGAGGATAGCTCTGACGGAGAAAATTGCCAAAGAAGAGAGAAGCGAAGAAAGCCATTAAGGCCTCTGGTGCCGTAAGCCGTAAGCCCTTACTCTTTATTTGTCCAAAAGACTACTTCTGGTAAGAAGGGTAAGACTGACTCTCTGTCGTCCAATGCAAAAGAGAGCTGAGAGAAACGCTGATTAACGCTATTTTAAGACAAAAGCTTCTTGTAAACTTATGCTGCTGGCGATTTTTTTTACAAAATAGAATTGCTCCTCGACATCAACACAGCTCCAAAATTAGTAAGAAAGAAAAAAGAACAGAAGAAAAATAAAATAAAGCACCAGTAAGATTATTTTTGACACTAAAAAGGGTACCAACCAGCTAGCAATTATGTGTTACTTTTAATGTTTCTTTTTTTTTTTTTTTTTTTTTTGTTTGAAAAAAAAGATGATCAGGTTTTTTATCTATTTTTTTTTTGAGATGTTAGTCACAGTCAAATTTTTATTTTTATTTTTTCCATAAAAAAAGAAGTTCTCACCCGATATGTATTACTGATGTGAGAACAGCCATGCCGACCCTTCGGAAATTGTACTCCCTCCTGGACGTCCCCGAGGGGTCCACGAACAGTGACATGAAACGGGCTTACCACAAATTGGCATTAGAAACTCATCCTGACAGAGTAGAGGGGGGAGATGCTGAGCAATTTAAGAAGATTAACGAAGCGTATGAGATACTAACAGATTCGGTAAAGAGACAGGCTTACTTAGAAAATGGAAGTGACAGTGACACTGTAAATAATTCTCCAATGCAGAGATCGAGATCAAGAAGAAAAACCCCATCACATCGACCGAACCCTTCTCCAATGATGCGACCTTTTGACTCTCCGAATATCACAACAGTTGAGGAGCATAGAGTGAAGAGACCTCTCTATCTGAAACCTGAATTTATAACTTTCTTATTAATAATCGTATTGGTAGGCTTACTTACTACAAATCATGGTCAAAGCCTCACTTTGTCAAACCTTCGAAATTCACTCTCTCGTAAGAATTCAGAGAGCACTCAACCCCATCGAATCTCACAAAGTATACTTCCTTCTGTTACAATATCAGGAGGATGTAGTGAAACACGTAAAGTTGTTGAGGGAATATTCACGCATCAGGGTGTTCTCTTAGGACGTCCGTGGTTTAAACAAAAAAAGACTGGTTCAATGCTATACTATGATTCTTCTTGTGATGGACAAAACGCACCTGCTGGCTGGTTCATTATGGATCAAGAAAATTCTAATCAAATCATTCCGGAACCGAAGTTTGGAACCGGATGTGGTACTACTGCGAGGCTTGCTTGGGTATGTTTTTCTATTGTGTAAAAAATCTATTTCTGAGCTATGCTACTGTTTACTTTTTTTCAAAAAAAAAAAAATATAACAGGCTGGCTCCGCTGTACCCTACGGCACTCATGAATGGGAAATGGCATGCGACAGTAATATTCCCACTAGGGTTGAGTTAACAATTAGTGAGGGGGATGTATGTTATCATTTTTATTTTTAAAAGGGGGGATTTTGTATACCAAGGTAAATTAATTAAAGTAATGCTTGCCAGCTCATTCATATGTGGGGGTGCGCCAGTCGTTCGAATTGCTGCACCAAAGAAACCCATAAAAAATACCTATTTCGGTTGTTACATGTGAAAATTTATAAAAACTCACTAAATTAAAAATCAATCAGCGAGAGTCCGAATTTGGATGACAGACCACAACGAACGAATAGCCGCCAACAAAGTTTGATGTTTGAATCTGCTTCAGCAGTCTTGGTTTATACGGCCGCTTATGGGGAGCTTACGCTTATGGGAGAACCACAACTTGTTCCCCGGTCATATATTTTTCGGTTTATTATTATTACTCTGCGCCTTTTTTTTTTTTTTTTCTTCTTCTTCGACTACTCTCATTTGCGATCAAGAGTGTATTTTTGCATTCTCGTGTGGTCGTACTGTGGATAAATTTATTTATTTTACTTTACATATGACACTATAATCTGTAAATTTATTTATTTTTTTTTTTTTCCCCCAGCATTTGACATGCATTGCAAAAGATAAAAAAAAAAAAGAAATGTTGGCAGCACACGTAAACTTCCCTTAGCTTTCTTAAGTCTAAGTCGGTTTTTTGTGACGTGCACAAAACAAAAACTACAGAAAATAGTAATATAACACTGATGTTTAAGTTTTTTTAAAGCCAATTTTCTTTTCTTTCTTTTTTTCTTATTCCCCAAACAACTATTTTTTTTATTGAATGCAACTTATTATGTTCACGGGTAGCTGATTCTCTGGTGCTAATTTGATACTCTGCGTGTTTTGTTGTTATTTTCCCGTCGGCTACTAAAAACTAAAAAAAAGAGTTGAGAAGAGTTTTTTTTTTTTTTTTTTTTTTTTGAATTTTCGAAGAGAAAAGGTGATAGGCTCTTCTTGTTTGAATTTTAAGCCAGACCGTAACCAAAATTGTTGCAAACTTATAAAAAAAATAAAACACAATAAATTTCACTATGAAACTTTTTTTTTTTTTTTTTTTTTTTTTTTGTACGACTGCATTTCTTTTTCTTTCCTATATGTTGTTGTCTATGAACACTTTCTGTGAGCAAAAAAAAAAGAAATTTTCCTCCTTTTTTTATTCCTACTATCTACAATGAACGTAAAGGATGAAGAAAGGTCCGAAACAGCGTATTTTATTGAGCAGAAGTAACTTTTTTTTCAATCTTCGGTAAGATTCATGATTATTATTGAGCCCAGGGTTATCCTACTAACTACGGCCAATATCGTTTTCTCTCCTCTGAAAATTTACTTCAAAGGATGAAGGATGAATCTTGTTTTTCGTCTCTTTTTTTTTTTTTTTTTTCCACTCGAATTTGGTGCACCAAAAAAGTATTGGTTAAAAGCAAGAAAACATCTTTTTAAGCATTCAGCCAGGTGATCGTGAACAGTCTGGCAGAGAAGAATGATACTATTAAATACTGTTATGCTATTTGAATGCGTCTTGTGTATTTTGATTGTTATTTTTTTTTTTTTTATAAACAAAAGCGGCAAAACACTTAAAATGATGAGGAGAATCGTGAAACAAGTCGCACCAGTTGCGACTAGTAGCTCTCGTAGATTTACTTCTTCAAAACCAACAATTGAAGAGCCACTTGACACAATTGTGAAGAATGAAGTCGTACCTGCGCTTTCACGGTTAACAGTGAATTCATCCATTCCAAGTAAGCTCATGGTCGCGTTCTCTATTGTCGGAATGATCGGATGTTGGAGTACTGTGTATGTTAATGTGTTACTTTTTATGTGTTGTGTGTTGCATCATTCTGTCACTATCAATATAAAAAAACCAGCTTCGAAGCCGTCTACGACGCTTACAGCGATCCGAACTACGGAATGGAAGATGATGAGGATGAGGATGAAGACGAGTAAATGTTTAGTTAAAGTGATTAATTACCACTGCGGGCGCTTTCAAATCGCACAGCGTCGTACCATTTTAAGGTTTGAAATCTATAAGTTTGTTCTTAGTTATTTGTTCACTTGCCCCTCCCCAATTGGCCGATTTCATTTTGTAAAATTAAAAACCCGAGTCTTGCACTCGTTTAGCTGTTATGAGAGTAAGATTGTGTTTGGTCGGAAAAAGATTTTTTTTAAAATTTTTTTTTGAGATTGTTCAGGTCTATAATACTAATGATTTATTGTAGTAATTGTTTTATTCGACTTCAACCAATCCCTTAAGTTACAGAATGACAATTACTATCTTACTTTCCCCCTTTCACAAGTGTACTAGCTAATGGAATAATAAATGGATACATGGATGAGCCCCCGCAATCTCCTTCGGAGACCCAACCACCGCACAACCGTCGGGTAGTTGATTGGGTGGTCTTGGGTACTGGGGGAACAGTTTATCTTTCAATGTTGGTGATATCAATAGCAACATGGAGAATAAAGAAAACTGGATACTACCCCCTAGTAATTAGATACGTAGGTCTCACTTATGCAGTAGGCATCGGAGGGTTTTTATGGTTTGTGGCACAAGTTTCGGAACGACAATTACTGTTGCAGGATGATATCTTAAAACCCAGTACTTTGAATTGTTGGATATTTTCATTATTTCGTTATCTTGGGATGGCGATATTCTTCAACAGTTTACTTACAAAACATTACAAGCAGTACAAAAAATACGTTGAAGTCGAACGGTCTAGTCACTCTTGGTTAATGGTATTATGTCTGTCTTGCCCTTTCATTATTTTCATGTCAGTACCTGCGAGTGGTCTGTATCACAATGTACAAGTTAATAGTGAAACTGACTTGTGTGGTACCCCGAATGTAATGTGGCATATCCTAAGTTGTTATGTCGCAGCGTTATTATTGCCGTCAGCTGTTTTGTTAAATAGTCTGAGAGATCCTTCTGTGTTCTTTCCAAACTACAAGATAACTTGTGTAGAGCTCATTGGTATGTCTCTATCTGCTATTTCACTCGTAGCAATGTCTTGGACTTGTGACGCTTCAGATATAAGCAATCCATCAGTGTTGGTGTCTGTTCACACTTTGTTAGGAACAATATTCACTCCGGCAGCGTTGTTTCTTATTGTTGTAGTTGAACCTCTCTACAAGTACAAAATGAATGACGCTCAGTACGTTCACTTAATAGAAGAAAAAATGAGAGTTCACGAAGCTCTCCCGTCCCTCGCTGAAAATGACAGGGGTCTGTTATTTTCAAGTCAAAACTACGCTCTGTTCGAAGTAGAGCATCTGGCTGTTTGCGTTGAGACTGGAGAAGCAGAAGAAGTAAAGAAATATCTCGCACAAACTAATTTATTAAACCTGAATATACCCGATAAGGAAGGAATGACTGCCTTACACAGAGCTATTAGAAATAGGAATATAGAAATAGCTGAGCTTCTGTTAGACTTGGAAGCATCACCAAGTGTTGCTGATGGAGATGGATTGTACCCTCTTCATGTTGCAGCTCGAAGAGGTCATGTTGAAGGGATATTTTTGTTACATCAGTTCGGAGCTGATATAAATGTGTCGACTGTTTTTGGAATTACTCCACTTCACATTGCTATTGAGTATCGTCAGATGGGTGCGATTGCTCTCCTTCTCAGACTTGGTTCTGATGTTCTTGTTAATAACTTTTCAAAACATCAATGCCCCAACCCCTGGAATTGGGATGAAGTCCATATAAATGGTCGTGGTTGGATGAGAACTTATCATAAAACTCCCCTCATACTCGCATGTGAGTTCGGATACAAAGATATTGTTTGTTTTTTATTAGAAACTTCCGATGTTAAAGCTGATCATCCATGCAATCATGGATGGACTCCTCTTCAGTTGTGCTGTGCATTGGGTCACAGCTCCATAGTCGAATACCTCCTCTCTCTTCCGGACAATAAAACAAAACTCACATATGAAAATCCTAAAGATAAGCGGAATGCGTTTCACTACGCTGCGATATTTGGAAAACATGAGGTATGTGTTGGTTGTTGTTTTTTTTTGTTATGCAGTTTTTTTTTTGAAATAATTAAATAAAATTTTTAATAATAATTAACAGTGTCTTAAGAAGTTAATTAGTCACTTCTATGATAGTGGTGCATCACCACCGAGACATCGAGCGGCCATACCAAAATTTGACATCCAAACAAGTCAACAGAACAGCGGAGATATCGCCGCGAGTATTCTTTCATCAAACAGCTCTGATGCTAATGTTGTTGGTATTGGAGGAAGGAGACGAGCACAGCTTGACAGCATGCTAAACGCGCAAGACTACATGGGAAGAACACCTTTACACTATTCTGTAATTAACTGTCACATTCAAGCTACTAGAGAATTGCTATTAGAGATGGCTGATTCATCGACACCTGACTTCGTAAACATGGAACCCAAAGATGTTACTCAACCCCGTGTCATAACAACCTCAAAGGGACTCACAGCAGTAGAATATGCGAAGCTATGTTCTCACACACAAATGATATCTCTCTTTGAGAGGCTTCCTGTAACATAGTAACTGAGAATTTTAGCACAACGCTTTTTTGTTTAAACCATATATAGTACCATACGTGACTATAGTTAATAAGCTTTTCTGGTACTAGCGCCAATGGAGATCTTTGTTGTAGAATTTCACTTTCCTTTTTGTGTTTTTTTTTTTTTTTTTTTTTTTTTTTGTTGTTGTTGTTTCTCAATATACGTTTTTTAGAGGGGAAAAAAAAAAAAAAAAGACGTCGTGAAGGTATGGCTGAGGTGATTGTCTTGTGTTTTTTATTTTTTTTTTTTTATTCTCCATACTGTGCGATTGAAGACCCACCGTCCCCACTCTCACTGGATATAGTTACTTTTGAATTCAGCATGGGCACTCAACCTGTACATAGCCCCCGAATCCCATATTCAATAGCTCGTATGGGATTAATCGATACCAACTGTTGGTCTTTTTTACAAGACAACCAGGTGTTTGGTTGTATCTTTATTTTAGTTTTAGCCGGTCAACCCATCCCCCCCATCCCCCACTGGATATATTCATCTTTGAATTCGTGGCAATACTGCGTTGTTTATATTTTTAGATACTTATTATTAAAATTGCCAAACAAAAAAAAAAAAATTTGCGTTGCTATAAACTACTAACCATGATAAGCCTCTCATCGCGTCCTTTGGACGCATTTATGATTTCTTTATCGGGAATTTGTAGTTGGCATTCTTTTTTATTTTATTCTTTGTTCTATTTCTTACTATTTTTATTTATTTTTCTTTTTTTTTCAGTCATTTTTGTTGCGCTCAATTTCTGACTTGCCATATTCTGTTGTTACCTGACGTACTTTGATTTGTGATATATGAACAACCACCAAGAACGACACCTGCCACAACTAGTACGTAAAGGCGTACGTGTTGGTTCTCCTGTACATTCGGACTTACATTTGGGTTAGCAATGCTTGTCTACCCATTTTGATGTGTAAGTACCAAGTGCAAAGTGTATTATTGAGAAATTGAAGGAAAAAAAAAAAAAAAAAAAAAAAAAAAAAACAACAACAACAACAACAACAACAACAACAACAACAACAACAACAACAACAACAACAACAACAACAACAACAAAGAACGTATGAAAAATTAAAAAAAAAAAAAAAAGTCACGTCATTCCCTCCCTGTTTCCCCCCACTGTGGAATAGTAGTTTTTTATTTGAATTATAAAGAAGAAAGCATGTTGTGTAAGTACTGATATTTATGTATTCTTATGAGTCCTTGCGAAGTAACTGATTAAGGGCAATCTAATATTAAAGTGGATTACAATCATTTATTTCAGTCATTGAAAAGGACAACAAATAAAAGGATGGGTCGAGACGATAGGCGCGACAGAGATCGAGAGCGAGGAAGACAGCAACGTCCGCGGGATAGCAGAAAAATTAGAAAGAGAGACTCGTACTCTAGCAGTAGCAGCAGCAGCAGTATCAGCACGAGAAGTTCAGAAGCCGATAGAAGGAGGAAGAGAAAGGAAAAGAGAGATGAGAAAGGATCAAAATGGGGGCTAACTTCAGCACCAGATGCAGTACCACCACCAGAAGCATTCGGAAAAACTGCAGAGACTGCTCGATCATTGTACCTCGCTGGTACTTCAAAGCAATTAGAAAGAAGTTCTCTTCATGATGAGATTCACCTTTCAGGAAACACCGCGAGAATTGCAATGATGCAAAAACTCCAAGTAAGAGATCAAGGACCAGGTATTAAACAATACATTCCAACTGTTGGTGTTGCTCCACTTGTTCAACCACATCAACAAAAGAAGAAGACAACAAATCCTTTAATGGACGGAGACTGTTCCTTTGATCGAGGATACGCACGCAAACCTACAGCAAAACCAGTAGTTAGAGAAGAGTTACCAAAGCACCCAGCTGAGAAGCAACCATCTGCTAAGAGAAAGGTTGTGTTGTTAGTTCCAAGTGATAAGTGTGGAATATTAATTGGTAAGGCAGGTAAGAATCACGCAGCGTTAGAAGCCAAGTACGGCTGCACTATTGTTATTCCGAATATGGACACCTCAGCGCAGGCGAAGATAACAGTTTCGGGGAATGCGATTTCTGTGGAAGGCGCCAAACGTGACATTGAATTGATGGTTGGAATTCAAATAACAAAAACCTTCAGCGACACCTTAGAATCTTCTAATGTTATCTCACTAACTAATATGGTTTTAGACCCAGATGATCTCGATGAAGAAATTGTGAACTCAGTCCGTTCTGAATGCGCCCGTTTCGGTACTGTTAAAAACATCCTAGTCTACGATGAACGTCAAAACAATGGCCAATTAGTAACAATGATATTGGTACAATTCGCCTCACCTGATGAAGCTCAAGCTGCACTCAAAGTTATGGATGGCAGACGCTTTGATGGCAGAGTTGTTGCCTGCGTCTGCTACAGCGAAGATGAGTTTCTTAAAATTCTATAATTCTCCCTTTGTATGGGGTGTTAATATAATAATTCATGCTACACATCAAATAGCAATTACTGAGACTTGTGTCAATCACACAGAACAATATGATAACTTCCTGATGTGGATGTTATTCTTTTTAATTTATTTAACATCTTACTTTAATTTTATGTCAGTTATCACGGGGGGAGGAGAGGTGAAAACTAATAAATGCGACGCCAATGTATAAAGATGCTTGCAAAGGGGAATAGTGTTGGACTTCAAAAAAGGTTCTCCCAAAATAGTGGAATTGAGTTTACTGATTTGGAATTAGAAGGGGGACAGTTTTTGGACATGTTTGAGAGTACCCCGTCTTTTGATGAGGAAAGGAAGAAGACAACAGTAGTGACCCCAAAGGTACCAGCAGTTACTCCAGAGCCCACTCCTCAACCTGAGGTTGTAAAGGAGAATAAGATTCAGCCAAAGAAAGTTCCAAAAAGACCATCTTTCAAAACCTTTGACGCGCCTCCTCCATCGACCAAGAGTAGTGGAGGCACCTTTCATGAAGCCCCGCCACCACCGAAGGCTGATATGGACCAGAGGCAACAACAACAGCAGCGAAGACCATCTAGAGTCGCCCCCCAGGTGCAGGCAGTTGCTCACTCGCCACCACCGCATCAGCCAGGTGAAGACCATTTTCACTTTCCACCATCGCCTCCGGATAGTAAAAAGGAAGATGTGCACACTCCTCCTCGTAGTGACCACGAAAGTCCTCAGCAACTACCTCCACCTCCGGAAATAAAAAAGGAAGATGTGCACACTCCTCCTCGTAGTGACCACGAAAGTCCTCAGCAACTACCTCCACCTCCGGAAATAAAAAAGGAAGATGTGCACACTCCTCCTCGTAGTGACCACGAAAGTCCTCAGCAACTACCTCCACCTCCGGAAATAAAAAAGGAAGATGTGCACACCCCTCCTGCTAGTGACCACGTACCTTCCCAGCAACCACCTCCCCCTCCTTCGGGCCACTCAGTTACTCCTGCCCAGCCATCAGCTGTTGTTGAGGAAGTGCCTCCTCCTCCTACTGTGACAGCTCCTAAGGAAGCTCCATCTGTTGGTGTTGAAGAACGTTCTCTTCCCCCACCTCCGCTGTCATCTCAAACGATCATCTCTACTGGTGTACCACCACCATCTGTTGCAGATGCACAACCACCTCTACCTCCACCACCAATGTCATCAACAGCTTCACCCACGGCTACTGGAAATGTTTCAACTTCGGTTACACCTCCACCTTCAGCAACAATCACTTCGGCTGTTGGGGATGCTCAGCCTCCACCGCCTTCAGCAACAACTACTACTTCAGCTATTGAGGATGCTCCGCCTCCACCACCTTCAGCGACAACCACTTCAGCTGCTGAGGATGCTCCGCCTCCACCACCTTCAGCAACAACTACCTCAGCTTTTGGGGATGCTCCGCCTCCACCGCCTTCAGCAACAACCACTACTTCAGCTATTGAGGATGCTCCGCCTCCACCACCTTCAGCAACAACCACTACTTCAGCTCCGCCTCCACCACCTTCAGCGACAACCACTTCAGCTGTTGGGGATGCTCAGCCTCCACCACCTTCAGCAACAACCACTTCGGCTGCTGAGGATGCTCCGCCTCCGCCACCTTCAGCGACAACCACTTCAGCTGCTGAGGATGCTCCGCCTCCACCACCTTCAGCGACAACCACTTCAGCTGTTGGGGATGCTCCGCCTCCGCCACCTTCAGCAACAACCACCTCAGCTGTTGGGGATGCTCAGCCTCCACCACCTTCAGCAACAACCACTTCGGCTGCTGAGGATGCTCCGCCTCCGCCACCTTCAGCGACAACCACTTCAGCTGCTGAGGATGCTCCGCCTCCGCCACCTTCAGCAACAACCACCTCAGCTGTTGGGGATGCTCAGCCTCCACCACCTTCAGCAACAACCACTTCAGCTGCTGAGGATGCTCCGCCTCCACCACCTTCAGCGACAACCACTTCAGCTGCTGAGGATGCTCCGCCTCCTCTACCTTCAGCTTCAGCTGCTGAGGATGTTCCGCCTCCACCGCCTTCAGCAACAACCACTTCAGCTGTTGAGGATGTTCCGCCTCCGCCTCCACCGCCTTCAGCAACAACCACTTCAGTTGTTGAGGATGTTCCTCCGCCTCCTCCACCTTCAGCAACAACCACTTCAGCCGCCAAGGGAACGGTGTGGGGCAGTCTGAAAAGCAAAAAGCAGAAAACAGAACAAGTACAGAAGAGAGCTGTATTCAAGGCGAAGGCAGACCCGCAAAAGAAGGAAGCTGAGTTAGCATCTGAAGAAGTGCAGAAAACAGCAGCCGAAGCGACACTTCTGAAGGAAGACGTAAAGGACGTAGAAAAGGTCGACAAAACAACGGATGGTGAGGGTTTGAAAAAGACGTTGAATGCGACACTTCCGGAAGAAGACGTCAAAATCGTTGCAGAGAATGATAAACCGGAAAGAGTTTCAGAACCCGTATCTTCATCAGTCGAGGACAAGGTCATTAAGAAGTCGACAATGGAACAAAATGAGGAATCTCTTCCATTGCAACAGGAAAAGGATATAGTACAAAAGGGAATGGAGGCAACGAAATTAAAAATGGCTGCGGAAACTGTTGAAAGACGTAAAAAACAAACAGCTCCAACACCACCACCGACATCAACTGATACAGAAACTGAAAGTAACAAAACTAAAGATGAGGGGACAGAAGTCGCAATATTAGAAAAAACTATTCAAATCTATAAGGGAATTACACTCTTCCTCTTCATGATTATTATTATTTCATTCGTATGTTCGTTCACAATGTTTAACGCAATAAATAATAGTCTACATGTTCGAAAGAAAATAAACACACAAAAACAGGGAAATTTCAGTTCATCTTCTGGGAAACCGGAAATGCCAATACTTGAGAGCAGTGATAAACCAGATGATGAAACAAACGACGCAAAGGAAGCTGATAAATCTAAACCTGTGATTTCAGAAGCGCAAATGGCACTACGGACTGCAGATGAGATGGCAGTACAGGAGTTTGAAGCCAGCAAGGTATATTTTAAAAAAAAGAATTTTCTTTTTTTTTTTTAGAAAAAAAAAAACCAATATTAAAAACAAAAATACAAACAGACACTGCTACCTCTGGTATTATATACGATCCCAGCAGTTAAAATTATATGCTCCTTATGGGGAGGGTAGACATAAGTTATTGGTGTGCTGCCTTAAACATTCTCTGCAGTGGAAATCACTGTTGGAGACCAGTTATGTTTCTTTCTCAGAAACCATCTGATTTTGATTTTTGATATTTGGCAATTTTTCGACAATCGCAGTGTTGCTCAAGTCCAATAGTGTCAACAACGATTTTACGATACGATCATTATAAATCACTTATAGAAATAGTCGCTAAACATATTTCTTTTATATCAGTACATTAGAAGGGAAATGTTGAGGGAGGTTGTGGTGTTGTAGTTTTTAATAACCGTGATGTGATATGCATGGTTACTCAACTTGTTGATTGTTTTCTTTTAAAATTATCTTCCAGCAGTTTAAACAAAATCGAATATCCGATGAAGCTGCCCGGATTGGACTTGCAATTCACTGGTGGGAGTGGGCGGAGAAACTTAGCGTCTCCGCAGCCACCAACCAGAAGGCAACGAACGATGAGCGCGCGTTGTGTTCCGAGGAGAGAAATGAGTTGGTCTCCAGCAACACCACAAGCGACAAGAAAGCACAGCGCACAATCACGGAGGGCAAATTCGAAAGCTGCGGGAAGAGAACGAAGGCCACTTTGCGACACCGGAAAAGCTGTCAGCGGGTCCGCTTTATTAGCAAAGAGAGGATCACCGAGTCCAAATATTAGAACAAGAAGCGTAGGACTCTCACCCTCAGCAACCAGACGAAGAGTTGCTAATGTCACTCCAAAGGCACCTAAACGTAAACACCTTTCTGATGCAACAACTCGTCTTCTTGATAGTATTCTTTCTGAACTAAAACAACGAGATAGGACAACAACTCCTACCGTTAGCAGTTATAACATCGATAAAGCTCCGAGAACACCCCGAGCAAGGACACCAAGTAGACTAAGCGGATCTAATTACAATCAACGGGAGAGTAGATCTCCGCATCAATTGTATAGTAGAAAACCTCCAATGCTGTCATCTATTTCACAGAGCCCGACAAGGCAAAAGGGAAATTATGCTTCAGCAGTGATGCCGTCACCACGTCATGGATCTCCATTTCCACCTGTTTCGACACCAAGAAGGCCTTCAGTTAGAGAGCGGGGGAACTCTGCTAACCTACCTGTCCCAAGTCATATTAGTAATTTAAAATGTACCTGGTCTGCTCCTGGTCAAGAACAATCTGATTATGGAAATGGAGGATACCTTCGAGTTCATCGAGGAATGAGAATGGGTACAGATGGAAGATATCACTTAATAAGTAAACTTGGTTGGGGTGAATTCAGTACCGTTTGGTTGGCCTATGATGAACAAGCAGATATTTCTGAAGGTGATTGCGCCAACATACAATTTGTAGCGATAAAGATTTCAAAATGTGGAAGTAGTGTTTTATCAAGTACAAAGGATGAAGTGACACTTTTAAAACATATTTCTAAACATGTTCCAAAGTCACAATCAAGTCAACTCACCACCTTACTGGATGCCTTTGAACACAATGGAAACCATGGAATTCATATATGCATGGTACTTCCTGTCTTAGGTCAAAATATACTTTGTCTTGTTGAACAAGGTCACCGTCATAAAATTTCAATTGAAACAGCTTCTAGTAGAGGCAGACGTACTTCTGAAGACTTACACTTCGTTAAACAAACTATCAGAGATACTCTACGGGGTCTTGCTGCACTAAATAGGATTCACGTTGTGCACACAGATTTGAAACCTGAAAACATTTTATTATCATCTGTTAGTCAAAGAGTTAGAAAAGAGATGAGAGCATACCAAGACTCAATGACTCATAACGGTAAGAAGTGGAGTAAATGGCAGCTTGTTGATACTTCAGAAGCAGGTTCTGGAAGTCAGAGTGCTGGTGCTCCGAAAGTTAAAGTTTCTGACTTTGGATTATCGTTCTTGTTGGATCCGAAATATTCAGGAAGTAATTCCACCTTTACTTATTCAAATAAGATTGATGTCAATCAACCAGGTATAGCTGTCAATAAGAATGGCGTAACAATGCAAACACGAGAATATCGCGCACCTGAAGTCATCAACGGAGCAGACTTCACCTGCACAACCGACGTTTGGTCGGTTGGTTGCATTGCTTATGAACTTGTGACGGGTAACTTTTTGATGGATCCAAAGAAGTCACTTTCAAGTAATAGTCCTCCAAAACCTGAAGATGAAATAAACATTGATCATTGGTGTATGATTCAACAATTACTGTCAGGTAGGGTTAATCCTTCTATTCCAAAAGGAAAGTACACGAAGCGTTACTTTCATTCTGATGGTCGCTTTCGTCACAACAGCCGCATGGCTGCGAGGTACAATCGCAGAAATCTAGAAGCTGAGTTGCAGAAATTTCTGCCTGCCTCAGAAGTTCAAGATTTCACATCATTTGTGTACACCTGTTTGGGAACTCAAAACCCGATGGAAAGACCAACAGCTGAAGCCTGCCTCAGACATCCATGGCTTCAAACTGATGCTTGTAGAAGACTTTAGTTATGTTATTCGATTGTTTTTTAGGTTAAAATAATAATAAGAAGAGGAAGAACGGTTTTTTTTATATATTTTTTTACTATTGTGCGATATTAGTGTTGTCATCAACACGTACCGATCTTTTTTTGTATTGTAGATGTTTTTCTTTTTTACCCCGTGTCATATAGTCCTTTCTTTGTTATCTTTTGCTCAAAAAAAATGCATCCATCAGACTCCTTGAGTTTTATGGTACTGCTTGGTGGTAAGCTCTATTAAGGTACTTTGGTGGACTCGCTATCTTCTTTGCAGTAATTTGCTTTTTTTGATCTTTTGCAATTATTTTCGGCAATAGAATTTTTTTTTTTTTTATGAAAAAAAAAGCCCCCCCCCACTCATCCCAATCTTCCCTTCACATAGTATTGTAATTTAATTGTACTTTCGTTCGTAGTTTTTCACAAATTCCCCTTGTAACTCAAAAAAAAAAAAAAAAAAAGTTTAGTTTTTCCTCCATTGTACCTTCCTTTGTATGTTTTTGGTTTCAAATTAATTTTAACAAAATAATGATCTCTAAACAGGAAAAAATAATTTAAAATAAATAAATAAATGAGTGACATCAATTCAATAGAACCCAGTAATGATTGCGATCAGGTAAGTCCATGTACAGAGTGCGAGGTTTGTGGAGTCATATCGATTGTGAATTTTGGTGATGAAGAACTGACAGATAACAAGTGCCGACAGTGTTTTGAAAGACACATCTCAAGTCGCCTACATTACATTCCATACAAAGTTGATGGAATTATAAAATGGGTATCTGAGAGACGATTAACAATTATATTAATACTCAGTTGGATTCTAGGAATTAACATCGGTATATCAATAAGCACACACTACAGCAGTACTTGTGAGCAACAGATTAAATGGATGGCTGTGTCTTTTTATTGTCATATCTTAGCCACGTTATTTTTGATTTCTTTTATATTTATTAAAAGGTTTTCTCGGTTGGTGTTTATGTTGCCTCCATTCGCCTGTGTTGTTTACTTTTTGCATTTCTGGTCCTTCTCGGTTCCATACACGAACTCTACTTGCACTACACTCACATATAGTAGAACAGCTACACAAGTGATGCTGGTATCTTTTGATGTTATTATCGTTATGTGGTTATTATGCTTCTGGAGAAGCTATTGGGTGAGGAAGCAAGTTGGAGAGGTAAATGAAGGGATGAGCTGCAAGACACTTTCTGTTGAGAAAGACATTGGGTTATTAGAGATGGATGATCACTCTAACTATCTGGAATAGTTAACGTGAACCGTCTCTATGTTTTTATTCACTTTTATCTATACTAAAATTAATAATACTACTTAGAATAGTGTTGTCGTAACGAACACGACGTTATCTCATTTCTCGTTCTGTTGTTTCTTTCAATTTTTGTTTGTTTGTTTGGTTTCATCTGCAAAATAGAAAACACAAAGATCTTAATATACATAATATCTTCTTATCATCATCATCATCATCATCGTCATCATCACAGAACATTTCCAAAAAATGGTATTCCGATGGTTGAAGAGATTGCTCTTACCGAAAGACCGACCTTCACCGTTGCTGTTTTTTGTTGGATTTATGTTAAATTTTATTGTTGTCGTCGTTGTTGGTTCAGCTCTACAGGAATCTATGGTAAACGCCTACGCTGATTGTAGCAGACCAAGACAATGGTTGGGAACAACAGCAGCAATTGCTGGCGGTAATATGGTATTTATGTTCTACTTGGCGGTGGTTGTTCATAAAAGAACAACTAAGAACCCCAGCAGTCCGAGGTCATACAAAGATAAAGTTATCTTTAACATACTTCTCTATGATAATGGAGTTTATATTTACGCATTGACATCTTTATTCATGTTCTCTTGGAATACGGTTTCTGCTTCCGGCCCTTCGTATGCTGGTGGAGGTGGTGTTATATTTTCAGCTTGCGAATACTTAAACGATAAAGTGCAACTGTGTAGAGTTGTGATGTGGTTTTATCTAATTGGTGTTGTTGTTGCTTTCGCTGCTTGTTTCCTTTCTCTTCCGAGACCAGTTAAGGAAACTGCTAGGAGATCTGCGAACTTCGAACAAGCAAAAAAGAGCAACCACGACACTGACATCAGTATCCTTCACATAGAAAGCGATCATGAGATGGATGTGCTCGAATAGGAGGGAGGAAACTGAAACTTTGCTATTCTTAATTGAAAAGACATTTAATACGAACAAACAAAAAAAAAAAAAAAAAAAAGAAATGAAAATAAAACAAAAATAAATAAGAAAAGATGACGCATATCATTGATACAGCAAACCTTCATAGGTCTGGTTTCGTCTTGTTTGTGGTTCAGTTTAGTTCAGGTTTTTTTTTTTTTTTTTCCCCCTTTTTAATTTTATTCTTTATTTTCATCTCCTACTACCGAAAAATACTTTATGTTATTTCAGTTATTTTGTTAGTACAGCTTCAAGGTAGTTAAGAAATATTTCTATTTTTAATTATTACGGTAGAAACTGTTTGTAATTATTATTACAATTCCAGGTGGGGAAAGGATATCAAAAAAAAAAAAAAAAAAAAAAAGAAAAGAAATTTTAAATACAATGTCAGGATGGTTAACAGTTGAAATCCTCCAGGGAAAGGACATCGAACTAACGAACTTACTCAGAGGCGGTAAGAGCTTCATTGGAGTACAATGTCCTATGGTAGCAGGAGAGGGTAAGGGATCTTTTGAAACCCCAAAGATGAAGGGAAAGAATCCGTACTACGCAACCAAAGAAGTTATGCAAACGAAAAAAGAAGATGGTGAGATTACAATTGAACTGAGAGAAGACGCCTTGATTGGATCAGAATTAAAAGGCTCGCACAAGATAAACGTATCACGTAAAGGTGACGGATTATCAGGATCTACGTGGTTTAATCTCGGGAAGGGAACTGTTTTTGTTAAATGGAATTCAAGTTTTTCACCAGTCGGAAACTTATTCGCATCAACAGCAGAAGTAATTCCACCTCCTCCTCCACAAACAGACTTTGCAATGGGTCTTTTACAGGCAGAAATAGGAAGAGTATCAGGACACGGCTATAATCTCCTTCTTCCATATTGGTGGTTAAATGAACGTTGGACTTGGTCAACACCTTACGAAAGTATGTTCGTGTTGTTACTTGGTTCGTTGGTGTTTTATTATAATGTTTTTCATTGGGCTTTTCCATTATTCTTATTTCTCTGTCTAATGAAAAGTTACTACATCAGAGTTCGTTATGGACCAGCTCAAGAGGAGATTGCAGCCTTAGGATTCCTAGACAGCGTTGGATGGGTAAATGAAACTCTGCAGGTAACTCAGACCTCATTAACTCAAACTAATGATACATTAGATTCGGTATCAGCTCTGTTTACTTGGGAGAATCAACCTGTCTCAAAGATACTCACCTTTACAATGTTGGGATGTTTATTAGCTCACTTCGTTGGTTTATTCCCAAGTTGGAATTATATATTTCTACTTATTTGGGTTTACCTTTTTACTTACTTTCCATTGTCAGTGTATGCCCCACAGCTGTACACAGCGCTGTTGCCTCAGAACTTTATCTTCTCTGTTGTTAAGTTGTTCGTAAAGCCAAAAGGATTCACAACAGAGATTACTACTGATGATGTTCTTCCTATTAGAGCTGTTTGTATTCCTACGCAGGATGAAGTTGGTGGGTCAGTTAAATTTAAAATCATGACTACCTTTACTGATGGACGTCCGCCAGCTGAAGTTAGACATAGGTACTCTGAATTTGATTTCTTAAAACAGAGATTGGCTCTCACTGATCCAACACTTGTTGTGAAAGGATTCCCAGGTAAGACTGCTTTCAAAGTCAAAGGAGAAGCTTTAAATGCTCGTCGAAGGGATCTTGAGCTTTGGCTTAACCAAACAGTTGTCAAATCGAACACTTCGAGGGGAGCTCCGTTAAGGTCACCGATATTTGCATTTCTGACTTCAGCATCTGCTTAAATAGTTCCTCCGACTTCAACTATTGAGAGAGCTGCTGGTTAGTCGACAGTCGATTGATTACAATTTATGTGTCTGAATTAATAATTCCTGATGACAGACACCATTGTGTGGAGTGTGCTTCTTTTAATCGTTTATTTTGTCTCGTCCTTCACTCAGGTTTCATCGTTCGGTTTGTATTTCAATATGACGTTGTCAGAATAGCGCACAGATTCTCATCTTACTACGTAAAACGTATGCTTCCTGCAGATGTCTGTACTCGCTAGGCTGGATAAGGTCATGAATCGCACACTATTCCTACAACGTCTTTTTTCGTTTTATGAAATTAATCAAAAAAAAAAAAAAAAATGATAAGAAATGAAGTTATGGTACTTCTTCGTCTTATTTATTATTGTTTTTTTTTTTTTTTTTCTTTTTCGGAGAACCAGTGCCAGAAAAAAAAAAAAAAGAGTTATATTTTTTATTACCACCTCTACTATTCGTTCTTTAAGTCTGTTCACACCAACATGAATACACTCGCAGTGGGGGTTCGGTTTCTAGACTTGGATACTCAATTCGTTGATGTGTCCCCACAAACTCGTGTGGAAGATATAAAAAAAGAAGTCTGCAATGAAATGATGGCAAAAATTTCATATTTTATTGTGACTCTGTCTGGGAATGAATTACAAGACAGATTGCTGTTATGCGACGAGGGAATTGACGAAAACACAGTTCTCGAAATTGAACTATCACGACAAGGAATAGGTATTCAATTAATTGGAAGAGAAACAACACAACAAGAACTTATTAAGTTGGTATCTGAAGAAGATAATTGTGAAGAACTCAACAGTATTCAATCATTCATAGATGCTGGTAACTTAAATGTAAATCAACTGTCTGCTGGATTCGCTCCAATTCATTACGCAGTTCAAAGAAACCATTTACATGCAATAAACGTTCTCTCAACAGTACGAGATTTTGATATCAATAAACAAGGTGATGATTATATCACACCACTTTGTGTTGCTTGTAGAAGTGGTAATATTGACACTGTTAAAGCTATTCTTTCAATCAAGGGAGTGTCAGTTTCAACATCAAATTCTTACGGTATGTTCTGGTTGTTACATAATTATTATGATTTGACTATAAAAACAAAACTTACGAAAAAAAAAAAAAAAAAACAGACTGGTCACCCCTACACATTGCGTGTGAAATGGGATACACTGCAGTCGTAAAACTTTTATTAGAAATGACTGACGTTGATGTTAATGATAAAGTTCCACTACTTGTCGCAGTTGGTAACAATGCAATGGATATTGTAACTACCTTGTTATCACACGGAAGTATTAATGCCGACAAAGCCTACGGTGGTCATACTCCACTATTTGATGCTTGTAAAAAAGGATACATCGATATCGTGAAACAGCTTTTGGGTCATCGAACCACAAGTGTTAACCGAAAATTATTTTCAAGATCGCTTCTTGCTTGTGCGAGTTCCAGAGGTCACTTAGATATAGTGGAACATCTCTTGTCGTTTCCGGAATTGCGTATTGACGAGGCTGGAATAAGATTCATTGACCCTGCGTTAATGGCTGAGCAGAAAGGCTTCAAAGTAATCGCTCGCATTATAGAAGAGTCACGTCAATACAAAGAAGCACTAGCTCGTGTATGATTACATTTATGCGAGTGTCCCCCTCCAGCCATAACGATAAAGACAAAAATATTTGATATTAATTTTGTTTTTAATGCCTAAAGTTATTACTGTTTTTTTACATAGTCAAATTTCACCCTCCCTAGCCAATTTTTTTTTTAAAAAGAATTTATTTTATTTATTGACAAGTATTAGTAATTAATGAACCTACACTCTGCCGTATTATATTTTACCTGTGGTTTAATTGAAAAATCAATTCTGAACTGCATTGAATGACAACACGGAAAAAGTGATGTGTATCCTCTACGTCATCTGCAGAGTGTTTACCTATACTAACATTACCTTTAGTCAATTGTAGCATAGCTATTGTTTTATTCTTCGTAGATGCATTCAAGCATTTTAACCCCCTAGCCATATTCATTTCTTGTTAAGAAAAACAAGCAAAAGCAAACGCCTGATTAATTTCTGAGGTCTGTTTATATAAAAAAAAAAATGTGTGTTTTTTTTCTTTATTAAAATTTCTTATTATATCGTGTTTAAATAACAATGTGTCATAATCTACACTCTTGCTCAGTCGGCAGAAATGCTGTTCTGTTATTATTTTTCTCCTAGCCAAATTAGTATGCAGCCACCTATAACTTTCGATTGTGGGTTGCTTTTTTTTTTTTTTTTTTTTTTTGTACCACAAAACCTATGTACTACGGTAGAAAGAGAATTGTGGCATAATAACTTACCCATTCCTTTATTAGGATTTTGTACCTTTTCGGTTGTATTCTGAGGTAGAAGACCTTTTTTTTTAATATAAACATCCGTTTCAATCAGAACAGTAATTTATTTTATAATGACGATAGGACGTAAACTAACAGTCTGTCTAATTGGAACAACAGGAGGCTTAAGCGTATGGCAAGCTAATCGTTATATTTGGAAGGATGAAATGATACGAAACAGAGTTAAGATGATGAACGAACCTCCGGTAGAACTTCCAACAAAAAGACCAGAAGATATCCTCAGAATTCAATGCTCTGGCACAATGCTAAATGACGGTTATATTTTAGTCGGTCCCAGACCTCGTATACTAACTGAAGCAGGAGAAATACCAGACGGTAATACAGTCTACTGTGTTTGTGTACCAATGTTAACAAATAAAAGTGAACTTGTCTGGATAAACAGAGGACAAATACTAGTCAATGATACGGCATCAGTCCCAGATAGACTTAACGCCTGGCCATCAACATGTACTGTTACAGGTGTTATTAGGGAACCGCCAAAGGATGTTGAACAAAGGAATTCTGGAAATAAATTTCGTCGAGCATACGTAAAAGAGATGTGGGATTATTACTGTTCTGAGATTGGAGGAGCCCCTAAAGGAGTACCACTACGTCCGTATATTGTTGATATGACTTGTTTTAATACATTTAACGGTCATGATAAACCGACGTATCCATTGATGAGAGCGGACAATGACTTTATTGAACACACAATAGCTCCATTCACTCATCTTAGTTATTGCGCTACCTGGACTGGGGCATTCATGTTTGGGTTGTATTACTTGTCTTCTACTAAAAGTTATTAAATTGTATCAAAATGTTAACATCAAAGAATCGAGTCTCGAGCTTGTGAACCATCAGGACGCATAGCATATTCGATATTTTAATTAGCAATTTGTGTTTTAAGAAGTCGACTGACAGAAGACACAAAGAATTGCGCATGCCTTCGAAAAGTTTTTTTTTAATTTTTTTTTTTTTTATTGATTATAATTATCATTTTTCAATTAACTGTTATATTCCTATTAGGTCGTCAGTTCAAATGGCGACACTCGATATTGACACCGACAGCGAAGGGGAAGTCAGCGTTGATGATTCGTCTTCCAGCTGTGATGAATCTTCATCAGAAGTAGAAGTAGAACTCTGTCCCTATTCAACTGTCGTAGAGTGCATTGCAAGAAAACAACAACTCATACAACAACAGCAACAGATAAAGAGACAAGTTGAGCTTCCAGGTGACACCCCTTTACTGATTATTGAAAGAATGAAATGTCAACTCGAGCAGGTTGAAGAAGATGTTGTGAAGCACTCAAAGTGGCAGGTGGAGCTTCAGCGAGATAAATATTTAGGCATTAGACGTCAACTTCCAATTTGGAAAAAGAAAGATGAGATCGTCGAAGCGATTGACTCCAACAGAGTAGTTCTAATCACGGGAGCTACTGGTTCTGGAAAATCAACACAAGTTCCTCAATTTATATTCGACAGGAGTAATAGTTCTCATTATCGAAAACCAGTATTAGTCGCGATGACCAGAAGAATCGCAACAACATCAGTCGCTGCTCGTGTTGCTCTCGAACGCGGAGAACTACTTGGAAAGAGTGTTGGATTTACGATAAGTGGATGCAATGCTTGTACGAAAAAAACAAATTTACACTTTGTCACAACCGGAGTACTTCTTGCAATGCTGACTTCAGGGGATTCCCTGCGAAAGTACAGCTGTCTTGTGATGGATGAAGTCCACGAAAGAAGCTTAGACATAGACATCTCTCTCTCTATAATAAAGAAGATAATGGAAAAGAGAAATACTCGAATCAAACTAGTTGTGATGTCAGCAACTATGGGTTCATTCAGAAGGGATATTCAAGAATACTTCAGAGATTACAATACCAATCCTATACCAGTTGTGTCAACAGCAACATCATCAAACTACTCAATTAATTATATCGAAGATATTATTTTATCACCTGAACTTCACAACAAGACAGCTGATCAGTTGGATTCTCTTCAACGAACAGTAGTTCGAAAACCTCGTCGAACGCGACTAACTTCAGAACGACTCGAATATGCAGCGATGCTTATTAAAGAGCTTCACGTTAAAATATTACAACCCGACAGTAACATTTTAGTATTTCTGCCAGGACTTGGCGACATAACCGACCTGTTTAGTAAATTACAAAAAACTATTAACATAGAAACAGCACAACTGTTATGTCTTCACAGCACTGTCAGTGTTGAAGAACAGAATAGAATTTTTCATGAGCATGGTGGGAAGCGAATGATTGTTCTTTCAACAAACATAGCAGAGTCAGCTCTAACAGTAAAACAATTAGGAGTAGTTATAGATTTCTGTCTTCATAAGGAAACAGCACATAACTCATCGACTAACACGACATGTTTAGAGTTGAGGTGGATATCAAAGGCTATGTCTGTTCAACGTGCAGGTCGTTGTGGACGTTCTTTCGCAGGAGCAGTTTTCAGAATGATAAGTAAACATGAATATGAACTTCTTCAGGATGCATCAGAACCTGAAATCTTATCCGCGTCTCTTCAAAGTACGTGTCTTCGAGTATTGAATATGAGATGGTTGCCTTCTTGTGATGTGTCAGACTTCTTATCAAACTTAGTCACTCCTCCTCTTTCTGAGTCAGCAACCATCGCTTCTCTGAATGATTTGGTTTCATTGAAGTGTATTGAAAAAGTTAAGGTTGAAGGATCCGCATCCTACCATCGAATAACATATCTTGGAAAAATAGCATGTCTGTTCCCTGTTGATGTCCACTCAGCTTTATTAATAATAAACGGATACCTCACTGGTTGTTTTACTGATTGTTTAGTTATTGCTGCTTCACTCAGTAGAGGGAGAGCTATTGTTATTAATCCTTTTAGACAACCAGTCTTAGGAGGGATGCTTTCTCTTTCATATGCTGGTCCTTGTTTATCTGATGAGATTATGACCGTTAATGCTTATCAGTTTTGGTTGCAAAGACGAGATCCGTCTTTGTCAGCAGATGAAGAGAGGGATTGGTGTTTATCAAAAGGACTATCTCTACCTGCTTTAAGAGAAGTTCATGATTGTGTTCTTCAATACCGGATTTGTGCTTCGAAAATTGGAATGTGTGAAGCTCCTCTGCATGCAGAACGAGGTCGAAAAATGGAAGATAAACTGCGAAGCATCGAATTGCTTGCAGCATCCGATGTCGATGAAACAGCGTCCCTGGCACTCGCTGTAGACCCGTCTCTACTAAAAAGTAGTTCTGAGGTTTCAAAATTATTGTTCGCTGAAATGACACTTGGGGCTATGGATCGCAGGGAAAAATTAAAAACTAGTTCAAGCTCGATAAAAAAACAACAAAATCTACGAAAACTTGAATCTGCCTACACCGCATCAGACGCCCTTCTGGTGTCCTGGCTTCTTGATGACGCTATACGTGAGACGGAACCGTATCATTTACCTGCAACTCAACAGTTTACCGTCACGTGTGCAGTTATTCAATCGTTTTTAAACTTTTCATTTAGCGTTGGACACGCTCCGTTTGAAGGAAGGCTTCCTGTTAGTGAAGTTAAAAAAGGAGATATAAAAAGCTTTTATATCGACATTGAATTATCACAACCAATATCTTGTAGCCCGAGTGAAAGTCAAATGTTGGGAACTAAAAGTGTTGATGTTGAGAAACTTCGTAAGAAAATCGAAGATCAAATCTTAAGTATTAGAGACGTGCACAATAAGAGTGAACAGATTCTTCCACGAAAACTAAAAGGAGAGCCTACTATACCCGCGAGATCACTCGTTTTCAGACCAGACATTAAGAAAGTTGAATTGTACTTGCGATCATCAGCAGTGGGATCTGACACCACTGAGGGTTGGTTCTGCCAAGCACATTATCATAAAACTTATGTTTTGAGAATAGCCAGCAGACTTCTTGATAGAAAGATCACCATCCCAAGAGAGTTTAAAGTTAAGAACCCAATTCAGAAGGCAACCAGATCCAGAGATGGAAAACTACAACTTCCTGGTAAACGAATTCATCAGAATTTATTATCTAACGTCGTTGCTATTTCTAAAGTGTCCCTCCATGAGGATATTGCAGCTGGAGCTGTTTATCATTATAAAAGGGGAAAGAGAAAGTTGGTAACCCCACGACCGACATCAATTTGCTTTCCATTGTTATTACCAAATAAGAACCACGTTGGAATTGGTGTAGGGACTCGTTTATCAGGAGGTAAAAGACTTCGATTAGACTCTGGAACAGTTCTTATAACATGTCCTGGAGGACCAGAATTAATTGCTCTACTAACTGATGTCAGTATTGATATTTCAACTGTTGACGTTGGAGAAGAGATTAGTACTTTGTGCTACAACAGTGTTCGTAATAATGCAACAAAACGGATTCAAGTCGCGGTACCAAATGATCTCCTTCGAAGTGTTGCTAACATACGCGAGATAGCATCACTAAAGATGGAAACACTTCATAAAGGATACGTTACTCACATTAAAAACCTTCATGCTAAAAGTCGTGCCCGCAGTGATAAGATTCCTGAATTCGATGAGAGTCGAATTGTCCCAAATACTTTAGCAAATCCGTTGTTGGAATTTTCAAATATCGAACTCGGAACAACCTCTGCTGACGTTGAAATGGAAGCACCAGAGGAGTCTGATGAGACACAAAATGCTGATCAGGATGGAGGAATTATTACTCTCCCAGGGTCTGCAATAAAAAATAGAACTGACGATGAGGAGATTTCTGAAATGCAGCGACTGGCTTTTGAGAAACTCTGCAACGCCTGTGAACCCAACTCGAGGAGTATTGATTTACCAAATAAATATCAGACCTTAGCATCACTGCAATCAGTCAGTTAGTTATGTTATCTTATTGAGATCGTTGTATTCTCTCTTTTAATCTTCTCAGGAAGTGACTACCCAGAGAGCTACTAATCGCTCCGTTCTCTTTTTCAGCTTGAATGTTTTTTTTTTTTAAATAATTATTTCCCCTTCCACAGATACTTCACTACAATATGTTGGAATTTATTAAATCGTTTTTCTCACACTTATTGCTGACTGGGTTAGCAATCTGTGTTCAGAGTTTTATGTTATTACAAGTTGGGTTCTTCTACGTAGTTATGAAATGGAAGAACAGAAAGCCAATTGAGACAACGAGTATTGACTACACAAAGATTAACTTTGGGACTTGCACGATGTCAATAATCATTCCAATGAGGAATGAAGCAGAAAACGTCGAGGGAACGTTAAAAAGGTTGTCTGGAAGCTGTCTGAATGCGAGTTTAATTGAAGTTGTAATCGTTGACTCCGAAAGCACTGACGACACTATTGCACGCGCCAAAGAAGTCGCACCGTCACTTCCATTTAAAAATATTGCTTTTGCAAGCGCAACCGGTGGTCGCGGTCCGACATTAGATGCCGGTGTACAAGTTGCATCAGGAGAGCTTTTATTCTTCGTGCACGCTGACTGTCAGGTTCCCAAAGACTTCGATTCGCTACTACGAGAGGCGCTGTCAAATCCAAATAACATGGCTGCTGCTTTTACGTTTGCAATCGACAGGTCAAAGCTTCCCAATTCGTATTCCCTTCCTGGAATGACTACAATGGAACAAACTGTTTACTGGAGGTCATCTGTTTTACAACTTCCTTTTGGGGATCAGGGAATAGCAATAATAAAGAAATCACTCATCGAGAAATACAACTCTTTTGAAGGTGCCAAGTACCCAATAATGGAAGATTTCAAACTAGTTCAGCAAATGCGAGTCGAAGGATGTTCAACTGGTAGACAAATTGCAATTCTCCCGCAGAAGATCTGCTGCTCTCCACGTCGATGGTTGAAGATGGGAGTCTGGCGTACGAATCTTATTAATCAATTAGTAATGCTTTGGTACAGGAGTGGAGCTACTACACAACAGTTATTCGATTTTTATTATCGAAAATCGACTGAAGGAGTCCCTAAATTGTTAATGATAGCAACTTACGGATTGTAACACCGTGATCGCTTAGTGTGATTACACTATTTTTTCTGATGTCATTTCTACTGCTGTGATCCACCATCAGCATGTCGTGTTACGTACACCACTGTGATGATGAAAGCAGCTTTGCAAGACACGTTCCGATTTTTGTTATTTTATATATATTTTTTTTTTTTTGTGAAAACACAAGACTACGGTCACGGTCTTGTTACAATTGACTGAAGAGTTGTCAAAAACAACACCTCCCTCAATTGTCGAAAGTGGTTTGTTAAATACGAGACTTTTTTGAAGTCCTCTTGTTTTTTAATTAATCATTATATTTAATGCATAGCACAAAATGCCGTACCTTGAGTGGACAAATGATTACCTCGGGGAATGCTTGTGTTGGGATAATTCAACAGCTGATTGGTGTTCTGAGGATGTAGAATACCAGTGTGCTGACCTTATGAATGAAATATCATCACCAGCGTGGGTAGGATTGATGTGGGGTGTTACGATCATAGTCGTAACGTTAATGCAATTTGCGGTTCTGGGAATGTCAAAATATTTACGAAATAAAACAAAAGAATATCAACCTTCAATATACCATACGTTAGGGAAGACAGGATTTTATTGTACGAGAGCTTTGGGATTGTTTGCTGTGTTGGCAGGGTTTGCAGTGAGTGTGGCAAACAACGTGTTTGCGAATGATTTATTTTTTGAACTAAACCGAGTGAATAACACCATAACAGTTACCACCAGTATCATCAGAGGATCTGGGACAGTATTTCAACAAGCAGCGACGACTCTATCGAATGAGTTGAATGTATTGGTTCCTTCAACAGTCGAATCAAAAACAACACGTTGGATGAATGAAGTAAACGACCAACAGGTAGAATTTTACGAAACATACAAACAATTCTTGATTCCAGCTATAATCTGGCCGCTTTGTGCTTGGTCTTTTCTTTCTTGGTTGGGGACTCTTCATAGAAAACCCACCATGACAAGAATTATGTTTGCGATCTCATCAGTGGTTTCGATAGCACTAACAATCCTGCATGTCCTAGCATTGTTAATCACTTACGTTAATGTAATCATCTGTACTGATTATGATAATGTCCAGAGTGTCGGCCTCACTATCATTGAAGCAAGATTTAAAAATGAATCAAGCGCAATTTATGATTTCTATGACTTGTCTCAAAATGCGACAACGCGGCATTACTGTACTAGCATTGATTCACCTCTTATTAAGGCAAAGGACTATTTTGTGATAACGTTGCCGGATTGTCATGGAGATGAAAGCATAAAAAGAATTATTGAAAGCGAAAGTTACTTGAGACTTACTACTTCAGGTCGTGGTGAGTGTACTGGTTCTTGTAGCATCCAATCTTGCTCTGAGCTATGTCTTCAAGGTTCAGCAGTAAAAAACATATCCATTGCAGTTGTTGACTCGTGGGATAAAATTCACACTTCCCTTGCCATAATTGAAACTATTGGATTTCAGTTAGCGGAACTGACGGCTTTTTCTAATTTATTTACATCTTTAAAAGCTCCAATCTGTACTCCAATATTTTTTAGTAATGTTTATATCGTAATTTGGACATCACTATTGGTATTCTTTTATACTTGTATTATCGTGTATCTGTGGTATTCTAGTACTCACTTAGCTCCGAGGTTACACTCACGTAGAGACAGTCACCAACGAGTTGACTCGGATCAAGGTTACATATCTGATCAAGATATCTTATTGGAATCTCTTGAGACTAGAGCTGCTGCTTCATATGGTGCTACCAAAGGGCTGCTTGGTAGTAGTCGTAGACATACTCCTGTCTCATAAATTACTACTTGGGCTTGATTTAGTTTTGTTTTGGCAAACTTGTTTTTTAAGAAAGAATTTTTTGTGATTGTTTTTTTTTTTTTTTTTTTTTGTGTTGTTTGTTGTTTCTTATCAATTCGTATGCTCTGCTGAGAATTATTTAATTTGCTGCTTCGTTCATAAAAAAAAAAAAAAAAAAAAAACAGCGACACCTGGTTTTTTGTGTTTTGGTATTATTGTTAGTTTTTTTTATATTTTTTTTTATTAATTTACATTTAGGCGACGTATACAAATTACGTCCCTTTTATTGAAGCTTGTTCAACGATCTACGCTGTGTCTTCAGAAACGGCTAAAAATGAAGGTTTTATGTTGTTGTTGCATTGATGAAGTCGGGGAAAACTATTTGGATTAGGAACTGTTTGTTTATTATATGAAATGTTAATTATTTTCTCCGTGCGATCAACAAAAATATTTATCGGCTCTCTCTGAGTAAGCTTTTACTTATCAACTGACGAGTACTATATTGTCTGGGGTGTTTTTTTTCTTCTTTTCTTTCTTTTTTTGATGTTGGCAACACACTCAAACCTCCTTTAGCTTTTTTATCAGTTTAAGTCGGTTCACGGTTACTAAAAACAAAACTATTACGGTGTTATATTACTATTTTCTGTATAGTTTTAAGATAAATTTAGAATTCAGTAATGATGTGATTGGTTGTTTTTATTATCTCACTTTTCTGATTTTTTTTTTTTGTGTAGTTATCCAAACGTTCCTCTGTTTTTTTACTTCAGTTTCTTTGCTGTTCATCTTCTTCTTTTTTTTTTTATAATAATAGCATATCAAATGTTGTTTGAACTTTGTTGGAGTGGGGAAAAAAAAAAAAAAAAAAAAAACCATTCAGAAAAGCCTTATATTTTGTTGATCGCAGCTAGTTTTACTGGCGCACAGGGAAATAGATAATAAATAACGGCTCTTAATCTGAATAGTTTCCTCTCCGACTTCGTCGGTGCAAAAAATTATTATTCGCAAACATTTGATTGGATCTATACCAATTTTTCATACTTTTTATTATTGTGTTGCAGTTGATTTCCTTTTTTTTTTTTTTTTTTTTTTTTCCGTCTCAGACGAGCTTTATGAGCGAAAAGATAATTGCAGCGAATTTATTTAGTGAAGTGCCAATTTTTTTTCGTTTTTTCCCCCTTTTCCTCTCTCCTTTGATAACTGAGTACTTTGATATTAATTTTGTTTTTAGTACCTAAATGTTGTTACTGTTTTAAATTGGCGTTATCAGCCGTCTAACACTGTCTGCTCGCGTGGACAGTGGGTTTAGGTAGTCATTTGTTCCAGGTTATTCTACGTCTCTTATCGTCTGTGAGAGTCTCACGGTTGCTGGTAGCGATATAACTGTTACTCTGTGAGCTTTTCCTGGCTTTTGGCTTCCTAGGCTTCGTAAATAAATAAATAAATAAATAAATAAATACATTGTCAAAGTTTCACCTTCTGTTCTGCTATACTGTTGAACTCACAAACATTATATAAGTTCATTTGAAATCGACAATTAATAAACCCGATTTATCAAAAACCAGAATGTCCCTAGAACTTACTGATAAAGACTTAAGAGGGACGGGTAGTTTAAAACTAAGTGCTCTTCTGAAACCTGTGTTTTTTATGGAACAGTAAAGCAATGTGTTTTTATAACATTTCTTTTTTTTTTTTATATTTAGATTTGGTGGCACTTTTTATAACTAGCTTTTGATTCTGAGATTTATGACACAACCGTTGCGTTTATCTCACTTAAAAAAAAAAAAAAAAAAAAAAAAAAAAAGATAAGTCTTTCCCTGTTTTTCTTTCGTTTCTTTGTTTTTATTTATTTATTAATATGATGATTTCATAACTTTTTTTTTTTTACTTTTTTATATTTTTCGATTCCACTATCGCAGCTGAAAAAAGGTATTTGTTATTCTTTCTGTTCTCTATTTGCTACCTTTCAACAGCATAGAGACACCGTACAATGTGATTATCTCAACGAAGGCAAGTAGTTCTTTTTATGTTTTGTTCTTTTTGTGTCTGTAAAATTACCAACGTGTTTATGGATCAACCTCTTGTGATCAAGTATGTCACTATTTCCTTCTTTCATGTAAGGAAATCGGGTGTTTTGTTAACTTCGTCAATATTAGGAAAGCGGGTACAGTTTCCCTAGTAAGGTGATATCTGCTTTTTTTTCGGTTAAGAATTTTGGTTTTGTTCAGACTTTTTCCGGAAATAATTGGAAAACTGAAATAGTTTTCACTTGAAAAAGTCGGAAGAAACGTGAAGCATCACGGCACTGTCTGATCGGACAACCGTGTAGTTACCGGGGACTATAAACAGCCCCTTGTGAGTGCTTCCACAAATTCACTTTTTTTTGTTGTCTTTTATAACGTCACAAGTGTGCAAGTAGTCGGGCAAGAAACAGTTTGAGAAATTATCTAATTTTTTTTTTCCTTTCGTCAGTATAACAAGTAAGTGTCCTGCAGGGGGGTTAATAAAAATGAATGAAATCGCTCTGCTGTTGACATCACTCGGATTGGGACATCGCATTCGAAGGTTTGATGACTTGGAAGTATTCGAGAAGGAAACCCTTTCTTGTTTAACTGAAGAAGACTTTACAGAACTATTACCTGATGATGATGAGAGAACTAAACTAAAACAATCATTGCACTTTAAACATTTACCTCAAGAAGAAGAAGTAAAGAAGCCTTCAAATAACCATCAGATTCCAGTTGGAAATGCGCATTCAATCCGACCTCAAACAGCACAACCAGGGGTGTCCCGATACACACAACTTCTTAAAAAGAAAGGAGAGTTGCTAAAAGACGAAGTAGCAAACGCTAAAGCTATTCGAATTTTGGATGATGAGATATCACATGTTATGAAGAATCTCGGTTTTGATGTAACTCTTTTACGAGGTGATCGTATTCGTGTAGTCGGTCACACAGATTATCGATTAAATGGAAAAGTAGGAACAGTAATTGATGACGTCGTCGACGTTGACAGAAATGTTAGGATTTCACTTCGTAATAACAGAGTGGTGTCAGTTCCTCCGTATTGCGTTCAGCATGTTTCAGAGACGTGGTTACGACCTAGGCGTACATCTCGACCACAATGGAATAAGAACCAACCACCAATATCATACTCTTCAAGACCTGATGCAGTTCGACAAGCAGTTGAAAGAGAGAGGTCAAGAAGAGAAGATCCTTACACTGTTTATGGTACTGGGACTTCAGCAAATGGATCTCCGCGAAACTCTTCCAAGAGAGTTAGAGTTGAGCTAACACTTTGTCCTGAAGTAACTCAACAGCAAATTAGAAAAACTTTATCAACTCTCGAATGGTCAAAACGAGGGCTCATCTCATCTTCAGTAACATATTCAGTTAACATCCATCAAATAACATTTGAGTGTTCAGCAAGTCCGATGCTCGAACATTTCTTAGCGATCGAATTGGACAGATTTTGTATCAGTCGGGCTGTTGTTCGAATGAATTTAAATGTGAATAACGTAAACTTGTCATCTCCATTTAGTCGTTCCTATGATGGGAATAATTTTGACATGAGTTCAATTAGTGGAAGTAGTAGAATGGATTTACCAAATCCGAACTCACCAAGTGTATCAAATTCTGTACCTGCGAGTACAGCACCAAGTGTTCATTCAGCAACTGGTGGATGTAATAACAGCGCTTCTGGTACTCTTCCTGGTTCAGTTCCTTCACAAGCTTGGGGTCCAAATGAAAATTCAACTAATAACGTCAATGGAGACGCACCTCACGCTGATCCAATTCCAAGAAAAGTTCGTCCAAAACGAAGCACTTCCACTTCACGTAAGAAATCATCGCCTGCCCTCAGCAGTACAAAAACAAAATCTCAACACATCAGCGTTGAAGAAGATCTTAGAGTAAAGCTCGCAGCATCCCAAGTCAGAGTACAGCAGCTTCAGGTTTGTTTTATTTTACTTTCATACACTCTGTTGTTGTTATTATTAGATAACAGGGATGCTTTCTGTAGCTCGACAAGGTTTCAATAATTCAAAATAACAGGGGGACCTCATTACAAGCAAGTCACGTGAAAAGTCGGTGAAGAACTCGTTATCGAACGAAAAGGAAAAGAATAATCACTTAGCGAGAGAGAGGAATGAGATGAAGTCACGTTGTGGGCTTCTTCACGGAGAGATGTCAAAGTTAAGTGAAGCACTAGAAGCAGTAATGGGAACTCTGTCTGCATGTGGTGCTCAGTGGGCTGAACAACTCTCTCACAGCGAAGATGTTGTAGGAAGCCGAATGAGTCGAGGAGTTATAAGTGAACTCTTGGCTACAAATCATGAAATCAGTGAAAAACTACGACAGCTAAACATACTTAGCAGACTCGCTCAACAAGACGCTGAGTAGGTACTGTTCAGTATACGAGTTCAGCTCCTACTCCAAATTAACAACACAAACCTGATCCTCTCTGAAGTTAAGGAATGGGATAAGTAATTGTTGTTTTTGTTATTTATATTTGTCTTCTGTTTTTGTTCTAAGCTAACCCACTTCTACATCTCTATGATTGTTACCACTCCCTACCTTAACAAGATGTCTTTTTTTTTTCTTTTCGTTATGTTTTTTTTGGTACAATATAACGGTTGTGTTCGAAGTTGGACAAGAATTTAAGTTAAATTTTTTTTCATGCGATTGTGTTGTCATTTTTTTTTTTTTTTTTTTTTTTTTCCCTTTCTAAGTTTCTCGATTATTGAAAAATAATCCATTCACGATCCACAAAGTAACTTGTGTTTGATTCGCATGTATGTATTGAAAGTAGTCTTATTGGTCACTTCTATGGGTTCAAGATGAAAAAAAAAAACAATTTTATTTTTTTGTCTCACAGTTAATAAATTTACTCACAAAACTATGCAAACCACCTTTGATACAACGTACCTCGTTGGAATGGACATGAGTCCGAATCAAATGCAAGTGACCCCTTCACGTCCACAAACCATGCAGTCAAAGGTAAAGGAAAGTACTACTACTGAAGAAGTCGTTTGTAAGAGTGATATGCCCGGACTAGACACTACTAGCACCCCTCCATGTTGCCATAACAGATGGGCGCTTCACATCAGAAAGAAGAGATACTACGTGTTTGAGTGTATGACTTGCCTCACACTTTGGAAGACAAAGCTAACTGGATCCCAAAAGTGTCTTGATTTCTTTGCTGGTCACTGTCCGAATGGAGATGCTTGTGAGTACCCACATATATATTCAAAGCGTGTTTGTAACAGAGAAGAGTCGAGTTTGGAGGTTTTTCGCAGCTCTGGAGTTGGAATTGGAGGCTTTTCAAATGCGTCGCATCCGACTGATCTTCAATACCTTCTGAACAAAGTTCAGCAATTGGCTGAAGAAGAAGAACTAAGTGAGTCTTCTTACTCTAATGGAGATTCGATATCTCTCTCTTCAAGTTGTAACTCCAGTGAATAGAAAGTCTTTAGATTCCTGAGGTCTATTTGAGAGGCTGTAACATTTTACTTGTCAAGTATCTAAAGATATATTGAGTGTTGCAATTCTCATTGCTTTTCATATTCAAAAATTGTATGTCATGAATGTTTTTAAAAAAGTACAGACCCATTGAACCTTATTATTAGTTAGTATCCTTTTTGCTGAGAAAAGGCAAATAGTTTTTTTTTTTTTTTTTTTTGTTTCCTTATTCTTTTGTCGATGATCTGTATTACATTCCCCTCCTTTGGTCCCTTCTTATTTTTTTTTGTTTTTGTTTTGGTTTTTTCTTTTTTTTTTTTTGAATTTAAGAAAACAGAGACTTGAGAAGGTGTATCACGTATAAGAGTAACAGTGTGCAATTATATCGCATGTTGAGAGAGAGAGTGTGTGTGGAATCTTTTTGGGAATCATGGGAGGGATGCCTTTGTTGGTCATCTTTTGCCTTTTTTTATCAGTAGCATTTTTATTTTTTAAAAAGGAGGTTTTTGGAAGGGGTAGGGTAACTGAAGCAAATGTTTAGCCATGTGAAAATTTTCTGTGAAACAATTTGCTTAAGTTCCGTCAATCACCCTTCGTTCGAATACTTATTTTTTTGTCTGCAAATTTTTTATTCTCTTTTCCCTTTAGTAGAGTTCAAGTAAAAAGTAAAAAAAAAAAGAAGAAAAAAGAAAAAAAAGAAAAAAAAAGATAAAAAAAAAGATTTTTTCGTTTTTTTTTTTTTTTTTTTTTTTTTTTTTTACCAAAGTCACAGAACAGGGCTCCATCTCAGCTGAACTCTCAGGGAAGTAGATTCTGTGAAATAATTCTTTGAGGATCGCCTTAGTAGTGCTATCTTTGTTTATTCCCTTTTTATTCCTATCTCTCTTTTTGTTTGCTTGCCATCTGAAGGAAAATTCAAAATTAATTGCAATACTGTTGCTCTGATCTCCTTTTCTTTTTCTCTGAAATTAATTGTTTTGCTTCTTGTTTCTAAAGCGTGTCTTTATTTATAACATAATTAAATCGTGTGGTATTGGTCTAAGTTATCTGACATTCTGACAGTGTATTAGTCAGTTTTTTGGAAACCGTGCCTTCCGATAATCGTTTATTGCTGTAGGTTTCTTACTTTGGGATATATTTTTTTAATTTTTTTTTTTTTTTTTTTTTCTATTCTCGTCTATTGTTTTGTGCGTGTTTATTGCTTCTGTTCGTCTTGGGTGAGGTACATGAGCGAAACGAGAATCTTTCATCTATGTGTATTGCCTGGTTTTTACAGCTTCTCGGTAGCACGAGCTGGAAAAAAAAAAAAATAAATATCCCGCAGATCCTTCTTTTTAAGATACCTTGGTGGGTACTGAAAAAAAAAAAAAAACGGGGTTTTTATTTCAGTTTAGAAAAAAAAAAAGAACTTATTTTGTCCCTTCCATCTATCTGGTCTAAAAACGATATTTACTGAATCGAACATGGACCCCTGCATTTATGTGTATATAATTTTTTTTTTTTTTTTTTTGAATTCTGAAAAAAAAAAAAAAGAACCGATTTTACAACTTTTGTTGAAAGAAAAGGGGAATAAATTCTATTGGATTATAGATCTCTTTAGATCCTCGTTTTTCTCTTATTGTTTAATGCAAAAATTTAATTAAAAAAAAAATATATAATTTCCCCGTTTCGATATTGAGGTACTGTAGAACCTCTTGCGTACTTTCCTTACGAAGAAGCTTGTAAGTCTTATCATACTACTATGAATATTTCAAATGGCAGAATGATAAGCCAAGTAAACGCTAATCACAATAAAGGAAAGAGGATTATCTTTCTTTTTTTGACGTTTCAAATTTATTTTCTTTTCCGGCGAGTCATTCCCGGGTGCAATGCCTTATTTTTTATTGCATAACAGGTTACCCCTCTGCAGCTGAACAGTGGTATTTTCCCCTCCTTCAACTCTTCATTTTTTTTAAGCTCTCTTTTCTTGACAAAAAAAAATATTTTCAGGCAATTAAACACGAAAAAAAAAAAAAAAAAAAAAAATTAATAATGATTTCTTTTTTTTCTCTTTTTTTTTTTCTGATGTTTTTTTTTACTAACTTTTTTCTTTTGGCTGTTAATAAATGTTGAAAAAGGAAGACCGCCCCCTCCTTTCGTTTATTTTTTTTAGTATTTTTTATTAATTTTCGTTTCAAAATGCAAAGAAGGGAGCGCGTTTCCTACGTGTTCTGAAATAGGGCACCGCTCTCTCTTATAAGGATGATACTTAGTCTTTTTTTTTTTCGTTTGAATGCTTCTCATTCCTTGCCTTCTTTGGTTATTATGTTCTGCGAGGTGGAGCCTTTTGATCAATTGATGTAGCAGAAACACTGTGAGTTTTCTAGTCACATCGTTGTGTTATCATATCCCAGAATTTTTTTTTTTTTTCTTACGTTCAGTGAATACCACGATAACATCTGGTCTAGCCCAGTTAAGTCATAAAAACTGACTGTTCTTACCTGATCCTTTTGTTTTCATTTCTGTACTTTAATGAAGCTTTGGATAACTGGGGGGTGAACGATCCTCGGTACTGTTCCGTGGGTTTTCTATTTTCTTTTCGTGGTATGTGAGCATATCGCACATATGGTCGTATTATAAAAATGATGCTGTATCATGGAACAAAAAAGATTTTTATTTTATTTTTTGTTTTCACTTTCTCCCCTACTCCCAAATCATTTCTCTTTTTTATTTTCTTTAGTTGTTTTCAACCTGTTAGCCACTGGGCGAGGTGGGAGCTGGGATCACTTCCAGCCGAAGCTATAAAACTACAACATTCGCGATTGGGTCCTTAGTGATGCGGGCTACCCAGACCCCTCGTAGTTATGAGTTCTGTATGTAGCTAACCAACCAAATAACAATTAGATTTTACTTTTTTCCCCCCGTTTTTTTTTTTATTTTAACTATCTTTCCTCTGCAAAGTAATCTGATCCATTATAAGAAAAATATGAATGATTTGATTTTTATTATTTTTTTCCACATGCATTTTACTATTATTTTTATTTTTTAATTTATTTTTTGAGTTTCAAAAGCATCTTGCATTTCGTGACACCTCTGAAGGGGAAAAACGTGAATCGCGGAAGTCGTTCATTTTTTTCTCTTCTCCAGTGTGTTAACAAATACTTTGGTGTGATGGCCCCATTAACCTTTGCTTCCTGGGAGTGCCAATACAAATGGTGCATCACATAAAAAATTAGTGGAATTTATCAAGTTACGTAAACGAATCGTGTCAAAATGTATTCTATTTCATCACATGTACAATTGTGCGTGTGAATATCAAAATCAAAACAAATAAGAATAGCCACTGATAGTGGATCGCGATTATAGTGAAAAGTCAATTGAACTGAGCATGTGTGAAAATGAGGAAAGGTAAATCTTCCATGTTTTCGCACGCGGAAATGCATGTCTCTTCCCCTTACATCCCACAAGATGGGACCACATGTGTTTATAACAGGGGCTGACATACATACATGGGATTAACCAGAAATCTCTTTCTCTTTTTCGACCAAGGCGAGTTTTCCCCATTCTGTCTTAACTAACCAACGGCGGTAATCACGAGAATTGTAAGAAAATGATATTTCTCTGGCCCCATAGTGTGCTATTCTCTCTGTTTTCTCTTATTTTCATGGCTAAATTAACACTTGATCGTTTCCCGTCAACTTTCCTCTCATTTTCTTTAAGGATTCTGTAAGTCAGTTGAACTTCTTACGGTCTGCAGGAGATGAATACAATTGTCAGCCGCTGCCTGCGATCAACAGAACGAATACAAAAAAAAAAAAATAAAATAAAATAAAATTAATATAACGACAGAAACTGTTCGAACGAGGTAACCAAAAAAAAAAAAAAAAAAAAAAAAAAAAAATGCGACACTAGATTGGTTTTTGAAATTATTTAAGAATCAATTACAATTTCAATGAACTTACTTTTTATGTTCTGGCGATGATACCTGTCGTGTACGCTCAAGTAGTTCGTTTCGAGACGGATATCACACGTGACATTGACGGTATCATAATCGCTAGGCTACGAAAGTTCGATAAACCAATACTGTAGGTTAGCAATTCATTTCTTCCACACAAACAACTTCCGTGATCCTCTCTTTCGTTTTATATTTCGTTTATTTCCGTCCCCAACTTTTTTTTTTTCAAAAATAATATTTTCACACGCAGAAATAAGAAGTCCTTCTTGCATGCTTCTTTGTTCAGTAGCGCAAAGAGAAAAATTATTATTATTTTTTTTTTTTTCTTTTTTAAAGTTATCTTTTCCTGCGTATTTTTTTTTTTTTTTTCCCTCCCTCCCTTTACATAATATTCTTCCTCTCTCTAACGTGCTTCCTCTCCTCACTCGAAATAGATAAAGATATTGCTAGATAGGAAGGAACAGTGTTATCGTCCCGTCGTTGACCTTCAGTTGATACCACAAAAAAATTATAATTAAACAATTGTTGTAATAAACTTTCCTAGTTGTGGGGCTATACTTTCAATTCTGTCTTTGCTTTGCTTCTTTCCAAGATTTCTTTTTTTGTGTTTTTTACTGTCTGTCTGGCCATTATATCAATTTCTATTTTTTTTTTTTTTAAAAATTACGAAAACTAAGTCTTGTTATTATAAAGGGAACCACAACTTCTCTTAAATGTGACAAAGTATTCGTGTGAATTAAAAATGTATTTCCAAGGAGCCCTCGTGATAATAGCGTCGGTATTTCATAGTTATCCGCAATAAGGTAACATCATTGATCTTTGAGCCATTCTAACTATCTTAGGATTGTCTGTGCCTAAGGTTGGTCCTCTTTTGTTCTATCATCTTCGTTGTTTATTTTATTCTTTCCCAATAATTCTTTTTCTTTTTTTTTTTTATTCCCGTAACTGGGGGTTTTGTGTGCATCGAACTACCTCAGTCGACTATTTATTGCTTGTTCGCAGCAACAATACATTCTTTTTCTTTTTTTTTTTCAAAGGAAAACCTCTAATTCCTCCAAAATAGTTTGTGAAAATCGCAATCCCAACAAAAAAAAAAAAAGTTTTCTAACAGGGTTTGAACTTGACCCAAAAAATCGTCTAGCGGAGGATTTTTTGTATGTGAGCTTAAACTATTTTGTGGAATTAGGAGTTTTCCCTTTATTCAATTCAAAAGAGTCACAAAAAAAAAAAAAAAAAAGAAGAAGAAAAAAAAGGCACGTTGGCAACTCGTGTAGCATAATAATACCTGCATACTACCTTACAAAGGGTAGACAAAGAAAAAGGGAGAAGTATTTTGTTGCAAAACAAGACTGGGTAGCGGCGTGTTACCTGCCACGTACGAATTACATCATCGTAAAAGTTGTGTTTGTCTTGACTTCTTGATATATTTATCGTATGAGTTCGCCAGATCGCCATCTTATCACCTTACTGTTAGTCACATCATCTGGCATGTGTTAGATGAAAAAAAAAAAAAAAAGGAAAAAAAAAAAAAAAAAAAAAAAACCCGTTATTTTGGCCTCCCTTTTTGCTCATTTGGTTATGAAACGTCGAAGTATTAATTAATAAATTTACACTACAAGGATGGTGAGTAAAAATATGAACGGATTCACAGATGAGGAATTCTCTATAATGGATATCCCTATTCGAATGGAAAGAAATCGACTGACACGAGAGTGGCAGGTGGAACGCTACTGTGAAAAACCAACAGCACCGCTACTCGCACCAAAACAGAGGAATCCAAGAACCTACATACCGCCACAACCACCTCAGAGAGAAACAAGGAAAACAAAGAGAGTTCGGAAACAACAAAAAATGGTTAACGATCCAGGTGATAAACTAATAGCTGTTAGATCACCTTGTTATGGAACTTTTAAAGCACGATCTCGATTCGTTGAGGATGGTAAGAAGAAAAAGAGAGTAAGACTACTAGAACCACTACCACCAGTATTTAGTAGGGAATTACACACAAAACAGTCTTTGTATGACACTGAGGATATGAAAACAGGTTTTGAGCAGTTCGAACGTTCATTAGCTGAACTTACAAATAAAAGAGTTCACGAATCCACTAACGTAACAAACAGATCATCTCTACTATCTAGATTAAAGGATACTTACGCAGGTAATCTATTAAGATCTACTGACATGGTTGCAATATCAAAGATGTATACATCTCTCATGGGGTCACATGACAAGTCAATGACTGAATTTGACATGCGTGCATTATTTCATCGCTTAGTACCTCACTACCCTCTTGGTGATGAACAAATGTATACCATATTCTCAATCTTTGATGAGAATGGAAATGGTAATGTCACATTCACTGAACTTTTTGGAGCACTTGGAGGTATCTTGTATGGTGAAGATACACAGCATGGTATAAAATATTTCTATGAAAAAATTGAGGGTCTTGGGCCGTTGAGCGGTCGTCGTGTCCCCTTAAACCGATTTACCCACAAACACATTGATATTATTATTAAAAATTATATTCCTGGTAATGTTGCTCATCGGTGGTTTAAGCTCTCAGATGTGTTGATGGAAACGCTTCAAAAGTATCCAATCGCCGAGAGCTACATCGACTGCGATCACTTTACTTGTTATATTTTTCACTATCCTGCTCTTGCTAGTTGTTTTCACAAAATAGTACCTCCGAAGAGAGTAGTTCATGGAGGAAAGAAAGCATCCTTAGCGAGTGTGGCTGACGATATGATTGCTAATGAAGGAGGGAAGTCACAGATTAAATGGGATGTCTAAGTCTCACACATCAGATAGTTTTGTTGACTTTTAGTCAGTTTTCCAGCTGTCTCGTCTCTTTACACGAAATTTCATACGAGTGGTGTTTTGTTTTGTTGTTTTGCATTATTTGTATTTCTTATTATAAACACCTCAAGTAGTTAATTATTTATTACCAGATTTCTTACTAAATGAAATGACTGATGTTTTCTTCTTTATTGTGATGTAATCTACTATATTTGCTTCTCTAGGTCCCTACCTTTTTATAAAATGAGTGACGACGGCTGGGAAGATGAGGACATAGATGACGATTGGGAGGAGGCGAAACAAGTTGCCGCTGAGAAGGCGGCAGTAGAAAAGGAAAGGAAAGTAGAAGATGCGAGAAAAAAGAAAGAAAAATGGGACAGAATCTTAGCAGCGAGAGGAGAGATGAACGAGACTGAGGAAATAGATGACGTTGACGCTATCGGTCTTAGAGAGTACGAAGAACGTCTAAAGCAACACGATGTTGAGGTTGAATACCAAGAGAATAACTCAACATTTGAATCTCAACCAATTGAAATAATGGCTCCAAAAGACCAGGAGGAGTTTTCTAAAATGGGAGCAAAGATTGGAACTTGCATGAGAACATTCAGAAGCAGTAAATTCTACTTCGTGGCCCTCAGCCGTCTCGTCAGTAAAATCTGCGACAAAACATCGCTCGATGATATTTCTGAAATCCAAAAGAAGCTCAACGTCCTCGTGTCAGAGAGAGAAGCCAAGACAAAGACGAGCAAATACGCAGAAAAGGAAGCCAACGGAGACGACGTTATTAGAGGAAACGGCCTTGGTATGCTTCTGGGATTCACCTTTTTGGTTTAAGTTTTTCTCTTGTTATAAAATTAACTCAAACAATAACAACAGCCGTCGGAGAAGAAGGCCGTAACGACTTGGTAGGTGACGGTGAAAAGAATTTGGACGATTTCATCTCACACATCAGATGGTTTGATTGACTTTTAGTCAGATTTCCAGCTGTCTCATCTCTTTACACGAAATTTCATACGAGTGATGTTTTTTTGTTTTGTTTTGTTGTTTCGCATTATTTGTAGTTAATTATTTATTACCATTCTATTTCTTACTAAATGAAATGACTGATGTTTTCTTCTTTATTGTAATCTACTATATTTGCTTCTCTAGATCCCTACCTTTTTATAAAATGAGTGACTACGACTGGGAAGATGAGGACGTCAGTGACGTAGATGACGATTGGGAGGATGCTGAGGATAAAGAAGAGGAGGCGAAACAAGTTGCCGCTGAGAAGGCGGCAGTAGAAAAGGAAAGGAAAGTAGAAGATGCGAGAAAAAAGAAAGAAAAATGGGACAGAATCTTAGCAGCGAGAGGAGAGATGAACGAGACTGAGGAAATAGATGACGTTGACGCTATCGGTCTTAGAGAGTACGAAGAACGTCTAAAGCAACACGATGTTGAGGTTGAATACCAAGAGAATAACTCAACATTTGAATCTCAACCAATTGAAATAATGGCTCCAAAAGACCAGGAGGAGTTTTCTAAAATGGGAGCAAAGATTGGAACTTGCATGAGAACATTCAGAAGCAGTAAATTCTACTTCGTGGCCCTCAACCGTCTCGTCAGTAAAATCTGCGACAAAACATCGCTCGATGATATTTCTGAAATCCAAAAGAAGCTCAACGTCCTCGTATCAGAGAGATCAAGAATCCTGAAGGAAGGTGAAAAGAGAGAAGCCAAGACAAAGACGAGCAAATACGCAGAAAAGGAAGCCAACGGAGACGACGTTATTAGAGGAAACGGCCTTGGTATGCTTCTGGGATTCACCTTTTTGGTTTAAGTTATTCTCTTGCTACAAAATTAACTCAAACAATAACAACAGCCGTCGGAGAAGAAGGCCGTAACGACTTGGTGGGTGACGGTGACAAGAATTTTGACGATTTCATGTAAATGTGGATACCAGGAGAAGAGGAATAAAAATGCTGCCACACTAGTGAAACAGAAAATGAATACTCCCCAGTCCCCACATCCCTCACAGCTATTTATCATCCTAGCCAATAGTTTCTAGTGTAAAAAATCCTTTTACTCGCTGCATAGTTCTCAGTGTGGAGCGGTAATAAGAAGACAATTGTCAACACCGCTATAAGAAGAGCAGTCAAGCTCTCGTTGCTAAAAATCTTTTTTTATCTCAAAAAAAAAAAAAAAAAAAAATAGTTTATAACCATAATGCAACATCAGGTCTGGAGAGTTGAATTATCATTCTTTATTGCTACCGCTATTACATCTTCACTTTTTTCGAGGTATTAGTCAGACGATTTCGAAAGGCTATTGGCGGCTGTATTTATTCACACTCAGACATACCTCAACAGAAAATGTATGATTCTAGAGGGGGGGGAAAGAAGGGTGGAAAAAGAAGGGATCAACAAAGCAGAAGAGGAGGATACAAGAATAATAATAATAACAATATAAATAATAATAACGGTGAAGGTTTTTCAGAATGGAATGCACCACCAGCAGGACAGATGGGACTGTGGCAGCAGTTTGACTTCCGGTCGCAGATGCCACAACCTGGTTACGACAATCAGTATCAAAGGGGATATAATAATTCCAATTACGGTACCAACAATCCTCATAATGATTACAGTAGACAGAATAATGGAAATTATGACAATGGGCAGCCCAATGGAGGGTCTCGCCAGAACCATCGCAACCAACAACGAAAACCTGCAGCAACTAAAGAAAGCCGTCAAGTGACAAAGCAACAGCCACCAACTGAAGAAGAACCAAACTTACCTGACACAGTAACACAAACTCCTCCTTGTAAACACAACGAGTGGATGTGCTCTGATAGACGAAAGTTCTTCGTCACCCTAAAGTGCATCGCCTGCAACCAAAAATGGAAGACGCAGCTTAAGAAGTTCAACAAGTGCCCTGACTTCCACGCGGACGAACGCTTCTGCCCAAAAGGAAACGATTGTCCACATCCTCATGTGTACGCGAGAAGTAGATTGAAGGAAGCCCCTTCACGAAAGAAGTTAGCAGAAGAAGAAGAAAATAGGAAAACGGATGAAAGTAAACTTCGAGTAATTCAAACGATGCCACAAATGGCAACAGAAATGAGTGACTCTGAACAGGTTAGAGAACCCCCTAAGGCGAAGACACTCCCACCACAGCAATGGCAGGCAACTGCTGATTCTGGACTCTACATCCCCGAGGACATCCCAGCTATGGACGCTGAATCGTCTCTTTCCTATGATATCCCCACAGATACAAAGGCCTCTACTCTGCCAACAGCTAATGGGAAAGACAAAAGCAGTAGAAGACAGATTCGTCACATCCCGACTGCCCCGAATGCTCAAACTGGTACTGAGTTAGGAAAAAGTCTCGAGCTCAACTCGAGATCGTCTACTACCCCACAAGCCTGTTTTGTTGAAAGCAGTCGACTCTCTGCCAGCGCTGACAGTAATTCATTGAACCGCTGCGGAACAGCACCTGCCAGCAAGCTTAGGGAAGAAGAACAGAGCGGCATTGCAAAGTCAGCAACTCTTCCGCATTGTACGATGTTTCCGCCTCCTGAAGAGGATGAAATAATACCTGGTATTCAACTCAATTCAGTGAAGAAGATAAATGTATGTACATTTTTATTTGACAATGTGATTAGCAACGCATTCGTTCTTTTTATTAATCATAGTCACAGCAACAACACAAACAGACCCAGGGAACTGGTCGTTCTAACGAGGCCAGAAAGAACTTGGCTTCTTTTGGAGATGCTTTGCTATCCGTCGATGAGATGCAAGCTTCCGTTAGCGTGAAATCTGCAAGTGGCATAGACCAGGAAGACTGAAATGTGCCATCTTAGGTCCGGAGTCGTATAATATTAAGTTAGTTTTCGTAATTAGGAACACATGTCTGATACCAAAGTTATCTAATTGGTATTTTTAGTGAGGAAATAAATAGAAAATATGGGAAAAAAAAAAAAAAAAAAAAAAAAAAACAACAAATCCAACAAATTATGTCTTCAAGAATAAATCAGAAAAAAAAAAAAAGAATAAAAAAAAAAGTATTGTTCCATTCTCTCAATGTCTTTCGACTAACGCATATTCCGTACTCCATTTTTTTTAATTTTTATATTTGTTGCTTTTTCTCCATTCTCCTCTCTCTTGCATTTTATATACAAAGGCAGGTGCAAAGCCCTCCTGTTCATCAGCCGCAAGATTCTTTTTAGGGATTTCGACATGAGGAGCCATCTCGCATTGGCCTTTAAAAAAAAAAAAAAAAAAAAAGGAATGAGTCTACAAGATAACAATGAAAAAATAGTGATTTTCTTTGTACGAAATCGGAGAAGAAACTCATTCAGATTAAGAGGCCTGTTTTATTTTTGCTATTGTCAAGTTTTTATCTATTTTCCCTGTGTGTTAAGGCATTATCTAAATGGTTTTTTTTTTTTTTTTTTTTTTTTTTTCCCTTTAAGTAGGTTGTCTAGGAACGCTAAACATCTCCTGTAGTCTTGCATTCTAATTGCTTACGAGGTGTAGTTATAGGTGGGAGGTTTACCAACAATGAAATACCACTACTCTTATCGTCGCTTTACTTATCCAATGATGGGGGAACGTCTAATGAGGTTTAGGGTCCTCTCTGAGTGATGGTTAAAAGGGTCGTTTGCTTGCATTTTATTTTCCAGTCAATTTATTTATTTTTTTTCTTTTTTCTTTTTTTTTTTTTGTCTTGATTTTCAGAAAAAAAAAAAAAAAAAAAAAACCACCCCGTAAAAAAAAATAAATAAAAATAATAAATAAATAAATAAGGATTGGACACAGATCAATGTTTCAATTCGTATCAGAAGTTTTTGTTTTTGTTTTTGTTTTTATTCTATCTGAGGGAACTAAACAACTAAAAGTATCGATTGTATTCAATAAAATGCACCGCTGTCCCTAGCAGTTAGTAGTTTTCATATTCCCAAAGAAAATTGACTCTGTGTGATTGGCTGCAGGGGAGATAGCATGCCAATCTCGACGTAGCTGCATTTCTTTTTTGATTTTTTTGCTGCTAGTCGAATTTTTGATGAGCCAATTGACCCTTATCCCTCTCTGCCTGATATCTATTATTTTTTGCTTCGTGGGATTCTTTTGTTTTCCCTATCTAATTTATGATTTCTTTTTATGATTTTTCTCCCAGATTAAAAAAAAAAAAAAAAATCAAAAACCCTCGAAGGAAGGGTTTTTGTTTTTGTATAAAAAATATATTTTTTTTTAAATTCATTTTTTATGTTCTCCTGCTGAGTGTGACTTCTTCTTTTTGTAAGTTCCTTGTTAAACAAAAGCTACTCGCCTGTGGTAACTCATCAACGAGTTTTGGAGAATGGCAGGATGGTTCTATTAGTTTGCATTCTAATAAAGGTCACTTTACTATCTTATAGGTACATAGTTGAGAAAATACTAAAATAATTCAACATACAGAATTAGATTATGGTATCCTCCATGTCTAAGAATTTTTATTTATTTATTTATTTTTTTTTTTTTAAAAAAAAAAATTCTTCTTTTTTTCTCCCCCCGTTTATTTTTTAATTTGTGTTGTTATCTTTTATTACATTTTTTTTTTTTTTTTTTTGGAAGTGTTTTAAAACACTCTTGACTGAGCTGTCTGTGGTGGATATTTCACGTTCCCCGCAAAGTGCATTTGAGCCCCCGCACTTCGGTCCAGTGTGGTATGTGTTCGCCTTGGTTCTTTACCAATGCACTGAAGTATAAAGATTTGTAATGCAGCTACGTTCTGACTATTTCTCTGCGGTCACGGCGGGTTTTTTTTTCGTTTTTTTTTTTTTTTTTTTAAATTTATTTTATTATTTTTTTTATCTTCTCCTGATCATGTACGTGTATTTTTTTTTTTAAAGAGAAACGTTTAACAACGAGAGACGCAATGATTATAACTTTAATTCGTCAGGGACATTAAGACCAGCCAACTTTATTGTCCCGGCGACCTCGCAGAATGGCTGGGAAAGTGAGAATAAGAATTCTTGGGTGGGACACTACTACTTGGGGTTCCCATAGGCAAAGGATCCGGGGAAGGTGGGAGAATATTGGCCAAATAATTCGCCGAATTTCCTGTAACGAGTTTTCCTTGTGAAATTATTTTATAATTTCTATGGCAGATCTCACTCGGGCGACCCTCGACAACCAAATTGGCTGGTGGTGCGTGAAGAATTAAATTAGAAATCGAGGGATAATTGAGCCTTTCGATTAACCCTCGGGCGGGGGTACTATGCTCACTCCGAACATTATTGCATAATTTCCTGCCCCCTTTGGGATAATTAAGACACTCAATTAACTACGTTTGCTTTTGTGTTTTTTTAAATTTGCAGTTTTTGCACCCAATGTTGTTCATGGTAGGTGTGATTCCTATGTTTGTTGTTTTCACAATTTTATTGTTTTTTTTTTTTTTCTTGATCAGTTTTTTTAGTTATCACATTGATTTTTGCTTTCCTTTGTAAGGGAAAGTTGTCAATGGGTGGATTTATTCCTTTTGGCAGCTTTGATTTTAAATCACTCAGTCGAATGGAAATAGCGGAACGCAAAGTCGCACCTTATTTTCTTTTTGTTTTCTTTTTACTTTTTTACATTTTGTTTCCGACTTACGCACAAGACAGAATCTTACATTATTTGTGTTCGTCTATGCAAGTTAAAGTTTTATGACTCATGTGGGTTTTCTTGTGAGAGCGGTTTTTTTCAAAGTTTATTTTTTTTTTTATTGTTTTCAGCTTTAGTTTTTAAGTTATCAAAGAATAAAACATATTGATTGAGGTTATTTATCATACCCTCAAAAATTTAGTTTTTCTGTTCCGTTCTTGCCGACAGGGCATTGCCTTATTGAAGTGTATCTTCCGTGTTCGTCTAATGTGATAACTGTGTCGTTGAAATATTAATGTTGTTGTTTGGTATATATGTAGAGGAGTTTTCTTAGCAGGATTGGGAAAATGCGTTCGTTGTTTTTTTTTTTTTTTTTTTTTTTTTTTTTTTGCTCCATTCTTTAAGGGAAATCTTGTTAATGTGCTGTTCGAATTTGCTGCATTTTTTTTTTTTTTTTTTTTGTCCTTCCAACGTGTTCTCCTTGGCTAGCAAATTATTTGTATTTTGTTATATATTAGTGATGGGAAGTACCTGTCGAAAAAAAATTTATATGTTTTTTTTTTTTTTTTTTTTTAATTCATTCCAAAATGTGATACCTGAACAACTGTTTTATAAGAAAGCAGCAAGTAGGTTTTCGAAAACAGAATTATGCCACATGAAATCCAAAAAAAAAAAAAAAAAACAACAACAACAAGCAACACAAATAAATCTAGAAAAAAAGAGTAGACGCAAGAATTGGAAAAAACGAGTGAAAACAAGCAACCGAATACGGAGTACAAGTATTGAGTAAAATAAATAAAACATGAAAACGAATGTTATTTTTTTTTTCTTTCCTTTTTTTTTTTTCCCTTCTTCTCTCCCTGCTGTCCCATTTGTTAAAAACCAGACAAACCTCTGCAATTATTGTTTTAGTAGATCCCCTAATTCGTTAATAATCCTAAACGACAATTGAGCGTGCTATTGGTTTTAGTCGCTCGAACAAGTCAAGGCGCTTTATTGCTGCCACACTTTGAAAAGAGCTTATCAATATCCTTGAAGTTACTGAGTTTTCGTTGAACGGTAATTTCACAAAACGCTGATGCGCTATGTGCTAATACCGTGGATTTCCTTATTTTCATTCGTTAGTGAGCTTTCTTTCCTATTCTGGTTTGCCTTCGGGAATCCACCTTCTCGAGCCTTGCAGTTACCTGGTCTTGACAAATATCGTTTTGGGGATCTATGCAATTTAAAGCACTCGTTTTTTCGTTTGAGTATATCTGCTTTCCCATAACTTATCTTTCACACAAATTGATGAGAATGGCTATACTCGGACGTAGCTTGGTATGGAACTACGTTTTTAGGTATTTCTTTCTTTTTTTTTTCTCTCCCTTTTTTTTGAGTTGTTAAATGTGATCTCACTTTCCCAAACCCGTGTTTGCACTCCCACCTCCTTCCAGTTGACATTCTGATTGGAGACTGGTTTACTACAACATTCTGACTCGCATCCTTGAAGATGCGTAAATCCTTTAGTATCCTTTGCAAATTGTGTTGCTACTATATTGCAGTAACAAATTGTTTTTAGTTAAGTGAGTCAGGCCAGGTTATGAATGTTGTGGAGAGAGAAAGAAAAAAATTGAATTGGAAAAAAAAAAAAAAAAAAAATGAGAGAAGAAAAAAAGAAAATTATAAAAAAACAAGAAATTGAAAAAAAAAATAGGCAAAAATAAGGAAAAAAAAAATGAAAAGAATGAAAAGGAACAAAAAAAAAAAAAAACGATTAGAAGAAAATTTATTTTTGCTGCTTGGCTTCTACACTTCGTTAGCATAGTATAGTCATTTACTGTTTTGAGTTACTTTTTCATAGGAAACAGACAAGAGAGATAAGTGATGTACGAATATTAGAAGACATCAGTGTCATGCAGCATTAGTCACAGGTATAAAATAGCTTACTCTTTCTACAGATTTCAATACCAGAAATATGACTCGCACCACCACATCTCACGATGATGTTGACGCCGGATCGATCTCTTCATTCCTTGCTCAGGTATCAGACCTCGATGTTGAGAGACGTACGTTAGAAGTTCAACTGACAACACTTCAAAATGAAAAAGTTAAATTGGCTGAGAATTTAGCAACAATGCGATCGATGAACACGGTAGGAGAGTCTGAAGAAGTGGCGCTGGCAAATCGAATTGAAACCGCGACCTCTGCTCGTGACGAGAATACGACGCAACTTCTACCTCTTCGTTCATTAATTCAAAGCTCTATAATCGAAGTAGGTCCCCTAACTGAAAAACTCAACGAAGAGATATCTTCTCTTCAGACGAGTATGGAAGCTGCTTCTAAAATGGGAGCTCTCTTTAATGAGGCATGAAGTTAAGTCCCAAGTTAGAAAGTAGTTTGTAGTGATATTAATCACAACTGCATCCTTTTTTTTTCTTTTCGACCTTCTTAATCTCTCTTTTAAACTAACTAAACTAAAGAACCTTATCCACGCTGGTTACGACTTGAGACTCTATTTGTGTTTTCATCGCACCGGTGTTCCATCTTTCATTATTTAGTGTTTGTCGCTACTGTGATTCACGTCAAGGAATATCTCTCTACCGATAGGTAAACAAAATGTCTGAAGAGTGCACACCCCTCGCCCCAGCATTCGGAATGCTTGGGGCAACTTTGGCGTTGGCGTTCGCTAACTTTGGTGCTGCGTACGGTACAGTGAAGTCAGGTGTTGCGGTTGCGCATTTGGGTATGGCTCAGAAGGTATGTTGACACATTGTTGTTGAATCAACTGAATAATAATTTCTGAAAATTAAAAAAAAAAAAAAAAAACTCAAAAAACAGTCTCGTTCAATGAGAGGAATGGTTCCTGTAGTTATGGCTGGTATCTTGGGTATTTATGGTTTAATTATCGCTGTTATTATTGCTGGAAGTATCAAAATTAACTCATCCTCATACACCCTAGGAAAGGGTCTTCTCCATCTCGGAGCTGGCATTGCCGGAGGGATGGCGTCACTTGCTGCTGGATACGCTATTGGTATTGTTGGTGAGGCTTGTACTACCGCATATCAGAGAACTGAGGTTTGTTATTTTCAATATTTTTTTTGTGAGCTTCTTCTAGGCCTACTTTAACACACAAAACAACAAATCAACAAAAAAAAACAGACCATCTTCGTTGCCATGATTCTGATGCTTATCTTCGCAGAGGCTTTGGGTTTATATGGTTTAATTATAGCACTTCTCGTCAACAGCAAAGCAGCCGGCATGAACACCTCCTGCGATAGCACCAGATGGCATTAGACTGTTGTTGAGTTGGTGCTGTTTGGTTTCCCCGCAAATTTCCGCATTCTTTTTTTTTTTTTTTTTGTTTTTTTTTAAGTAATTGATTCGCTCTATTGACCTGATCTCACTCTATCTTAATCCTCCCGTTTCAATCTTCCGTATGTGAATTACTGTTGATCAGCAATTGGTCTGACCAATTACTGTAGTCAGACATGGCATCTTTATCTGTGTTCGGGTTTGATATTATACCCTGCAGGTTACCAGAGTGGCAAAATAGACTTCTGTATAACTCGAGCAGTTTTTAGAAACAATCAAAAAATTGTAGTAAAGTCTTCCGCTGCTTTATTGGAACAGCTCAAAGCAGTTCATGAAAGCAATCCGTAAAAGAACTGTATGAGGACATCATATCAGTTTGTCTCTTTTAGAGACGATGCTGCGGATGTTTGTGAGGTCGATAGCGGTCGACTGTTTCCCCTTTTCCCCCCCAAAAAAAAAAAAAAAGAAAAAAGAAAAAAGAAGCAAAAAAAAAGGAAATTTCAAAAAAAAAAAAAAAAAAAGAATCCCGCGTATACGTTTTTTTTAGTCAGCTGAGGTTGGTATGTGTCCCACCTCTTCACTACAGTGATCCCATGAACCCCTCCTTCGAGTGTATTCTGTTAAGACGTTGGCTCACGGAAAGCAACCATAATCTTTTATCACACCTGTTAGTACACTGGTGTATAGCCGCCGTACTGACAGCAGACACGCAAAACTGGTTTGCCTTTGAGTAGAAATGTCATTTCGGGTTTCTATTTGTGTACAAAAAGGATATTATGAAATATTAATTTATTGGTTGTTGGTCAGCTTCATTTAGGTTGATCTCTATTTGTTTTTCAATTTTAGTTGTATTTCAAAACTCACCCCCCTCAGTTACTTACCAACAATAAAATAGTAGCAGGCCAGTACAATTGAGTAGAATGACCAGCAACGTGCACAAACTCGAAGCAGTTCAAGATCTGTACAGAAATGAGCAGAATATGATGGGAATGTTAGGGCAAGCAGAACAAGCGGTTAATGACCTCAGAGAAAAGCTACTATCAGGCGTACAGGCCGGAGACGCTATCGTAGGAAAAGTTGAAGAGGAGATTCAAACTGCAGTGGCGAGTGGAAAGCAAAAAAAGTGGCCGAGTTTCTTGCCCATGCCAAACCCAGACCTGTGCAAAGGAGAGCCTCCCATTGACATCGTCAGCTCACTAAGAGGACTACAACAACAAATAGTATCTATGAAATCAAAACTAGGACCTGTATGGCCACCAGCATTCATGGCTGTACTTGAGAACTCACTCACTCATTTGGAAGAAGCTGAACGTCAGGTTTCACATGTTGAGACAGCTGCTAATGCAACAGGTCACTTAGCTAAGATACCACAACCTATCTTTGTAAAGTTACAAGAACTTAGTCTACTTGGATCTGAATTAGATATTACAACGCCAAACAGAAATATTGAACATCTCCGTTCTCAATTGGCGACTGTCACAAGTGGACCAGCTGATGATGTCGAAGCAATCGGTAAGATGGGATGGACTAAAGTTCAAATTCAAACAAAAATAATCGACAACCTAAAAGACATAATCCGAAGCATAGAAACAGCTGAACTCCAAAATCAGAAAATTGATAACCTAACTGACCTTCGCCGTGCTGCAGACATGGAAGTGGCGTCACTTAAGGAACCGAACTGGAGCGTTAAAATCCAATGCACGTCTTCATTGTCATCCGTGCAGCAGGCTCTGGAAACGATTAAGGTAGCAGATCGGGAAGCCGCAGCAGACTTTTCACAACGGATGAGCAGCAGCAAAAATAAAATCTCAGCGAACACCCAGCGGCAACAGGAAGTTTGGAGACAGATGAATGTTCTCTTCGAGGAATTAGGAGGATTAGCAATTGAGAGGTCGGGTGAAATAAATTGGCAAGTTGACGCCCTTGAAAAGGAAACAACAAGGATTGCAGAGCATGCTTGGGGGAATCATGTTGCTCATGAAAACATTCGTAGACTTGGTGAAACTTTAAACTACGCTGTTGGATCAATCGCGTGTACGGAAGCGACTGATAAAATAATTACAGAAGCGGTTGACACGGCACTTCATTACAAAGATACTATTACTCAAGACCTTACTCAACAGAAATACGCTCTACTTGCTGAAGTCGATAGTGAGATCGCTACCTTACAATCTTGGTCTACTCATCACAGAGGTTTTGTAAATGACGTTCTTCGTCACAACCCGCAACAGACTCCAATGTGGGCTTCGGCATCACCAGCTCCAAACTTGCTTAGCGGGTAGAGAGTTTTCTTGTTTTTTTTTTTTTTTTTTTTTTAGATATTTAATTTTAACAACATCTGTTCCTGTTGTAACTTTATCGTTTCTTTTCTGCATAAACGCTTTGTAGACAATGTCGTGAAGCCAATTACTGAAATTACTTTTTTTTTTTTTCTTTCTCCACTTTTTTTTATTTTTTTTTTTTTGTTGTAAATCCTTAAAACATATTTTTAAAATCTTCTGCCATAAGACAGAGAGAGTACGTGTCTCGCATTCCAGACCCTAGATCCCTGGGAACTGGAAAAGTTGTTTACCTACTAAGACTAAAAGAGTGCCCATTAAGTGTGTAGTGTTTGTTGTTGTTATTGATAACACACTCTTTTAGTATTTATTAGTCTCTTATAGTATAAATTATAGCAGTCAGGCTGCCTGATTACCTTTTGTATTGTTTTGGTTTCCATGCATCATTGATGTAATATTTTTATTATTCCCTGTATCCCTTTCCAGTTTCCAGAAGTACTTCACTGTGTTCCGCAAGCTACGTTATTGTCTGGTTGTATTTCGTACTGTAAGATTCAACTCACAGACTATAACATCAACAACATGACAGAAATGCTAACAGCTCTTCAGGGGCAGATTAATGAAACCCCTGAACACGGTGATGAACAAACCCAATGGGGAAATCAAAAACACACATACAATGGAATGGATATATACCAAGCAGCTCAAGCAGGAGAGGTAGGAGTTGTAATGTTACTTTGGTACAATGGAGTAAGCGTTAATTTAAAGCAATCTGAACCACCATACGCAACAGCACTACACCACGCAGCGTTTAATGGAAATACAAAGATATGTGAATTCTTATTAGATCATGCGGCTGAGATTGATATTCGAATTCCAGACACTGACGTGACTCCATTAATGTGGGCATGTACCGCTGGTCATTTCTCTGTTGTAAAACTTCTCATTGAAAGAGGAGCTGACCCTTGTCAGGTAGAAGCTCAGGATTACAACTCTGCGTTCCATGCAGTTCACACTGGTAACACTCCATTAGTTCATTATTTACTATCTGGTAATTATGGTATTGACCCTCATGCTGTTGATAAAGCAGGTCATAACATGGCACAGTGGGCTGCATTTAAAGGGGCACTCGGCTGCTTAAGATACCTTCACGAAACTGTTGGTGTTTCCGTAGAAGGTTTAGACAAAGAAAGACGAACAGCTTTACATTGGGCAGCTCACGCTGGTCAATATGTTACTGCAGAGTATCTCCTTAGTCTTAAACTAAACAAACTAGACATCCGTGATAGCGATGGACAGACTGCTGCTGAATTAGCTGCTGCCAGTAATCACAAGGCTGTTGAGAATCTCATCAACGACTACGTGAAATCTGGTCCTTTAAATTACGCCGCCCCTCGATCGGAATCGACTCTCAAATTCCTGTTCTCCAGCTTTCGTAACATTCGATTTGCTCTTTACGGTTTAATCTGTATGCCGTTAGCATATTACGTAATAGTAAAGTTCGTACCCTTAATAGTTAGTGTGTTGTTAGTTCCTTGTGTTTTTATTGTTCCAGGAACGTTGGACTATTTGGTCTTCAGAAACGGACGTCCTCCAGTGAGAACGATCGCACCCAGAAGTAACTCTCCGCTAGCAACTAGAATTCAAATGTTATCCGGCAGTGGAGAGAGAGATATGAGTGTGTTGTTCGCAAGTATGCTACTTCAAGGGTTCTTATTACACAGCTTCTTTGGAAGTTCTGTTGGTGACACAACAAAAAATTGGTCGCCAATGCTATACTCCTCCATGCAGTTTCTTACTGCTGTAGGACTGTTCTCTTACGTGATTTGCCTAATCAAGCGTCCTGCATCCCCTGACATCTCAGAGCTGAGTCCTGCAAAACAAGAAGAGATTAAGCGAACACCAGGTACCTACAGCTACGAAGCGATGGAAATGAAATCTCTCCGATCGAGCCACTGCCCGCTAATTGGAAGAGTAGTTTCTGGTTATGATCAATTCAATACTATGACTGATACAGCTATTGGTAAAGGAAATAGACTTTGGTACATTATGTGGATTGGGTGTATTGGAATTGTTTTAACTTTAATAACCATCTCAACAGTGAGATGGAGTATTTATGTTGTTGCTCCGAGTAATGCTAACTATTCGATCTGTCGTACAATTGGAAGATTTCTTAGAACTTCACTGCCAGGAAGTTCCAAAAACCCTGGAACATTTTTAGTACCAAGTCATGAAGAAATACTTGGCATGCAACTTATTGTAGTCTCAGCTGTATTCGCTTTGTTCTGTCTTGCGAGGTTCGCAGCTCAAGTTTACTTGGTCGGTTTAAACTTCACCAAAGCAGAGGTCGATAATCCAATTTGCCTTCCAATAGTTGACAAGGGACCCTCCATGATGGTATTACAAAATGGTAATTCATGCTACACAGCTGGATCATTTTTTTCTAATTGGAAGAATTTCGTCATTGGATCCGAAAGCTACAACTCACACTTCGTACATGACCCTGTGAAAGGGTGCGTCTAAATGAATTTATCTCAACTAATTTCTTGTTCTTGATTAGACCAAATATGTAGTCAGTTCTTAAGGAGAGTCGTGTTATTGGTGAGTCTATCCTTGAATGATCTGAGGTCCCAAAAAAAGTAACTCAATCGCACCTACTAAGTAAGGTAAAAAAAAAAAAAAAAAAAATTATTATTAAAAACCAAAGAAGAAACGTCGAATATGAGAGGATTATTCTCGTTAGTGAAGGAGGAGGAATGTTTACTTAATTACCGTTCTACAAATGGGAACCATCACCCCGGAAGATTGTTGCTCGTTAGTTGTGTGTGAAGTCTTCAGGAGCTCCTTTTAAAAGTCACACGCCCTGTTCATCAGTTTTAATAATTCTTTTTCAGTGTCACGAGTAGCTTGACTATTGGAGATTAATAACATTTTTTTGTTTTATTCTCTTACAGAGTTACGGTGTTTTTGGAGAGATGATTCCTATAGAATGTTTATGTCGCTTAATAAATCATAATTCCCATTTAGGTTTATTTACCTTACTACTTAACTTCACTATGCTCACTAAGCTCTCAACTGTTGAAGTAATGAGATCTGTTTGTTTGATGGACAGTTACGATCCTATTGTATCAGTGATAGCTGAGATTATGAAGATGTTAAGCGAAGGAGAAGTTGAAAACGCTCTTGAACCAAAAATCTACTGCGGTGATACAAAAATGGACATCACAAACTTACTTCGAAGGTTTGTGAGATACGCAAAGTGTTCACACAAATGTTTTGTTTACGCGTCAGCATTAGTAGATCGGGTCAGCACCAGGGGAAACATTGACGTTACAGGTAAGACAGTACACAGACTACTTCATGGATGTATTGTTCTCGCTATTAAATGGATTGAGGATGAAGTGTTCCCAAACTCTCACTACGCTGAAATCGGAGGACTCACTCTTCAGGAATTCAACGTTGTCGAACGTCAAGTTCTACACGACCTCGATTGGGACATTTCTATTGACGGCCGCACCATCCGAAAGTACGAAGACCAACTACAACAGCACTGGATTTGGAACGCCTCTCGCCAGGACATCAAGAAAGAGAAGTTTCGCTCTTCAAGAATTCACACTTTAAAAGCTTCTTTCAGAGCGCTTCCATTATTCGGAGGGAAAAAGTCTAAAAAGAGTCAATGAAGTAAAACTTGGAGTGTGTTTTAAAAAAAAAAAAAAAAAAAAAAAAGAAAAAATATTTTCACCCCCTCATTTTATTAAACTAAGCAGAGACCCTCATCTCCAGACACTTCTTATTTGAAGTGCCTCCGAAACGAATACAATTTGTGTGGTCGAATCTGTTTCCTTTTTGAGAAAGAGGCGATTTCACGTCGCTATACTATACGGTACCTTTTTTGTTATGTTCCATGAGACCTGATGCCCTGCAAGCTACTTTCTTTTTTTTTTTAAGAGATGAAAACTGACTGACGACTGACTGATTGTAGAAAAATATAAATAATACATTATTTTGTGTGTTATAAAACTAGAAATAATCAATGCAAGTCTTTTTTATTAAAAAAAAAAATAAATAAATAAATAAAAATATTATTATTATTATCGTAGACCTATCGAAGCGGATCAACATTATAATGGACAGCACGTGTTGGCAAAGTCCGTGCCAACTAAGCTAATCGTGTAATCGTTCCAGTTGTTTAAATTTAAAAAGAAATATAAAAAAAAAAAAAAAAAAAAAAAAAGGAAAGGAGAGGAAAGGAAATCAGATGTTTTATAACAAAAAATAGGTTCATTAATGCGGGCATTCCTCGCAAGTTTTGTAATGGCAAGAAGGGGAAGAAAAAAAAAAAAAAAAAAAAAAAAAAAAAAAAAGCCGCACTTTTTTGTGTTGGCGACGTAATGCGACAGTCCCACTCGTGGTTCAACTACTATGTCAAACAAAAACAATTATGAATGTCCACCAGAAACATGTGATGACAACCTTAACTAGGGTAATGCCACTCACACACCATGCGATAAATAGTAGGCTCCACTGAGGTTGGTTAGGTGTCATTTTTTTCGTCTGATTCCAGATTGGAATATAGAAGATATTTTTGATACTGACATAGCATGTACATCATTAATTTTTTTTTTTTTTTTTTTTTTTGTTGTTTAAAACTTTTTATTTGTAGCAACGCAAACACAGAATACTGAGTGAAAAACATCAAAAGCCAATCCTAACTGGATCCAGGTTTGGTTTTTTTTTGATGTAGAGCAGGCGTCGAGTACTGTGAAGGTGTATTATTATTTTATTAAATTTCGAAAAGAACGAAATCAATTTGTAGTTTGAATGAAACAGATTCATTAAAAAATCGTCGGCTAGCGTTGCACGTCTATTCTTTCTTTAATTTCTCCCTATTTTTCTTCTTTAAGAGCTCAATGTATCTTTTTATCTTATCTACCGACGATTCAGAAAAAAAAATAAATAAATTTATTTCGTTTTTTTTTTTTTTTTTTTTTTTTTTCGGGGACTAAAAATATCTAAAATCCAGACTTTGCTAGGTAGGCTTACTTCTATATACTACTACTATACTGCTTTCCGTGTTGTTGATATGATGCAACACTTTTTAAGTAAGCCAAATTCTAAAAAGAGATTTTTTATTTTTTTTTATTTTAAATATTTCGTTTTTTGTGATCTCCCCATCTTGCCTTATTTATTTATTTTTTTTTTATTTTTTGAGAAAAAAAAAAAAAGAGTTGTTTATTATTACATGTATATTTTATCTGCACATTTTCCTCAATTCAAAAAAAAAAACTCATTTGCTAAAGTATCTGGCGTGGAGTTTGTTAGTGTAGAGGGTTGGTGTGTGTTTTATTTTTTTTTCTTCTTTTGTTTGATACAAAAAAAAATATTTCTTATCGTACAAAGGTTTGTGTACGTCACCGCCTCGCTTAACGCGTTGGTGCTTTAAGTTTTATTTTCATTCGTTTTCGATATTATTCATCTTCTTTTTGGATTAGTAGACTTAGCATTCGTTGCTGACTTTTTTTTTTTTTTTTTAATATTATTATTATTATATTTTTCTTCCTTATTTGGATAAAACATGTGATTGTTGGCTCAATACAAGATTATGTCCATCTTCTTGAGTCTTCCAAACACCGACGGTGGATGTCGCAGTTAAAAAAATAGTTTTCTTTTTTTTTTTTTTTATCGTAACGTTTAACACCCTTTACTTTTAATAGGATTGTTTAATTGTTGCGAACAAACAAAACCCAACGTGTGAGAATAATTTTTTGAAGGTATCGATTATTATTTTTTTTTTTACATTCTTTCAACAGTCAAGTTGACGCTATTATTTTTAACGTACTATTTGCTGTGTGTAGTTGACTCTCTTATTGGATACTGAATACTTTTCTTTATGTTTCTCGGTACGCACCGTAAATAGTAAAAAGGTTTGTACAAAAAAAAAGAAAAAAAGGCGATTATTTTTTTCCCCTTTTTTTCCATTCCCCGTATTCTTTTAATTTAAAAAAAAAAAAAAAAAAAAAAAAAAAGTTGAAACCAACACGTAGCTATATTACTGTACCCCCCCCCTGGTTTCTCAAGAACTCCACGATGTATTTATACTATTGAAAAGGTCGATTCTGTACTACACGGAATAAGAGACAAGTGTAAGCATTGGTTATAATGTGGAGTCTGTTATGATATATGGGGTGTGTTTATCTATATTAACATTAACTGGTATCATAATCTAATCCGTAATATTATTTTATAAATATGTTCAGAACTGTTATCTCAATCTCCTCCACGTATTTCTTTTAATTATTCGGCACAACACTTCCCTATTAAGTAGAGCTGCAGTGTTATCGAAGAGATACGTTTATCGTAACGTTGACACCCTTTACTTTTAATAGGATTGTTTTATTGTTGCGCACAAACAAAACACAAAGTGTGAGAATTATTTTGTGAAGGTGTCGATTATTTTTTTTTACATTTTTTTTTACCAGTCAGTTGACAGCACACACAGCTGTTAAGGATATTTATTCCTCTTCCCCCCCCCCCCCCGTAGTTTTTTAATGTTTTTTTTGACGAGTTAATTTAAAAAAAGTTGAAACCAACATGTAGCTATTACTGTACCCCCTGGTTTTGGTTTCCCAAGGGGCTCACGATTATTATTTGAACAATTGAAAAACTCTATTTCGTATTACACGGAATAAGAGACATGTAAGTATTAGTTATAATGTGGAGTTAGTTATGATATGTGGGGTGTGTTTATCTATATTAACATTAACTCCAATTCCGTAATATTATTTTTATAAATACGTTCAGATTTGTTAAGGGACACCTCCCTCACGTATTTTCGGTATTCTCCAAAAGACCATATCTTTATCCTAATTTCCTGTTGCGCACAAACAAAACACAAAGTGTGAGAATTACCTAGTGAAGGTGTCGATTATTATTTTTTTCTTTTTTTTACATTCTTTCATCAATCAGTTGACGCTATTATTTTTAAACTATTTGCTGTGTGTGGTGGTCAACATTTGCTCTCTTATTGGACACTAAATACTTTTCTTTATGTTTCTCGGTACACATCGTAATAGTAAAAGGTTTGTACAACAAAAAGGGGAAAAAAAAGGCGATCATTTTATTTTCCCCCTTTTTCCCCCGTTAACCTTGATTTGTTTATCCAAGTCCCCCCTGTATTGTATCTCAGAACTAATGTTAAATTATCGTTATGTTGTTTATGATACAATACATTTGTATTTTACGTACAAAATCAAACAGTTAACCCCCCCCCGTATTCTTTTAATTAAAAAAAAAAAAGTTGGAACCAACACGTAGCTATATTACTGTACCCCCTGGTTTTGGTTTCCCAAGGGGGCTCACGATTTATTTTTTAACAATTAAAAAAAACTCTATTCCACACTACACGGAATAAGAGACATGTAAGTATTAGTTATAATGTGGAGTTAGTTATGATATGTGAGGTGTGTTTATCTATATTAACATTAACTCCAATTCCGTAATATTATTTTATAAATACGTTCAGATTTGTTAAGGGACACTTCCCTCACGTATTTTTGGTGTCCAAGACGTATTTTTTATCGTAACGTTTAACACCCTTTACTTTTAATAGGATTGTTTAATTGTTGCGAACAAACAAAACCCAACGTGTGAGAATTATTTTTTGAAGGTATCGATTATTGTTTTTTTTTACATTCTTTCAACAGTCAAGTTGACTATTATTTTTAACGTACTATTTGCTGTGTGTGGTGGACTCTCTTATTGGATACTGAATACTTTTCTTTATGTTTCTCGGTACGCACCGTAAATAGTAAAAAGGTGTGTACAAAAAAAAAAGACGGTAGTTTATTTTCCCCTTCCCGTATTCTTTTAATGTCCTTTGAAGAGTTAATTAAAAAGTGAAAACCAACACGTAGTACCCCTGGTTTTGGTTTCTCAAGAACTCCACGATGTATTTAAACTATTGAAAAGGTCGATTCTGTATTACACGGAATAAGAGACAAGTGTAAGCATTGGTTATAATGTGGAGTCTGTTATGATATATGGGGTGTGTTTATCTATATTAACATTAACTAGTATCATAATCTAATCCGTAATATTATTTTATAAATATGTTCAGAACTGTTATCTCATTCTCCTCCACGTATTTCTTTTAATTCTTCGGCACAACAATTTCTTTAGTAAGTAGAGCTGCAGTTTTGTGGTACAATAACGGCTTGTATCGCGGCATTATTATTTCTTATTGCTATTATATAACTATGCTATTTATTTTCACAGATATTTTCCCTCCCTTCGTTCTCCTTTATTTCTTTATTTACTATTGTTGGGTAGAACTACACCCGAAAAATAGGAAAATAATGTCATCATCACCACACCTAGTTGTGTGCATTGATTACAATTATAGAGACAGAGCCACTGCTCGGTTTCTGATTGTCTGCATTATTTTCATATCTCTCGCTCTCGCTCTCGTTCTCTCTCTCTTCATTCTTATCTTTCTGTGGTTACTCGTGGGAGGAAACAATTGTCGTTGCTCACGAAGAGTAGCAGTTGTTTGTTTGTTTTCGGATACGTTAACATAAAAATTATTTCTTTTTCGTAGTTCTAGTCTTCGATTAACTGCGTGAGCTGTTTTGTCCTCGATGGTTCTAATGCACTAGCACAAGGCCGGGTGTAATGAAACCATGCACGATGAGTAGTCTTCAGACCACTACCTTGACAGTCTTCCTTCATAGTTCTGATGACTGCATGTATTTGTAGTGCGAATTTTTCAAGCTTATTATTCTCATGTTTCTCATATATAATCTTTTCTCTTTCATTCATTGATTTCATAATTTCATTTTTTTCTTCTTTTTTTTTTTTCCCCTTAACTTTTAATTAGCAGCTTTGAGTCAGTTCTTTGACATATTTACGGAGGATTTTTTTTTTTTTTTTGTATTTTTGTAGCTTGCGAGCAAATCATAACAGCTCTTTTATTATTTCCTTATAAATACCTCTTGCGCACAAATTAATGTAGTAATAAAATTAATTTTGTCTGTCGAAAAAAGGCCACCACAAGTTTTAAAAAAAAAAAAAAAAAAAAATGTTGTATTTTCTTGTTTTTGGATGGTGCCTTTTCGTTTTCTTAATTTTTGCGTTCGCAAAGTAAGCCTTCGGGTACTTCAAGCATTGTGTTATTTATGTTTGAGCTGAATTCTTTACTTGTGTTTCGCCTCGGCAAAATAAGTGTATCTCTTTGAGTTATTGTTCCTTTTTGTTTTATTTTTGTTCTTATTAGTGGAAAAAAAAAAAAGGCTTTTCCGTTGGAAGTTTTTTTTTTTAATTTTATTTTTTATTTGTAGTTTCCGCCGTTGGTTAGGTTTTGGTGTTAAGTGTCGTAATCGGAATAAGCAGCGTTGAGGCCACCCCCGTAGTGCGACAGACAACGACTGAAACCTGCAAATGTGCTGGAATTGAAAGGAATTGATGCTATTCTTTTCTTTTTTTTTATTTTTTTTTTTTGATTTCCTAAGTTGTCAGAGCCACAGACACAGATCACCTTGCTTGTAGCGCGGACGGCTTGTGTGGTTCGAGCTTGATGTTGGTAATAATACGATCGCTCCTTCAGTTCTTAAGAGATTACCCAGCTATTCTTAAACTGATGGTTAAAATAAGAAAATATAAATAATATTATTTTAAAAAAAAAAAAAAAAAAAAAATCCCAACTCGAGCGGCGACGTAGTGTGGCGTTTTTCTTTTTCCTTCAATTTTTTATTAATTTTGGTTTAATCCCTTTTTTTTTTTTTCTTCTTCTTTTTTCCCATTCGCGTGTTGTTTCTATTTTTGTTATTTCGTGTGCAATCAATTCATCCAATGAGGTGGTCCAGTTGTGGGGGCAACCCAAACTGACATCACACTTGAACTGCTTAGTATCTTATTACTGGTTTTCCTGGAGCAGTGCGCACAGTCTCAGGGTTTTCACCGATCTAACCGTCGGTCAATTGACACACAAAAATGTGTATATTTGGGTTCATCTCTTCCGTTTTTTATACCGTTTGAGTGTTAATTGTCAATGCTAACCCACGTTTCGAAATTCTGTTCTGAATGAACTGTGTGCACGCATGCCCTGGACATAAACCGGAAGATACCAACCTGGGCTGATCAGTGTCAGCCGAGATTAAACTTTTTTTTTTTTTTTTTTTTTTTTTATATTGACAAATTTTGTGTCATCTTTAAGGAGAATGTAAAGTTGGGGAAGAAAGAAGAATAAAATTTTCGGCCATCGTAATTTTTTTTTTTTTTTTTTTTTTTTAATGAAAAGTACAAATTGAGAGTACTCTATTTGTCACTATGACTCGACGGTTCCCTATTTATGAAACAGTTGACTCAAACGTCTATAGCACCTGTTCCTCTACTAGCATTTATAATTTGTTTTGTTGGTTTCTGGTGACACAAACGTCTACTCACGTTCTTTTCAATGTGTGTTATTACTCGATATATTCGACTTGTCCCGTACCCCTTTCTATTGAGATTTTACTCAGAGATTCCGTCCCTGAAAGTCGTTGTTTAGGTGGTTCACTTGGTATATTGTTCTAGCCTGTTAGTAACTGACGTGTACAGTTTTTTGTTGTTTTCGACTGTGGTAGTCATGGATATGTTTTTTTTAGTGGTTTTAGTTTTCACTTCACAGCTACCAAACAATTACATTTTTCGAACAAAATGTAAGCAAATAGTGGCTATTCGATTCTCTCCTCTTTTTTCCTGTATTATTTTATTATTATAATTTTTTTTTTTTTTGAGAAGAAATATTTTTAAAAAAAAAAAAAAAAAAGAAATAAAGAAATAAAGAAAAGAAGTCCACCTTCTTCCTTCACACCATACAAACAAATTTTAATACACGTTTCATTTTATCTATTGATAAGCGATTGGTCATCTTTTATACTGCAGATCTGTTAATTACTTCGCCTTGACACTCATTTTCTCCTTCGAATGGAGGGATCTGTTTCAACTCACTTTTTCTGTCAGCAACAATCTTGATATGGGTTGTGTACGAAGTGAGTATAAATAAATAATAAAATAATACATGAAATGGACTCCTCTGTCTGTAGGCTTTTGTTCTCCCTGTTCCTATTTTGCGATTCACCTTTAATTTTTCGCTAATTATCTTTCCGTTTGCTCTCTTTTTCTTTTTGTTGTAAACGAACCTTGTTTCTTGTTTATTTGTTTACCAGTAGTGATTATTCTCTGGCAACCTCGAATTTAGGGGTTTGTGTGTTTGTAATTTTTTTTCATTTATTTTCTTTTTAAAAAAAGTGTAGTTTGATTACTTGCGATTCGAATCGCCAAAAAAATGTTCTTCTTGTATGTTTGTAACATTTATCACGAGGTATGGACTTGGTTAAGTATCCCCCCTCCTGTAAGTACTTTTTTTAAATTAAAATGGCAAATCGCTCTTCATAAAGTAAACGTGTGCAAAGAATATTTTTGTTTGTTATTTACTGCATTTTTTTATCCTCTCATGTGATGGGATCTATCAAGTGAGATAATAACGAGTAAAGGTTTGTAGTCAGTATTTTAATTTGTGTTGTCGTGCGGACAGAGCGAGTGTGTTCCTCTCGTTTTGTCTTTTTGCACTATTTTAGCACTGATACTAACGCGTACGAACATCAGGCAAGTCAGAATCCTTTGACAGGATTTACTACTTGCAGAGCTTGGCTTGCTGACTTTAATTAATACGTTGATCCATTGCTACGATATCATTTGTGATAACCATTTTAGTAACGGTGCGTTTGTTGTCTATTTCATATTCCCTAAGAACCGGTCCAGTTGGTGTCGTTTACTTTACTTCTTTTTGCGCGAATCACATCCTCTCTGAGCTGCTTGTTATTCATTCACGATCTGTTGTTTTGTGACACCCTTTTTTTTTTTTTTTAATTTTTACTTTTTTTTTGTTATTTTAAAATGAGGTATCTTTTTTTTTCCAGAATTATCAGTATACGTACTGCCGGGAGGCTTTACGATGATTGCGGGATGTCAACCAACTGCTGCAAATACACTCTAGCGATGATTATTTATTTCTTGTTGCTCCTGTATCAGCTACGCCGACTGCTTTTGGTACATTTAGTTGAATTTTTTATGTAGCGATCTAGACTTGCAAAAGTATTGATGGCTGTAACGTCCAATATTATTATTTTCTATTCTTTTTTTGAATTTTTCGTTCATTTTTTTGTTTTATAGTTAAATAGGTATGTTAAGCTGGGCAAGGTTGGAAAACTTAAGTTTTTGTTTGTCCTTTTTTTTAATTTTTCTATTAAATTAATTACATCCTTCCAGACGGACTCTTCGGAAACAGTTACGGATTGGATCCTCTGTTGCTGTGAGTTACCCTCATAGGATGCAGCAACATTGTTGGATTATGTAACTTATACTAATAAACTCATTCTAACTATTTTCTTTAACATCTCTTACCTTCTTATTAAGTCTCACGACTTCTTTTAACCGCCTAAACCTCTGCAATTATGGAACAGCATTTAATTACTCTTTCCTTGTTTTTTTTTCTTTTTTTAGTGACCTTGAACATACAGAGCCGCGTCCCTGACAACTGCTTGTGTTGTACATTAGAAGTCAGCATTTCCTCTCTCATCTCTCCGGTGAGAGTCTTCGCGGTTGCGCATTATCGATCCGAATTGAATTTATCGGGGGTTGCTCCCCTTCTAAACTAACAGCAATGAAAACTAATTCACTAACTTTATTGAATCCCATCTCGGTCTTGTCTTTCCTGTTTACATTTTCTTTTGTTTTGCGACTATTCCGAATATTTCCCGGCCAAAAAAAAAAAAAAATTCAATAATTTACCTTTATTTACTTTCTAGTTTCCTTTCAACTTGCTCTCCTCGATATGGTCGCAAGGCCATAAGAGAGAGTGCCATGTAATATGAGTTGTTATGGCTGTTTAAAATATTTATTAAATTAGGGTACTCACCAGAAACTGAAATTCAGTTTTCTTGGTAGGCAGCCTCACTGCGTTTAGATGCAGTTGACAGTAGGAGTCAACATGCGAGTCTGTTGAGGCGATTTTTATTTTCTGTTTTCATTTTCTTGCTGTTAATCTCTACAATCGTGTAGAGGTGTTGAGTGAGTTATCTTTTACAACATTCTAAAAGGAGGTTTTCGATCTGCATCTTTTCTTTATCCAGTTTCGTTTCTTCTTTTCCTCTTTGTTTTTTTCTTTTTCAACTAATCTTCGCTCTTTAATGAAGTAGTTTATTTTATAAACAGAAAAACCCTCTTCTTGCTGTGAGTTACCCTCCTAGAGCCCTCATAATGTTACAGCAAACGTTGGATTACAAAACTAACTTTTCTTATATACTAACTAACTAAGCTAGAATAAAGTCCCTAGAACTTACTGATGAAGGCCTCAAAGGGACGCGTTGAAAACTACATATTCTATTACCATTTGATGTTAGGAAACTGCAGAAATGAATAATTTTTGTTTACTTTTTATATTTCTTTATTTAGAGTTATCCTTATTTTCTAATCTTACTTTTCTATAATTAAATACATAACACTAACTACCTAAAAACTCTAAAATGTCACTGCACGAAAATTAGGTTGCTGAGATCGCGGAGCTTGTTGAAATCGATGGCCTGCGATGGCTGTCAATTATTTTATTTAAATTTTTTTTATATTTCGATGGCAGCAAATCTCACAACTTGAGAAGTGTCGGCATACTATCTTAACTCTGTCATTGAAGACATCTCTAGTTTTAGAGTTCCTAACTCGTATTTTGTTTTATACAATCCTTTTTAAAAGAATATTCATAACCTTTGTTGTGAAGTGCATGCCATGTGAATCTCAAGGCATTGTTGCACACGCGATAAATGATCAGTGTGTCGTCCCTTTTTTTTTTTTTTTTTTTTCGTATTCTTCAGCGGTGTGTGGGGGGGGTGTTATTTTATTTGCTTTCCCAAAACTAGGTCTTCTTTGTGAAGACACACCATCAACCTTTTCCCTGAAGTTCGCTATATAGCGAGGGGGCAAGTAAAGAAACGTCGGTACTTCTGTCAAAGCTGAGCAGATTATTATCACTTTTGTTTTGATTGAAATGATCCTTTTATTGCGGTGTACCTACGCCGCAGGTCTTTGTGTTGGAAAGCTGGAGATTGCTATTCATTAATCTTTCAGTCGATGCTACTTACAACAATCCATGCGAAATCTATGGCTACGGATTGAGTCCTCTGTTACTGTGAGTTACCCTCCTAGAGCACTCATAATATACAGTAACGTTGGATTATATAACTAACTAATCATTAATACTAACTATCTAAAATTAATGATACTAACTAACTAAACTTGTGTTGGTTTAGTATTATTAATACTAACTTGTGTTGGTTTGTATTTTGTTGCTAATTTCCCAGTGGTGCGCGAAAACAATTTACTAAACCAGCTCTTTCACATCTCAAGGACATTAATTTCATCAAAGTCGGTACTTCTCAAGCGAGGCGTTGTCTGATGTATTTCCCGTGCTGTTCTCACATTCGTGCTGATAGCTGTTAACTTCTTTTAAAACAAAACACCAGAAGCATTATTATATTTTATGTTGGTGTGATGTGACAAATAAATTTGTGCGCTTTCTATCTTGACCTGTTATTTTATATTTTTTTTATTCACGACTGTGGTGGGATTCTAAAACTATCTATTACTAACGTCTTTTTGATTACCATTATTTTTATTTTTTGTCTTCTTTTTTTTTTATTTTTTATCACTTCTACTCTCTGTCACTGTCTTGTCTTTTACAAGCAGTTGGTAGGTTCAGATTACTGTGAGTGCTTGGACTTTCCTTGAAATTCAGTAAAATGGAAAAAAAAAAAAAAAAAAAAAAAAAAAAAAAACGTGTTACTGATATGTTGCTATTGCAGAACTTTCTAACACAAAGATGGCTAACTCTAGCACCTGCCGAATAACTAATAAAATATTACTTTAAAAAGAAGAAGCTTGGTATTCTTCAGTGATTGCCTCACGGTTGTGTGTGGCACCGAATAACTGATGCCCACTTTGTGAGCTTTTTCTGGAGATTAGTTTCTTGTACTTGATAAATAAATACATAACTGTGCGTCGTCTTCTCAACGAACAGTTTTGAAGATCCTTTGTTCCTTTCGGGGAACAGTTGACTTTTTCTTTTTTAATTTTTTTCGTGTTTGTATTTGCCCCAAAGAAATTGGCTCTCCCTCTTTTTTTTTTTTTTTTTCTGTTTTAAAACAATGCTTTTATTGCTGGAGGAGGGGGGGGGAGTCACATTTCCTTTGATTTTTTTTGATTTTTTCAAACGAACGAAAAAAATTCCATTTTTTTTTTTTTTTTTTTTCCCGTTGTCTTTTTTTGTAATCACAAAATAAAATATCATGTGACTGGAAATAGAACTGATGTGACATACATGTCACGTATTCAGTAGGTGACTGATACTAGTTAAGTGAATTGAAAAAAATACTTCGAATTCACCTCCCAGAGTATGGGTTAGTCAACAAAAAAAAAAAAAAAGAAAAAAAAAAAGAAAAGAAAAAAAAAAAAGAGCAGTAAATCTTGCTCTTTTATTTTTTTAGTTGATGTTATTCCCATTTTTTTGAGAAAAAGAAAAAACTCTAAAATTTTCATTCATCCTCTCCCACGTTTCCTCCCACTGGTGATCACGGATCCCTACAGAAATATACTCTCTATTTATTTACTTACAGTCCTCACTTACTTATTATTGTTGCAAGGTGTACGAATTGACTTACGATTATTTTATTAACAGGAAAACTGTAGAAATGATGATCTAGAATCTAACGATTGTTTTTCCCTCACCGCTACCCATTAGTATCCGTATCTTTTATTGTGTACAAAAATTTTAAGTTATTTTTTTTTTCCAGAACACGAGGTACTTTTACAGAGTTGTATGTAATGAACTCGCCTGCAGTGCCGAAAGCACCAATTAAAAAATCAGGTAAGGAACCAGCTAAGCCGGGATCAAAGGCGAAGTCGTGGCTTTCGACGCTGGAAGATGATGAACTCGATGCAGAATTTGCAAATAGCAATCTGTCGCAGAGGGAGAGTACTCATAAAGAGAGCAGCCCGAGTCAATTAGTATCAGGCGGAGCATTATTTTCAGATGCTGAGCGTTCGAATGACGACGATTTTGTTGATAATCTCAACTTCAACACCAATTCAATGGGATTCTCAGACTTTGAAATAGACATGCCAGTACCTGGACATTCAGTTGAAGAGATTAATTTCGGTACCCCAAGTATGGATTCAAATGCTACTCCAAAGATGGCTCCTGAATTACCTCCGCTTGGTGATGATGGAACTATCGATGCGTTTGTTGAATCGAAGATTGCAAGACCTCCTGTAATAAGTCTCTCAAAGAAGTCAGCTAGTCCACTAAAATCAGGAATGAGAACACTTAGTGCTGTCACTCCAACACCTTTACCACCACCCAGAATCAAACCTGCTCCTAAAGTAGTTAAGCAATCACCACCAAAACAAAAACCAACATCAACACCATCTCCCAAACAGAGTACTGAAGTAACACTTAAACTTGATGAGGATGATTCAATATCTCTGAACAAAAAGGATAGCCAGCCACTGACACCTGAGAAAGACAACAAAGATAAAGAACTAAAAACTACACGCAAGCCGCCTCAAAAGGAGAAAGAGAAGGAGATTACTAAGAAGGATAAGGAGATTACTAAGAAGGATAAGAATGCTAAGGAAGATGCTAAAAAGGAAAAAGAAGATAAAGAGAAAGGGAAGGTAAACGACGCTACAAAAGCGAAGAAGAAGTGGAGTATGAGTGACTCTGAAAACCAGCAAAAGAAAATAACAGACTTCACAAAGAGCTCAGACCAACAAATAAAACGAAGAAAGGGAGAATCGAACTTGAAGGATATATTTGAGAATGTTGCTGACAACAAGAAGAACACTGACGGCTTTCCAACTGAAATCCGACGCGGTTTAGCAACCCCAGAAATTAGAAAGTCGCAGGCGCTTCGATGGGTTTTCGACTCTTCGCTGAAGCTCAGTGGAGCGGATCTTTATTCTCTTCTTTCTCTCGATTCGTATTCCTCAATAATTTCTGAGGCAAAAACGAAAGCACAAAACAAGAAATGATGCCTCGCTCACAGTCCGTAGATATCCTCTAAGAGCACTTCACTGAGCAGGAAGTTAATTTTATACACAACATCTCAATGCTGGACATGACCCTGCCTTTGTAATTTCATTTTAAAATATGCGGGTACGCAACCAATTGAATTGTATTTTTTTTTTTTTTTTGATCAATTTATTTTAATTTGAAACAAAAAAAAAAAAAAAATGAAAAAAAAAAAAACAAAGAAAAACCTTTAATCGAATAATCTTAACCATAATAGCCTCGCCTTATATAATAATATCAGAAAGAAAGTTTTTTCCAAAAAAAAAAAAAAAAAAAAAAATAGCGAGCGAACCATTTCAATGATATTGTCTGCTATTTGTTATTATCATTTTCATAACAGGAATCAGGGGCCGGGCTGCAAATAGCTATTGGAACTTAAGAAATAAAACATCAAGAGCCTATTGAGGTGGCTACAGGTTTGAAATATCAACCTGATAGTGAAAATCATTATCAGGTGGAAGATATGGAAGATGAATTTAGCAGTAGTCTAGTCCCGGACGAGGAGTATATTCCAAACGCAGAAGTAGACTTAGAGACTGAAGAGATATCAAAAACTGAGAACAGCGAAGGAGCATTTGGTGAAGGTAAACTACAAACCTTATCTGTTGGGAATGTTTCAAAGCTCCCTGTTAATAATAAGCAACAGAATTCAAGTAGGAAATCGAGTGCTTGGTCTCGACTGTCCTTCGCAGAAGGAGCGCGTGACATCGATAGCGTCGTTAGCGATCAACTCAGAACATTTGAAGTTTACCCAACAGGAAAGCGACCTGGTTTTACGAATTTTACAAAGACATCGCACTACACGATATTAACATTCTTACCCCTAGGATTGTTTGAACAGTTTCATCAGGTTTCTAATTTATATTTTCTATTAAATTGTATAATCGCATTCATACCTGACGTATCTCCAATTACACCTGTCAGTGCTTTGATTCCACTTCTGTTTGTGTTGACAGTCGCGTTATTTAAAATTGGATACGAAGATTGGAAACGTCACCAAGCTGACGCCAGAGACAATGCAGCACCAGTAACGATATTGGAAGGTGGGGAATGGGTAACTATTAAAAGTCAAGATGTTCAGGTCGGTGATATTATGAAAGTTCAAAGAGGTGATGCATTGAAAGCAGATGTTATAGTCATGAGCAGTGATGATCCTGATGGTGTGGCCTTCATAGAAACAGCTCAGCTCGATGGGGAAACAAATGTCAAACCAAAGAAAAGCTGCACAGAAACATCTCACATTACAGAAAAGAGTCAATTCCTACTTCCAGAAGAAGAAATGCGTCTGTCAATAGATCCCCCGAATGATAAACTCTATCGTTGGGAAGGTGTTCTTTATTATCACGGAGAGGCCTGTCCTCTAAATTTAAAAAACGCTATTTGGAGAGGTTCTTCAATAAGAAAAACTGAATGGGCCTTCGTCTGCGCAGTCTACGTTGGTCACGAAACAAAGCAAGGAATGAACCTCAAGAAGAGAACAACTAGAAAGATGTCATTAATGTTAGTAAAATTAAATATTGTATTGGCTTTAATATTCTTGTTTAAGAATGTATTGATTGTTTTCTTAGCAGGGTTGTCAGTTGACTGGGCAGATCGCAACGAATCACATTGGTACGTACGCCACTTTATTGATTTATACTCAAAAGCCTATCTAATGGGAATGAATTACATGACGTATTTCATTTTATTTTCATTCATGATTCCGATATCATTATTTGTGACTGTTGAGATGTGTAAAGCTTGTCAAATTATATTAATGTCTTTCGATCAAGAAATGATGCATTGGGTACCTGAAAAGAGTGAATGGGTCCCTTGCAGACCAAAGACTTCAGATCTAAATGATCAGTTAGCTCTTGTGAAATATATCTTCACTGACAAGACTGGAACTCTAACAGAAAATATTATGAAATACGTCGAGGGAGTCACTGCTTCCACTACCCTCCTTCCAAGTGGTGATCGCAAATGGATGCCACATCAGAGTGATAATATAAATTTAGTTGGAGAAAGTTGTGACATCACTGCATCTCGAGCGTTTGATGGAGGATTTCAAAGTAATCGTTTTGGAGAGGCGTCAGACACTGCGAGATTCTTGGCTGCGATATCACTTTGTCATACTGTTGTTCCTTTTGAAAATAAAAAGACCGGAGAGTTCACCTTTGAGGGATCCTCACCTGATGAAGTGGCTTTGGTTAAGTGTGCTCGAGATAATAGTTTTGTTTTAACAAAAAGAACAGCGAAAGTTGCAACCATTCGAGTTAATGACACAGATTACACTTATGATGTTGTTGAAGAGTTGGAGTTCACAGCAACTCGAAAAATGATGTCAATCGTACTAAAAGATCGCTACGATGAATTATTCATTATCTCAAAGGGTGCTGATAGCTCTATAACAGTTCGTCTCCAACCTGGAAACTTATCACAAACAGACAAAGAAACAATTGATTCTCATTTAATAAAGTCAGCCCAAGCAGGACTGCGAACCCTCTGCCTAGCATGGAAACAGATACCAATGTCAACCTATGACAGTTGGAGGAGGGAGTATTTATTATACATTCAGAGTGTTGAAAAAAGTGATGAGAAATATGATGCGCTATGCGACAAGCTGGAAAATGACTTAAACATTATCGGACTCGCTGCTTACGAAGACAAGTTGCAAGATGGAGTGCCTGACACGATTCGTTTTTTTATGAAATCAAACATTGTTGTTTGGATGCTTACTGGAGACAAGTTAGAAACTGGCATTGAAATTGGAAACAACTGCGGGTTAGCAGACGGTTGTAAGGTTTTTAGTATTAATTTAGTTAAAGAGCAAACAAGAGAATATCATGCGGACACTTCTTTTGAAGAACGTCGGAAGAATTGCATCCAATTTGTTAAAAGAAAAATGGAAGAAGCGATCAAAGAAGCAAAACAAGAACCAATTGTCTTAGCGATTGATGGTCTTGCACTCGACCACTCGATGACTGTTGAGGAACTGACTCCAATCTTCGTTGAGTTGTCTTCGTTAATAAAGTCAGCAATGTGTTGTCGTTTAACACCTGCTCAGAAAGGTCAAATTGTTGATCTTTTTAAGAGGAAAAGTAACGAAACAACCTTAGCCATTGGTGATGGAGCAAATGACGCCACAATGATAACAGCATCTGATGTTGGGATTGGTATTATTGGTCTCGAAGGTTCCCAAGCAGAGCTCGCTTCTGATTATGCCATCAGCCGCTTCCGCCACCTCAAGCGACTCGTTGCTGTTCATGGTCGCTATTCACTTTATCGGAACTCAATGTGTATTGGCTTCTCTTTTTATAAAAATATGTTTCTTGTCGTTCCACAAATTCCATTTGCGTTTTCATGCGCGTTTTCTGGGATGTCACTTTATGATGGATGGCTGTTGACGATTAAGAATACAGCTTTCACATTCCTACCTCCATTCTTTATGGGATGTTTTGATAAGGATATTCCTGAAGAAGTACTCGAAGATCCAATTTCAGGTCCGCAGTTACTATCTGAGTTAGGGAAGAAAGGATCATACCGAGTTGGTGTAAAGATGATGTTTCCTTGGTACTTAGCAGCATTTGTTCATGGAGTAATGGTGTATGTTATAGCTCTCGGATACTTAGAATATGAGGATACAGATGTCTCTGGTGGTAAAGTATCTGGTTTATACACAACTGGTACATCTATCTTCTCTTGTGTGGTTGTCACAGTTTGCGCTAAGGCTCTTATTCATATTAAGCAGCTTTCAATTATTCAATTCTCAGGAGTTTTAATATCGATTCTACTCGTTCCTATAACTTTGTTGTCGTTGTCGGCCTTCGAAATGTTCTTCGGCTACTCCCACATGTATTTGGTTGCTTTTTATTTAATGGAAGATCCGAAATTTTATTTATTTTTAATAATAACATCTGTTGGTGTCTTATCGGTGTGTGACCTTAATGTGTTGTACATTCAGAAACATAAGGTATGTGTTGATTTTTTTCTTAAAAAAACTGAAATGTTAATTTTTTATTAATCAAAAATAAAACTCTACAACTCTACAGTTTCCAAGCCTCCGCGACCTTTGGCAAGAATTGTATCCTTATAAAGTGAATTACGCTGCTAGACCATTATTCGGATGCCCAATGACAAAGAGCAACAGGGTAGTTCCAAAGGCAGAGTGCACACTTGAAATGACCGAAAAAAAGGAGCAACATCCTTCAAATTCTCCCTGGTGTAAAGATCCGAATGATCTATAAAAACGACTCTCTGATTGGTAATTCAAACAATAAAAAAGTAAGAGAGTGACACTACTGATTCCCGTTCCCTCTTTCCATTTTTCTTTTTTGTCTCTTGTTGTTGTAAATACATAGGATTGGTTGGCACAGCGTCAACCCAATTTTACCATTTTCTTTTTAAAGAAGAATAATATTAACCCATAAGAACTCTACCTATCCTTAAGGACTCTAAAAGAATTGAACAGATGTCTCGATCTGTTTCCTTTTGTTAAATCGAATAAAAAAACGTCATCTCGTCTCCTTGAAAAGAACTGTTCGCAACCTCCTCCCTTTTGAGTTTTTGTTCACTTTTTCACATTTGTTTCAATTTTTGGTTATTTAATTTTCGTTTCGTAGAAAAACACTTTTTCTTTTCTTCTTTTCTTACTTTGGTCCGGAACAGTTAAAGCTTAAAACTGACTGTCTCATCCGATTTTGTGTTTCTTACGGATTGGTATCGTTCGTGTTCCCAAGTTTCGTGATACTCTTTTAAAGTCTTTGGTCTCTTTCCAATTAAGTGATGAGATCAATTAGGTTTTTTTATTGTCTTTCATGGTATGGAATGTACGTGTGATTATTTCATTGAAAGAAAGGTTTTTATAAATTGAATACCTCTATAGAAAAGACATTTTTATTTATTACTCCCCATCTCCATTATAACCTGTTGGGAATCCTTCCGGCACAATCGCTGGTTCATTACCTTTTAGTCACTGTATCTCAGAACTAAAGTTAAATTATCGTTAATTTGTTTTTATGATACAATACATTTGTATTTTACGTACAAACTCGAAAGGTTAAATCCCCGTCTCCAATACAACTTCTTGGGAATCCTTCCGGCACAATCTCTGGTTCATTACCTTTTAGTCACTGTATCTCAGAACTAATGTTAAATTATCGTTAATTTGTTTTTATGATACAATACATTTGTATTTTACGTACAAACTCGAAAGGTTAAATCCCCGTCTCCAATACAACTTCTTGGGAATCCTTTCGGCACAATCTCTGGTTCGAGTTACCCAGATTCCCGACGGTCATCTACTAACTTCCGCTGAGAAGGAAAATACTTGCTGATGAAGGATAAGGGGACAAGACATTGATGCCTAACTATATTCTAAAGTGTTATATAATACGTTTCCCTCCTAACCACGCGGGGTATTTGTGCTTCTAGTGCTTATAGCATCTGCTCAACGAAGCCAGAAAAAACGATGCGATGAGACGTTCCCTTCTTTTATCTTTAGGTAGAGTACGCTCCCCTTTTATTATTGGTTGGCATGCAGTTAATAGGAAAACGTTAAGCTTCGTAAAAGAAAACTATTCCTAGTTTTTCATTGTTTTTCTTTTTTATATTCCTTTTTTTTCTTTTTTTTTTTTTTTGTTATCCCAAAAAGAATACAACAGGTTCGTCCTTCAGCCACCTGCGTTAAGATGTCTCTGAAAGAGAGCCGTCGTCTGTTCTTGTACAAAAGTAATCTCTAAAATAATAATTATTTTCATAAGCTTCACACACTAACGGAAGCTGTCGGAACGTGTGATTGTAACAGGATGCTGTTTTCGTATTATTTAATTCAGTTCTACTTTGCAACAGACACCTAAGCGAACGATGGCAGACCTCGTCTGTCTTGCCGGAATGGCAGCAGTAGTGGGAGTGCTTTACCAATCTGAATACCATCCTTTGATTTGCGCAATCCCAATTGTTGCTTACCTCTTAGGACCTTTTGTGGTAACGGTGTTTCAGAAGTTGATGTTTGGCGATAGTCCTAAGTTAGTTAAGAAACCAGGAAGAGGGGCATCCGTAAAGCAAAAGAAGGAGGATAGGGATCGACCAAAGATTCAGATTTTGTATGGATCACAAACCGGAACCGCTGAGCTTTACGCAAAGAACTTAGGAAGAGAAGCAAAGAAACTCGGATTCAACGCTGAGGTTCTTGATATGGCTGATGCAGAAATGGAAACTCTTTGGGAGCAGAAATTCGTTCTTTTCATCGTTGCGACATACGGTGAGGGTGAGCCAACAGACACCATGAAAGACTTCCACAGTTGGTTGTTGTCAGAAGAAAGAGCATATGACCAACAAGACTTGGGTGAAATGACCTTTTCTGTATTCGGACTCGGAGACTCGCAGTACAAACACTTTTGTCACATGGGAATTGAATTCGATCAGCGTCTTTCGGAGTTGAACGCCAAGCGTGTTCATGAACTTGGATTAGGAGACTCTGACACAAACATGGAAGAAGACTTCGATAACTGGAAAGCAGAATTATGGGCCAAAGCTTCCCCGATGTTCGGTTTAAAAGCAAAAGATGAATTCGCTGATGGACCAGATCAGCAACAGAAGTTGAAGACTCATCCGGCACCAAAAGACAACCCACCGCCATTTCCAAAAACTGCTTCATCCCTTCCACCGAGCAACAAGTTACCATGCTGGGGAACAATCGCAAAGAGTCAGGAAATGCTCGCTTCTAACCCTGATGGAAGATCGACCATTCACATTGAAATTGACTGCGGAAGCGCTTCTCTACAAAACTATGAAGCAGGTGACCATCTCGGAATCCTTCCAGCAAACAGCGATGAAACAGTTGCTGAGTACATGAAGTTGTTGGGAATCAAAGAAAAGAATGAAGTCGTAAGTTTGGTATCTCGTGATGGAATGTCACAGAGAAATCATCTTCCTAACAAGGTTCCTGTTCACGTTGGTTTGAAATGGTACTTTGACTTACAGGGTGTTCCAAAGAAGAGTGTTCTTCGTGCGTTCACTCACTTTACGAAAAACGACGAGGAGCGTGAGAAATTCAGATCCCTTCTCCGCATCCATGAAGAGTCCCGTGATATGTACCACGAGGCTGTTGCCAAAGCCCGGTATGACTTGCTTTACTTTTATTAACATTTGAGATGGGGTCGTATTTCACACGATACCACACCTTTCTCACCTTCCGCACGGGATTACCACAGTGCCCAGAGAAGGTAACGAGGGTGTGGGAGATAAGAAGATAATGAATTCGGTGAGAACCGCACCTTTCTCACCTTCCGCACGGGATTGCCACAGTGCCCAGAGAAGGTAACGAGGGTGTGGGAGATAAGAAGATAATGAATTCGGTGAGAACCGCACCTTTCTCACCTTCCGCACGGGATTACCACAGTGCCCAGAGAAGGTAACGAGGGTGTGGGAGATAGGAAGATAATGAATTCGGTGAGAACCGCACCTTTCTCACCTTCCGCACGGGATTACCACAGTGCCCAGAGAAGGTAACGAGGGTGTGGGAGATAAGAAGATAATGAATTCGGTGAGAACCGCACCTTTCTCACCTTCCGCACGGGATTACCACAGTGCCCAGAGAAGGTAACGAGGGTGTGGGAGATAGGAAGATAATGAATTCGGTGAGAACCGCACCTTTCTCACCTTCCGCACGGGATTACCACAGTGCCCAGAGAAGGTAACGAGGGTGTGGGAGATAAGAAGATAATGAATTCGGTGAGAACCGCACCTTTCTCACCTTCCGCACGGGATTACCACAGTGCCCAGAGAAGGTAACGAGGGTGTGGGAGATAAGAAGATAATGAATTCGGTGAGAACCGCACCTTTCTCACCTTCCGCACGGGATTACCACAGTGCCCAGAGAAGGTAACGAGGGTGTGGGAGATAGGAAGATAATGAATTCGGTGAGAACCGCACCTTTCTCACCTTCCGCACGGGATTACCACAGTGCCCAGAGAAGGTAACGAGGGTGTGGGAGATAAGAAGATAATGAATTCGGTGAGAACCGCACCTTTCTCACCTTCCGCACGGGATTGCCACAGTGCCCAGAGAAGGTAACGAGGGTGTGGGAGATAAGAAGATAATGAATTCGGTGAGAACCGCACCTTTCTCACCTTCCGCACGGGATTACCACAGTGCCCAGAGAGGGTAACGAGGGTGTGGGAGATAAGAAGATAATGAATTCGGTGAGAACCGCACCTTTCTCACCTTCCGCACGGGATTACCACAGTGCCCAGAGAAGGTAACGAGGGTGTGGGAGATAAGAAGATAATGAATTCGGTGAGAACCGCACCTTTCTCACCTTCCGCACGGGATTACCACAGTGCCCAGAGAAGGTAACGAGGGTGTGGGAGATAAGAAGATAATGAATTCGGTGAGAACCGCACCTTTCTCACCTTCCGCACGGGATTGCCACAGTGCCCAGAGAAGGTAACGAGGGTGTGGGAGATAAGAAGATAATGAATTCGGTGAGAACCGCACCTTTCACACCTTCCGCACGGGATTACCACAGTGCCCAGAGAAGGTAACGAGGGTGTGGGAGATAAGAAGATAATGAATTCGGTGAGAACCGCACCTTTCTCACCTTCCGCACGGGATTACCACAGTGCCCAGAGAAGGTAACGAGGGTGTGGGAGATAAGAAGATAATGAATTCGGTGAGAACCGCACCTTTCTCACCTTCCGCACGGGATTACCACAGTGCCCAGAGAAGGTAACGAGGGTGTGGGAGATAGGAAGATAATGAATTCGGTGAGAACCGCACCTTTCTCACCTTCCGCACGGGATTACCACAGTGCCCAGAGAAGGTAACGAGGGTGTGGGAGATAAGAAGATAATGAATTCGGTGAGAACCGCACCTTTCTCACCTTCCGCACGGGATTACCACAGTGCCCAGAGAAGGTAACGAGGGTGTGGGAGATAGGAAGATAATGAATTCGGTGAGAACCGCACCTTTCTCACCTTCCGCACGGGATTACCACAGTGCCCAGAGAAGGTAACGAGGGTGTGGGAGATAAGAAGATAATGAATTCGGTGAGAACCGCACCTTTCTCACCTTCCGCACGGGATTACCACAGTGCCCAGAGAAGGTAACGAGGGTGTGGGAGATAAGAAGATAATGAATTCGGTGAGAACCGCACCTTTCTCACCTTCCGCACGGGATTACCACAGTGCCCAGAGAAGGTAACGAGGGTGTGGGAGATAGGAAGATAATGAATTCGGTGAGAACCGCACCTTTCTCACCTTCCGCACGGGATTACCACAGTGCCCAGAGAAGGTAACGAGGGTGTGGGAGATAAGAAGATAATGAATTCGGTGAGAACCGCACCTTTCTCACCTTCCGCACGGGATTGCCACAGTGCCCAGAGAAGGTAACGAGGGTGTGGGAGATAAGAAGATAATGAATTCGGTGAGAACCGCACCTTTCTCACCTTCCGCACGGGATTACCACAGTGCCCAGAGAAGGTAACGAGGGTGTGGGAGATAAGAAGATAATGAATTCGGTGAGAACCGCACCTTTCTCACCTTCCGCACGGGATTACCACAGTGCCCAGAGAAGGTAACGAGGGTGTGGGAGATAAGAAGATAATGAATTCGGTGAGAACCGCACCTTTCTCACCTTCCGCACGGGATTACCACAGTGCCCAGAGAAGGTAACGAGGGTGTGGGAGATAGGAAGATAATGAATTCGGTGAGAACCGCACCTTTCTCACCTTCCGCACGGGATTACCACAGTGCCCAGAGAAGGTAACGAGGGTGTGGGAGATAAGAAGATAATGAATTCGGTGAGAACCGCACCTTTCTCACCTTCCGCACGGGATTACCACAGTGCCCAGAGAAGGTAACGAGGGTGTGGGAGATAGGAAGATAATGAATTCGGTGAGAACCGCACCTTTCTCACCTTCCGCACGGGATTACCACAGTGCCCAGAGAAGGTAACGAGGGTGTGGGAGATAAGAAGATAATGAATTCGGTGAGAACCGCACCTTTCTCACCTTCCGCACGGGATTACCACAGTGCCCAGAGAAGGTAACGAGGGTGTGGGAGATAAGAAGATAATGAATTCGGTGAGAACCGCACCTTTCTCACCTTCCGCACGGGATTACCACAGTGCCCAGAGAAGGTAACGAGGGTGTGGGAGATAGGAAGATAATGAATTCGGTGAGAACCGCACCTTTCTCACCTTCCGCACGGGATTACCACAGTGCCCAGAGAAGGTAACGAGGGTGTGGGAGATAAGAAGATAATGAATTCGGTGAGAACCGCACCTTTCTCACCTTCCGCACGGGATTGCCACAGTGCCCAGAGAAGGTAACGAGGGTGTGGGAGATAAGAAGATAATGAATTCGGTGAGAACCGCACCTTTCTCACCTTCCGCACGGGATTACCACAGTGCCCAGAGAAGGTAACGAGGGTGTGGGAGATAAGAAGATAATGAATTCGGTGAGAACCGCACCTTTCTCACCTTCCGCACGGGATTACCACAGTGCCCAGAGAAGGTAACGAGGGTGTGGGAGATAAGAAGATAATGAATTCGGTGAGAACCGCACCTTTCTCACCTTCCGCACGGGATTACCACAGTGCCCAGAGAAGGTAACGAGGGTGTGGGAGATAAGAAGATAATGAATTCGGTGAGAACCGCACCTTTCTCACCTTCCGCACGGGATTACCACAGTGCCCAGAGAAGGTAACGAGGGTGTGGGAGATAAGAAGATAATGAATTCGGTGAGAACCGCACCTTTCTCACCTTCCGCACGGGATTACCACAGTGCCCAGAGAAGGTAACGAGGGTGTGGGAGATAGGAAGATAATGAATTCGGTGAGAACCGCACCTTTCTCACCTTCCGCACGGGATTACCACAGTGCCCAGAGAAGGTAACGAGGGTGTGGGAGATAAGAAGATAATGAATTCGGTGAGAACCGCACCTTTCTCACCTTCCGCACGGGATTGCCACAGTGCCCAGAGAAGGTAACGAGGGTGTGGGAGATAAGAAGATAATGAATTCGGTGAGAACCGCACCTTTCTCACCTTCCGCACGGGATTACCACAGTGCCCAGAGAAGGTAACGAGGGTGTGGGAGATAAGAAGATAATGAATTCGGTGAGAACCGCACCTTTCTCACCTTCCGCACGGGATTACCACAGTGCCCAGAGAAGGTAACGAGGGTGTGGGAGATAAGAAGATAATGAATTCGGTGAGAACCGCACCTTTCTCACCTTCCGCACGGGATTACCACAGTGCCCAGAGAAGGTAACGAGGGTGTGGGAGATAAGAAGATAATGAATTCGGTGAGAACCGCACCTTTCTCACCTTCCGCACGGGATTACCACAGTGCCCAGAGAAGGTAACGAGGGTGTGGGAGATAGGAAGATAATGAATTCGGTGAGAACCGCACCTTTCTCACCTTCCGCACGGGATTACCACAGTGCCCAGAGAAGGTAACGAGGGTGTGGGAGATAAGAAGATAATGAATTCGGTGAGAACCGCACCTTTCTCACCTTCCGCACGGGATTGCCACAGTGCCCAGAGAAGGTAACGAGGGTGTGGGAGATAAGAAGATAATGAATTCGGTGAGAACCGCACCTTTCTCACCTTCCGCACGGGATTACCACAGTGCCCAGAGAAGGTAACGAGGGTGTGGGAGATAAGAAGATAATGAATTCGGTGAGAACCGCACCTTTCTCACCTTCCGCACGGGATTACCACAGTGCCCAGAGAAGGTAACGAGGGTGTGGGAGATAAGAAGATAATGAATTCGGTGAGAACCGCACCTTTCTCACCTTCCGCACGGGATTGCCACAGTGCCCAGAGAAGGTAACGAGGGTGTGGGAGATAAGAACAAGTCGAACTGGTGCAAGATAGTCAGTGTGGACGGCGTCAGTCTTATTTTAACAAATCCTTGTACATCTTGCCTTCCGTATTCTCCAGTGGCTTAAGCCTCTAATGAGAGAATGACTTGGATACGATAACAATTCCTCGAGAGGGTAACACATACAAGGGAGAAGTGTTTACGCGATACGTTATTTTTAAAACCTTAGGAATTTGAGTTACGTCGAACAAAAAAATAATTTAAAAAAAACAGCACAATTGCCGGATTCCTCAGAATGTTCCCTTCTACAGAAGTACCAGTTGATCTCTTCTTTGAGATGATGCCACGTACCCAACCACGTTTCTACTCTATTGCATCAGACTCCCTAGTTCAGGGTAAATGTGTTAACATGTGCCTCGCAGTATCGGAGGGAGGTCTTTGCAGTAGCTACATGAAGGATATGACTATAGGATCAAAGGTACCTTGCTTTATTAGAAAGAGTACTTTCCACTTGCCAATGCGTAACAAGGAAAGACACACCATTATGATTGGACCTGGAACTGGTGTTGCTCCACTCATTGGTTTCGTCCACAGAAGAAATGCTTGGGCGAAGAATAACACTCTTGGTGAATGCCACTTTTACTTTGGATGTCGTAGAAAGAACGAAGACTACATCTACAGAGATCTCTTAGAAGGAGCAGAGAAGGATGGCATCATTACTAAATTAAGAGTTGCATTCTCTAGAGACTCCGACAAGAAGGTTTACGTTCAGGACTTAGTCAAAGAAGATGGTAGCGAGCTAATGAAATTAATTGACGGAGGAGCCAACATCTACATCTGTGGTGACGCTAAGAGAATGGCAAGAGACGTTGAGAGAGCTCTCGTTAATATCTTAGTTCAACATGGAAAAATGGAAGAGGAGAAAGCAATGGAACGTTTGAATAAAATGGAAAAGAGTCAGCGTTACTTGAAGGATGTCTGGACCAGCCACTAGACTACTACATCCGTCTTAATTGGTGTTGCGAGTCTTTCATAGCAATACTCGTTTTGAAGGCTTCAGCAACTCTCTAAAAAACGTAGAGGGAATCAACAAAAGAACGTTTTTTCCGGTGCATCCCTTCCCCACTCTAACCCTCCGAAAAGATTTCCAACTCAAAAAAGTTTCCAAAAGGGAGTCGCATGGCTGGAGGCGACATCTCTGCTATCAATTTACTGTTTTTGAATTCCAACTCTTAGTTTGGAATTCGTAATCAGCAGTTTAACGTTTGTCACCTGAAATTAAATCAGAACGAGATGAAAAGAATAAAATGTACAACAAATTTATCCGTAGAACGAACCCACCCTTCGACCCGATTGGCCGATGGTGTTCTGCTTTCTTTTCTTTTACTGGGATGTCGGAGTGTCCCGTTGTAAGCGTAGCATCGTAAAATGCTTTGCAACAATAACTACTCCTAGTGTTCCCGCATTCCTTTTGTCCTTTTTTTTTTATTATAGTTTTTTTGATGCAATCGAAGAAGTCCTTCAGCGACTAAATAGTAAACAGTTTTTATTATTATCCACCAGCAACGGTTGAAAAGCACTCTAAAAGGTAATATTGATAAGTGGTACTAATTAAGTACTTTGGTAGTATTCCTTTTTCAAGGGGATTCTTTAGCATTCTCGTTGTAGTTCTCAAATGTTGTTTCCATTTAATAGCAGAAAGCATCTCTTTCTTTCAGGCTAACCGCCAGTTGTAGACTGCGATAAAGTCAATAAGTGTAGGCGCACTGGTTGTTTCTTCCAGTTGAGAACATTTTATAGCACACGCTAGACGATATCGATAATGTCTCAGTTCGTTCTATTTCTACCCCTCTTTTCTTCGTTTCTTGCCCCGAGACTGTTACTTCACACCAAAGAAGTAACTGACTTGAATTGCGTGGATAGTTTTTTATCTTGTTTTTTGGGGTCTTTAACTTTTTATATTCTGGTACCTGTAAGATCAGTTCCGTCGTTTGACCAGCCTGTGAGATAGCATTGCGCAAATGTGAAAAGCGCGCAATACAATAAATAATATTAAACCAAACGAAGGAAGTCATAAAGGCAGTTCTTCTCAAGAAAGGCGGATGTCATCTTATTAATGTTCTCGTTTCACGGAGAGTAATCAAAAAAAATCTAAGCCAATCGCATAATCCTGCAGGAATGGTACAGGTTTTGGCCTATGTGTAAACGTCGCACATATTCTTACTTCTGCACACTTTTTTATGAAAGAAATTTAGTTCCTCATTAGGGGGAAGAATAAGGAAAAGTGCGATCGGCAACGGCTTTGTAAACCTCACGTCACGTCGGGGGAGTAGTGGGCTACGGCTGTTGGGTTGGAAACCTGTTGCAAATCTCAAAAACCCTTTTAGAAGTAAATAACGGTTGATCCGATAAAATAACTGAAGCAGCTCTCTCTAAACTCACTTCAGTAATCTAAAAGTCAGGAATCCATCACCGGCAGGCTTAGATTTCAGAAACCACTAACACCATCGGTTAGTTGTCCTTCAGACTGCTGTAGTGTGGTGTAGACGCGATTCTATTTTCAATTATAACACTTGTTGGCCATTTGGTTTCTAGCTGCTGTGTTTGTCTGAGAGACCGCTGATGTGGACTTTCTAATCGCAGCACAAGTATTACTATTCTATCTTTATATCTTTTTGTATAGTATTAACATCTGCAGCTGTGCGTATCTCGTAACTACACAGTCGTGTCTGGTTGCTTCTTGTGCACATGGAGCTGCGATCTTCTTAACGCGGTTTGGACCCATAAGGAACCGGAATTAGTTTCCATCCGTACTTAACAGGAAGAATTAAAAAAAAAAAAGCAAAAAAAAAGCAAAAGCAAAAGCAAAAGTTTGAGAGAGAAAAAAAAACGTCTCTTTTTCTAAAAAAGACACGGATTGCTGTGCTTTTATACTTACGAGAATTCGTTGATGGCTTGGGTGCGCATTTTCTTTTGTCGCGAAATAATCAGCTGTTATTTACTTTTTTTCCCCCTTTTATTTCCACCTTTTCCCCTTTTTATTTTAATAAATATTCTTTCAAATCGATAGCAGAAAAGCTGGAAAAAAAAAAAAAAAAAAAAAAAAACGACGAATGAAAAAATTGCGACGAAGGCGCTTTTAAATCATGATGGTTATAACCCTAAGGAAGGTATTGACGTAGGAATTATACTCAGTTTTATTTCCCTTAACAGTTTCAATTTAAAATTACAACGTGTGAGGTGTTGTACCTGAATAAGCATCAAATTAAAACCATTTCTCTCTTGGATTGCTCATATATCTGGTTATTTCTCCCCCTCAGTTTCGAAGGTTGTGTTTGAAAAATGTTGTATTCCATTGCTGTGGCTTTGCTTGCTGTGTTGTTGACACCAGCAGCTGGTACATGGAATCGACTCCCAACTGAAATGGGAACACCTCCCCGACCTAGAGTAGAGATGGCCTTCACTAGTTATGATGACTTACTTATTGTACACGGAGGTAGAACTTTAGGAGTGAACCCAACACTTATGAATGACATTTACGAATACAATTTAACAACAGAAACTTGGAAACATCTTCCCCAGCCGGCAACCAGACCGTCACCAAGATCTCGACATACGATGGTCTCTTTCGATGATTTTGAACACCAGAAGCCAGTTGCTATTCTGTTTGGAGGTGATACGTTGCAGGGATTCAGTGATGAGATGTGGATATTTGATATCGTTCACGGGACTTGGCAAAAGCCTGCTTTTGCTGCAACACCCTGGCCGAGAGTAGGTCACGCGATGTCTGCTGTTGGTTCACATGTTTACATAGCTGGGGGGTCAGGATTAGGTGGCGTATTGACTGATGTTTGGCAACTTGATATGAAGGACATCTCAGCGGGTTGGAAATCCCTTCCGATGTTACCCAGCGCTCGTGTTGATGCAGCGATGGTAGCTACTTCGGAATCTCTGTTTTTTCTCGGAGGTCGTGTGCATCCAGCTGCCGCTCCTGGAAATAATCTCTGGATATTAAACCTGACTACGGCATCCTCCTGGACGGAGTTTCCAAACCGGTACGGACCGAGGAGAGCACTTCATAATCTTCACATGGTCGATGAACAATTGATTTTATTTGGAGGTGCTGATGGAACAACAACAGGAAGTGGCGACTTGCTGACGTTAAATTTGACGCAGGGCGTGTGGGTCACTCGAACTGCACCAAAAGTTGACAGTCGCGGTAATCTCATCGACCAAGTAGCAAGAGAAGGTGCTCGATCTGGACTATTCCATAACCAGTTAGTAATATACGGAGGGTGGTCATCAACAGAGGGAGCTCTTAATGACTTATGGACAATATCAGTACCTCAATTAAACACCTGGAAAAGGGTTCACGACAGTATGGACACACCAATGCCTGTAGCAGGTCATTGCACAGTTGGGTTTGGAGATACACTTATTATTGTTGGTGGTAGGACTAGTCCTACATCATTATCGTGGTTTGTTCATCAATATAATTTTACGACTACTACTTGGAAAGAAATAACACCGAGTAAAGGCTTATCAATTCCAGCTTTAGAACACCACGTCTGTGTTGTATTTGGAACTACTTTAATTGTACACGGGGGGACTGACGCAATTGCTCCGAATGCTGAGATCTATTCGGTCTCTTTAATTCCTCATCTCGGAGAGAACAGAGAATGGCATCGCGAAAAGCAAATTGGCATCACACCCGGTCCGAGATATGCTCACACAGGAGTTCTTCATGAGAATTACCTTTATATATTTGGTGGAAGAGGTGCTTCAGGAATAATTCGAAATGACATTTGGGTGTTTGATATTCAAACTGGGAAATGGGATCAGATTAACGTCAACGTTGTTGGTTCTGTATTCTCAGCATCCTGTTTGGTTCATAAAGGGAATACAACCGCCTGGTTTATTGAAAGTGGACAAGACAGTTCTGAAAGTCCACTTGGATCAAACTACTTAATTGACATGAGAACTCATCAACTTCAGACGATATCATTAGTAGGAGATGACGGACTCCCTCCTGCAAGTGATTGGCATGTGAGTCAGGCGTCAGCAGTTGGCTTAGGATCTACAGTTTTGTTATTTTTCGGACAATCACATCACAGAATAACTTCAGCAGTAGTATCTCTTGATGCCTTCACAGGTAAATATCGAGAGATTACCAGATCTGGTAATGATACCTGGCCAGTACCTCACTCTAAGGTTGGTGTTGTTGCTGTTGGCAACACAATAATTATTTTTGGTGGTGTTGCAGGGATTGGTACATCACCGTTGCCGTATCATTTCTCAAATGACATGTGGGAGTTTAGCTACACACAAGATTCTCTGTGTCCTGGTGCTGGAAACTGTTTGAGCTGCCCAGCTGGAACAGAGAAACGTTCAACTAGTTGTGTGATGTGTTCGATGGGAATGTATTCAAATAATGGAGACGAGTGTAGTTTCTGTCCATCTGGAACTTACTCGAGTTACACTGGTGCTCGTGGTGTTCATGGATGCTCATCATGTAGCTTTGGTACTTATAATAATCAAAATGGTGCATCAATCTGCAATTCATGTCCTGAAGGGATGTACTGCCCTGTCAGGTCTGAGTCACCCCAAAAGATCAACAGCTACACCAACACTACGATGTCATCTAAGCAACCTGGTCCTTTTAGAGGGAAATCATTATTCGATGCTCCAATTCTTTATTTCCTCGTTCCGTTTGGAGTAGTCGGATTGAGCATTTTAATTGTTGCCGCCCTCCTCATGAGAGCTCATCGACAACGAGTAGGTAGAAAAGATGAATACATGTCTGAAGAAAGATTAAGAGAGTGTGTTAGTATTTATAATCGACATAATTATGAGTTTGTTGGTCTCTGTGATTCTCAGCTGACCCTCGCTTTAAGAGAGTACGGACTACCAAAACCAACTGATGAGTTCGCGAGAGATTGTTTGTTAGAATACGACTCTTCTGGTAACTTCAGACTGGAGAGAGATGAGTGGATCTGGCTTTGTGTAGATTTAGATCACGAGAGGAAAACAGCTGCAGAGGAAGTTATAATGACTGGAGACGGTGAACCTCCATCAACCTTCCAACTATCAGATTTAGATCTCTTTCCAACATCTCACAGGTCCTTAGTGATGGGAGAGCCGCCAAAGATGAAGACAACAACAGCTGGAGGAGTAGTTTCTGTCTTTTGCTGTGCGGGTTTAGTATTTGTAGCCGTCAGTTTGTCGCTTCAACAAAGCTACGCAAACTTCGAAGAGCTTCGATCTGTACTACCGGAGTTAATAGCACCTGGTGGGTTCTCTGATACTCCTTGTAAACAGTTAGAATTTATATTTGGGATTCAAGGTCACATCTCTAAGGAATCTTGTGCTAATGACCAACGTGAGTGTCTTGGAGCTGTTCATTACGAACTTGCGGGTGTTCGATGCGAAACAGTTGATATTCAATGTCAGTTCGTTCAGCACGACGCTTTAGGAGAATGTTTTCTGCAAATGACGTGTGACAGCTCTACTTTTTCATCACTAAATGGTGCAGAACATAAAATAAAACTCGGCCTCAATGGTTCTGTTGATGCTGAAGGTGTGTCTGTACGAGTTAGTGTTGACACCGGCATTCCGAGTGAGTTCAGTAACACCAGTTCATCAATTGCGTCCCCATCTAAAAAACTACTTCGTGGTTCTGCACCGAGTATTGCAACAATACAAGCTTACCCGACAGTGTTTGTTGAAGATGGTACTATGAAAGATCAAGGATTACTTGTTAGAACTTCACAGTTTACTCATGGAAGTACTGTGTCTGATTTTGATTATCATCAACACACAGGAATATATGGTCAATTAATATTTGAATTAATCAGAGCCTCAACAATAGTTGTTGAGAGGAGACCAATCATCCCTGTATTGACATTTCTTGGATCACTTGCGGGTACGTTGTCTGCTTGGATGGGATTTTGCTCGCTGTTGGTTTACGGAGGAGATCTGACCACGTCGTGGACTCTCAAAAGAAAAGCAGCGAAGATAAAAAATCAACTCAAAGAACAAGAACAGCAGGAATGCGCAAATGGAACACTTCCTTCGGTACAAAGTCTTCCTTTTGATGATCCAAACATCCCGGAATGGAATGAACTCGTCAGACCTCTCGTCGGGTCTTCGTTTACTCTTCTTCAAGCGAGAGGTATACTTTCAGCTATTTTATTCTTGTTGGGACGAGGTGCTCAAAAAGTACCACTTGCCTGTAAGCAAATCCAATCCATTAAAGAAACAACAAACGACAACACCAAAGGGAAAAAGACTAACTGGCCTGATGAACTCGTATGTACATTTGAAAATAATATAATTCGATTTTTAATTTCTACTCTTTGAATTGTCAAAAAGAAAAGTTACAAACAAATCGAAACAGTCATCAGAAGGAGACATGGAAGAACTACCCAGTGAGTTCCCTGTGAAAGGTGAAACTGAATACGACAATGATGATGTTTTTATTCAGACTGAAGGCGCTTCTATTTCTGGAAATGAATTAACAAATATCGAATCTCGTCTTCGTACTCTTGAAGTCTCTGTGTCTCCTCAACATAGTGTACAGCAGTCGATGAATATTTTAATTTCTCGAATGAGTGCGCTAGAAGCGCTTCTACAACAGCGATTACCAATATCGTCTTTTCGATAGCTGGAAAATCTGAATGCTGTGGTTTTCGTTAAAACGAGCATCATTGATGAGTGAACTGTGAAGTCAAGCTTTGACTAACTGCTTCGGAAACGGTTCTAAATAATTTTAAATCTGTCTTGCTTGCTTACTCTTTTCAGAGTTGATTTCAAGTACGAGATTCGATTTATTTAAAATAACTTTTCATAAAATAAAAACAACCAAAAAAAAACACTAGAATTCAACACCATTTTTATTATTGCTTTTAATGAGCTCAACAAACCAAAAAGGGACAAAATTAAGAGTTGAAAAATACGTATCATCTCTCAAAATTAGAACTCTACAGAAAGATTTTATTTACACAGCTGACTCAGCTTTCAAGTTGTGAACTGTTTCTGCAGGCTATCTGATAGTTACTTTTACACACAGGCTTCACAATGAATACAGATAATTGATAAGGGAAACAGTTATGAGTAATCCTAGCTACTTTTTATTGAATTAATGAACAACTTCAACACACCATCAGATAACATAAAATGATTCGCACAGCGCTGCTCTCAGTAGCGATGGCTGCCGCAGGTGCGGCAGCAGAGGAGCCGCTCTTCAGCATGTCTTGCAGTGGAAGAGTTGATGTATTCCCTGGACTCCCTTACGGACTTACTGCTGACGTAAGTAATCAGCGAATGATCGCAAATAAGATGTTCGAGACCGCGAGAGACAGAGTTCGTTGCCACTGCCCAGAGTTGTCGGATGAGCAGTTTCTCGATCGCTTCTCACCTGCCAGGATTGTGTTCAATCTGCTCGGAGGAAGAGAAGAAACTAAATTAGATGACATCCCATGTCTTGATGAAGCTGATACTTACACTCGTGATCTTCACAAGTACTTAAAGGGTCTGTTACTAGGATCTGAGATCACTCTGCCAGAAACTTGCACGAGAGCAGATTTCATTGGAGAGAAGGGATGCAGATTTGAGATTGACACCACACAAGAAGTTGGAGTTAATCTTCGATTTGTCACCACAGAGTGTGCAGATGGTCCAGTTCCAGCAGGAGCTATTTATTGCGCAGGTGAGGGCTGTTCAACTCTGTTGCAGCCATGTAGTGAAGGATGCGCTAAAGGTCAGGTTTGCTCTGATGGAGACCTGATCAACAGACTTCTTGGAATAAGTGGAGAGGAAACCACCGAACTAACTGGTCTCCAAACCATCATCGACAGCGCAGCAAGCTTCTTTGGCATCAACGCGACCGCTTCTGTTGAGCACCTCTACCGTCTTATTGACGGAGACTTTGACAGTGAAAGGACTCTCGATGACTGTGAGGATGCTTTCAAAGCTTTTCCGTATGACCTCGTTAGAAACTTTGTCAGAAAATTGGGATCTGCTTTTGGTAAGTCCTCAGGAATCTGCTTTCCAGATGAATGGCAGGGTGTCACTCGCTTAATTGACCAATACGCTGTAAGATGGGAACAGATGTCTGGTCTTCCTCGAAGAGATGTCTGCAGTCCATTGAAGCCACGTACAGACTCTGACTTCAACTGGAGAAGAGGACAAATCGTATCCGAGGGAATGCAATCAGGAGGAGGATGGTGTACAGGATTCAATGATTGCAACTTTCACGTGAATGCAGGAGATTGCGAATCGAATGATGATTTTGAATACTTTATGGCTAAGCTTTACTGCAAATACAAGCAGAAGGAAGGTTGCCAGGCTTACTCCCCATATTGCTACTGGAGCTTCAATGAGCCAGGTAAGTATAAGTGTAAGTTCAACTACACTACACAAAATGATGGAATCTTAAATAACGAATGGTTAACAAATGGACTTACTTGCTCAGACATGGAAGGACTTGCCGATGCCTGTATGGCAGCACAACAGCCTGACGTAAACTGCGAAAACGAGTACTGCGTTTGTGGTGGAGGAGTTTGGAATGCAGAGGATGAAACTTGTGAAGAAGTAGCAGAAGAGGACCGCAAGGGCTGCCCTGACATGGTTCAGTGTTACGGAGCTTTGAACCAATGTTATGAAAAGCTAGGTGAGAACAGCGTTTACATGAAAACTGTTAATGAATGCGAGCGATTCTTTATGTGCAGATGTAAGGAGGAGTCTCAGAAATATGGATGCGACTCCCAGAACTTCTGCGGACGTCGTTGCGCCTGTATGTACACCGAAAAGGATCGTTTCGTTGGACCGCACTGCGATCTTCGTCTCGTTAGAGGAAATGCTCCAACTCTTCTTTCATATGATGAGTCTGATGAGAGAGGAGCTCCAATCCTCTCGTGGGAAGACAGCACTGCTGCCAACAAGCTTCGCACTGCTAAAGTTCCTAAAAACTTAGAAATCCCTTCCCGTACGGAAGCGACTGAACCACTGTTCGTATCCTCATGTGACGGACGCTTTTGGTTGTTCCCGAGTTCAAACGGAGGTTTTTCCTTCCAAGTAAGAGGGCTCGACGCACTTCTCGACTCCTTCTCAGTTAGCGCACTTCGTTCGTTCCGTTGCGCCATTGACAACGTCTCTGATGATGACAACGTTGCCCTCCAGCAACTTGCTCAGGCTTACTTCGTACACACGCCGCAGATTTATATCTCGCAGTTCTTGAAGGGGAAGACAGGTTTCGCAGAGAAAGGAACTCTCGCTGACTTCATCTTCAACTCAACTGGTGAGTCACAAGTTTACGACCTCAGCCTTGAGGATGTTGCTAACACTGCTTACCTTTCACATGGTGCAAGTTCTATGGACATCCATGGTGCTGGTTGGGCACCTCACCTTTCGGGATGGTTTTACAACGGATTGATTTCATTGCAGACAGCATTCTCTCACACTTTAAAGGGACTCGGTTACGTTGCAACAGAAAGCTGGTACTACCCGCTCATCAAATTGCAGGAAATGCAAAACGAAGATGAGCGCAATGCTAAAGTCCGCGAGATTCTTGAGGAGCGCAAGGAATTTTTAATGGCCCAACAGCAGGAACTTTCTGGATTCAAATGGCCTGGTCAGGTTAAGGTTAACAAAGTGAGTGATGATAAGATTGGAGCAAGTGTTAAGCTTCCTTCTGGACAGGCTGACTTCTTCTTCGGTCAGTGTCCAACCAACGGATTGGCTGAGATTCAGGTTGGTGTTGGAGGACGAATTGCAGACTTGTTGCACATGCGCCAGTTCTGTGGAACTAGTGAAGCTTGTGAAGGAGAATCTACTTGTCAATTGTTCCGCTACTCACTCTTTGAAACCCCAATTTATGGAGCAGACTTTATGGGTGGCTTTTTGTGGGGAGGAAACTTCACAAAGGTATGTAGTTCTGTTCCCAAATGAAAACTATTTAATCGCCGTCATCCTTTACAAAAACCAACTCAGGGAGAAAAGGGAGGCTGTAAGATTCTATCCACCACCATCAACCAAATGGACTTCTCAACAGTTGATGAAAAGTGTCTTGGAGTACAGAAGTGGGCAGAAGACTTGGTATGCACATTGACTGATTACAGTAACGTTTATTATTTTATTAACGAATCGTAACCAACATAAACACCAACAGGGAGGTGTCTTCACTGAAGTTTCAGGAGCAGCTGTTGAATTCGATCACATGATTGGATTCTGTTACTACTCAAAGAACGATATTCTTAATGAGGTCTTCGCTTTATCAAGTGACCCATCTTCGGTTATTGATCTCAGCAGTGCTACAGTTCTTGAGAAAGCGCCTTACAATATGAAGGCTTCCAAGTCTTCCTCCCACGAAGACGAGCTGTAAGACAACACAGCAACGGGGTGAGAAATGCAACAAGAAGATTGCCGAGAGTAGTACCCGCCCGATATCATTTGGATTTTAGTATTTAATTTCATCCGCACTTATTAGTTGTTTTGTAAAGAGAGAGGAAACAAAAAAAAATCCAACAAAAGGTACTTGGTAACGACGTGAAAAAGAACAGAAGAAACACACGAAAGGTGGACGTGTTCATTTTTTTTTTGCTGCGCAAAGTAAATAAAGTAAATATTCCGTAATCCATTTTGTGGCTTCTCCTAACTGAGCACATTCTTTGCAACAGAAAAAAGTAGTTTGTGTTGTATCTTCCATGTCTTGTGTAGGCATACTTTCTTTATGAGTTCTGAATGCTTGTGCGACATAGGTATTCGGTGAGATTTTCATTCCATATTTCAAGAGAAAAAAGAAAAAAAAAAAAAAAAAAAAAAAAAAAAGGGTTGCTATTTTATAACATGTCCTTACATAAGGTTGGGTATTGTTCATGGTAATTGAGGATTATAAGGGAGGCTTTTTCTTTTTTTCTCTTTTATTTCCCTTTTTCAAAAGCTCCTTGCCTCTTCCCCTTGCAATTGCAGTCAGAAACGTTGATTGTATTGCACGGAAATGTTCATAATTTCTTACAGAGGGATACAGCATGTTGTTTTAATTAGTTGTGAAAGCGCTACACGGGAGTGTATCACATTCGTACATGATTGCTCCCCTCTCCACTATATTTTGTTTTCATTTTTTGACGTTGGGAACACTACTTTGATTAGTATTTCAGTATCCCGTTTGTTCCCTCCCCCCTGTACTCCCCGCACCCCATTTCCTTTCTTTTTGTCTTTTTCTCCCTCGATATTGTGTGAAAGGAAGTGAATGAGCGTTCTTTCAAAAAAAAAAAAAAAGAAGGCAAAAAAAAAAAAAAAAAAAAGGAGGGGAAAATAAAAGGAAAATAAAAGAAGAAGAAAAACTCTTTCGTTTACGACTATGAAAACGACGATTGTTAAGCCACAGGTCCCCGTTCGCATTCTGCAGGAAAGTGGCAAAGCAGCTGAATCAGCTTCCACTCCAGTGTTCGCATCTTCACAGTAAGTGGTCAGATGCCAAAAAGAAAACAAAAAAGAAACAGAGGGGTGGCTTCCACCACTTCCATTTATATAACACTGGAAGCTTCATTATTGTATTGTGATTCTCACTTTGCTTTATTTTATCTCTTGCAGCCTGATTACCTTTTGAGATGTCATCCGAACGTTGAGGAAAGCTGCTCTCTTTTAAGTGATTCTCATTTCATATTTCAGCAAATCGATAAAATAGGCGACACACAATAAATAATGACGTTAGCAATCACAGCCAGTCTCGTATTGGCTGTGTGGCCAATTAATATTGATCCGTTTTATATTGGACCTGTTCCACCAACGATTACTATTGATGAGAATGATTCACCGTCGACACTAACGTACCCGGCATTCGCGTCGGGAATATTTACAGAAGCAGGTATTGGAGCTAATGTTTATACCTGGGGGATGAATAGGCAGCAGAGATTCTTTTTTGATATCGAAATCACAGATCAGGCACCTGCTTTGCCACACGTTCTGTTTGATTCTTATCCAACAATGTCTCCAGCTTCCGGAACATGTCGCGCAGTTGTAGTGTCAGGTGTTCCGACAGTTGAACTGTGCACACCTGTCTTATCAAATCTTCAGTTTAAAATGCTTCCAGAAGTTTCTGGTTGGGTTGATTTAGACTTAATTATCCGTGATGACTACGGTGGTGAGTACCGTCGTCCATTTCGTATTAACATCCTCGAAAAGAATGACCCGAGTTCTTTCGAACTGTTCCCAAATGGAAGAAGGAGAATAGAAGTTTATGAAGACTCTTGTAATGAAATAAGTGGATTTGTTTATAGCCATGACCAGGGTGGTCCTTGGGAACACTTTGGTGGTGAGAGATTAGAATATCAACTTTTCCCATCAACACCATATAATTATGCAACCACTGGTATACTTGATATCTTTCAGGGGAACTTGAACCCTGGAATTTGCGACCATTCGATGGGATCAGCGTATGGGGCTTGTGAAACAACTCCAAAACTTGGAAGGGGAGCTGGACACACCGGGTTGACGGTGTCTTACCCGGCGGGAACTCTCTCCTTTTGTATGGCTCAAGATGCCGTAGATACTGTTGACATTGCAATGCATTGTATTGATTATTGCACTCCTGGGCAAAGTTTAATTCCAGACATGGTCGCACGTAATTGGCCCTGTACTATTGACGCTGGGACATACTGTCCTCAACACCAATTTGAAATTGCTGTTCTTCCTGTTAACGATCCACCTGGTAGGTGTCCTGATCCACAGCGCCGGTCTATAACTGTTTCGGAATGCACAGAAATAGGAAATACAAACACTGGAGGATGTCCTCACAGTATTTATTTATATCCAACTTCAGGTAATGGATGGATGACACCAGGAGGAGGTCCAGATGAGAGAACACAGAGAGTCCATGTTGAAGTAACAGAAAAGGAGCCGAATATCTACGAAGAGCGGCCAGAGTTTGACGAAGCTACCGGCAGGTTGACTTTCAAGTTGAAGACTTTCGCAAATACTTTCGACAACAAAGACACAATTACTTTATCATTTCATGATGACGGTGGTGTTAACTATCAGTGGTGTTCTGGTCATTCTGGACCGGTATGTCCTTTCGGAGAGGATGCTCGTTATTGCCCAATTTTGTTAACAATAACAGCTGTCAATGAACCCCCTCTGTGGGATAAAGGATCCGATCCATTCATTTGGGAAGATGATCCTCTTCTTAGAATAGCCGGGTTTGCTAGTAAGATAAGTGCTGGAATAGATCCTAACGAACAGGGTCAAAAACTAACCTTCTCTTGCAGAACTAATGACTCTTCTCTTGTTGATGTTCTTCCAAAGATCGAATCGCCATCTGGTGATTTGGAGTTCAAACCTGCTGAGAATCAGTTCGGTGTTTTGGAAGTCACCTGCGGACTCAGCGACCAAGTTGACGTCACGGAAAAGACTTTTTTAATTCACGTTCAACCAGTGAATGATTGCCCGTCATTTAACGTAACTCAATCCAGAGTTTATTGTGAAGAAGGATCCTCATTTAGTGAAGTGGTTGGCATGCCGTTTGCTGGTGCGGCAAACGAAGCTTCGCAGACTTTTAGTTATCGAATATGGTTACATCCTAGATTCGGACTTGGAGAGATCTTTAACGAACACCCATCTGTGGACGAAAACTCTGTATTACGTTTCTCATGTCTGGAGGGTAAACAAGGAAGCACAACAATCAGGGCAACTGTAACAGATTCTGGTCAGCCAAGTTCAATTCCTCCTCATTGTAATGAAGGTCAGGCAGTTGATTTAACTCTAGTCTGTGTGGCACATAATAATCCTCCGTCATTTGAGATAATTGAAGATGTCGTAGTTTGGCGTAATGAAGGATTAATTCAATTAGATCGTCACGCAATAAAAATTGACAAAGGAAGTCCTCTTGAAGGTCATCAGACACTTCGATTCGAGCTCACAGACTACGACACGTCGCTGTTTGTTTCAAACTCACTTGTGATTGATCCGTTCACTGGGAAATTAACATTCACCACAGCGCAAGATAAAATCGGAACTACATTAGTAACTGCTAAACTGTACGATGATGGTGATGCTCCGTGGAATGTTTCTCCACCTGTTGTGTTTCGCATAACAATTAAACCAGAAACATCACCTACTTTCACCGCAGGGGAGACTATCTATATCGCAGAAGACACTCTTTCTCTCAATCAGTTGTGGGCAACAGAAATTAATGCTGGAGGACTGTTACCTTATCACTTCGAAGTTGATCCTACCTGTCAAAATGATTCTTTACTCAGCACTCCGCTAACTGTGACGAAGGATGTCGGAACTGGTGGTATTCTGAACGTCGCTGGGATTGTCACGGATGCCAACGGAAAGATTTCCTGCCCTGTTTGCATAGTTAACAGCGACAACTCAACTTGCGAAGATCTCAACATCGTTATTTATAAAGTGAACGACCCTCCAATATTTACAATACTACAACCCGATGTTACAATACAAGAAGACGCTGGTAACATTATCGTGAATAATGTAATTGGTGGAGCTGTTGCTGGTCCCTTAGACGAGCAACTGAGTCAGAAAATTGATTTCGTCGTTCACGTCATTAGCAGTGGTGGTGACGCTCACGGTCAACATTTACTACTGTCACCTCCAACGGTCATAAATAGTAGTCACTTGTTAATACATCCGGCATCTGATGCTTGGGGTGAAACAACACTTATAATAAATTGTACTGACTATTCCCTCGGCAGTAAATCATTATCAACTACTCACACAGTTCATTTAACAGTCGCATCAGTAAACGATCCACCGATCTTTACACCTGGTGATAATATTAGTATTAATGCTGTTAATGGGAATGTTATATTGAAGTGGGCGTCAGACATTTCAGCTGGAGCGGAAGATGAACAGCACACACAGACTTTGACATTTCTGCTGACGCCAATCTCAGTAGAGTCTCTCGACAGCAGTGTTTCTGTTTCTAACTTGTCTGCGTTGTTTGTTACGGATCCTCACCTGAGCTCTGATGGTACTCTTCAGATCAAACCCACGGCAACTGCGATCGGAGATGTTGTTTTCAAAGTCGTTCTTAGCGATGACGGCTCTCCAGTTGCGAGTTCTGATGCGGCGTATTTAAAAGTTTCGTTATCAAGACCAGAAGTGTACACACCTCCTTCCTGGACTGGAGATGTGAAGCCTAATAAAATAATTGGTGTTATTGAAGACTCTGATTCGTATCAAAACATGTCGTGGGGTAGTCTGGATATGCCACCCTCGAAGTACAACAGTTTATTTATAATTAAATTAGTAAGCGGTGGTAGTTTACTTATAGGATCTCCAACAATATCTGAAGTTGGTAGCAGATTGTCAAATGGTACGCAGACTGTCGGACTTTCATTTTCTGTTGGTCCGAATCGATTTGGTGATGTTCACTTTGAATTTATAATAAAAGACGACAAGTCAGAATCTAATCCTTTTGTCTTCACTATTCGAATTACTCCCGTAAATGATCCACCGAGTTTCACAGTTATGGAGAAGAGCCGAGTGTTGCATATCGAAAGTCCTTCAGAAACGATTGTCAGCAGAATACCTTGGGCAGTACCAGAGCTATCCACAGCTGGTCCATTTGAAGATAGCGTTCAGTCAATTGAATTCATCACAAATGACACTGGTATTGAAGTTGGTATATTTGATAAAGGAGGTGTTTCTGTTGACAAGGAAGACGGAACTATTTCCTTTACTGTCAAAGCGAATTCTGAAGGAATTGCGGTGGCTTCAACTTACGCAAGAGACAACGGGGGTCTTGTTGAAGGAGGTATTGGAAGTCCTTTACAAACTGATCCGATTGCTACGGTGATTAGAGTCACCACGAGTAAAGTTTCTATTACCACAACTCTTCCTAAATCACTTTCTGACTGGAACAGTTTAGCATCTTCCAGTTCAACCGCCAGTCCAGTGGAAATCACTGCGAAGGAAGCCGAGATCACTGCTCTTGAACAGAGCCTTCTTTTAGATCCGACAAATATCGCTCTTAAGAATCAGCTTCAGACCGAAAAGGGGAAGCTCGCTTCATTGAAGGGTGAATCTGTTCCACTGAAAGCCGACGGTGGTGTGCTGCCGGTCGCTCAGGAGAATGGGTTTGTTTCAACTTTCAGAAAGAACATCAGCAACGCTCTTAATATCGAAGAGAATGATATCGCAATTGAGAAGGTTATCGAGTCACCTTCTGGGGCTGTTGTCGTCTGGTCGACTACAAACACAACGACTGCAACATTTATGAGTGAAAAGGGAAATGTTACGAATGGCTATTACATCAATTCTACTATTCCAATTCTTCCAACGTTGACTCCTTTCGTTGCACTTCCTCCTCCTCCATCAGATCCGCTGTTCTCAGACTTAGAACTCGCTCTACTTATTATAGGTTGTGTTTTAGCAGTCATCCTCATCGCTGCTGCTATTTGGAAATATCGATCATCTCCTTCGAACATTAAATCTAAACCAGAAGAACGAGAACTAGAGAACCGATCAAAGCAACAAAACGAGTTGCAGAAAGAAAGTGTTTCTGACGAAGGTATCACTCTGTCGATTGAATCTGACATGTAATACTCTCTTGGTACTTTATGCTGGTAAACAACTTTTTTATTTATCACCCGAGCAAACTAAAGCGATTATCTTGTCCTTCGCCCTAGGTGATGATCATCATCAGACTGACTGCTGAATGTTTTGTCAACAAGTGACACACATTGTTATTTATTATTAAGGTAATGATTTAATTACTTAAAACGTAGAAGGAAACATACTCTTCCTTTATGGGGCGATGACAGCCGAATAAGAAACACAGTTATCGTTTCTAATAAAGGTGCAGTTCAAATCGCTGTTTGTGAAACGAGTGGACTTTTTTTTTTTTTCAGTCTTTTTTTTTCAGTATTTTCAGTTTCGTCAATTATTTAGCCTTGTGCGGCGTGCATATTGTTTTTTTTTTTTTTGTATTGTTGTTGTTGTAATCGACCACCTGTTGGAGGTTGGAATAAATTTGATACGTGCTCCTTATTAGATTAAGAAATCGTTTGAGGGATTTATGTTTCAGTTTTACAGAGCAGACGTAACTCTAACACAGAAGTAATCGTCAACTCTTTGCGACCAATCATTTCATTATTTTAATGACTGGGTTTATTTCATTTTCTTATTAACCAATAGTCACTAAGTTGTAACAACACTTTATCACATTGAAACGGCAGTATTTTGGGGAAAACCAACACAACATCTGAAACAATAAAAGACGAATAGTCAAGTATTTCAAATAACGAAATACCCAAAGACGATAGAGTCATATTTTCAGGTATTTGTTGAGGTGACTAATTCAGGTGGCGTTATAAAACGCTTATATATTCGCAGTCACTTTCTCTCAACATCATGCACCGCCCTTTTGCTGTGGGCAGTGATTTTTTCCCTTTTACTTTATTTTTTTTTTGGTTTTGATCTGTTTTTGGTACTTTCGCTTAGTCCCCCCTTCCCCGGTTGGTTTCTTCTTTTGCGCTGTTAATCTGGAAATGATACGAATTGCTGTCCATTCCATCATCGACATTGATATCGAAATTACTTCGATTAGATTGCGGGAGTTCTTGCGGCGCTCGCTATGTTTTTTTTTCTTTTCTTTTTTTTCTTTCTTTTCCTTTTTTATTTGGTGAATTGAAGTTATCGAATCGCAACATTCTTTTTTTTTGTGCGCCATCAAATTAATTACCAATTAACCAACTATTCCTCTTTATCACAGCAACAAATTGAAATAGACTGGAGAGGACAATAATAGATTTTATTTAGTTTATAACATTAATTCTTTATCTAAAACAGCAAACAAGAAAACGAGGGCTATGGGCGGGCCCGTACCGGAAGCACAGAATGAGAATTACCACAAGTTAGTCGAACAAGTAAAACAAAAGCAACGTAAGCAAGATGGATTTCAAGAAGCGTGGAGGACTTATTGCGCAACTAATGGAGGAGGAAGAATGGACCCATATCACCATGATGCGGATTATTTACAAGAAGCATTGTTAAAGATAAAGGCGGGGGATATATTTAAAAACCCGATGATGGATCGACCGATAGAAAAGCAAACCCATGAAGAACTGATGGGAATCGTAAAGTATAATCAACGTAACCTACCAGGGTGGAGTGAAGCATGGTGGCACTACTGTTCTGTTCACAGCAAAGGTGGTAAAAAAGATCCAAAATTACTGGACGAGTCATTCCTTAAGCAAGCTCTGAAAACATTAAAAGCTACTCCTGAGGAATTGGAACGGCTTGACTTACAAGACAACATTAAAAGAAGACAACGAGAGTGGAAAGGTTATCGTGAATATTGGTCTGAATTCTGTCACAGTAACGGAGTACGAACAATGGACCCAGCAAAGCATAACGTTGAGTTCTTACGAAGAGCTTTAATACCTCCTGATGAGAATCATTTGGAACTTGTTGGTATTATAAAAGAACATCAACGCCGCAGCCCTCAATTCAAAGAAGACTGGTCTCGCTACTGTCAAGCATGCGGTTGCGGAGTTCGTGACCCATACCGCCACGGACCAGAATTTCTTACGGTAGCTATTCGCCAACTCATTGATGGGAAAGGCCTTCGAGGTGTTCCTGCAAAACATCGTTTTGGTAGCAGCAACCACGTCACGTACGATAGAAAACGTGCAAAGCTCGCGGAGACTATTAAACGACTCCAGAAAGCTACTCCCGAACTCCGTCAGAAATGGCTGACCCACTGTGAAAATTATGGTTCTAGTAATTTCGATCCGCTTCTACACGACACCCAATTTCTTGAGGATGCCCTTGGATACATGCAGGGACGACGAACTGGTAGATCAAAGAACAGTGAACAGGTTTGTGATTTCTTAAAACGAATAATTACAAACTTTAATAAGTAATCTCATAATTATTATCAATTCCAAACACAGGAGGAACTTGTCAGCCTCATCAAGCGTGGACAGAGAAATTGTGAGCAATGGAAAGCAAAGTGGTGGGCGTATACAGACAACTATGGTGACGGTAATCATGATCCAGGTCGCCACGAGTTTGCATTTCTGAAGAAGTATGATTAAATTAATAAGTTAGACAAAACCAACAACAACAACAACAACAATAATAACAACAGGGCGATAAAAGATCTTGGACCTCCACCGTAAGCATCTCAATAACTGTTATTGAAGGAACACTTCTGTTCTCTTTAGTTTTTACTTGTGTTCCTTTTTTATATTTTTATTTCGTTTTTCCGAGTAGACAGACTTGCTTGTTGTTCAAGAATGTTATCAGAAGTAACGTCTATTGTATAAAGTATTTCGATGTGACCCCTCCCACTACCCCATCTCTTGTGCGGTTAATTCTTTGACTGCAGGTATTCGATAAATTATTCTGAGTTGGACATTCGATGTTTTGTAACAGAGTTCAGGATGATTGCTCTGTTTTGTAAATACTGAGAGACCATCAATATCTGTCGGAGATTACGATATCGCACCCAAGAGTGATTTCCTTGAGAAGCAACATTCTGCTTTATATGGTTCCAACTGGTTGGTTTTTATATTTCACTAACAGAAGGGGATGATCGTTTTTTTTAATGACTTTTCATCTTATTGCCATCTGTCGCACAGAGCATATTAGAAACAGAAAGCTAGTCACTCATCAACCCTACCGATCACTGAGCTAACGCGCGGAATTTAATACGATAGCTTTTTGTACCGCAAAAAGCATACATCACGCTTCTATGAAACCCATCCCTATACCCCCTTCCCCATGTCGTGTGACGATAGTGTAAGGCTTCTGTTGGCCACCCTTTTGTAGAAGACATGCCAAGAGACGATGGAATGTGATTGGTTTAAAAACAGTAAACTATTACTTCTACTCCTGGTGATGGCAAAGAGTGAGAGCTCTCCGGCCACCACGGATTTTAGTTATTCAACGAAGGAGTTGATATAAGAAGACTTCCGATACTTGGCAATCTGTACCATCATTTCGCTTACCAACTTCATTGCTCTGACTTATTCATTACTTAAGTAGTGAAAACTTGAATGTTATATTTGGTACAAAAAACGTACGAAGCACAAAAAGAACTTAAATGCAAAAAGAAAAAAAGAAAGCAAAGGATTGGCGGGTTTGCGCAGGCCGACTTCTTTTTTTGTACTCTGCAGCAATTAAGGAGAAAAAAAAACACAAAAATGTGAAATAGAATTCTATGTGTTCCCAGAGCCACCCCCAGCTTTTCTGACGAAATAAACAAAGTGAGAACTGGTGTTTCTGTGATGCCATTCTTTTCTGAATGCGTTTTGTAGTTTAATTTATTCTCCCTTTTGCAGTTGTTCGTTGTCTTTTTCGACTCTTGGTGACCAACCATTACTTTTACTGTTTCTTTAACAACAGTCCTTGCGATAAAATGGAAGAGCGGAGGATTCACTCGCAGGGTGGATCAGATGATGATGGGTTATGGGCGTGCGTTAATGAAGGCAGTCACGGAAGTACAGAAGACTGTGAGATTGACGAAGCCCTTTCATCGTGTATTCAAGTATCTGACGGATCAATGGCTATTGACTGCGGAGGATCCCGATGTAAAATTGTTTGTTTTCATCGCGAAGTTCTAAGAGCCCCTCTTCCACACTACGTCACTGAAGACAAAGGACCGCAGCTTCCAATTAGAGAAGCCTGCAGTTCAAACCCAACAGCACTTTCTTACCTGACACTTCCAACAAAAAAACTGCCCGACTTCCTTGACTGGTGTCAAGCAAAGGGACTTCTGACACATTTTTGTGACAAGTCTTCCGAAATATCTGCAACTGGAGGAGGAGCCTTCAAATATTACGAAGAAATTAAACAAAAGTTGGGAGTCAGCTTGAGAGCTAAAAGTGAAATGGGAACTCTCGTGAGAGGATTGAATTTCCTTCTCAGCAACTCTCCCAGCGAAGTTTTCGAGTATGGTCTCAGCACAAAGACTCCACTTCTACCTGCTGAAGATACGTCGCTTGTGTATCCATATCTCTTAACCAGCATTGGTAGTGGTGTTTCAATTCTGAAGGTGACAGGTCCTAACCAGTGGGAACGAGTTTCTGGAAGTTGTGTTGGAGGAGGTACCTTTTGGGGGCTTTCGAAGTTGATCACAAACGTCAAGTCATGGGAGCAGTTGGAACACATCAGACAAGAAGAGCCGCATCACAAGTTTGGAGGAGACAATACAAAAGTTGATTTATTAGTTGGAGATATTTATGGTGGCAGAGGTATGAAGAATTTAGGACTGAGACCAGATGTGATTGCTTCAAGTTTTGGTAAATGTGGAGTTCATGAACCGGATGATCAACATCTGGACTCAGATATCGATTCTGTTGGTAGTTTGCGACTTCTAAAAAGAAAGCAAAAGAAATTTCGAAAGAAGAAGACAACAGCAATCGAAGCTGCTGGCGTTGCTGAAGAAGCTGCTGATGGCGACTTTCGTCCTCAAGACATCTGCAGATCTCTGCTATTGATGGTCGCTAATAATATCGGTCAAATCACATATCTCAATGCGAAGTTACACGGCATCGAAAGAGTTTATTTTACTGGTGGATTCACGCACGATAATCCTTATGTTTGGTCAAAGTTATCATATGCAATTAACTTCTGGTCTAACGGATCTATGAGAGCACGTTTTATTCAACACGATGGCTACATTGGGGCTGTGGGTGCTCTACTAACTGAGGAGACAGACAGCTAATACAGAAGGATCTCCCTTTTGGTATTTAAAGGAAAGCAATCCGAGAGCAAACAGACTGATGTATCGACTCGCTCTTGACGGGGAAAATCCGATGCATGTTCCGAATGGTGAGACGACATTTATCAAAACTGTTGTATTCATTACTTGCTGAGAGGAGTAACTGTTCTCTCTGAATATCTATTTGGTAGGCCGAGGCATTTTATTGTTTACGAGCAAATAACTTGTTGGATGCCGCCAATTAGCGTTTTTTTTTTTTTTTTTGCGGCCTTGAAGAACGAATATCTTCAACAACTTAAATATTACTCCCCTTTTTTTTTTTTGTTGCTTCGGCATACATTAATTGCAAAAAGCTGTCAACCTTTCTGTTTTTCTTACGTGTCCACTGCAGCATTTGAATGCTGTTTCTCCCTTTTGATTTCTTCTTGTAGATGAGACCAAAAAGCTGTAAGAAAACATGCCTTCTAGGTAATTCCTTGCTGTTTGTACTATTTCCTATCCTTTCGGTGTGGCGAATCCATTTTTGCAAGTGGATGCGATGCATTTGACTGCTTGGCAGCTATTAACGAGAGAAAACGAAAGAGGGAAAGTTAAGTTATGGATTTGTTATTAAAATACAAGAAGTATACTCTCTTCCCATATATCCCAATACCAATACCAATCTGTTTTGCTACTACTTCGGATGTGTCTGAGTGTTTGTCCCGTTGCGGTGTTGTCACCAAAGCTTTCTGGAGTGTTGTTGCAATCTCACGTAGGAAGATGCAGCGGCGTACTTCTTGCTTTTATTTTGTGATGAATGATATTTAAAAGGGTGAAGAAATCATTCAAAGTTTGCGAGTTGTACAACAGACTCAAATAATCAGATAATTGCTTTGTGAAATATGAGCTGCGGGAAATCATCTCAGAGCTGTGCCTGTCTGCAATGTGACATCACAACTAACTAGTGATCATCGAAAACTCTTTTTGATATTTTAGTGCGCCAACAACAATCTAAGATTTGGTTGTGGCATTAGACTGCTCAAAGTCAGGTAACTAAAGAGTAATTCGATAAATAAGATTGTTTACTTCTCACTTGTGGTGTCAGTGGACAGATCGGCCAGTTTCAGCCGAACGCGTCATTTGTTTTGTTGTCCATTGTGATTATCAAGTTTTCTTTTTGAAAATTCTCGTCCTCTGACTGTCTCAGCTACCGTTGTGACAAAACCAAATCCCGTCTTTGGTCTCCTTCTTCGAATGTAATTGGAAGGGACTCTCTTCGTGTGAGTGATTTAATTCAAATTGTGAACTGAAACGCAAAGGCTGATGGTCAGCCTTAAGAGCGACGTCGTGGCAGCCAGTTGATCCAAATAGATGCACTAAAACTGTCATCATAATATCAATTGGGGGGAGGCTGGGAAGATCCTTTTGGGCGTCTGATTAAACCGAATTGCTAGTCGGAAACCAAAAAATGAAAATGAAAAAAATTCAAATTTTGCACTTTATCCGAAAAACAAAACAAAAACAAAAAAAAAAAAAGAATTTACATTTTTCAAATAAATAATCCACTTACTCAGGTGGAACTATCTTTCCCTTTTAACAACTTTGTATTTGTGGAGGGAACTGTCTGAATGGTCAAAGCACTCAACGTGAGCTACCTTTGATATTCGACTTGTATTTGTGATGAGTTATTGGAATCCTTCAAGCACTCGATATGTTTAAAGAGCTACCTTGTTGCATTCTTACTTCTGCATTAGCTGTGGGAGATACTCACCAATTAGTTACCTCCGTTTTACTTTTTTTAATTTTGTGCTTACCTCGTTACATAATAAAATATTTTTAATAGAAAGAAAATTGTTGTTCTATAATCAACCTTGCCTGTCTCAAGGAGGTTACTCATCGATATGTCTTGAGGGTAGCTTCTGTTTACTGTCTTCAGTCATTCCATTTATTGTTTCACGAAGTGAATATCGATTTCAATTTCATTTTGTGATATGTGGATGTTGACTAAAGTGGCTTCTTCTTCTGCGATCTTTACTCGCAGTTCATTTTTTTTTTTTTCTCTTTTTCTTACTCTTCAGTGTCGTTGTTTTTTATTTTATATATCCCTCGTCTTCTGTCGTCAAAATAGTATCAAAGTGTCCCTTTTATGTCTGCTGTAATGATGTCCATATGATAGGAGTGATTTCCTATTCGATCTGTTGCTCCAATACAGTAACTATATGTCCTTAGCATTGTCCTTTTTGATTATTAATTAGTCAGCGGATTTTATGTTCAAGGAACGCGCATTAGAAGATCCCTCCGTACTTTTACGTATTTTGATGTCGTTGCTGAGGTAAGTTTCTTGCTTCAGCCTTTTTCCTTCAAACTGTCTCCCCTATCTTTCTCGTGATATCAATTAAGGTTTCAGTCGTACTGCAATCCATTTGTCGTGCGAGTGCTGTGTTTTTCGTAGAAATTGAACCAACGTCGTTGTCATAGCGTTTTTTTGTCAGTGCTGTAGTATCGACCACGTGAAGGTAAAAAGTGAACCATTATTTGTGTTTCCCCCTGTGTGTTACTCGTAGCTGACATTTTATAAATTAATTTAACTTTTTGATTCTTCACTCTTCTCCAGAATGCTACTAACGCTTATCCACTTCTGCCCCCTTTTTTTTTTTCTATTTTCTTTTTATCAAATTGGGTTGACTGGAGCTACTAGTTACTCGCACACGGAATCGTTAAAAGAAGTACTCGCCGAAGTGATGTTCTGTAAGAGCTGACAAACTGACGTCAAGAACAGGTTGTCGGTATCCTGTTATTTCTGTTCTGCCCTGCACACGACACACCGTCTACCGTCTACTTCTAACAGGTCACGTACGCCAAAGAATAGTCGCATCTCACATTAAATTGTGCAATTAAATCACGTTGGGCACAATTGGAGAAAGTTATTTATGTCGTGAAGTGAGTTGTAAACGGTGGATAGTCTTGTGCGTTGTGTTGACGTCAGCAGTAACTTTAAAGTACTAAATCAATTCTCCTTATCATCAACAGAATGAACTAAAGCATCACGAGATTAGAAATCTGCCTTCGATCAGTTATTTGTATTTTACTTTTATTCTCCTCATCCCTTTGTTTTTTATCTTTGTCAAGTAATTCATTATAAGGGCTGTTTGTTATACATGTTGCCAACCAGAGGTTTGCCTCATTGGATACCTCCTGAACCAAACCTCTGTTAACTCAACTGTTAACCTTTGACCTATTAACTTATTCCTCTGATGTGTCCCCGATGTGTTATTTGTATTGTTTCAGTCGACTATTTTCAGTGTCTGTGAATTGTATTTGAGAGGTGTATTAAGTACTTCATGTTGGGGGGAGACCATGTGACTTGTCGCAATCACAACTTTTAATAAAAAATGAATAAAGCAGATTATTTCTATTGTCGCTTTCTTAGATTAAAAAATGTTTATCTAAACACACTCTCTGTCTGCAGGTTACCAACAAATAGCAATATGAGTGTGCAGGAACAAATAGCAGCTGGAACCAAGAAGTTGGTTGACATGGATTGGAGATTCGGAGTTACAGCTGCAAACAGCGAAAATGAGAATATTGGAGCGACCTTCTTGCAACTGAAATTAGTTTTGGAGGGTGCCAAGGGAAAAACTGAAAGAGTCTACATGGGTATGTTCAACAAGAAAGACTATTGCATGATTAAGCTAAATAGTCTTGTTTTATTTTACTAAAAGGCTACCGTAATAAGTTAATTTGAGTTCATTGATTTGATTCGAATTATGAAAAAAAACCAAAACAGAGATGTCACTCCCTCAATTCTACGAGTTCCTGTCTGCGTTAGAATCTGCAAAAGTTAAGTTAAATGCGTAGTCAGGCTAATTGGAGCTGAAGAAGTTTGATTAGGGAGGACTCCCGTATTCCTGCACAGTCGGTTATCTGAGCTGTTTGTTGTCAACAGCTGACTATCTCGGTGAAATCGCAATGTGTAAACGAATAACGCCGATAGGAAAGGTGAGAAGCACTACATTGTGTGGTTGCAGTGGTCAACCACAGCTGACATATGTTGTAAGTATTGGCTTCGGCTAGCTAGCTGACAGCACTTAAAAATAATCGAGTGGCTTGACATTGATTGTACTGCAGTTGTTTACTGTGATCTGCTTTTTGTGTTTCAGCGATGACGGAGTGAAACTACTAAATTGTCTCTTTGTAGAATATTCTTACTTAACTAAACAGTCTTTTAATATGAGCCTGCGGCACACAAATGCTGATCGTCGAAGTACATGTGAGTTGCAATTATGTTGAAAATTTTAACTTTTAAGTCGAGCATCAAAAGAACATGTTGGGCAAGGCGATATTTGTTCTTTTGTTGCACAGCTGTGTATCTGAAGTGATATGTGAGGGCAGCATCAAAGCGGGGAAGCAGTTCAAGTATGAAGAGTGTAAAGTCCAGCTGATCAGAAAGAAAACAGGTGGCGTAATAGAAGATGAGAGCGTGTCACCGAGCGGATATTTTGTTGTTCCTTTTGAAGGAAGGATTGAGGATTATTATTTGAAAGTATTGACTCCTGGGAATTGGATCCTCGACAGATCAACAGCAGAAGCAGCAGACTGTTTAAATGGAGACGTTGACTTCATTAGAACAGGACTAACTATCGTTGGTGAAGTACGCAATGCCTGCGAGTATCCGTTGCCGAATAATTTGTTTTTAAAGCTCTCTCCCCAGAAACAGCATACCGCAGTCTCACACGATCTGATTGCCGTAGACGAGACCTATCGCTATCGTTTACCGACAGACATTACTCCCGGACTTTACAAAATATCCATTCACAATCCTCACCAATACGAATCACTCGAATTTGCAGGTATTAACTTTTCAGTCCCCGAAGCCGAAGGTCTGTCAGGTCCGAGTGTCATCTCTGTTTTAGTTAATGGAAAAACAGAGACATTAGAAAGTACAACAACTCAACTTCTCAAGGATGATGAAGTACTTCAAGAGCAGCTTACTATCAACGCAAGTGCGGAATTTAAATTTCAGTGTGACGGGGCCCATCACATTAAAAAACTGTCGGTGGCCTCGAGTACTACTAACGCAACATTTAGTTCGCCAATAAGTGTACTTAGTTGGATAAATGGAGAACGACTTCGTATTACAAAGCTTCAGCAACTAATAAAGATACACGGACCTGTAAACTCAAAGGCATCTCTAACGATAGCAGCTGGCCACCAGGTTGATCAATTTGATGGCACTTTTAATAGCAGTGGAATCTTTACACAATCGGTTTGGCTTTTTGTCGACGCCGACTACACAATTACGACAACGAGTTCGACTAAAGAAGTTATTTACGAGGCGATTCAATATCCTCTGAGAAGGAAACTTTTGTATTCTAGAAATATAATTTATATTTATCCTATCATGGTGAGAATATGTGCACAAATACAGCTGCACCACTCCAGAGGAAATTCTATCCTTGTTGACAGAGATGGAGAAGTTACGCTTTGGGAAGACCAAATCAAAACCCGTCAGCTACAACTCGAAGAAGAAGGGATGTTTTGTGTAATGGCACCACGAAGTAGTTCTGAGAGAGTATTCAAAGTAACCGCCGTGTTTGGTAATTTCTCGCTCTCTCCATCTCAAGCAGTCGTTCCACAAAACCTAATTCAACCTCCAGCCCCACTTGTCTTCACAGAAAGTGTTTTTGATGTATTATGTACTGTGAAATGTCTTGATGAGAATTGTAGACAATCTCTTGAAGAGGTGGCGAAAACTCTTCGTGTGTTTCTTGGGACGAATGGCGAAGAACTGACGTCACATTTGAGTATTTCAATAACAGCAAACTTGGGCGGAAGCGTTCTGACGATCAAAGACGTCCCCCCAGGAAATTACACTCTCCTGTCTCCAGATTCTCCCTTCTGTTGGAGGGACACATATTTCGTAGTTGAAAATCAACTGGTGTTCATTACGCTCAAGCAGTCTGGTTATGTTGGGTTTTTGATTCAGCGGTTTGGCTTTCCTTTAAATGTTACCATCTCCCAGTCGGTGTCTGATTCCTCAACGAAGTCATTTGAACTCACAAGCAACGAAGTGAAGGAAGTGTGCCTGACAAGAACTGGTACATACTTAGTCTCAACTACTAACTCAGAGCTGTCGTGTTTCAGATTCGAAGATCTAATGTGGGATAGCAAGAGGACTCAACATGAAATCACTGCAGCGTTAGTTGTAATAAATGGTCAGATTGAAAGCTTTGGGGACGCCAAGCCAATATTAGAAGTTGACGGTGATGTTCGCGAAGCAAAGCTCATTGTGACTGACCGGTCGTATGAATTACGCGCGTTGCCTGGCATGCGTGTTCGTGTAAAAGTTAAGAATGGAAATGAAGGAGCAATTTACTTTCCGCAGTTACAAGAAGTAGAGTTGCCGAGACTTGGTGTCGGACGTTGTGACCTGAAATTACAAAGTCTTCGTCTGCAAGAAGCGGAAGTGCTAAAAGGACGAATAATACCACCGGTTGAGGGTGTGTCAGTTTCACTGAAGTACCACAACACTAGTGAAGGCTTTACAGAATACTACAATCAGACAACCGTATTGAGTACCGCAGTCGGTTTGTTTACTCTGGGACCCCTACCAAGTGATGTTGGACCTCTTACTATTTCTGTTCATAAAGTGGGTTTCGCATTTACTCCGAGTGAGATATCACTACAGGTACCAGGTGGCAATGAACTACACTTCAAAGCAGTTGCAGTTTGTTCACTCTCAATAAAACTATCAGACAATCTCAGCACACCAATTGAATCTTTATTAGTTAGCGTTAGCTCTGAATCAGGAACTGAATATAAGAAGTCATTAAGAACTCTTGAGAATGGTTTTGTTACCTTCTCAGACTTGGAACCGGGAAAGTATTTTGTGAAGTACAATACGAAGGCGTACAAACTTCCATCGGAGTCGCTAACTGTCAGATTTGGTACGGAGGAGTTGTTTGAAAGGCGTGCTGATAGAAGTGGGTTCACGATATCAGGTCGAATCCAATACCTCAATAGCTCTGGTGCGTCTGATGTCACGATAGAGATTTATTCTGAAAATGAAGAAGGATACGTAAGAGAAAGGGTATCATCTGAGGATGGTTTATTTAATGTTGTTGGGCTCCAGTCAGGTAGATATAACATCTCAGTGAGACTTGAGAGGGGTTTCAATCCATTTGAGTCTTCTTCTGTAGGTTATGCTTTCCCTCAATCACAGCCTGTGCAGATAGCAGACAGCGATATTTCAATATCACCTATAACAGTTTTACTGATGCCCAATACTATTGACGTTGTTGGTAACGTTGTTGTCTCAGATACCGAGGACTCCCTTGAGGACGCGTTTGTCACATTGTCAACAGGTTCAGGTACGGTCATTAGGAGGCAGTCGCTACCACATACCAAAGTATTTCAATTTAGCTCCGTCAGAATACCAGCCCAAAGTTCTGAAGGGGACTATTTTATAGTAACGGTATGTTAATCTTTTTGTGTTGTGTTGTTGTTGTTTTACTTAATAACTTTAATTAATAAACATAATTCAGGTATCACCTGCATCTCCACGCTATGACTTCTTGGGTAGGTCGAGGGTGTCTATTTTTGACAACATGGGAATTGCTTTCTTCGTTGCGGAGACGGAAATTGTGCTGTCTGAAATCACTCAGCAGCCCCATTCCGATGTCGACCTCAACTGTCGCACACCAACAACTCAGCAAATAGCAATACCCATCTGCGTTGCGATACTTCTCCATTTCGTAGTTCAGCATGTTGCTAATTTTATAAATTCAATTCATAATTAAATAATTTGATTCATCGACAACGAAGTGTGTAATATTACAGGAAGTCCTTTGTGGATTAACGTTCGACTTCCCATCGCAAGTGCGCCATTCTACGTGACGACTTGCTGTGGTTTCCTCCCTTCGGTTGCTTCTCAGTTATCCGCGATGTGTTGTGCGCGTTGTATTTTATTCATAAACTAATTCTCTTTAGATAAGAATGAGAGACGACAAGAGAAAAAAGTTTTATATTTTGGAAGCCTTCTTGTGAAAGATGTGAAACCCTATTTACATTCTTACTTCAGTATCGAAATCTTTAATGCCAAATGTTTGCATAGTTTGAAAGTTTAGAGATGCTTTCTGGCTGTCGGATCCTCCGATGCTCTGCTGCCTACAAGCTACTCGGTGTTTCGATGACTGCAAATGAGAAGGAGATAAAACTTGCCTTCAGGGAGTTGGCAAAAACGCTGCACCCTGATACCGAGGGTGGAGATGCAGCGAAGTTTATGAACGTAAGAGACGCATACTTACGGTTACTTGAAAAGAAATTAGTAAAGAAAAAGAAAACTACAGCAAGTGACAGCCTAATGGAGGAAATTATCAAATGGCAGAAGAGCAACCCCCAACAAAGTCGGAAAGCTGCTTACGGAGTGAAACAAAAGCAACAATCGAAAACAACATTTAATCAAAATACAGAAGCATCTCCTGCTTCTCTAAAATGTCCTCTGTGTGACAAACACCTAACAATTCCTGTTATTGTTCGTTCTTCTTGTAGTTGCAATAATCGTTACTGCGTGTCTTGTGTGCGGGATGCCCTGGGCTTAAGCGGAATTATCAAAAAAAGAAATTCTAAGGGACTACACAACTGCCCCACTTGCTCTACAGAAATAGAACCGCCGCTCGTCCCTTCGGAGTCTTCATATTCTGTTGATGTTCCGTTTATGAATCTCTTGGATAGATCACTTGGGCCAATCAATTGTTTACGCTGTGGGATCTGGTCTGGATCACGTGAGGAGTTCGCTCTCCACATCAAGCGCTGTAGTGGCTGTCCCAAGTGTGGGGCATCTGTCAGACTCCAAGACCTTCCTTATCATAAATGTGGAAAGCCATTAAAAAAAGCACTTAGACGTTGATGAAAGACAGGTATGCTGTAGTAGCGGTAGCGTTGCTGACTGTAGTCTCACTATGATAAAATTTCGTGACAGTCAAGTTATAATTTTTTGGATTGTTGCAGGTGTCAGCAAACATGATTCACCAGAATAGTCGCTTCAACCAGAGCTTACTTTCTAGATAGTGACTTGAGTTCTACTGACGAGAAGCGTGATGGAATAATAGCACAGAGCACAGCAGTTATTGCGACGCAATTTTTTCGGGAAGCACGACGCAACGACGAACTAACTCGGGTTCATCTTTGAAACATTAGTATGCAATATGACAAAAGCTAAAGCATGGTAATGTTCCATAGCGCCCTTCCTTACATGAAAAATCAGCTTGAATAAAAAATTAGTGCAATTTCACGGAGGGATTATTATTACTCGATGTATGTTGTGCAGATTTACTGGAAAACTATTATTGCGGTTTGCAACGGAAATAGTGAAAAATGCTGCGAAATTTTGTACCAAACTTGGACCCCCCAAAAGCATACCAGTACTTACCAGAAGATACTGTCGCGCCAAGCATGCCCCGTTCAAAGCCCAGAGAACGACGGCGCGGATCTCGGCAATACAAAACGCAGCAAGAAAATCAAAATGATCTACTATAAATGCGTTCAGTACTCTGACTTGGAATCTTGTGGTACGGCTTTTTGCTCCGCGGATTAGTATTTTTAACCATTTGGTGTATATAAAATTGCAAAAACCGCCAGCTCCACACACTTTTTAAATGATGATAAAGTAATGAATAACACGCACACAAACTGAGATCAACAACTTAGAAGCACTGTAAAAGGGTGCAGATTACTTCTGCGCAGGGGTTGTGCCAGGCCCAATTCGGTTCGACGAACATTTTAAAATTAGAAGACGATCTTCCCCAACAGGCCATGCTGAACCAAGAATTTTAAGCTCACCTGTTACAAACACGCCCCCATCCCTGTAAGGAGGCATCCACAAAATAGCCTGTTGTCTTTGTGACTAAAAGAAACACCTAAAAATTCATAATCTTGAGAGAGGTAACAGTGCCACTTGGCTTCCAAGTAATATCTATCTTTGGAGTCCATTCTCCCAGTGGCACATTTAACATTCTCCTTATCACCAAATAACCTAATGTTATCGATCACCAGGAATCCTTGGCATGCCGCTTCTTCAGCAGGTTTCTTCCAACTTATGGATCTTCTTAACCTTGTTCGTAGTCGGCCGTCCAGATCATCGTCATACTTACTAAAAGTATAGAAATAATGGGTCTTGCAAAAATTCTTCTATACCATAGAGAAAGAAAAAAAAAGAACAGAAACCGGCATTAAGTTCAAGTGAACCTTTCTCTGCCGTATTACATTATACCCTGGTTTTGGTTTCCCAGGGCTCAATAATTCAAAATTGAATAACTCGATTCCGTACTGCACTGGATGACAACACGGAAAAAGAGATGTGTATGCAGCTAAGTTAGAAACATTTATTATAATGTAAAGTATTTGCGTCAATCGCAGAGTGTATACCTACACCAATATTACTTTAGTCACTGTATCTCAGAACTAATCGTTATGTTTTTTATGATGCAATACATTTGTATTTTATGTACAAACTCGAACAGTTACCAATTATGTCACGGAAAATGAAATAAAAATAAAGAACAGAATGTAGGATTTCAAAGGACGCATAAAATCAAGTTTCGCCAAGCTTTGCCAAATTCAACCTACTTCCCTGCGACATTGCCAGCTCCCGATCTTGGTGATCCGAAGCGTGATAAAGTGCGTCCACTGCTCGACCTTGTTCCCTAGCGGTCATCCGTAGTAACACCAGGACGCTATGAAACGCGATGAAACGATAATTCCCTGCCATGGACGTATACGTTCACCCCGATGAAGAAAAAGCGATCCGGAATACACACAAGGTTTGCACCTTGTGTGACCAAGGAATATACTGTATTTTTTATGTTGGTAAGAACCATGGGAAGGATGTTGAAATTCCATTTAGGTAATTTGCTACCATGTCCTAAAGCAGCGCCGATGATAAAGAAAACATAAACTACCGAAATTACTTTGTGTGTATTTTATTCCACTTCTCTTACCTCGTGCATATTATATATTCGGTGTGAGTGGTACTGTTATTAGTTTTATCGTTATTATCGAACTTCTTCTGCAGTTCACAGCCACTCACCCACTTCCACTCTTCAATTCAAAATGTCAATGTTAATTGATTTTGATTTCCCTGAAGTATTAGAAGTTATCTGGAAGAAAAAATTTGACTGCGAAGTTCCAACCAGGCAGCGGGTGGATCTAGCGTTGATGGCAAGTGAGCTGCCTTTTAGTGTTTCATTGGAAAATTTAAGATCTGACTCAACTCAAAGGGAAATGATTCAGGGAACTGTGGCAGCTGTACTTGGTGTGAATCTACCAGTGATGAAGACGAAAGTTCAAATACACCAAGTAGTTGAAGTTCTTGCTATCTTGGCAAGGATGAACCGGGCAATGGTGATGGAGAAGGTGGCAGCGGTCGGTGTTCGACTGCAAGTTCGACCCCAACAAACAGGGTGGTTATGCATGAAAGAGGCGGATGACGCTGTGTAGCGACACAGACACCCTCCGCAACCTCACACAACAACAGGTCAACAACTTGACTAATCACACCAAACGCCACCTTCAACGACGCAGAAGCAGCAGTCAACCACCTTCAGGCAGGAGAGCAATCAGTTCGGCAGCATATTAATGCCAATGTAGATCGCCAACAGAAGTTGGAGGAGATGACAGGATTCATCGGTCAACAGCAGGAGACCATGCCCCGATTGACGGAGGAGGTATTATTGGATCTCAAGGGGAGAGTTGATGCTGCCCCACATCATAATCATCCTCCACCGCCACCACCACTACCAGTTCCAGAACACAGCATGCCAGCTAATACCTTTACGCACCCACCAGTTATGGAAGTACCTGCCATCGACCGTTTTTTTTCTCCACGATCTCTCACCCACCCCAAAACCATCTCGTCATCACCCTCTGCATCGTGCGCACTACGCCGTCGCTCGTAGTGCCACTTCTGCACAATGCTGTTAAGCATCCCCAACACATTCTTGTCCCTGGCTGAAGAGATAACATTGTTAAACCCTTCAGCCAGGTTGTTCGTACTTTGATTGTACGTCCTAGAGCGGATTGCACCGCGAGCCCAAGTCTCAGGCTCCTTTTCATCCAGGTATTCGTGGAGCACTTCAAGCTCGTTCTCCTCCGCAGACTCACCAAGAGCATCAAACATGGGTAGAAACCTGCCGTACACAGATGTTTGAACCTACCAAACATCTCCTTGCTGAACTTGGTCTTGATGTTTCGACCCATGTGTTGTGTGCATTTGAGGGCAATCACACCGTTGTAATCCCCACGAAGCACCGACAGTAGGCCCTTGTCCTGATCGGCCATAAGGCCAAACCCTTCGCCCAAAAACTCCGGAACCTTCACCGCCGACCCCAGCTTCCCAAGGAAGTACTTCCACCCTTCGGCGTCTTCATTGCCTATCAAGGCGAAACCCACAGGGAATTGACTTCCCAGTGGGTCCATTGCAACAAATGTAAGCAATGTCCCCAAGTAATGTGCTCGTAAGAAGCACCCATCAACAACCCCAAATCCCCCCGGACATGCACCTACACCCTCCAGCGATGCCCCCAAAGCAAGGAAAAAGGACTTAAACCTTCCACCCTCTTCTTTTATGTCCCACTGGGTACCGGGGTTTTGTTCCGCCAGTGAGGTGAACCAGGCCTGTAACCAGGCAAATCCCTCATGGGGGTCACCATTGATCTCTTTATCGGCTTCTCCGAGGGCCCGGTATACAGTATCCTTCCTTACTGTTATACCGCAAGACTTTAAGTCTTGTACAAGGTGGGACTTTTTATATTTTGTACCCAACCCCTTGTATTTTGCCAGGGAAAGGTAGGCTATTGTGGTCTTGGGCCCGTACACCCTCCCCCCCCCAGGGTTGCAAGCGTCCGTATGCCGCAGCTGTGACACCGTCACAGTTCTCTCTTCACAACTCCCTGTAGCGCACACCCTCCACTCACATGAGTCGGATGTGCAATGGAACGATATCCGGTTCTCACGCTTTTGTCTGCTAAACCTCCTTCCAGTGGAGCAGCAGGCGAGGGTGACGCTTGCCAGGAGTGCACTCTCGCTAGGGAAGACACGTCCCAGAGTTGGTGTCGGAACATTGAACACCGGCACGTTTATGGTCGGGACAGGTGTAACAGTATCCTCAGATGCGATCACAGGTGCATGTGGGAGGGGTTCAAGGGGGTGCTGATGCCAGCGCTGAAGAAGGGGTTGAACCTCGCCCTCCCGGAGGGGCTAAGGATAGAAGAAGACGGGCCGGGGCCGAACCCCAGAGACTGTCCTCGGCGAAACTGGACCAGGTCAAGAGAGACTGCCTGCTGGCGGGGGCGGATGACCAGCGCGATAAAGGGAGGCTGCTCTCCCTGCGCATGGATAAGGCGAGCGCATGGCTGCAACAGATGAAGAGTGCGCGATGGACCCAGAGACGTTCAGGATCGCATGTGGGATGTGCTTGGAGAAGCTGTCCAAGATGTTCGACCCGCTACAAGACAGGCGGCAGGGGAGGTAGTAGGAACCCTGATGTCCATAGTAGACGCCCTGTTGGAGGAGAAGAAAGAGGAGTGCGAACCGTTGTTCTCGGCAGTACAGCTGAAACAGCTGGTCTGCACGGGATGTGCGGACGCCTCCGGATCGACGGATGAGTTGACGCTGATCCCACTGTGTGGCCGTACACCACAGGTGAGGCTTCAGCCGACGAAGGAGAGAGTCGAGCGGTCCTGCGAGAAGCTGTGCGGCAGCAATGAGGCCACGTTGGAAGAGAGTTTCGCCTCGCTCCCAAGCTCCTTGATCTTCCAGAGAGACAAGCAGGACACGCAAGGGTCCTTGGGATGGGAAGAGCGCTTCCAGGTGCAGGTCGGGGAGAGGGTGATGACGTACCAGCACACCTCGGGAGTGACAACGCGGGGCATAGTAGCGTGTCATACACGTGGGACGGAGTAGGCTGGCAGAAGCAAGACGACAAGGCAATAAGCCAAGTGTCGACAGAGGAGATCCACGGTACGAAACCAGTAGTAGTGGTCTACTCGAGGGTAGAGGGATCGACCCAAGAGGACGTCGGGGTGCCGGTGAGATGGATTCCGGTGGCGAACAAGGACCGGATGGAGGTACGCGAGGCACCGCCGTCGGAGGAGGACACCGCGGGGTACACGCCCAGGGAAGAGGCAGAGTGTGCCCTCCGGACGCGAGTAGTAGGGGGGCAGACGCAGCGCAAGCTGCTCTTACTGGTATCGAGCGTCTGGAACGCGGAGATGGAGAAGCTGGGGGCGGCAGCATGCCTGATACACATGGGAACGCTTGACAGGACCTGGCCCTCTGGGAAGCGGAATCGGCGGCGTGGGACGAGCCGGTGGAGCTCTCGGAGGACGGGCTCGACTACCTGGTGATCGAGCTGGAGATGAATCTGGGGCTGTCCCATTTGAGGGGAAAGACGGCGGAACCGGTGGAATCCCAGTCGCTCCCGGAAGGGTCGACGGTGTCAGGCGAAGACAGACCACGAGCCGAAGCGCCAGCCCAGGAGGAAGCGCGGACGACGGACGCACAAGGAGCGGAAGCAGTAGGGCTGAGAGACGAGCCAGCACAGTGGGACAACCCGAGGAAAAAGAGCCCCCATCCCCCGACCCCCCGTCGAAGGAGGAGAAGCTGTGTGCGGTGGCGGTGGGATGGGAACCGGGGGTGCATGCATCGTGGGAGGAGGCGAAGGCACAGACGGAAGGGTGCCCGAATGCGACACACCAGAGTTTCTCCCCCAGGAAGGAGGCGGACAGGTTCGTAGAGAGGTGGCAGCCGGAGACCAGGGAACCGACCCGGGCCACGGAGGGAGTCAGCCCACGCAAGTGGTACACAGTGGCGAGGTAGCTGTTCCAATGCTGGAACGAGGCGAACTCGAATGGTGTCAGGCTACGCGGCGGCGAGACACAAGAGTTTCGCAAGCAAGGGGGAGGCGGAGGGATACCTCCGAACCCACCTGCTGGGGGAGGTGGTTGGGGAAGTAGGGACAAGGTACACCTTGGTGTACGCGTGCGAGGTAGACCCGGTAACGGGCCGTCTGGGGGCGGCGGCGAGCTGGTTGGACACACACCGTTTCGAGGTGTTGGGCACATGGCCAGCTGGCCTGCCAGCGGGAGACACACACTGGGGGCGATACTTCGCAGCCCTGGTGGGGCTGGTAGCGGCCAAGGTGTGTGGAGGCCTCGTCCCAGCGGAGGCATCCCTGCTGCTGCGAGGAAGCACGACACACTGGTCGACGGACCAGAGAGAGGTGCTGGAGGAGGCGGAGTTGATGGGGAGGCGTACGACACTGGTGGAGATGCCAGAGAGGATGAGAACACACGCAACGGAGGAGGCAGAAAAAGCGGCAAAGGGGCTCAACCTCAGTGACGGAAGCCGTGATGAAGGTTTTCACAGAGGGGGCAAAGAACTGCCTGGGACACGGGACACGGACGGGGTCCCTTCACGGTGCGGTGGGAGGGAAGACAACTGCGTCTGGAACCCCAGTGCACGGAAGGGGGGACAGGATCGTCAGGCGGCCGAGAGTCGGTGGAAGGAGAAGACGCGAGGGTGGAGGGCCGAGACGAGCAGAGCCCGGTCCCAACCCCGAAGGGGGCCGTACAAAGGGTAGAGGCGGGAGTCCTGGAGTTGAGCTCGGAAGGGTCGGAGGGAGATGACGATCATCCTCCCCAGCGACAGGGCAGGACGAAGGGAACGGTTCCATGTCGGGAGGCCCCATAGGGAGTCCAAGGACGTCGGACATGGAAGCGGAAGAACAGACGGAAGAAATGGACCAGCCCGTAGACCTGTCGGCAGCAGAAACCTCAGGCGAAAACCATCACCTGGCCGAGGACCTGCAAGCCGAGAAGGGGGACGAGCTGGACGAGACGTCCCACCCGACGGCATGGACGGAGTGGAGGGGTTGAAGGACCTGGAAGACTCACAGTCGGAGATGGAAGTCGACGGAGAAAATGTGACGGAAGAGTCCAGTACGTCGAGGAAACGTCAGAGGACGTGGTCCAGGTGGCAGAGTCGGACACAGAAGAGGAGGGATCGTCAGACTCCCAAATGACCATGACGGTCGATGAACAGGAATTGGAAGAAAGAGCGGCGCCCGAGGGGAACACAGGTCAGATGGCCTGGATGCTGGGACTACACCCAGAAAGGGGGAACGCATATACACGACGGGAGGGCCGATCGGAGCCCCTTTCAAAGCTGGTGAACTCAGGCGAAACAAAACCAATGGCCGAGAGATCTAGTTTGGGGGCGAAGATGGGACCACGCGCAGTGTGTAGTGACGGGAGCGGGGAAGACGCAGAGAGATCGCCGGGCACGGTGTCGACACCGAGCACGAGAGGGAGGACGAAGTACAGAAAGGGAATGGAGGAGGAGAGGGAGGAGTGTGTGTCGCCGAAGACAAATACGGGAAGGGGACGCACGAGAGGCCGGAAGGCAAAGACAGGGGCAAAGGGGGCCGGAAAGGAGGACCCAAGCCCGCAGGTGTTGCAGGCGGAAATGGGAGAGTCCACCCCGAGCTCAGGTGAACGGCAGGCGAGGAGGAGGTACAGGAAGGGAGAAGAGAGGGAGAGGATAGAGGTTCTCTCCCCAGACCCGAGCAGGAAAGCGAAGAGGAAGAGACGCAAGCAGAAGGAACCGGAGCCAGTGGAGGGCACCACGAGGGAACAGTTACAACAGGAAACCCACACGGTTAGAAACGTGACCAAAGCCCCCACGAAGCAGGAGACACACAACCTGCAACCAGACCCCCCCAAAAAAAAACCCCGGTCAACGGTCAACGAGGCAAACTCGGACCAAAACATGCTTTTCACCCCCCCCAGGAAACACCGACCAGTGGAGCCAAAGGCCGCACACATATTATAAAAATCAAAGGCCGCCCCCCAACCCAAGAAAAGGATGAAAAACTTTCAAGCGAAAAAACTTGACGTCCGTACGCCCCAGAGATCTCCGTTGCTTCAGTCACAACAGATGATTGACTTACTTCTACACCATACTGATGATGAGAGAATAGAGGTAAGAGGTATATGGATTACTCTCGAAACCTAATAGTTACTTTAAAAGGCTAAGTTAAGCATCACACCTAGTCACTGTATCTCAGAACTAATGTTAAATTATCGTTATGTTTTTTATGATACAAAACATTTGTATTTTACGTACAAAATCAAACAGTTAACCCCCCCAGGAAACACCGACCAGTGGAGCCAAAGGCCGCACACATATTATAAAAATCAAAGGCCGCCCCCCAACCCAAGAAAAGGATGAAAAACTTTCAAGCGAAAAAACTTGACGTCCGTACGCCCCAGAGATCAAAGGACGGACGACTCACACCCCCCTTCTTTCGCCCCATTTTATTTACTGGTACAGCGACAAAGTAAAGCTGGGAGACGACGAATTATTTTTTGTGCATAGAAACAAGGGATCCATGAGAACAAAGGATCAAGAGAAGAAGCGCACATTCCCCTTCCTAAACCCAGAAACATGAGAACTCATTAAATTGGAGGGTCATGTCTTTCCAAGTCGAAAAATGCTTAAATGCTAAAGAAGACTGTCGTCCCCAGCTCGCGGGTTTTCCCTGTCGCTGTATGTCGAGACAACGATCAGAGTCAGTAGAAAGAGTATACAAATTTACTGTGTATTTTTGAGTGACGAAGAAAGAAGTTTCCATTTTATCTTCCCGAAAATAAAAAAAAAAAAAAAAGGAAAAGGGAAAAAAGGTCAAGTGACACACAACAGAGAAAAATAAATATAGGTGGCACACAACAGCGAAAAATAAATATAGGTGGCACACAACAGCGAAAAAAAAGTTTAGGTGGCACACAACAGCGAAAAAAAAAAAGAAAAAAAAACACAACGGAGAAAAATTCTTTTAGGTGGACTACAACGGAGAAAAATAAAGTTTTGGGGTAGCAACGGAGAATTTTCCTTCTCTTTAATTGGGCTCCTTTCAAAATACAGGAAGGGAATAACATGCAGCTGCTATGAATGGAAACCGTTGAGTGCGTTAGTGCGACACTGCCTTGGTTAGTTCTGCTGATTCAGTGCAACAACGCCCTAAGGTGGCGTTAGGTGTGGGTGGCAGGTGCCATTGACCTGTATGTTCGGTTTGGTACATAGGTTTTCTGGGGGGTTAACTGTTCAAGTTTGTACGTAAAATAAAAATGTTTTGTATCATAAAACATGTTTTATGGGGGGGTACCTTTTCTCTTTTTAAAAAACAGCAAAATTTTGGGGGTTCTTACGGTGGTGTAAGGGTTAATGATCAAGATGTAAAGTACCCATAGTTGACCAATAGTAACTGGATACACATCTTAGGTGTGTTGCGCCGGGCGCAAATTTGCTTGCGTATATTTGCACCTGTACCCTGCTCACAAACGGGTTGTCGGAAGCTTCAACCTGCAAACCCCGCAAGGTACAGAGTGATGGGGCTAACTGTTCGAGTTTGTACATAAAATACAAATGTATTGTATCATAAAACAACATAACGATTAGTTCTGAGATACAGTGACTAAAGGTAATGTTAGTAGGTATACACTCTGCGATTGACGTTATAATAAATGTTTCTAACTTAGCTGCATGCACATGTCTTTTTCCGTGTTGTTACCCAGTGCAGTACGGAATCGAGTTATTTGATTTTGAATTAATCGTGGAGCCCTGGGAAACCAAAACCAGTATAATGTAATACGGCAGGGTGTAGGTTTCACCGGGGGGGTTTCTGCACCGCCTCATATGACATCAAGAACCAAATCCAAGTAGACCACCTTCCGCGAGCACCAGTATAGAATCGACCCCACCCTTGTACTTACATGGTACATTTTCCCCCTTTGTCAAAAAACAAAAACTCGAAAGGCACCCTATATTGCTGTTGACATTCACCTCTCTCTCTCTCCCCATCAGTAGGGTACGTTAGGAATACTTTACATCATATCATTTGTTTGTACACACTATAGTGTAATAATTACCGTAATTATAAATATCATGGTGTATAAAAGTCTCCTAATCTCCAAAAAATGGCCAAATCCACCATCTTTATTATATCCAAAGTTTTTTTTAGTACAATCATTCACAGAAAACACTTAGCAAAATTCGGATTCCAGAAAAAAAAAAATTTTTTTTTGACTTTCTGATACTAAATTGGTTAAAGTTCTACAGGCTGGTCTTGTGTACAAAGGCTGTTAGGATTAGTCTCGGTCCAGAATCGAAACGATTGTTGCCTCGTCTGTAGAAGTGCATTCACCTCTGCATACCAACCTGGTGGGATTGATAACCATGTCTTGAACATGTCTTGAATGTTGAGGTTGCTTCCAGATACATAAATGTGGTTCATATTTAGAGCCCAGAAAAGGACAACATTTCCACAAATAACGTTGTTGGTAGCTGGTTGCACACCAGTCTTAATAAATGAGATGTCAAAATTACTAAAAGCAAAACGGGGTGCAGCTTCGGTAGTCAGTCTAGAAGGATCAACTACAACTAAGGAGTTCCCTTCCCCAAACGTTGTAACAGCCAGTAGCCAGTGTGACGGACCCTTCCGCGCTTTGAAGTTTCTGTCAGCTTTTGCTTTGATTATTTTCAACGTTTCCTCCCGCTTGTGCATCTGCTCTGTCAGCCACTCTCCAAAGAAAGCTTGGTGCTTCTTTTGAAGTTGGCCATGACAGTTAGATCCAGCGGCCGGAGATGAGAAGTCCATCCGCCTTGCACCAGTTATAACCGTGATATTTGCTTCTTCAAATCGACGAAGGACTTCCTCAGTTATCTGCCCCCCTAAACTGGTCATATACTGCGAGGTCAGGGTGATCCGATTGGAGTGTTTTTTAGTTACAGTGTTTAGATCCGATTGGAGCGTTTCCTCATCAGTGGTTAAGATGGTTGGTCTCCCAGATTTCACCTGCCCTTCTAGTGGTTCTCCCTTCGTCTTCCTCTTTTGTTCCTCAACAAAGAGCTTCATTGCCCTACCTGCACTGTTGATCTCTTCTTATGGTCGGTGTTGAAGCATGTAATCGCCCTTGACACATTGGTGGTTCAGATAGCAGGCGCGATTTCAAAGCAGAAGCATCAACTGACACTAAGGAATCACATCCAGCGAGGAAATTGTTCCCAATACTTTTCACATTACCCAAACCAGACATATTGGAAATGTCTTTCAGAGACTCACACCGACCTAAGAAATTATCATTTATAACAGTTATTTTATCAAAACTACGCAAATCAACGGACTCTAATTTCTCGCAATCCATCAGGAATCCATCGTCGATTGACGTCATACTCTTCAGAGAGGCAGCATCAACTGAAACCAAGGACTCACATCCAGCGAGGAAATGATTTCCAATACTTTTCACATTACTCAAACCAGACATGTTGGAAATGTCTTTCAGAGACTTACAGTTATATAAGAAATTTTCATTTATGACGGTTATTTTATCAAAACCACACAAATCAACGGACTCTAATTTCTCGCAATCCATCAGGAATCCATCGTCGATTGACGTCACACTCTTCAAAGCGGAAGCATCAACTGAAACCAAGGACTCACATCCAGCGAGGAAATAATTTCCAATACTTTTCACATTACTCAAACCAGACATGTTGGAAATGTCTTTCAGAGACTCACACTTATATAAGAAATCATCACTTATAACGGTTATTTTATCAAAACTACGCAAATCAACGGACTCTAATTTTAGGCAAGAGTTCAAAAATCCTTTGTCGATTGCTGTCACACTCTTCAAAGCGGAAGCATCAACTGAAACCAAGGAATCACATCCAGCGAGGAAATGATTTCCAATACTTTTCACATTACTCAAACCAGACATGTTGGAAATGTCTTTCAGAGACTCACACCCACATAAGAAGCCAACACTTATAACGGTTATTTTATCAAAACTACGCAAATCAACGGACTCTAATTTTAGGCAAAAGTTCAAAAATCCTTCGTCGATTGCTGTCACACTCTTCAAAGCGGAAGCATCAACTGAAACCAAGGACTCACATCCAGCGAGGAAATAATTTCCAATACTTTTCACATTACTCAAACCAGACATGTTGGAAATGTCTTTCAGAGACTTACAGTTATATAAGAAATCATCACTTATAACGGTTATTTTATCAAAACTACGCAAATCAACGGACTCTAATTTTAGGCAAAAGTTCAAAAATCCTTTGTCGATTGCTGTCACACTCTTCAAAGCGGAAGCATCAACTGAAACCAAGGACTCACATCCAGCGAGGAAATGATTTCCAATACTTTTCACATTACTCAAACCAGACATGTTGGAAATGTCTTTCAGAGACTCACACTTATATAAGAAATCATCACTTATAACGGTTATTTTATCAAAACTACGCAAATCAACGGACTCTAATTTTAGGCAAAAGTTCAAAAATCCTTTGTCGATTGCTGTCACACTCTTCAAAGCGGAAGCATCAACTGAAACCAAGGACTCACATCTAGCGAGGAAATAATTTCCAATACTTTTCACATTACTCAAACCAGACATGTTGGAAATGTCTTTCAGAGACTTACAGTTATATAAGAAATTATCACCTATGACGGTTACTTTATCAAAACTACACAAATCAACGGACTCTAATTTTTCGCAATTCTCCATAAATCCGTTGGCACTTTTAAAAAAGAAATATTCATTTATCGTCGTCAAGTTGTTAAGACCAGACAGGTCAACAACTTCCAAGGACTCGCAGCTGCTTAGAAAACCGCCTCCGATAGTTGTGACGTTCTTAAAACCAGAGAAGTCTACAGAGATTAGGGAATAAGAATCGCGAAGGAAATCATTCCCAATAGATGAATACTTCTCACAATTAGTAAAAGACAAGTGTCGAATTGACGAAGGGAACTTGTCAATACTCAGAGTCTTCCCCTTGTACCATTTACTTGAAATATCAAGAACGCATTGCACATGCGGATTTATCTCAAAGAATGATGAGACTAACGAATTGATTCTTTCATTAGACAAGTCACTTCTAGTTAAGGTGATAGAATCTGAAAACTTGAACGTTCGTTTTCTTTGAAGACTTTCATTTGAATTCCGCAGAAGCTTCCGCAGCACCTTATCCTTCCAATGGTACCCATCAATGAAGTCCTCCAACAGCTCGATCTTTGACTCTGAGAGATTATTCCAATCGAGTGTGAGTATGAGATCAAACTTCAGATCCTCGCTGACCCCAGACTCGTCTTCGCCGAAAGACTTCATCGCATCCTCCAGGTTTTTATAAAACTGATCCTCGCTGTACAAATAGGGGAAAACCGGAGAAGAGAATGCCTTCACGAGATCGTTCGCCAGGTACTCAATTTCAAAGATGTCCATGTCGGGAGCCAGCGTCAGGGCGCCCAACATCATCGCCGTGGCTTCCCTCAGCTCCACGCACTTGAGAAGACTACCCAACTGATGAAGATTCTTATAAACAGAGATGGATGATGAACTGTTACTGAAATTAATACCCTTCATTGTCGGTATCGATGACTCCACAACCACAGCAAACCCTTCCAACACCTTCCTTCTGGAGTCCTCCATTTGTAGTCTCAGCTCATCATTTCCGAATTCCCTAATCAGGTCCACCATCTTATTCATTTCCGCAGCTGTGGTCTTCATGGATCGCTGTTGAGCTTCAGCAAGCGACTGAACCTCCTCGTCATTCATTATCTTCGCGTGGTGTTCTGTTGTGAACAATAAAATAATTAACTCTTGAACATAAACTGTAGTTATAAAATACTATTTGACCTTTTGTTTGTCCACGAAACCGAGAACCGACTTCAACTAAGAAAGCAAAAGAAGGTTTACGTCATCATGATAGTCAGAATATCAGAGTACTATTTACGAACGTTAGGAATACTTTACATAATATCATTTGTTTGTACACGTTCAAAAAAGAATTTGTTTCCCAAAAAGGGGATGAATGCACACAAGAGCGTCACCGACTACTAAGTTCTCGTATCTGACAATTTTCATTTTTGTTTGCAACTCTCACTGTTTTAGATTATGAAAACATTAATTTACAGAAATAAACCATCTTACTCATTAAGTACCATTGAAGTTCCAAACATGACATAACGTATAAAGAACAAGACACAAATATTAACACTGGTCAACACATGCTCCCTTTAGTGTTGTGTAGGTGGGAAAGTCATTCTCGAACCGTTCTACTGCAGTGTATGTCCTCAACTCCTATTGTTAGGAAAAGAAATGAAATGTAAAGCAGACGCACATTGACGATTCCCCGACTCCATGAGCGTCAAATCCAATTTAGTTGCCCCATCAATCCTGTAAAGTGAACGTAACTACCTACAGAACTACGACTCGTCTTCTACTTAAAGTGGACTAAAACCCTGTCGACTTTTGTTTGTTTCTCAAAAAAATAAGAAAAGAGAGTGCCTGAGGGGATTTTAAGAAGGTTGGTTACCCCAATAACATCCCATTAATAAATATTAGAGCACAAGGCAAAATCACCAACGCACTGCATAGTGCGCTAATCTAAAAGCCAGGTGCAAACTGGAAAAGTTGTTCACCAGTAGCCGCTAAGCGTACACTAAGTAAACGAACGGATTTTGAAGACAAAGAACTTTCTGAATGGTAGCAACTACTGCTGGTTAAATCCTTCAGCCGACAGAACATCTGCTTAAGACTTTATTTGAATCCTTTTTTGATTCCACGCCTGTCCGCATTCCCAAATCAACTTTTCATCATCTCCAGTCGCACGCGGTCCCCATTCTTTCAGTAGGTTCCAACCAGTTTGTTCTGCTTCTTGAGTTCCGTCGCACAAGTAGGCGACGTATTCCGCAGGTGACTTAGAGAGGAGTGAGAAGATAGGTTTTGAAGAAGGGATGCGACACAGAATACAATGCAGTAATGTTATCGACGATAGCGCGTTAAGTTCCATTTGAACAGGTGACAAGCGACCTGTTTGTGTTAGTGCCGCATGAAGGTCGGAAGTTTTCAGTGAAAGGACAGTCGCAACAGCCTTCAATGTTTTTAACGACTTGCTTATCTTAGTTGGTTGTATTTGTGGGTTGTTGTCCAACACTATTTGAACAAGCCCACCGATGTGAGCAGCGATCTCTGTTTGTTGGGAATGCTGAATGAATGAAATATTCAAAAGAGAAGCTCTCTTAACAATCACATCCACAATATTTGATATCAACATCCTGAAGCGATCTTCTAATACAGCACTTTGTGTCGGGCTGTACAGCACCAACAAGTTGGTTGTAATTTGTGACCAGCGATCGCTTGTACTTGCGACTGCTGTTTTAACATCTTCCACACCAGCAGTTTCCGACAAAGCCATGATCGGTCCCGTTAAGTGTTGCTCACATGAGTGAAAGACTTCATTTACAATACCGTCCGCCATTTCCTCCATTTCGGAAATGGTCTTAAGCAGCTTTGCAAGTCCAGGTTGCATATCCTTTGATCCGATAGTTGAGACCAGATGTCTCAAGTCCTGATTGCCTCTGATCAGAGCGAGTGCAATAACTGAATTAAACAGCTGATTGTTCGTAGCAGCCTGTGAAACCTGTTTTTGGAAAATATTAATTGCCTTTCCGACAAAATTCTGCAATCAAGGAAATATTTCATACCTGACTACATGAGGTGTCATTTATCTTTTCCTCCCACATTTGATGTACCCAATTCTGAACTACGTTGTTTACCTGAAATTGTTTGTTGTTTGACGACGTATAAAATACTTTTATTTTTATAAGAACAGTGAACCAGCAAACATACTAACTCGCACATGGCCGCCAGAAGACTTTGTTGTTGCTCAGAACGTATTTGAGAAAACTCGTGTCCAATCGCCGCGATAAGGGGGCTGATGTCAATCTGTGCTGCAGCAACTGCTGCTTGCAGTGCTGCTGTTAATGACCTGATTGTTTTTTAATACCAAACTATTTTTGTAACCACAATATGATACACGCAAAGACTGCATACCTACTACGACCAGTCTTACCAGACTCTGGGGCAACAGAAGATGTCCCGAAGGAACTATCCTTCGGTTGCATTGAGTAAAGCCTTTGAAGAATTATTTTAACTTTTTCAGACAACCGATCCCGAACCGACTTCATGTATCTCAGGTGTGGTTCAGAAAGACAAGTTTCCAGCCAAGACTTTGGGTCAGCCTGAGAAGCATCAGACGCCCCTTCCGAAGATGGGAAGTGCTCTAACGCACTTTGAACAAAAATACAAAAAGCGTTATGCAGCCTTGGATATTCATTTATAACTAATGGAAACCTTTTTACTATTTTTGGTACCCTTTCACCAATCATGACAGAGACAGGTTTCCATACTTCTTCAATAAAGACACAACCAGAGTTTTCCGTCTCCAATAATTGTATAAATGACTCTTGCGTCACAGGATCTTTTGTATTTGATAATACTTTCACTAGTTGAGAAAGTTTAGAAATGTGTTGGAGGATGAGTTGAAAAGTGGAGTCAATCTTTCCAAACAAAACTGTTTTGACCTTCCCAGCCTGTTCTTGTTCATTAGTGATACCAGAGCCAGCAACTATCGAAAGAACATCCAGTTCTTGTGCAACTACTTTTCGTAACTCCTGTGCGTGGTCGGAGAGTACTTTCTTTACTACTTTCCCCATCAGATCAAAGTTGTAAAAAGCTTGTACTGCAGTTCTTATTTCAGCCTGATTAGTATTTGTGAGTCCTCTCTTTAGTAATTCATGCGATCGATGTTTTACATTTTCCATCGACTTTCGAATCCACTCGGTCTCGCAGTCAACTACTTCTATCCCCTTTAAAGTCTGTCCCTTATCCTGAAGGATTATTTCGATGTCCCGCAGGGTCTTCGCTTCGTTTGGGAGCTCCAAGTTCGGTAGATTAGCATTTTCGTTTGAAAGCCTTTCTTGCGCTGTTGGATTTGTTTGTGTGATCACTGGAGGCAACACCACTCCATGACAAAGTAAGTAAGTATTTCATACCATTTCTGACCTTCGCAACCAGAGCCAAAAACTTCGACAGTTTTCTAAGAACTTCTGCAGCCCCCCAAACATTGTGGAGTTCCTGAACTTTACTTTGAACCTGTTCGTAAGGTTCCTGAAGTAAATGTTTTATTCTATTCACTGACTGGCTGAGGTGGCTACCAGAACTTTTAATTACTTCCATCTTACGTTCGATGTCCTGAACTACTCGAACCTGGTTGGGTAGTTAATAATTAGAAGGTACCAATTGAAGTGATAGCAGATGTTCATCTGATCATTTGTTTTGATTATTAAATATCACAAACCTGTTCTTTTAGTTTCGGAAAGTTATCAGCAACTTCTTTCTGAAGCTTTCTATCCAACGAGGTGGTGGCATCTTTCAAACGAGCTCTCTCACCTTCGTAGTTGTGACTTTGTAATGTAGTCTTCAAGTAGCTGTGGACATCGAAATTCTCGTCGTGGAAATTCGCCGCCATATTTATGTTTCCTGCATTTGGAAATGATGAAAATAAAGTTATCTTCAGCTTCAGTCTGCGATGCCAACTGTTACAAATATAAAATCTGTAAAGTAAGTAGATCGATAAGGATACTTTGAAACATCTCTCACGAGATTCAACTTCTCAACAAAGAAGTCCTTCGAGTTGTAATCAAAATATTATTGAAAGAGAGAAGGTCAATGCGTTTCTCACATCTGACGGAAAGAGAATATCAACGCCATGTGAGTTCCTTACCATCTCCTGACGGTATATATTTCAAGAAGTGCATCATCTTCATTTCGTTTGCTGTCATGTCGAAGCAGCGAATCGACGTCTTCCCCATCAGAGGTGATTCCCAACTGTGAGGCTTTTTGTTCACTTCTTCCCATTGAAGATGTTCCAACCTGCGCTTCGTAGAGTTTCGTATCCGCTTTTATAAATCGCCTGAGGACACACCAGTAAAGCAGTATTATCAATGGCATTGACATTACAACTGTTATAGCAAGAGGTGCCATCGCCCAGCCAATGCGAGTAGACGGCCTCCACTTTCGGAGTTTGTGTTGGAACTCTCTTCTTTTAAAGTTCGGGTCTAGGAGAAACTCTCGAACATGCACAGCAAGCGCACTACTCGATTTAGAAATCTTATCCTTTTGTTCTTTCACAACAGTAAGCATAGTCGATGTTGAGTAAGACTGCTGCTGGGTATAAGCTTGTTTTGCCCTTATGGATCCTCGGTTTTTCCAATTTTTTCTAAATTTATGAATTTTGAAAGCTAATTTCGCGTACCTAGAAAGGTCTTTAACCCGAGCAATCCGTCTTTTGATTGGATTCGTTACCGGTCGGAATACAAATTCAGTTCCCCGCTTGAATTGCGACCATTCTTTTTTTAAAGGTGAGGACTCTTCAAATTTTTGTACTTCCGCTGACCACATTTTGTCAAAAGTCCCAACCTCCTTACCCGCCTTACGAGCCGAGCGGTCTTTTCTCCAGGCGTCGTATCCTGTCTGTAGGAGTCTTGGGTTTGCAATAACGGCCCTTCCTCCCATCATGCCCTTTGAAAATCTTTGCTGCATGCGCGCATTCGCCATCGCCAGCCGTTGCTTCCAAGCTGACATGTTATTGTAATGATTACCTGACTGATGAATAAATTACAACACAGTCGAGTACCCGAGTACTTAGACAGACCCAGTGCTGTGATAAGGTTGTGCTTCTTCTCAAGTAGTAGTACCCATCGTAATATTTTAGATCTGTGCGTGATGAATAATTTATTTCTCGGATAATTCCGAAATAATAAAACTGTTGATGTGTTTGACTGATAAAGTTCCTTTGGCTGAAAAATTGCTTTGATTCATCGTCGCTTTGTTTCTGTTGGAAAAGAAGTCAAAAGGTAATGAACTTGCCAGTGTGAACTCGTAAGATCCGAACGGGAAGTAAAAATGCTTTTCCGAGCTAAAAAACAGAAAGAAAAAGAAGAAAAAAAAAGAAAACTCTCCCTCCATCCATCCATCGCATGCGTAGTTGGATAACAACAAAAACATAACAACCAGCGTCAACACAAATTGAATCTGAAGAGTTGAAAGATCCAGAAGGGTGAAATCAGACTTCCATCTGAGATCACTCGACTGTCAAAAAAAAAACTATTCATTCAAACTACAAGTAGTTTACTGTAACTTAGTTGCTTGCAGTCAGTCAGTCATATTTTCAAATTTTATTCAACGCTTCTCAATAGATACTCGTTGTATGCACCCATCAGGGTACGGCATTACTTCATTCAGTTCATGTTTATGCTATCTAAGCAATCGAAACGACTTCGCAACACTGAGGTTCAGGTAATGATAAGACATGAACTCGTGTTGCGCACTCAAACAAAAAAAAATAAAAGACTCTTCGTGCCTTATTTTTTAATTTATTTTTTAGTGATGGGAATAAGAAAGAATGAAGTCAGGAAAACCTGAGAACAGTCGATCTTATGAAGTTAAATAAAGTTGTCGGGGAGTAACTTGATGGGGAGGGGGTTGTTTTGTGAATGCGAACTTAAAAGTGAGTGGGGGGGAATGCGGGGGGCTTTTGTGCAGTTCTGGAATTGTCCTCGTAGCCGATACAGCTAACAAGTTCTCCAGGTAAGAACCTGTCATTTGGTAAACTTCTTGAGAATTGATCGGAAAGACTGAAATCAGAAAAACTGAGAACACTCGATCGCATCAAAGTCAAAAAACTACGAAACGGTAGGAAGCTTACGAGATTAATTGTCATATTAATACTCACAATGTCATAGACGCGACCTCAGCTCAACTAATTTGGGGCACGAAAAGAACAAATTGGACCAACGCACCGTCAGAAAAGAACCTGCCCTATAACCAAGCTCTTTTGCGTTCCAAGAATCTTCACACCAACTTATTACAAACAGCTAAACTCACTGTGAGGAGAGTCCGAAACAGAGTTCCTGTTTCGAGCTGACGCTCACTAGAGGATAGGCTTGTAAATGGGTTCAGCGTTACGAATCTTTGGCCTTATAAAATCTCACAACTCTCAAAAAGAAAAAAGTAACAAGAAAAAAGGGGAAAAGAAAACAATAAAGATGGGCTACATCGCGCGATAATTATTTCTCACAAACTATTCCGGCAAGACATTCAAAAATATATAAAATAGAAACACTGACTAACAACGCTTATATCTTTTTAAGAATAACGACGAATGCGGCTGCACTTATTTCGTGGCGCAAACTCATTTTCAAAAAAAAAGGAAATGTAAGCTGCCGTGTAGTCCCACTTCAGAGAAGCTCAAAGGTAAGACGTGGAGGTTAGGAAGAATTATTACGAAAGCCGAGAAGCTCCCGAATTTTGAAAGCGCTGCATGGGATGGATTACTATTTTATTACTTTTTTTTTTAATCACTGGGCAGGGAAGTGAGGGAGGTGGTACCAAGAATAATTTTTACATCCGCAAAACACACGTAGCCAACAATAGCAGAACAGAGAACCACGGGACAGTACACTGAGCCGAGCTGACTGAACCACCTGTTGGTTCGATGCAGAAGTTTCACTCACCGTCAGAACACCTTTAAACGGGAAATTCAAGTTACCGATTATGTTATTTTCTTATTTATTGCGTTCATTCGTTTTTTTTTTTAATGTTCTTTTTCATTATGTACATAAAATATGAAAAAAAAAGGGAACGGGACAAACGGAACAACGGGGGACAAAACAACCGAGACATCCAACTATTTTTTTATTTTTTCTTTTTATTTCTTTCTACATGTCATAGGAACCCTAGTTGGGGGTTTGTCATAGCGTACGTTGCGATTGTGCACCAATAGAGTCGCAAAAACAAAAATATTGGTGAATGGTGCACAGTGTTCCGCCTTATAATGGGACTTTTATTCCTAACTTTCCATGGTGAAAAAAAAAAAAACGCGCGAAAACTAAAAAATTAAAAAACTAAAAAATGATTAAAAGAATAGGAAATCAGTTCAAGAGAATAACAAGAAGATGCATTTCACAAATCGTAAAAATAACAACTTGTTTTTTCTTATTGAATACCGGTTTCGTTTCTTTTTCTTCGGTTGCATTCACTGCTTTTTTTCTTCTTTTTTTTTTCCTCACTCGTTCTGTTCTTTTTTGTTATTTATTGTTAGCCTGTCTTCAGTAACAATAATAGTTGGAAATGTGATCCATTGCCCACACATTCTCCTCTGTCTCTTTTATCCATTGAGCTGTGTACTTGTACCAAGGTCGATTGGCGCCGGCTACTACCTTCCCAGATTGTGGCAACAGCGATTCGAGCAATGCATCTGACCACTGGTTCACTTCTGGCAGTGAGATACAATACATTTCTAACTTTCTAAGGTACAGTGCGATTGTTCTGTACCTTCTGTAAAGATCTCCAGATTTCTTATTAGCTCCTTCCCTCCTTTGCCTCTCGTAGAATGATTCAATTCTCTTTAACAGCTCATTGTTGTCCAGGTGGTCGATATCGAGATCGATATTTGCTGGCAGGTTATTGAACATCGGAAGAGATGGAGGCATTTACTGAGTCAGAGGTTGTTAGCTGAGGGATGAGAATTATAATTTCAGAAAGTTTAAAGCGGTCACACTTAACACTCTCACGTCACTAACCAATCCAAGTATATTTTACTTTTCGCTGGACAAAAAAAATAATGTTCTGCAGGCTAACACCGCAGTAGAACTCAGATAATACATAAACACAAATAACACTCTGCAGTGTACGGGATGGTGATGGGGAAACTACTCGCAATACATGAACACACATCCCAGGGATTGAGTTGGTATGAAAATAAATAAAAAAAAGAATTCCTGCCAGAAACAAAAAAACTGCCTCAGGTCCTACTTAAGGGTAGGTCACCCTCACGTTTAAGACACTTGTAGTGCAGTAAATCATTCGGTAAACAATAGAACAGACCACGGAAGTTACAACTTCGTCTCCACCCAGTTGTGAGATTTAATGAGAGCCTTGTGCCATCTTTTTAGTTTTTCATCTCTAATGTCTTCACTCATGCTTGGGCTGTAGTGAGTTGTGTTGTCACTCCGACTACGGACAACTCGCTCAGCCTCTGCAAGAGATTTGAATAAGCCGCTTCCCAGTGCTGCACAGATACCTGCGCCCAAAGCAGTGGTTTCTTTGTCCGAAGGTACAGCGACATCAATCTTAGCGAGGTCTGACTGGAGCTGCATTAGAACTTGACTAACAGTCATTCCTCCATCAGCCTTTAATGTTCTCATCGTTATGTCCGCATCTTTTTCCATGGCTCTGATAACATCAACAGTTTGCATTGCGATACTAACGAGGGCAGCCCGACAGATATGTTCCTTCGTTGTGTACATTGTCAACCCACACATTATTCCTCTTGCATCTGACTTCCAATGAGGAGCAAATAATCCTGCGAAGGCGGGAACAATCGTAATGCCCCCTGAGTCGGGGACTTTCTTTGCGAGTTCTTCAACTTCTGAAGGTTTCGAAATAATTCCCAAATTATCTTTCAGCCAAGTGATTAACATCCCGGCCTGTACTACTGCTCCCTCTAGCGCATAATTTGCTTCTTCTCCTTTCATTTGGTAGCACACAGTTGTTAGTAATCCATGTTCTGATCTCTTTGGTTTGTTGCCTGTGTTCATTAGTAGGAAGCAGCCCGTGCCGTAAGTATTTTTAGTATCGCCCTCATTAAAGCAGAGCTGACCTACACAAGCTGCATGCTGATCTCCGATAACTCCAGTGATAGGAATGCTGATGTTGTCGTCGACTACAAAATGACCAGCGAGTTCATTGTTTGTAATTATCTTCGGGAGAGCTTGCATGGGAACACCAAGAAGTTCGCACATATGAGAATCCCATTTCTTCGTATGAATATTCATTAAAAAGGTTCTGCTGGCATTACAAACACTCGTAACGTGTGACTTCCCTTCCGTTAGTTGATAAACTAACCAGGAATCGACTGTTCCAAGGATGTACTCACCGGATTCTAATTTTTCAGAGACATTCTTAAGGTGTGGATGTGTGTGACAGGCTTCAGTCATAATCCATTTTATTTTGAATGCCGTGAAATACGGTGACGCAGGGAGTCCCGTAACATCACGGAATTTATCTTTTCCGTGTTCTGCACAGAACTTGTCAACTATTGACTGCGTGCGTAAGTCACACCAAATGATGGCGTCGTGAACTGGAAGACCAGTCTGTTTGTTCCAAATGACAACACTTTCCCTCTGATTAGTAATACCAATTCCCTTTAACTTTGCTACTCCTTCGCTATCTATTGTACTCAGCTGCTTTAATGATTCATTAATGCATTCCTTAACGTTATTTAATATCTCCATCGCATCATGTTGCAACCACCCTGGTTGTGGTGTGATCTGCTTGTGGCTCTTCTGGTGTGACGCCACCTGCACCATTTGTTCATTATAAATTATAACTCTGCTACTTGTAGTGCCTTGATCGACACTTCCGACATACCAGCTGCTGGACATTTTTAATTTAAAGCCTGAAGTAGAAGAAATTGTGAGTGGAGCTCGCGTTCGACGATTGACAACTTGTGTGAAACCATCTTGTGACCCAGATATCTGATCAGAGAAAATTAAATACCTTTTAACAATTACTCATTCCTTCTTTTTACGTTGTACGAGCGTATTAAATAAAGTAACGGGGGGCGTTATTTTTCACGTAATTCAGTCCCATTCCCCAAAACATTGATTCCATTTTGCTAGCAGCTACGAACGCTTCTTTCATTTGCCTGCGAGTATCATCCGAAGCAGAAGCTGCTGCCATGTCTACGATGCTGAGCATTAGTTTTGTTGCGGCCTCAAATTCAGGTGCAGCGTATTCCTGAATCCAGGCTTCGTAGTAAGGATTCATCACTCCCCCCATCACTGCTCTCCTAGAGAGAAGACGTTTTCCCACGTATAGATATATCCAAAAGCACGGAGTGAACGCAGCAAGCCCAACCTCCCAAGATTCCATAGTTGCAACCTTCAAAAGGTACGAAGTGTACAAGGCATTGAACGGGTCCTTCCTTCCTCCAGTTGCATTGAATTGCTTCCAAGCGGGGCTTTCAAGCCACTTTTGGTGCATCGCAGCTTCGACAACAGCTGTACCTTTTGCAAAGTCGAGTAACGCTATTGCGGCTTTGTCGTGCTTAGCGCGAGATGCTAGAATTGCAAGTCCACGTGCGAAATCTCCCAAATACATCGCATCTTGTTCAATGTAATATTGAAATGCTTCAAGGGGAAGACTGCTGTCGAGAAGTTTTTCTAGAAATTCATGATTATCAATATCCTTTATGACATCACTAGCAGCCTCCCACATTTGCTCCGACATCGTCTTACCAATTACAGTCATGTGAAGTTGTGGGACTGGAGCTGACCCCGTCACACTCGTCACCGTTGTTGGAATGCCCTTCGGGGTCGACAGTTGCAATACTGAAGCGGCCAACAACACATTCAAAAATAACGAAATACCCAACAGAACCGTAAGGCCTGTTTTCGGAAGCTGTGGATACGGCTTGAACATCTTTTTCGATCTGAATTAGGAAAATGTTGTTTCACTACAGAACGATATTCTGATGAGTTAGAATATGAGATAATACACTAAGTCAAAATATAAAAAAAAATTAAAAAAAAGTTTACAAAAACACATTATTCTGCTGTTCCTGTGGGATACGTAGTTTTCAGGAGCCTTAATCTTTATATGTCTTGTCCCTCTTAGGCATTCATCAGTAATTTCTAGTTAGTAATTCTAGAAGGCACGAGATTTGAGTAACCCGCACCCAATTAGAGATCATGTTTTTCCAACGTGTCTACCATGATGAATTCAACAGTTTGTTGCCTGTACAATAAATAAATAAACAGCAGTTACAACAGAAAAAACAACAAATAAAATAAAATATTATGAGCAAAAAGGTTGAAGGGAGGTACTGTGTTTCGTTGTTTTTTTCTCACTCTCACAATTCTATTCTTTCTTTTTTTTAATTCAAGACGCTTTCAGGGGAGGGCTAAGACAAAATGTGTAAGTACGCACGCAGTGTTGTTTTCGATCAGAAGAGCAACCTCCGCTGCTGCCCCAAATTTACGAAAAGAATGACATTCTTTTAAAGGAGTATTCATAAGCTAAGAATCAAAAATAAACTACGACTCTCAGAGTGTGTTTGCGGAAGTGAAGACACCGCAAAAAAAAAGTGGAGATTAATCCGGTGGGCGATGCAATTTTATTTCTTCTTCTCACTCTCTTCCCAATTGAAGTCGGAGAAGTGCTTAAATACCAAATAATGTAAAAATTGCGTTTACTTCCCAATCAGATATCTTACGGAGAGACGAATCACAACACAACGTTTGAGAAACTCTCAAAAGAAATTGAAATTAAGAAGCCGCAATAGGGGAATTCACAACATCGGAAGACGTTGTTTTCCCCAAATAACAAAAAAAAAAAAAAAAAAAAAAAAAGAGGGACAGGAAACTTATTAACGAAATTTTTTTTTAGTTTTTTTGTTTTTTTTAAAAATAAAAAATATTTTAAAAAGCCATAAATAAATCTCAAAAAAAAAAAAAAAAAACGGCAAGCAATAGCACAACGACACCACCTATGGTCTTCCAGTGTCGAAAATGCTCGCAACAAAGTCAGTCAGTTCATGTACATGTGTGAAGGTCGACACTGGACATGTAGCTTGTCGTATCGAACAGACAGAGCGACTACAAGCGGAAATTAGGGGAAGAAATGTAAGGTATAGGGGAAAAAAAAAAAAGAAAAAAAAAGATGAATTGAATTATACTGATAAAGAGTTCAATAGTAGTTTTAAAAATACTCCGCAGAGCGATAATAGGAAAAGTTTAGGTAGCGTTCGTGGATATCAATATCCACCTGTATTGCATCACAAAGAATAAATCAGGTACTACAACTACAGCAGTATGACCTGAACTTTGGACTGCGGGATTGTATGTTTGCTGACGTAACCGGTTCATAGCAAAAGGAAATTTCAGCAATTCTGGTAAGAGAGAAGAAAAACATCATTTCAATAAAAGTGATACTAATAAGAATTTCTTTTTTAAATTCTTTTTTTTTTTTTTAATTTACGCGACGTTACGACAAAAAAAATAACAAAAAAAAAAAACAATCACCAAGACGGTTAACTGGTCTTCACCCACTGATGCAGGTCGCCTTGAAAAAATAATTTTTTTTTTGCTTTGCTTTGCTTTTTTTTTTTTTTTTTTTTTGAAAAGTAACGATACATTAATGAAAACACTTTTAGTTTCAGGATCCCAATTCGAATTCAACCATCGAATTGATGTTCAAAGAGGATAGAATAATTACTACTTATGACATCGCACTGGAAAGTCGACGATCTAAATATTTCGTAAGCTGCTGAGCTGATTGCAACAACAAACTAAAAAAGAATTGGCCTAGCAATACAATAATAAAACGCTTGTTGATGTTTTTTTTTTTTTGTGTCACGAAAACCGTGAACCGAAACTGAGAAAGCTAACTTACAGTTTACGGGTGCTGCCAACTTTCTTTTTAGCAATACCTTTGTTAAATGCAAAAAAAAAAAAAAAAAAAAGAATTGTCGGATATAAGTGAATGCGTCGAAAAAAAGGGAAGAAAAAATACCCCGCCCCAAATTAAATAACGAAAAAAAATACGAAGACATAATGGCACAAACCAATCATTGTGTTACCGATCCCTCCTTTCGCATGTTCAGAAGATAATTCTGATTGACCTGATATGTTTCTCAATTTAGATCAAGAAAACAGATCAATTAATACTCGCAAAATAAAACAAAAAAATAGAGATCCAGAAATATGCCCTCTTAGCCAAACGTATTCAGCTGCCATTTCTATCGTTACGAGCGATAATGAGCTTCGCACAAGCTGATCATGCAAACAGCCAACCAGTGTCACTCACAGGAAACAGTTGAGCTTTACAATAAGAATAAATTGTACGATTCTCATATTTCTTATATCCCACTCTCTGACTTCACTACGCTGATAACAATAAAAGGAAAAGTAATTGACAAAAGAGCAGGGGAGAGGGGATTTCAATGGCAAACTACTGACGGAAACCGGGCACACTGGTCAAAACTGAGACAAGATGTACGGTGGGGAGGGCGACGCATAAGTTACGGAATTCATTCTGGTCGATTCGGCAAGCGCGGGGAGTTGGTTGTGAACGAAAACCTGGCGGGAACATGTACGGCGATGGAGACACACTAACAAGACGTCGTTTCGGAATGCACAGCACAGCGCAGCACGGGATAATAACAAGACAACAAAGATTCGTCCGTTCGCTTCGTGAAAAGTCCAAGCATCAGCATGGCACCAATTCAAAACTAACGCCTGAAAGAGAAAGGAGAGCAGGCAAGTAAAAGCAAGAAGAGAACAGCAACACTACAGAATGCTGCAAACATTAAAAAGAGAAAAACAAAAGGCACCAATCTCAATGCTACAGAGAAAGGATCCAATTGCCCTTGTAATTAATCGCATCAAAATGATTGGAATGGGAAGAGGAAAAAGAATTTCAGGAAATCATAAATATCTAATTCCCGGACTGCTGTGTAGTCGCTAAAGCAGACAGTATAATGGTGGTATTATATCAATTTATTATAAATCCTCCTTGTGAGAGGCATCTAATTCAAGTCAGTAATAAAAATTAAAAAAGGGAATAAAGACAATAATACTCCTCCCTGCTTTTCGTGCTTCAGTAAGAGTTATGCCACATGTGGTACCTGACGCACTTGTATATTATTGGGTTCTACGCCGCGCTTTTTCAAATGTGGGTAGTGATGTCTTCCAAACAAGATTGAAGAAATCAAGATCAGACGGAGGAAGAAACCTGCCGTCGGATGATGTTTTTAAAGCCAGTGCCGCATGGCAATGCGTCACAGAGCTACTGCGGGTAAAAGAGATATAAAATCGGGAAAAAAAATAAATTGAAATAACAAAAAAGGCACTATCGCAATTAACCTTCTTACTGGGTAAAGAAGAATGAAAAAGATAAGCAATAGCACTCTTAATGAAATGCGCCATCCGAAGAACGAACAGTCGAAAATTGACTTTTTAACTATTCGTGCTTAGAGTGCATAAATTGATTTGGGAGTGAGTAATTAATGAAAGAGAGATAGTGGTCGGGAACGTTGATGAGGATGTGAATGTGCAGGTAAGAACCCAGAGGACCCAGATCTGAGACGATGCCCTGACGGTGTCGGTGTTGACCCATCAGCGTTAGTAACTTGCGTATGATAACCTCTCTTCCTCAGTCTACTATGAATATCAAAGGTCCTGCTGACGTATCCTAACTTTTTGTGTCCATTTCTCTGATGAGTTCCTGGGTGTGGTGCAGCAACTCGTCTTTCAGATTGTCTATTTATTCTTTCTGATCTAACTAAGTCTCGTGCGAACTTATTATAAGTACCAGCCATCTTATTAATGTGATCCATCACTTGAGTCGATCCGGCTCCATTCTTCTCTGCTGCGTTCACATGTGACGAAGAGGGTGCGACGATCCAGCGGAGATCAATAAGACGCTTGGCTGTCAAGCGTTGCTTTTCATCGCGTTCAAGACACCCACGTAGGAACTCCTGACAAGGAGGTGACACATCAGGAAGTTGTAGTTCTTCAGTGTTTGCGACAGCAAACATTGCAGCGTACGATGTTTCGTATTCTGAGAAAGGAGGTCTTCCAGAGAGCATCTCAATTACAGTACAACCAATTGACCAAATATCAGCTGGAAGTGAATGCCCAGTGTGTTTAATTACTTCTGGAGCCATCCAGTGAGGTGTTCCCTGAAGAGAAACTAACCGAGTGTGACTATCAGTTAGCTCACGACAAGTACCGAAGTCAGCTAGTTTCAAGACACCAGTAGCTGACAGTAATATGTTCGCACCTTTAATATCTCGATGGATAATCTTCTTACGGTGAAGGTACTCAACACCTTTTAGAATCTGAGCAGTGAATCCGCGGGCAACATTTTCTGTTAAACTTCCCACTTTCTCAACAAGCTGAGCGAGTGTTCCTCCAGGATAGAAGTCCATTATTATATTAATCGAAGTGCTGTCTTTGTGAGTGCCGTGGAATTTCACAATGTTTGGATGTTTTAATTGTTTCGTTACTTCGACTTCTCTCCAAAGTAAGTGAGCCGCCTCTTCCGTTGAAGTGTCTACTTGTGAGAGAATTATTTTCTTTACGGCGACTAATTCTGGAAGGCAAGCACTATTTTGCTTCACTCCCAAATAAACACATCCATACGAACCTTGTCCTAAAACGTGAGCAAGTTTGATGTGTCCTAATAAATTTGTTGATGGGGAAACAGCTGCAGACGGAGGGGGAATTACTGGGGCCAGAGAGTCAGCTGGTGGGGGTGTTGGGGGTGGTTGAGATTTCAAGGCTTTCAACTTTCGTTCTTTTTGGAAAATGACTTCCCTTGCAGGCGACAGAAGAGGCGTCTCAGCAGCTTCAACTACTGGCGGCGGAGACGGCACTCTGCTTGGAGCTAATGAAGACACTCCAACGATGTCTTCAAATATCTCTTCCTGTTGCCATGCCGTTTCATCGTAAGCCTCAGATACTTCATCAACGACACTCAGGCAATCTTCACATGTCGATATCATGTCCTGTCCTGATGACGGAATTTCCGCAAGCCGCACTACCCCTTTTGCTCTATCCATTCTTCTAACTGTTAAGGGGGGAGGTTTATCCATATTGCAGCTTTCTGATGTTGAAATGAGTTATTTATTGTAATAAAAAGTTTATACTTTCTGTTGAGAAGTAATCGTCTCCATAGTAGTAGTCCTGTTGGTGAATAAGTTGAGAACAGAATTAAGATTTTCTACCAAAACCAACGGGCGGCAATATACGAAGATTAGATCAGAATGACCTGACAATAACGAAAATACTTTCTTTTTTTTTTTTTTTTTTTTTTTTAAAAATTTGCGTGAGTGAAAGTGAAGTGAGGTGATAACCCTCTCATGTATTCTATACTACTCACAGCTTTAAGAAGATAAATTTGCTATCTTATGTTTGCACAGAGATGAATGGAGAGCGATCTCGATCTCAGTAGAAAATGATATCTGTACCTTTCATGGTGTTGAGGCAACTAAGATAGAGACAAGATGAGATAATTCAGCAGTTTACTACTGTTGGTGTTGGTGTTGCTAATTAACCTCTATGAACCAACAACTATTCACGCACAATATAATTCTAAATTAGGGTAATCTCCGCGGGGATCGACAATAAAACAATCGGCTCTCACTCCAGACTCCAGGTATGTAGCTGCTGTTTATGTTCGCTCATTGATACGACGATCACTTTAGTTAGTAGTGTTATTTAGCGTTTAAAAACGCATTTTTGTCAGCGAAAAAAAAAAACAGAAAAGCACAAACAAGGAATCGGGAATCGTGATATTTTTCCGACAAATCAAAAAAAAAAAACGATTTCCACGTCGGTTTTGATCATTGAAAGCAAAATTATGAGCAAATTAAAAATAGTGGGAGGGGTGGATGCAGCAAGTCGTTTAATAATTCTAAGATTGAGTGAGGTACCCTCCCTTCGCTTCTTTCAGTTTTTTTCGATTAATTGAAATCTAATGTGTACTGTCGGCCGTAAGAGGCTGTAACGATAAAATAATATTCCATTCACTATGTCTTTGAGTGGTGTAAAGTCATGTGGAATTCTAAAAAAAAGGAAGACTTGCGTCTGTCAACAATATATTGAAATGAATTATCTTTTTTTCATCTCACTCACTCTTTCTTTCAAGAGATACAATGTAGTAAGCGCATGTGCGCTACTGACAGCATTTACGTAAATGCGAATGCGGAGAAGTCGAGGTACTGCGATTCTTCGTCGATTTCCTCCTCATCGTCGTCATCTTCATCATCGTCAGGCTCGTCATCATCATCATCGTCCTCATCCTGAGGATCCTGAAGATGTTTAACTTCACTTGAAGTACTCGTATCAACAGCACTACTTCTATCAGCTCTTCTATCAACAAATGATGTTCGTTTCCTCTGACTTGCTTCCCTGCCTCCCATACTTTCCGCCCTCGGAAGCAGAGAGCGATTCTTCTGCGCTGCCGGAGTGATTGCAGCCGCTGCTGCATTGTTCCCACCAATACTGGTAATCAACTCGTGGACTATGTCTCCAAGTCTGAGGATTGCCGGATCACCTTCAATAGATATAAATGGAGCGAGACCATGACAGAGTCCCCTTCCAATGTCCATGTAATCTTGTGTGTTATAATGATAAGTACTCCCTCCCATCATAGAAGCCTCAATGGTGTATGATAAACGAATACCGAGCTCTCTCCATACAACAACTCGTCCAGTAGCTTCTTTTGCTTTTTGAACCTTAAACGACGAAGTTCCATAACAGAAACCTGGAACCACATCACTCATAATACGAGGGAGAACTCTTTCAAGAATCAGTGAAGGAGTTACAACAACATTCTTCCTGACTGGGTTACAACCGTACATAAAGAAATTACGATGTCTGCTGTGACCATGCATATCACAGAATACTAAAACATTCCTGTTCTCACGTGTTTTAACATGTTTAACGAGACTCTTCAAAGTTAAGATCTCAGGAGAGTACTCCATCGACGGCTGATGCCATTCCCTGTTAAGATCGCGACATGTTAATGAACAGCGATAGTTACCATTAATTACTCCGTCAGGGTTCAGCATCGGTACGATCTTCCACACAATTCTATCTCGAAGCTGTTTCGCTTCTTCGATGTAAGGATCCAATAAGAAATCAATCAATCCTTTCACCATCCAACTACTGCAAGACTCACCTGGATGAACTCGAGCACTTACAAAACAAACTTTCCTCTGCGCGATATCTTCTTGTGGTACTCGAGTTCCATCAGGTCGCCTCATGGTTGTTATCGTTAGAAGGTTTACAGAATTACGACCGACTGACTTGCATAGCTCCTGTTTTATTTTGTTGTTGGGAAACACAAACCATCAAATTGAATAACAAACAAGTCCAATCCCAGACATCAAGACGCGATCAGAGCGATAAGAACAAACAACTCACTTCAAAAGGCCAACACTTGAAAGTGAGGAAAACAGCTTCCGTCCGACAAGAAGATAACAACAAACCTGATTCTCTAAGTAGTCAGATACTTGAGGGTACTGCTGTGGAATTAATCGAAGGTATCGCTGAAGGTCTGTTTTAATTGTTTTCTTTTCTGTACCAAGCTAACCCTGTTAATTAAACCCTTTTTCAGTTCTCTTTTAATCGATTCGTGGTTTCGAAAACAAGCAAAAGTGTACCAAAATAAAAATAAAAGAACAAACCAGAATAAGTGTAAGGATAAGAGTGTGCAAAGTAACAACGATCGTCATCATGTTTGAATGTCACAGTGAATGTTAAAGTGTAGTACGTTCCTTGTGAACGGTTATCCAAACGGCGCATGGCTGATGACATGGTTGCGGTCGCATCATCTTTCTTTGCACCAGAAGCTTTCGACTTCTTTTTCTCCATCGTGACAACTCTGTCAACATCGCAAGGCATGGGATCTCTCTTTCGATATGGGTTCCTCATGTACGCTACTTTCGATCCTGTTCTGTGCCATCCCTTTCCATGTTTTGTAAACTCTCTCTCAGAGAATAGAACTGGTTGCTGACCCTCATTAAATAAACTAGAGGTTTTCTCTAGATTAATAATATTGAATTTATAAGGAATTCCAGGAACTATATTTTCAACTGAGAAGTAAAACCATTGCATGTGATACGCGCTGTTGACGTCACAATTTAGAATCAAATCATACTCTGTGGCGTACACTCGTAGAACTCGCTTCAGGTTTCCAGATTCAAAGCTAGATGAGAAATTCAAACACGGGACTTGTGACTTCGTGTGTAGTTCTAACCCGCCTACCTCAAGCATTCCAGGAAAGAGTGGCTTTGGAGGAGAAACAGTTCGGGGGATGTCATCATACACCACGACATTCATTACTTTTTCCGGCACAGTTAGCCTCATTAGTTCGTGTTTTATTATTTCTGTTTTCGCAGCCTCCGAAGTGACTTGCAACTCCTCAGGTTCCTGAGGTATGAATTCCAAAACTGATGCGCAACTCGGAGACGCTATCGGATCTGCAAACGGTCTGATGTGCAAAGGCGGTTCCACAGCACCAGTTGCACCCAATTGAGAATATGGATGAGTATCAAAAAGTGATATTTCTGGTGAGAATAGCGACATGTCGCGGTGCTCAGCAGCTGGTGGAGTGTTTTCTGAATCACGACTCGGATTATCTGTGTGAGTGTTTCCTTTAATGTTGTAAATAATCTCTTCTTCATGGCGAATAGGGAGCTCACAGATGTCGTGGAATTTGAATAAGTGATTTACGATATCGAGTAGTTGATCACCAGTTTTATCATTATTCATAGCGAGGAGGAGTGATACGATTTTTTGAGTTCCTCCAACAGAGCGAAAGTGTGCCATTCCGTCAGAATTGTCAGCGAGTACTCTAATCGTGTCTAGGGCTAATCGTTGTAGCTCACCAACAGTTCCAAACATTTCCAACACTCTGAACATCGTCATGACTGTTCCCTCCCTGACAAGGGGGCTAACGGCATCTTCTATTCGAGTGAGTAGATTTATTGTTTTACAAACACATTTTAATATCGTCAGGTGTTGTTGTTGCTGTTGCTGTTGTTGTGGAGTTTCACAAACCGTAGCAATTGAATTCAAAACTCGTTGAGTCAGTTCTGCTAAAGTCGGAACAGCTCCCTTCTTAACAACAGCCTGAACATTTCCATCACACTTTGAACAGAGTGAACAGATGCAATTTAGAGCTGCTGCTAGAGTTTCGTTTGAGCCATTCTTCACAACACCAACAAGTGTTGTGATCCCACCTGACAATCTACACATTGTTGTAGTTCTGATATCAACACTCGCTAAGACACATAATATATTACAAATATTACTAAACAGTCTGGCATTCTGAGCTTTGTGAATATTTAACAAAGTGACTGACAGTTTGGATCCCCCTCGCTTAGCAATCTTTTGAATCACTCGAGGCTGTCTCCTTCCTGTGAAGTTTATAAGAAGGCAAAGCAACTGGGAAGCTGCTTCAGAAAACAAAGCATCAGTACAGTGGTATTCCATTGCTGCAATTAATACTGATAATCCTCCAACTGTTGTGTGTTGGAACTTTGTAAACCAGTCCTTTCCGTCATCATCTTCTAATCGAGAATGACATGTCAAAATACATTCTCTCGCTAACATTCCGTTCTTAAAATGTGTCTTTATACTTTTAACAACTGCGAGAACATCTCTGTTAATTACATCTACTTTCGTCTGCCCGTCAACATCTCTACTCAGTCGGTTCACTGTCGGAAGTGACAGTGACCGTTTGCCGTAGCATAGTCTACTATCAGACATTAATAATTCATTTTATATATTGGTGCGGATGGTGACTGTAAAGTAGGATTAGGTAAGGGAAAGGTTCACTTATTGAACCACGACTTCTGTATTTGATCAGAATTAACATCTCTGTTTTTTTCTGATATATTTGAATCCTGTTTGTGAATTAATACAACAAAAGAAGTTCATAATAGAAATACTTGCTGCTTCTACTAAACTACCTCAACAAGTGAGAGAATAATCTATTGAGTGAGTTCGTAGTACAAGGAAGTCACAGGGATCACAATATGTTCATTAAAAGCAGGACCATACTCTCGATTGATGTATGTCAGTAAATGGGTATTAGTGATAATCATATATATCCAAAACACAGCAACGGCAGCAACAAAAAGTTTAAAATTAAGATTAGACGGTCCTTGTTTTTGACGAAGACGTTTCCAACCTGCGGTAGTATTGCGAGTAGCTACTGCAGTGCGTCGTTCAGACTCAAGGTGAGCTTGCTTTCTCTGTTCTGCTCGTTCAACGGCTTGACGGCGTTGCTCAGCAGCAGTTTCAGCTGCAGACAGAACTGGTTGTTTTGGTGCTTTTGGTGCTGCAGTTGGTTTCTTAATCTTTGCACGTTGTTGAGGAATTGATTTTTCCTGACTGCGCAACAGTTTGCGGAGTCGTTTTTCACGAGCTCTAACCTGAAGTTGATGAATATCTTTTTGGTTTATTCTATTACGGTCTGTTTGCTCTTGAACTTCTTCTTCAATAAACCAATCTGGAAGGACAAAACTTTCTGGATCTGGAGCATCTCTGTCGGATTTCATTTTTAAGAGAGCTGATAGCGCCATCTTCCTGGCAGAGGCGAGTTGCTCTTCGCGTTGCTTTTGAATATCACTGCGACGTTCGTCTTCGATTGGTTTTCTGTGAGCGATTGATGTTGTTCGGTCCCAATACTTTTTATGATATCTGATTCCGAATCTCGTTAACACTACGAAATCAACTGCAGTTGGGTCTTTCTTACTATTTTGCTTAAAGGCTACCAATCCTTTTTGTTGTAACCAGTCTAAGAAAGTTCTGATATTCACAAAACCATTTCCAATATGAGAAAACCATTTAAACCCGAGATCTTGTTGAGAGAAGTATCGGATGTCTGAAAGTCGAGTTCTCGTATTTTGATTGAAATCAAATAAATCTAAAATAGGAGCCATTTGACTGTGCCAAGTTGGAAACACTTTTCGAGTGTCTACCAAAGGATGCGATGATGCCAATGCGTCGAACTTTAATTGAAAGAGACGATGGAAGTCGCTGTGTTGTGGTTTTTCGTTACCGTGAAAATTACTTTTTTTGTTTTCAGAGTCGTTTTCTGGTTCTGAACTGGAGTCACTCTCACTGGAAACAGAACTGTGATCGTCATCATCACCTTCTTGTTGTTGTATTTCATAGTTTTGAGTTTCTTCATCGACCAGTAGTTTTATATTCTTAGTAACGTCAACATCAACAGCCCAGAAGTCCTGGTACTCATCTTCGCTGTTCTCATCTCCTGTTTTAGCTGTTGATGATTCTTCTTTCGGAGTTATCATGGGAGCTATTGGTTCAGGTCTCTTGTCATTGATGGTTGGAGATGATATGATTTGTACTGCTCCTGTACCAGTGACTCGAATACCAGACACTTCAGGATGTGATTTATTTTTTACAATCTCATCTCCGTACTGAACCAGCCACTCGATGAGCATATCGCAGTCGGTGGTGTTGTTGTTGTGAAGCATCGCAGCACGAGCCTTGTACTGAGGTATTCCAATACTGTGTAACTCGTGGAGTGTTTTGTGTTCCTGCATTAAGGCATACTCTCGAGAACGTCTCTCAGCTTCTTGAAGTTTGCGTGACTCGACCTCAATGGCTCGCTTCTTGCGTTCTTCTTTCTGAGCGGCTTTCACGCGTTGGGTTCCTTCAGTACGTTTGCGGTTTTCTTCTTTTGCAACAACTGACTTTTGATGTTCAATTTTTGTTTGAATTTCTTTGAATAACTCTTCAGCTATCTGTTGTTTCTTTGCGTGGTACTCTGCGTCTTCTTCCCTTGCTCTATTGACAGCTTCCAACTCTTTTTCTTCTCTGCGACGCTGCTCGTCGAAGTTGGCGAGTGCTTTTTTCTGTTCTTCCACTGCTGCTGCCTGTCTAATCTTTTCTTCTTCCAGAAGGTTGTTAATTACTTTAGTTGTTTCGTCCAGAAGATCTGAATGTGATCTGTCAACGAACGATTCTTGCAGTTTGCGGTAAATGCCTCCCCTGTCTGGGTGGTCGTACAGTAGTGTTAAACCAGTCTTGCATTGCCCAAGAAGAATAATAAGTCTGATATCACAACTATTTAGTGCTAGCGGCATGAAATACTCGGACACCTTGGAACTGTCTTTAGGTGTTGGTGACGCAGCAATTGCAATCAAACTAATCAGCTCTTCAATAAGAGGTCTGCAGACGGGGTGTTTTTCATAAATAAAAATCACCTTTTTTAATAATTTGAGATCCAAACTGTACCACTTCTGATCCCAAGGAAGAAGCTTAACGCTGTAGACAATCGCCGATAGTACTGCAGATCGGACGTCATCGTCTACTGTTGACTTCATTCCTTTAGCAGTGCAATACTTACCAATTCCGGTTATGATTCCTTGGTGTTTGTCAATTAGTTTCTTTACTTTTGATTCGATGCCGAGCTCGTCTCTCCTGAAAAAACTGAAATACTTAACCACTCCAGCAATAAGCTGCATTGCGTATACGTTGTGAGCTTGGATTTCTTGTGCCGTTGCCAGTAAGATTCCTTGTGATAAGATATCAGCAAGACATGATTCGTGATCTGAGTTGAGAGGAGACCTGTCGATGATACAATCAATTAACATTTTCCCGTAGTATCCAAAAAGGATATTTTGAACTCCAGACGCAGACCACTTCAACAACGCTGAGATTGCTCCCGGAGGTGTTGAGAAATGATATCTGAGAGACAGTAATGTGATTCCATTCAGAGGACTTCCATCAGTGTCACAGAATATCTCTGGTTGACTACTGGGGCCTGGATTGTTTTGAGCAAAGAGTGAACTCTTGCAGTCAAACACTGCTATCAACAACTCTGATAAAAGTGAACAAAGCTCAACATCCCCAAGTGATAATTGAATAATATTATTAGTAAGAACAGAACCAATCAATGTATTGTAATGATCACATGAGAGACCCTTTAGTAGTTTCAATAACTGAAACACAGCAGGTGACTCTGATAGCAAACAGGCATCACGAAGTCCTACTAAATCGTTTGCAGAGAAATCTAAAGCAGCAACTTCTTTACTGCCGGCGGTACATATGACTTCAATTGTCATGCGAAGCATCTCTAAGGCAGCATCTCTTGTAAATAAAGATGAGTGTAGAATAGTTTTTTCATTTATCCCAGTAGACTTCTTCTTTTTCTTTTTACTCGTCGTACTCTTCTTGTCGCTCTCCTTGTTCAGAAGCTTCACAACTGACGGCCGCAAGAAATCATTCACCAGAACAGCAACTTCGTTGCCTGTAAGACATTCAGAGAAGTTTTTAACATTTGATGATTTTGTGTAGCCATCGAGTAGGTATTCGAGTGCTGTTTGTGCTATTGCTGGTTGCGGAATTCCACAATTTCTCATCATATGAACCAGAGCTGTGGGCAAACGAGATTCTGGAACAGAACGAGAGCCATGTTTTAGAGACGTCAGCAGTACCCTTGCGAGGGGAGCGTAATCGATGCTCCCAGAGACTGCACTTTTCCAACCGAATTTGAGAAATTCGGCCAACCCAGAAAATCCTTCCCCATCTCCCGCTAACAATCCCTCAGCTATGAGAGACAAACAGCGTACGATTGTATTGCCACGAGGAGTTACAGATAACAGAGTTGTGAAGGTTTTCTCGATGATTGAGGAATCAACTTCTTCAAGACTTGTAGTGATCACAGAACTGATAATTCGAGCGCACGTTATCTGAAGCGGTCCTTGACAAGCAGGGTGTGCAATCACTTTAGAAACAGCAGGAAGAGCATTCTTTAAACAAGAACTGTCATCAGAGCCGATGATCTTCGATAACACAGAAAGACAAAGATCAATCACAGAGGACTTATCAGAAGATGAAATGATTGAAGAAAGACTCTCACAGAACGAAGAGATGTGTTCTGCTGGGAAGGCATCACATGATAGAATACTGAGCGCAAGCAGCTGACTTTCACCTGAATCAGAAATACGTTCTTTAACGATGCGAAGGTAGTTAACAGAATCCCTTATTAGTATATCCACACCCTGATTCATCACACCTTTTATTAATGATAATTCAGAAGCGTGATTCCTTAGAGGATAAGGAATAGTAGAAAGATCTGGATAATCTTTTTCCTTCGACAAGATTCCTCCAATTGCCGTATCCAGACAGATGGAGTAATCCCATTCTTGTAAATAACCCACAGCTACCGAGATAGCACACATCCAGCTAGCATCTGAATAGGTTTCAGAATCAGATAAGATGTGCAAAGGGATTGAAATCTGATCTGTTGGAAGACCACGCATTGCACAGATAGAGTTAATCCGAAGTATTTCTGGTGAACAAGCACCGCTGTAGTGTGGTATTTTACATCCGATTTCATGAGTAATAGGGAGTGTTCCAATTACTAAGTGAACGACAGCGATAGTTTCTCCCTCGTCTCCCCAAAGTGTTATTAATTTAGAAAGTTTGGTCCCATCAGTTTTTGATTGCCATCCTCTCTTAAGACCATTTATAATACTTTCAATTATTTCCATTCTTTCTCCTCCTCGATTGCCTAGTTCTACCCAACTATTTCCCTCCCCTCCTGTTTCAGTAAAGACAGGCATTCCACAGAAATCTGCCACTCCGAACCCACTCAGGGAGATCCCTCCTATCGTTTCTGTATCACACATTCTTTTTATTTAGTGTGTGTGCTGTTGGGATGTGAATAAAAATTAAGTCAGACATGTATCCGTAATCATTGACAAGTGAATTGAGCTTATCTTCAAAATAAACACCCAATATAGATACTAAGAGGAACTGCGGGAATTAAAACAGCGAAAAGGGAATAACAAGGTTCCTAAAAATTCTTTTTTTAGAGAGAAAATGGAATGCAGAAGAGGAAAAAAAAAAAAAAAAAAAAAAAAAAAGCGAAGGCAGAATTACAATACTGCTACACAATAAGTTTTTCTTCTCATTTTTTTTTTTTCTTTTTTTTTTTCCCCTTCCTCTACTCAATTACTATTACTTGTTCAGAATGTCAGTTGGTAAGAGAAAACCTTCAAGAATAACTGACTTGAGAAGTATTAATAAAACCAATAGATGATTGAAATCACTAATAAAAGCAACAAGAGTTTAACAAGCTACTTGTCACTTGTCTAAGGCGGCAGTTTTAAATAAGTTCGGTGTAGTCGGATACTCGAAGTAACTCCTCTAGACATCCTTTTTGCCGTATAAATAAGTAGAGTAATTTAACGGATATAAAAAAGGTTTTTTTTTTTTTTTTTAAATTAAAACATCAAAAAAAAGGAACCTGCGTTAGGAATTCGCTTCGCAAAGAGTTAGGGAAGGTTAGAGCAACGAGATTATTGGAGATTTTGCGCTCGAGCGGTTCCTGTGAATCGCTACATGATCTCAACGGCAGTCCAGAAACGGTTTACCAGCTTGGAAAAGAACGCGAACATAAGTCAAAGATACGCAATCACGATAATTTTCATTGATTTTTTTTTTTTTTTTTTGCTATTTTCATGGTTGCAGCGCCCATAAAAAAAAAAGAATATTTTATATGGGATGCGATCAACATGGGACCATTAAAAAAAAAGAACATTAGCGAAAGTGTTGTTAAAGCCAACAAGAACGCGTAATATGATGTAAATCCCGTACGCTATATTGACACGATGGAGAAAGTAGTAATGCACCTACCAAAAAAAAGATGGCCTGAAGTTACCCTCAGTGAACCCCCGATTAGCCCATTTTTTTTTTTCAACCTCAGCCGTTTATTTAAAAGAACCTACTAATATGGGTTGATTGGGGCGCTACGTTTACGACCATACTTTTTGAAAATTTCTTTTTTTTTATTTTTTTTATAGTAATCAGAATAAGATAATAAGCGAAAGACACGGCTAATATTCCTAGGACCAGAAGTTGTTACAGCAGGAAGACAGCAAGAATAAACAAAAAATATAACAACAACTGATACTTCAGACAGCATCATCAAACGACTTAATGGTTGAGGTTACATAAGGCAACTCAAAAATAGTTTTGATTTAACAATATGGACCATAACGATTAATTACTTATTAGCTGCGGTATTAAATTTAAAAAAACTACGTTGGAAAAGGGAGGGAGACAGCTGCTTCCTCAACTGATCCCCAGATATATAATCCCTGGGGATAAACAATTAAACACAATCTGACGGTAAGGAGTTATCATCAGTGTGGAAATCCAGAGTTGAGGAGAAGCTTCTTTGACAATCAAAGATTGCAGTCACACATTTTTGAATTTAATGAAAGAACTTGATAGCATACTAACCTCTGATGAAGTAGACTAAACTCTTAAGACTTGAGTAACAGTTCAGTCTGCTTTAGTAATGCGCTGTCACAGTTATCAGTCAATAAATTCTGTACCAAAGGGAGAAGGGACCCAACGAATACCACATTCGTAAGAAAAAAGAAACAGAACCTCACCAGAACCAGCTGTACTATCCCAGTCAGAGTTACCAGCAGATGAATGCGGAAACCTTAAAGTGAGATAGAAGCTTTCTTTGACAATCAATGATCACAATCACACATTCTGAACAAAAAAGAAAACAATTGACTGTGTGCTGACACACACATTCACCCGATCAGTAACTTCAAAGTAATTGGATTCTCAAATACAACATCGTTACTGTTAGTAATGAGACAGCTCAACTACTTCAAACAGTTAAGCCGCATGGTAATCAATCTCTCTAATTAGTTCACCATAAGCAGGAACAGAAACAAAACAAAATACTATTATTAAATTATCCACACTAGAGTCAGACAATCTTTGTAAGTGAGATATACAAACAGAACCTCAAAGTGAGATAAGAAGCCTTGATTATCAAACATCACAGTCACACATTTTGAACTTAATAAACAAAAAGGTTGGATAGCACGTCTCAAAGGAATCGACGAAGTCTCAGTCGTGACACTGGTCACATGAAGAAGAACGACACAAATCTCAACTTGTAGAGACAGCTTTTTGTATCCCAAGGCCTTCTACTTACTAAAGTCACCACAAAGGCTCGAGGGGTAAGGGTAATTACCACACAGAAGAAAAATCAAAATTAGGTGTTGTAGAGAAACCTTTGAAATAAATTACCAAGCTTCAATCGCTAATGAAAAACCAGACTTTCCAGTCTGTTAGAGTGAGTGACTTGTATAACTACACCGATATAGTAATGTTATTTGATACAAGTTAACAAATACTTTGTGTGTCCTCTACGCAACTTTCACAATCCATTTTGAACTGCGAAAACCTTATTACATTGACAAGTAGGCAAGTTCCTGCTCCATTGAAATGAACGCTCCCAATAAAATTAGAATCCGTCACTACAACGACCGTTGCTTAGGATGCCACGTTCAAACGATCCACAACAAAATAAATAATTTTGTCTTTTAACGTCTTCATTGCCAACGCAATGCAGTGGAGAGAGCTGCACGTCAACTACTTAGAATTTCAAGTAGTTGGCGGGAAACGTTTGTGGGTATCCAAAATGCTTGTGTGGGGTCATCCATGAATTCCTAAGGAGCTCCGTCATTCGTGGGGTCGTATCCCCTTGTTCTGAATGCGTCCGGGTCCTGGTAATCTCTGTATGACTACAGGCAGAATGCAACTCAGGGTCATCTTTAGCATACCTGTGACATGACGTTGTTAATACGCCATCGATGAGAAGAGATTTTCGTTTTAAAACAGGGAAGACGTTGCGTACTGCTCAATGTTTTAAAGAGGAGCTAACAAGAAGACACAAAAACGAGGACTTAATTAAAACGAAAAAGCCAGTTAGAGAACAAAGAAATAAAATAAATAAAAAAAAACAATTATGAGTTCGTCACTGGTTACTGAAATGATATTCCTGTTCGTACTACAATGATTGATTAATGTGTGTGTGTTTTGATAGCAGAAGTTAGTAAGGAAGTCAAACTCCAGGAAGTGCTCGCGGGAGTCATTACTCAGCCGTGAGACTCTCACCGGCAAGTACAGACGATCGACTTTCATAACACCAAAAACTACTGTTATTGCCTTGAATTTAAAAAGATAGATGGGAGCACCAGGCGAACAATAGTTTGCCATTAAGTTCTTATTTTTCTTTTTTATCTGAAATAAGAATAGATATCGAAATATTAAACTAGAACGGGAGGGAAAAAAAAAGGTGAAATTGTTTTGAGTTTGAGATTTATAAAGACATAATACATGTATTGTATCAAAGTTAACTAATTTATATGTTAGTAATTTATGATTCAGTGACTGAAAAAATAGGAGCAAATTAAGGGGGGGAAAAGACAGGGGGGGAAAGAAATTCTTTTCAGAAGAGAACGAGAACTGTAAACAGCTCTCTTTCTCAGTTCCCAACAGTTACATTTGTACACACGCACGCTTAAGTGTGATCTCCTTATTTGTTTGAGTAGTTTAAATATCGTGTGTGGTTGAGCATAACCCAAAGTAGTAAGACGGCCTTGAACCGACTTCAAAAGATATCGGGAGGGGGCTGCTAACAGAAGGAAGAAATCATCTCACGGAAATTAAAAAATAAACGGTTTTGATCTGCTACGTAGTAGTAGCAATTAAGTAACATATTCCGTTCCATGTCTATCGATGGGTAGCTGACCGTACTCGAAGGAACTCGAATTAAGAACAACGGGTCCCTCTTTTTTCGTTTTTCTTTTTTTTTTTTTTTTCCTTTTAAAACTTAATGAAAGAAACACAAAAAAAAAAAAAAAAAAAAAAAAGACAGAGAACAAACCCTATGAATACCATTTGCAATAATTATCTATATGTCGCTCATTCAGCAGGTGGTGAGTCCCCTACCCTCGTTTTTTGGATGAAGGCTTCTACGGCCGTCTTCCAATATTTGATGATAAGGATGCCAAAGTGAGAGAGAGAGAAAAGAGAGAGAGAACGTACGCTAAGACATAATAAGTTAGTTTATTTAGTTAGCATTTGTGAATGTAAAAAGCTGTACGTATTGCGGGAGTAGCATAAAGATTAATGTTAAGACTGACAGACTGTCGTATCCCGATTTAATAATTCGGGGGGGGGTCAACAATAATGAAATCAAGAGACTCCAACCAGCGTAGTCGGAGTGTAAATTCATGTGAGTTTTTTTTTTTTTTTTTTTTCTTGCACAGAAGATCGCCATGACAAATTGTCTTGGCTATATTTCTTCCTTTGAGGTGTGTGTAGCCAGGTACCTACTCAAAAGTTCATTCATTTTCAAAGACCCTGCCATCAATAACTTCCTTTTTTTGTATTTACCGAAAGTCATCTGCCGCAGACTCTTCCCAAACACAGGTAAGTAATGGGCTGGATATTTTAGTAAATATAAAGTAAAATTATGATTTGTCGAAAATAAAATAAAAAACAACAAAAAAAAAAAACACTCGCATTCACAGTGTTCTCGAAGAGGAAGCCCTTGAGATTTGTTGTGTTCGTAGAACATGTATTTTGTATTCTTGGGAGAGAATTCCCGTTTTTTTGTTTGCAAGTCTCTTAGAAGTTAGAAACAGACAAAATTTTAAAAAAAATAATAAATAAATAAAAAAAGTACAAATGAGTCATGATGCAATCATGTGGAGAGAACTCTCGAAGAGTATAAATTAGGGGGACTCTGTTTATAACACGTTAGAAAAATAAACCTTTTGATACTTAAAATTAAATAAGAGACAACGGACACACAAAAAATAAAATAGGAACCATAGATAATAATGCAACAACTACAGTAAATTACAACCACTAGAAATGCAACCACACATGGATAATCACTGATTGGAGACCAATTCGCTGTTATAGTACAACGGTAAAAGAGACCAAGCTGAGGAAAGTTCGAGGATTCTGCCCTCACTACAAACAATAAGCGCACTGTGGTGGTCACATAACACAACAATTTCAAACAGGCTGGGTTTGATAGTTTGTTTGCTTTGTTTTTTTCCTGATTAGCATACCTCACGACACACAACTACATTGGGGATCAAAGTAAATTATTTATTTTATTTATTTACGAAGCCTAGGAAGCCAAAAGCCAGGAAAAGCTCAACAGGGTAACAGTTATATCGCTACCGGCAACTGTGAGACTCTCACAGATGATAAGAGAATTCTATTCCTCAGTCAGAAAGTAGCAAACAGAAAGAAAAAAAAGAGAAAAAAAACACAAAAATGAAAGCGGAACCGTACATTCAACGAAAACTGTTAAATGAAACAAGAGGACAAGATTGCTCCACATTTAATAGCAGATTAATGGGTGTCCCTTCCTAATGGGAGGATGGCAAATTATCTTACAGAGAGTTTAATCAATGAAAAAACAAAGCCTTTCAAAAAAAGAAAAATCGGGATGGTGAAAACTTTGACAATGTAAAAAACAGTAACAATTTTAGGTATTAAAAACAAAATTAATATCAAGTACTCACAGTGGGGGGTGAAACTTCGACAACTTAAAAAATAGTAACAACTTTTAGGTATCAAACAAAATTAATATCAAAGTACTTGACTGAAAGGATATTTGTATTTGTTAATCAAAGAAAAATTACGTTTAGAAAAAAGAAACCATAAAAGAACAAGTCAAGTACTCACAGTGGGGGGTTAACTGTTCGAGTTTGTACGTAAAATACAAATGTTTTGTATCATAGACAACATAACGATAATTTAACATTAGTTCTGAGATACAGTGGGGGGTGGTTGTAGTTTAGAAAAAACAATATGCAACAGGGGTATTCTCTCAAGAGTTCGATTATGAAATTGTTCCTAGAAAAGAAATTTTTCCTGTCTTAGAGTGCGAATCAAACCAGAAACAGCTTCTCATTTTTCGTACGCAAGTTGTTTATCTTTTAGTGAACCGTAAAAAATATTTCGTTCGCTTCAAAAAAAGGGAGGAGGAAAGCTCAAATAACATATCGTCAGCTCACAAAAATGAAGACTTCGCAGGTGATGGAAAACGAAATCTGAATTATTTCGATCGATAGATCAGACCGAACAAAAAAGATTTTATTTTACCATTTCTGAACAACAATACTCCCACCTATTCATTTATCTTCCATGTGCTGATTGTAGAAACGATCCTTATTGCGAAACGCTATCAGTTAAGAACACAAAACAATATTTATTTATTTTTCAAAGATTTAAAAAACAATGTAATTCTCTCAGAAGAACAATCACATAGTGAACCTCACAGCTGTGAGACCCTCCAGTCGAGAAGACGCACGCGAATAAAAAAATAACATAGATCGCAATTTGTGGTACACACAATACATTCCTTGCTTCCATTATTCCAAACATAGTAGAATGGGTACAACAGTTTGAAAGTAAAATAAGGGGGAGGGAAGGCAAATTTTAAAAAAATACTTTTGCTATACAAACACTTCAGCCACTGCAGCCAGCGGTATACTGAAATTTTATTTTTTTTTCGTCTTTTGATTCCATACTTTCCAACCGCCATAGCGAAGTTCCAGCAGTCTCACTTATAGATAACTTTTATCGTGTAACTACGGCTATAACCCCTCCCGAAATAGTCTACAATAATAGGCCAACAAATGGAAAAAAAAAACTGTTTTTATGTAAAAAAAAACAACAAAAAAAAGAGGAGGAAAGCAACCTTATATAGAGACATAAACGATTTTGGTTTTGCAAAAAAAAAAAAAAGAAAACACCCTTTACAAAAACAGGCTGTTGAAGAAACTTGAATTACAATAAATTATGAAAAGAAAACAGATGAAGTATGAAATTGAGTCAGAGGATGACATCAATCAACTCTTTAGAGGGGGTTGGAATGAGAGAGTTATCATCAAAAAAAAAAAAAAAAAAAAAAAAAAAAAAAGACGTTTTCGGAAAACCTCCTTAGAAAACAACGAATAGGATAGAAAAAACAGGAATAATCAAAATAAACCGGTAAAACAGAAGACAGAACCTTGTACTGTTTTGGAAAACAAAACACACAAAAAAAAAATTGAATAAAATAAATAAAGCAGAAGTACACCATTACCATCTGGTCAGACGGCTGCAAATAATCATCAGTGCAATTACGGATCAGGTAAGCTGGTCAACTGTCCACTCATCACAAATGAGAAGCAGAAATACTACAGAAAGGTATTACTAAATCCTTTAAAGGTACCACCGTCTGAGAATAAAGCGATTGTTTATTTTAAAAAAGGGGGGAAGAGGGAAAATGCCGTTCTGATTTTAGTTTAACAGTTACAAAACATCACCTAACAGGTGAATAAACGAATCAATCTGTCTTCTTCAAATATTAGGAAACTAATGTACATTGTTTGAGATCAGTTTTTTTTTTTTTTGTTTGGAAAACTCCATTTTCGTTTCCAAAATCGCCAACTCATCACAAAAATATTTAACCACTCAGAATGACCAAAACAGTGTCAAAGGGCTGATTGATTAGTCGGGTTGAGACATGTTGCCGATAATTCATCCGATCAATCCCTCAAAAATGTTACTGTGCAGTTCACTAGTGAGACTAAGACCTCCAACCAAAACTAGTACTTCAAACAGCGTGGATAATTCTTGTCAGACGTTGAGAACAGTTAGTAAAAGCTTGCCCGTCGCCTAACGATCGGACAGCATGCACATCTCTCTTTGAGAGATTGGGAGGGGGCCAAAAATCACGACAAGCCCTGCACTTTTCCCAGCTTGGCAAGCCGATTTTTTGGGTCAAGTTCGAACCCTGGTAGACTATTTTTCTGTTGGGAGTTGGCGATTTCGCAAACTATTCGGTGGAATTAGAGGTTTTTTTTTTCAAATTGTTCTTTTCAATTTCTCTGGTGCGAAGACGAAACATCATAACTATCCAACTATTCAATATTAAAAAAATTACAAAAAAAAAGAAATGAAAAAAAAAAAAAAAAGAAAAAAATGGAAAAAGCGAAACTAACTAGCGCACACGATACCGCAAAGGGGAAAACAAGTTTTCATGCGGAAATCCAGCTGTTCTTCGTCTCTGACACGACTGAGACTTTAAAGAGGCTGTTAACACGATTATGGTTTCACTTTTCCTTAAGAAATACAATTAGTGGTTTCTTAAAAAACTCCAAATTCGTTGATGCCTTATTTTGACAATATTTCAACGCAGGGATTACAAAATAGCGATAGAAAAACAAAGTATTAAGGCGTTACATTTCTCTTTTCTTCTTCTCATTATTATTACTTTTTATTATTTATTTATTTTTTTTTTTTTTTGGAAATTCTGATGTTGGAATCTGTGCAACTGCGTACCCAAAATGATTGTTTTCCTTCTTTTCCATTTAAATTGTTACTAAAATGATGGTTCTCAACAAAACGAAGGTGCCCGTTGCACTGAAACACGAAGCATTACATTTACTCTGTAGTCCACAATAAGAAAGGACCATGAGAGAAAGAGAGAGATAAATTGGGAAGGCATCGAGATGTCATAAAAAAAAAAAAGAAACAGGCTCCCCAAAAACCTGCAGAACAAACAGGAAGATAGATCACAACAATAAGCACAGTGGATACTTACTAAGTATATCGGTAACTCGGTGACTGAGAAGGTTTGGTCACATTTTTGACTTTCTCATCATTGTCAACAGACAACGTTACTTGATTATTCAAAACAGACAACGCTAGGGTAAAAAAAATGGATCGTATAAACTGAAAGAAACCATTAAGGAAAGACATAATGTGAATAGGATTTTTCAGATTCCAAAATTTAGTCAGTATTTAGTCAGATATCAAGCCCGCAACTGATGACTGCGGGGTTTGGGTAACCCGCACCAGTAGAGTGACCCACAACACCTGGCTTACAGAAAAAAAAAAAAGAAAAAAAAAACATGTTGTACAAAATATATATTTATCAAATAACAAAATCACTATTAGAAATATATTACGAGGTCACCCATAAAAAAAAAAATTGTAGCGAATCCATCACAAACCAAGTACAGCTATATAAAAGCATGAACTGCACTTAGGTGCCCCACCGCAAAATCTTCCGACAATTAGGCAAAAATGAAAAATAATAAAATAAAATAAATCTAGTACCTTGCGGGTACAAGACGGGAAATATCAGAACTCCCTCACTGTGTTTTTTATCTTACTTTTGCACCGTGAGACTATTCAGCACAACACACGGAGTGAACAAAGATAGTACTAACGGCTACAGTCGTAAATTGTCGTGCAGGTCGTGCACTAAATCAAAGTATAAGTTAAGTTGGTTAGTTATTTAATCCAACGTTGCTGTATATTATGAGTGCTAAGTAACCCACAGCTACTGTAATCATTTTTATAACAGAAAAAAATGAACCCTAAAATGAAAGCGTGTCTACCGACACGCGAAATTGAATAAAAAAATAAAATAGAAATACCTCGAAAAATTAAATTTCCCCCCCCTATTTATCCAAGTCCCCCCCTTTTTTCTTTTTTTTCCTTCTAGTCAAGTATTGTACATGTAAACAGTATGCATATTTAATGTCATTTAAAAAATAGTTCCCCCGTTCCCTCTCAGAGTAAAAGAAAAAGAGTATTCCAAACTCAAACAAAGTGTCATGGGAAAATAAAAATAAAATTTTGAGGGAGAAGGAAAAAAAAAAAAAAAAAAGGAAAAAACCGGCGTCTTACACACACACTTTTCTTGCCTGATTTCCTTCAGTGAGGTTCCTCATCTCAACCAGAAAATCGTAAAAAAAATGCTGAATGAAACTTGGTTCCTATTCAGAGCAAAAAAGTCTGTGTAGTCACCAGGTTATTTAGTTAGTTGTTAAACGCAACGCCATAGCTGTTTCAAAGACTTAAGTTGTAATTTAATTTATAAAATTAATACTATTTAGATAAATTAAAGAAAACTAATTCAGCTATTGTTTGATAACAAAAAAAAAAAAAAAAAAAAAAAAAGTGACAACGAATCATAAACAAGGTTAGATTGGAAAAAGAAATGGATAGGCTCGCAAAAAATATCAGAGCAGCAGTTTTATCAAAAGCTGATCGGACGAAAGCCTACTGATGGATAACTTATAAAAACATTTTGAGAAGGGGGGATAAAATAATTTAACAAAAGATATTCTTATTTTATTTTGGTTTACTTTTTTTTTTTTTTTTCTGTTAACACTGCGACCACGCTCGAACATAAAAAGAGACAAACAAAGCTTTCCTCTTCAATAAAGCAGCCCGCCTTAAGTAGACGATAAAAGAAATAAGTTAAGAGACTTTTTTCCTCGATAGATCCTGAACAACATAATACTAATATTCTCTTCAGATCCATAAACTATCTCCACAACTACAACCTCAGAGAATGAGCACAAAGTTCTCTTTTTTTTTTTTTTTTTTTAAATACCAATTAACAATAACAAAAAAAGGGGGGGAATAAAAAGGTTTACCTGAAGTATTGGATGAAAAAACGTCACAGGTGGACAGGCACAGAATCTTATAAACCCACGAGAGACATCAGTGTGTCCTCAGGGGGAAAGCATCCTGTTAGAGTGCGCTTATAGACTTCCAAAAAACAAGAAAAAGAAAGAAAGAAATAAAAAATAAAAAGAACTGACAAAAAAAATGAAATAAAGGAAAATAATGGTAATATAGTTTTCTTTTTTTGAGTTGATAATCTTTGGTAATGTAGAAATGAAAAAAAAAACAAAAAACAAAAAAAGAAGAGAGAAAGAAAACGTTGAGAGTTAGCAAACATCAAAAAAATAAGGAAAAAAAAGAATATAAATTCATTTCTCCCATCACTGTAAAGGGGGATTATGAAAATAAACGAACACTCTACCAACACGTCACGTGAACCAGAGAAGACACACGAAAACGTCAGGTACGAGTACTGCCGCGTCAAATAGTGAATCCACAAAACATTTGACTCAACAAAAGTAAGGTGCATACAATTACGAGATCTACAAAGCCCGTTCTTCTTCTTCGCAATTCGATTCCTCTTCCTGAAGACTCATCGCATGAAGAGCATCAGCGCGTGCCCAGAGAGAATCGAATGCGACAAGACACGAAAGAGGAGTTCTTCCCCGATAACCAATCCACTTTGTTGTGTGCCATTTTGCTAAAGTGACACTACAGTTGTGGAAAACTGAACAAACTTGAGTTACACGGGTGCAAGAATCAGCAATATTTCCTCCGAGTATAGGGCAGTAGATGAAGAGACGATCAGAAGCGCGCGGGGCTGATGACTTCGGCTGATCTTCTGTTTGATGTCCCTCAGGAAGTGGAAGCTCAACTCCAGACTCAGGAGAGATTTTATAGCGAGGCATTGTACTGAAGTGAGCAAAGAAGTAAGTTAGCAGCAAACCAGCATCAGCAGGATCGCTACACCTCAAACAGACGTGAAATAACATTAACAGGACGGCGTACGAACTTAGCCCACCAGTAGCTGCATCATTACACTTCGATTGCTGTAATACAATTCTAATCGACGTGAATACAAACCTCGCAGCTGGGAAGGCTGCAAATAAGTTTCTAACATAAGCAGCTTGCTTACGAGGAGTACTAGCCACACCTTTGTTAAATGTTACATTCGTTGTGAGTCCACTTTTTGTAGTTGCCCTAATGAACGCTTCCTCGCCATTACTTATGGAAAGGTTAACGTTTAGATCTTCATTATGTCTTTTAAGTGTTGTGAGAAGTGCTTTGAAGTCTTGCAATACATCAAAGTGTTCGACCAGAAAGTCGATGCGACTCATCGGTAAGCAAGACCCATACGCTGCTGATCCGTAGACTTTTACAGTAACTCCGAAGCTACTCTTGTGAATGATGTCTTGAAGAGTTGATCTGAGAAGGAATCGCTGTTGTTCTTCTTGCTCTGTGAGGCTCATAAAATTATGCAGCGCCACGACTTCTTCTCCAAGACTAGTTCTCTCTTTCACTGCACCATCCGGGAACCACGGTGTTGTTACGACTGTCTCTCCGCTTTGTGTCTTCAATCTCTTTCTGAGTGATGGCTTTACAATACACTTCTCATCAGCTCCATCACTTCTACTTCCACATTCAGAAGAAGATACCATACTCATAATGTGTATGCTGTTGATGTGAATTAATAATAAATGACATCTGATTGCAATCAATAAGTAACTAAAAGATACCAAATAGCATCACTCGGGTAGGGTTAGAAATGTTTTCTTTCTTGTCGGAGTTCTATTTGTGTTCTCAGGGTATTTGTTGAGTACCGGAGAGCAGATCTCATACAAGAAAAAAAATATTCCACGTGGGTGCGCTCCGAAACTTTGGTTAGAAAAGGTAGTAGCGGTCGCAGCAGTGAAAACTCTTTAAAGGCCAGGGAAGTTTTTCAATTAGCTTCACACAGCACAAGCTATCAGAAGTTAGTTTTGTGTATAATTATTTTCAAAGTTTACTTACATAACATTGTCCAAGGTGTTGTCAGTTAAATAATTTATTCCTTCGGTCTCGGAATATCAAACACAAGAGGTTTATGAACTGGCTTATAACTGAAGTCACACGTGCAGGCATTAACAAATTGTGTCGTCTCGTTTGTTGTCACACCGTAGGCCTCATGGATGTGACCGAAAATATGAAGGAGAGGTTTGATACGGAGAGTGACCTCTCGGAGGAGGTCTGTACAACCACAGCATCCACCGTTACTGTTAATGTCTCCGTGACCAAGGGGTGGACCATGGGTGAGAAGGACATCAGTGTCAGTTGGTATTTGAGACCAGAGACTTTTTGAAGGCTCTCCTCTATCGATATTGAATGCCCAGTTATGAAATCTAGCAGACATTGGTGATCCATAAAACTTCAACCCTTCAGCCACACAGCTCTCATTCTCTAACATAATAGCATTAGTAATTGTCCTTCTACACTCTTCAACATCGTATGGATCTCTGTGACCAAATCTTTTAGCAAATGAATTAGTATAGCTGCTTCTATCTAAAGTGAGATCGTGATTACCGGCGATTATAATTTTATGTTTGTGAGGTTGCCGACCAAGCCATTCATTAAACTTTTGAATTTGATCAAGCTCACCAGTATTTGTGAAGTCACCTCCATGAACCAAGATATCCCCATCTGGAACTGGGTAAGACATTCTCTTTTCAGTACCATGCGTATCACTGACACAAACGATTCTGATCGTATCATCTGGCTTCTTAGTAGGATATATGTTTTCTACATCTCTCCATTTACCAAATAATTCATGTTTACATAACTGTATCCAGGCTCTTGTTGGGTCTCCCGGAAGTGACTTAAAAAGGTTATCGTATTCCGTCATGTGGATGGTATTCTGTTTGATAAAAAATATTTTGATAATTTCACAACTATTTTATATAAAACTAAATATGCTGCATGCTCGCAGGACAGAAATTTTGGTTTTTATTTACTGCCTGTATTTTCTTTAGGGATATTATAATTGTTATTATTTTTTTTTTTTTTTCTTATTCATTAGCTTGCAGCAAGAAGCAGAAGAACGAATTTCATTTTTTTCCAAAAAAAAAAAAAAATAAATAAATAAATAAGTGTAGTTTATATTTCTGGGGGGAAAAGGGCCAAGTGAGGTATCTTCCTCACAGGGTGGATGCATTACACTCTTTTTATATTACTTTTTTTTTCGTACGAATAAGATCAACGCGCAATCTGACGTCAGTTTTCCTTCACAGAAACACATCCGTAATAATAAAACAATAAAGGACTACGGTGATACTACTGTTAGGGGTATCTTTTAAAGCTTACAAAAGTCCCCCTCAAGTCATAAAAACAAAAAGCATCTTTAAAATCAAATGATTTGAACGCAAGAACACAAGAATTTCGTAAAAAGAAAAAGGAAAACAAATGGTCTTTTATCGTCATGGAATCAGAGAATTGTTTACAACTTTGGAGACGGCTGATCCTTCAGAGCGTTGGTCAAATTAAGTTCGAGTGCGTTCATGAAGTCGATTGTTGTCAGGTAGTCTTTCTCAGTTATATTCTTCGCTCCCTTAATACAGATTGCTAGATCTTTTGTCATCTGACCTCCTTCAACTGTTGCGACGACGACCTTTTCAAGAGTGTGTGCGAAGTAACAAAGTCTCTGATTGTTATCGAGCTTACCACGGTGGTTGAGTCCACGAGTCCAGGCAAAGATTGAAGCGATTGGGTTAGTGGATGTTTGACCTCCCTTTTGATGAACTCGATAATGGCGAGTGACAGTACCGTGTGCTGCTTCTGCTTCGATGGTTTTACCATCTGGACAGAGAAGGACTGAAGTCATGAGACCGAGTGATCCAAATCCTTGAGCGACGATATCAGACTGAACGTCACCATCGTAGTTCTTGCAGGCCCACACGTATCCTCCGTCAGACTTTATAGCGTAGGCAACCATGTCGTCAATTAGTCTGTGTTCGTACCAGGTACCAATCTGTTCAAATTTTGTTTTGAATTCGCTGTCGTACATCTCTTGAAAGATATCCTTGAATCGACCATCATAAGCTTTTAGAATTGTGTTCTTTGTTGACATGTAGAGAGGCCATTTCTTTTGAAGAGCATATTCAAAGCAAGCCCTTGCGAATGACTTGATTGATTCATCAGTGTTGTACATTCCCATTATTACTCCACCATCACCCTTGAAGTCAAAGACCTTAAAGTTTCGAGATGGTCCGTTCTTTGGCTTCCAGTTGATAGTAAACTCACCTGGTCCTTCAACCTTCAGGTCGGTTGCTTTGTACTGATCACCAAATGCATGTCTTCCAATAACGATTGGTGTATTCCACTGTGTTGCTAGTCTTGGAATGTTCTTACAGATGATAGGTTCTCTGAATACTGTTCCACCAACAATGTTTCTGATTGTTCCATTTGGAGATCTCCACATCTTTTTTAATCTGAATTCCGCTACTCTCGCTTCATCAGGAGTGATAGTGGCACATTTAATACCAACATTGTGTTTTAGAATCGCATTAGCAGCGTCAACCGTAACCTGATCATTGGTATCGTCTCTGTGTTCCATTCCTAAATCGTAATATTCGATTGGGACGTCAACGAATGGAAGGATCAGTTTGTCTTTTATCATTTTCCATATGATTCGAGTCATCTCATCTCCATCAATCTCAACGACGGTACCTGATACTTTAATCTTATCCATTTGGTTTGTGTTTTTTTGTTCTGGGTGCTGTTTGGTTAGTTACGCTAATTAATTAATTGTGTTTACCTTGGGTTGGTACTCGTTGTAATACAAATAGCTGCAATCTATTAGAAAAAAAAAAACTCGATTATAAAATAATGGAAGTTAGAATGTGGTGTACTTTTTTACTATATTCTGTATGAGCGAAGATTTGCTGCGAATTCTCTGTCTCGAGAACTATCTCTGGTATCTATTACTGCCTTGAAGGCTACTATGGCTGCGTCAGAGTAGCCACATCCTTTCAACTCATCTATTGCTTCTTGAACGTCATCTTTGTCGGCATCGAAATATTCAAAATATTGATAGTATCGTCTTACTGTTAGTAAACAATCGTCACTTTCCTCAACATTCGCTACAAGTAGTGCGAGGTTTTGCTGAATAGCAACGAGATTTCGTTGAAGCCTATCAATACCAAATTGAGTGAAAGATTTATTACGAAGATTACAAATATTTCTTACTAAATATCTACTCACTAAGTATGGAACAAATTGCATTAAATCTCTGTGCTTATTAGCAGGAAGATATCTGTTTTTAAGAAGGGGGGGTGTTTTAGTTTGGCCTATCACTACGACAAAACAAGTGATAATAAAAATATACAAACCTGGTGAAGGTAATATGAACTCGTCTGATGTCCCTATTAAATATTTCAACAAACTCATCGGGTTCACTACTTCCGTAGAGAGAATGGAAATTAAGATCTTTCTGATCCAGAACGGTACTGCATCGCGAACATAAATCCATTTGTAACAAAAAGAATATTCCTCTACTCAATACCAATAGCTTCTTAAAATGAATAGTCATTGAAACAGTCGAAAGAGCCTGTGGAGGTTCCGGAATTGGGCTCACCTCACCCTCCTCATAACCTGGTAAGATAGTTGCGTGACACGGAGTGTACGTACTGAAAACGTCATCTGGTAGACAATTTTCGAATAAACAATTTATCGATAGCTGGTCGGCAAGCCATTCTAATGAATGAACTAAACTAGTCACAGTACCTGTTGTGTGATTGGAAATAATTTTGTTTTTCATTGAAGTTGGTTGCTGAATTAAAAATAATAATAATAATAATAATAATAATAATAATAATAATAATAATAATAATAATAATAATAATAATAATAATAATAATAATAATAATAATAATAATAATAATAATAATAATAATAATAATAATAATAATAATAACATACCTAATGCCTGTGAAGACTTGATGTAGTGAAGTTTACGAGAGGGGGCGTCCTTTTCGAAAATTTCAGTTTTAGCTTCAGCGTTGTCCCATTGATGAGGTACTGAAAGAGATTTCCAAATCACTAATGATGGATGTGAAGGAGGTTCATGTTTATCAACGAGAGTCAATACATCATAAATAGTAGGCAGTAGGTGAGCACACCAACATGAAGGATCACTTTCAGAACCATTTCCAGAAATTGTTTTTGTCACTAACGAAAGCGCCCAATTTGAAAACCGAGACACCAATTCATCTGCTGCCTGGTGAAGGTTTTTCGCAATGAACGGAAGACTCTCAGGTACTTCGTACAACCACTTCACAAACCTCGCAGTTAACAACGCAACGTGTAAAACTGGAGCATCAACATCAGAGTTTACAATAACTGGATCAATTGGAGAACTAAAGGCAGCTTGTAAAGTATCCGCAGTGTAGTTCTTCATTAAAGGAAGAAGTTTTTTTCGAGTTAACTCTTCCAAAGCGATGCTCAGGTCATGTCCGGCAACCGCTGATATTGTTTCACTGTTTTCAGTTCTGGAGGGCTGTAATAACTTTCGTACTTCACTTTCAACTAATAAGATTTCCCTATAAAGGGGAATTATATTAAAAGAAGTAGCTATGACATGTCGGGTAACAGACAGGCCAGTATCGTGATCATTGTCTTCGTCTTCTTCGTCTGGAGACTCTGCAGTTCGATCCTGGGTTTGTTGTTTTTTTTTGAAAGCAAACTGAACAACAGGAGCTCCTTCCAGTAATCGTGGAATCTTATCAGAACCCAGATTGAGGAGTTTTTCTAAAGAAGACTTTGTTGTGGTTGGAGCTTCTGCTGGTTTGAATACTTGCACAGACCCTGATGAACACATTGCGTTTAGAAGTGGTGTTAGACTTGAGTGAATTGCTTCCCAACATCCACTTAGTACCAAGTGTTTTGTTTTTTTTATAACTGACCGTCTAGTGTGATCTTTTATAACATATTTAATAGTTTTCTCAAGAGCATCAGCTGCTGAAGTCGCATCTTTGTGAGTCGATTTCAACTTCGATTGAGAAATCATCGCCTCACAAGTCTCTTCAATCCTAGCAACAATACTAGGAAGGGATACTAGTGGTGGTTTGGTTGGTTGTTTTAAATAGCTGATTCGAATTTCGTTTCCGTCAATCTGAAGTGTTGATAAATCTATAATTGTACTCGTTATGTTTATGTTGTTGATGCTGCATATTTCACAGTTGTGAATCGATTGAGTATCTTTGTGTGTACTTTTTATTATTATTCTCGTATCAGTTTTTTGATGTTTCGTTACCTTCGCCTCAGTCAGTTTTATTCCCAATTCAGATATCTTTTTGGGATGTTTTGCTGTATCGATTGTAAAGACAGCCTTTCTAGGTGGAGCTATGCCAAACCAACCTTCAGCTCGTCGATTTCCTGCTAAATTTGCTAATTCGTATTGTGAATCAGAACTACACATGTGCCGAGTTGCGAGAACAGAAATATCCATCGGTTTCGAGTCCTCTTTTATTGTTGTCGCATGAGCAGTTGTTTGTTTGCTCAGTTCATTAGCTACCGCCATCAACTCATCTGAACTCAATAGAGATCTCGATATGTCAAATGACTCCGCGTCTTCTGTAGAAGGAAAACACATACTCCTCACTTTGTTTATTATGAAATTATAATTTTGAATAATTACTAAAAAACACTTCAGTAAAGGTACCACAAAACTTAGTACGACACTTTGCTGTTTGACTGAGATGTCTTTTTCATTTATGGCGTCGGTTTTTGATTTAGCTGATTGCTGTCGTTGATAGATTAATATGGCTGTTGTGGCAGCGTCTTCATTTGAGTACTTTCTGTCTTGAGCAACACGATTCCTCCACACTCCAAATGCTTTGACAAAAAGTATTAAAAAATTTGCGATTTCAATTTTAACCACGTCTGCAGAAAGAATTCTCTCAGTCATGTTCAACAGTCTCATGTCTTGTGAACTCCTCGCTCGAGGTATGATCGCACCTAATAAATGAATAGCACTGAGACACTCAATTCGAAAAGCTCTAACCGGATCTCGTTCAGGCTGTACTACTAACAAAATCCGATCAGAAAAATGCCCGCACACGGAAGGGAACTTGAACGTTCCTGGTCCATCAGTAGTCTTTGAGAATATGCTGTACTTATCATCTGAATGCTTATGACAAACTCCTAGGAAGTGAAGCTTCATATCTCTACAAAGATTCCACGTCTCGTTACCAAATCCTGCTATTGTTTCTTGTTGTGGTACTGCTACATATAATGTACACTTTACTTGTGTTGTCACTGAAAGCTGAATTCCAGGAGGTAACTCCTCAGGAACTCTCAATAGTATCGAATCTAACCATTCAACAGGAGGACATGTTAGTAACACGTTGCTGTCTTTCCAAACTCTAATACCTTCGTGAATAGTAATCTGTTTTACACTAACAGAGTCTAAGTTAACATCTTCAGTACCAATAACAGTACACTTAACGGTACGTTGAGCTTCTTTTTGTTTATCATAAAAAGCCGCTCCGGAATACACATTAGTGTCAGAACCTGTTTGTTGTGAAGTTGTGAAGTTAGTTAGTATTAATGGTTATCAGTCAAAAGAAGGGGAGAGGGTGGGAAAATTCAATCGAATGCAAAAGTTCGTAGGACAACAAACAAATAATGGTTGGTTTCGGGGCTAAAATTAAAAAATCTTTCTTCGGACTGTTCCCCTTACCCAGCCCTCTTCAGAAGCGATCTCTCGATTTTATTAAAAGGGAAGGAAGGAATAAGAAAAAAAACAAGAAAAAGGATCGATCCATTGGAGCTAATCGTCGAGAAGAAAAAAAAGAAAAAACAAGTAAGTTCCTGAAGGGTAGAAAGGATAATAAGTGGAAACTAGCTTGCTGAGATCCGACAAGTAGGTCGAAATTGGGAGAAAACACGTTTGCTACCATATCTTGAAAGATCCTTCAGGGAGTCAGATAAGTGTGCCCACAAGGGTGGGAAATTAGTGCTGCTACTCGCTAGAGGAGAAAAGAAGATGATTGTTGTTGCTAAGTAAGATCGAAGTGTAATCATATTCAAGGAGGCTTCGGGACTCAGTTTAGTAAAACACGTGCAGATGGATCTCGATGAAAAAATGATGAGTTTCGGCACCCTGTCCAACCTGATGTATCGCTGCTGCAGTGGGTCTAGGGTAGTCATTCATATCAGATTCCTTCACATCTCATCTCTTATCGGTGAGAGTCTCGGGGGGTCGGAAGCGATTACAAGCTTCGTAAATAAATAAAAAAAAGAAATCGGCAAAATTCACTTTTTACTTACTCACTCATACTTTTATTTTTGATTGTGCGCAACAGGGACAAAATTCCTAATAAAGGAATACCGAACAATGGGTTTGTAGGTACAAAATAAAATAAAAATACTACCATACCTGGAAGTACTCGATTGCTCTCAAACAGTTGAATTATTGATTCAACAGTGTCTGGGGTGTCAGGGAAACCAATAATACTACTTACTAAGGACTTTTCTATTTCACTAATTAAATTTGAGATTTTTTCAGTTGATAATATGGTGTGCAGTTCTTTATGAAGCGAAGGAAGTTCTACGTGAAGACCATCTCTAGTACGCGTCATAGGCCATTGCTCGTATAGCATCTGATAACTTCTAAGAATGGTCGCACATTGATAAAAGTTTTTTGAACTGGTTCTCGCAGTCAATAAGTCGCTCTCAGCAATCTGTTGTGCTACTCTGAGGATCTGAAGAACGCAGTCGTTTCTCTTTTTCCTCCAAAATAATTGTCTCAAATCTTGTGAATAACTACCCAAAGCGTCTCTAAATCTGAGGATATCGGACTTTAAATTCCCAACTTTTGAATTTAATAAATTAAACGATTTTATAATTTCAGAAAATGCTTCCATCGATCTGTTGCAAGAGTCTTCGTGTGTTTCGATGAATTGTTCTTCAAGATCGGAAAGTTTATCGGCTGAATCACATAATTTATCTAACTCTTCTCTAGCAGATGACCCCTTCCCAGTCACATTACTAATTAATTCTACAATCGGTGTGGTGGTGTTTGTGTACTCAGAATCGATTTCTGATAGTATTTGTTCTGCCTCTGATGCGAAATCCATTTTTTTTTTTTTTTTTTTTTTTTTCTTCTTCCCCGCCACCAAGACTTGAAGGAAAAAATATATTCAAAATCAAAACAAATCTTTGATATTGCATTCCAACTCGGATACTCAGTCCGATGGAAAAATATTTTCATTTCTTTTTTTTTTTTTTTTGATGGGTTAGAACCGAACTAAACAAAAGAATAGAAATCAGCGAAAATAAAGCAACTCGCTACTCACAATTAATGTGAACGTCAAATATTCAAGAGAGTACAGGACAGATATTCACTAACAGAACAGATTCCCTAAAGAAGTAAATCAAAGACATGAATAGGTGAGTTTACTACTTTGGGCCCATTAATACATCTCTTGATTCGTTTATTTTTCTGGCTAAGTACGGGCTGCCGCCTCTGTCAGCGTGGTTTCGAAGTATTAGTGCTCGGTGAGTTTTTTTAATCTCTTCTTTAGTAGCGGACTCATTCACTCCAAGGATTAAACGAGCCTCGTGGGCTGACACGTATTCATCAAAGCCTCCAATATGCATACGAAATGCTTCACTTCCTCCCTTAGAGTAATTCTGTCCAATCTTCTGCTCACTCATTCTTTGAGCCACACGGAGACCAACACGAGCTGCGTACAAACCGCTCACAGCAGCTGCTCCTGCTAAAATGAAGTGAGCCATGTTTTACTTTGAACTGCTGTTGTTATAATACAATAAGTATTTAGTAGTTTACCACATTCAACAACGATTCATTATTACGTATTCATTGATAAGAAGAACGAAATTTTTTATTTCCTTTTGACAATTTCATCGAATTAGAAACACAAGCAACAAACGTAAAGTTACGGTTCAAGAAAACGAATCTGAACTAAAAAAGAAAAGGGGAGATCCTTATCGTCCTGTGTAAACAGTGACGACAGGGAAATTATAGCTGACTGAGTGTGTTTGAATAAGAAAGATGGCTAGCTGTCCATAACATGGGCAGGCGTGTAAATAAAACAATCCACTCCTATTACAAGTCCCAAAACTGTCTTCGAAAGATACACTCTCGATCTGTTCCTCCTCCAACACAAGCAGTGCATGTTTCAGTATCAACTGAATCACATTTAATATCATACTTCAGAGTTCGAACTACATCACTACATACGATCCGCTCCATGCAGGAATCTCCGTATGCTCCGAGTTGGCAAAAATCATAACCAGAAACACCACCTTCCATATATAGCGGAGTGTTAATGCAAGTGTACGTTTCAGGAGAGAGGTATGAGTCTGAAGGACATATAAAACCCTTACAGAAACCATTGAATCGACATTGTGAATGAGATAATTGAGAGCATCTGACATCCTTACAGACTGTTAAAGAATCGAAGTAAGCTGCTGATGAAGATGTAAGTAATTGAATACCTGATAGACCTTGTGACTGTAACAGACACTCAGAACAAAGTGATATTGGTTGGTTGTTAATCCACACCAATGGTGTTGTTTGGTTACCAAAACTGATGTCAAAATTGTACCAAACATTCGGAAGTATTGATATCTGTGATGACACGGATCCGATTTGTTCAAAACAAGAAACTCTCCAGACAGTTGTTCCCTCAATTGTTAAGTTACTACCAACAGATGAGTTGCTAGTGATATTAAACGTCGGATCAAAGTGTAGGACTATTCGTACTTCTCCAGACAGTTCTGTTTTCCGAACCCTAAAACGTAAAAACTTACCAGGAACAATCTCCTTCATCTCAGCATTTTGAAATTCCAACGCTGGATTTCCGTCAATCAGAGCAAAAGAGTGTCCCGACCAACCAATTGCTCTCCAGTCAAACAGGTCTTGAAAAACTGTTTGAGGATTCAAAGCATCATAAAGAACCTCACTGGGTATATCTGAAGACTGTTGTAACTCACACACTGACTGTGTGAATGAATCAGAAAACGATATTGAGTTACTCAAAGAGTAAGAGTTTGTTAAAGTTTTAGACATCGAAGTACTGATACTCGAATACGATAACGACAGAGATGATGTTAAAGTTGGTATTGATAAAGAAATACTTTTAGAAACAGTACTCGCAACCAGACTTCCACTAATAGTTGGTAATGATATTGATGTTGTTATACTCTCAGTGACACTCGTACCTGATAGTGTATCTGTTTTAGTGGATGACAAACTACTACTATCTGTTGGCACAGAAATTGAAATAGTACTGGAGGCAGTATCAGTTCCCAACGACAAGGTTTCTGTAAATGATGATGTCCCCAACGATAATGAAAACGTTGGGGTCACAGAACCCGTATTAACAGTTAAAGATTTGGTTTCAGAAAAAGTTTCTGAACTTGTCGGCAACGACAACGAATATGTAAAAGTCCGAGTCGCTGTCGGTAAAGACAAACTCCAGGTAGCAGTAGCTGTAGGAAGTGATAAGCTATCAGTGATTGTATATGTGTGAGTCTCACTGAAAGAAAACGTTTTAGAAAATGATTCTGTTCTCGTAGGTAAACTCAACGACAACGTCTCAGTATCAGTAGCTGACTGTGTTGGAAGAGAAAGAGAAACAGTAAGAGAATCTGTTAAAGACTGAGACACAGAACTACTACTAGAATATGACTCACTAAGACTTTGACTACTGCTAAGAGAATAAGTAAATGTTTTCGTTGCTGTTGGTAACGATAAACTAACAGTTAACGAATAGCTTTCAGACAGTGAAAGAGTTTCTGAAAGACTAATTGAAATCGAAGTTGTTACAGATATTGTTTTAGTCATCGAGTGTGATATCGATTCTGATAATGAAATAGTCTTCGTCAGTGAGATCGTCTTCGTTAATGAATCTGTTAGTGAATCACTCACAGAAATAGTAATAGTTTCCGATAACGTTAATGTATGTGTAAACGTTGCTGTCGCTGTAGGCAATGAAAGAGAAACACTAACACTATCTGTATTTGATAAGCTACTTGACAATGATAGACTATCAGTTAGAGAAAGAGAATCAGACAACGTTGCTGATTCCGTACCTGAAGACGAATGAGTTAGCGAACCTGTAACCGATTGTGTGAAAGATATAGTTTCACTTACACTAACTGATTCAGATAGCGTCTTCGATATCGTTTCACTTAACGTGTCAGAAATAGTAAGTGAGCCACTTGGTGTTTCTGTAATAGTCACACTTATTGATAATGTCTCACTAATACTTTCACTAATCGTATTAGTCAGTGATTTAGATAATGTGAGTGTAAAGCTCACGGATTCACTTAAAGTCAAACTCGATGATAAGCTCACTGTAAGAGTCTCAGATATTGATAAACTATCTGTGAATGTCATTGTAGCTGTCGGAAATGATAAAGACAAAGTGAATGTTGAATAAGTAGCTGATGACGATTCACTTCGAGTCCCTTCCGTTAAACTTTTTGAGTTGGATGCAGTCAGTGAAGTGAATGACTCAGAAGCTGTTGGGATGCTAAACGTTACGGTTAGGCTGTCACTAAATGTTAAAGTTTTGCTTTCACTGATCGATTTTGAAAGCGTCCACAGCGTCTGTGAAAACGTCGGCAGACTAAACGACACAGAAATACTATAACTATCTGTACCTGAATAACTCTTAGTGAATGAAGCTGTTTCAGTTGGTAATGATAAAGATGTTGTTAGTGAATATGTTTGACTGAAAGTCGCAGACGCAGAAGGCAAACTCAACGACGTTGAGTAACTCAGACTCAAAGAATCAGACAGTGAAAGAGACTCAGAAAACGTTGGGCTATCTGTAGCCAATAACGATAACGTAAATGTTATCGTTGGAGAGTCCGATAAACTGACACTAGCTGAAGACGATAAGGAAATAGTTTCAGAAAGAGAAATCGATTCTGATATTGAAAGTGAAGTAGTTAAACTATCCGTCAATGTCTCGCTGGTCGTTAAACTCCCACTCTCACTAACAGAATCCGATAACGACAATGACACAGTCTCAGAGATACTGATACTGTCAGATATTGATTTCGATTCCGTCAAAGAAACACTCAAAGTCTCTGTGATTGTACTACTTACCGTCTCTGAGAAGCTGTCAGTTAATGAAATACTTGCAGTGAATGAGAATGAGAAAGATTCTGATTGAGAGAAACTACTACTGAGACTACTACTAAAAGTTTCAGATACCGAAACTGTTTCAGATAACGACACTGTTGATGACATTGTTAGCGAATCAGAACTTGTTTCAGTTGCCGTTGGCAACGACATCGAAACTGTGAGAGAACTAGAAAACGTCAGCGAGTAGCTTTGACTTCCTGTTGGCAACGACAACGACAATGTTTCAGTCAGCGATTCTGTAAACGTGCCCGTCGGTGAAAAAGTTGGCAACGAAACGCTTTCTGTTATTGACAAAGTTCGAGTCCCGGAGTACGTTTTTGAATGCGAAAATGTTTCTGACAAGCTGTCTGTCAAACTTTTACTCAGAGACCGAGTCCTAGTACTCGAATATGAATCACTCAGAGAGTAGGTTGCTGAACCAGTTATACTGAAAGTCCTTGACAGAGTCTCACTGTCACTAACTGAATACGAGTCACTTCGACTTTCGGAATCTGTTTTTGACAGACTAAAAGTTTCACTCTCACTCTCACTTAAAGATGGTGTTGTAGATTTAGTTCGTGAACTTGACCATGATAAAGAAGCAGTCACTGAGGAAAAAGTTCCAGAGTAACTTAGTGAAGGCGTCTGACTATACGATTGTGATATCGTTTTAGAGGTCGTGACTGACCTAGTTTTTGTTTTTGACAACGACTCTGATAAACTAAATGTCGAAAGAGAAATTGACAAAGTCTTTGAAGGACTGAAAGTAAAAGAATCTGTCACAGAAGTACCCGTATCAGAATATGATAAAGAACCGCTATTTGATATTGAGTCACTCCAAGAAAGTGAGTTAGAAAAACTTTCTGAAATTGAAGTCGTTAAATCACTCTCACTTTCTGAAAAACTACCAGACAGAGACTTACTAAATGTTATACTTTTTGTTATTGAGTCTGACTCAGAGAACGATTCAGATTCTGAATAACTGATGGAGTCACTGAGAGTGTTCCTACTCTTTGATTCTGACATCGATTTCGTCAATGAAAATGAAAACGTCTCAGAGTTTGAAAATGAAATTGAATCAGTTTCAGACATACTAATTGTTCTACTTTTTGACTTCGATGAAGTTGATGAACCACTATAAGTATCAGTACCTGTTTCAGTTAGACCAATTGAACCAGTGTCAGAATAGCTCTCTGTTCCTGAGTAAGAGTACGTTAGAGATCTTGTTTTCGAACGTGTCTTACTAAACGTATCAGTTAAACTAAAAGTATCACTTAGAGAAATACTGTCAGAGAGTGATGGTGTTTCGGAATCCGAAAATGAAAAAGTATCCGACAGCGAGAATGTCTCTGATGGACTATAGCTTTCAGTATCACTGTAACTGTGAGAAGCTGTAGAAGATTTCGTGAGTGAATTAGTTTTACTCACCGTCAGAGAATTAGAATCAGACCCCGTCAAAGTCTTCGTCACTGATTTCGTTAATGTAAATGTCGGACTTGTAAACGTCGCAGAAACCGATTCTGATAACGATTGACTCAACGACTCCGTCGCCAATCTCGTCGCAGAATCACTCTCTGAATAACTCTCTGTTCTAGTTACAGTACTACGTGTTAATGAAAATGATAAAGAACGAGAATAACTGACAGAACGTGTTTTTGTAGCAGTCGTCGACACTGAGTAACTCACTGATAATGACCTCGTCTTTGATAGTGTTTTAGAATATGAGTTAGTCAGAGAATGTGATTCTGAAATAGAATCACTGAATGATAACGATAAAGATTCAGATAGTGAAAGTGAAACACTCGCAGTTGGTAATAAAGTTAATGAAATAGTTTTTGTGAACGAGTCTGAGTATGATTCGCTAACAGATTTTGATTTTGTTTTTGAAATAGTTTTTGACACAGAAAAACTATCAGAAAGTGAATCTGAAATAGACAGCGATCCCGTCAACGATGTCAACGAGGGCGTCAAACTGCTCGTAAGTGTCTCTGAGTAAGTTTGTGACCATGATTCAGAAAGTGTCTGACTCTTACTATCACTAATGGTGAGTGTTTTCGTCTCTGCAACAGAATTACTAATGCTGTCGGTCGCTATCGGAGTAAAAGTCAACGTCTTGGTCGATATCGATGCTGAGAACGAATTACTATAACTTTCAGACCCTGATAAACTCTTTGTCACAGATAGTATCTTAGTAAGCGACCCGGTTTCTGTGTCAGAAACAGTCAACGACGTCTCACTAGGAGTTAATGAAAAGGTGTCAGTAAGTGAATACGAATCAGTAATTGATATACTATCACTTAGAGTCTTCGAAAAGGTTTCACTAACAGAGAATGATTCTGTTATTGATGGCGTCTCTTTACTGTATGACATTGATTCAGAAAAAGATTTCGAAAGAGTATCCGACTCACTCTCAGTTAAATCTGAGTCACTCAGTGATGTCGATGGGGTCATCGAAACAGTTTCTGAATATGTTGCACTTTTACCAGATTTTGTTAAGCTAACAGTATCCGTCAAAGAAATGCTAAACGTCAGACTGTACGTATCAGACACTGTCTTTGAAAACGAGTCTGACACAGAAAAACTTTCAGTAATTGAAAACGTTTCACTGAGAGTTTTTGAAAATGTAAGAGAGTCTGAGAACGACAATGAAAGACTAAATGTATCCGTCAAAGACTTTGTGAATGTTAACGACACAGAAAACGTATCCGTCAGAGAAAATGTATTTTTCGAAAGTGTTTTACTAAAAGTGTCAGATCCCGAATACGAATCTGTCAAACTAAAAGTTTCCGACAGAGAAAACGTATCCGAGCCTGTATCAGAAAACGTCAAACTCAAACTTAAAGTGCTTGTTAAAGTTTTACTAAAAGTATTAGATATTGAAATTGTACCACTTCTACTAAAAGTATTACTCAACGTTTTAGAATCGGTATCAGTCAGTGAATAGCTATCAGTAAGACTGAAGGTCTCTGATAACGATTTACTGAACGTATCAGTTAACGAATAACTATCACTTAAACTATGCGACTCTGATAAACTAAGAGACTCTGTCTCACTCATACTCAACGTCTCTGAAAACGAAGCAGTAGCAGTTGGTAATGATAATGAAACAGATACAGATTCACTTTCAGAATCTGTAAATGTCAAAGAATGACTAAAAGTCTGAGTTCCAGTAGGCAATGATAAAGAAACAGTTAAAGATAAACTTAATGATTCACTCTTACTAAGAGACTCAGTAAGTGAAAAGGAATCTGACAGTGAAAGAGAATGACTCAAACTGTCACTAATAGAATCTGAAAGAGAAAGACTCTCTGTTTCACTATCCGTCAGAGTCATTGAGTGGGAAGCCGTGGCTGTAGGCAATGATAAACTTACAGTAATACTATCCGAAAGACTTTCACTCCAAGATGCAGACGCAGTCGGTAACGAGAGACTAACAGTCAATGAAAAACTGTGTGACTCAGAAAACGATTCCGTTGCAGTTGGCAATGACAACGAAAACGTGTCTGTAAAAGACAAACTATGACTAAAACTACTCGTTCCTGTTGGAAGAGATAAAGACACAGTAATTGATAAACTCTCACTGAAACTATCACTTATACTTTGAGACCAAGTGGAAGTCGCTGTTGGTAACGACAAACTAACAGTAAGAGATTCACTACCAGACAGAGAATCAGATAAACTAAAAGAATGAGAAGCAGTATCTGTTGGAAGAGAAAGACTAACCGTAATACTATCACTCTCACTTATTGAATCTGATAGTGAATGACTCCACGTCTGACTAGCAGTTGGAAGTGATAACGAAACAGTCAAGGATTCAGAAAACGACTCACTCAAAGAATGAGTATCAGTCATAGTCATTGTATCTGTTGGAAGTGATAAGCTGACTGTTATCGATGACGAATCAGAATAAGAATCACTTTCCGATTCTGAAGCACTCAGAGAAAGACTGCCACTAAAAGTCGTACTCTCAGATAATGAAAGACTGTTCGTTAACGATTCCGAAAGACTTTCTGAAAAAGTCCTACTCGACGTTGGCAGCGACAAACTAATAGTTTCAGAATCACTCTCTGATAAACTAATGCTCTCACTGTTTGACGCAGTTGCAGTGTCAGTCGGCAAAGATAAACTCATCGTTAATGACAGTGTGTCACTATCACTTTCTGAAACACTCTCTGAATATGTTTGAGTGGCAGTCGGCAAGGAAAAACTTATCGTTAATGACAGTGTGTCACTATCACTTTCTGAAACACTCTCCGAATCTGTTTGAGTAGCAGTCGGTAAGGATAAGCTCATCGTATCTGACAGAGTGTCACTAACACTTTCTGAACTACTTTCTGAATCTGTTTGAGTAGCAGTCGGTAAGGATATCGATATCGTTTCACTAAGACTCTCACTAACACTTTCTGAACTACTTTCTGAATCTGTTTGGGTAGCAGTCGGTAAGGATATCGATATCGTTTCACTAAGACTCTCACTAAGACTTTCTGAACTACTTTCTGAATCTGTTTGAGTAGCAGTCGGTAAGGATATCGATATCGTTTCACTAAGACTCTCACTAACACTTTCTGAACTACTTTCTGAATCTGTTTGGGTAGCAGTCGGTAAGGATATCGATATCGTTTCACTAAGACTCTCACTAAGACTTTCTGAACTACTTTCTGAATCTGTTTGAGTAGCAGTCGGTAAGGATATCGACATCGTTTCACTAAGACTCTCACTAAGACTTTCTGAACTACTTTCTGAATCTGTTTGAGTAGCAGTCGGTAAGGATATCGACATCGTTTCACTAAGACTCTCACTAAGACTTTCACTCTCACTGTCACTCTCTGAAAACGTCGGAGTTACCGCATTCACATTCTGAGGTACAAGTATGAACAATAATGTTAAAATAACTATCCTCACTAATCCTCCTGGTGATTCAATAGACATTTCTGAAGTAGACCTGTGAATGGATGAATGTGAAAACAACCTACTAATCAAAGCACAAACATCTATAAGAAATCTAAAGATACAATATCAGTTACCCCTCACTCAAAGAAGCAAGTGATTTATGACGTTTGTAATCACCAGAAACAATATTAAATAATTTCGAAAATTTCGACATAATCATAACAGGAATCATTCCAAACAACAACGACACAATTCCATAATAAGAAAATCCAGGACGATGAGCTGAAACAAGAGCTGCAGCAATATCTGAACAGCTCGGTGCTATTAGTGATAGCATTCTATAAAGATTAAGCGACACACGAAGATCGTAAGGATGAATTGATTTTATCAAAGAAACAGTAACACCCTCTTGAAATAGTTCTCCGCTAACAGACTGAACAAAAGCTTCAACTGAAGAAGAAGCCGCATGCATGAATGAACCACACGGATATGCAATTGTAAAAGGAGAATATAATATAACTCTACCAGTCTTCTTATTTAGTATCCATTCTTTTGAGAATGACGCGATCAACTCCATTGGAAATGATACGAATTTAGAATAAGACGTTACAATATTTGATGGTAGTCTTGATACCAATCCACTTATTGGATAGCACTCACATAATACGACTACTCTGATGTCAACTTTACCAGATGGTAACACTACACAATATCGAGTAATTGCTTCTCTTATTCGTACAATAGAATACTCGGAGGTGATGTCAACAGGGATAGCCTTTACTGTAGCCGTTGGATGTTTTAATCTAATCTCTGCTGCGGTTGTTACTAATACGTCGCTGTTAGAGTCAACCAAGAATAGGTTCATTCCCTTTTCAGCTAATTCTAAACCCACAGCTCTTCCAACTCCATCCATAGCTCCAATAACAAGCGCGTATCTGTTGTTATATTCAGAAAACTTTCTCACATCACTCTCTTTCCACATGACATCATTCAGTACTCTAAACGCAAAACTAACTAGAGATACGAACAACAACCCTAATATTAATATTATCCAATAACTCCACATTTATGTTACTAGGACGGAGATAGAGAGAGAGAGAGTGATAAAAACATCGTAAAAAGAATTACACAATTTATTTAAACTTTTTAAAATAGAACTTAAGAATAAGGCACTCAAAAAAAAAAAGGGTGCGGGTAACTGACAAACTTAAACTAAATAACTAAGCCAACAAGCAAAATAAAACAAAGGCAAAACAACAGACCACGACTTTTCGATTCGTCCCTACTATTCCACAATAAGTTATAGCAGTGTAACTATGAAAAAAAAAAACAGGAAATTTAAAAAAAAAAAAAAAAAAAAAAACGAAGCATGAAGCATGAATAATAGGGGACTGGTTATGTTGAAGTGCTTGAACGCTTTTCCAGATATACTTTTCGAACGAGTTCTAATTTAGCAGAGAGTTCGTTAGCAAGATGAAGAAGTTCATTAGCAGGCATAACTATCTTAATATGATCATCTGAAGGTACCAGTAGAGGCATCAAAGCAGGAGATGAACGAGGAGGTTCCTTCGGAACAGTTGACTGAATATCAGAAACGAAATCTGTGTTTCCAAGACATGCGAAGCGCTCTTCTCGAGAATCTTGCGCCAGTTGGAGTTCTACTCGAGTGAGAGCTTGGAGTTTTGATATTTCATTAGCAGATCTTTGTCTTTCGAGTTCCCGTATTCGATCACGTTCCTGGTCGTCTTTCGCTCTGAGGTCGCGTTCTTCTCTTTTCCGCTCACGTTCAGCAGTGCGAGCAGCGCGTTCTTTTTCTCGTCGAAGACGTTGCGTTTCAATATCTTTGAAGAGCTCATCACGAAGTGTACGATCCTCAGCAGCTCTCTCAGTACGTTTTGATAATTCACTTAAGAGGGCAGCCTTACTAGTTGTATAAGAACTAAATATACCTGTAGCTGTTGGTACTGATCCCAGTGAAGGAAGAGTATACTTTCTCTGTTTACGAGAACGCTCTGCGTCACGTCGAATCATGGCTTCGATATCTGCTCTCTCTGCTTGTGTCATTGTATAACCTGATACATTCTCTCCTGTTTTCTTTGCCTGTTGACGAGCCTGGTTTATTTTTTCTTTTGAATCTTCCTTACATTGTTGAATTGCAATCTTCGCCTCTCTGAAATCGTATTTCTGCCTCGCATCTGAATCAGATAAGATAGCGTACGCTGCGGCTAACTTTTTGAAATCCGCCTCCCCTCCAGGATTCCTATCTGGGTGTTTCTCTTTAGCTGCAGTCCTGTAGGCCTTCTTGACGTCTGACAATGAAGCATGTCGTGTGACTCCTAATACTGAGTAGTGGTCTTGTTGGTGCATTCTGTTGATTCATTTCTGAGGTAAGAGAGGAGGTAAGATAGTATCCAACAATGAGGTGTTCGTAAGAAATTATTAACGCATTCTACTAGTGTCGGGTGAACCTGTTAAGTATAATTGAAAACATTATTCATATTCAAATCAAAAACAAAAATAACACTTTAAGAGGTTTGCAAAGGAGTCTGGTGGGACGCTTTTACTTACTTCACGTAGGCCGATAAAAGGCTTTTTCATTCAATTCTTTACGGAAAAAATACGTCAGAACTTTCGAGCATTTGACGTAGCACTTATGAAACACAAATATAAAGTATTGTATCACTATTTAGTTTTTCAAGTTAAAGGACAAGAAGAGTTGTGGGTTATTCAACTTTCAAGTAGTCCATCTACCATAACAAATTAATCTTCTTCATTGCAGTAAGAGACTTACCAATGGGATCGGTTGTGATTGACTTGCGACATTCAAATAGTCTTTTCATTGTGTATTATTATTTTTATTAATTCATTCTTTTGGAACTGTTGGTGGTACAACTGGGCGAATGGTAACGTCGAAGGGATGACAAACATCATATCGCAATGCTGCCCCAGGGAGTTTTCCAGTTACTGGGATTTGAGGTTATTAGTAGGGCGGGAAATGGTTATTCTACATTCTTGAAACACCTGAGATACCTCCGGAGCGGATTTCGTTGTTGTAGATAACCGACAGACAGAATCCTAGAACTTCTCTGGTGTCTCTTGGGTCAATAATTCCATCATCGAGACACTTTGAAGTAGTGTAGTAAACATCAATTGTCTTCTCAACATCCTTCGCGAACTTCTGCTTCTGCATGTCGAGCATCTTTTCAGCCTTAGCAAGTTGAGCAGGAGGAAGTCCCTTCAATCCTTTTCTTGCTACTTCATCAAGGACTCCAGACAGTTGTTCTGGTCCCATGACACCACACTTACTACAAGGCCATGAGAATAAGAATCTTGGACTATAAGATCTACCACACATTGCATAGTTTCCTGCTCCGTAACTCGCTCCAACAAGAATAGAAATCAAAGGAACAACACTGTTAGAGACGGCGTTGATTAAGAGTGAACCGTGCTTAATAATCCCTTCCTGTTCACTCTCAGTACCAACCATGAAACCAGTGATATTATGCAAAAAGATGATTGGAGTCCCTTCACGGTTACAGCGATGAATGAACTGAGTTGCTTTCTGTGTTGAGTCAGGCATGAGGACACCATTGTTGGCAAGGAATCCAACAGGGAATCCGTGGATTTTAGAAAATGCGCAGATTGTTGTCTTTCCGTACTCCGCTTTGAAGAATGTGATACGAGAACCGTCGACGATACGGGCGATGACCTCACTAATGTCGAAAGGCTTTTTGATATCACCCGAAAAGATACCTAACAGTTCCTCAGAGTCATATGCAGGAGGTTCTACTTCTCCTAAGTGAGCAACTGGGTAAGGATGTCCCTTTGATCTGTGTTGCGACACAACCAGTTCTCTTGCGATACGAATAGCTTGTCTTTCATCTTCAGCAATGAAATCAGAAACTCCCGACTTCACTGAGTGCATTAGAGCTCCTCCAAGTTGCTCTGATGTAGCGATCTCACCAGTTGCCATTTTAACTAATGGAGGTCCTCCTAAGAAGACTTGAGCTTTGTCTTTTACTAAAATAGAGTAGTCAGACATACCAGGTTGGTATGCTCCACCAGCAGTTGAAGAACCGAAAACGACAGTAATTGTGGTGCAACCACTTTCTGACATTTTCGCCAAATTGTAAAAATTCTTTCCACCATTGTGAAAGACTCTTTCTTGTTGTGTCAAGTCAGCACCTCCTGACTGAGTCAGGGAGATGAGTGGAAGTCTGTTTTGAAGAATGATTTCAGCATTTCTGATGTTTTTAATTACAGCCATTTCATTACTAGTACCTCCCTTGACTGTCGGAACGCTTCCCCCGACCATTACTTCAACACCGTTAACGAGACCAATACCACAGCAACCAGTGTATGGGCAATCTGACATTCCATATCCTGCCAGAGGCATGAGTTCTAAGAAAGGACTGTCTTCATCCAACAACAGGTTCAACCTCTCTCTGAAAGTTAATTGACCTCTTGACTTGTGTCTCTTAATAGATTTCTCTTTCCCTTCGCTGCAATGCTTTTTTAATGTCAAACCCAGCTCATCAATTAGTTTAAGCATACAAGCATAGTTAGCCTTGTAGGTATCACTACCAGTGTCTAGATCAGAGCGAAAGACTGAAGCCATGTTGTAGTGAATGGCGCTAATGAAAATAATAATTACTGTACTTTCGCTATACTGTCGTTACTATGACTACACTCATCCAGACTTCGTTTATGTTTTACTGTGAGAAAGACGATTGATAACTAAATAAGATAATTCCAACGTATCGCTTTTGTCCTAATCACCAATAGGCAGACGGACCACACTTCCATTTTGCCAAGAAAATGATTTATTCCTGACCGTAGCTAAGGCCACGAGGAGTGCAAGGATACAAGGAAATAAATCCACACCTTCCGTTTCAATGACGAAGATGACACAGCAAACTCTTCTGAACTGACGGCAGGATGGCAAGAGAACAATGGAAATCGTCCCACCGACAGTCATACCGCCATAAAGTTACACCTTCTTTGAATAATTAATCGATTGACAGTCTTCTCTTGTAGTGACTCCTTGTACAGTTTATTAACCGCAGTTGGGATGGTGTCCTTCATCTGTCCCAATCTCGTTCTCTTTCTCGATCGCTTCTGTCGTTTCTATCGTTTCGGTCTAACCTGTCTCTTCGTTTTGAATCAAAGGTATCGAATCTTCCTCTTCTGTCTTGTTGTTGTTGTTGTTGTTGTTGCTGCTGTTGTTGCTGTTTTGGAAAAACAGGTTTCGGTTTTGATGTAGGTTCAGGAGTGTAATCCATAGCAATCGGTGGTTTAGCTGCTGCACGAACATCTTTTATAGCTGAAGACATTGTTTGTGAGATATTTTGAAGAGCGAGGTCAGTCGAAGACTGAGCAGTCCTCAGCTCTACCAACTCCCTATTAAGACTTAATATCAATCCCTTTAACTGTTTTACTTCATCAATTGCTCTGCTATGCATTTGAACTAACTGACGAACTACTTCTGTTTGATTATTATCATTGTGGGTTTGGTTTAAAGGAGGAGGTGGTGAACTTACTATGGGTTGTACCGGCATCCCTCCTCCTCCAGCATACACAACTGCTCCTAACAAACCTGCTGATGGTTGGTTGTATATCTGTTTTTTCATATCGTAATCCTGTTCGTTTCCTTTGCTTCCTTTGTATGCTCCTTTCCCTCCGCCGTCATATTTTCCTTTCTTCCCTCCCATGATCTGATAATTGAATTTATTATAAAAAATATATATAAATCGCATAAAGTTATACGTGATCCATGTCGTTGTCCTTCGCCTGTTAAAATGATAAGAGTAGTCACTTTGTGTACCTACAGATATATCATTTCAACTCTATTCCAAAAAAAAAAAAAAAAAAAATGCAAAAGATTTCTACAACTAAAAGAAAAAAAAAGAAAATGTTTTCTTTTCTCTCACTCTCTGATAGAGGTTCTAACGCTCGTCGTATCTAAACAGGCCAGCAATAAATATAAAGAAACTTCTTTTGATTGTCTCGTATTGATTAGCTCTCATGCAGGACATACTTTAGAACCTGATTTATGTAGTGAACCACAATCGATGTGTGGTGTACGAACCTCTAAGGCATGGCTCGCTCTTTATTAAGGGGGAACCAAAGAATAATTTTAAAAAAAAAAAAGAAAGAATGAAAAATAAAATCTCCAAACAAATGACAAATGACAGTCAAAGGGACTCTAAAAGACGGAAAGGGGATCTTGGGTTGGTTTTTTTTAATTTTTTTTTTATGTTCTTCTTTTGTATTAACCATCTCTTCTGTGTAGACGTTATCACATTCACAATAACAAAAGACCTCCTTAAAAAGATAATATTTTGCATTTTTCATCATCCACAGAATGTTAAAACAGGAGGTCGAGACACAGCGTGGTTAGTATTGTCATCAACAGAATAGAATCCACTCGAAGAGGAGTTTCTAATCAGTTGACCCTTTGAAGGTTTATTAATCATTGATAATGATCTGTAAAGACTCGTGTTGTTGGTATTCCGTTTCAGATTATCTTCTTTAATGTAATCAACGTTTTGATAGTCTCTTCGAGTACGACGAGTTGGCATACTCATCGATCTTGAAAACTTATGTCTGACAGGTATCAAGTCAGGTGCCGGATTATTAACCTTCCAAGGAGCATTATGAACTGCCTGTGTACTCGAACTGCTTGATGATCGACGAATGCGACGTTGAACTTCAGCTCGGGTTCCTTTTGATATTGGTATACCTCCTGGACCAGGATAAAGTCTTGAAGAGACTTGTGTTACTGAACGAGATCGTTTTCTCTTTGTCGTTGATGCTGATGAAGCATTGTACGTCGCTGTTGTTCCATTACTCATTCTACCTTGTCTTCCTATTGCTGACATCACACTTGGTGAGTTTGATCTTGATGATCGTTGTGATCCTTTTTTTATTATCTTTTTCTTATCAAAATATCTTTGAAATTCCTTACATCCAATAACCGTATCAGTTTCTCTATCACTAATCGATAACCCTTTTAATGCTAATAATTTATGTGGTGATTGTAGTAAGTCGTTTACTCTCCTGGTGTTGACTTCGTTGTTTAATTCATTCAAATGAGATTTTAAGATACTACGAACTGCTTTGTTGTGTTTCAACTCATCGACAAGAAGAAGTATCGGAAGGTGTTGTGAACCATCAGGATCTATTTCATTAAAGACGGCTGTGGCTAAAGGGACTTTCTCAGTGAGGATAAGATCAATAGCGTCTTCGGCACCCCATCTGTAGGCTCCTTCGAAGTTATCTACTTTCCATTTTACTCTAACCCATCCACCACCTAATAATTCAGTGACCATACCCTCGTTACCTTCACCTCCATCTTGGTCATCCCATTGCCAGTCTGTAGGATTTCTTGTCACAACGGATCCAAGTCTTAATTTTACTAGTCTCGCAGCAGTGCTTCCATCAACACTGTTATTAGCAGTGCTGTTGGTTGGTATTTTTCCTGACGGAAATTGTGGTTGTCGGTGGGGAGTAGCTGCTTCAGATTCCAAGTGAACACCGAGCCATGCAGGTGGTTCTGTTTTTTTAGTGATTTAAACCTCAACAGTGAAGTGTCTTTACAATAAAGATAACCAAAGTTAATACATACGCCAAGGAGATAGTGTTGCATCATCTGGGTATCTAGTGACTCCTGGAGACGGTGCAATTGGCGGGGGAGGTGCCGCGCCAACTGACCAGCCGGTTCCAAATTCCTCACTTATGTCGCCAGCGTGCATTACCATCGTGGGCGTCATTTCAAGTGTCGCGTCATCGACCATCTCATCCCCCTCCTCACCCTGAAAATAGGATCTTGTCTGTCGAAGAGATAAATATAATTATTGAAAACAAAATAATACGATTTCTGTTAAGGATATGGGGGAGTTACTTAGGAAATTGGGAACAGGTTTCAGACCTAACCCAAACCTTCTCTGTGAGATGCCACATGCTTGTCAGTACACAAGTATTCAGAGGAGAATTTAACACTTTTTGTTTTCTTTTTCTTTTTTATATCTGGTACCCTGTTGCAAGTGGTACGTCACTGGTTGTTTTTTTTTTTCTTTTTTTTTTTTTTTTTCCTTCTTCTTAAAAAATAATTTCCCTTCTTTTTTTTAGGTAGCGTTTTATATAAAAAAGTAAGATCCTTGTCACCTCAACAGGCCCGTCTTTAAACTTGTGCTCCATTCTGCTATCCAATAATAGTTAGTAAGGATGTTATAAAAATAGTTTTTAAAAAAAAAAAAAAAAAAAAAATACTTAACTATAGTGTTGTACAAAGGACTATGCTGATCTTCTTTCACCGCATAGTCGACAGCTATTTTCAAAAAAAGTAGCATGGAAAAAAAATAAAATAAATAATAAGAGAAGGGAAAATGAACAACCTAAGATAAGAATAATGATAGTACAGCGTAACTGGATGACAGAGTTTTTTCAAAGCAGGTCAGAACTCTTTTTTTTTTTTTTCTTCTTTTCTTTTTGAATAATTATACTTTCGGGAAAATGGAACAAAAAGCAATTGTTTTCTTATTTTATTTTTTTCTTTTCTTGAGAAGGGGATAAAATAAAAAAAAAAATAAAAAAAATGTCAAAATAAGCCAACTGCTCTCACAAAGGAGGGACTCTCTCTTTACCATCAGCTGGCTTACGCTGACTACAAATCACTCGCTTTCGGACTCACAAGGAGTACTATTAAAAAAAAATACATTCATTTGGGTAGGGAAGGAAATAGAGGTTTTTCTCTATTATATTTATGATGCCCTGTTCTAAGGTGACGGAGTAGTGTTTTTCTTTTTTTGCCTTTTTTTTATTTTTTTATTTTTGTTTTTATTTTTTGAAAATTCAATCGTAAGTCTCTTCCTTTAGCAAAAAAGAAAACAAGGAGATAATTTATCAGACAACTGGAAATCCCTTTCTCTCCTGGTACTTGATAAATGGACGATCAGGGAAGAAGCGAGTTCCAGCTTCAGCCTGCTTGACGAGCGTCTTTGATGGAGTAAAGTGATCACCGTACTTTGCCTTTAATTTGTTCATTCTGTCAACAATTGAAGCAGCTCCTTCATGGTCAGCGAATGAGCAAAGACCACCACGGAATGGAGCAAATCCAGTTCCGAAGATCATTCCCAAATCAGTAGTTTCTGGTCCATCAACAAGACCTTCTTCCATAATAAGACATGCCTCGTTAACCATTAAGAGTGTGCAACGATCAACAACATCATCGTAATTGAATGAGTTATTTGGAGTGAATCCGATAGGGTTAAGAATAGAACTGTTGAAACCAGTTTCCTTACCCTTCTCATTGTACAAATAGAATCCCTTTGAGTTCTTCTTTCCTAAGTATCCCAGTTTGCAAAGCCTAGCAACAGCACCACCTTCATCATCAACTGCGAAACGTTTGCTGTTTAATCCGTTTTCAAGAACTGGACCGACGTGAGCAGCAACATCAAAACCAACCTCATCAAGAAGTCTGAATGGTCCCATTGGCATACCAAAACTTACAATTTGCTGATCAATCTTGTCAGGGTTACCACATTCCTTTAACATTCTTCCTGCTTCTGCCATGTAAACTCCAAGAACTCTGTTTACTAAGAATCCAGGACCATCCTTAACAATGATTGGTTTCTTACCAATCTTTAATGTCAATTTATAGATAGCGGCAATGGTTTCTTTGCTGGTCTTCTCACCGGTGATGATCTCAACAAGAGGCATCTTTGCAACCGGATTGAAGAAATGCATACCAATGATATTCTCAGGGTACTTTGATGCTGCTTGCATTTCATTAATTGAAAGAGACGATGTGTTGGTGGCGAAGATTCTCTTTCCGTCAAGGATGCCTTGAGATTCTAAATCCTGAATCATTTTCTTCTTTAAATCCATAACTTCAACAGCTGCTTCAACAATAATAGTACAATCTTTTAGATTATCGTTGTTTGTTCCTCCTGTGACAAGAGCAGTACGTTCAGCAGCAACTTGCTTGGTCATCTTTCTGCGTTTGGCTTGGCCGTCAAATTCCTTCTTTACAAAGGCCAAACCCTTATCAACAAAGGTTTGCTGGATATCACTCATGTACACAGATAGTTTTCTTGCTGCGAACCAATGGGCAATTCCACTTCCCATGACTCCAGCACCAATGACTCCAACCTTTCCAAGTTCTGGGATGTCTTCTTTTTTAACACCAATCTTTCCATACAACTTCTTTGATGCTTCATCCAGGAAGTATATTCCCATTTGATTCTTTGCCTCAGGCATAAACAAGCATTCTGTGAATAGCTCTCTCTCCTTTTCTAAAGCCTTCTTCTCAGAATGACTAGCAGCGTAGATAAGAGATTCCAAGGCCTTGTATTGACCGATGTACTTTCCCTTTGTCATTTTGTTCAAGTTCTTAAGAGACATAGACTTTACGATACGATGTCCAATAAAAGTGTTGTTGATGAGCTTGTCTTGTGGCCATGCTTTGACTGGACGACCCTTGTGAGGCTTCAAAGGTTTGTCAACCATCTTACCAACGTAGTTGCGGACTCCGTGGAGGAAACGGAACTCGTTTGGGAAACGGTCCTCTCCTGGGATTACGCGTTCGCAGAGACCACTCTTTTTAGCCTTGGCAGGCTTAAGTTGGGATCCAGCGAGAATCATTTGTGTTGCAGCCTGAAGACCAACCAATTTCTGTAGTCTGACGGTTCCTCCGAGACCAGGGATGACTCCAAGTAGTGTTTCTGGTAAACCAACCTTAACACTGTCTGCATCAGAAATAACTCTGTGATGACAGGCAAGTGCGAGTTCTAAACCTCCTCCTAAAGCCATACCGTTGATTGCTGCTACTACAGGGACTTCCATTTTCTTGATCTTTTCAACAAGTTCGCTTCCATCATCAAGAATCTTATCCAACTTTGGTTTATCACCAGGAAGCATTGGGTACACTGTTGGTAGATCAGCACCGACACAGAAAGTGTCTTTGTTTGATGTTAGGATTACTATTTTTGATTTCTTTTCTTTTACGAGAGAGTCAACTTTGTTCATGGCCTCCTTACAAGATTCTATGTATTCATTCGACAGTGAGTTAGCTGATCCTTTCTTAGAGTCCATCACAATCCAAGTAAATGTGTTCGAGTCATTAATGACTGTAATCTCACCACATCCATACTCAGTCGTGATCCGAGCTTTCCCTAAGAAGTCTTGAACCTTTCCAAATAATGGACTGCTTCGGGATAAGTGGCGCCGACCGCCGCTTAAAACCCCGCGAAACATATTAAGTTTTACTCAATTCACTGATTAGTTAGATAGAATATAAGGAAGAAACACACACAGTATTCAATATCCAACCACAGTCATCTAATGTGAGTATCTGTTGTAAGTAATAAACAATTTCAGTAACAGCAAACAATTACTAAAGATAAAAAGAACTTTTTAAAAAAGATGTCATAATATAATCTACAGCTACAAGTAATGTATTTATTCTATTTTTTTTTTTTTTCCACCTTACTTGTCGTAACTACTAATTACGTAAGAGTAGGTACTGCTACTAAGGGAGGAACACTTAGGTTATGAATTATCTCAATAAAAACAAAACTCCATCCCGAGGTTAGTTTTTGTTAAGTTCACATCCCCCAGTTGCAACGGCGTACGAGAATATAGTCAGAACTGCTTTCTAAAGAACGATTCTCTCACAGCAGTTTGGTTACAATAATAACAGATAACCAGAAGGGTGATGATAACCAGTAGAGCATTTGGATATTCTTAAATAGTACTTCCTACTCGCTAATGATTGTAACCTAAATGTTTTATACCTCCTCTGTACCTCATCGGGTCTTCTTCATACCCGCCGTCGTGTCTTTGTCCTGGAGGTTGTTCTCCATTCTGAGCCCAGCTATATCTACTGTCATCATATTTCTTCTCAATAGTGTATGAGATTCTCCAGGAGTATTCAAGCCAGATAGTGATGACACCGAGTAGAGCATTAAGACAGATAAATATAAATGATATAAACTGAAGAGGATTTACCCAACCAGCATCCCAAAATAACTTTAGCTCTAAAATAGTACATGGGAAGTCACGAATTGCAAATGAGATCGCAATTCCTAAAACTATTCTTGTTCTTCTCTCACTCGTAAACATAAAAAACTTATACCTATAAGCCCAGAAGACGAGAGCAGATCCTAGGAATGTGTACAAAACGAATCCAGCAATATTTAGTACTAAGTGCATGTCTATCAACCAACCTCTCATTCGACCTCTTTCTTTTTGAAATACGTAAATATTAACAGCTATTCCAATAAAGAAGTTTACCATAATCCAATACATAACAAACAGGACTGGATCTGGGTACCGACAACCATTAGCGGCACCCATGTTGTGAACTTGACTGCGGGGTGGGTAATACGAATTTAAAGATACAACAATGCTATCTATACTTTTATACAAAGACCTGGGGGGTTACAGAATGCTTATAAATAAATAGAAATCTCTTAATAAACCCGTCGTTAGACTGTTCGATTGCGAAGTCGGCAGGGACTGAGAAAGACTACCAAAATAAAAAAAAAGAATACGTAAGAACACTCTAAACAAAATACCCTACAGTCCTTGACGTAAAGCAGATACTGACTAAAATACAGTTACGTGCGCTTTTCTTACTAATATCCCACTACTTCTGCAACGATATTTCGTGTCGTGTTAATTATTCAGTCTTTTGTTTTGTTTTGTTTTGCTTTTGTTTTTGCAGTTGTTGATTTGTTATTTTTGTTATAATAAGTAATAAGGAAAGAATGCAAAAAAAAAAAAAAAAATTTTTTTTTTATCATTTTTTTTTTTTTTTTTTTTGTTCTTCTTCTTTTTGTAGAAGCCCTGAAGTCCCAACAGTAACAGACTATAAAAAAAAAAAAAAAACATAAAAAAAACTTTGGCCACCGCCATAAAAAAGAAATCCTGCATTATATAGGCGTCTGACATAGGGGATTTTCTCGCTTTGGAGGAATAGAAATGGAAAAAAGGGGAAAATTCCATTTTCTAATCGATTACTAATATCAATCCACACAGGTTAACTACAGAATATTTTTATAGCGAGGTTCATAAAAAGTTTGTTGAAGACAATACAGCCAACTAGTACAGCATATCATCCACACTTTTGTATACAGATTTTGGTTTGTCACTTACCTTCAATCACATCAATAGAAAATTGAACAACCAAACCTCCAACCACAGAAAAACGTGGCCGGGTGTCATATTATTAAATATTGTTTTTTTTTTTTTTGAGTCAGACAGTAGATAAGCGTTAGTTGTTAGAATTAGTTACAAAGTAACGAACTCGATTAACCATAGAAGGTGAACACTAACAAAACTTTTAGACAAATTAACCACACTGTTATACTTCACACACAAAAACACAATTTATTTTTTTATTTTTTTTTTTTTTTGAAAATCACGCTTTAATGTCATCACCCCTATTGGTAAGCAGATCGAAATAGAAATAGCAGCAGCATATTAATTTAGCAACGGGGTACCACTAATTAGGAAGGACTCGGGCGAGAAGAAAAGTAAATTAATTGATATTAGGATCTGTAGTTGCTATTGCAAGTTACAACTCCGATTCTCGATTTTTTTTTTTTTTTTTTGTTTTTTAAATTTTGATAAAACAAAAAAAAATAACTGCGACTTAAAAAACGAAACATCAAAATTTATATAAAAAAAAAAAAAAAAAAAAAAAAAAAGCGCACGAATTTTATGACTGCAAGGAAGAGAGTATCAAAAAAAATTATACAAACGCTTTTTTCTTTCTTTTTTTGGCTACGAAACGAACTACTCCCTGGTATCTCAACTAAGGAGATCCCAATTAGAGCTTCAAACATAACTAACTTGAAAGTTTTCAAGTAAATACTGATATAAAATACAAACATAATTGCACGCAAGGTTGTCGAAAAAGAATCACCGAGGGACGATGCCCAGCAAAAAGGATCAGTCCAACCCTAATGATACCATATCGTAATAAAAAAAAAAACTTTAAAAAAAAAAAAAAATCCACTTTAACAAACACGTTTTAGTAGTCTTAGTGGTGGAAAATAATTTAAAAAAAAGAGGGGGGAAAAAAAAGTCAAAGGAACTGTTTTTTTTTTTTTTTTTTTTTAATTGTCGTGGTGATAACGATCATCGAAAAATAATTTTTTTTTCACCAATTTTGTCGCAACTGAACTGAGGTTCAAAAACTAATTTGTCTCAAGTTTCAAAAAAAAAAAAAATAAATAAATAAAAAAAGGTGTCAGTACAGAGGAATACATCAGGCCTTCATTTCAGAAAACAGCAGTAAATATTGCTACGAAATTCTTGAAAATCCCTCTTCGGTTTTCTCATGATTGCAGCTTTTTCGGATTTTTTTTTTTAAGAAATAGCTTCACGGGGATCCTGACTGACGTAACCAAACTACTCTTTTTTGTGTATGGGGTTCGTTCAGATGAATATTTTTTTTTTTTCAATTTTTTTTGATTCCTAATAAACGGAGCATAATGTTCTGCTAACTACAAAGAAAAAATAAAACTTAGTTTTTGTCACTGCGCGTCGTTCATTTTTTTTTTTTTTTTTTTCAGTGCAAAGGTAACACAAATATAAGAACAAATAGAATAACAAAACTTAATATTTAGTAATCAGGTGTAGATTTTTATCGTTGTTCTCTACTCAGCGAAACAAGTTAGAGCTGATTCTTATTATAACACAATTAGTAATAGGGGGGTAAAAAAATTACTCTGGCAAAAAAAAAAAAAAAAAAAAAAAAAAAAAAAAGGCGGAAAATACCATTCAGAGTACCAATATTTCGTTGAACGCCAGGCGAAAATAAGTCACAACCACAAGAAATAACTGCTTTCAATCTGAATAGTTTCTTCCGTCGTCAGTACAAAAAAAAAAAAAAAAAAAAAAAAAAAAAGTTCTGTTTTATTTATCTCTTTGCAGAAAAAAATCGGGTTTTGGGAATTGACATAACAAAAAAAAAAAAAAAATAATAAAAAAATAAAAAAATAAAAAACATAACCCTAAAAGACCTAAACGCCGATATACCGACGATTTTAAAAAAATTATTTTTGGCTAAGTGAGAAATAAGCCATTCAACCCCCAGGGTGGTGCAATCGACGAATTCTTGGTGGTGTTACTTCATTTTAATAACCATTCTTAATGGGTCAACATGATATCTGAAGACAATGACAATCACTCAGTGGAAGTGTCTATCTCTGAATTGGATGAATAGAAGAGAGAGTCCAGATCCTTACGAAGCAGTGTCATGGGGTCTACAGAGACTACAGACATTCAACTAATCTTCACAGGCAGGGTTGCTGAGAATGATAAGCCGACACATGAAAACCAACTGAATAATCTGAAAATAAATGATCTGAAATACTTATTGTGACTTCACATTCTAATGTGAAATGTGTGCGCAGATCCCTATTTTGGTGAGAACCACAAGAATCTTGCTAAGTCGACAACATCTACGTCCACTTTTTTCTTGTAATTCATCGGATTTTTCTCGCATACCCCCCCCCCCTTTTTTTTTTTTTTGCGGATATAATAAAAAAAAAGAGACTTAACTCGGAATTAGAAGCAGCAGTTTAAGTAACCTTAACAATAGCCTAATACCAAAAAGAAGAACAATTCCACGAATGAATTGATCGCTTTGTGAGATGTATCAGAAAGCAGAAATAAAAATAAATAAATGGGCTTTTCAGAAAATACATTCGGGTATTAAAAAAAATTAAAAAAAAAAGAGGGGAAAAACTGTTGGCAAAGACAACTAAGGTGAAAACAGTTATCTAGTTCCTATTGGAATGAAACTGCTCATTATTAAGTGTTTGCCGTCAACATCTAAGACCCCGTCATAGATGAAAATGTATGAATGCTAAATTTGCAAGTCTGTTTGATTAGTGTCATTGCTATAGTTCATCGCAATTGCACTTTTTTTTTTTCTGTAAGGGAAGAGAGGGACACGCAAAAAAATTTCTGCTTTTTTTTTTTTTTTTTTTTTTTTTTTTGCACCGACGAAGTCGGAGAAGAAACTATTCAGATTAAGAGCCGTTATTTATTATGTCATGTTATCTATTTCCCTGTGCGCTAGTAAAACTAGCTGCGATCAACAAAATATAAGGCTTATCTGAATGGTTTTTTAATTATCGCCCTGTTTTTTTGTTATGCAATTTAAAAAAAAAAAAAGTATTTCAAAAAGAGAGCAACAGGAAAGAAAAAAACCTACGACACGAGAGCAGGCTTCCTAAAGTGTGCATGCAAAATAATACAAGTGAACTAGTGTCAGTTGAAAATATGGTCCCTTCGATAGATAGATAGATAGATAAGGAAGTCCAATACATCGCGTACTGTGCATCGCTGATACAGCAAACTAAAGAGCATCGGGTTAGTAACTCCCTAGAGCTACGAGGCAACAGCAACGTAATTAGACCCCCAAATCTTATTAGGATTGTTTTATTATAGCTTCGACTGACGGGGCATAATGAACACAGTATGCCTATTGTCAGCTTTCCACCTTCGATAAGTTTAAGTAAAAGAAGACGAGAAAAAAATAATAAAATAAATAAATAATAAAGCGGGTGATAGTTTTCAAAGAGCAAGTTCTACCCTGTTTTCGCTGAGTCTGTCGATAATGAAAAACAGGAAAGTTAGGCTTTGCTAAAATATTATCTTAACGTTCCCAGAATAATAACGTCTTTCTTAGAAAATAGTCTACTTTAAGTTAGTCCGACATACAATCGAGTACCGGTTAGATAGACACAACAGGGCGGAACGGTTAACCACTTGTGAGTCTCCAATACTACGACTTTATGTCAAACCTGATTCCCTGAGAGGATCACTTTTTAAGCTTAAGCGAGGAATTCTAATGTTCTTTAAGAAGATTAATTAGTAAGGAAACCGACAACGAATAAAAAAAAAAAAAAAAAACCTGTCGACACCAGAATTATAAAAAAAACAAAAAAAAACAAAAAAAAAAAGCAAGCAAACAAGCTTCCGTCTATCTAATTTTTTTTTTAATCAGTGTCATCATAAAGAAAATATAATAATAATTAAAAAAAAAAAACTAAAGCAACAATAAAACATATATGTATGTCTTGCAGAACAAGTTAAATAATCTTTTTTGTTTTTTTGTTAGCTAAAATATCTGCAGAGGAGGGAAAGTTTTGAGAGAGGAATACTTAAGAACGAAAAGGCCAGCTGATTCACAACAAAGGATAGCTGGAAACGCCTAAGATAAAAATACCGGGAAAAAAAAGAAGAAAAAAAAAGAGAGGACAATTGCGGATCTGCTGTGCTTAGACGGAAAAGCTGACCGGAAATGATCGAAAACACATAATAATACTTTCGAAACGTCGTTTGAGGATGTTACCTATACCAAAGGGATTTTTTTTATTTTTCAATTTTTATTTCCAGTTGAACAAGTAAATGTCACCCAAAAATCATTTCTTCAAGGAAAGAGCTAAACTGCGATTCCTCTTCCTTTCGACCTCTTCCTGCTGAACGATTGAGACAACAAGTCATCACCAGTTGGGGATACCCCACCTGAGGATGAGAAGTTTCGGGAACGACGATTGATCCTCACAGAACCCTTACTGCGAGGAAGTGAATTAGGTGACGATCTGTCGACATCACCTTTTTGACTGTTAACAAGATCACTGTCACCTCTAAGTAATGCAATAGAAAGATCACTTCCACCAGGACCATTCTGACGTCTAGTAGGACGTGTGATTGGAGCACTATTTGCAGACACCGCACGACCTAAATATTTTTCTGGATCTTTTTCAACTGTTCCTCTATCGACACCCTTATCAGTACCATGTTTAGTAACAATACTATGAATAGTATCCGAAGCAATCCTTTCTCCGTCAGGGAGTTCTAGTAATTCATCGTATGCAAGTTTTGCTTTTACCGGATCGCCAGTTGCAAGACAGCCCTCGAACTTTATTCGAGCGAGTTTTATCAATTCAGCGTCAGACCTGTCGATTCTGATTGAAGAGTGACCTCTTCGGAGTGTATTGTGAGAATTTGAAAGAACTTCATCATTGATTCGATGAAACTGAACGTTACTTTCATTCAGAGGAAAGTCAATTGAGTCTGGGTGATCGGAGGATGAACTCCCCTTTTCAGTCATTTGGACGTTCGTAAATGATTCATCGTCGGCTGTTTTCCATTCTAATTCTTGGAGTTCTGTTCTTCTTCCTTTTGAGAATATATAAATCTCGGCTATAATATCCAATATTGTTTTTAAAATTAGGAATGCAGCTGCAGCTAGAAGGAGTGGAGGAGCCCAATTAAAACCCCAATGGCTTCTGTCTTCGGAATAAAATCCAATTGCCATACAAAGCAATGCAGTTCCTTGTAGACCTAGTCTTATGGGATCCATAACATTATCACGTGTTCTTGAATGAGGTTTGATTCGCATATCTGCAGCTACCGCAATAAAATTAACCAAAGCCATGATAAGTCTCGCTGATCCACATTGCTTCATAGATTTAGTATTTACCACCGAAGCAGCTGCGATACAAGCCATTAAAATAAAATCAGCAATAACAAAATAAGACCACTCTTGTTTGTAAGTTTTAATCATAGTTCTGTATCTATGTACCCAATGTTGTTTTTTAATTAAAGAAACCCACTCTCCTGGTCCAATTAAGAAGTTTCTGAAACCCGTAGGAAGAGGATCCTCCAAGCGGAATCGACCTTTTCCTCTAATCTGACCTCTTCGAATCCGAAAAGCAACCCATGTAGGGATAGCTAACAGGATTAAAGCAGTAGGAATTCCCAAAATTCGGAGTAATTTATTCTTCGGAGAAATAACCATTTTAAAAGCACCCTGAATAGTTCCTTGGTACAAGAATAAAAAGACGTATAAAGGTACGCTGGGGAACTTTGTTATGGCTTGAGGATCTATTTGGTCTGGACTGGATTTGAGAACTTTTGAAATCGGAACAATCGCATTCTTAACAACCAAACAAGCAGCTTGGCATATCAAAAAGACCATAAAGACTATCAGCATATTTCCAACAACTACACCAGCAGCATCAGAGTTCAAAACAGTTATCTGTGTTGGATTTAGTGGCCAAGGGAGTTTCTTTTCCTTCTCATCACAAGATCCATCAAGCAGCAGTACCAATACTGGTGCTGCTGGTCCAGCAATCAGTCCAACAACACCAGCAGTGGTTGCTATCGTCTTCGCCTGTTCCTCCGAGAACAAGAAGTCTTCATTTAAAATAATTGGTGCAGTAGTATTTAATGTCACAGCTATTGATGAAGTGCTATTGTTCGTTGGAACCGGCGTTGAATTCGCTGATGGAGCATTCGTCCCACCCGCAGGAGCATTCGTCCCGCCCGCTGGAGCATTTGTCCCACCTGCAGGAGCATTTGTCCCACCTGCAGGAGCATTTGTCCCACCTGCAGGAGCATTTGTCCCACCTGCAGGAGCATTTGTCCCACCTGCAGGAGCATTTGTCCCACCTGCAGGAGCATTCGTCCCACCCGCCGGAGACGAAGTCGAAGAGCTACTTGGCTGAATAGTTGGAGACGAAGTTGGAACAGCAGTCGGCACGTTTGTCGGGACATTAGTCGGCGTTGCTGTTGGTACCGCAGTAGGTACCGCAGTAGGAACTGCTGTAGGCACAGCGGTAGGCACAGCGGTAGGAACTGCTGTAGGCACCGCCGTGGGGATAAGAGTCGGTACAGCAGTAGGAACTAAAGTTGGTACCGCAGTCGGAGTATCTGTCGGTATCAGTGTCGGTACCAACGTAGTCGGAAAACATTCTGCCGTACAACAAACACAAGTCACACCAGCCTTCTTACAGGTCTCAACAGTGGGTGCATTGAACGTGTTGTAGTATAGTTTTGCGTTATTATTAGTGTTTACGTAACACCCTAGTGGCCAATTTACAGCAAATTCAGGTAAGAAACTACTTCTAAAAGTCGCAGACGTTGCAAGTGCTCCTGTCACGCAATCAGATTCCGCGACGTTATAAAATCCAGCAATGGTGCAATTATCCAAACTAGTAACCGCGTGGTACTCACATACTGCGCTCACCATTGTTATTGGTAGTAGTTGTATGAGGACTCTCATTTTATTTTGTATTTTTTTTACACACGTTCTATTAATTCAACCTTCACTGGCTGAGCATAGGACGTAGTGCCTAACTGATTGAAAGAGTGAATGGTAATTTGATAAAGAAATAACATAAAAAAAAAAAACAATCAGACTTCTACTACTTTGTCCATCTCCTACTGCTGTTTCGAAAGTAACAATATCACTCGTTTATTAACCATAATGAACAAATCCACCGAGCCAGGAGCATTGAAGAGCTTCGGAGGCGTCAGGCCTACGCACAAAATACAACACGAATTGGGATCACTCTGGTGTTCACCAGGAAACTCTTTTTGAGGTGTTGGTGATATGTATAACAAAATTAATTGTGAAGTAAGAAGAAATAGTAATTGCTACAAAAGTCAGATTAATTTATCTGTTTTTGTTTATTACACAAACCAGTTTGACAAGCAGAAGATTTCTTTTGGTAACTGTAATGCAAGCAAGTTAACTCACAGCCAAATCTCGTTACAACTTTTTTTTTCCTCATTTTCCTTTCTTTGTCTGAATCGAAAAAAAAAAAAAAAAAAAAGAGAATTATCACTGGGAATTTTCATAAAAAAAAGTGTTTTTAAAAACAACCTTGAACTACATTTTTAGATATTTATGCACTAAGAGTACCCTTTGTGGATGGTACACCAGCAGAACTGTCTCTAGTGAGTGCCGTTCGGAGAGCAACAGCTGTTGCTTTGAATGCAGACTCTGCTCTGTGATGATCATTAAATCCTTTTAGAGTATCAACGTGTAGAGTAATACGAGCTTCTCCAGCGAATGATTCAAGAAAGTGAGGAACCATCTCACAGCTAAGTGTCCCAAGCATTTCTCTCTTCAACCCAAGATCTATTGAAGCATGAGGACGACCAGAAATATCTACAACAGCTCTACTAAGAGCTTCATCTAAAGGACAGTACGCGTGACCGTATCTTTGAATTCCGATTGGTTCTCCGACAGCCATTTTAAAAGCCTGACCAAGAGCTAGTCCACAATCTTCAGTTGTGTGGTGATCATCGATATGGAGATCACCTTTACATTTAATTCTTAAATCCATTCTGCTGTGTTTTGTTAATGCTTGAAGCATGTGATCTAAGAATCCAATACCAGTGTCTACATCAGATACTCCTGTTCCGTCGATATCTAGTTCTACGAGAATCGAAGTCTCTTTTGTACTTCTCTCGATTTTTCCTACTCTCTCAGACATTTCTATTAAGCGCTTATTGTGTAAAAAAGACTTGTGTGAATAACATTCCACTATTTTAATAACTACAAAACTACAAAACAGATTTTTTTTTTTTTTTTTTTTTTCATTTCTTTTTTTTTAGTAACCTTCGCAAGACAACAATAGTGTGTTGTTACCGAAATAGAACAGAAATACACAAACAACAAGATTAAGAAGTGGCTGCCTTTAATTTTTTTTTTTTTTTTTTTTTTTTTGGAAGCAAGCACCAGGGGCTAGACAGAAAAGGAATATCTTTCTTTCCTACTTAACTCAATAGCATTAATGACTTAACAATAAAGATCATATTTTTTTTTTTTTTTTTTTGATCATTGTTGAATGTAAAAAAGTTACTGATAAGGACAAGAATATGAGAATGAAAAATATCGAAGACGGCGCAAATAGATTCTTTTTTTTTTGTACCTACAAACCCATTGTTCGGTAGAAAGAGAATTGTGGCAGCGTAACTAACCTATTCCTTTATTAGGATTTTGTACCGGTTGCGCACAAACAAAAATAAAAGTGTGAGTAAGTAAAAAAGTGAAGTTTGCCGATTCTTTTTTTTAAGTGGTGACTTGTCCCCACTAACTCACTCTCACTCCTTTAGAAAACAAACTTTAAATTTAATAGGAGACCAATTCACAAAAATTGTGAATTGGTCTCCTATTCACAATCTTTGTAAATACTCTCTCACTCTTTTAAGACAATAATTCGTACTACTCGACAGTTGTTATAAATTTTATTTTCCCTTTTTAGCTTTTATTTCTTCAATTTCAGTTTCAAACATCCGATGAACCGTAAGTTTTGGAGTTGGTGAATGTCTCAAATCAACAATAATTCCATCCTGAGAAGGACACATAATCAAACAAGCAAACAAATATGTATCAGGACGAGGGGTTGATTTCAGAGGCTCAAGTCGAAGATGGAGTATTGGTAACATAGGAGTTATGAATTCTTCATAAGAAGGAGAGATGTTAACGATTGCTTTACTTACAAGTGGCCAAGACTTGTTGATGTGCCCGTCTTTCCAAATTGCTTCCAAGATTGGTCTATCGTAATGTATTATCTTCTTTGCGATATGGCAAACCTCACCAGTACAGAACATCGTGACTGTTATTTCTTTACCGCTTGCGGTTAGATTGTAGCGTACGAGACATCCTGGTCTCGCTGTTTGATAAAGTATGGTTTTTTCTTCAAGAACTCGATTTATTTTCTTATTATTCGCGACTTCTCGTTCCGGGATTTTTATAATTTCTCCCGTCTCCATGCTGTCGTCTACAAATCTGTCTTGTTTCATTTTGTTTTTTTTGTTTTTTTTCTTGTACCTAGAAAATCGTAGAATATGGTAATGTCCAAGCGTGATTCAACTTCATAAAAATTTAATTTGGAGATCCTTTGCAAATAAAAACATTGTTTGTTCTCAATGAGATTGTGTCTTTGATTTGTTGTTGATACAACAAAACAAAAAAAAAGGGAAGAAAGAAAAAAAATAGATCCCCCACGGCAAATAGTATTACTGCCGTGTAATTAATTCCTCCTAGGTGGAAAAAAAATAAGAGGAAAAAAAAAACAAGGCAAGCTTGAAAAAGCAGCCCACACGAAACATAACGAAAAAGTTTTTGCCGCGGTAAAAAAAAAGGGGAAAAGAAATTGTAAAATGAGTCCTAAGCACTTAGAAAAATACCAACACTCATCTGAAGTATAACTTTCTCGTTGAATGATTTCGCAGAAGTTCACCTTTTACCCTTAAATATTCCTTTTCGGGTAATCATTCAAATTCCCAGACCACACCACTCGTCATCTCAGAGTATTTACGCAACTAAAAGCAACAACTTGTGTCCGTAATTGTAAAACTATGAAATCAGCTCTCTCTGCGAAACCACATCAAAAGATATAATTATAAATTATTACGAGCTTTGAGTGCCCGCAACCGCATGTTTGTCGTTGATTTCCGATACAAGGCGTTCATTTTAAGATTTGTTATAGCCACATTTGATTTAAGGCGACCGTAATAATATCCCAAGATTCCGAAATCTGTTCCACGAAGAAGGTGTTCGATGGCTTTTCTTCGTTTATCGTCTTCCTGGTTTAGAAAGTTGAGAGATTGCTCAACAGACTTTCGAATAGTTGATACGGAATTTGGAAACTTCTCTTCAGCTTCTAAAAAGGAACTTCTATAAAGAACTAAACAAGCTGAGTGTTCAGCAGCTAAAACTGTCTCACGTCGTTGATGAACATGTAAAAGAGCAAGTTCCCCAACACTGTCTCCACTACAAAGAACTTGTGGAGGACCCTCATCGTGTTGGTTAACAATAACGCTACCGCTTGAGATGAAATACATGCTGTCACACCAGTCTCCACGAGCATATACTTCTTCACTCTTATAGAATAATCGAATCTCTAACCTATCCATCAGGAAATGTAAGAAAGAAACGTCTTTTACAACACAAGACAGTAGTGGTACTTTACATAGGGCGACTTCACCAACAAAGTGATCAACGCGGACTTGTAATTCCAAAGGGAGATCAGATAAAACTTCAGAAACAGCTCCGTGTAAACGACTTGATTGATGCTCAAAATAATTATAATGTTTTGCTTCTAAGTATACTTGACGTGGGAAACCTTTGTATCTCAATGCATCTCGTATACAATCGAGATTGTCGTTAAGTCTTCCCTGAGCAGATCCTGCATGACTTCGTATTTGGGTTCCAATAGTGGCTATAATTGTGGCATACATACAGACACCAAGACATGCAACAATTTGTTCAAAAATAGTTTGTTTGTCCGTATGAGGTACGGGAGATCCACGACTCATGCCAGCCATTGCTTTTATCGCGTAGTCACATCCCAGAGTGAATTTGTGAAATACAGTCGTGTCCGCTTCGAAAAAATGAATCAGACTACTATTCCAAGCCAGGGTTGCCTCTTTACCTTCATGAAGATTAAGCGCACACCAAGCTGCTGCAACAAAACAAGTGACGTATGCGAATAAAAAAATACTTCTCCCAACTCGTTCGACGAAACTTGATCCAGTTAGTGTCATCGTTCTCACAAACTTGTCAGTGGTATATATCGAGAGAAGGATACGATTTAAACGAGCGTATGAATTGTAATTCAGAAAAGGTAACCAATAAATAGGAAGCAATGCAATAATATTGTACACAAAATGTCTCGAGAAATACCGTTCACGAATAACTTCTCTACAAACTGTCGTTAATCCTTGCAGCTTTGCTGGACGATAGAAATCAACGAGGAAAAGTTCACTAATTAAAATAATATCGGTAACAGAATCTGTTAACAACCAAGACAACGAACCTTCAACCTGCAAGCTGACCCTGACAAGAGTTGTTATTGTAGCATAGCAATATGTAGTTAGAAGAAAGGGTTGCCAATATTTATCAAACCTCTCAAAGAAACCAATAAACTTATCATCTTTTAACTGTTGTTCCGTCGCATACAAAACGCTATTGTGAATTTCTTTTACATTAATACTGCTTTCAGTGCTTTGAGTGGATTGTCTACCTGTTGTATACCTCTGAGAAACTTGTGATAGTGTTGGACTAAATAGGGTTATTTCTTCGTTATCGAACACAGAAAAGTTTCGAGGACTTAGTAACAACGGTTCAGGTTTAGATAGTTTTCGTTTACGAGGAGAGTCATTTAGTGGTTTACTACTATCACTCATAGTCGCAAGACGATTTCCGTTATTACTCAGTCGTTCCAATGAACTTCTTCTTGGAGACGCAAGAGTTGTTTCCAACACATCTTTGAGTAAAAAAATCTCAGCAAGCCCTCCCTTTACATCATTATCCCTCGCTAAGAGGTCAATTATTTTTCCAATCCTTTTCATTATATTATCATAATCGTCATCTTGGAGTCCTTCGATATTAACAGCGTCGGGTAAACACAGTTGTGGTAATATTTGGACTGCAGAAGTTCCTTCAGTGAGACAAAATTTTACATTGTTCACTTCTTTGCTCTCATCCTCTTCCATACTTGTACGGCTTTTGATGTTACTACATTCTGAAGAGAAAATATATTAACGAGAGATAATGAACACAATAAAACAGTCGATCGTAGGCATTTAGTTTTGCATACTACGTTGAAATTGATCATTTGGTTTGAAATATCCCTTTCCAGTTTAAAGCAATACAATAATGAGATTCAAAAAGTATTTCATTCGAAACACTGCTAGGTCTTTGTTTTAAAGACCGATACGGATTACGAGTAGCAGTCCAGAGATACCAATTAACTTCTTTATTGGAATCATCAGACTGCTTAGTGTCAAGTGAAGCAGCTATATTGTCAATAACCTCTTCGTCTGCATCACATTCAGTTGCAGAATAAGATGTTATAATTACAGGGGTTGTGTTGCTGGTTATTAGGAGTGACTTTACTGCTGGCTTCCAAGAATCGTATCCCCAAATGCCAGCATTGAAGCAAAAAACTGCTGTTGATTTGGGTCTCGGTATTTTAACATAATCTTCATAGGTCGATTTTATGAATACAAATTCACTCTTATCCTCTGCATATGATATTTTCTGTAAATTGGATAGTTCGGTTGGAACGTGCGGTCCTATTAAAATCAGTTTCAGTTCGATTCCCGATGAGGACGTTTTTTCTGTCAGTGTCTTAAAGCATGTTCTCACAGCATCAGTTGTTTTTCCTTCTAATCCATCACAACCGACTAACTCGATTATTATGTTTTTATTTAAATTGATTCCAAGTTTTTGAAAACACCACAAAATTGTGTGGCTACGGCATTCTAGTAAACTGTGGTCAGGGTCCATTCCCTCATCCCATCCTCCCCATGAGTCGTCATCAATAATTACTTCCATCTGTGGCTTCGGCGTTCTAATGAACTGCGATCGTCAGCTACTACTTCCTGTATAGATGATAAATATAAAAATATTTTTTTAAACAAAAAAAAATCCACTAAAATAGTGAATAGAAATTATAGAGAGAGAGAGAGAGTGTGTGTGTGAAGAAATGATGATTTCCCAGTACTGCTTGCATACGTACAAAAACTACAACCCACGACATCTATCGGTTGATTAAAAAAAAAAAAAAAAAGCAATACTAAAAAAAAAAAACCAATTTCACAAAACAAAGAAAGGAAGAAAATACAATAACGCTAGATTTGCATTATATAATTCATACATATGTGGTGTTGTAGAAAAGCTTTTTTTAAAAACTCAAAAAAAAATTAGTAGTTTTTTTCTGATACCTTTCAAGAATGAGGATTTCAGAAATGATATCCTATTAAGAATAACAACAAGTTGAATGCTAATTGTCGATTAAGACAAAAACTACTACTTAGTACATTTTAAATTAAAATACAATACGAGAATACACAAACTACGGATGTTAAAGTCCGATTTCTCACAAAAGCATCATTTCTAAAATAAACTAAATAAACTTCATTAAATAAAAAAAAAAAAGAAATGTCAACTACAATCTCTTATTAAGTGTAAATTTTGGTGACGAAGGATGATGACGAGGTCCAGTTCTTGGTTTTAAACTCAAAGGGTATTCCCCATTCCATTGACGAGGTGTCTGATCTGTTGATCTACTTGCAGAACTACTACCCACAAGAGATGAAAACGATGAATGAAACGTATTAAACGATGACGATGAAGCGTGAAAAGACGTAGAACCAGAAGGATGAATCAAGATCTTATCACCAGAAAATGACACCGAAGCAGATTTCATTGAAGCAATTAGCTGCATCAATTGTTCTCTATATACCAACGGTACTGATGGGGTTTTCATGTCTTCTTCTTTTAAGAAATCTAAATCACTCAAACTTTCAATTCCTAAATACTTCAGTCTTTTAAGTACTGCATTTGCTCCTTTACCAATTCTGTCGACCATCAGTTTCTGGAGTTGTTGCCATTCTGAATTCGCTCTCACAGAATCAATCGACTCTGTGAGCGGTAACATTCTAAGAGCCAATCCTTTCTCAAGTCGTGTCTCTGATACAAAAGATGTGCTAACAGCAGGGTTTACTCTGGTCATTTTGTTATTGTTTTTTTGTTAAAGATGATAACTGTTTTTTTTTTTTTTTTTTTTTTTTGAAAAAATTTAAGATTTAATGAAAAAAACAAGAACATTCAAAATCAACGATTCCTTTTTTTTTTTTTTTTTTCTTTTTTTTTTTAACATAAGTCAAAAAAAAAAAAAAAAAAAAAAAAACGTAACTTTATAGTGTAAGTGATACGTCGATAAAAAAAATATTACGACGTAAACAAAACTAATACTATCGATCAGACCATGATAATGGTTTAACTGATTATTAAATTAACAGAAAAAGACTTAAGAGATATAAGTAATCACTACGAACCAGATAAGAAGTGAACGATAGCAATATGCCCTTTGTGTTGTGCTAGATCTAATGCGGTGGCATTTGTACGATCTCGGATTGCAAGATTGGATGTCATTGCGAACTTACTTATTAGCAAGATTCCATCCTCAGTATGCTCAAATGCCGGGTTAATAGCAGCATAGTGAACTGGTGTCATCCCTGACGAGTCTTGAATATCTGTGTCAGCACTACGAGACAATAATGTATCCATGATGCACAGTGACCTCGATATAGCTGCGATATGAAGAGCTGTGCGACCTTCACTGTCAGTTGCGTCAATCGGAATTCCCCAAACCGTTAAAAGAGGAACAACAAAATGCCTCATTGAATCAGATGTAGTAACCACATGCAATGGGGTATACTCAGTTGAAAACGGTTCAGGAAATTGTAATACAACTCCATTAACGACAGGACTAGCACCGCATAAGACTAGACAAATAATCCTTTTTAAATAAACAGAAGCTTCAACAGAATTTGCTGACGTCCAGTGTCTTCTTAAAGCACTGTCAAGAATGCTTCTCGATGCTCCAAGTGAAAGAAGCCTATTAGAGCATTCCCATCCGAATTGAGTTTGTAGTAGTGGTTGGTTTATATTTGTTATTTCTTCAAGTCCCCATGATAGATCCGAAGTGTAATCAGATTCATGTCTTGCTGACTTTGCTGAACATAATCGTTTTAGTAATCCAAATAATTGAATTTGTAATTCCATTGAGTTTTTATCTTCTCCCTCCTCATCATCTTGTACTGGTGATGGATCAATTAGAAAACTACTACTCTGGACTCCCAGGTGCATTAGTATCTCTCTAATGCGGAGTTCTAGTGTTTCCAACGGTGATAGCTGTTTTGCTTCAAAATGAGCACCAGGTTCTGAAGAGAGTGCAGTACAGGCCCAAACAGAAGAAATATCAACTGCGACACGTTTGATTCTAGCACACCGAGATACTTCACTAATGTCTTTGTATTCACTTGGATGAAATGTGAAGATGGTGTTGGTGTTGGTGGTACTGGAATGTTCATTTCGTGATCGAGAAGGTGTTCCAGAAGCACACGGATCATTAGCAGACATAGTGTTATCCCAACAAACAAGCGATGGTACTAAAAACTCTTGTAATCGAAAGGTAGCTCCAGGTCGAACCTTTCCAGGTAAGTGCAACAAACTACTGTCTGATGTACAAAACCCAAACCTATTAATCGAATTCTCTTTTGGAACATCAAAATGAGATGCCAACACTCCTGACAATGTAGCGATATACGCAGCTAGTTGTGGAAACACCCAACCTCCAAGTTCAAATGCTGCTTCAACTTTAACGAAAGCACCGTGTGATGATACGTACCAGTTCTCACCTTTGTATATTATTTCATTTCCAGTTTCTGAATCTTGAAGGGGACAGAGGTATGAATCAGTACCCTTAACAGAGTTATAAAAAGAATTGCAATCTGTTGTTGAGTAAACGACTGTTTCAGACATGTGAAAGACTGAAGCCGTTGAAATAGTAACACCTGAAGTGTATTCACGGAGTGTCTGACTTACAATGTCTTGAATCTGATACTTATGAGGATTTGTTATTCTCCACATTGGATGTACTTCATGTGCAGCATTATCTAATATGTGAGGTCGCTCACCAGACAGTGATAGCGTAAAATTAGAATCACCAAATGAAAGCTTCTGGAGAGATAAAGCATGCTCCATCTCCCAAGGTAACAGGTCACACTCAGGTATTAATTGTTGTAAGGTATCACAAATATTTTTATTATCCTCTGATTCAATTAATGAGTGAAGCCGTACTACTAAATGCGGATCATATTTTCGAGGATTCGAACGAGATTTACAAACCTCAATAATTTCTCTCAGAGGTGGATGTGAATCGGCTAACGGAAAACACGACCAGTTTGCGAAATCATGTTTCTCTGTACAAGCAGTTCCCCAAATATATTCCAGTATCCCAGGAGGAATCGAATTTACTGCAATTTCACTACTCGGATCAGTTGTGAGCCACAAAACAGCATCACTAGAAAACGGATTATTTTCATCTATAAAACACGACTCAGAGTTACTTGATTGCGCTTCATATCGACAGTATCGAGTACCCCGTTCACTCCTGAATGTTTCAATATTTGTTTCCGTTATTCCCGTTTCTTGAATGGCTTCATGAAATCCAGATCTTATGACTATTTCCTCACCTGTTGTTTTATTTAAATGCTCGATTTCTAATGAGTTATATTGAGACACAACATTCCAGACAGCTCTATTGTCATTATAGACTCCCCATACTACTGGATGTAAGATTGTGTATGTAAATGGATAGATTAGGTATTTTGATGCTTCGCTGTCGCGAGTTTCTGATGATGCAAATCGAAGCTTTAATATGCAGAGCATGTCTGAAATCATTTTTTTTATTTGATTTTGAGACCAAAACTGTTCTATAGGACTTGACCACTCAGATAGTTGTTGTAGTACGTTGCGAGTATTTGCAACTGTCGATTCAGAGGTAATTGGAATGTGAATAAGGGTTTTAATATCAATATCTATTTCTGATAATGAAATCTGATTAGCGTCAACCCACGAACTGATATCTGATACAGTTTGTTCTTTATTATTATTATTATTATTATTATCAACTTTTAACAATTGAGTTAATAATTTATTAACTGCCCCATAGCGGCCATTGTCATCAATCATTCTTGATATCACAGTCGTTAAATCTGTCTCCAAAGAACATGAAACTGACATGTTGTGTCCCGTTCTTGCTCTGCTTTTTTTTCGACCTCTCACTCCTTCGACAGGTCTCTTAACGAGACTTCCTTCCATGAAGTCACCAAATGGAGATACCATTTCAGGTATTTGCTTTTCAACAGGTAACACTACTCTGTTGTACTTTGAATGAGTACTGAACTGAGGAGATGGTATCGGAACCCATGATGTTGTATGTTTATCAACGAGTGCTGCGTGTGCTGATAATTGTGTTTTTCCTGACTGATCAATAATTCGAAGTATTGCGTGATTTGAGTTACCCGACGTATCAGTGAAGATAGTCACTCCAGGTCCTTCTGTTAGTGGCCAGTGTGAGATAAACTGATCTGATGATAGTATTCTTACATCACTTATCAGTCCTTTGTAACAATCTTTTATTTTACCTCTATCATTGTGAGCCCCAATTGCTAAAAAATCGGTTAATTTATAATTCTCAGTTACAGGATTCGAATTAACAAAAACTGGATGATTAAGTCTTTGACTCGACTGCACCTCCTCAAGTGTTACTTCGACATCATTAATTGCAACTGAAAAACCGGATTCTTTAGTGTATGTGCAGTCAATAAAATGCCAACGACCATCACATAAATCGCCATTGTAGGTAGCGGATTCAGTTGATCCGCATGCGTCTTTTATACTAATGAATATGGAACCAGGGGATGGTTGGTTTCCATCGGTGTTTACTTGAATTTTATAATGAGAATGTTTCTTTAGAGAATCTGTAACACCAAGTAAGGTTGCAATGTCCTTCGTAGATCTGGAACACATCCAAAGACTAACTCGAATATTATAAAAGTTTTCTGAGCTCAAAGAAAGTGTTCCTCCCGATAGGTATTCGTTCCCAACGAATTCAAGTACTGTCGGTGGCGGATCAAAACCATTTCCCCATGTAGTATTCCGTCCTATGCTAGGAGCATTTTTGTCAACTTTGTTGGAGATAGAGTCTCCCACCCCTTCATCACAGGCGTATCTCGCCATCAGCCGTGATCCACCCCATACTCTTATTTCAGCCAGATTCCCAACAAATCCATTATTTAAGTTAGCGCCCTTCAACCATGGAAGTGGTAGTGAACAACCAAAAACTGCAAACTCTTTTCCACGAGTGTTCTTCGATCTCACTACAGGCTGTGTTGGAGCTAATGTTACTATTTGTTTTACTCCATTAAAATAAAGTTCCAGAGACGGATTCCATCTTGCTTTTATTAAATGCCACATTCCATTGCAGACAGAGGTTGGGTTTGAGGATGCGATGAGGCCACAGCTTCCTTTGTCAGCGTCCTCTTCGAGGATGAGAGAGATCACACCATCGTTTACTTCTATTGCACAACGAGCTACTTCCATTTGAGAATCGAATATCATCATCTTATGATCAGTTGAGGTGGTTCTAATCCAGAAATCAACAACTAAGTTTGACATACTACGTTCTAGTGCTTCTTCATCAGGCATCTCAATAGTACTCGTTTTACCATCGAATGCAATGCAGTTGTCTGTGGCTCGTGAATTCCGACTCTTTAAATGTTTTGGACTTATCACTGATGGTCTCTTCTGCGACCTTCCTACTCCACTGGGTGGTATTGGTCTTCGGGGTAGGCATTCAATATCTACGGATCTCGGAGATGAACATTTTGCTAACAACTCCTCGATACGACTCTCCATTACTTGAGCAACCTCACTGAGGTTTCTATTGCGCTGCATCATCTTGTGACTCTGCCTTCTCGTGAAAGTTCCATGTCGCTCCATAAAGTAACCTGTTGAATGAATATACGCCATCTGAACACAGAAACTGAATTCACAATAAGCATTGCTTCCCCGTAGTAATCATCTTGTGATCAGACTGTATAAAGATACCAAACAAGTTTTAAACAACTTACACAATACAATTCAGTCCTTCACTACGAACTACCTGAAAAGGAAGATCATTAGTGGTAATGCTAAAGCCAGTGAAACCAGCCGGCTGGGTAAGTGGAAAATCACAATCACATAAACGCGTTGGCGTTATGAAGTTGGAACATAACAATAATAAATATATCAAAAGGTCAACTCACGATAATCGATTCAATGTGTCTATCTTCATGGTTATTATATTCCATAAGCTGAAGACAGTCGCTTTGATCTTGGAGGAAGTTTTGGAACAAGTGGTTGCTCTACTGGAGTTGAGACTGACGGGAATATGAAAACACTTCCTTCATTTGATACGTCTGTTTCAGAAGGGCTACTTGTTACTTGTGGTACTTGCTTTTGTTTTATCGTTTTATCTGTCTCAGCTATGCTTTGACGGCTACGACTCTCTTTATCCTTATCAAACTGTACCCTGTTACGACCAGCAGCTAACGGAGGCATACTATTTCCGGTTTTATGTACTCCAAGAGCTTTCTTACGCTGTCTGTCTACAACCTCAGCAGCAGTTGGCTTATCTTTTTTCTTTTCTGTTCGAGGTGGTGGTGCTTCTGAGAGAGCAATGACTGACCGTCTTGGAGGAGGTTCAATTTTAACTTTTTTTGTCTTCGAATGAGAGGTTGCTATTTTATCTTCGTACATTACGTCTTCTACTTGAGGACAGTGAATAGTAAGTTCCTTACCGTCAGATCTGATTGACACTTCACTATTATCATAGTTAAGTAATTCTGTGACTTTATAAGTTTTCGTACTGGTCATGTTTGTACCTCCGATGTTTAGAGCTCGCCTCTCTGACCGTCGAAGTTCAGGTTTTTGAGGAACACCATGCTTATACCAAACATGTTCTTCTTCTCTCTTCGCTAAAGGTATAATTGTGTATTTAGGACCTTTTGCTTTTACGAATGATCTGTTCCTTGCCATTGGTACGCTCCATGATTCTTTTCTTTTTGTTTTCATTACTGCCATAACTTTGCTTACTTTTCCTTTAAGACCTCTACCCAAAAGTCCACCAATAGCAGTTTTTAAACTTTGGTTAATTTCATTATCAGGTAACGGTAATGGAGTTATAGATAGCGTTCCTGACCGGACATGTTCTGCTGCGGTTGGGGAAAGCACTTCTACCGGTGATTTGATTCTTGGACTTCTCTTACCCCTTCTAATACATTGAAGCATTTCCTTCATCGTCATGTTTCCATCTTCTACTCCTCCGTACATGATACGAATAAGTCTTGAGGGAGGACACTTCTCTTTTCCTGCAAGGAATTGTTCCTCTTCTTTCTCAACACTGCAGTCACTCATAGTAGAGACACTGCACTGAGACTTGCTCCGAACTCGATGACGTGCAATCTGTTTTTTTTTTTTAGATTTATAAAAAATAATAATAATCACGGTTGTCCCGTTGACTCACATATTACAAAAAAGAAAAGAGACCACATTAAGCCCATAGGGCGCTACAACTAGGCTAATAATATAAAGGGCAAACTGTAGCGTTTACTACACAAAACGGGGCATTTATTAAAAAATCCCAGCTGTTCTTTTCGCTTTCGGTTCTGTCGCCGATAATTCACAGCGACGCTTGCTATTTGTTAGGCGCACTGCGCTGTACGCTGTATATTTCCGTTGGGATAGAGCAGAGGGATACCCTTCTTTTTTCTAATGCAGAGATACGGCTTCACAACAGGAGTCAAGGTATAATCGGGAATCAGGTCTCTAATTTCCTCAGTTTCAGAAGGTTCTGTCAGCCATGTCCCCACACGATGAAGGTGCTAATGCACCATAGATCGGCCGAAATTTTATCTGAATATCAGGAATCTAAGGTCAGGCATGTCACAGTTGAACCATGTCCACTCTGAAAAAAAAAAAACACGACGGTCCAAAAAACAACCAGAATACTCTCGTGCCGACTTACCTCATCCAGGATCGACACGATAATAACGCAATACATACATCACTTTCTGTTGTGGAGGTAGAGGAGTTGTCGTCATTCGCTTCTTTGGAAGCTTCTGCGGCAGCTGTTTCAAAACTGTTTTCTAAGAATTTTCTCTCCGTTCTGATTTGTTCATTCTTAAGGAACGTGAGAACTGGTAGCCTCAATCTATTCTTTTTATCTCTTTCTTTATCGGTGGTTTGTTCTTTTCTTGTTATGCTGTTGTGTCGTTGGATTGCTCTTTTCACCATAGGCGGTGGAACGTTTGGAAAATATGACTGAATCAGTTCGTAAAGAGAGAGCTTTCCGTCTTTGTCGCGATCTAAGCTGCCAAACGATTTCGGATCTAAAATGATACCGTTGGACATTTGAAGTGTTTTCATGTTGCTGCTTTTTAGAATTTGTTTAAGTTCATGAACGTTGATGAAGTGTTTTCCTCTAAAGCAGTCAACGAATGCCAGGACATCTGATGAGGGTACGAAATCAGCTTTATAACGTTCGATAATTGATAAAGAAACGTTAGGGAATAGAACTACCAATAATTCCCAAAACGTTGCCCTGTAATGCTGAGGTTCCATTTGACATCTGTAAGCTGATTCAACGAACTGATCAACAGTTAATTTCATATTACCGAGGCATTCATTTGCAGAAAGAAGTTGTCGGAGTGATAGCATGTCAACAGAATTTTGTGTCAAAGAGTCAAACGAGAGATTAAAATATTTTGAGTCTCTCGCAAGATACCTCATTGTTGTACTTTGACCGAAGGAACCTTTTAATGTGAGAAGTTGTTCGTCGGGTATTTCTGATACGAAGTATCTTTTTATATCCCATCGTGAAACAGAACAAAAAACCTCCCTCATCAAATCCTGAAGTGATACGTATCCAGTGTTACCGCCACCTCTATCCATTGCTTCAAGAATTCTCTCATCGAGTCGTATTCCTGATATGGATGATCCGTGAATTGCTTCTTTTTTCATGTATCCTTTCAACCCTTCTGGACATATCTTATTCCAATCTCTCTCAAATTTATGAAACACATCAACTGGAATCCAATTTACAGTTTTACAATTCGCAATGTAGTCCATTTTAGAGATTTGTTGTGTCAGTCCATATTTATGATTTTTCTTTTTTTTTTTTTTTTTTTTTCTTGGATGAGTGTCTTTTTAATTTAAATAAATTATTAAAATAAAGTAAGTGGAAAGAGAGTGAAAAAAAAAATAGAGAAAATGATATAATAAATGATCATTTCTCTCACTGGATTTTTTTTTTTTTATATTTCTTTCACAGGTTTTTTACTACTGAAGCATTTTTTTTTGTGTTGAGGCTGTACAGCTTTAACAACAAAAAAAAAAAAAAAAAAAAAAAAAAAAAATACAATATGAAGTGTAAATATTATAAAAACAACAACATGAGACGTTGACTATTTGAGAGACTGTGAATGACGAGGACGAGGTCGATCACAACTCTTCTTCGGTGGTACAGGTTGCTGAATCTCCATTGCCGTTGCTGACAATGCAGAAATACTCAAAACAGAACTCTGTTGTTCATGTTTGCAACACTTATCGATGTAAGTGTCAAGGCGCCGTAGAAATTCAGAGTGAGAAACCGCTGCTAATATTTTTTTTCTTCTGAGTACAGAACTTTTCAACATTCGAGTACAGCCACAACTATATCCCCACAAACATTTTAGTACGCTTCTTGGAAATATTCTGTTCCGGAAACTGTGAATTGCAAATAATCTGAACTTTTGGCAATTTTTACATCGACCAGCAGGCCAGGTATGCCTATCTCCAAGATTAAAAGGTATTGATATCGGAGCGAGTCCCCATCTCAGAGTTTCAATTAGATCAAAAAGAGGTTTACAATACTTTAAATATTGATCAGGTCGCAGTCTTGGTGGTATGATGTGACCAATTAGGATCCCAGAGTCTCCAATTTCGATGCATAGTTTTCGTCCTCGAAGTGTGGGTGGGGTTTTTTCGAATGCCAAACCTGAATCGATCGAACAAAACAAAGTACAACATAACCCTTCGAGGGGTGTCACAAAAGTCTTAACGCTCTCACCAATCTTTGATAGCAGAAATACGTTTTTAGAATGACAAACCTCAACGGTTGAAAGTGACAGTAAGTCAGATCCAGGCATCTGAACGTAAACATTTCCTTTATAGTTATTTCGAGCATAGGTAGTGTATTTAGCAAGAGACGCAGTCCACGATTGTCTTAATTTCTTTTTTTCAATTTGGGACAGCGGGAATCCAGCAAGCCTAATATCTAAAGTAGACGACGAGATCTTATTCAAAACACGGTGGCTGTTCATTGTGCTAAATATAACGTTTCTTCCAGCATAACCTGTTAGTTTTCCATTGTGATATGTGAGTTGTGAGATTCGTTTTTTGTGATTCATTAAGTTACCATCAATGTACCACAATAAGTTTCCTTTTTTAATTCTGAATGTGTGCAGTCTATCTTTTTCATCAAGTATGTAGTATCCTTTTTTTATTTTTAAATTTTCTCTTGGTGAAGAAGGTGGCATGTATGTTAAAAAACAGATCCTGTGAGAGAAAAGTAATTACTAAGAACAGACTCATCAGGCTCACACAATACAAAATATTTCTCATGAAGAATCAACGCAATGAACGTTCCAAGTTTTTTTACCATCTTTTCCTTTCCAATACATCGACATAAAACCAAATGGATTGTGTAACGCTGCTTTCTGCGACATCGGATTCGTAGCACAGCATTGTCCCCTAGAAAGGTAGTAAACGCCTCTATAGTCCACACATGCCTGTTTTTCTTTCTTGAAATATATATGAAATTCTCTCACCCCCTAATGGGATAAATAACACACCTCGCTACCATGTCCAACCATGATTGAATTGTGGTGCGGATCGTGTAGGTGAGCTCTCATATTTGCCATCGATGCTGGATCTACAGCAGGCATCTTTCAGTCTGTAGTGTAAGTGACTGTTGAGGGGGTGAAACTTTGACAATGTAAAAACAGTAACAACTTTAGGGTATTAAAAACAAAATTAATATCAAGTACTTGACTGAAAAATATTTGTTGTTGTTAATCAAAGAAAAATTACGCTTAGAAAAAAGAAAACATAAAAGGGAAAACTATATTTTTTTTTTGTCTTATCGACCAGAAGACGTTGTCGAATATCTGTAGTGTAAGTTACTGTTGAAGGGGGAAAATAATAATAAAAAATATAAAGTTGGTGATTTATTTATTACATTAAGTAACATTGTTTTATAAATATATAATTTTTTTTTTTTTTTTTTTTTTTTTATGTAATGGTTGAAATTTTTTTTGGAGATATGTATTCCAAAAACTTCACACAAAAATAACAAAAAATCCTTTTAATTCATTATTTAAATCATAAAAAAAAAAAAAAAGAAAAAAAAATAAAGCTACACAACTTTTGAGACAAAAATTCAGTTATAATTGAATTCAGGGTAAAATAGTAGACCGAGAGAAGAATACTCCTTTCTCAGCTGTCATATTGTTTTTTCTAAAAACCCCACCCCCCCCCCCGATAGTTTATTTGAAGCACGGTGATTCATGTCTAATTTGTTGCGAGTTAACCTGATTTATTTATCCAAGTTCCATCAACGAAACCATCACGTAATAAAATACCGGGTGGACGTAATTAAATAAAATGATTTTTTGCTGTATATAACACAATACGTCTATCGAAAACTATTTTTACATTTAATAAAATAACACTCTCGACTTATCTTTTTGAGTGAAATTGTCGGGGGAATAAAAAAAAAAAAAAAAAAAAAAAAAAAAAAAAAAAAAAATCAACTCAGATAACACCATACTCTCTGTTACTATTGCGCCAGTTTGTTAGCGAATCCAACGAGCCACAAAAAGTTTTGTTGTAGCTCTTCGGGACCTAATAAAAGGAACGGTTTGAACATTAAAATTGTATTTAAAAAAAAAAAGAAGGGGGGAAAAAAAAATGCAACTTAACCCTTACACCACCGGAGCTGATATATCAGTCTGAAAAAAAAATTTTTTTTTGCTAAGTGAAAATTTTGCATTTCTGAGTACAACGATTTCACGGGAGAGGTATTATTGAGATGTCTTTTATGTTCCTTACGTGTTGCGCCGCAATAGTTTTTATTAAATGGTAAATTTTCCATTTGCTAAAGCTGGCCAAAATCAACTTGGGAAATATGTCGGTCCACAGTTCTGATGAGGATGCAACAGTATTTGTTAATCCATCGTCGGTGTGCTCCGATTCGTCACTTGACGAAGTATCTGACTCCAAATGGGGAGGGGAGGTAACAAGGGTTACCAAGAATAAAAACGCGTTTCCAAGAAATGTTAAAGATTAGAGTTGCACGCAAGTCGGAGCTGCAGGTTTTTGAGTTTTTCTTCGGATAGTCAGTTTTCCAGCTGATGAAGAAAAACTCTGAGGTCTATGCCTCACAGAGGGGAAGAAAATTTAAAACCAGTACGCAGGAGCGAAGGGCCTTTGTTGGCACAACACTACTGACGCGCCTCCCAATAAAATCTAACCTGGGGGATTCCTGGGGTTTGAATGACATGCTGTTGACCCCCCTGTTGTTCTTTCCGCAAGTGTTTTCACGTAATCGCTTTGCCGAAATACTGAGGAACTTACACTTCTCTGCGATATTACCTGCTCCCGAGCATGAGGATCCGAAGTGGAGACGTGTATTTTGAATTCCTTTATCCTGATGCGACGTGGGCATGGTGGAATTTGGACGGATAGTAGTGAATCTGGCTGGAGAAGCAAGAGATTCTTATCCTTCAAATTGGCTTTGTTTTGGGCAGCTTATAGGTACATTTAAACGTACCAGAGCGGCACCAACACTATTAATAACACCATCAGTACCGCCTTCTCCACAATCAGTATCAATCCCTGATCGCCTCAAGCCAGCTTTGGGACACTACCCCGGAAAGATGGAAAAGGCTCGTCAGTGTGCAGTTCGCGCAAAGCGCGCACAATCACTAGATTACTGTGAGCGATGCAACCAAGCGCTTTGTGCTTACCCATATTTCAAAAGGTATCACATTCTCCAAAACTACAAAATTCCTTGTGATGTTCCTAAACCGCCAACTTCCCAAAAATCCAGTATGCCAGGCTGGTGGGGTAAAGAGGTGGAAGTTTATAGATCCAGCCCAACACGGTCTGATCTAAGTAGCTGCACTGTTACTAATGAAGTTCCATGATCTGGGATCGATGTTATTTGTATTTTTCGAGCTTATCAACCCCGATGCGGTAATCCTCCTGTGTGTCTGAACCTGCTGTGCCATGATGCGGGTTGTTTGTGTATTTTCCGCGACCACAGAGGGCTTTTACAAGCTCAAAAACAGGGAAAAAATCTGATTTTTCGATTTAATATCGGCCGTGATTTGGCATTCTCTTTACTTGGGCTCCCTCTGACATGATGTTGCGCAGAAACATCATCCCTTTCAAAATACGGGAAGGGAATAACATGCAGCTGCTATGAATGGAAACCGTTGAGTACGTTATTGCGACACTGCCGACTTTGTTAGTTCTGCTGAATGTGCAACAACGCACCAAGGTACGCACCGTTAGGTGTGTGGGTGACAGGTGCTATTGACCCGTAGGAGTAGTTGTGTCCGGTTTGGTACATAGGTTTTCTGGGGGGGTACCTTTTCTCTTTTTGAAAAAACAGTAAAATTTTGGACCCGTTGTTTTGGGGGTTCTTACGGTGGTGTAAGGGTTAAAGAGATAACATAGTGAAAACATTAAATAAATTGTTCTGCCGTTCCGAATTCACACTAAAAGTTTTCCTATGACATAATCTTATATTACTTGATTCTTTTTTTTTTTAGCACTCATCATTAAGAACTACAAAGCACCAGTTAAGTAGATGCTCAAAGAAAGGATGTGAGCAAACCCAAAACTGATGTCTGCGGAATGTTCCGCTGGGGAGGTCTGGGGTAACCCACACCAAGATCACAATTATTTTTATAGTTTCGGCTCGATGAAAAGGAACAGAAATATAAAACAAAAATCTTTGAGATTAGCCTTATACTTCGTTGAACGCAGACAGAATTCCCTCAAACGAGAAAATAAATCATGGTTCCTTCTCCGACTACGTCGGTACAAAAAAAAAAAAAAAAACACTTTCTCTAAATGAACTTGGTTCCCCGGCGTTAGAATGACAAACAGAAGAGTGTTCAAAAGAAATTAAACAAACAACTATCCTCAAGCGGAAGACTGCTTGAATAGCAAAGACCAAAGCCACCGCATACGCGAATTCACTGACGACGTCAATTCGTCACATAACTACAACAACACCCACACTCTGTGAGGGACATTAATAGTACGAAAAAAATGATATGCAGAAAAGGGGGGGAATATAGAAAAGAAAGAAAAAAAAACACTTCCCAATATAAACAAACCATAACTGAACCAACAACTGAAATAAAAGGAGAAAAAAGAAAAACAGTGGCTATCACCAGCTGAAGCGGAATCTCTCTCTTTTGATCGACAGAAACAGTGCCTTTTTGTTCGTTGAATTGAAAAAGGAAAATAGGTATCGCGTGCTCTCTGTTATTTCGAGAAGAGGTTCAAAGCTACATTTAAAAAAGAATTAAAAAATAATTGGATATTCCCAATTAATTTAAAATTTGCTTTTGTTTTGCACACGGAAAAAACCCATAATCAAATCAAACCTGTGAGAGAGGAAGTATTTGTCACTCACACATTCAACGTGAATACAACCAGGTGAAGTATTCTTTAAACTCTAAAAATCGTAACCAAAGGAGATGAGGATAACTAAATATAACAAACAGGTTAGAAGGAAATTAAAACCAAAAAAACCAATACAAACAAACCACCGTGTGAGTAAATTATATAAAAGATACTTCGTTCGTAAAAGGTGGGTATAAAATCACGATGATATAAGCTTCTTATTCTTAGGCCTAGTAATTGGGTTGTAGTGTTCAGCATGAGGAGTTGCACAGAATGAAAGCCAGAGAGGTTCTTGATCTCCAGATGCTGGTCGTCGAGGACGAATCTGATGGCACTTTTCTGACAATGTTATAACATGAAATAATAATCCACAAGAATCCGCTGCTGCCTGAAGGGTAACATGGTCTCCCCAAGTATCTTGACGTGACATATCCTTGAGGTATACCTTATATTCTTCGTCAACGAAAGGAGAATACTGATCTGGATTATTTTTCAGATGTTTTACAATTAGGGATCTGACTTCCCTGTGACGAGAGTCATCCCCGTGGAGGTGCCATGCGATAGATCTAAATAAACAATTACCATCAGCCTTTACTGGATGTTCAATAAAACCAAATTTCTTTAGTTGTAAATCGAGAGCATCACGTTCCGTGTTGAGAGATTTCGCACGAGGACTACCCAAGGGAGGACCACGAGGGCTAACTACATCAGCGAGTAGAATCGGATCGCTTGCAGGACGCTTAACAGCAGCTCTAGGTGCAGGTTGTATAGTTGTTTGTAGTTGAGGAGGTGGGACTGGATGCATCTTCGGTGATACTGTTCCAGGTGTTTGAATAACTCTCCGCTGCTGCTGTCCGTTCGTGTAACTTCCAGTCCCATAGCTGCCTGCCGAGTTGTACGCTGCAGAACTGTTGTAAGGAGTCGTTTTCGCGGAACCAACCGCTTCAGCAGAATTGATCCTCTGTCTTGCGTCTTGCACGCAAAGCACCAGTCCATTTATTGCCATTTTAATAATCGTGTTCACGCGTCTTATCGTTTCTTGATAAAGCGGTTCACGCTCATTTACAACGCTACATATTGGTACAATAGATCCTTTCGCTTCAATTATCACTTCTCCATTTGATGTTCTGAGATAAGGTGAGCGAAGCTCCCGGAATGAAATTCCGTTTTTAGTCGAATGGATCTTCCACGTTGATATGTCAACCTTGATACCGTAGTTGTCACTACCGTATCTCCAAGATACTTTAGTTAAGTCCCTTAGTAGGGATATAAGTTCATCGCTTACCTCACTGTCGTGAAGCCTTTTTGTGCTTATGCTGTTTAATTTAGCATTTTTTGTTATACTTGCTTCCACTCTGAGAGTAACTGTTACCTCACCTTCGAACTCTGTTACGTCGGTAACGACTCCAGCTCCATATAATTTTTCACTTCCATCTCGTAGATACCTAACAATTCTAGGAACCTCTGATTGGTGATCGAAACCAGAATTTCTTAAATCTGTTCGTGAAATCCAAAGTTTTACGACATCGTGTCTATTCATTACCTGCTGTTATTAAAAAAAAAAAAAAAAAAACACAATCTTTTTTGTTTTTATACCCTTTTTTTTTTTATATAAAAGAATGTAGTGATGCTTCAACTCTCATATTTTTATGACATCTGAAGGTGGGAAGATAAGTTGAGAAATTCAAAAAGACTTAAAACAAAACTATTTTTTTTTTTTTCCTAGTAATTGGAACAGTAGAACATAACGACAGTTTTAAGCAAAAGAAAAGGAAAGAAAGGAAAGAGAAGAAAAAAAAATGAATATAAAAATTAAAAAAAAAAACCACGATAAAGAAAGAAGAAGGAAAAAGGAGGAGAAAAAAAAAGAAGAAAAAAAAACAAAAAGCCTTTTTTTTTTTTTTTTTTTTTTTTTTTTTTGTCTACTTTTAGTTAAGAGACGAATAACTTGATTGGAGCCGAACACGAAGCAAACGCCAGATTCCGTCTTCCAAAAAACTGAACAAACAGAAAAAGACACGGCTCTTGCATGCTTCACCAACATTGGCTGAAAGGTATAAGATACGAGAATAGTTCCTCACGGCGTTACGTTGTCGTAAACGTTTACTGCTAATGTAGCAAAGGAAGTGTTTCGCAACAGGAAAGAAACCCCCTTCTATGTTAAGTTGTTAAGGCATTTGAAACATAAAGATTATATAAAAAAAAGGAATCCTACCTGCGTGTCTTACAGATTGCAAATCTGTGCATCTCCGAATAGGTTCAAAAGAGTTCTCGAAAATGATCTCTTCATTCGAACAGAATATCACTGCTCTTTGATACGTGGATTATTTTCCTTTCCAAAAAGGTCAGTTGTTTTCGTTTCGTAGGTTCTTGCTTTTTTTTTTTTGGGAAAACCTCTAATTCCACGTAAATGTTACTGAAATGTCCGATCTCAACATGAAAGTTTCCGAAACGGACAGCTCCACACAAAAAAGTTTCCGAAATGGACAGCTCCACACAAAATAGTTTCCGAAATGGACAGCTCCACACACGAAAGTTTCCGAAATGGACAGCAAAAAAAAAATTTTTTTTTTGTTGGCGAAATGAATTTTTTTTTTTTTTTTTCTCCGTTGCCTGCACCCAAAAAAACTTTTCGCTAGTGAACAACTTTTTTTTTCCCGTATAAAATTGCTATGGTAGGTAGTTTCATTTTCGCTGTTCAGTAAACGGAAAGGTTTTTCTTTCGCTATTCACTGAAAGTGATATTCGGATTTTTCGCTGTTCGGTAAGAAAACAAGGTTTTTCTTCGTTCCCAAATACACCGGGATGGCCGAGATGGGTTGGTTCTCAATGAGGGAAGGAGTAATTTAAGGTAAAGCAAGTGCTGTAATTACAACTAATACGTGCAGGGCCTGAATCAACCTCTTAGTACTCCTTCAACAGGTGACATAATAATATATACTAGTAGCTCGCTAATCAAGTGAAAGTCAGTAGCGGAGTAGTTCGGCTGATTGAATCTTTAGAAAAGTGTTCCGTGGGCTACTTTCACAGAAACTCCGAAAGGACAGTACTGTGTGGCTCAGTGAGGTGATCTCAGACTTGAGAACACTAAATGGTTTCGCCACTCCACAGCTATTCATGTCAAGCCCTAGGCCGCTGATCATGTATACTTGGTTTTTGCGCTCTCATACCTCATCTTGGTTGGTACGACGTGTAGCGGAGACTTGTCTCTGCGTAGGTGACCCGGCCCTGCACACATACCGAGCTGTATCACTCTTCTAAAGATTCATGATGTTGGATTTCTCTTGTCTCCTGTCTGACGCTTGTGATGCACCTCTAGTATTTTAATACACTCTGAACTCTCATGGTTGTATGGGCTGACAAGTCGGGACAAGTGTCTCTACCCGAAATTCGTCCATCCCTATACCTGGCCCTGCACACATACCGAGCTATGCCGATCCAGGGGCGCAGTCAGGCCTAGCCCCAGGTCACACAGGTTCGGTGTATTTCACTCATCTCGTCGGATGGCCTTGCCTTACGTAGGAAAAAATATTTTTTTGGGAGAAAAAAAAATCCCCATGACTTTGGGCGACCCCGAAATGCACTGGCAGTAAGCTATAAAAAAAAAAAAAACAGCTGTCCATTTCGGAAACTTTCGTGTGTGGAGCTGTCCATTTCGGAAACTATTTTGTGTGGAGCTGTCCATTTCGGAAACTTTTTTGTGTGGAGCTGTCCATTTCGGAAACTTTCATGTTGAGATCGGACATTTCAGAAACTTTTTTGTGGAATTATAGTTTTTCCCTTTTTTTTTTTTTTTTTTTTTTTTTTCTTGAGTTCTGTATCTCTCGCATTCGAAACAAACTAATCTCATTTGATTCACTTCTCACAAATCACTTCCATAGAGTGATCGTTCAGCTACTATTTTTTATTTTTATTTCATTTTTTTTTCGGACGAAAAAAAAAAAAAAATAAGAATAGAAGACGGGTTCCCAATCGGTGGAACACCTCACGGCACTGAAGAGATGCCGAAGTCGAAAGTTAAAAAAAAAAAAGGAGGGGAAAGCGAAGTTGGAGGGTGACAATAAATTACTACAAGCGGTTCACACACAAATAAGTTCACATAAAATAAAAATAAAAAAAATTTAAAAATTAAAAAAAGAAAGTTGGAGGGGAATTGTTTGTGCACGATGCCAAAAAGAAACTACAAAAAAAATAAAAAAAATAAGCATCAATAAGAGAAGCCCATCTACCGGTCTTGTTGGCAACATTCTCGCCTTTACAAACTTGCTATGGATACTTAATTTCCGATTTGTTGTTTTTTTGTTTTTTTTCCCTCTTTTCTTCTTTGGCTAATGCAACGAATTAGTTCTTTTCACACACAGGGGGGCAAAAAAAAAGAAAAAAAAATTGGAGAATTGAGAAAATGTGGCGAGTGCTGGACTTTCAGCAAGCGTTTTAACAAAAAAGAATCGTTCACCAGAAAAGGTATGGGTGATGCTACAACCACGCAGAAAGAAAATCGGGGTGAAGAACGGTGGGAAAAATAATAGTGGGGGAATAAGGGAAACGGTAAGAAAAAAAATAAAAAACTATCTTGGGAGGGGTCTATGTATTTATGTGCGTTGCTACCTGCTGGACCCCTTTGGGATCTCACCAGAGAATAAGCAAGCAAAGAAGTGTCTAACTACTAACTACTAATAATGAAACGGGAAACAGAATTTTTATAAAAATAAAGGGGAGAAATACCTAACAGGACAGCTCAAACGGACTCTTTTCCTTTCATAGTCTGCCTGTCTACTCACATATGATACGATTCCTATTCATACCAGTGAGCAATTTCAGAGCAACAGAACACGTCTTGCCAGACACACGCCACTGTAAGTAACTTCCTCACTATGAGACTGTCCTGTAACCTTCTTCTTTTTTTTTTTTTTTTTTTTTTTTTTTTGATTCTAATTCCCTCCTATTGGGTGACGAATCGCACAGGAATTTTTTTTTATGCACTAATAATTAATTATTATTATCTCCAAAAAAAAAATAAAAAAAACAGAAATAGCAAAATGAAATTATGACAATTGTAGAGAGTGCACTCCGTCAGTAATTTAAGTTCCTTTGCTGCTGACTATTTTTTATTTGTTGAACACAAAAACAACAAAATGACTATTTTGTACTGGCAATGACGCATTTATGCACAAAGGGAACAGGAAAAAGAAAATTGGATCAACTAAGCATAAAAGGCTAGCAACAACACCACGAAATAATTGTAATCTCTTTCATCAGAAATTATTATTATTATTTTTTTTTTTTTGCAAGTGAATGGAAAATTTCGCAGTATGGCCTATGATAATTTCTAAGAGAAAAAAAACCCCCCGAAGACTGGCACTTACACACGGCCATTCGAATGGGCGCAGCAAAGAGTCGGAAAGTAAAACAAACTTTTACTGTGAGATCGTACTTTTTTTTTTTTTTCTTCTTTTTTTTCCATTATTGAATACTTAGCAGTTGTTTTGATCAGTAGTAGTTTACTATTATTATTTTCTTTTTTAACAAAAAAAAGAAGAAAAAGACTAAGGAATGCCATTACATTACGAATACACTGTCTCTGGTCTCTGTCCAGCAACAGTTTTTACTACCGACTGAACAACAACAACAAAAATAAAATAAAAAAAAATAACGAAAGCACGTTAGCTGGTAGTGGGTCTGCTAAAGCTGACAACTTAATAAATCGCTTATTTTTTTTTTTTTTTTTTTTTTTTCTGATACTTATTGCTACAGGACTGTTGGGAGAAGGAAAAAAAAAAGGAATCTCCCATAGAGATTAATATGTGTAGCATTACCAGTCAGATGGTCGGCTGTGTTACCTTAGTTGACCCGAACACGTTTTACCACGCATTATTTTAAAAAAAAAAAGGTCAAAAAAAAAGTATCATAATGCGCGTCAATACACAATAGATAAACACACGAAGGAAGGAAGGTTTTCTTTTTTTTTTTTTTTTTTTTTTTTGAAGGGGGTTTGATAAGCACATTAAAAATAATGCGCATATATAAGGTAAGGTTGTATCTTTTTTTTTGTGCCTACAAAACCTATTGTTCGGTTGAAAGAGAATTGGGGTGACGTAACTTAACCCGTTCCTTTCGAACAAAACAAAACAAAAGTGTTGAGTAAAAAAAAGTTTTATAAAAAAAAAAAAAAATGAAGTTGACTGAATTTTCTTTTTAAATTAAATCTAAACTGCGTTGTTTTCGCTTTATAAAATTTAAAAAAAAAGAAAAAAAAGAAAAAAAAGAAGAAACACTAAATTATAGATGCTATCGGACAATGTCCGATCGCTACAGTTGGTGTTTTACATTCCACAAAAAAGACTGATCTTCGCTATAAAATAAGCGGAAGAAGAACAAGTAATTTGCCGGACACGTCAAAAAAGAAATCTTTGTTCTTTTCTTCATAGTTTTAGGTCGTTTTTTTTTTTTTTTTTTTTTTTGGTTTTTCATAGTATTTCAAATCCCGTATTAAAAAAAAAATAATAAAACAAAAAACTTTTCTCGAAAAGTTGGTTGAGTTCACTGGTCGTATCCGCTGTCATTTTGGGTAGTGGTTGAATAGTCGTAGTATCCATCCATTCTCTCTTGACTGTGATCGTTGTATCCGTTGTTGTAATCACGTCTGTACCCACCTTGTTGTTGATAGGCCACTACACCTGGAGATTCATAATTGTTTGGTGTGTGGATATGTTGATTGTAATGGTCATAGTGATGATGGTGCTGCTGTTGTTCCATCGCATGAGGTCTGTGTTTCTCTCTTCTTCGTCTTCCTTCTGGTCTATGAGGTCTGTATCCTCCAGCTCTTTCACCCATGTCTCCTGTTACTTGTTCATAACATCTGTCACAGAATCCCTTTCCTTCAAATGCTACTTTTGTTTTTGTCAGCAAGTCTTGACACTGCCAACATCTCTCACCTACTGCAATATCCCTCGTCTTTCCCATATAAGGGTTATGTCTATGAGGAGCATAGTCACGGTCTTTCTTGCTGCTGCTACCGCAGTTACCCATTTTATGGTGGTAGTGTTTCCTGTGTGATACGAATATAAAAAATTAACAATAACATTATAGAGCTATGCCTAGCGTGTGATACCAAAGTCATCACACTGCTCTAGTAATAATCATTTGTAAGACACATAATGATGTTATAACTACCGCAAACAACATACGAGGAGCAAAAATCTCCCAAATCATCAAGTGTTTTCGATGAATAGATACAGATAGCAGTATCCCAGTTTGATGAATGAAAAAACAAGCAAACCAAGAAGCAGGACGGGGATATGGAAGGCAAAAAGAACTGAAAGTATTCAGACCGACCAAAGCAACCCCTTGCAAGGTATGATGCAAAACTGAGAATCCAACAAAAGCAGCACCAACATCAATACCAGAAAGTGTTGTCTGATGTCCACTATTAAAAAAAGTACCCCAAGAAAGTAGATATAAAATAACTCCTTTTAAATTAGAATCATGTTGGAACTCATTTACAACTTTTACAATAAAAAAATGACCAAGCCATACAGGAGTCGTTCTCAATCCAACTATCATTATAAAAAAATATTTAAATTTTACACTTTCGAATCTCCTATCAAAAACACCAATCACAAAAGTTAATATCAGTAAAATAATGTAACCCAAATCATGATAAAATTTATCAATGAGAAATATTTTTAAAACAGCTGTAATTGATAAGAGCAATACGAGGATGATGTTGTTTAGAAGGTCGACGAATTCTCTCATTTTTCTTTTTTCAATATAATAACAAACAGTCGAATAGATGAAACAAGGAAAACAAATAATAACAATCATTTCTCTCATTGATAACACATCATGAATTGATACAGAATCAGATTGCTGAAGGACATGAGTTCCAAAGACTCTAACCGATCTGCCTGGAACAAACCATTTTGACGTGACTAAGACTACCATAGATAAAGCAATAAGCATCTTACCCATTGGATCATTTTGTTTTAAAAAACAAAATAAAAGAGTGCTTTGAAGAAGATACAAAACAACAGCTTCTTCTCTAATAATATAACTATTTGAGAGAAGAGAGATAGAGTGAATCACAACTGGAATCATATGTACAGGAAGGGTATACCCATCTTTAAAAGAAGTCCATATAGCGATAAGCGCACACCAAACAACAGCAATATACATTAAGGTGGGGTTCATTTCAGCCCATGCAGAGCGAGCATCGTTAGACATCCGTAATATTATTCTCTTAAGTAAATCCTTAATTACGTTTATTTCTTTTTTCAAACTGTTGATTGTGATTTTACTGTTTTTTGATTTCCATGTTTTTGATATTTTTTCAACTTTTTTCGTTAAAAATTCCATCTCATCTCTGTAATGAACAATCTCAACACCTTGCCCAAGCAATCCATTATATACCTGCCACATGTTGACAACCAGATTTTCTATATAGCTAATCATAGTAGTGGTTGATTCAAGTGAAGGAGTACTCGACAAGAAGTATATTTGTTCATTTAAACATCCAACATTAACATACGGAATAGGTATTGATAACAAACATGACAGAGTTGTCGTTAAATCTATTTGCTGAATATCATCAGAAGGAGGCATCGAAATTGAATTCGGATTTCTAATAACTTCAATTGCTGATGTTACTTCTAACTCTGTTCCTCCCCCATGTTCTCCACCATCAGTCATGCCATGGTCTCCGAATATCAATATAATGTTATCGCTATTTGAGAGCTTAGCTGTAATATTATTTATATTGTCGTTTGCTTCTACTATTTTACGTCTCATTTCGGGATGATTTTTTCCATAACGGTGACCTGCATGGTCAATTCCTAGGAAGTGTAATATCGTCAAATCATGAATTAATTTATTATTTTGAATTACCAAATCAAGATGATTCATGATACCGTTATCAACAGTGTCCAAATCATGAACATTAAACGACGGGAAAACACGAAAGGTAGTCCAAAGATGTTTTGGATACAATGCTAGCCACGTGTCGTCACCCATAACTGCTGTTGTCAGTCCGTTTATATTTGATTGCTTGAGAATATTGTCTTCCGTGATACTGTCTGAATCAAAAGCTCTACCCACTTCCATAAACGCAGGTATTCCTCCTGTTCCGATTGCCTTCAGTCGTTGAGCCGTAGCTGTTGGACTTTCAGATAATAATTTTGATGTTTTTCCTTTCATCGATTCGATCCCATCTTCGCCATCCTCAGTAGTCATATCGTATCGTAACGCATCGATTATTATGATGAGTGTTGGGATTCTATCTCGATCGGTGAATTTCGCAACACCCTCCGAATCACATTGCTCTCTCGGAAGGATAAATCCTTTGAAGAAAACAATAACAATCAACAGTTGTACAACAACAACTGCTGCAACCTTCATTCTCAAAACTCTATTTCATTGTTGTAAGCAGTAAGATTAAAGTCTGTTAATAATAATGTAATTGGCTAAGCTACTGTTAAAGGTTTGCTTTTTTGTTGTCGTCGTTTTTTTTTTTTTTTTTTTCCCCTTTCTTCTTTTTTTACTTTCTTTTTTGCACTCATAAAGCCTTAAAGGGGAAGAAAAAAAAAAGAAAGAAAAAAGATCAGACGACAGCTAACTAATTATATAATAATATGAATTATTTATTACCACAAAAAAAATAAAAATAAAAAAAGATAAACACAACAACGAAGTTATTGCTGCAACGAGAAACTACTTTTGACTTTTTGACATTATTTACTAACACAGAAAGTAATTTGTCAGCAAAAAAAAAAAACAATCAATAAAGTCAGGGGGGGTGAAGAGAAAAAAAAGAAAAAAAGGAGGGTTGAAAAAAAAAATCTAGTTAATTGGAAGGAAATACAAAAAGAACAATTTTAGCGGTGGCTTAATGAGCCAGTCCGAAATGTTTCTTTAAAAAAAAAAAAAAAAAAATACTAGCCACAGTCAGCTGAAGTTACTCAGTGATAGTTTTGATACCAGTAATTAAACTTTAGAAGATCAGCATGAATATCTAAACGTAGTACGCCCACATATAAAACAAAATGAATGCTTGCGGTGTCACATACACTACAACGCATGTATAATTTGACAACAGAACAGATTCTATGGGGAATAAAGGGAACTACGGACACAAATACTACGAAACAACATTCAGAAAATAGCATTTGATGGCTACCTATGGATGGATGCTATACAGAAAAGACTACTCATCGTTCTTATGCCTCAATAGATCAGTACATGAGGAAGCTCTACCAACATAATGATCAAACAGAAGGCTCAGTAATCTAATGACTAACTGATGAAAAGGTGAGGGTCATTGTCGTACAAAAAAGCTTTTCTTTTAAGAAAAAAGAAGAAAAAGAGAGAAAAAAAAAGAACTGCTAAACAACAGTTTAAAAGGTAGTTAACAATAGGCAATCGGTACATATAAAACATAAAATGGAACACTACCCCGATGTGAATCTGACGCATCTGGTACAGTGAACAGTCTCATGCAGAAGATGGTTCTTCAAAGACTTCCCTCGGTTGATGTGACTGAGTCCATTCTCTGAAGTTAGAGACCATGTTCTGATTGTTAATTTTATTTTTATATAATTCATCATAAAACAAACTAACTAACTAACTAACTAACTAACATACATATAAAAAGACTTGCCATACCTTAATAACAGAACGCATCTCATCACATTTTTCTATGGAGTATTTTGGCTCATTATATAACATTGAGGATACAGGTAGTTCATCTACAGTTGAAGGGGATAACATCTTCAATGCTTGGTGGGAAGTTGCTCTTGCTGCAGGATGAGCAGCAAGAAGAGAGCATATCACGTCAAGTTCGTTGGAGGAAACGTCTTCTTGATCTCCTAAGGATTTTTCCAGTAGTTGTTTTCGGCTTTTTTCCAGTTTTAGTTTTTTGAATTCTCCGTGGATTTTCCCTTCAGGAATCAGTTCTTTTCCTGTTATAAGTTCGCACAGTATTAATCCTATCGCAAAGTTGTCAGCTTCGATACGATAACCAGACCCTTTACCAACAAGAGTTTCAGGAGGTAGGTATCCCTCAGTCATGCACTCCTTTGCAGGAGTTAATGGAGGACCATATTCAAATGCATTTTGAGGTTTACGAAGGGATCCAAGATCGATAATACAACCGTCTTGGTAGTCTTCACTGAGGACTACATTACCTGGTTTTAAATCTCTGTGTACAATACCAAATGAATGTAAATGTCTCACAGCAGAGAGAACGTAATTACTAATTTGTTTTCTGACATTTGATGATAGTTTAGGAACCGTACATGATTTTGATGTTCCGTGATATAACTTTTCTAAGTGGGTTTGTAAAGAGAAATCATATCGTGGTAGTACTAAGAACAGACCGTCATTCGCATACCAACAGTCCAGTAGCTTTATTATATTATCATGCGGAGCACATGTCGTGAAGAATACCAAATTAAACAATTCCCTAATTCCAGATTCCAATTTTACATCGTCAATACAACGAATTTGTTTTACTACTATCTGTTTATCGTTTTCATCTACGCAACTGACGACTGATCCGAACGTTCCGGAGTCTAAAAAAGCGATTTCTCTATATGTCTCTGGTACAGATACGGTTATCTTTTCACCCTTATTATCCTTTACTGTTATATCTTTTAAGTGTCTTGGTCTCCATTGAAGCCAATGTAATTTTTTTCTCACTTCACAAAGTCTTTTTGTCGAATTCTCTGCCATTGGAGTGTTCGGTTCCCGCTCACTGAGTCCACGCTTTGCACGAACTTGGGTCATTTTTTTTTTTTTTTTTTTTTAAATATAAGCAACTTAAAAAAGTTAAGTAGTTTAACAATTGATATAAAAATAAAAAAAAACAATTCCTTTTTTTTTTTCATGATCATATCCTTAACAAAACGTAACAGCAAATTACAGGTGTACAATTTCATTGTTTATGAGAATGCTTGCACTTTTTTTCTTCGTTCTTTTCTATTATATCTCTTTTTTTTTTTATATATATAAGAAATTTTTTTTTTTTTTTAATTTATTAATTCAAACAAGTGAGGGTGATTAATAATATTTAACATTTCAAGTTTAATAAAAATGAGAAGATTAAAAAAATAATAATAATTTGTCTCTAGGGATAGGAATACAGGATATATATTTTTAAAAAAAAATTAAAAAAAAGAAAGAATAAGAATATTTCACAAAAGTGAAAAACTAAACCTTTGCCGGAGCAAGCCACGGTCCTCCAATGAGGAGTTGCTGATCGTTAGATTGCTGAGGAGGGAGATTGCTGCCGATTCGATTTCCGCATTGTCTACATTCCCAACCGACTACTTCAGAACCACACTGCGAACAGTGAGTTGAGAAGTTAAGAGACGTAACGTTAGCTACTTTTATTGTCGGGTCTTGCGACCATCCAAATCCAGACCAGCCTTCCCATTCTGATACTTGCAATGGATGACTTCCTTTATGAGGACCACGTGATCTAATCCAACCTCTGTTCATGTCTTCAGTTCCTGGAACATCAGTAATCATCCAATTATGGACATCACTGGTGCTGTATAAAACACATTTTCGAGATTTTTTCCAAACTGGCCATCCGTTTCTAGTCCCCGAAGCAACATAACAACCAGACAGATTCGGTAATGCTGGACAATAAAACCATAATTGTTCTGTGCTGGTTGCTGTTGGATAACGTGCTGCAAGACGCTGCGGAGATGATGGGTCTGAAGTCACGAGAGCTGAAGATTGAACCGCTGCGGGTGCAGTCAAAAAGTTCGACTCGTAACTATGTTGGAGAGGTGATTTTAATATAATTGGCGGAGGAGGAAGTGTTGTTTGAAAATTCCTATTCTGATACCTCGGAGAAGGAGACGGTGAAGGTGATCCACTCACAGTCCAAGCTTCCTTAGCGTTAACATCAATGCCTTTCTCTGATCGACCAACTCTTCTAACTGATTCTCTTACCATTTGACCAAGTTCTCTATTTTGATATTGAGTTGTTATTGATTGCTGTCCATCTTCAGCTGTTGCTGCTATTTGATACTTTCCTTTAACACTTTGAAATAACTTATGAAAGTATACTCGTAGCATTAATGTGTCTGAAGTATCTCTAAAAGTTCCAATTAAGAAATCACGTGCAGCAACAGGTAGTCTAACAGCCCATTTGTGTTGTACTTTAGTGTTTGAAGTAAAGCGAAGAAGACGATAGTAATAACTTCGTAAAAGATGATCACCAACTTCTCGTAGCATTCCAGAGACAGCAGCAGATTGCAGTTGTTGAGGAGCTAAGTCATCGTGTTTTACAACAGTCATTGTTGTTGGTGATAGATCACTGTGTTCATCAACTTGTGACAACCACTGAAACACTTCACTCGGTAGGTTTGCTTTCACATGAGGATCAGAAGTAACTATAAAAGTTCCTTCTTGTACACCAATCATTCCTGATGTTGTTATTTTCCAAATACCTTCACCTTCAGTGTACATCACTCCATCATTTATATCAGAGTGCCAAGTCAACAATGTAGGAGGAATTGATGCAGTGGAAGACAATCGATAAACACCTTCAATTAAAGGATGCTCAGGACAGGTTACGAGATATGATTGGGGTGCTGCTTTTTTCAGTGACTCCGCAAGTAGTTCCTCAAGTTCTTCATTTCGTTGGTTAACATGATCAAAAGCAACACCCGCTGAACCTGATGTTGATATTCCCTCTACAGTACTGTAAGAAGGTACCCAGGATCCGCTTAGAACGTCTGCAACTTTCCAACCATTCTGTTCTTGAGGAAGTGTATTATGATGTGGTGTACTTGATCTCATCACTCCTGAACTTGTTCCTCTTGGTTTGTCTGTTACTACCCAGTAACCTTTGAGACTTTTCAAGTAGTTGTTGCCACTTTTCCACATTGGTTTTCCTTCACAAACTCCACAAATAGAGTAAACGCCATTCAAATCACCCAGCACGTCGCATGTTACGAGAAGTTGCTCTCCCAGTAGTCGTTTCCCGCGTGCCATCTGTTCGAACAGCTGCCGACCTGCTGCCCTGTCTGAACGAATTCTGTCGGCTTCTGATTGCGGGGTATCATCCTGCTTTCGGCGTTCATTTAATTCACATCGAAGTCGCGTGAGTTCAGAACGTTGTAAGGCGACTAGACGAGCGAGTTCAGACTGCGAGGTTGGGATACTCGAATCAGGTGAAATCACTTGAAGAGCTGGAGTTAATGGAACTTGAGGATTATTCACAACAGGTGATGGAGAAGTATAAGGAACAACAACTGACGGTGCTACCACCGGAGGAGCAGCAACTACTGGAGGTGCTACTACCGGAGGAGGAATAGGAGTCGGCACCGGAACAGCTGCCGCAGGAACTGGAACTGGTGTAGGCGACGCTGCCACTGAAGGAGGAGCAGGTGAAGGAGTTTCTGGAGGAGGCGGTTGTGGTGTTTCTTCTTGCCTAGGCGGTTCAGCAACAGCTGGTGTTGGTTTCGGTGCTTCCGCGGCTGGCTCTGGAGGGGGGCTCGCCTCAGCCCTACTAGCTTGTTTCTTGACAACACATATCAAAGCCATATTCTTAAATCCTAAATCACCAGGAGATGAATTCACATCAATCGGATCACCAGGTTCGAAGTCCGGCAGCTTGACGGCATTTCGATGAAGTTCAACATCACTAAAAGAAGTAACACCAAGAGCAGAAGCAATCTCTGAACCAGACTTAATGATGGGTTGGTGACGATCAACAGAAAGCATAACTGAAGGAGCAGCGCGGCCTTCTTGACAAGGCCACGACTCTCCAACAAATCCAAACTTGGTAACTTCTTCAGGTTCTGAAGGCGGCGGTGGTGGTGGTGGTGGTGAAGCAGCAGGCTCAGGTGCTGCCGCTGGTTTCTCTTCAGCAGTCTTCGTAACAACTATAATCCCTTGTTTTCCAAAACCAACATCAGTAGGAGAAGACGACATCTCAATATCATCAGCTGCTTCGTAATCAGGCAGCCTGGCAGCGTTCCTACTGAGTGTTATTCCTTTTAGACTATCAAGTCCTAGTGCTTCACTAATTTCCTTAGCTGACTTCTCAAACGACTCATCTTTTGGAATAGTTAGTACTGTCCCAGGAATAGCCTTACCCTCACGACATGGCCAATCCTTCCCAACGAAACCTATTCGAATCGTCTCACCCATTTTAGTGATTCTTTTATAAGCATACTGACTTAAACAGAAAAGATTGTACAAGTCTTTGACAAATATTAATATTACAGAATGAGTAAGAATTGCGTATTTGATGAGACACCTGACTTGAAGATAAGAATTTAGAATCTAAATATTTCTGTTTAAAGCAATAACAAAACGGGAAAAAAAAAAAAAAAAAGGAATGAAAAAAAAAAAGAACAAAAAAAAAAAAAAAAATGGGAATAATATTTTTAGTTATTTTGCATAGGGAAATTAAAAGAGGTATAGAAAGAATGGAAAAAAAGGGAAACGAAGGGGGAAAAAAAAAACAGAGTAACAGAATAACGGCAAGTCACTCACTAAGAATACAGATCCACACCAGTCAACGTATACCCAAAGAACTACTCTGAACCTAGTAGTAGTAAATCAAGCTTTTTTTTTTTTTTTTTTTCCCCCTTGTTCCCAAAAAGAAAAACAAAGAATTTCGGAACTGAGCCCAAAACACAAGGGAGAAGAAAGAGAAAGAGAAAGAGAAACAAAAAAAAAATGAAAGATATAGAGAATAAAAACAGTGGTAGCGATACACTAAAAGCAAACAGTGTACTTTCAACGCACCTCAGGTAAAGCAAAATAGATACAAGTAAAAATATGAATGTAAAAAATAAAAAATAAAAACATATCAGACAACGTGTCTGAAGGTTATTAATGTAATTAATAAAGCAACAACGATGTGCATGCTATTGTGTTTGAAATGTAAAAAAAAACAAAAAGAAAAACCATTCAGATAGCCTTATATTTCGTTGAACGCAGACAGCACAGGGGAAAATAAATCATGACCACAAGAAATAATGGCTTTCAATCTGAATAGTTTCTTCTCCGACTACGTCGGTACAAAAAAAAAACAAAAAAACAAAAAAAAAAGTGCTCATTAGTTTTTAAAGCAAACTCGGCGTGTACAATCAGCCAGCAAATTGAATCGGAAATAATGCTGCAGCTCAGTGTCAAGAAAAACCTAACCCAGGAGTCCTGAGTCACTGTGAACCAGTGACCCGTGTTAAACAAACGGGTAAAAAAAAATTTTAAAAACACGATATGCGCAAAGAAAAGCATTGCTAAATTGAGTAGGCCCCGTGAACTTCGTATCTCTGCCTTTTATCTTAAGTCGGTAAGAGAATCTGTGAGCGGCTATGGTAAATTAATATTTTGAAAAAGTCTTTAAAGACAAAAAAAAGAGAAAAAAAACAAGATTCTGTTCAGCCTACGCAGGGCCGTATGGACATACAACAATATACTTCCCTCGGATAAAGAACTTCACTTGTCACTACTTCGCGTCGCAACAATAGCAGTTCCAACAGTCAACAACACTTTCGTTTTTTTTTATTTTTTTTTTATATTTTTAATTAAACCGTCCCGTCTTGCATGTGAGAAGAGATTACAACTCACAAACGAGGTATTTTCACAGTCAAAATTAAAAAAAAAAAATTCTCAAAAAAAAAAAAAAAAAGATAGTAATATTGGAGAAACAACTAACTATGCTGCGGCTCTTCGCAGAAAGACACAAAGAATGTCCACATATCGTGTGGGATGATGAGCTAAACAAGACCTGTCTGCTTCACGTGCCAATAACAAAATAACGTATCCCCCATAGCAGTGAGCTACGTTGGGTTGCCATTTCAATCCGACCAACCAGTCAGCGTGTGTTTATTATTGTTATTATTTTTGTCTATTAGACAAAAAAAAAATAACAACAGCAGGTTGGTAGATTCTTCCAGTTTTATTTATTTATTTATTATTTTTTTTAAAATTCTGAAAATCTGCAAGACACTAACAAAAAATTCAACCTTCCCTATCAATAAAAAGAGAATGGTAGCGCTGTCTCCTTTTTTACAACGATTGATGAGCTGCTACCGACTGATATTAATAAATACCTACAGTACAGATTCCGTAGACACAATTAATAATAACAATAATAATGAGGCAAGAAGTATATAATTAACAGAAGAGAACAAGGAGAACCAAATAGCGCGCTTCAGTGAGACACGTATTTGGGTAAAAGCCAAAGGACATGATATTATACAAGGATCAGGGAACAATTTGGATATTGTCGCCGTCGAATGGTTAAAAAAAAAAATGACCTGCGTACACTTCAGGAGATATCACGTTCTGTTTTATAATTTTTTTTTTCCTTTAGTTATCACATCAGTATAAGAAAACAACAACAATATAATAAAAAATAAAAAATTAATAATAATAACAATAATAATCGGAAGGGGAAGATAAAAAGTACTCTATCGTAGAGATCAAGGCCAAGGAGAAATTTTTTTTTTTTTTTTTTTTTTTTTCGAGTGTGTCCACAACACAAATTCAATGTTTACTAACTGCACAGCCTCTATGAGGTTAGAGACCGAGAAGTGTGACTACAGCATAAACAAACGCGCTAGGAATAACATATCACATTTTCGTTTATAGAAACACAGGACGACAAACCCCCACTGTGGAGGCAGACATGCAGTATTGTTGTAAACATTGGCATCTTGCTTAACATCACTCTGCTTGAGAGGATTTTTCTTTTCTTTCTTTTTTTTTTTTTTTCTACAACTTTCTTGTAGAGTGGAAGGAAATAATTCTTCTTCCCCATTTTTCCCCCTTCATGTATTTTTTTATTTTATTTTTCCGTTTTTGGTCTTCATAACCAAAAAGGAGCTGTCAAAGGGGTGCTTGTTTGCGCCTACCAATCAAGAAAGGATTCAAATGTTTATTTATGGACTGTCCTAATAGAGATCAAGAGAGTATTTGTGAGAGGTTAGAGACTTCCGTCAGCCCCGCAATGGAGGATTTGAACACTGTATAACAAAAAGGGAAAAAAACAATATCACATTAATAAAAGATAGCAATCCCAACCTGCTATCACAAAACGGAAACCCAAAAGGGCTACATCCGCATTGCTATGACCAAAGCAAGGTTGGAAGGGTTGCTTTTTTTTTTTTTTTTTTTTTTTTTTGGTGTGAAACTTGTCTGAGGTCAAGGAGTTCCCTTCAATTCTCTGGTTTAATAATTCTTTTTTTCTTTTTCCCCTTAACATCATCAGTCAGTGAACGAACTCACAGTCACACGATTCACTGAGCTACTACAAAATCAGGAATCTTCCGTATGTCGCAAGTTTTTTTTTCAATATATCAAAAACAAAGTAAATCAGCCCTTACATAAGCAGATTCCAAAGATATTTCCACAAAAATCTATTGTTTAATGGAAGGTGCTGAATTCCTTTTTTAAAAAACCTTGTTTCTTAGTAGGAGAAAGAACACGAAACAAATGAAGGCACCTATCTCTTTGTGAGAACGAATGCTCGTTCAAAAGTTGGGTTTTTCTCTCCCTTTTCAACTAGGCGAATGATATCGACACCAGAAGGGGGAAAAAAAAAAAAAAAAAAAAAAACTATTATTATTCTTCACATTCCATACAGGGATCAAGAGGTCGTCTTCCCCATTCGAAACTTAAGTCATGCAACACTTAAAACAGAATACGGGGCGTTGCTTTCTTACAGAATTGGTTTTAAGAAGCAACAAGTATCTGTCGCTTAAGGGAGGTGATAGTTTGACAATGTAGAAAACAAATAATAAAACTTTTAAAATACTCAAAATAAAAGAGATAAGAAGAGTTAGGAGGAAAAACATTTCTGATACAATAAAAAAAAAAAAAAAAAAAAAAATGGAGCAGATTGCAGGGTGACCTGAGAAAGGTACTACCTAACCAGACAAGGAAATTGCCTGCCAACCAACACAACTGTAATTTGAAAAAAAAAAAAATCAAAAGCATAGAAAAGAGGCTAGCGAACATGAATTTCTTTTTTTGACAAAAAAAAAAAAACGAAAAAATGAAATCCAAACTTATAATATAATATAACAAAAAAAAACTTAAATAGTTGCAGCACAGAGACAGGTTAACGCCCCACAACTTTAAAAAAAAAAAAAAGTCACATAATCTCACGGTTTTGTAATCTTTGGCGTTTTCGCATCCTTGCGAAATTGTAAAAAGAAAATAAAAAGATAAAGAAAAATTAACAGTATGACGTAATCAAGGGTTATAGCACAATAATATTAGAAAGTGGAGAGGGGAAAATTTCTTCATAAAAAAAAAAAATAAAAAAAAGCGTGTATAGAAAAAAAAGAGGGTAAAAAAAAAAAAAAAAGGTGAACCTTTTTTTTTTCCCCCCCCCTTCTTTTTTTTTTTTTTTTTTTCTCTAGATAAGGAATAATAAAACAATAATTGAAAAAAAAAAAAAAGCGATCGCGTTTTCTGGTAATGCCCCAATCAGAAACAGTTGGACAACAGAGGGTACGGATAGCCAGTTAACGTACTGTTACCGTATTAGTGCTTTTGTTCATTTTTTTGGTTCTTTTTTTACACAAACAACGACTTAGAAATTCTTGGCAGCGTCCTAGAACGAAAAAAGAAAAAAACAAAGCCCCCCTCTTTTTTTTTTTTTTTTTTTCTTTTTTTTTTCCTTTTTTTTTTTATTGACATTCAGATTAGCCGTAAATATTTGTCAATCGCAGACAGTAATACTGACGCACGGGGTAAAATACACAACAATGATATAATAGATAACGGATCTTTACTCTGGTTTTGTCAGTGCAAAAACAAAAACAAAAACAAAAAAAAAAGGCAGAAACCTGGCGCGCCCAAGAAAATAAGTCCTTCTCTATGTTCCCTTTTTTGTAAACGTATATTAATTAACATAAAAGAACGATTCGGGTTCAAAGAAGCTCGCCTCCATACACGATGAAAGACTGGGCCCCCATAAGACACACAAATCCCTCTCCCTCTTTTTTTTTTAAAAAAAGATTGACAATTTTTTTAAACCGCATAAAATAAACTAACAGTAACACGAACAAAAAAAAAAAAAAAAAAAAAAAAAAAAAAACCAAAGGCAGCACTACACCACCACGCAATATGAATGTGTGTGTGTGTTGTGTAACTGTGGTAGGTGAAGTCCTCTGGATAGCATGAGCTGCTGTAACCTAGGCGTTTTAACTTGCGCTAAATCTAGAATTTTAGTATGAGTTACGAATTATGTGTAATTGTCAAAGCGCATTCCAAACTTCAACAAAAGGCAAGTATTACTCTCCCTTTTCAAGGGATAATGGTTACATATGTTTTTTAAACAGCAAAAGTACCGCAAAATAAAAAAACAAAAAACCTTAGTATGAGCCGTATAGTATTTTATGTTTCGAAACCTTATCACTAGTGTTAAGAGTTACAGAATCGGTAGTTAATAAGTATGTTACATAGGCGCGAGATGCTAAGTCTTGTACTTGGGTAGTTGGTTTAATAATGTAAGGCTCAAACACATCTTTCTTAATAAGAACAGTGTTATCAGGAATAACAAGAATCATACTAATTCCTGGTGTTGTCCAAATTGGAAGAGCAGGGTTAAGAGATAAGATTTTACCATTTCCATCTACGGACAGAAGTTCATGTCCCAGACTGTGTGATATTTTCTCTTTAATGTCATTTACTGATTCATAATTTGAAATTTTAACTTCGAATGATTCTTCTTTCAACATTACACTCTTTCCTCTCCTGCCAGGGATTGCGTTCCATTTCATTACTTCAATTCTAACTTCTTTCATTTCCGGTGACATACCGTGAAAGTCACTACACACACCCCTTACGTTACCAAACGCCGAAGGTTCGACAAAAGCCATAATGCTACTCCATAGTTCCTTTGGTACAGCGTTCATTTGTGGCTGAAGTGGTTTTTTTTTTCTTCTTTTTTTTAAAAAAGCTGTGAGGGAGAGAATTAAAATAATTTCAATATAAGACGCAGTGAATTTTGATGAAGTATATATTGTGCATTCAATTTTCTCTGATGACATGTTGGAGAGGAAGTAATTTGATTGCTGCAAGGGGGGAAAAAAAGAATTATGAATAAAAAGAACTTTTCACAAATCTTCTCAACGAAAAACCAGATAACGACCGAAAAAGAAATAATCCAGGGGAAGGATCAAGAAAGAAAAGAAACATTTAGGGATGACTTTTCCTCCCCCCTTTATTTTTTTAGTTTTTTGTAGTTGTTTTTTTATTATTATTATTGTTTTTTTTTTTTTTTCCCTTTCCTCCTCCTTCGGAGACAGCAAAGAAAAAGAAAAACACACAAAGAGAACTATCGACGGTGTGCACGAATAGTCCTCTTTTCTTTTTTTTCCTCATTTTTTTATTTTTTTTTTCTTTCCTTTGTAGATGTTCAGCGGCGAATAGTAGGTCGACTGTATTCTGAATTCAGGATACAAGAAATAAATCTTTGTTAACTTGTTTACTTATAACAGATTTATCATGGAAAGAAAGCTGTGGGTTGGATTTTTTTTTTTTTGTGTATCGAAGTCAGGAAAGCTTTACTTCTGAAAACACTCGAGACTGACCAGAAATACGGACTACTCCAGAACGATCAGATTATTGTTACCGAATTTCTCTACATTTTATTTATTAAATATTTCATTGAAAGGGTCTTTCAAAGAGTCTCAGTTAGCTTATTATTATTATTATTATTTTTTTTTTTTTTGTACCAACAAAAAACATTGTTAAGTAGAACGAGAATCGTAGGTGGCAGTAATTTAAATTTATTCCTTTATTAGGATTCTTGTACAGGTTGCGTACAAACAAAAATAAAAGTGTTGAGTAAAAAAAAAAAAGTAAAAAAGTGAATTTGGCCGATTATTTTATTTTATTTTTTTGAACTCAGTAATTATCAGAATTACAAAAAAAAAAAAACAAAAAAAAGAAAGAAAAAAAAAATATCGACTCCTCACTAAATAATTCTCACACTTTGTTTTTGCTTGTGCGTAACCGGAAACAAGCCTATAAAGTAAAGGTGTTAACATTACGCTGCCACAATTCTCTTTCGCTCGTAAAACATGTCTTCGAGATGGAAAAAAAAAAAAAAAAAAAAAAAAAAAAAAAGAGCAGTCTCACTGGGTTTATACCGTAGTAGTGCTTTTCTCACACATAGTTTGTGTCGGTATATTTTCCTCCCTCAGTTTTTTTTTTTTTTTTTTTTTTGTCGAAGGAACATAGGGTGAAATGGGGAGAGAACGAAACAAAAAGAAAACACTGGAGTATGCCGATAAAAAAATTACTTGCCATCGCTTGATTAAAAGAAAGATATATAAAAAAAAAAACCGATAAGTCTACAGGGTTTTTTCTATCATCTTTACTCTCACAAGACACTAGAGCAAAGCGTGACTATTTTTTTTAAATAACAGTGAGCCAGTTTATGCAGCGACTGTGTTTTTTAAGGGGGTTAACCTTAAATACTGTAATTAAATGTAAAGCAAAATTGAAACTGGCTAAAAATAAGGTTCGGCCAAACCTAAAATCCCATATGGCTTGTCTTTCTAAGTTGTCCTTAGGAATACTCTCATAAATGATATAAATTTATTGCATCGTATCAAAAGTTATCCAATATAACAATTAGTAATTAATGATACAAGCTGACTTGAGGATTTTTTTTTTTTTGTTTTTTTTCTTTTTTAAGGATTGGGGTATTGAGTTTTTTTTTTTCTTCTTTTTTTTTGAAAAAGGATAATCAGTTTAATTAATATTTTTTTTTTTCATTTTCGATATTGTAGCTTTCTCTGGTTGCCGAAAGTTTACCTGTGAACGGGACAACAGGAATCCCTGTTGGGAAAGATTAACAGGCAGCCAACAAAAAAAAAAAAAAAAAAAAAAATACACGTCAGCAAAATACTGGGTCAGTACTACACAGCCGTGAAGTCTCACTTTCGAAAAAAACGACTACTACATGTCCAACGAACCGAATAATTTCTTTTTTTTCTTTTTTTTTGGCGATTTTTTTAGCTATGGAGCAATTACAAGGTAATAAGTTTAAGTTATCGCTGGGTTGGAGGGGTGGCAGCAGTTTTTTTTTATTTTTAAAAGTATAAGAAGGAAGTCACATAACGATGTTGCATTTTTTTTTTTTTTTTTTTTTTGTTATTTTTTCTCTTTTTCTGTTAAAGCCAGCGCAATCTCCCTTAGATACTAATAGACTTTTTCCAGTGGGAAAATAAGAAAAAAAGAAGAAAAAAAAAAACAAAGAAACGATCGAACGTCATCGGTCAACGCTACGAGATATGAGTTGATCGACTGCACAATAAAACAATTGCAGTACAACAATATACCACAATAGTGTCTCAATTGAGTATCATCTCATCATGAACAAGAAAATATTGGCAGCTTTCAAAAAGGTTTTTTATGAAAAAGGTCAATTATAGTTGAAGACAGAAAGAAATGAATAAAACAATGGGCAGATTGCAGGTAATGAAAATAAGCAGTTTCAGGAAGGGGGGTAATTCTCATTTTTTTTTTTTTTTTTTTGTTTCATTTCATAAGTTTAGATAAAGTATTAAACGCCAAAAAAAAAAAAAAAAACACGTCGCAAACCTGTCTGATTTGGGTAAAAGATTTTTTTTTTTTTTTTTTTAGAAATGCATGCATACTCTTGACAAATACAAATAGAAGGGTAGAAATACTAATTTCACGACAGGTGAGATAACAACTGCCTTAGTCGGTTGTGAGACTCCTCAATAACACATGCGGATGCACTACAGCCATATAAGAATAGTTATAATGCATAAGAAAAGGGCTGAGTTTTTAATGTCAGGTGACAAAAATAGGTAAGGAAAAAAACTGTGATATGTAGAAACATCTGTAACCGATTTCACCTTTGAAAGATAAGCTTTGCTTATTATCAACGGCTGGGATGGGTCCTGTTTTGTTCAACAGGAAGATTGGGCAAATGCAAACATATCTAAGCACTCGAAGTACAGCTAAGCGGGGAAGGTAACACCATTATTCATCACAAAATAATATTGGGCATGAGCTGTCAACAAGTACAACAGGGACAGATAGTAGATTAAATACTTCACGGCCGATGATGGTCGGAGGAAAAAAAGAAAAACTAAACAAATAAAATAAACAACCACAAGTGAGTACACTGGTCTATTCACATGTAACAACCAAGCTGACAACTGCAAGCAGGCAGAGAAGCAAACAGCATCAACTTTTAAATCTTCATAATGACAATAAATAAAATTTAAAATTCCTTTTTTTTTTATTGTATTGCCTGGGATACTGTACCTGGGTTGACCGAGTCGGGAAAAAAAAAACTGATGTGAATTTTTTTTTTTTTTTTTTTTTTTCCACGTAGGAGAGGTTTCCAATTAGAAAGAAGAATAAAAAAAAAAAAAAACGTGAGGAAAAAAAAGAAAATTTGAATGTACAAATATGTACGAGCAACGGTTAAAAACGAAGAAGGGCAAACACCGTGAGAAAAAGGGGAATAACGTAAAATGCATTCAGGTGACAGGTTACTTCCATCTAAGTATGTTTCTTAGGCATTGGTGTAACAACAAAAAAGGGGGACCAACTTTGCTACAAGAGTCAAACTATAGTGTCGTCGATTAGCGAGATATAAAAAAAAAAAAAGGAAAAATACAATAAAAAGACTAATAAAACCTGCGAACCTCACAGAGATCAACTGTCCGTAATTCTTGTACTTAAGGATAAACATAAAGTACATTACGTACTCTGTCATTTTTATTCCTTCTGCATAAACAAATGAAATAGATTCACGCAACCGCTAACCACTTAGGAAACCACTTGTCTCCCCTTAAATACGTCTAGTCTCGCATGTCGAAGTGTACCATTCGGAACACAACGGTGAGAAACCGACCTGAAAAACTCATTCTCCACAAAACAATAAACATAAAATAAAAAAAACAAGAAAAAACGAAGTACATAACAGAAACCGGCAGCATGCAAAATTTAAAATAACTACCAGCATGTGTTCTTCCCGGCATGCAAAAAAAAAAAAAAAAAAAAAAAAAAAAAAGGAAAAGGAAAATTCAAAACAAACCAAAACACTTACTACCAGAACCTTAAAAAAAAAAAATTTTTTTTCTGATTTTTGTTTTAGAATTATCCTAGTTCGCCTGTGAATAACAAAGTAGTCGTGTGAATTTGTAAGTAAAGATGACTCCTTCTTACACAAGGGAAGAGACTACTGAGAAATAAATACCCATAAATAATTTTTTTTCATTAAATGTTGAAGTGTAGGAGTATGCGGTTGTCGGTACAAAAAGAAAGAATGAAAAAAAACTCCGAAATAATGCATTCAAGTCGGAGTCAAGGGAATGTACGAACAACGCATAATGCAAGTACCGTATACTCACGTAGGGCACACAACGAAACTAAGGAAGCACCAAACATCTTGGATCCAAAGCCGAACAACAAACACAAATGCGGAGTGCTTTTTTTTTTTTTTTTAATTTTCAACTCGTTGTGCAGATATAAAAACCTCAGTCACAACGACAAGACTATTCAAAATTTACATTGTCTTCTAGCTTACGCATGAAGGATACAAATAGTCCAAGGGAAAGCAACAGAAGAATGCCTGCATATGATAATTGAACTGCCCTCACTAGAAAACTTGAATCGCAAGTATTATCTAAACAAACTTTTTTCTTTTTTTTTTTTTTTTTTTTTTTTTTTCAGGGAATGCCTTGCCACAGCACTTGCCCAACTTGCTCAAATATAAAAGAAGAAAAAAAACGATTGTAGTAAGAAAAAAAGAGGAGAAACAGAAGAAATAAAAAGAGAAGAAGAAAAAAAACGCAAAACACCACAGTCAATCCATCGTTGGGATTGTCGAATTTCCGGCCGTCTTGAAAAACTACAACCATAAATAAAAAACAGAATAAAAATAAAATAATAACATTTTTCTAAGTAGTGACTTGCTTGTTCATAGCTCAGTCTTGGTGTAGATATATTTGCTCTACATAAAGTCAACAGAGTTTTTGTTTTTTTTTTTTTCTTCGAAAAAAAAAAAGCAAAACAACAGAGAGAAAGAGTGCACTTGAGGAAAAAAAAAAAAAAAAAGAAAAAAAGGAAAACTTATTTTCAACAGTTCTACGCCTGCTGCCGTATTCCATAATGTCCTTATTTGAATGGGAACTATGTAAGAAAGGAAGAAAACAATAATAAAAATAATTTAAAAAAAAAAAAAAAAAAAAAAAGGAAAGGAAAGGAAACAATGAATTCCTTTAATTTTTCACCTTTTCTCTCGTACGCAAAACAAACAGAGAAAATTTTTAAAAGCAACTGCCTATAGTTTGTTGCACAAGCGACAGTCACCAAGAAGAGAAATAATGACCACATAAAAATTTGTGATAAAAAAAAAAAACACACATAGTGATCAATAGTAAACCGGTTTTTAAAAAAAAATGAGATTGCGTGCCTTTTGCCGCCGACATTCTTTCCTCTAAGCCTGCTGTTGTACTTCTCTTTATAAAAAAAAAAAAAGAGGGAAAAGAAAAAAAAAGAAGAAGAAGAAAATTATTTCTGCTGAAGTATTCTCCATAAAAATATACGAAGCAGAAAATAATTTCTGAAAGAATGTTGAGAGGATTCACGACAGCGCTAAATATAACTAACCAGGAATTCCCATCTTTTATTTTAAACAGATACAAAATCTAAATATTACATCAAGAATGGATCTGTCAGTAAGCTTTGTGCCGTAGGTCTTAATTCAGGATCTCTGGTGAAACATTTATTTATAAAATTAATAGCGCTTTGGTCTTTCAGAGTCCCAGGTATGACAGGACTGAAATTACCATATCCGAGTGATTGCATAAAGACTCTTAATTTGCTGCCAACAGTAGAAACATACGGTAATTCAAATGTAGCTAGCTGACACGCTGTGATTCCGAATGACCAAACATCACTGACTCTTACTGTACAGCCTCTGCATCCTTCTGGAGACATGTACATTGGAGTTCCAACAATTTCCATTTTTTTGACTGTGCTGGTGAGTTTGGCTGACGCGCCGAAATCAGCCAACTTACAGACACCCTCAGCAGTCAAAAGTACATTGTGTGGTTTTAAATCTCTGTGGATTATATTCCTGTGGTGCAGATATGCGAGTCCTCTGAGGATATCGAGAGAGTATCTCCGAACCATACTAACTGGAAGAGGACCTCCAAATGACTTCAACACGTCTTTGAGTGATCCACCACAAATCCATTCCATCACAACAAAAGCTGTACGACTAGAGAGTCCTGAAGACAAGTAGGACACAACATTGTCATGGCGGAGGTTTTCCATTACTGCAACTTCTTCTACAATCTCTTGGCATTTTTCGAGTCTGACGACCATCGTTTTTACAGCAACCAGTGCACCAGTACTTGACATCCCGAGACGAACTTTGCCGTATGCTCCAGAACCTAAAACTCGAGTAAGAAGCAGCCAACTGACTCCGTTGGTATCGACCAAGGCATTGCCTACTTCGTCTGACTCGACTCGCATTCCGACGCCTAAGTTTTCAACTTCTCTGATTTTACACATTAATAGACCTCCGTCAGGTTTCTTATCATTTAGAAGAGTAAGATCCTGAACATCTAATGCGATCGTATCACTAACAGAACCTGCCCTTTGAAGTACTCCATCAGGAAGGTCATTATCATGAGTACGACTTTCAATATTATCCCATCCTATAAAAGATCTTATGTAACCTTCTTCGTCATCACCACTTCCAAGAATCTCTTCACTGTCAGTGTTTCTTTGATGAGTTGCAACACGTAGTAGTCTTAAGGCTTGTTTGTCCCCAGCATTTGTTAGTAAATATGTAGTCAGTTTGCCTTGCGATTCTCCCCAAAGGGATTTACGGAAAGCGGAGACTCCGTCCAGATAGAGATCGTAGTTGTTAAATTTAGTACCTGAGCATCCAATAGGTGAGATGAGTTCGTAGACTGTGTGGATGTCTCTCATTTTACTCTTTTCCGAAATCGGAAATGAAATTGTGTCAATTGGACGTGCAAACATTTGATCGCGTACACTGTTGTATGTGTCTTCTGTTATTATTACTCGACAACCAATTCTCCTTGAGAGTTGACTAAGCATTGGAAGAGATGTAATCGCATCACCAAACACTGATGACACTCTCATGTTATCAGTTCCGACATATCCAACTCTGACATTACCAGTTGTGACTGCTACTGACCAACTCTCTCTTGGAGCAATTGTTATTAATGTTGATTTTATTTCGAGAGCACATTTACATGCCTCCATCGCATGCTGATGATGCGTCCTGTGGGCATTCCATGTTGCGATAAAAGACGTTGCTGTAGTCTGGAGATATATCCCATGATATTTCTTAATTGTTTCCGCAACTGCTGTAAACCAAGGCTGCAATATACTTTCTGAAGATTGATGGAGGTCGATAATTATCATCGTCGCAGCCTTTTGCTTAAACGAAAAAGCTTCCAGCTTTGATAATTGTTTGCGAAGCCTGTCATCTTTTCCTTTGACAGCTTCTCGTTGGGCGGCTCCTAATGAAGCTGTGGTGCATACAGAAGTAGAAAGAGATTCATTTGTTCTTCCAGCTTGCACTACACGGTGTAGAACTGGTGCAGGACGACGTCGTTTTGCTGTTGCTGTTGCTTGAGAAAAAGCACTTGCATCGGTACCAGTTGAGTGAATGGTTAGGTTGTTCTGAAGTGGGAAATCCGTCAGTGACATTGTCGTGATCTCATCATCAAGTCCAAGTTCGTGGATGTCAGTTCTGTTTCTGGCATCGACGTTTAAAGGATTTATAACAGATCCTTGAGTACAGTCATCATCAGATTCGTAATCGTTCTTCGCGTATTCTTTAACCGCATCTGGAATGAATGACTTGTACTGTAATAAACTTTCGCAACAAATATTAAAAGCTCTAATAACGTCTCGTAGCTCTGACGAGTTTAACCTCGACGGATCTGTAAGAATAATTGCTTCTTCTATATGAAGTTGAGTTACAGCATCTATTGCATGCAGCAACGCGTCAACAGATGCGGATAAAAGTACTATCGATATCACGTTTGTTCCTAATGTTATGACTAGACCAGCGGAACAGAGTGATATTAACATGAGGTCATCAGTCTTTAAGATCGCATACGCCATTAAAAACGTGTTGACAGTGAGTGCAAAAGCTAACAACCATCTTATACTCATCGCCATGCAAGAATTGCCATCTTTCTCCATGTCAATAACAGCCTGAGATGGCCGACGTGCTGATTTCGAAGGTGAAACTTCGAATGCTGCCATTTGCAGCACTCACCTATTTGAAGAAAATACTTTTTTTTTTTAAAATACATTTCAAAAACTTACTACTTGCTAGCTATTTATACGTTACTTTTATGTTAACCTGTCTAAAATATAACTATACCAACGTAGTAATTTCGTAACACTTCCGGTGGGTAAATGCGAGATAAGATAATGCTCGGATCTCACAAAACAGTAATTTATTTTATTTATTTATTTACGAAGCTTCGGAGCCAAAAAAAGCCAGGAAAAGCTAACAGTTATATCGATACCAAAAACCGTGAGAGTTGAATTGGGACAAATAGAGAGGTAATAAAAAAAAAAATATAAAAAAAAACATAGCAAATAATTAACTTTATATAAAAAGAAAGTTTAATTTCTTAAAAGATAATTTTGATAGTTATAAATATTAAGTTAGGGAGGGAAAGATAGTTCCAATTTGTTACACAGGAAGAGTTAACAAACAACTTGAAACTCCATAAATAAACGCAAGCAATTAATTTCAAAGATAGAATACTAATAAAAGCATTGATGCAATAAAACTATAAACAAACGTTAACAATAATCATAGATGGCAGGCACACAATTTCTAAGCGAAATTCGATTCTAAATGGACCGCACGAAGTGAGATAGTTAGAAGCAAACAGTTAGCTCGCGAACGTTGCTTACTGGTTAGTACCATTTCGACTGTGCGTTAGAAATCGTCTTTTGCGTATGAAACAGGTAGGCATCTCCAGTGTTAGATATGATGTTATCGAGAATCCATATTCTGTCTGCTACTACCCCCTTAAAGTGTCCTTCATCCACTCTGCGACGCCAGCCTACATATGTATGTAATAGAGTGCTGAATCATATATGGCATAGGCTGGATTAATCTTTTTATTGGGATTTTTGTATAAAAGTTAGATTATTAAAATGGTCCCCAAATCATGCCATGAGGTTTGTTGTAAAAGAAAAAAATTAAAAAAAATAGTTAGTATTATTTGGTTATCAGTCAATTTTAAAAAAAAAAAAAAAAAAATTTCAAGTTGGGTTCTGGAAAATCTTTCTTCGGATATTAAAAAATATTATCAGTCAATCTTAGTATCTTGAAACACAGACCAAGGAGTCTAACACGTGTGCAAGGTTGACAAACCCATAAGCCGCACTGAAAGGGATTTTATGTGCCAACCTGGGGGTGCAGCACAGCCCGATCCCCGATTTATTGGAAAAGGATTTGAGGTAACCTTGATGGCAGGGTCGACACCAAGGCATTTTGTTGATCGCAGCTAGTTTTACTGGCGCACAGGGAAAATAGATAACATGACATAATAAATAAACGGCTCTTAATCTGAATAGTTTCCTATCCGACTTCGTCGGTGCAAAAAAAAAAAAAAAAAAAGAAATTGTCCTTAAAATAAAGCCTTTAAAAAAATAATATAAAAAACAATAAAAGACGATTAGTAAGAAAAATAAAAGGCACGACACACTACATGATTCACTTTCCATTCGTACTTCCCCGAGGGTCAGCTTTTCCCCCTTGTCTTTATGGTAACGAATCTCGGAACGTACTTGCACTGCCTCTATGTAGCCCGCAGGCGCTGAAGCAATCTGCAAGTAAAACAGACGAGTCAATAAAGAATCGCTTTGTTAAATATTTCAATGAGTAAACACAAAAAAAATTTTATTTTTTTCATTAAAATCCATCATTGGATTTTAACCTTTATCTTGATGAATTTAATTTGTTAATAAAAACAAAACAAAATTAAACAAAAAATACCAGGAAACACAAATGATCAACGATCACATACAACATAATCAAGATAAGAGGATCACTGTACTTTGTTATTGACAAAGGCAATGATTTCCTCTTTTTTTTTTTTTTCTTTTTTTTTTTTTTCGCCGAAGCGAAGATGCCGGGAAGAAACCACATGTTAGTACAGTCTTTTTACTTTTCTTTGTCTGCTGGAATTCTATCTGAGAAAACCGGTAGTCTTTAAAATTGTAAGCCAAGTACAAGTTGCCTCCTGACGGGTATATTGTGGGTAGTTCGAAAACGTTGCGCTCCAAAATATAACAAGACTCTACTCCACCCGCGTCAGGCGCATCTCTTGTCTTAGCCCTAGCATGCTACGTTGGAACATTGTCACCAGCCCGGTGGACCAAGTTGTAAATATTGCCCCTGGTTTACTCATCACTCTTCCGTGTGACGGCGGTTTTTTTTTCCCAAGGGAATATGCTTAAAGTATTTCCACGCCGCTACATAATCACACAGTCAACTAAACAGGTGACCATTATTTATTTATTTTCGAAATCCTAACACTTGGACGTCAAGGTAAGCCTACAGGGTACACAATCGTAAAGATTGCAGACAGAACATGTCGCAGTGAAACTTTGACAACGAAAAGACCACATAAAAGGGAAATACCTTTTTTTTTTTTTTGTCTTATTGACCGCAGAAGACTTTGTCGAATCTGGTAATTCGGGGACAGAGTAAGCCACGACAATAAGAAATACCGGATCTCAATTTGAAAAATAGTTTCTCTCCGACAAAAAACCATTCAGAGTAGCCTTATATTTCGTTGAACGCAGACAAAATCCTGTCGCACAGGGGAAATAAATCTTATTCATAAGAAATATCGGCTTTCAATCTGAATAGTTTCTTCTCCGACTACGTCGGTACAAAAAAAAAAGAAAGAAGAAGTTGTCTTAAAAACATCCTTCTAAGTCCAAGACGTTGGGGTAAATTATTTTGATTAGGTTTATGTGAAAATTAAATAATCTCTGCATTGTATCAAAGCTAAATAATGACATTAAAAAACTCATGACTAATAATGTTTATATAGGCTTAACACTCACACGTAGGGGTGATAAAAACTGGTACCTCGATTCTCGACAAACATTCCGGCACCTGCCTGACCAATTCTGCCAACAGAAATGATATTCAAATCAAATACATAAAGTAGCAAATAAAAATAAACAAACAAAAGGTCGCACTGAAGACAGTCATTCCAAAAACCTAAAAAAACAACAGCGAGAGGAGGAGGGTTGACCCTTTTATGTTTCCTCTCATTCATATGTTTTTTTGTGTTCTGTTTTCAGCTCAATGATCACCACTATCTCTTCCATTTCGTTGATCGGTTGAGAGATCTAACCAAAAAAATGACAACAAACGATCCACGAGAATATCTAACCTTCGCGGCAGGTTACTCGGAGGCTGGCTGGTGGAGTGTCCGCGCAAGTTCGCAAGTTCCTGTGTCCTATACAGATAGAGTTTCTTGAGTCCGGTGTGTGCCCTAGACTCAGCGGCTTCCAAAGTATAATCTTCGTGAAAGCGTTTTCGCTGGTTATGGTACTGTGTCTTATAACGTGCAGCCAGGAGCTGAAGCAAGCTGGCAAGTCAATAAATATTCGCTTTGCACAACCAGAGGCTGCTTGAAATCCTCAATGAGTATACACAAAAGAAAAGAGAACAGCAAACTAAATTATCTCAAATACTAAAAACAGACTGCTAAACGAAAATATTATTTGTAAAATCAAAAACAATAAAAGACGATTAGTAAGAAAAATAAAACAAAAAATACAGGATGACCCACTAGATGATTCACTTTCCGTTCGTACTTCCCCGAGGGTCTGCTTTTTCCCCTTGTCTTTATGGTACCAAATCCCGTAAGTACTTGCACTGCCTCTATGTAGCCCGCAGGCGCTGAAGCAATCTGCAAGTAAAACAGACGAGTCAATAAAGAATCGCTTTGTTAAATATTTCAATGAGTAAACACAAAAAAAAATTTATTTTTTTCATTAAAATCCATCATTGGATTTTAACCTTTATCTTGATGAATTTAATTTGTTAATAAAAACAAAACTAAATTAAGCAAAAAATACCAGGAAACACAAATGATCAACGATCACATACAACATATTCAAGATAAGAGGATCACTGTACTTTGTTATTGACAAAGGCAATGATTTCCTCCTTTTTTTTTTTTTTTTTTTTTTTTTCCCAAGGGAATATGCTTAAAGTATTTCCACGCCGCTACATAATCACACAATCAACTAAACAGGTGACCATTATTTATTTATTTTCGAAATCCTAACACTTGTACATCAAGGTAAGCCTACAGGGTACACAATCGTAAAGATTGCAGACAGAACATGTCGCAGTGAAACTTTGACAACGAAAAGAACACATAAAAGGGAAATACCTTTTTTTTTTTTTGTCTTATTGACCGCAGAAGACGTTGTCGAATCTGGTAATTCGGGGACAGAGTAAGCCTCGACAATAAGAAATACCGGATTTCAATTTGAAAAATAGTTTCTCTCCGACAAAAAACCATTCAGAGTAGCCTTATATTTCGTTGAACGCAGACAAAATCCTGTCGCACAGGGGAATAAATCTTATTCATAAGAAATATCGGCTTTCAATCTGAATAGTTTCTTCTCCGACTACGTCGGTACAAAAAAAAAAGAAAGAAGAAGTTGTCTTAAAAACATCCTTCTAAGTCCAAGACGTTGGGGTAAATTATTTTGATTAGGTTTATGTGAAAATTAAATAATCTCTGCATTGTATCAAAGCTAAATAATGACATTAAAATGATGGATTTTAACCTTTATCTTGATGAATTTAATTTGTTAATAAAAACAAAACTAAATTAAGCAAAAAATACCAGGAAACACAAATGATCAACGATTACATACAACATATTCAAGGCTACTCTCTAAGCTGACACTGGAATACAAGGAAGCCCTTATTTTTTTATTTCTCGCTGTTAAATCCTGCCATTTGGATTAACAACCGTCTAACGACCAAAATGTTTCAAAGAAGTAACTCCAACGAGAATATCATTTCCAACTGGGGCGGGGGCAGGGATAGTGTGAACTCCAATTTCAATTTCACCTGCCGGAGCAGGAATGCTGTGAACACCGATCTCTACATCAGGCAATAACGGAGAGTGTTCTATAACTTGCGGTGGTATGTCTTCTGGAGGTTCTTCCGGTGCAGGCATAGCTCTGATGTTTATATCGATTTCTTCTTCTTCAACAGCTGCGGGTAGGATCTCATCAGATGATTCACTCACGTCCGCGTATTCTTTCTCACGTCTACATGCAAGAAGTATACAACAACAAACACAACAAAGTAATAATAACAACAGCAATGGCCAGATTGAAAAGACATCACTCTCAGCACAAAATACAGATCCCAACGGCTCAAATACAACACAGAGAGGATTTTGTGTTATTGAAAGAGTGGGTGTTAGGGAAAGTGTCTCAGTTAGAGAGATGGTCAGCGTAAGAGAAAAAGTATCAGTCGGGGTCAACGAGAACGTAGGCGTCAATGACAAAGTTGGTGTTGGAGTGTCGCAGGGTGGTGTTCGACATCCGCAAAAACCCTCAGCTGGATACCAATTACCGTCCGTACCACACCTAATCTGGGATCTAATACCACTCCCATCAGCTGTTACAGGTGTCGACTTACTAGGAACACAAGTAACATCAACTAAAGGTTTGTCTAAGTTACAAGTATAATTACATTCTGTTCCTGAGATAGTTAAAATATCAACACATCCAGGGTCTGTTGGAGGTCCCGGAAGACCATCAGTCACTAAGTTAACATATTGATATGCAGGTGTTTCATTACGTCCTGGAATCGAAGCGTTATTAGACGCGTCTGGTCTATCACAAGTTGGCAGGTTAGTACATCTGTAAGGAGTCCATTGACCATCAAAACAACGTGGTACTCCAACTCTAGTGAATCCCATGTTACAAATAGCAGAACAGACGAAACCTGAAAAAATCCTTCTCCCCATAATTGGATTACAAAATGTCAAAGATGCAGGATTGACATCTGCAATAACTGGAACATTATTGGTGCAATCAGCTAACCCATCAGCAACGGAAATGTCATACTTCCAGTGAGCATTTTCATCCATCGCACAGGGAGTAGAAGCGCCGCCTACTGCTTTGGTTGAAGGGTTCAAATCATCGTTTGTCCCCCCAGTCCAGGTCTCATAAGTTCCAGCTTTAACATCTCGGATATTGATACCGTACATGGTTCTGTGTTCGTTAAGTATTCCGTTCATATTACCACCTGGTTGGTTACAATTTATTGTTTGGATTTGATCATCAGCTGGTGGGAATGTACCTGTTCCAGATGTTACTGCTGTTCCAAACTGACCAGGCATTCCAGGGTTTACTTCATAGCATGATAGCTCAGAGTCTGCAAACATGAGGGAATCTCCTGTATTTGGATCGGTGACAGCAGTGCAATGACCTGCTCTTAACATTTCAAATTGGAAATCTTCCACCGTTGCTGTTCCTGCAATTCCAGGATCCGCAGTGGCACAAGGCAGAGTCGGACAATCTTGCAAACTACACCAAGCGCTGAAGCCAGACATTGGAACGATACCATTCGGTTCTCTGATAGAAATAGTACCAGGAACCGATCCATTTACTGGATTATCATGATATGTTCCAACCCAAAAAGTAAACGCGTCCGGGTTACTTGGTGACGTTGACGTACAAATAATCGATTTATGGCCCTCAACTACTATGAAGACTTCAAACAACCACACACAGAATGCGACAATCGTCACTTCTTTGATACTCATTTTGATAGTTTTGTCCAACTGAGGTGAAAGTATTTAAACCAAAATTCAAATACTACAAAACTATTTATGTGACAAACTGACAGTATGATTACCACATAATCAACATGAGCCTCGTCACAGTTTGTGCAGAGATTGCGCCTTACAACAGAAGAAGGTTTCCAATGTACTCTCGTAACGCCATGTTGTTCATTTATTTTTGTTTTTTAATAAAGGAATAGATTAAGTAAAGACTACTACGATATTATTTCTACTGAAAATTGGTTTTGTAGGAACAAAAAAAAAAAAAAAAAAAACACACAAAGTAATTAATACTTTTGATACGTTCTTTTGTTCCCCCTACTTAACGGCACCTTCTTCTCTTACTACCCCCGAGGGTTAACACAATTTTCAAGTCTGTATACCATTGAACCATATAACTCAATGAGGCGTTGGGCACATGCATGATTGCCATGTAGCCTCTAAAGCAACCTGCAACAGGCCAGTCAATAAAGACTCGCTGTACACAACGGAATTCAAAATCACTTAATAAGAAAATAATCCACTCTTTAAAAGCATTCAGCGAGTAAACATTGAAAAAAAAGAGGAACTAAAAATAGAGGGAAAAAAAAAAAACTAAAACAGTAAATTGCTAAACTACAACTTCTTTTTTTTTTTTGAAAACCCTACTAGTCCGCACAACTTCGATTTATCATAAGGTACAGGGATGCATAGGGACACCAAGAAGCTCCGTTTTCTATTTTTCACTTATTCTGTTATTCACTTTCTCAACACCTGTTTAAAGACCCAAAGTCGGTTTCAAAGAAGTAACTCCAACGAGAATATCATTTCCAACTGGGGCGGGGGCAGGGATAGTGTGAACTCCAATTTCAATTTCACCTGCCGGAGCAGGAATGCTGTGAACACCGATCTCCACCTCAGGCAATAACGGAGCCTGTTCTATAACTTGCGGTGGTATGTCTTCTGGAGGTTCTTCCGGTGCAGGCATAGCTCTGATGTTTATATCGATTTCTTCTTCTTCAACAGCTGCGGGTAGGATCTCATCAGATGATTCACTCACGTCCGCGTATTCTTTCTCACGTCTACATGCAAGAAGTATACAACAACAAACACAACAAAGTAATAATAACAACAACCATGGCCAGATTGAAAAGACATCACTCTCAGCACAAAATACAGATCCCAACGGCTCAAATACAACACAGAGAGGATTTTGTGTTATTGAAAGAGTGGGTGTTAGGGAAAGTGTCTCAGTTAGAGAGATGGTCAGCGTAAGAGAAAAAGTATCAGTCGGGGTCAACGAGAACGTAGGCGTCAATGACAAAGTTGGTGTTGGAGTGTCGCAGGGTGGTGTTCGACATCCGCAAAAACCCTCAGCTGGATACCAATTACCGTCCGTACCACACCTAATCTGGGATCTAATACCACTCCCATCAGCTGTTACAGGTGTCGACTTACTAGGAACACAAGTAACATCAACTAAAGGTTTGTCTAAGTTACAAGTATAATTACATTCTGTTCCTGAGATAGTTAAAATATCAACACATCCAGGGTCTGTTGGAGGTCCCGGAAGACCATCAGTCACTAAGTTAACATATTGATATGCAGGTGTTTCATTACGTCCTGGAATCGAAGCGTTATTAGACGCGTCTGGTCTATCACAAGTTGGCAGGTTAGTACATCTGTAAGGAGTCCATTGACCATCAAAACAACGTGGTACTCCAACTCTAGTGAATCCCATGTTACAAATAGCAGAACAGACGAAACCTGAAAAAATCCTTCTCCCCATAATTGGATTACAAAATGTCAAAGATGCAGGATTGACATCTGCAATAACTGGAACATTATTGGTGCAATCAGCTAACCCATCAGCAACGGAAATGTCATACTTCCAGTGAGCATTTTGATCCATCGCACAGGGAGTAGAAGCGCCGCCTACTGCTTTGCTGGAAGGGTCCAAATCAGCGTTTGTCCCCGCAGTCCAAGTTTCATAAGTTCCAGCTTTAACATCTCGGATACTGATACCGTACATGGTTCTGTGTTCGTTAAGTATTCCGTTCATATTACCACCTGGTTGGTTACAATTTATTGTTTGGATTTGATTATCAGCTGGTGGGAATGTACCTGTTCCAGATGTTACTGCTGTTCCAAACTGACCAGGCATTCCAGGGTTTACTTCATAGCATGATAGCTCAGAGTCTGCAAACATGAGGGAATCTCCTGTATTTGGATCGGTGACAGCAGTGCAATGACCTGCTTTTAACATTTCAAATTGGAAATCTTCCACCGTTGCTGTTCCTGCAATTCCAGGAACCGCATTGGCACAAGGCAGAGTCGGACAATCTTGCAAACTACACCAAGCGCTGAAGCCAGACATTGGAACAGCGCCATTCGGTTCTCTGATAGAAATAGTACCAGGAACCGATCCACTTGCTGGATTATCATGATATGTTCCAACCCAAAAAGTAAACGCGTCCGGGTTACTTGGTGACGTTGACGTACAAATAATCGATTTATGGCCCTCAACTACTATGAAGACTTCAAACAACCACACACAGAATGCGACAATCGTCACTTCTTTGATACTCATTTTGATAGTTTTGTCCAACTGAGGTGAAAGTAGTTAAACCAAAATTCAAATACTACAAAACTATTTATGTGACAAACTGACAGCATGAAAGGAAAAGGCGCCTTAATCAGTGAGCAGGGCTACAACCTGAATTAGAGAGTCGATTATGTCTCTTGTTCTTAGATGAGAAGTAAACAATAATAAAACTACACATTACGGATGTCATCCGCGAACTCTCCTACTATTGCAACACGATTGAATAACAGAGCTCTGAAATGGAGGAAGCTGATCACTTCTCCTTGTCCATGCGTAAACGTCAATAAGCGACGAATATCTTTTGTAATTCTCTTGAAGGGTTCTCGTAGTTCATCGCTTGCATGAGAGCTAATCAACATGAGCCTCGTCACAGTTTGTGCAGAGATTGCGCCTTGCAACAGAAGAAGGTTTACAATGTACTCTCGTAACGTCATGTTGTTCATTTATTTTTATTTTTTAATAAAAGAATAGATTAAGTAACGACTGCTACGATATTATTTCTACCAAAACAATTGGTTTTGTAGGAACAAAAGAAATAACGCGAGGACAAAACACACTTGGTGATTAATACGTTTTAACATTTTCTTTTAACGCACCCTCATCACGTCACCCTCCTCCGGTACGATAGGATTATAGCTTGAGGCTACTAAAGTTACATGGTCCACATAAAACAGGAGGGTCAATTAAGACTCGCTGTGTGCACAAACGGAATTTATAATCACTTATTAAGTTTTAATAAGAAAATGTAATTGCAGGGAAAAAGGAGAGAGAAAGAAATCAGCAGCAAACTGACTTCAGATTGCTAAAACGCAATCTTTTTTGGGAACAAGTCCAAACAAACTCATAGGAATACAAGGAATATTTGTTTTCTATTTTCACTTGTATTCTGTTATTCTCTTTCTCAACACCTGTCTAACGGCCCAAAGTCGGTTTCAAAGAAGTAACTCCAACGAGAATATCATTTCCAACTGGGGCGGGGGCAGGGATAGTGTGAACTCCAATTTCAATTTCACCTGCCGGAGCAGGAATGCTGTGAACACCGATCTCTACATCAGGCAATAACGGAGCCTGTTCTATAACTTGCGGTGGTATGTCTTCTGGAGGTTCTTCCGGTGCAGGCATAGCTCTGATGTTTATATCGATTTCTTCTTCTTCAACAGCTGCGGGTAGGATCTCATCAGATGATTCACTCACGTCCGCGTATTCTTTCTCACGTCTACATGCAAGAAGTATACAACAACAAACACAACAAAGTAATAATAACAACAACCATGGCCAGATTGAAAAGACATCACTCTCAGCACAAAATACAGATCCCAACGGCTCAAATACAACACAGAGAGGATTTTGTGTTATTGAAAGAGTGGGTGTTAGGGAAAGTGTCTCAGTTAGAGAGATGGTCAGCGTAAGAGAAAAAGTATCAGTCGGGGTCAACGAGAACGTAGGCGTCAATGACAAAGTTGGTGTTGGAGTGTCGCAGGGTGGTGTTCGACATCCGCAAAAACCCTCAGCTGGATACCAATTACCGTCTGTACCACACCTAATCTGGGATCTAATACCACTCCCATCAGCTGTTACAGGTGTCGACTTACTAGGAACACAAGTAACATCAACTAAAGGTTTGTCTAAGTTACAAGTATAATTACATTCTGTTCCTGAGATAGTTAAAATATCAACACATCCAGGGTCTGTTGGAGGTCCCGGAAGACCATCAGTCACTAAGTTAACATATTGATATGCAGGTGTTTCATTACGTCCTGGAATCGAAGCGTTATTAGACGCGTCTGGTCTATCACAAGTTGGCAGGTTAGTACATCTGTAAGGAGTCCATTGACCATCAAAACAACGTGGTACTCCAACTCTAGTGAATCCCATGTTACAAATAGCAGAACAGACGAAACCTGAAAAAATCCTTCTCCCCATAATTGGATTACAAAATGTCAAAGATGCAGGATTGACATCTGCAATAACTGGAACATTATTGGTGCAATCAGCTAACCCATCAGCAACGGAAATGTCATACTTCCAGTGAGCATTTTCATCCATCGCACAGGGAGTAGAAGCGCCGCCTACTGCTTTGGTTGAAGGGTCCAAATCAGCGTTTGTCCCCCCAGTCCAGGTCTCATAAGTTCCAGCTTTAACATCTCGGATATTGATACCGTACATGGTTCTGTGTTCGTTAAGTATTCCATCCATAGGACTACCTGGTTGGTTACAATTTATTGTTTGGATTTGATTATCAGCTGGTGGGAATGTACCTGTTCCAGATGTTACTGCTGTTCCAAACTGACCAGGCATTCCAGGGTTTACTTCATAGCATGATAACACAGAGTCTGCAAACATGAGGGAATCTCCTGTGAGTGGGTCGGTGACAGCAGTGCAATGACCTGCTTTTAACATTTCAAATTGGAAATCTTCTACCGTTGCTGTTCCTGCAATTCCGGGAACCGCAGTGGCACAAGGCAGAGTCGGACAATCTTGCAAACTACACCAAGCGCTGAAGCCAGACATTGGAACGATACCATTCGGTTCTCTGATAGAAATAGTACCAGGAACCGATCCATTTACTGGATTATCATGATATGTTCCAACCCAAAAAGTAAACGCGTCCGGGTGACTCGGTGACGTTGACGTACAAATAATCGATTTATGGCCCTCAACTACTATGAGGACTTCAAACAACCACACACAGAATGCGACAATCGTCACTTCTTTGATACTCATTTTGATACTGATAGGGGAATAATATAACGAGGCATTTAAAAATCTTAACCAACTGAGGTGAAGGTAGTTAAACTAAAATTCAAATACTACAAAACTATTTATGTGATAAACTGACAGCATGAAAAGGCAAAGGCAGCTGCTACCACAGCCGAAGAGCAAGGGTGATTCAGGCAAGTTAAATATGTTTATGAACAGCCTTCATCAATGAGTAGGATCTAATTATTCTAACTCAGAAGGAAAATAAATTAGCAAAGTATCTATGAAATAAACGTAACAAAAATGAAATATCCTACGAGTAGTAGATATCTGAAATTGAGGAAGCTGAGTGACAACAGAACCGCTTAATGTTATTCAAATAAAGTTAAGCATTACTAGTAGCTGTGGAATTCTTATTGTTGTCATCATGAATAAAAAGTAACGGAAACATTCCAATTAAACATCCAAACGAGATACCGAGTGTTGAAGATAAGAAAGAAACCAGTCTAACTCGAGTGGTTCTGAACTGAGGGCGAGTAATCTTATGTGGTTTTATCCCCATCTTGGCCGAGTAATCTTCGATGGTTCTACTTAATGAGAGTCCGGCAATGTCTGAGCACATGTTACCGAGTCCAGCTGCCGCCATTGTTGAGAGGACGAATATCCTTCCAACGGATTCCTCAATAAGTTCACCACAGCAGATCATTAAGAAATTATCTACGAAACCAAAACCAATCATCGGAACAGCTATTTTTAATGAGAGATTCACAAGCTGTTCTGTGGTTGCTCGTTGTACTGGAAACTGATTATCTGTTGGGGATTCTGAAGGTGGTGTTAATGATTTAGTTCCATTGATCCATGTCCCTCGTTTAAACTCCTCTTCGTCAACGAAACCATCAGAGTTACTATCCATACTTTTAAATATCTTCTCCGAATGAACTTTATACTCTTCTGTTGTTATTTTACCATCTCCGTTCGAATCGATTTCTTTAAATCCTTGTTTTAGTCCTCCGGTTCGACGTATCCGAAGAAGCTCTGCAAGTTCTTTTGAAGCACCACCACCTTCAGCAATCAACAATTCTGCTTCCTTTAGAAGACTTTGACAGTTTCGATGTTGACGATATAAAACACCACATCTATTGATGCGTCTCATTATTATTATTTTTTATTTTATTTTTTTTTTTGTAGGGACTTGTAGGGGAATTTGACTTATAGCAAATAATATTACTTTTTTTTTTTTTAACAAGTACAGAATATACAAAAAATAAATAAATAGTTTGCAAAAGAAGAAACAAATAAAAAAATAATCACGCGATGAACTAATTGCAGTTATTTTTACTTTTTTTTTTTTTTTTTACAAAGACGAATTTTAGCAAAGGAAAAAAAAAAAGAAAAAAAAAACTGCAACAAGAATCTAATCAGAAACAAGACAAAACAATAATAATAATTAAAAAATATCTACAACAAGAACAAAAAAAAACAGAACTAACGACGAATCAGATACCACCAGTAGAGCATTATAGAGAGCTGCTACCGGGGTTACTCACCAACTTGAGACCATGTTTTACCTATAGGTAAAACAGGAGGTGAGAGATGATTGTATGTGTCAAGAGGAGCAAACGAAAACCAATTGTCGAGCCGTTGCCTGGCAAAGTGTTCCTCAGAAGCCGTCTCCCAGCAAGTATTCGCAGGTGGTCGAGATGATGAACAGCGAGGAGTAAGTGCATTTAGAGTACGAGATGTCAGTGGAGGCTCATGTCGTTTTTGCCAGTCTCGAGAACTTGTCGACATGTACTTATCACGGCTTCTATCTCTTTCATAAAGACGATTGCTTGGTGTTGGGGTGCAGTTATTATTTCTTTGATTTCGATAATTGTGACCCCAAACAGGACTCCGACTACGACTACCATCGTCACCACGAGACTCCTTAAGAAGACAATTTATTATCTGACGAGATTCCCGTCGATCTCGTTCTCTCGCTTCCCAACTTTCTTTATCTCTTGAGTACTTAGATTGATCACGTCGTCTTGATAAAGATCTAGTTGGACTGGTAGTTATAAAGCCTTGTTGGTGTGTTCTCCCACCATATGAGCACCGTGTTCTTCCATTACGTCTTGTGTCTGCTTTTATTACAGCTGTTTGCTCCTGTGCTCTTTCTAGTTCCTTTTTTATTAACATGTTAGTTGATTTTGCCTTACTCAGTTCACCCATCAATTCTTCAACAACCCAAACAGAAGTAGTTCGTGCCTTAGCAGGGACTGGTGTGTTGTTGCGAGGTACAGGAATTACACTTGCCATGTGTGATGAGGCTGTTTTTTGAGTGGAATATTTTGTTTTTAAAAAAAAAAGAAAATCCGAGATATATTTGACACGAATATAAATTCAACGAACTATTACTTTGTGAGACATTTAAATAGTTTTTAAGGGGAAAGGGTTTCGTCCTCACTGGTGTATTATTATTATTATTTTCTTCTCCGCCTTCTGACAATTTCTTTTTTTTCACTTTTGTTTAACACAAAAATAGATCTCGTTTATATAAAAAAAAACGAAATTCATTATTATTATTATTATTATTTTTCTTTTCTTAACTCACCATAACAAATACCATTGAGCAAGTGGTGTGTGAACGAGCACATGAGCGAAGCAGTTTGCAGGACCTTCTTATTCCAAAACAGAAAATACGTTTAATAAATAAATACGCACCAAAGTCAACCAGTTCTACCCAGTTCTGTCAGTCAATAAATCGTAAGGACATCGGTTGTTTTCTAACTAAAATTAAAAAAAAAAAAAAAAAAAAAATCGGACCGTCTCTTTGCCTAACGAATAAAGTAAAGGGGTACCGCCCAGTTTATTAGTTAGTCTGGGGTAACCCTTTCTTGTCTTCTCGTTTTTTTTCCCCCCTTCCAAATTTTCAACTAGCGTCCGTTAGGAACAGACTGAGGTCATGTCGTGAGAGATCCTTCTTTTAGTTTCGCAAGGTGAATTCGGGTGCGAATCCTTTTATAGTTTTCCAAAGCAGCATCAGATGATGACGCAGAGCTGAGAATATCACTTTCAGTTGCTACTGATTCTGCTTCCAGAGATGCAATCGCCTCACGCAGTTTTAACAAGAGGGCTTCTCGTGATGTTTTCTGTTCTACCTCAGCAACGTCTTTGCGAACTCTGTCAAGTGAGTCTTTGAGAGAATCCACTTCCGCAGTAAGATTAGCAATGGAATTTTGAGTCTGTAAGTGTCTTGATGTTACTAATGTGTGTCTCTCTTCTACAGCTGAAATAGCATCTTTCTGGTCTTTTAATAATTTTCTACAAGCTATCGTGAAAGGAAGTTCTTCAAAGTAAGCCTCCGCAACGACATCGTTCAATCGACTACAAGTCATTGTCTCAAGTCCGAATGATGTTGGAAGCTCAGGGATCGTTTGCATAATGCTGCTTTTAAAATCTCTGTGAAAACTAAATACAATCCAACTTAAAGAACTTTTGGAAACAATTTCTTCAGTTGTTGTAACCTTGACATTGTTTACACGAGCACATGTGCAATTTTGATAATTTAACAGCCCTGCTTTTGCAGCAGGTGAGTCAGGGGTGACTCTCGACAGTCGCGTTCCACTAAACTGACAACCAACTTTTTCACTCGGAGTTTTCATAACCAATAATTGCACTTCATCAGGAAAACATACAATCGGAGGACGAACTAAGAAATCTTTAACGACTGTATTAACAATCGTTAATAAACTGCTCTTATTCTTATCCCATCCGTTCATTTCAGCTATTTGAATATCCTTACTACCCTTACGAATCGATGGATGTGCAATGTCGTAGTCTACACCAATAAGTTGGATTTGAGGAATCATATTTGGGAATGCATTTTGATCAATATTTACTTTTAAATGTGCTTTTTCACAACCATCTAGATTGAAAGGGATATTTAATTCTCTTCTACACATCGATACCGTCGCATTGTATGATTGCTGTACCTCTCTTATGTGATCGTCGGCTGTTTTTTCCTGATGAGTTCCACTGCCGCTTAGATACTTGAATAGATTCATTTTTTTTTTTTCCCTCTCCTAATTAGTGGATGACTTTAAGGACAAAAAAAGAACAATACCGAGAAATAACGTAGTGTACTATATTTCATATGATGTTGTTAAGAAACCTGTTGTCGTTTTTTTTTTAAAATAAGTTTGTTACTACTAATGGTTTTCTTATAGCGCACATAACTTGCTTTACTTTTCACATATTAAGTTTTTAACTTTTTTTTTTTTTTTTCCCGAGTCCATTTAGGGTTTTTGGTTAAGACTCTAATGTTTCGTATTTTATTTTTTTTTTAAAAGAAAAGAAGAAGAAGAAAAAAAAAGAACAACAACAACATAAAGAGAACAACAACAAAAAAAAAAAAAAAAAAGGGAAGGAAGAAGAAGAAATCTTTTTTATATCGCAAAGGCACGCAGTGTCTACTCCGAAGCGCAAATGCTCAAGTAGACTGTGGAGTTTTTTTGTTTTTTTTTTTTCCTTTACTCAGTTACGTGATACGAGTAATTGTTATTTTTAAACACATAAGTCAGTCTCTTATATCAAATGAGTTGACTCTCTTTGAGAACTTATGCGAAAAACATCTCCGTATCTTTTAGTTTTCTTCTTTGTGCCATGCCAGGTGATAGCAGGCATTCCTTCTTTCGTATTAAAACCTCACGAAAAAAGTTTCTTCTTTGCTACAAAAAAAAACTAACCAGAAAAATGTTTGTCCACTTGGGATATGGGAAGGAAAGCCCGTCTCCTTATGTTCTCTTTTTTTTTTTTTTTTTTTTTAAAATGTCTTTTTCAAGAGTGTGTAACGGACTAAGAAAAGTTAAATCTATTTGGTGGGGCTATGTGCTAGAGGTGATTTTATTTTGTTTTTCTAAAGGAGTAGCTGGGATGAATTTAGGAATGGTCTAGTCCCCCATGTCGTCGTCGTCGTCTTCATCATCGTCTTCGTCTGTGTCGTCGTCTTCATCCGTTTCCTCGTCGTCATCGTCATCGTCGTCGTCGTCGTCGTCGTCGTCATCATCATCATCATCGTCGATATCGTCATCATCATCATCGTCGTCGTCATCGTCGTCGTCGTCATCATCGTCGTCGTCATCATCGTCGTCATCGTCGTCGTCATCATCATCGTCGTCACTTCCCTCATTCAACGACAACGCTCCATCACTAGATGTTTCATCATCTGCTTTGTTTTTAATAAAAGTTTTTCTTAACAAGTAATTTCTCGTAACACACAACGTAACGATCAGATATTTAAACACCTACAACGCAGAGAATCCCCCCCTCGACGAATAAATTATTAAAAAAGACATACCGAACTCGTCACTTTCATCAGAGTCGTTACCTCCGTAGATATTTCCTTCGGTTTTGACACTGCGAGGTTTTGACTGAGGGCGACCTGATTCTGGACGTTGGCGCTTACCACCGCGTGCGCTGGTTCCACGCATCTTGCGATCAGTGGTCGCTTCCATGTTTAGAATTCCTTCTTGATGAGCTTCAGCATTAGTGAGACGACTTGTTTCTTCTTCTTCCATTTGAAGTTCGAGTTCACGATCACGTTTAACGTCAAGCATTGAGTCCTCTGGTGCTCTCTGCCCACGGAGTACTTCAAGTTCTTCTTTGCGAAGCCTCTCTCTCATTGCTCTTAATTTAAATTCTTGTTCTTCTACGAGAAGATCTTCTTTTCTGTTGAATTTTGCGAGCTCAGCTTCTAAATATCCCAAGTTTCGAAATTGTTCTAAATAATGTTTATATTGTTTATGTAAATCAGCTTCCATCAAATCATATTCATCCATGAAAGCAGGTCTTGATGCCATTAGTCCAGCCATACGTTTTTGATTACGTTCTAATTGACCCGCTTTGTTTTCAATTTTACTTTCCAAAGTTGATTCATCGGCGTTTAAACCAGTGCATGCTTCAGTTAGTTGCTGGACTTGCTCTGCTAATTGATCGAGTGTTTGGTTTACCAGTCGTTCTACTTCAGCCATTTCAGGGGGACGAGCTACGAGTCTTGTCCTCGCATCTCTGTTTTTTAATTCAATTTCTAATAGTTCATGAAGTTTATAACCTTCTTCAGTTAATTCCCCAGCAGTTTTGCGAGTATCTTGTGGATCACCTGGTCTGACTACGTCGTGAGTCTCATCCTCGTCGTCAGGGACATCGTGCATATTGTAAGCAGTTTGTAGTACAGTTGCTAACTTGAGGAGTTCTCGAACAGCGTTACCATCAGCTGCGTAAAGTCTTTTCATGTTTAACTTTACGTGTGCTTTGTGTTGACATACTAGGCAAAGATCTCTTAGAAAAGCAACTCTTCGAGTTGATGTAGTGATGTCGTCGTCGATGTCAAGTCCGGGATCGAATTGAGATGCCAACCACATCGTAGCATCGGCAACTAATTCGAAATTTGGTGTCCTAAAGCTCTCCAAACTAACCATTCGAGGATACCCAAGTACCCTCATTATCTCAACAAATGATTTTAGTTCTCGAAACGACATCTTTCTTTTGTTTTCGTTTTTTTTTTGTTGTTGTTGTTGTTTTTTTCTTTGTTAGTTTTTTTTTTTTTTTTTTGTTTATTCAAGGTGCCCTGATTGGCGGGCCTGGGGTAAGGAGTAAAAAAAAGCAGTTTAAAAAAAATATAAAAGAGTAGCCCTTTGAAAATAACACAATCGGTCCTATAGTTCTTCTGCTTGAACATAGTTGACAAACCTGGTAGGGGAGTAGGGGTGAAACTTCAACAATGTAAAAACAGTAACAACTTTAGGGTATTAAAAACAAAATTAATATCAAGTACTTGACTGAAAAAATATTGTAGTTGCTAATCAAAGAGAAATACGTTTAGAAAAAAGAAAACATAAAAGGGAAAACTATTTTTTTTTGTCTTATCGACCAGAAGACGTTGTCGAATCTGGTAATTCCTGGTAACATAGTTGACAAACCTGGTAGGGGAGTAGGGGGGATATATATTTACGCTACGTTGACTACTAATCGCTAACTAGAATGGTATTCTCATATTCCCTACAAAAAAACAAACATACCACAAAAAGGCTGCATGAAATAACATTTAAAAAGAAAAACAAAAAAACTAATAATGTTTTTTTTTTTGTTCTTTTTTTTTTGTTGTTTTTCAGCTTCCGTGAGCGAATAAAAAAGAAAGCAATTATTGTGGGATAAATATTTTTTAAAAAAAAAAAAAAAAACACTACTATATTTCTGTTTGTTCACACTCGTACACTACTCTCTGAGTAAGGGGGAAAAAGAAAAAATAAATTTTAATCTTACTCAGGTTTTTTTCCCCAACTCCAACCATTGAACCATCCCTTTTTATCACCCTCTTGGGTAGTGTTTGCAGGTGGTTTTGAGTGTGATTTTGAAGCAATAGAAGGCTTTGATCCCTTGGAGTCTACCAGACGATGTGAGTAGGATGGTTTCTCAAAACACTGCCTTGCTAAATCAAAGAAGACAGGCCTACAAGGAATCGTCACATAGTCTGGAGGGATACGCGTGATAGATTCACATGAGCGGTATTCAATAAAAGACTTATCAAGTCTGGTCTTTGCTTTCGCATTATCACTCTCTGCAACTTCATCAATAGAGAGAAGTGCCGCAGCTTTGCTACGGCATTTTGCTGCTCTGACCTTCTCACCCTCAGCTATTGCTAACGAGTCATCGAGTTTAGCAGTTCTGCAGAATATCAAAGCTTCGGATATCAGTTTCTCTGCTTCTGAATAAAGAGGTTGTGAGTGACTGTATTCACGCATGCTTGTGAAGGTCTCTCCCTGTTATTTTTTTTTTTTTTTTTTTTAAATATTGTTAAGTTAGACTACCACTAAAATATAAAAAAACACAAACCTGACAGTGATACTTAAGCGCCTGATGTATCAGAAGTTGAAGGTTAAGTGGATTGGCTAAAGTCTCATCATCCTCAACGCCCGGAATCGCAAGCATCCCTTCAATAGTTTGAGTGACTGAGTCGTGTAGCCTTGCTAAGTCAAGTGCAGTAGTCCGCTTTGACTCTTTCTTTTGCAAGCTGCAATCTTCTATTCTTGCGGTATGTACTTTCGACAGTAATTTATTACGTGCTAATGTTTGCTGAAGTAAGTTGTACTTCAATCCATTAACTAAAAGATGAAGGGTCGCAGAGTCTGTTTCCTTTTCATGTGCAATGTCTTGTTTAACTTGTTGAATAGCATCATTGTACGCAATGAAAACCTTGTCGTACAAATCAACTATTTTATTAAGAACTGACGCAGATAAAACATCGCCTTCCTTCTCTAACTGAGATTCAATATCTCTGCACACAGAGTCAGATGTAGCTAATTGGAGACGAACCTTTTCACTGTTTACAGGTATCTTTTTACCTCTCCATTCAAGTACACTGCTGCTACCTCCAGATTGGACGGTATCAGTGTTTATGCTTGATGAATCCTCTCCCAGATTATAATTACAAAATCTCATATTTTGATCCAAATCAGAAACTCTCTGAAGGTACGCAGCCTTTACTTCTGGTGTGCACTGCTCTTGAAGAGACACGTAGACTTTACGTGCTTTTGTGTAGGCAGTTTTGGCATTAGAAAACTCCTTCTTTGCAACATGTAAGTTTGCGTTCATCTCGCTTGTGTATGCCTCTATTTCTGTTATTGTTCTGTCGTTTGCTACATATTTCGTAATGTGAAGTAGTTTTTGAGCATGAACAACAGCCTTTGCCATTTTAAGAGCATAGTGTCTATGAAGTCTTGGAGCATCAGTGGTGGAATGATCGTATTTAAGTTGTTCTCCATACGCCCAGGCTCTCTCTGTTTGGAGTAGCATCATCATTAGAATTCGAGTATCAGTTACATCTTCTGGTAGGATTGTTAATCCTTTATACTTCTTCTGTGTACCAGCAAACATCTTAACAGTTTTATGAATTCTTCTTAACCTTCTGCTACAGTATTGACGGTATCTCTGATAATCAAATGATTTCAGTCCGTGATGTTGTTGCAGACCTCTTAATGTATGAATCACATCAAGATTAAACTTAGGAATCGGTGACTCCATTAACTTAAAAATGTATGTCCTGATAGTGAAAGATAAAGAGAATAACTTGATACCATAATCATTAACATAAACCGCATTGAACCTCCTATTCCGTCATAGACGTGGTGTGACTAGGATAAAGAAAACAATTTTCTTTTTTTTTTTGATTAAACCAAAAAACAGTTAACTATGCGACTTGTAACAAAAGTAAATAAATATAATAATAAAAAAGACATCGATAACATTTAATATTGTGCAAGACTACTGTTAGCTTCAGGCCTTTGGTTGTACGCAAGGCATCAAAATTTGGTTTTTTTAAAATAAAAAAAAAGGAAACCTACAAGTCCACACAAGAAAGCTGCCTCCAGGAATAGAGGGCCGAGTAATAAGTGGAAGCTCCACAAGGCTGTGACCACAGTATAGGTTTCTCCAAGCTTTGGTGAGAGGGGTTTCCGAATGAAAAAAAGAAAAAAAAGAGAAAAAAGAAAATATTTCACCACGACTGTTGTATATCGTGAGAGGAAGAAAGCTTTCAGCTTAGCTCTCTGAAACAGTAGAACAGACAAACCTATTTTTTATTTTATTTTCAAATTTAATACAACAAAAAAAAAAAAAAAAAGAATACTAAAAAACTCATCAATAATATAAAATAAGATCGGTAACTCTCCGAAATCTAACTTTTTTTTTTTTTTTTTTTTTTTTTTTCCCCACTTTTTTTTTTTTAAAGCAGAAATTTACAATAACAAATATAAATATAAAACACAATAAACCATGACAAAGACGCGTGTAAACAAAAAGAAGCAAGAGGCTGTCTGCAAAAAAAAAAGGTTGAGCTAAGCAGAAAGTAGATAATAAGAGATAGAGAAATAATAATTATTGATTAAAGGAAATTGTTAACTCCATCAATTCGGTCTTTTTATCGTGCAGATTTCTCCATTAGGAGACACGAAGGATTTTGTGAGTCACAAACTAGTATCCTTTTTTTCTTTTTTTTTCATTTTGTACGTGACGTATGACATAAATAAGATGATTTAAAAAAAAGAAAAATGTCATTTCCGTCAAATTCGTTGAATGAAATCGAATGTCAGTGTACTCTACATCTGTGTTACTTAAGAGAATGAAAACCTAAATACGAATAGTTGGGTCCATTCTTCTTATTATTAAAAAAGTCATCTCCGTCGGTTCACAATATTTCTGAATGAAATCCACCATCAGTGGCCAACAGGGTGATATGGTAGATCTCATTTCTGGATTTCCGTGAAATGATTCCTGATACCTCTCAAGAAGACTATGAAGGCAATCAAGTGGTGGTGCTGTTGAATGAACTGAAGACCATTTCTCTACGGTATTCAAACATGTTAAGGAATGCTCCATTCCTAACGGTAATACTCTACTCCATATGTCTATAAGTGCTTGTAGTAGTATCTCATCATTGGGTAGTTCTCCTATTCCAGCCAGTTTCCAAAGAGAACCTAATGTGCAACTCATTTCGTCAGGAGTTTGCAATGAACGCATTTTTGATAATATTATTTTATAAGGAAGGGATTCGCTGTCAGAGTCGGTTGCGTATGCCCTTGGACAATCATCTGTAGCAGCGAAGTCAATTGACCCTCCTCCTTTCTTTATTGCAGCAACACAAAAAGAGAATGAAATATTAACATCTTGCATCATGTCAGATCCGTTTTCACAAATGTCTGGATGATATTTCTGAGCCAGTTTGTGGAATTGTCGTCGTAATGATCTTTCGGTAATTACCTCTCCTTGGATTTCCCATTGTAATACCCGAACATGTTCAAGCAACTCTGCTCTTGTAAAGTGTCGCAACTGGCGCGCAGCTGCCCCAAAACGAATCATACCGACGGAAACAATCTGTAAAATAAATTAACCCATTAAGGACGGGGGGTCCACTACAGTGGTTATTTTGAAATTTTATTTTCGCTAAGGGGAAAACCCGGCTAACGCTACCCAGGGGGGGTGTAATCGAGGCCGTTTCGCGACGAATCTTGGGTGGGATGGCGTGGTTCGCTGTGTTTTTATTCATGAAATTCAAAACTAATAATCAAAATTTTACCACCTAACAAGAAGTTTCGTGTGCCTGTTGAAATTGATACAAGTTCGGCGTCCTATGAAAGTCTGATGATGATGGATTCTGTATCGGAGTCGTCATCTGACAGCAACACAGCAAAGGTATCAAAGTGGGGGGGCAAAACCAAGAGAATCCCCAGGGAAAAACGGAAAGGACCTACCCAGAGTGTGAGCGACTTTAATGAAATGAACGAATTGAAGGTATCCAACTCATTTTCACTGATCATGTGCTTAAAATGATATTTCGACACACTCTTGCCTACCCGATTGACAAAGAGACGTCCATGAAGTCACTAGAAGTTGGTGAACTGAAATGCTTTCTCCGTAATTTCCACACTGCTAACAAACACATTCCTGCTTCTTATGTTCATAGTCTTGTTAAACCCCATAATAATAAAGGGCATTGGGTGACGTTTGACAATTTCAATTCGTCATACGCATTTCTTGTTTTGATGTTAGCGAAAGGGTTCCACTGTGTTGGAACAGCCTGACGGAACAGAAAGGGAGTTCTGTTGATGTTACAAAACCGAAGGCTACCCCTGGACCGGGACGACTAAGCAAATCGGAAGTGAAAGAAAGACCGAAGAATCTTTCTGCTTCTTACCTTCAGTCAAGCACGGCATCCACCATATAAAGTGGAGAGACTCAAAGGATGTGCATCTTTTCAGTACTCTTCCCTTACGTGAGCACTGTGTCGATGTATATCGCTGGATTAGGAAGAGAAATAAAAAAGAAAAAGTGCCGATCAAACTACCGTGCAAGTAGACAGGTACACCAAAACGATGGGAGGTGTTAACCTGATGGATAGCGTGAAGGGAAGGGCGAACAGAAACCTTCAAACTAAACGATGGCATCTAAAGGTTTTCGACTACTAGCTGAAAGTTTCAATGTTCAACACGTTTACCCTTCAAAAGAAATGCGGTAAGGATACTGGTACCTACATACGGTATGTAGAGGAGCTCGCTATGCAACTCGTCAGTGACGGGACGTCGAGAGACAAGACAACCAATACTACATCTACTATTGACTCGGGTTCGCACTTTTCACACATGTTCAGCACCACTGAGCACTATCCATCAATATTTGGCGCTGCTAAACAATGTAAGTATCACAATACTCGAGTGAGGACTACTTATGGATGCCAGGGGTGTAAGGTTTTTATGTGTCCTGCACCCTGTTTTGGCAAATACCACTTAAATCTTACAAAGGGGAGAACATTTGCGTCCCATACCACCACCTCTGTGTCGGGAGGTGCTATCCGGGAAGAATGTACGAAGGGGAAGACCCCTGCACTCACAACAACATCAAAATTGAAGAGGCGCAGGGAGTCATAAGAACTGAGCTTATTGTTGTCTTTGGTGGTGTTTTCATTTGTTCTGTTCACCCTTTAGGTGGTGAATGTGTGTGTATTTTTAACGGGCAGGCAATGGCGGTTCACTTTGTCACATCACCTTTCCGAGCCCCCCTACCCCTTTTCCCCGTTAGCTCTTTTTTCAAAAAAAGTCAAAAAACCGGGTTTTACCCCCGTCCGTAATGGGTTAAATAAATAAAAATAATATCATAAGAGACATTGCTGGGATGGGCGAGACATGTAAGCACACGCAGCTAAGGCTGCGTCTGTAACTACAATGTTAACTAATGAAGATGGCGAAGGCCACGATTTATTTTATTTTTTTTAACTTTCAAAAAAATGCTTGCATAATTCCATGTGACACATTAACAAGCGTTAATCGCAGATACTCTGTATTTCAAGGAAAGCAGCAGATTAGTTTTTTTCACATATCTAACGACCATGTGAGACAGTTGGTCCTATCTCATTGTATTGTTGTTTAGTAATCCAAAGATCTTCGAACTGTGGAAGTGTTGCTGCAACTGATGCTCCTTTCCAAGAGAGCTCTGCTCTGTCACGAGGAAGAGTTACTTTAGGTTTTAGTTGATACGAAGAAATGCAGTCGACTTCACTTGGAAATCGATCAGCGAATCCACTTATTTGAGAAGTTCCACCAGACACGATAACCGAATCGACGAGTTCTTTACTTAATGAGAACGGAAGTGATTGAATAGTCTCCCAAAGTACTTCATGAACTCCTAACATATTTAATCTGTGAGGAGCGTATGATGGTCTGAAAAGGATTTCACCTGCAAGAACTCCTTCTTTACCAACACTTATAACTATTTCTTTCCCATCAGGAAGTTGTAAAGTTACATTTTGATCAACATTAGATCGGTCTGATAGTCCAGTTGGGAAGACTTTTCCAAGAAGAGCATCACTAAATGAGAGTGAACATTTAGCAGTCGTTTCTTTTACAAATTGCGTCCAATTTGGTGCTTCCTGAGCTCCAATCCTCGCTGTTAGATATTCTTCAAAAAAAGAATCGAGTACAGAACCACCCACATCACTTTCACATACAGCATATTGTTGTACGACCCCATTGTATACTGGTGATACTGTTGTTTTAGTTCCCATATCTATGGTGATGCCTTGCATTCTACCAGCTCCATATAACGATGACACAGCTGAGGGAATAAACTGAAGAGCAGGTACATTAAAACGTTCGAATAGAACTTGAGTTGTGTTTTCAATAACACTTCGTGATACTCTTGAAGGCGTTACGTACAGGATTGGATGCTCAGAACTATCCCATCCACCAGAAGTTTGCTCATATGCGTATGCCCATAATTTCTCAGACACTTCGTAATCGATGCTTTCGTCACTTGGATTTATTATTTTAGATAATCTTCCTGTTTTCTTTGCTGTATCAAGACGAGGTCCAATATATGGTAACCACGTATCATCGACACCTACTAATGTTCTAACTCTCCCCATGGAATCTGATGTCGTACTCGCAGCCCCGAATTTTGTTTCGTGTTTTCCCATATCCAATACCATGGCCTTTACATCAGATTTAACCATTTTATTTTATTTTATTTTATTTTTCTTAAATAATCACAAAAAATAGGTTAATTTATTTTTTTTTTTTTTGTACCGACGTAGTTCGGAGAAGAAACTACTATTTAGATTGAAAGCCGTTATTTCTTATGAATAAGATTTATTTTCCCGTGTGACAGGATCTTGTCTGCGTTCAGCGAAATATAAGGCTTTTTGTCTTTTTTCCTCTAATTCCCAATTTTCAAAGTACAATATGAAAAATTAAAATAAAAAAGAGAGGGAAACTCAAATAGATAGATGGACAAAATAAATAATAATAATTTTGAGTTTTTAGTCAAGAAAATGAAGAGGTGCTTAGTCAAAACAGAGAGGCAAGGGAACCTTGACTTGCAGCACTCTAATTACTACAGCAAACATGAACATCAATTTGCTTTTCTTTTGAGTAAATATTAAAGTTAGTGGAGGGAAAAAATAGATATGTTTTTTTTTTTTTCTAAAAATTAAGTTTTATATCGGGGGTAAATACGGAATTCCTATTCCCCCTCAGAATATATCTCACACAGAAATATATCCATCACTTTAAGCAGTTTCTGGAAGTGGTGAATGTCTGTACATTACTTCTGTTCTCAGAAGCCACTTCTCTCCAGACACTAATTTACCACCATCATGCATGAGCTCACTTGAGAAGACCAGACACTCTCCAACTGAAGGTTGATATTTGTGAATCGCGTTCTTAGGATCTCCTGTCTCATAAGCAACCTGCTGTTCATTGTAAAAGGTTGTCGGACCACCAGCATCTGGCTCAACAGTATTGAGATATATCATAAAAGTCTTTAGACTTGTTAAAGTATTATTACAAGAAAATCCCCCATCTAAATGACAAGTAAAATGTCCACCAGGTTGATACCTACATACTCTAAAACAAGGATTAATATGATCTGGTGTCCACACTCCTGGAAGCGTACCCATTGGAATCCCATCTGGGTAATTTTTCCTTGATGAAAGTGTTATTTCACTCAAAAACGGAACTGCTCGTTGAAATAATGAATGAGATAGATTCTCTGACACTACAGCGACTCGATCATTGACTCTCATGTATTTCGGATATCCTTCTCTATTAACAGAAACCATCGTAAACCCCTTCGCCTGCTGAATAATATCATCACACTCTGAAGGAGACAACATGTTATTTATAACAAAAGCAGTCCCCTCAGGACCAACTTTACTAATATGGCTTACTGTTGGTAGTTTCCATTCTGCTGTTTTAGGTGGTAATTCGTCTTCTGTATCAAGATGTTCATCAGTGAATTCACTGTCATCTTCTTCTTCTTCTTGTCCTTCTTTCTTTAACCACTTCTCTGGTGGTGTGTGCGATGTTAATATCGGTTGTTCATTTAGAGACATCCACTTTTTACCAACATTGACATGATGAACGAGACTAGTTACTTCGCGTGTTTCTTCTCCCAAAGGAATCGCAAACTCATGTTTGGTCTTCATGTAGCCTCTCTTATGCTCATAATCAGATTGAAGCATTGTATCTTTTACTAACGTTTTGGATAAGATATCGGGAAGTGTTGTAGTAGCAGTAGCAGATGGGATATGGATGTACTGCATGTCAGAAGTTACTAACCAATCACCGATGAGAGTTCTTTCCATATTGTTGTTTATGAAATTACTTTTAATAGAATGACATAATGAATGATTTTACAATTTAAAAATATGATGTCAGATTGTCTAGACCGTGTAAATGAAAACACAACAAAAAACTAATTTCATCTCACCACATGAAGTCTTCGTATAAAATCTTTGTATCGAACTGGATGATGAATTTTATCCTTTTCAGTGATGCATAATTCTGTTAGGCTGGTAAGTTGCTCTTTAACTTCACATTTAAAAGTATCTTTTTTTAATTCCCATTCTTCACTACGCTTAGCATCACGAGCATATATTCTCTCAATCACATGTCGAATGCAATTGTGTCGTTTTCGGGGTCTGAACGTCATCTTGGTAGAGTTGCTTATTTTTGTGACGTTGTTTCCACTCGTCGAAGTCAAAGCGTTAGCGATTCTCTGTAGCTCCTCAATATGCCTGCGTGTTATTGTTATTTATTGTAAGAAGTGTGAACAGATATTCCCACAGAAAGAATATACATGCCACCGTATTAAACACAAGTCACAAAACGTAGTGGATAACGTACCTTAATTGGGTAATTTCAGATTGTTCCAAGTCAGCTACGCGGATGCTTAAGTTTTCCTTCTTTTCTTTAAGGTTTTTGACGATGACTGAATGAGTCTTTTCTGTCTGAGCAATATGACTATCCCTGCTGGATACCTGTTGTTGTTATTTCTTAAAAACAGACATCAAAATCGTCACTAAGTTCAATAAGAGAACACACAAACCTTTTTATGAAGTGTCTCCACTTCTCGTTGAGTAGTTTCTAACTTTCGTTGTAAACGTTCAGCTTCTTTATCAAAACAAGTTGTTGCTTCTCGAAGTTGCGTAGCATGAAGTTTATTAAGGTTGGCAATCCCTGAATCGTGTTGTGCCTGCAGGTTCGATGCTTCTGATGTCACATCTTTCAATTGTTTTTTCACCTCCGAATACTTTTCTTCTAACGCGGTATTTGATCCGTCTAATACTAAGATTTGCTTAGACTGATTGTCTACAACGCTTTCAAGTTTTTCATTACTCTCTTTTAGTGAGGTCACTTCCAATTCAAGTATAGTTCTCTGAGCACTTATTCTTAACATTATCGAACCCAACTGACTTTGTGCTGTTGTAAATAATTCATCGCTGATAGACTATTTTGGTATTGATTTGAATAATTTATGGATATTTTATAAGAATGATCATTGCACAACACACACACACCTGAATGGAATCAGCAGAAACATGCCGTTCCACAGACTGGAGAGCAATCTTGCAAATTTCTCTAGTTGAACGGACTTTGTTACGAATTGCTATCAATGTTTCATAAGCAATGCTTAGCTTTTTGGAAGTGTCATTGGGATTTGTTTCAGTTTGTGTTTGCTGTTCTGATTTTTTAATAATCGCAACTGGTGGAGTAAGTGAAACAGGTGAATGAGATTGAGCTGAGATACTCTTTTGAAGTAATAAATAACAACTTGTTATTATTGCAAGGGCTGTCGTAGTACAGACGATTCCAGATTTTAATTTATTATCGACAACAACAGTGTGAGTATCTTCTGAAGTGTCAGAAGGTTTGATCTTCTCTACTTCACAGTCGGAGTAGTCTTCACCAGCTGCAATTTTCTCAAGCTTGCATTGCTCTTCAGATTTAATACCTCTCTGTGAGTATTATAATTTATTATTATTAGAAAAAAAAGAACAGGAGAATAATAAAATATACATACTTCTTTCAAACGTTTTAGTTTCCAAGCTGCTTTTGCCTGATCCCATTTACTCGACGTCATTCACAAAGAGGTCAAAGAGGACTCTCTACCAACTGAAATCCTTAATAGAATAGAAGAAAATAAAATAACAACTGACATAACACAATTTAAAAAAAAAAAAAAAAAAAAAAAAAAAAGTAAACTATGGTTCGCATAATTTGGTTATTTTTTGTACACTGTAACGAACGTGCAAATTTTTTTTTTTTTGAATTTTCGGATTAAAAAAAGAACATGAACCGGAACTGGACTGAAAAAGAATTATTCTTATTATTCTTCGAAAGGAAATAATCTATCGGAGTGACATGTCATCGATCATTTCACTGTTTGTTTTTTATTGAATACACTTCTCCAAAAAAAATGATATTAATCACAAAAGCCTACATACATTAACTCAGGATCATCAATGCCGACCTTAATAAGAAGAGAACGAAGACTGCTCAACTCTGTAGGAGAAAGACTAGACTCACCACGCTCAAGGATTTGAAATAGATAGCCCTCCTTAGCAGAGTCGTAAACAGAGTGTCGTGAGTGATGTTGTGTCTCGTGCAAAATGAGGAGAAGTCGATGCTGTTAATTGTTTTCGTGTTTTTTTTTTTTTTTTTTTGTTTTTTTTTTAAATTAATTCGTAACTAGGAAAACAACACCATACCAAGTCTATCATACGAACTTTATTCCAAGCAGACTTGCGTAGGAACGATGAACAAATAACATCGAACAGCGGACGAGAATATGATTCTCTAAATAGCCTGAGAACTTCAGCAGCAAATCGAGGTGATGATTCAATCTTTTCTCTGAGTGTTTGTGTAACAACAATACGAGACGCAACAGCCGTGTGAACAGGAGTAGCATTGCCAAGAGTGTTGTATGCCTCAACGATATCACATAACTGTTTTAACGACATACTACCAATTAAGAAGTTGGCATCATCATAATCCTCAACCTGAAGATCGTGAAGGGTCTCCTTAGCTTGATCCGTTGATGGGGTCTCAGCCTCACCAGGAAGTGATTTTAAGATTTCAGCTTTCATCTCTGGAATGGCTAGAGAAGTAATTCGTCTCTGAGAGTTTGCAAAAAGAGTTTTGACAGCCTCAGCCATTGGTCCATGATTGACTTTAACAGTAGAAACTTGTTTTAAAAGTGTCGAGAGAGTCGCACCAGATATCGTTATCAACATTTCTTCATTTGATACCTTTTGAAGACAAGCTTCTACTAAATGGCGGTTTTCTGGAGATGAGTGAAGGTTCATTGATATACAACCATAGATTACATTAGAGAGCTGATCAATATCCCAAGCACCAACAGTGACACCATCCTTAACTGTTCCATTTATCCAATTCATGTATGGTTTGCCTTCACAAACAAGTGGACGTAGTTTAGTCTTCCACAACGATCCTAAGTCAAGCATTCCCAATGATAAAACTGCTGTTGGTATATGTTGTGGTCTATCTATTTTTCCACCCATCTTCCTGGCTCTCATACATAGTAAAGATATTGCTTCCTGAACAACTGTCTTGGATAAACTGTATACGGCATTTGACTTTTCCGGTTTTGTTGATCGAAGGCTTGCATAGTTGAAGTAGATGGTGGCGTACCAATGGGCAAATTCAAGGTAGATACCAACGGATCCAGATAGCTTTTGTTGTCTTGGGCCGTCTTTTTTCTTTTGCGTATTCCCTTTAACGATGTCAAGAAGTTTATTTGATTCAAGTCGACCGTCAGTACCTCTATATCTAAGTAGCATTCTCTTGTTCATCATGTCTAATGCTCGTCCGCAATTTGATAGAAGTGGTCCGTCAAGATTTGCCATTAGTCTTGCGGCTTCCAAGTCGTGAGTGTCGACTATTGATGCCTCGTCTTGTTTTAAGATAAAATTAGCAACGTCTTGCTTGCTTTTACACTCCCTCATCGCAGTTGAAATCGGATTCTTGTCAAAAGATGTATCAGAACACCACCGGGCTAGACGAAAACCGCGGTACATTTTTTTTATGTTAATTACTGCGGTTAAAAATATTTAATTCATTGTTTTTTCATTCGCGCGCGACATTTCTTTTTTTCTGATTTGAAGATAGGAATTAATTACAAATCAATTAAACATTTTTTTTTTTTTTAAATAAAAACTTTTTTTTTATGTTTTTTCGTTTCTTTTAATCGGAGTAAATTCAAAGGCAAGAGGTCGGCTACCCTCCACCCCTGCATAGTCAGGGTGAGCCAATCAATCGTTATTGCATAACTGTTTAGGTTTGTTTATAAGTGACGTCGGCTTGGGTTTCCTGACATGCGGGGCATTTCTTGAGGCTTGTAACTCTCGTCACCCGATGTACTTAGAAGTTTGTCAAAGTAAGAAATAGGGGGCTCAGAAAACGTTTACTTTTATTACGGCAAGACTTTAAGAAAAAAGTTTTTTAAAAAAAAAAAAAAAAAAAAAGGGAATGAAGAAATTTTTTTTTAAAAAAAAAAAAAAAAAAAAAAAACTGCACAAGACAGCAGAGTATTTTCTGCTGTACCCAACAGCGATGATTAACTTAACCGAGCACCTCCATCACAAAAGGTGAAATGATTTAAGCTCACCTACAGCACCTGCTGTGGATAAGCTCAAGCCCAGGAGGGAAAACGTTTTTTTTTTTAATATTTCTTTTTTTTTTTAAATTTGTAATTCGTTTGTTATTGTTATATTTTTTTTTATTTTTTTTTCCCCGTTCCACTCCCTTTTTTCAGGATGCTCGTTGAAAAGAAGAGATTGAATGTGTTGAATCTGTAAATACAACTGCTTTGTATCATATTAACATAAAACGATAATTTAACAATCTGCTAAGGATACAGTGACCGGGCGTGATGCTTAACTTATCCCTTTAAAGTAACAACTAGGTTTCTAGAGCAATCTATATACCACTCTACCTCTATTCTCTCATCATCAGTTATGGTGTAGAAGTAAGTCAGTCAAATCAAAAGAAGGGGGAAAAAAAAAAAGAAAGAAAAAAATTACTGAATAACAAAAATCTGCCATTGCAAAAATTAACTGTGTCACTACGATGTAATGTTATTGTAATACCCAATCTTAATTTCGATATAGAGAAGGTATTGTTAGGCACCCATACTATGATATTTTTTATACAATTTAAATAAAGACTGTAACTGGAGGATATCCCTTTGATGTTCTTCTATTTCTTCTTGAGTTCCAAGAGGAGGGTACAGGTTGGCTCCATATTTTTTAACTGCAGCATCCGTGAACAGATTCAGCTTTCGATTCGCAAACTCAGTTTTTGTATCTTCACCTCGGACAGAATATTCAATAGGTGCGTTTATGATATCGAGCGACTGTCCTTTAGGACATAAAACCCTTTCTAATATCGAGATGCCTTCAGCTTGACCGGATAAAATTGTTTTTACTGCAGTCAATATACCAGTAGGCAGCTCAGATACAAGTTTACCACGACACCAAAACTTTTGCAAACACACATAGAAAAGACTATCTTGAGCTTGGCGGGTTGTCTTTCCATGAAGTACACATTTTACGATACTGCCAACCGCCAGTTGGGGTAATTTAAAAGTTTGGCAATCTTCAGTTCTTTTAACCTCAAAATGATCCGAGATGTATGTCCAGCAAAATCCATCTTCCATATATATAGAGCTGTCGTGTGTCGTTAGCTTCTTATCTTTGATGGAAGTTATGGTATCACGAAACTGATTTTCATCAGTAGGGTATCCAACCATTATTTGTAAAGACTTCGAATAGTAGATTGGTGCATTTTGTTGGTAGTCTGCTTGGTAGAATACGAGCTGTGTTGTATTTTTTTATTAGGACAATAAAAAAAAAAAAAAAAAAAAATAAAAAAAAAATAAATAAAAAAAAAAAATGTAAATCGCTACATACACTAACTTCATCAACAACACATCCTTCTCCCGCCAGAAGATAGCAAACGGAATCTTCGCCGTCTTCAGTGGCATCTCCACAACTACTCCAAAAAGAAGTATATTTATTATTCACAGTTTGATGAACAGTCTGATTTAGATCATCCGTCGTTGAAGCAATCAATCCTTCAGTCACTAACTCAGTTTGTTTTGAACGACGCATTACGACAACATCTCTACATAAGTTATAATAATCACACTCAGATTTATCAGTAAATCCGCTGAGCAATTCTTGAACAAATTTCTTCCACTGATTTCCAACTCTGCACCTTGCTCCTATTCGGTTATTTAGTTGCATACAATTACTCAAATCTTTCATTGGTAAATAATCAAAGCAGGCGAGAAGAGCATCTCCAGATAGGGCAGTCAAACTCATCTAAAAAAAAAAAAAAACAACACTACCCTGACAATAAGAAATTTTTATGGTAAATTATAATCAAAAAAAACTACACCAATTTCAAAAAATAATATGAAAAATCGAGCTTATAAATCTCGTTTCGGTGGTGATTCCTGTATACCAATTAAATATAAAATTAGTTAAAACCAAATTAAAGGTCCAGCCAATCCTCCATGTAAAAAGATCAATAGTTGGAAACCATATGTGCTATGCGGAGGAGTGAAGTTAAACTATCACTTTTCGCACAAGACTAGGCGCTGTTAGTCTGATGAAAGAAAAAAAGTATAATCACAAACTCTAAACAAATAGTAATACATAACCGTAAACTTACTTAAAGGGATAAGATGAGGGTTTCATCCCCATGTATTGGGAAACTTCATTCTTCAGAAGTGAGATGTTGGACTTATCACAGACCAAGGGAGGTAACGAAAACCTGTGTGACATAAGAAAGATGTGTGAATAATGTTTTTTCAAGATAGTTGAGGACAGGGGGGTGAGTGGAGGGTAATTTTGAAAAAGAAAAAACGAGAACAAAGTCAAGCTCGGAACGTTTCACGCCGCAATACTGTCCGAAATTTCGTGGAATTTCAAAAAAAAAAAAAAAAAAAAAGAAATGTGCAAGAAGGAAAAGAAAATAATACGGTAGGGTGGGGGAAATATTTAAAACCCAAATTAGATTAGCTGTAAGGACATAATTAGAAATGCATCTCCGCACTAGATAAATAGATAACGTCTATTACTGAGCATCGCTGATACAGTAAACTAAAGAGGATCAATTTAACTCAATAGAGCTACGATGCAGCAGCAACGTTTGAAGACCCAACCTTGTTAAGACTGCTATGGTATAGCTGAGGCTGGAGGGGATTTCTGAACACGGCATGCTGATTACCAGCTTTCCATCTTCCGATTGTAGACGAAAGATGCTAGACACTCTATGTATGCTTTCGAAAAAAACATATAAAAAGAATTAAAAAAAATTGGTCAAGAGGCATCCTCCTCTAGTTTTAGTCCTCAGGGCGAGAAAAAACGTAGACCTGCACAAAAGCAAGACAAGTTCGAAAAAAAAAAGAAAATCTTAACCTACCGAGTGCTGGTGGGATAATTAGATAATTACTAAGAAATATGGCACAAGTATGGGGAAAAATAAAATAAAAAAAATAAATTTGAGACAATGTTCGGCTTGTACTATTGCGAGTCCAATAGAATCTAACAAAGAAAAAAAGGGAGCATTGGAAGGGGAAGAAGGAAGAAAAGAAAAAAAAAAAAGAAATAATATTTTATATCCCTTCTATTCTAATCACTGTCTGTCATAAATCATAAAGACTTAATGAATCAGGAAGCAAGCTGCCTGAAATGTTTCTCACAGTTACGCAGCAGATTCCTCCTTCAGCAAAGTACCTATTCATCAGAAAATAGGAAGGAAAACTCTCTTAAAAATAATACTACTAGGAAGCAAAGAACCGAAGTGAGATTGACACTTGGGGTAAAGAAAATAAACCAAATCAACCACGACAGACTACATCGCAGGTATCTCCACAAGGTGTCTCCAGTGGTTACGAGAGACCGCGATTTAATTCCCTTTTTTTAAAAAAAAGAGAAGGGAAAAAAAAAATTATTTTTTGTGCACGAAAAATCGTAGTCCGATTGTGAGTACTTATTTTGAAATAATAATTAGTGTTGCTCCACTAACAAGGTTGTTCAAGTTTTTTTTTTAAAAAAAATGTTTGAAAAAAAAAGAAGGGAAAAAATCACAAAAAAAAAAAAAGCACAACACAACGACCTACACGGTGTGACACAATGAGAAGATAGGAGTTTAAAAAAAATGGCACAAAACAGCTTCACAAACTGACAACTGTCACCGTTCAACTTCACGATACCAGTGTGAAATTAGGTGGAAAAAAAAAAAAAGAAAAAAAGAAAAAAAGAACAGAAAGAAAACTTTTTATTTTATGGGTTTAAACTTTAATTTTATGTCATCAAAAAATCTGGGAAGTCAAGCTTAAGGAAAAGCTTACAAAGGACAGGTTTACAGGTATTCGGCAAACATCGTGACCGGAACTCGCTCCCAGGTTCTATTTGCGTTTTTTTTTTTTTTGATTAAATCAGAAGTTATTAGTTCGCATAAAAAAAGACCTGAAAAACAGCCCTGACACAAAAAACAAAACTTCGAAAGTGCTTAAGATGCACTGTTTTAGAACGTCACTTCCAAAAAAAAGAAGAATTTCAATAATTGTCTTTTGAGTTATGTGGAATAGAGCGAATAGGAAAATGGGGGGGAAAAAAAAAAAAAAAAAAAAGAATTATTCCATAAGAGTTATTTTTTTGTTTTTCAGATTTCCCTTTCCGACATGGTAAGAAGAAACAAATAAAAATTGATATAAAAGAGCGCCTGAGGTTATCAAAGTGTGAAAAATAAAGCGAATGCAGCGTGAGAAACTCAAACGGGGAACAACATCACTTTGAGTACCGACAAGTGGCTTCGGCCAACGTACTCTCGCAAGGGAGTTGAATAACACTGTCCGTTTGGTTGAGGGTGCAACAAAAAAAAAAAAAAAAAAACCCCATTCAGATAAGCCTTACATTCTGTTGATCGCAGACAGTAATACTGACGGCACGGGGAAATAGACAACATGACAATAATTAATAAACGGCTCTTAATCTGAATAGTTTCTTCTCCGACTTCGTTTGGTGCAGTCGGTTTAAAAAAATAAATAAAATAAAAAAATAAAATAAAGTAAGCATATTTCAGGCAAACTCATTGTGTGTTATTTGATACAAAAAAAAAAAAAAGAAGAAGAAAAAAGATTATTTAGAAGGGTGAAAAAAAAAAAAAAAAAAAAAAAAAAAAAAAATTAAGATTTAGAAATATGTAAGTGCGCGGCGGTTAGATTTCCAGCCGATCTATCAGAACGCACTTTCTAGAACAAAACTTCTGAAATCAAAGCAACAAGTTGCTTTTTATTAAACATTAATCAGATAAGCGGTACTTTGCAACAATACTCGATATTGAGCATCTATTGTATAGGTGATACTGCTACCCAATCTCCGTCATGCGATCTGTTGAAGATATCATCAAAGCTACTTTTACTGTTGGATTGTTGTCGTTAATTTTTTTTTTCTTTTTTTTTTTTTTTTTTTCAACATCAAAAGTATCATTGTAATCACACATACCCTTCACTCAATAACGATCTACCAGTTGCAGGCTGAGGCGAAGGTGATATAAGAGTAGCAGAGGCACACTGATCGATTGACAACGACGATGCTCCAAAACTCCCACCATGAAGAGAACGCTGCGGTGTTATATTGTCGGGCCATATTGGAGACTCTGGAGGTGACGTGATCGGTGCAGTCCATGGTCTAAACCCAAAAGCTGAAGCAGTAAGAGGTGTTGTAGATGACACGACTGGATCTGGTGGCACTACTTGATGAGAGAGCTTCGATACTTCATTTCGCAAAGTTGAAATTTGATCTGGTGTTGCCTTTGCCAATGTCGCAGCGAGGGTATCCCATGTTGCTGGTGACTGAGCATACAATTGACTATCATCTAGTATACCATCGTATGCAGCATATCCACATGCAGCACTAACACCGATTAGTAATAGCCCTGTCATCGCCCTCGCGCTAACCGAATCCGAAGACGCGTTCCCTTCAGAGGAAGTGTTACTGTTGTTGTTGTTGTCAGGAGATTCCGAGACAATTATATTTAAAGAAGTTTGAATGTTGTCTAATTTTCTATTTATGATACCACTTTTCTTGTTCCTTATCCTTTTACTTTTGTGGATCGGTTTCCGATTTCCTTCTTGTAAACCTGATACCAATAAGTGAATCATACTACTCAACCTATCAATTGATTCTAATAACTGCTGTTCTCTTGATCTGTGATTTACTGCACCTCCTCCTGGTATTAGTGTAACGTTCGATGCAGTTAACATCTTCCTACAGCGCAGAAGTACGGCCTGAGAGGGTCCCCTGCACATTTTTTTTTGTTTTGTTTTTTTTTTTGTTTTTTTTTCTTAGAATATAAAGAACTGGATGAGATAATACATAAACAGTCGATATCAGTTGAAAACCCTACAACGAATTACATCATTACAAAACTGTTTTGAGGAAGGTAACTTAAAGTAGACGTAAACACCTCTATAAAGTGACTCGTGAGATCTCTTCCTCTCACCTGATAGAATCGAACGGATACAAAGTTGGATTACTATGGCTTGAAAGAGTGAAAAAACAGCATGCTGGATGTTCACATCTATCCTTTGATTGCCTTACCTGGAATATGATTATTTGAGGCACTCTAAACCTCCATTACGTCTGAACAAATAAATAGATGCGAGAGATCTCTTCCTCTCAACGTATGCAATTCAACAGAAGTAGTCTCGACGACGATGTCTATACATCAAGTGCTGTTTCCTTCTGTAAGTATTTATTTGGTGATTGTACTCCTTCCGGGTAGTACACAACAGGACCACTTGGCGCTGCTGATAGCTCACCTCTATCCTTGATTGCCCTACTTGGAATATGATTATTTAGGTATTGTTGAGTTGTGAGGCATTCTACACTACCACTTGACGTGAACTGTTTTTTTTTTTTTTTTTTTAAATTTCACAAGAATGATACTTCACTAACAAATAACTTAATCAATCACATACTTGTATTGTATCAATAGAATGTCCCAAAACACACATAGCAGCGGAAGCCAGAGAGCTTTGAGTTGTTAGTAGACATTTCTCATTCTTACGACTTGCTATACGAAGTAATTCTCTGTAAGACCCATGGGGTAGGTATGGGATATTATTTTCATTCGTTGCTTCTTCAATAGTGTGAGGATCAGCTGAGTTTCCTGCGGGTTGGAATTGCCCTGCGTCAACTAATAAACAAGAGTACTGCTCATTAGAAACTTTCATAAAAGGATACTTTTCTTTCGGAAGAGAAAGCTTGTAATCAGTACAGAAATTGTCTATAGCTGATTTTTTACCAACATCACTTGGTGATGTTGGTACTGTTATGCAATAATCGCTACCAACTGTTGGTAACAGTAGATAGTCGTGTGGTGAGAGGTTCGCTTCAGCAATTCGCATGAGTTCTTTTAAGTTACGAGGATCGATTCGAATGTCTCCCCCAGAATATGTATCTGAACCGTTAATTAATAACATGTGATGCCTTATCTCTCCAAAGTTCATTTTTGAAACTCCATATATCATACCCGTCAGCATAATCATCACAGCTACACAGTTGGTTTCAGCCATTAACTCTTTACCTATTTTCCACTCTAACCATCTATAAGGCCTGGTCTCGGTGTACCTTTTAGCTATGCTACGCAACATAGTGAGAAAAGATCTGTGTGGGAAAGGAAAAATTGTGTGATTTTTTTTTTTTTTTTTTAAAAATGGACGTTGTGATTTCTAATTATTTAGATTCAGGGCATTCAACACAAATTATAATAAAGTAAACAATCTTTATAATATCAAAAATAGAGATCCATTCCCACTCTTACTTATGTAAGTATACGGAAGTATACGACAAAAGTAATGTTCTAATTTAAACAAAAATACTATCCCAGCATCTCAGAATGAAAAATTTCTTTTCCTTCTTTCAAATTGAATTTGAAAATACCTTCTGTGATGTACCAGCTCAGATGAGGTCTGTGTTCCAATGCTTTAATAATATTATCAACTGATTCCATTGTCAGATGATTTCTGTGTAAACTGAGGGATTGAAGTGATGTGTTGCGTTTCAATGCTTCAGCCAAGGCAGTAGCTGTCTCACTTTTCAATTTATTAAATTCAAAATTAACAACCTGAAGAAGGCAATCACTCGACAGCAGCACATCCGAAGCAAACGCAACTCCAAACACCTCCGACAATTGATTGTTTGATAAATCTAAAATTGTTAGTTCTGGGAGATATTTTTTACCAAATGAATCTAAAATTTGAAGACCACACTTATCATCAAGACAGAGGTGGGTAAGACTTAACGATGTCAGGCAGTTAAAAGACTGAGATTGGATAAGACCACTGACACCCATACAGTTACTTACATGAAGCTCGTGAAGGTTGCTTTCTGAGAATAAGACGTCGATCAGATGTTGAGTTTCTGAAAAATTTTCAATTTTTAATATTTTAGTTTCGGAAAAGGAGTCTGTTAATTCTGAATTTTTCAGAAAAATAAACCGACCTCCAACGTGAACAACATCGTCATCCTCTTTATCAAGACCGCGGTACTTCCCATCAAGTGTTATCCTATCTGGTTTCGCAGACTGAACAGCACTACTTATAAAAGTATAAGCTTGCTGAAGCTGACTAAAATCCGACAAGCCTTCACCAACTGGATTGATTAGTTGCAATTGCATATCATAAAGCACGTCACTAACAGCAATGGTTAAGTTGTTTTCAGTCACTATTTTTCTTGTTAGCTCTCGTTCAATTATCGGAACGTTGAATTGAATGAAATTAAGAACACTTTTTGAAAATGGAATTACCAATTGACCGAACTGATGAGTGGTCGCAATCTGATGTCGCATTTTGATAGCATCAAACCGTTCTATGTGTTTTATAAAAGTGTTAATTTGATCTTCTGGTTCATCGATTTTTTTATTTTCTTGTGAACCAATTACCAGACTCCCATAAGATGAAATATCATCACTGAACTGCATGTCTTCTTGTTCTGATGATGATAACGACAACCACCCCTTTGACACATAGTTCCAGTACTGTCTTGGAATGGGGAACATATCACCACATCCATAGGTCATGAAATATAACAAATTCTTTAAAAGACTTTGAATGCAGAGAGATGATGACCCACTTGATGTAAATCCAACATCAGCGAGAATGAAATTCGTTGCATTTTCAGAACCCAACAAAATACTCCATTGTGAAAACGGAACATGAACATTACAAGGGGAAAGTGCGATTATCGCAGACAGGATGTCGCGTAACAACGTTTGACACATTCTAATAGTTACGTGTTTTCCTTTTGAAAAAGTCGTACTTAACCACATCGGCATTGGAAAATACCCCGGATAACCATAAACTAAATTTAATTTATAATTATAGATTGTAGTTCCAATTAGTTTTATAACATTATCAGAAGTGGTGGTTCCCTTCAACTCAATCAACGTGACGATGTCTGAATGAGTTACCGATGATGAGATTTCTTCAAACAAAACAGCATCAAGTTCGATTCCCAGTGATGCTTTTTTTATTTTTCCAAAAACACCTTTTCCATAATCAACGAGGTCTTTAAAGCTACTCACGCTGTATTTGTTTAAATTTATCATAACATTTTGATTCGTGGTGGATTGTGCTTCTTTCTGCTGCTCTGTTTGACACCAGGCAATAATAAATTCATAAATATCATTTTTAAGTTTTAAATCAGGTGACCGATGGATTGCTCTTCTCATATCGTCGCAGCATTTATTTATAAAATCCTCGTCAACAAGAGACATCGCATGTTACTTGTTGATTACTATTAATTAATAATGGAACACGAATCACTCTTTTTATCTCATTTTTTTTTTTTTTTTTTTGTTCATCAAATCTGGTTAAAAGATAAATACTATTTTCAGTCTTTATAACTTTCAACAACAACAAAAAAAAAAAAAAAAAAAAAATAACTTCGCTGAAGGTCACATTTGCAATTTTATTGCCTTTCAAAAAAAAAAAAAATTAAAAAAAAAAACTCGCATAATATTTCGTCGAACAGACAGAATCCTGTCGCACGGGGGGAAAAGAAATAAATCATGACCATAAGAAATAAACAGCTGTCATATCTGAATAGTTTCTTCTCCGACTACGTCGGAAAATTCACAGTAGTGATCTTACCAAAAGCATCCCAGGATAGGTGAGTTGAAAGAATACCGACAATAATTAATTACAGGATAGGAATGTTTTGAGCCTTTCGCAGTATGGTGAACCATTAAAACAGGCATCTACGTATACACACAACAGATTATTGCAAATAAAGATGGATTATAAGCAATATCGACTAATCAACTTTAAATCGAGCAACCTCTTGGCAATCAGTATCTTCTTGGTCCGGAACAGCTGTGCTAATTCGACGTTTTACTGCGACGGTACGTTCGTGTTTCGCACTTTTAGGAACCTGTTTTATATATTGTTAACTTAAAAGGAATTTTATATAGAATAGAAATAGTATTGTAAAGTAACATACCTCAGAGTTGAGGACTCTTTTTTGATTTGACGTAGCAGTGATGTTTGGGTTGATTGGTAAATTAGGAAACGCTTGTTTTGATCCGAGAGGATTGTCCGTTGATTCGTCTACCAATCCTCCAGTTAAAGAATTGAGAAACGATAATAAATTTGGAACACTTGTGTATCCATTCTGCTCGTGTCTCGATACAAAGTCATGAACATTAGTAGCCAGTGATATAACTTGTTTTTTATTCTCGTTAACTTGGTGCTGATAACAATCTGATAGCCGAGCTACTTCATTTGTTAATTCTGCTTCTCTGAGTTTCTTATCAACTTTTAAATCTTCGATTCGTTTCATCCAAGTCTTCTCAACAGCATGCATCTGTTGGTCGTGGTGAGTCATCTGATTTAGAGATTCGACATCCATATTATATTATGCAATCTGTATATCCAGAAAATGAAGTTTTTAAAAAAACATGAGAGGGAAAAAAAAATATGATTGAGCCTTTGATCTTGTTCGGTAATTCCTGAGGGGGTGAAGTATAATGGGGGTTAAAGAATCACTTGCATAGAGCTTGGCGCTGCTAGTCGGAAATCAGAAAAACCCTTTACGAACACACACAAAACGTTTTTGCTTTTTCGCAGTCGCAAGTCTTTTCAACAGCATGCATCTGCTGGTCGTGGCGAGTCATCTGATTTAGAGATTCGACATCCATATTATATTATGCAATCTGTATATCCAGAAAATGAAGTTTTTAAAAAAACATGAGAAGGAAAAAAAAAAAAAGGGGAAAAAATTGCTGTTACCAAACCTCATTTTGATAATTGAACAGAACCAAGTGGAGAAAAGAAAAGAAAGAAAACAGCATTTATTAGCCGCAGGGAAGGGTATTTTTGCCAGCGGAGAGTGGATAGACAAAATAAATACGAAACTGAACATAAACATCATTGAAGGGGAAACAACTAACGTAAAAAGAAAAATGATGACAAAGCCTCTATTGCTAACAAGTGCATTGTGACGATGATGATGTCTTTTTCTTGTTATATAAAAACCCCCCCAACATTCCTTGATTGCTTATTAATATATTTAAGTGTACTCATTGGCAAGACCAAAAGGGAAACCATAAGCGAACAAGACATGTTTTAATTGAGAAAAGCAAAATTGAGAAGTAGATATTTTATTCGTCTGTTTTTTTAAGGTACTCTTCTTGGACCCCGTAGCTGATTTCGTTTGTTTCATATTTTACAGTGTAGGTTCCCTCAGCATCGTATCCGACTACGGTTGCTGGATAATGTGTTTCACCGTCGCTTTCGTCGTAACGAACAAGAACAGAACTTCCAATCGGAAATAGTATTGTTTGAGATAATTGTTTTGAAGGAGGTTGCGATAGTCGACGAGCTTTCTTACGAATCTGACCATCAGATTTCTTATCGTCAGAATCGTCAACAGGAATTGGGACCAAGTCATCAGTAGAAACTCTACTAGCGAATGATGTGTTTGCTGATCTAACCTTTGCTTGTCTTGGTTGGTAGTCAGACAAGTCTGCTAGCCCAACAGCTGCCAGAACCTGAACTACTACGGGTGCAGCTTTTCTAAATTGAAGTCTCTCTCGAGTGTTTTCTATAAAAGTTGAATCATCATCCAGAGACACCTCATCTGAATACTCTCCATCTCCAACAACAACCATATCACCTGTTACTGGATCAATTCGTCTTAAGCATCGAATGTCATCATCGAGTATGTGTTCAGAGTTTAGTCTTGTTCTTACTTCTTCTTTTGTTAAGTGTCTTCGACCTTTCTTCGCAGTTATTGTGTATTGAATAATGAATCCTACAACCATTAATATCCAAGCACTGCTGTATAACATGTATCCAGGTAGTTCCCAATCTTGACACACTTTATGAGGTCCAATATGAGGCGACAATGATCTTCTTAAGCTTGCTGCCAGACCAATGGAACTTCCACTTTGCAAGACGGTGAAAATCTGATCGATTGAAGCTGTTGCAATGACGCTACCGACGATGCTTGAGCTTGCGATGAACACTATACGAACTCCCTTAAGACACATTACTCCAAGTGATAGTCCTAAGATTGCACACGTCGTCCAAACACACAGAAAACCTGACCAATCTGTAGAACTAACTTTAGCTAAGAGACATCCACCTGATGAACGAGCAGAGAACAGCAGAGCCTGTTTGTTATTTTCATTAAAGCCTTAACATGTCACAAAAAAGAAACCATTCAAACAACAGCCTTATATGTTGTTGATCGCAGACTAATAATAAAACAAACGGTTCTCCTAACCAAAGAAAAAATCGGAATACAAACCGTGAACAGACATCCAGCCAACACTCCAAGTCCTAAGACTGCACTTTTAAAGACTAAAACAGAAACTCTACCCGTGTATGATAAGTAATACAGACCTACTGACATAACACCAGTTCCTATACAGGTAGCGTTAAGGAGAAAGGGTGTGTATGAGTTAATAGCGTGGTATAGAAGTTTTGAAGCAATGAAATACGGAAGAAACGATCCAATACAAAGCATAACACAAGCAAGCATTTGAATTATTAATCGATAACCGAAAAACGTTGTTAGAATTCCGATTAGGATGCCGCCACCAGCAAGCATTCCTCTGACTGTTTCTCCAAAATCGTTAGTACTGCATGTCTCGTAGTGATACTGAGATCCTAAATCACATTCACTAAGAGGCCCCAATAAATCACCTCCGATGCATCCATCACACCAACCACATTGTCTCTCAGATACACAAGATGAACAGTCTAGTTTAGAAGAACAATTAGTACCCTCAGCCTCAATTATTATCCCAGTGGTGATGATTAATATTGTGAGCTGACATATTGTAGTCATCATAACATTCCTTGAGGGGGTAACTTGATATTATGATTAAATATAAAGCAACTTGAAACTGGCTAAAACGAATATAGGGTTTCGGCCAACCTGGTTGCAATGAAAAGAGACCAACAGTTGGTTTCGATGAGGGGAAGACTGTTTGATTAGGTTCATACGAATATAAATCTCTGTATTGTATCAGAACGATGAGGAGTTTAATATTTCTACTGAAAAAGAAGCCTACAAAGGATCGTAATTATTTCTAGTCTGCTTAAAAAGAAAAAGTGAAATAACGATTTTTAAAATACTTAAATAATAATAATAGTGATAGCAACTGATTTCGCGATATTGATAAAAGTTTTTTTTTTTTTTCTTTTTTAAATAATAATAAGAACTTCTGTCTTAAGATTCGTAACCATAACAAAGTGAACAGACGCACGGATTAAAACCCGTTTTTTTTTTTTTTTTTTTTGAAAGATTGCACAAACGGCCACGAAGCAAGGAGAAAAGGGATTTTTTACCTACCTGCCGCCATTCTTTGCTTAATTCTTGCGACCCAAGCTGCCGGTGCTTGACCGCTGTTAGACATTGTTAATCCCATGTTAACAAATTTTTGTTTTTGAGTATCTTCCTTGTAGACAGGAGCGCTTCCAGCACTGCCGTCAGCGGAGGATGATCGAGAAGAGTGAGATTCAGCATCAGAATTAGAATCGTTTTCTTCTTCCATTTGTTGCTGTTGCTGTTGTTGTTGCTTGTCCTTAATGGCACGAAGCTTGCGCTTCTCCTTAGCGCTGAGTAAGGCAAATTCAATTTCATCTTCACCACTTAACTTTGCGTATTCTGCCTCAGTAATCTTTCCTTGACGAAGTTTCTTTAACAGTCTGGTGTCGTCATTCAATTCTTCTAATTCCATTTGATTCCAAACCTGTTGTTTCTTCCTCCTTCCCATGGTCTTGTCATCCTTTACGTCTTCACGTTTTTTGTTTCGTTCGCTCATTTCTTTGCGTTTTTCTACCATTTTAGCTTCTTTGTCAGCAAGTTTTTCCTGTCTTTTTTGTTCCTTTTCCGCAGTCGTACAGGTAATGTGTTTAGGATTTACAGATGCGAATTCCTCTTCCAGAGGGATTCGAGCTTGAGAAACGTGATGTAATTCCGGCATGTGAGGAAGCCTCAACAATGCACAAGAGTGAGCTAAATCAATCACATCAACCTTGCCTAATTTAAAAATGTATCTGAGACCGTGTTCACGGTATGCTCGTACCCAGGTAACGAATGCCTTGACGGCGGTATCACAAAGGTCTCTGTCTTTGATGAGAGCTCTACGAACATTTTTAATAAAAGTACTGCTGCATTCTTTACCAACAACGACAGGGTCTGGAACAAGACCCTTTTTAATACGCCTGTTTGAAGTGTGTTAAATTATCATCAAGAATAATAAAGGTAAATCCCCTCAGAAGGAGAACAGAACATACCGCTTCTGCCTGTAGCGAAGAAGTTTTTCACGAAAACCTCTTTTAGCAAGAGTGACTCGAAAACGGATTCCACCTTTTGGGTTTCGCTTTGGTTGAGAACCATCTTGAACAGCTATTTCTTCTTCGTCTGGGTCTGTGTCGTTAGAGTTTTCAGATTCTGAATCTGAAGACAATTCGTCATCTGAGGCAGCGCAGGCATCCATATTTGGGTGAAGAGTGTCGTAGTTCTCAAGATTTATATTCTTAAGTGAAAGGTATTCAACATATGAACTCTCATGAGGTGACAAGTATAACATCGAATTACCAACTCGACCCATTCTAGCTGTTCTACCCATTCTGTGAATAAAGGTTTCTGGTTCTGTTGGTGCATCTGTTTGAATAACCCAATCAACATCAGGTATGTCTAAACCTCTCGCAGCTACATCAGTGCACAGGAGGATACCTCCATTTCCCGATGCAGTAAAGTCTTTCAGAATCTTTTTCCGCTTTTGCAAAGGCATTTGCCCATGTAACGCAAACACTACAATACCCCAGTCTGGCTGAGCAGCAAACGCCTTTGCAACGAAATCAACACTCGCACAAGTTAAGAAATAAACAATAAATTTCTTCTTCATATTTTCCAAAGCAAACTGCCTGAGAGCTTCCAATTTCTGAGATGGTTTAATAATCCTGTAGTACGTTTTAAGTGTGTCAGGGATGGCTAGGCCAGCATTTCCAGATCCACTCTTCTTCTTTACTCGTACTCTAACGACAACTGGATTTCTCATTCCGACTCGGACTAGCTCTTGAACTTCACTAGTTTGGGTAGCACTGAATAGTCCTGTGCGTCTTTGATTTGGTATTCTGTGTAAGATCGCATCTAATTGTGACTTGAATCCTCTACTTAGTAAGCGATCAGCTTCATCTAGGATGAGGAGTTCTATGGTTTTACACTGCATTTGGATTCCTGTGGTTTGTTGTGGTTGTTTATAATAATGAAAAGGTTTCTTTCTGAAATTGTTTTACAAATGATACCTTCAAGTCCCAAGACCATTACTTCGTACAACCGACCAGGTGTTCCAACTATGATATTACCACCTCTCTTGTTGTAAGAATCAATATCTCTAGCTCCTTCTCTACCTCCAATAAAACTGTTTACAACTATAGTGTGAGGAGTTACTTCTTTAAGATACGAAGCGTATTGTGTCGCAACTCTCTCAACCTGAATGGCTAGCTCACGAGTAGGTAAGATGACGGTAGCTAAAACATTTTGTTTGCTTTCAAGAGCTTCAACAATTGAAGGACGCATACAGAATTCAAAAGCAGGTACTAAGTAAGCAAGTGTTTTACCAGATCCTGTTACTGCTTCTACAACAACGTCTTTACCTCGTAGAAGTTGGGGGATGGCAGCAGCTTGAACTGGTGCCATTGTCGTAAATTTTAAATGTTTTTCTAAGAAGCTCAAACTTCCTTCACTCAATCCTGGATTCAACCCCTGCCATGATCCAGCAGTAGCACCTCCAACGGTACCACTTTTTGGAGCAGGTTTCGCCGCAGCTTTCTTCTCTGGCTTTGCTCTTTTCTCATCTGAACGTTTCTTCTCTTCAGTTCTCTTTCTCTTTATCACTTCAGTTGTTGCAGGTGCTTTCTCTTCTGCTTCGCTAGGCTTCTTCTTAAGAACTCTCTTCTTTACTTTTCGTAGTACCATTTTATGATGTTGAGTGGTACTGATAAATAAGGTGATGAATAGTGTCCAGTTGGAGTATATAAATTAATATTTCTATCTGTTTGAAGGAAGTAAGTAGTTTGTTGTTTATGAGACAGTGTTGTGCAGTAAACCCATCGCAACAACCCAACGTATAGAATAAAAAAAAAAAAAGACCGAATAACGTTGTGACCGTAACACTGCAATCCCTAATGGGGAGGGGGGACACGGGATAGACCAAAGAAACAAAACCCAAAAAAAAAAAAAATATATAATTTTAAAAAAAAGAAATATAATCAAAACCTTGCAATAGAAGGTAGTACGCGGTGGTTAAAGAGGCTCTGCGCCTGAAAGCAGTTTTAAGTTTTTTTTTTTTTTTTGTATTCATAGTTCATGAAAGGCAACAACAAAAAAAAAAAAAAAAAACAGCAATAAATTTAAGATATGGTTACCTTATGAATATATAGGTTATAATTGAGCGACTGTAGCCCACCTATATTATTTTCTCGGTCTTGAATAAGAAAAGAGGGAACACAAAAAAAAATAATTTTTTTAACTACTCGTTGGATGGGTTCAAACACTCAGACAGCCTATCAACGACTTCTTTCATTTTTTTTTTTTTTTTTGGTTTTTTGAAAAGAAGCTACAAAAAAAAACCACTCAAAAAAAAACGAACTGATAAAAAACAGACGAGGTCACATCGCCAAAAAGAAAATAATAAAAAAGCAACGAAGAATTAATAACCACCACACTAGTGGTCTCCAAGACCACGTTGGTACTTTCCGTAACGTGGTCCTCCCTTGAACACTTCTGGCCAAACATCCTCAGGATACAATAAACTCTCGTCAGTAAGGTATCCAGTTGGGTGAAGAACATCATCAGGAAGCTATTTTATTTTTTTTTTTAAATTCGAACTTCATCCTCTACATCTTCTTAACAACAATAAATACATACCGTAGCGTCACCGTAGATGTCTTCTAAGAATTTTCTGGCATCCTTTGGTGATGGGTTTTGCTCAACCGAGTATCCCAAAGTCCAAAGGATTTCCTTACCAAGGATTTCAACAGGTGCTTGGTTAACAATGGCGATCTATTTATTTATTTATTCATTTATTTTTGCACTGACACGAAAAGTCAAGAGAAGAAAACTAATTCAGATAACCATACCTTTGTACCATCATCGTCATAGTACACTGGTCCTCCGTTGAGAGAAACATGCTTACCGTCGATATCAATTACAGGAGCATCCATAATAGAAAATTGTTTAAGGATTCTGTGAGGATCACTGATATCTGCCTGAAGCTGAAACTGAACAATATCGCAGTTCTCACCTAATTCCTTAGCTCTCTCAAGAGTTTGTTCATCACTTGACCATGCGTAGTGGTTCTTGAGTAGCTGTAATTGGGTTATTTCATTTTATTTATTAAGAAATATTCACATGAAATGAATAACAATAAATACGCACCTCACGGATGTGTGGTCTTTTAATAATTGAACGAAAGACGATCTCAAGGGAATGGTTATCCCATCCGTTTCCGAAGATTCCTCCCTGTTTTGTGTGTTACAGAAAAGACTTGTTGTTCTTATTTTTTATTAATTCTTAACATACCTCAGGAGCAGACACCATAGTTCTCGTCTTCCATGTAGTAGCGGTGGTGGCAAATCTGCGCTGTCCCGCGATGAGTGATGTTAATCCCCTTCTCATTTTATTTATTATTTACCGTAACCCGCCTTTGAAAAATAGAAAATTTGAAAAAAAAAAAAGAGAATACAGCTTTCTCCCAGACATCAACATACAGAAGTTAGAAGCACACAAGAAAAAATAGTCCATTAACATTATCACAACATGAGTCGTTACACCATTGTTATAACACATATTTTCGTTACAATTAGTGATTTCATAGTTTCCAATAATGTTAAAAAAGTAGCCTAGTGTGTCGTTTCTTCACACACGACACCATTTAAACGTAGAATAGAAGTTTTATGAAACCCAGTGAGATAATATTATCCTCACAAAGATTACGATCTTTTACAGTATTGTGTCAGAAGAAAAGTGTTAATTATCTGCCCGTTTGGGAAGAACGATGTCACAAAGATGTGTAATTTACTATTTTTTTTTTCCACCACCTAAGGAGAAATAATATTCGGATTGTGTCGCCACAACTAACTAAACTGAGAGCTAAGGAAAGAATACAGAAAGAAGACAAGTGGAATGGAACCACACTTATAAGATTCAGAGAGTGACTCACATAGCCACTTCATAAGAGTAATTAACAATCTCTTCTTGTGATTGGTTTATTGCTTCCTCTTCACGGAATGGAAGAATTCGTAGTTTTTCTTCGACAGGCATCTCCTCTAATAAAATAAATATATCCTGTATAGATAGTCTCTTATCAATACCAGTCCAGCACCTCTCGACGATGTCGTTCCAAAGCTTCTCTCCAAGCTTCTGTAGGTTGTCAGGCTTCTTTGGCAAGATCCCCGACTTTATAAATTTCGTAATTTGCTTCCTTCTAACAACAGGATCACCAGAAACCATGTCAGAGTACGGGGACCTCCCACCCATGATTTCGAACATCGTGCAACCAAAACTCCAAACGTCGTGAGCTGCCGATGCGATCGGTGAACTCTGCAAGGCTTCTGGTGGACACCAAGCGATCGGTAACTTTGACTTTACTACAGAACCTATTTTAGTAACTAATCCCATGTCTCCTAATACTAAACCATTCTTACTTACTAAAATATTCCTTGTTGCTACATCCATGTGTGCTAACCCAAGTCCGTGAACGTATGCGAGTGCCCTCGCAATCGACACCATTCGTAATGCGTACTGCTCTGGATCCACACGCTTGAACCTCAAGAAGTTATCAAGAGAACCTTGTTCGTAGTATTGAGTCACAAGGTAAATACTTTCATCAGACCTCGACCATCCATAGAACGTCACGATGTCCTTCTGTCTCATGTTGCACAGCATTCGAATCTCTACAAGGAAGTTGGAATCGTATGCCTTCCTTGATTCCTTCACAGCTACCACTTCACAGCAGGTCACGTAAGTGGCGCGAAAGACTTTTCCAAAGAAACCTGTTCCGATTTGAACGAAGTCCGTTAGTTGATCAGATGGAATTTCACATTCCAACGATGACAATGAGATGCTTCCTGAATTCTTAATAGCGATGGGTTCAACATGAAGCCCAGAAGACTTCTGGTGATCAACAGCTGTCGGATGAGGACCAGTCCAGAGACCACGTGATGACGTCTCTAGTTTTGATGATCCAATAATTGTAATTAAACTGTTTTTAAAATCAGAATCCACTAATTGTTTTACTACAGACCTTCTTCTTCTTCTATATAATAAGATTATAATACAAACAACACAAACAACAACAGCAGCAACAACACAGATGACAGTTACTAATGGGAAACCACTACCTGAGTCAGCTACGTTGGTATCAGATAACGTTAGAGTTAATGTCTCTGTTGGAGTATACGGAACTGGTTGTAGTGTAGCAGTAAAAGCATGATCACAATGGATAACATTGTCTACTCGATTTCGTGGATCATTAAGAACATGTCCAACAGTTGATATGTCAGACTCTATAGATCCCCAAGACACAACTTTACCTGATGATGTTACCGCAACGTACGACTCATATGTCGCATAAAGTGATACAATGTTCTTTAATAATGACTTTACCGTAGTAGTGTCCTGTGATGGTCCTGAACCCCAAGCCACAACTGTACCATCAGTTGTTACAGCTGCGAATGTAGTTCGGGATCCAACTAGTAGTGTGCTGTCTTTTAATTTTGTTAAAACTTCTTTACTAGCATCACCCCCAAAAGATGGATTCCCCCAAGTGACCCAATTACCAGATGAGTTTTTTGCAGCAAAGGCTCGCTCGCTAGATACAACATCAACAATATCCTTAAGAAGATGCTGCACTGATAAAGAGTCTCCTCCTTCAGTAACATCACCCCATGTGACTATACTTGAATCATTAAGTAATGCTGCATAAGAATCTGAATTACCATACACTGTTGATATATCTCGTAGTAAGCTAGACACGGTAGTTGTGTTCCTGGCAATTGATTGCTCCGAACCCCACACTACAAGCCCACCATCAGCTGTTAATGCAGCAAAGGAAAAGTAGGCCCAGTACAACTGAGTAATATCATGCAAAGCAGATTGTACTGTACTCATATTAAGAAAAGTAGCTCCAGGTAATCCCCAACATACAACAGTCGTGTCATTGAGAAGAGCAGCAAAGTTGTCGTTATTTGATATTATTTGAACTGCTTTGTGATTTGCAAGAGCGTGAACTGTCGAAAGGTCGATGTCTGATCCCCAGGAAACAACTCGACCATTTTCTTGCAAGGCAGTGAACGATGCGATGCCACCTAAAAGACTAATCGTTCTGCTTTCGGATAACAATTTCCTCACTGTTGTGCTATCTCCTCCAGTCTCTGGTGTTCCCCAAGTCAACACATCATCTCCAGTGATTGCAGCAAATGAACACCACCAGGTGTTCACGACAGTAGTAGCATTCTCTAAGTCGATATCAGGATATTTTTTCACTGCGGGACTTGTTCCCCACATCACATACAACTTACTCTGTACAACAACACAAAATATCATAACAACAAGCAGCCTGCTTGTTCTCATTGTAGATAGTAATGTTTCACTATCGGGGGAACCTATCAGAAGACTAGTTTTTAGAAGACATGTTTTACGAGCGAAAGAGAATTGTGACAGCGTAACGTTAACACCCTTTTACTTTATAGGCTTGTTTCCGGTTGCGCACAAACAAAGTGTGAGAATTATTTAGTGAGGTGCCGATTCTTTTTTTATCCTTATTCCGCGAAAAATTTAAGTTGTAAAAAAAAAAAAATATATATATATAACATAACATAACATAACATAAAAATCATAAGGAAACATGCTGGACCATCGCGAACCAGAAAATTTATTATAACTTTCCCTTACGCAGATGGGTGGTTGTCATTAATCTCAAAACCGTCGATCAGAGATTTTCATAAATTGAAGAAGACGAAGTAAAGTTCCACTTTTGAGTAACAAACTCCAATAGGCGACTTCGAACGTTTTGTGTGTGTTCGCAAAAAGGGGGTTTTCATTATCAGAAAACAGAATCAAGTAGCTGGAGACCTTGCGACTGCATAAGAATATCTATCGTTCGGTCAGATTGCGAGACTTGGAATAGTGCTGGCTAAAACTATTCAGATTAACCTTATACTACATTGAAAGCAGACAGAACCCCTTCACACGGGGAGATAAGTTCAGATTTCAATCTGAAATAGTTTCTTCTCCTACTAATTATAATAAAAAGAACAAGACAAAGATAAATATCACGTCAACATTGCACTACAAGAGCAATTATATTCGGCTGATGCATATTTAATGGAAGGCGACAGCAGTAAAACCATCGTAGATTAATCGTTTAGAAAAGAAAAACAATGAAGATAATACCATCTTCATAAAAACAAGACGACGATTTACATCTCGTCAATTTATACGAAAGAATGCAATAATTTCTCAAATTCAGCTGAGATGCATTCGTTCACGGAAGGAGAGATAGTTTAACAGCAGTAAAAGCCATCGTAAACAAATAAACAAAAGTACTTACTCAGAATAAAACAGAAGCTACGAAATCATTTAAATATAAACTACCCAGTGGGAGTCGTTTAGAAAAGATAACTAGTGAAGATAACATTATCCTCCTAATAATTACAATCTTTTACAACATTGTAGTTTACGAGAATAATAATATCTCACCGTTAGGGAAGAACGATGTTACAAAGATGTGAAGTTTACTATTTTTCCACCACTTAAGGAGAATAATCTTCGGATTGTGTCGCCACAACTAAACTGAGAGCTAAGGAAAGAATACAGAAAGAAGACGAGTGGAATTGGGTACCACACTCATAAGATTCAGAGAGTGATTCACATAGCCACTTCGTATTCACTGTCATACTGATAAAAATCATAATAACGATTAGAAGACTCTGGTGCCGCAAGTTGTAGCAGCTTCTCAACATTAATTACCTGCTGAGCTGGCATGTTACCGAAGAGAGAAATAATCTCCCGGAGTTCAAGACGCTCATCAATACCAGTCCAGCACCTCTCGACGATGTCGTTCCAAAGCTTCTCTCCAAGCTTCTGTAGGTTGTCAGGCTTCTTTGGCAAGATCCCCGACTTTATAAATTTCGTAATTTGCTTCCTTCTAACAACAGGATCACCAGAAACCATGTCAGAGTACGGGGACCTCCCACCCATGATTTCGAACATCGTGCAACCAAAACTCCAAACGTCGTGAGCTGCCGATGCGATCGGTGAACTCTGCAAGGCTTCTGGTGGACACCAAGCGATCGGTAACTTTGACTTTACTACAGAACCTATTTTAGTAACTAATCCCATGTCTCCTAATACTAAACCATTCTTACTTACTAAAATATTCCTTGTTGCTACATCCATGTGTGCTAACCCAAGTCCGTGAACGTATGCGAGTGCCCTCGCAATCGACACCATTCGTAATGCGTACTGCTCTGGATCCACACGCTTGAACCTCAAGAAGTTATCAAGAGAACCTTGTTCGTAGTATTGAGTCACCAGGTAAATACTTTCATCAGACCTCGACCATCCATAGAACGTCACGATGTCCTTCTGTCTCATGTTGCACAGCATTCGAATCTCTACAAGGAAGTTGGAATCGTATGCCTTCCTTGATTCCTTCACAGCTACCACTTCACAGCAGGTCACGTAAGTGGCGCGAAAGACTTTTCCAAAGAAACCTGTTCCGATTTGAACGAAGTCCGTTAGTTGATCAGATGGAATTTCACATTCCAACGACGACAGAGACGCACTTGTTGAAGAACCCACCTGAAGAACATTCTCCTCTTCCAAAGAAGGCGACGTGTTCATCGGAACCAGTGTAATCAAATCACATTTTAGAAATGAGTCGCTATGTTTAGACTTGTTTTTACGTATTTTAGATTGTTTCCAAAAGCACAACACCACAACAAACACGAACACGAACACCACAACTAAAGCAACAACGAGATAAAGTTTGAATGAGGAGCTAGAATTCCCATAAACGAGTTCATCTTCAACTACCATAGGCACAGTGTCCGCCGTAAGGTCTGCTGGGCTGTAAAATTCTTGTTCGAACAACACGGAATAAGCATTCTCACAATGAGTGACTTCCAATGGAAATTTTTTTGAAGCTGGAAGTGCACGAGACAGCTTCTCGGATCCAGAATAAACATCACCCCACATAAAAAGCCCTTCAGGATAGGTATATGCGAGATACGAAACCTCCATTGATGTAATTACTGTAACATATTTTAATAATGACTGAACTGTACTAATATTCTGAGTGGGTCCTGTTCCCCAAGTCACAACTGATCCTGTTGATGTTAAGGCTGCAAAAGAGTCAACTGTAGTGACTACCGTGTTGCTTCCTTTAATTTGATCCAACACACGCTGACTGGGATTACCACCAGCACTTGGATCGCCCCATACAATCCAATCAGATGATGTATTGCGTGCGGCAAAAGCTCGTTCGCTGTGAACGATCTTGTTTATGTTTTTAAGAAGGTGTTTAACAGTTGAAGAGTCACCTCCCTTCAAACTATTACCCCACGTCACCACAGTTGCATCCTCGAGTAGAGCAGCGAAAGAATACCCTGCTCCGTAAACATAAGAGACACCTCGTAGTAATCCTTGTACAGTACTGCTGTCACTGCCAAAGTCTCCATATCGCCCCCAAGTTACAACTCTCTTATCCGACGTCAGTGCCGCAAAGGCAAAGTGTATTGAGTAAAGGTTTGTTATGTTAACCAGACTTGACTGAACGGTGCTCATGTTCAGGGGAAGTTGAGAATTCCCCCAACTAACAACAGTGCTATCGTTTAATAAGGCAGAAAAGTGATTGAAATTTGATGTGATGCTTTTTGCTTTGTGTGTTCTCAGTTGCTTGACTGTTGAGGAATCAACATCCAACCCCCAGGATACTACTCTTCCATTCTCTTGTAGGGCAGAAAACGCTGTTTTTCCACCTCTTATGCTGACGGTCTGAATTCCAGTAAGAAGGTGTTTCACAGTAGTGCTGTCACCTCCTGCTTCAGGTGTCCCCCACGTGACTACATCATCCTCAACAATAGCAGCAAACGAACACAACCAAGTAGAACGTATACTGGTAGCACTTCTTAGCACTTCAGGACTTGGTAAGTCCTTTACGGAAGGATCACTGCCCCACATGATAACTGTGTTGCTGTTCACAGAGATGAGTAGGGCTGTTATTATAAGGAGCCTGAGCCTCATCTTTTAATACCTCCCCTGTTTTGGAGAAGTAAAGAGAACACTACATTTATCGATTTCAAAACGGTTGAAGAGACAGACACGAAGAGGGATATCCACAAAATCCTTAAGCAAGACAAGTCAAGCTCGTATCGAGCAGTTACACGTGGACTTTAATTAGAAGCAAAACATCAGAAATTGATAAAATGATGCCGTCTTGAGCTTGAGAAGGTGGTAGTAGCTCAAACCTTATTTCTATAACACCGAGAGACGTTTCTCTCGATACCAGTAGGAAGTATAAAGTATACGCTGAATAATAACAGGCCATAACAGGAACCACAATCCGAAAATACACATTCAATAAAGAGACACAGACAGAGACAGACACACCCGAAGCGATTCGTTAGACCAAAAGCAACTAAATTAGAATGAAGATAACAACCTGTACGTATCCCTCAAAGGAACAGTTTTACGATCTTAAACAATCTCTCACTTTGACAAATTGACTTGCAAAAAAAAAAAAAAAGGCTCGTTCTGGGACAAAAATCCCGGCACCTTGAATCTGGCAGAATTACCCCCCGACCGAATGAGAAAAGTTCTGGGGCAACACTCAACCAGTGCAACACACGAACTTCAATTCAAATGGACAAAGAAATTAAAATTCGCACTGATTTTTTTTGACTGAACGTGTTATAAATAATATTTGTCCCGAGAAAAGGCAGTTGACAGGTCCCGACAGGCGAAGATAAATCTCTCGCCAATATGTGCCGCTGCATTCGTTCACGGAAGGAGAGATAGTTTGACAGCAGTAAAAGCCATCGTAAACAAATAAACAAAAGTACTTACTCAGAATAAAACAGAAGCTACGAAATCATTTAAATATAAACTACCCAGTGGGAGTCGTTTAGAAAAGATAACTAGTGAAGATAACATTATCCTCCTAATAATTACAATCTTTTACAGCATTGTAGTTTACGAGAATAATAATATCTCACCGTTAGGGAAGAACGATGTTACAAAGATGTGAAGTTTACTATTTTTCCACCACTTAAGGAGAATAATCTTCGGATTGTGTCGCCACAACTAAACCGAGAGCTAAGGAAGAATACAGAAAGAAGACGAGTGGAATTGGGTACCACACTTATAAGATTCAGAGAGTGACTCACATAGCCACTTCGTATACATCACCCTCCTGAAGAACATTCTCTTCTGAAGAAGGCGAAGTGTTCACCGGAACCAGTGTAATCAAATCACATTTTAGATCTGAGTCGCTATGTTTAGGCTTGTTTTTACGTATTTTAGATTGTTTCCAAAAGCACAACACCACAACAAACACGAACACGAACACCACAACTAAAGCAACAACGAGATAAAGTTTGAATGAGGAGCTAGAATTCCCATAAACGAGTTCATCTTCAACTACCATAGACACCGTGTCTATAACTTCAGTTAGTGTAACGGGTGGTTCTGTTGGTGGGTCTGTTGGAATGTTAACGTTTCCCTTGAACAACACGGCATAAGCACGTCTGCAATACGTGTACGATAATGGAAAGCTTTTTGAAGCTGAAAGTGCGCGACTCGCCTCTTTGGAATCCCAATCAGCATCACCCCAAGTAACTATTCCTCTAACAGTAAATGCAAAGTACGCAGTGTATGTCCCTAAAATGGCTATCACTTTCCTTTTTAACAAAGATCGGACTGTGTTAGTATTCTGAGCGAGTCCTGTTCCCCAAGTCACAACTGATCTTGTTGATGTTAAGGCTGCAAAGGTTGTACCTGTAGTGACTATCTTAGTGCTTCCTTTAATTCGATCTAACACACGCTGACTGGGATTACCACCAGCACTTGGATCGCCCCATACAATCCAATCAGATGATGTATTGCGTGCGGCAAAAGCTCCCTTGCTGTGAACGATCTTGGTTATGTTTTTAAGAAGGTGTTTAACAGTTGAAGAGTTACCTCCCTTCAAACTATTACCCCACGTCACCACAGTTGCATCCTCGAGTAGAGCAGCGAAAGAATACCCTGCTCCGTAAACATAAGAGACACCTCGTAGTAATCCTTGTACAGTACTGCTGTCACTGCTAAAGTCTCCATCTAGCCCCCAAGTTACAACTCTCTTATCCGACGTCAGTGCCGCAAAGGCATAGTTAGTTGAGTAAAGGTTTGTTATGTTAACCAGACTTGACTGAACGGTGCTCATGTTCAGGGGAAGTTGAGATTTCCCCCAACTAACAACAGTGCTATCGTTTAATAAGGCAGAAAAGTGATTGGTATTTGATGTGATGCTTTTTGCTTTGTGTGTTCTCAGTTGCTTGACTGTTGAGGAATCAACATCCAACCCCCAGGATACTACTCTTCCATTCTCTTGTAGGGCAGAAAATGCAGAGTAACTTCGGGCGAATTGTAGAGTCCGAATCCCAGTAAGAAGGTGTTTCACAGTAGTGCTGTCACCTCCTGCTTCAGGTGTCCCCCACGTGACTACATCATCCTCAACAATAGCAGCAAACGAACACAACCAAGTAGAACGTATACTGGTAGCACTTCTTAGCACTTCAGGACTTGGTAAGTCCTTTACGGAAGGATCACTGCCCCACATGATAACTGTGTTGCTGTTCACAGAGATGAGTAGGGCTGTTATTATAAGGAGCCTGAGCCTCATCTTTTAATACCTCTCCCCTGTTTTGGAATAAAGAAGTAAAGAGAACACTACATTTATCGATTACCACTACGATGACCTGAAAGGTTCGCATTCAACGCGGTTGAACAGAAAGGTTACGAAGAGGAATATCCACAAAATCCTTAAGCAAGACAAGTCAAGCTCGTATTGAACAGTAAGATACAAAGTGTTTACTGCTGAACTAATGATACACGAAAGGAAAGTGTTTGAAGGTATAATCTCTCTCTGTAGTTGGGTTTATAAAATTCTCTGCAGAGACAATAACAATAAAATAGTAAACGTTTTACTGAGGATTTTGGTCATTACGTGTTGAAAGTCACAAGTGGTATTGCGTCATACCCGCGTAGACAGTTCCTCTATTCAGAAAGCATACCGTCAATTCGCGACGCCTTATATTAACGCACACTAATTAGTTGAACGAGTTCAAGTCACTTCCCTGCATAGCAGATCCGTGTACTCTGTACTAACGCTATAATAAGTGTTTTTAGTGAATAGTACATGTAATGGTTGGATTCTTAAGTTCTCGGGACTGGTTGCTCGCGACCCCCTGACCTTGGAGTGAATTTCCTTTTCGACTTAGTGCGAGGAAGACAAAAATCGAAGAGAAAAAAAGGGTTGACGGGGGGAAAGAATTTTGGTACCCAAGAACAAGAGAAAAAAAAATTATTCGCCAACAGCGAAAGAAATTGGGGACCCGCTTTGGTTCTGCAGAACAACAAGCAAGCATGAACTGATGTTGCGAATATTGCAACAGCGACTGATAAAAGTTACTTCACGGCGTTTAATATTATATTTATTCACCTCCTCCCTTTTTCTTAACTTCGGAAGTACTTTTAAATATTAAAAAGTAGCCAGGCTTAATGTTGCTTCACTTTACAATATTTATTGTAAAATAAAACAACGTAATGAAGTTAAGTTTATGTAAGCTTCGGGCTCACAGGGAAATAGAAAACCTTCGACATAATAAATAACGAAACTATTCTCCGACTTAGTCGGTGCAAAAAGAAATAAAAATAAAAATAAAAATAAAAACAAGACGAAGATTTACATCTCGTCAATTTATACGGAAGAATGCAATAATTTCTCTCAAATTCAGCTGAGATGCATTCGTTCACGGAAGGAGAGATAGTTTAACAGCAGTAAAAGCCATCGTAAACAAATAAACAAAAGTACTTACTCAGAATAAAACAGAAGCTACGAAATCATTTAAATATAAACTACCCAGTGGGAGTCGTTTAGAAAAGACAACTAGTGAATATATTTTTCCACCACTTAAGGAGAAATAACATTTTGATTGTGTCGCCACAACTAACTAAAAAGGAAAGACCACACTCATAAGATTCAGAGAGTGATTCACATAGCCACTTCGTATTCACTGTCATAATGATAAAAATCATAATAACGATTAGAAGACTCTGGTGCCGCAAGTTGTAGCAGCTTCTCAACATTAATTACCTGCTGAGCTGGCATGTTACCGAAGAGAGAAATAATCTCCCGGAGTTCAAGACGCTCATCAATACCAGTCCAGCACCTCTCGACGATGTCGTTCCAAAGCTTCTCTCCAAGCTTCTGTAGGTTGTCAGGCTTCTTTGGCAAGATCCCCGACTTTATAAATTTCGTAATTTGCTTCCTTCTAACAACAGGATCACCAGAAACCATGTCAGAGTACGGGGACCTCCCACCCATGATTTCGAACATCGTGCAACCAAAACTCCAAACGTCGTGAGCTGCCGATGCGATCGGTGAACTCTGCAAGGCTTCTGGTGGACACCAAGCGATCGGTAACTTTGACTTTACTACAGAACCTATTTTAGTAACTAATCCCATGTCTCCTAATACTAAACCATTCTTACTTACTAAAATATTCCTTGTTGCTACATCCATGTGTGCTAACCCAAGTCCGTGAACGTATGCGAGTGCCCTCGCAATCGACACCATTCGTAATGCGTACTGCTCTGGATCCACACGCTTGAACCTCAAGAAGTTATCAAGAGAACCTTGTTCGTAGTATTGAGTCACAAGGTAAATACTTTCATCAGACCTCGACCATCCATAGAACGTCACGATGTCCTTCTGTCTCATGTTGCACAGCATTCGAATCTCTACAAGGAAGTTGGAATCGTATGCCTTCCTTGATTCCTTCACAGCTACCACTTCACAGCAGGTCACGTAAGTGGCGCGAAAGACTTTTCCAAAGAAACCTGTTCCGATTTGAACGAAGTCCGTTAGTTGATCAGATGGAATTTCACATTCCAACGACGACAGAGACGCATTTGTTGAAGAACCCACCTGAAGAACATTCTCCTCTTCCAAAGAAGGCGACGTGTTCATCGGAACCAGTGTAATCAAATCACATTTTAGAAATGAGTCGCTATGTTTAGACTTGTTTTTACGTATTTTAGATTGTTTCCAAAAGCACAACACCACAACAAACACGAACACGAACACCACAACTAAAGCAACAACGAGATAAAGTTTGAATGAGGAGCTAGAATTCCCATAAACGAGTTCATCTTCAACTACCATAGACACCGTGTCTATAACTTCAGTTAGTGTAACGGGTGGTTCAAATAACATAGAAAAAGCCTTCTCACAATACGTGTACGCTAGTGGAAGACGTGTAGACAAAGGTAAATGTATACTGGCTAAATCACTAGAGTCCCAACTAGCATCACCCCACGTAATCACTTCGTGGGAAGATGTAATCGCAATGTACGAAACGTGTGTCGCTGCGATGAAAATTACATCTTTTAACAAAGACTGCACTGTATTAGTATTCTGAGCGAGTCCTGTTCCCCAAGTCACAACTGATCCTGTTGATGTTAAGGCTGCAAAAGAGTCAACTGAAGTGACAATCATAATGCTTCCTTTAATTTGATCCAACAAACGCTGACTGGGATTACCACCAGCACTTGGATCGCCCCATACAATCCAATCAGATGATGTATTGCGTGCGGCAAAAGCTCGTTCGTTGTGAACGATCTTGTTTATGTTTTTAAGAAGGTGTTTAACAGTTGAAGAGTCACCTCCCTTCAAACGATTACCCCACGTCACCACAGTTGCATCCTCGAGCAGAGCAGCGAAAGAAAACCCTACTCCGTAAACATAAGAGACACCTCGTAGTAATCCTTGTACAGTACTGCTGTCACTGCCAAAGTCTCCATATCGCCCCCAAGTTACAACTCTCTTATCCGACGTCAGTGCCGCAAAGGCAAAGTGTATTGAGTAAAGGTTTGTTATGTTAACCAGACTTGACTGAACGGTGCTCATGTTCAGGGGAATTTGAGAATTCCCCCAACTAACAACAGTGCTATCGTTTAATAAGGCAGAAAAGTGAATCAAATTTGATGTGATGCTTTTTGCTTTGTGTGTTCTCAGTTGCTTGACTGTTGAGGAATCAGCATCCAACCCCCAGGATACTACTCTTCCATTCTCTTGTAGGACAGAAAACGCAGAGTATCCTTTTGAGGTTATGTTGAGGGTCTGAATTCCAGTAAGAAGGTGTTTCACAGTAGTGCTGTCACCTCCTGCTTCAGGTGTCCCCCACGTGACTACATCATCCTCAACAATAGCAGCAAACGAACACAACCAAGTAGAACGTATACTGGTAGCACTTCTTAGCACTTCAGGACTTGGTAAGTCCTTTACGGAAGGATCACTGCCCCACATGATAACTGTGTTGCTGTTCACAGAGATGAGTAGGGCTGTTATTATAAGGAGCCTGAGCCTCATCTTTTAATACCTCTCCCCTGTTCTGGAATAAAGAAATCTTCATTTATTGAATACAATAATAGTACAGCAGGACTAAAGTTAAAATTTTTAACATAAATACGTCCACCCAATTACTTTGGTTATAATAGATTAAACAATTAAATAATTTCAAAGCAGCACAGAATTACAGAACGACAGCAGTCATCTCGTTAGATATAATTTTGTTTATGAACAAAACAGGTTATCTAGTCACCTTAATTTCTTTTATTTTTTTATTTCCCCCCCCCCCGGGGCCCCCCCGAAGTTTAAGTTTTCGAAAAAAAAGTTTGCCATTACAAAAAAAAAAAAAAAAAAACTTAAGATGGTCGAAATTGAGATACATCCAACTTACACATTGCGTTTACCGATGACCAAATCCAATCTGGAGTGACAAGTACTTTTGAGAGATTCGGTTGAGAGGAGATGATGCCAGATAGCCTTGGACCCGAAGATACAACTACATAGTGAGTTGGCAGCGGTTTTGTTTCAGTGGTTACGTCACCATCATGAGCGAATATGTATCTTTCAATTTCCTGAGAGATTTTAATTTCTTCAGGAGTTGTAGTCTCCGTGTGAATTCCAATTACACAATCACGGAATACAGGTGCAGGTAAATCCTTTTCTTCAGCAGCTGGAGAGGAGACTGGTAATGAAGCATCACTGTCGTTGTCTGTTTGTATCGACGGATATTTATATTTCGTAAATTGTAATTTCATCATTGCGGACTGGCAATCGCTAATATATCTTCTATTCAATATCACACCATTCTGGTTAGCAGCCCTCTCGAATTCCGTAGTCATCGTCTCACATATCATTATAGTTCCAGGACTCCAATGCAAAGCAAGCGACGCGCCCAATTCAACACATTTGTTTTTTATGGTTTTCTTCTCACTTGCGGAGAAGCCACTGACCACTATTGTACAGCCTGATAGAATATCTGACTCTTCGGTGCATGGAGTTCCCGGATCTGATTTATGTCGTAGTGGTGGTGTAGTCATTCTTTTAATAAAATCTGAAGGGAGTTCATCAACTTCTGAAGTTGAATCGTTTTTTAGTCTTTTTAAGCTTCCTGAGTCATTCTTGTTTTTACTTTTTTTAGAACAAAAACTCATCGGATCGGTACTCAGAGACATCGCTAAATCATTATCAGTTTTATTATTGATACTGGACGGTGATATGTTTGTGAGCTTATCTTCTGTCGGGAGACAACCGGTCATGTTTGCAGTGCTAAGACTCAGCAAATGATTTTTGTCAGGAGATCTACCGATATCCTCAGGTTTAATCCTTTTAATCTCAGAACTATCCTTGCCAAGTGGAGTAGACATGATGACGGTATCCATTGCCGTTAATCTGTCATCTTGTTTTCTCTTTTCCAGTGGAAATTCATTCAGAGGTTTGACAGATTTCGGTTGTGGTAATTTCCGTAACCTAAGAAGCTCGTCAGCTGTTTTGCAATAAACGACGACTCTAACATCTGTTCCTTCTATCGCACGACAGATATCATCGTGGACTGAAGACCATCTTTCTCTCGGATCGTATAGCTTAGTAATGTGAATCGACGCAGACTTCGTCGCCGCGAAATTAACTAACTTTTTAAAAGCTGTTTTAAACCCACCCTTACTGAAAGGAGGAGGACCAGATGTCGGTCTTTCTTGAGCGATGAGGTTGCCAACATAAAGTTCAGCTCCAGCTTTGTATGGATCACCTACATCAATAAGTTGGATATCACCCGGGACTAAGGTTTTCGAAGCATCGTCGTACTGCTCTTGAGGATCTTCTCCGAATTTTCGTGTTATAGCACCCATCGATCCTTTCGTTGACCAAGATCCTCCAGCAGCAACGATGTGTGATGAAATTCTAAAACACGGCTCTCCCAACTCCACCAGATTTAAAGGTGATGTAAAGTCTCCATTTGAATATAAAAACTGCTGATCACTCTTTTGTGGTTGTGGTTGTGGTTGTGGTTGTGGTTGTGGTTGTGGTTGTTGCTGTTGTTGTTTAGGAGGTGCTGGAGTTGGGTCAGCAGAATACATTGGAACAAAAGCCTTCACAGGTTTTTCAGGATATTCCTCAAGCTCTTCCAATGGCAAAGGACCAACGTAGTTAAATCCAGTCATGGCTAATGCCTTACTGGCATTGACCAGCTGCTGTAGTTGTTGAACAGTTGTGGCGGTAGTATGATCCTTGTCGTCTCTGATTCTAATTACTCGGGGGAAACGAAGTGAAATACCGTTGGCGGTGTGCTTTGGAGACTTTGTGAATTCAGCTCCTATTATTTCCCAGACAGGTGCTTCCTTTGGGTCTCTGATAAAGAAATCCTGAGCAACGCTCTTGTCACAACTTATCCAAGAAGGAATGCTGTCAGTCTTTTTATTAAAAGCGACCATTTTTGGTTTTAATTCCTTAAAAATTCTTGCAAGGGCTGAGTCACTGTGACCATTTCCAGCTGAACAAACTGTTTTCCATTTTTTATCTTTTGTATCGTAGCATCCCATTAGGAAAACACTCCAAACTCCAGCAAGACTTCCAGTGCCCCAACGAGCTCCAAGTACGCACAAGTCTGCTGAGTCGGCCATTCCAACTAAGTAGTCTCTTTTTAGTTTGATCCAGTGACGAGCACCAGGTTCGTAGAGTGATTTTATGTCCTTGATCACTAGCCCTTCTAGACCACGTGACATTGATCCCTGAAGACGAGCACGTAGTTCAGTGTCCTGCTGCTGTTGAGATCCCTTAACGTGAGTCATTTCAGACAACATTATTCTATTATGAATTTGTTTCACTTTGTCATTTAAAATTTTCCTTCTCTCAGACATCACTGTTGAAAAGCATCCTTCTCCATCCATCATTAATACGTCGAATATGAATATTGCTGTATTCGCTTCTTTAAATCCAGCTTTCTTATGTTTTCCAAGAGTTCCAAAGGGGAGTGGACACGATGTTTTTTGATCGATTAAAAGAATCTCTCCATCGAGAATACAACTTTTAGTGTCTTTGAGTGCAATGCGAAGATGTTTTTCAAGCCCTTCGTATTTATCTTCTTTCATTGGTTTTAGGTTTCTTGACCAAAACGTGAACGACTCATCTTCCGATTTGTGAATTTGGATTCTTTCTCCATCATACTTGACTTCACAATAAAAAGAATTTGGACATCTGGCAACAACATCGTCAATCGATTTTGAAGCTCTCGCGAGTTGTGGTGAGATTGGCACATTTATTTTAAAAGCAGTACTGTTATTTTTGAATGCTTTGTTTTTTGCTTTGTTAGGACTAAGTGGATCCCCTTCAGAATCAGACTCTGATCCTGTTATAATTTTTATTGCCGTCGCTAACGACGATACTCGCTTGAACGTTTCATAAGCTGTTGGTGATAAAGCGTCAAATAAACACTTTACACCAGCTCCAAGTCGTAAATCACTTTTTATTATTCTTGTGTACCATTTTAAATCTTCTGGACAAGCTTTCTTTAAAAACTGTTCAATAGCTGCTTGTTGTTTTACTTCGGTGGTAACCGTAGCTAGTGCTGACAAGTGAGAATCAAGTTCCGGAAGGGATAAGGTGCTTTTTTTATTAATAGCAGCACCACTATTTTGTAATGTTGTCGAGAGATCCCCGTTTAGGTTCATCGAGTCTTTTAAATCCTTTTCTGGACACTTTAATATCCTTGAAAAAATAAGTACCAACTGTTTGTCTTGTAAGTAGTATTTCCTACTTGAATATTTTGGTAGCAGCAGCTCATACAGAAGAATCACATCACCTTTGTAACGCTTTATAAATCCGGCAACCAATTCTGTTTTAATGCTCAATGAGGTTTCTTTTGATACTTGGGTGCATAAACTACAGAATGTTTTCATCGTATTTTCCTGTGAGAAAAAAACAATACATTCATAATAATCTCTTTGTAGTGGTCACAATGACATGTTAGCTGAAAGTAAAGAAAAATAAGAAAATCACTCTCCAGAAATCACAAACTACTTCACATCAAACACAGGAGGACTAAACGGGTTAAGGGATTGGGAGGGGAAGAGAAATGTGAGTTTAGAAGGGGGTATAATAAAAAAAATACTAAAAACAACTTACAGCAAAAAAGAACTCTGGGGGGAGAATAGCTAAATCTACACACACAACACACAACACACACTCCCCTACCCACCCCCGTAGGGGGGCCTGAAATGTTTTAAATATATTTATGAAGAAATAAATAACTGTATTCTGATCAAAGCTAACTAATGTAAACATCAGTCATAATACAGTGACCAAACGTAATGTTAGTATAGGTAAACACTCTGCCCCCCCCCTCCCTGATTTTTTTCCCCCTCGAAGTCAGGAAAGTAAAAACTCTCACAGGCGAAAAGAGACGTTCGTTAACTAGAAACAAATCCATCGCATGCACAATCAGGCAGTGTAAGATAAGTTTTATAAAGAGCCAACTGTAAGTCTTCTATGCACCTAATTCTCACCGAAGGGGTTCTTTACTATGTGAAAGAACTACACCGTTAGTCGGTTTTTTTCCCACTCTAAAGCAGTGGATATAATGTGCTTCTAAGTGAGCACATGTTACGCAGAGGGGAAAGGGAAAAAAAAAAAAAAAAAAAAAAAAAAATGGGGTTCTTTGGACAATAATTAAAAACTGACAAAATTTCTTCTACCGTTTTTTTTATTCTAAAAAACAAAAAAAAAAAAAGCTCATTCACAAGAGGCACCAACCAGATAATGGAATAGCATTGTTACACGTTTCTTGTTCCTGGAACAGTCGAACTCTCGACTGCGCGAAGTACGAAATAATTGCAAAGATCTGCAAATACATTAACTTTAAGGATTATTATTATTATTATTATTTTTCAAACCTTGTCGTCGTAACAGGAGTAGAATACCAAAACAAGGGACGTGCGGTATAAAAGAAAACAGAAAATTCTGAGGAAAGGGGAAAGTCCACTACTAAGTATTATATAAAAGCAAATCTATGTTTTTTTTAAGTATTCGATCCCTTTATTAAAAACAAATTTCCCCCTACTTTAACCCGGAGGTATTAAAATAAAAATTAAAAAAAAAAAATTTAAAAAGCAACAAGAGGTTTAATTACGAAACTGATAACAGTTTTCTCCACCCGCTTTTTTTTTTTTTTTGACAATTAGTCTGGGAAATGGAAAAAAGCTCTCTCTTATTTTTTTTTTTTTTTTCTGCTTCTGTTTATTTTCTTTCGAAGGGTGGGACGGACAGAAAGAGAACACGGGAAAGGGAAAAAAAAAATAAAAACGTAGAAAAAATGAACAATACCAAAACTAAAAATAGTGCGGCACGATAATGCGCGCGCTTGCAGTTGTTTTTCTTATCTACAAGAAGAGAAAAAAAAAAAAAACATAAATAACAAAACAGCAGTTAACAATATGAGACTACAATTGTTGTCTCTCATTCTCGTCAAGCTGAGTCGAGCCGACAGAAAGTCGGGACTTCCTCTTAGGGTTTTTTTTTTTTTTTTTTTCTGCGTGGTCACCTTGTCCCTACACCGGACAGTCTATTTACTTTTCTTGAGACACGATTCGCAGTATGCTAATTAATCTGTATAACAAAGACAGATGTTTTCTTGTTATTTTTTTTTTTTCTTTTTTTGATTGTGTGCAAGCAACGATCCTTTCTGTTTACCCGTAATAAGGCGCAGAAAGGCCAACCGGCTAAAAACACCACCAAACTATTTTTTTTTTTAAATGAAAACAAAACCCTGACACAAACAAACGCTGAAATCATTTTGCCAGTAAAAAAAAAAAAAAAATATATCAGTCATTCCTTTTTTTTGCGAACAAATTCTGGACACTGAAAAAAATTTTCAAAAAAAATTGTAAAAATTTCGATCGAAGCGGCATTTTAATGCGCTGCATCGTTGGGTTCATTTCCGTCCGAAATCGGGAGGTTGGCATCACATACTTGTCTCCCGAATTGAGAAAAGAGATTTTGTGGTTTACTAAATCAGCTCAGCCGTGGACAAGTACCAAAACTAAAAATTAATCGAAGGGTCTAATTTTACACTGCTGACCCAGCGGGATTCAGAGAAAAAATAATCGAGCAAAAATATATTAAAGAGTACTCAGCATGTGCCGGTGAGGCAGATTGTTACTACCTGTCTTTTTGGACCTACTTTGATACTTAATGAAAACACTTTCTTTATATAGATGCAACATTTTCCTTACATAATTGCTACTAGGGTTGATTAGTTAGCAAAAAGGTGCATATCTCTTGAGTTCGGGAGAAGGAAAAAAAATTAGTAAAAAAAAAAAAATTAGGGGTGTTTTTTACTCAGATTTTCTCGATCTTTCCATTCCAGGTCTGGGATTAATATTTATCATTGAGTAGTACCAAGGAAATCTTGCAAAGAGACGTTTATCTCTTTTTAGCAGCACTTACCATGTTTAAAAGTATATCCCTATGCCTAATTTTACAGATCGCACCCTCCCCGATTCCAAAAAATAAAAAATCGAGCAAAAGTAACATATCGTGTAACCTTGCTCAGGCGGTGAGAAAATGGTGTTTTTTGTTCGCAAAAAAAAGGAATGACTGATATATAATTGCCGCAAACTGATGGCTGTATTTCAGCATGCTTCTGACTACATCAATTTTTTTTTTTTTTTTTTTTTGCGCCGAGGTGTTTTATGTTTGACTTTCAAGGACTTTTTAAAAAACCAAACGTACAAGAGATAAAAAAAGAATAAAATAAAAGAGAGGAAGAAGAGCAATAAACACTGCCGGATCGTACCTGTTAAAAAAAAAGGCACATCGACAAGCGTTGCAGCACCTAAGCGACCAAAGGGCTGCAAAGAATCCACTATTTTCCCTCTTACCTACCAAAAAAGGGGGAAAGGACAACAAGAAAAAAAAAAGGAGAGAGAAAAAAAAAACAGTTTTTTTTTTTTTTTTTTTCCATATCGTCGTTTCACCTTTGTTGAAAGAAAATTACAAAATCAGTTATTTCAGGGGAAAAGCAAAAAAAAAAAAAAAAAAAAAATCCCACACGCACTCTCCAGTGAGCTGCTTGTTTTTTATGAGGTAATCAGCTATGATGCTTGACCTTAAATTACTTTCCTTCAGATGGTGAGAACACGGATAAAAATCAAGTTCAACTCTGCAAACCTTTTTAAAAAAAAAAAATAAATAAAAAAACGCAGGTCTGCGGTCACACTAATTAATATTTTTCCAGTTGGTTCTTCCACACGTTAATTTAGATACCTTAATTAACAATAAAAAATAAAATAAATAAAAAACCCTCATCGCACTACATAAACGGTCTGGTTGGTGATGTAGGTCGCTTTTTCACTGTAGTCGTACGTTGGAAAGCACGCTTACTTGTGGATACGATTGTTGGTTGTCTAGCTGGACTTGAATAAGCAGGAACACGTGTTAAAGGTGAACCAGTTCTGGGAGAATTTTCAAGATTTGCAGCACTGGGTAGACGGTAGTAGCCTAGTTTTTTCTTTCCACCAGTCCAGTCTGCATAGCTCCGGACAAAACCCGGTACATCAATTTCCGATTGCGATACCATTCTTTGAATGAATGCTGCCGTATCCGCCATTGTACTGTCTTGAATTTGAAGACTACCTCCACGTAAATCACCAAAATCCTCAACTACGACTGCATTCTGAATATGTGGTCTGATAACTAAGCTGTCATTGTCAATCACAACAGTGTCTCTGATACTTCTTTTTAATTTTTGAATATCCTTTACGTAGTCTCTTCTCTTCCCCCATCCAAGAGTGTCCCACGTTACAATATAATCAAAACATGCACCAAGTCCGGGTATTCTTTTAATCACAAACTTTGCTTGGGCTTCGTTTGAGGCTGTCCACATGACTCTCTCGCATCCACATTTTGAAATTGCTTCCAAGCTCTCCAAGATTCCAGGGCGGGGAACGACAGTATCATCCTCGCAGTGAGCATTTACAAGTGTCTGTTGTGTTTTTGTTTTGTTTTGTTAAGTTAGGATAGAAACAGTAATAAGCTTTATAATACCAAATAGGTTAGAAGATTAAGCTTCGTTTTAACAGTAGTTAAAAAGCAAAGATGATTTATTACACTTCTAACAAGGGGGAAAAGATGTTTCCGTATTATTCCATAAAATAAAAACCATACCTGATCTAAGTCAAACACCGTAGTAGATGTAAAACGAGCATTTCTCGCTGGAAGAGGTAGGGATGTTACGAATGTCGGTTTTGATTTTGATCCTTTCCTCATTGGTTGAGATTGAGTCATTGTTACTGATCGTCTACTAGTCGGGGAAGGAACGACATTAGTCGCAGCAGCTGGTGGATTTGGATGCGTACTTAACTGTGCCAACTCCATAGCTGCAGAACTGCTGAATGGTTTTGGTCTTGAAAACGTTAACGTGGTACTCGCACTTGGTCTCTTAGCGGCTTTATGAACCTGAGTTGATGACGACCTCGGACTTGCCATATCCATAAGTAGGCTTTTCTCAGCTGACGGTGCTGGGCTGGGTGTTCTCGTAGTCTTAACAACAGTAACTGGTGTTCGTTTAGCTGACGGAGTAGCATCTTTTTCTCTGTCAGGAGATGAGTCTCTCAGAGCAGCTTTTGGAGTTGGTTTTGGGTTTGATGATCTGGTGATTGCTTTTGAGACTTTTTTCTTTTTTGGAGAACCCCAAGTACCACTTTTATGTGAAGGAGGCTCCATAGTCGCAGTCGTTGACCTCGTAAGGGTTGGTGTTAAAGACCTACGACGAGCACTTGTTACCACAACCGCTGGTTCTTTTTCCTGTGTAGGCGTCGCTGATCTATTTCTACGTGCAGGAGGGATATGTGTAGTTGACATTGCGTAGACGTTACTTGGTGCTGTAGGAACACTGAATCTTCTTGTTCTCGAACTGGAGGTATCTGCCACTGATCCTTTTCTAACCTGTCTGGGACTATTGCTTCTAAATTTAGCCTTCATACACTCTGGAACTCCTTTCTTCATCTCACCTTTACTTGCTGTTGTTGTCGCAGTTGTTGTTGTTCTTCCCGTGATATCACCATCACCATGTCCGATTGTGTCATCTGTGCTTATCTCTTCATGGCCGTTGTCATTTTCTTTATCATCTTCTCTCATCAGTTTTCTAATTGAGCTCACTGTAAATTTCTCAGGCATTACACTGAGGCTGAGGGAGGAGAAAATAGAACATAATAATCCGTTATGATAATTTTGCATTGAATCACACAACAAAAAGGATTCGATGTCTTTTACGTGAAATAAAAGTAAACCAAATAAAATAGGTTTTTTTGTCTTATTTTTTTGTTTTTTTTTTTAAAAAAAAAAAAACAAAAAAAACGGTTACAATATTTATCCAAAAACAGGGTTGGAATAATCGTTTTATTATAAAATAGTAGTCGCTAATAGAACAAAATAAAATAAAATGATGCTCTATTATGTTTGGGTGCGAGGAGTATCCTCATCATCAGTTAAACATTTTATTCGACCAGTTTTAGCGACGGGTATCTCCTCTCCTAAATCACCCAAAGTCATAATTTGATTAACATAAAGTGGACTAATGTCCTTAACACTCAGCCATGAAGGAAGTGCAAATCGACGAAGAGTGAGAGACGGTCGGAATAATTCAACAAATTGCTGGTCGACTGCTCGTCCTTTGTCACCAGCGAATCTGTTATATTCATCAATTATTGACACCAGTGACCAGCCTTGGACTTTACGCAAACAACCACAAACAGCACCAGTTCGATGTTTTCCTTTGTTACAATGAATAAGAATAGGATGGTTTCTCGTGTCACATATCGTACTGAGAGCTCTATTTACCTGCTCTTCAGGAATGTTAACAAAGGGTTCTTTGTTTCCTTCCATCGGAAATTTCAATACCTGAATTCCTATAGTTTTATAAAATTCTTGATTAACCATGGCGTATTCTTCAGGACACAGATAGCATATTGACCTTACTCCTAGTCTTCTCAAAAAAGCAAAATTTTTCCTACTTGGGTAACCTGATCGATAAACACCCGGAACCATCATTGAGAAATTACTACATGGGATGAGTGTTATAGTGCTTATATCTACAATGCCTGTATCCATTTTATTTTATTTTATTTTTTTTTTTTTTTCAAATTAGGTGTGTTGAGGATCTTAACCCCCCCTTGTCCCCAGACTGCGAGAAATAATTTACTAAAATTACATTTCCCACATCCAAAAAAAAAAATCGTCTCATTCACATTCCGAATGTTATGTTGCTATTCATCTATGTTTGTGAATTTTGACTTATGCTGAATGGATAAATTGATATGTTTTTCTAAGACATGATAAGACAACTTGACACCACCGACTAAATAATAAGCAACTTGAAAACTGGCAAAACCTAATGGGGGTGGTTAACTGCGTACGAGCAACGTACCGGATAAAAAAAAGTTAACCAACATAAATAATTTAGTAATTTATGAAGACTGTTGACTCGATTCCGTGTTGTAATTCAATACACAATTAATTAGTTGTGAAAACGATAAAACAAACAGGGGGGGGAAAGTAGAGTAACAAGCGGGCTATCTCTGTAGATATCCATGTTAACGGTATCAGACCAAGGAGTAGACGTAACTCTATAGAACTACAATGCAATACTTAATCCTGTTAGGATTGTTATGGCATAGCGGAAGGGAAGAAGTGAAAAAAAAATTTGATTTACAGAAGGAAATAAAAAAAGAAATAACTAGAATCAAAAAAGGGGGGAAAGAAAAAAAAAAAAAGAAATTCACTGACGTTTAACGCATTCGTCAATATTATTATTTTTTTTCTATTTTTTTTTTCTATAGTCATATACATACATAAGCAACGGAAACTCAAAAGACAACATGACGCACACAGAGAATTATTCTTTTAAAAAAAAAGACACTACTCAGGAGTTTAACACAATATAAAGAACAGGGAAAAAAAAAATAGGTATGAACGATTGTACTGAAAACATGTCGTTGGAAGCCAAAAACAAAAGGGTGACCATGGAAAAATAACACAGGCCTCTATTTTTCCCCATGATTTCCGACTTGCCCATATGCGTCGGTTGGTAGGGTTTTTTTTTTTTTTTTTTTTTTTTATCTTCGTTTTTCGAGTGTAGGGAAGAAAAGAGACGAAACAAAAAAAACAAAAAAAGACCCGCTGCCTGCAGTTGTGCATCGGCTGTAACCTTTGAGTTACTTGCCAACGATCACGAGCCTTTTAAGTACACTACACAAGAAACAAACAACGAAAAAAAAATAAAAATATACCTAATAAATTATTGATTGATAAAAGTTATTTTTTTGTTTCTTTTTTTTTTTTGTACCGACGTAATCGGAGAAGATGCTACCTAGATTAGAGAGCCGATTTTTTCTTGTGGCCATGAATTGTGTCCCATTCTTTGAGGACTGTAAACTCTAGTATCTCTATGTAGAGAAAGTTGGTTCATGGAAGAAAGAAAAGGGAAACAAAAAAATTTGGTGCAGAATGACGTTTACTCTAATATATGGCCAGAAGGAAGTGAAATATAAAAAATAATAATAAAATAATAAATTTAAAAAAAAAAAAGGGGGCTGGGAGAAACTCAAAAAAGAAAAAAGAAAAACCTGCTCAAGTCAGTGTGACAATGCAGTTTTCTTTTTTAGTTTCCCTCTAACTATTACCTAGAGAAACACTGCTGTAATGAACTGCTTAATTATTGGCAATAAGAAGGTTCCAAGAACAAGATGAACTACGCCAGGCAACGTCAACTAAATGTTACATGAAGCTGGTTAGACATGCAAGATTCCATCTCGGTGCCCATAAGACAGCTATGACTATAAAAAAAATAAAATAAAAAACCGACATATAGTCGACCGTTTAAAAAAAACTTTCTTTTTTTTTTTAAGGTTTTTTTTTTTTTTTTTTTTTCAATAAAACAACGCCTGGGCTGCTCACAAACAAACCTTTGAAATTCGCTCGTAGAAAGAAAATAATACATATAAAGTAGTAGTATACAAGCCAACAAAAAAAAAAAAAAAAAAAAAAAAAAACGCAGGCCCAAAAAATAGCAAGGGTAGCGACATCGATAGCTGTCATAATCAAGGAAAAGGAAAACAATAAAAATCAGTCAATGAGGTTTTTTCACAGACCAAAAAAAAAAAAAATAAAATAAAATAAATAATAATAATAAATAAAACTGTGAAGAGAACAAGAGGAGTTGAGTAGTCATCCAATAATTGACTCGCACAAGGAATTGAATCACTCACCAGTAACAATATCAGTAGGAAGAATGAAAAAAGAATATCTCCCACAATAAAGTCCCGAAGCATGCTAAGCAGCTTTTCGCACAAAGAAGAAAAAAGAAAGGAGAAAAAATTAATCTAAGAGACTTTGATTCAACGTTGACTGATCTTTGTCAAATAGTACTTTAGTGTTCAGGTTGGGAAGTGATCAAACAACCTAACTATCCAACTGTTTGTTTTATTTTTTTTTATTTTATAATTAAGGTTGAAAAAAGCCATTAAAATAATAATCTCGCAGTAGGACTGGAGGAAGAAAGCGTATGAAATTACCGTTTGAGTATCATCACTATGAAGAAATTATGATATTCGCAAAACACCGTATCAGTAATGCGGGAGAAGATAAGATTATTAAATTTGAGTACCTAATCGAAAGTCACGAACTCAAAGTACTAATAAAGGCTCGTCAAATTGCTATGCAATCTATACTAGATGTTGAACGTATAAACTCGAAGGCAAAGCAGAGTGAGACTTTCAGACTATCGAAGAGAACAAAGCTAAAAAAAACTGATCTTAGAATTGTTTGGTTCCTCCCCTCCCATACCCCCGTGGCACCCATGCTGTTGAAAAAAACAATACATACACGAAGGCGAACACTTCCGGGACTGACGCCATCAGATACTTCATTTGTTTCATATCGAACTTCGTATGTGTTTTCGATTGGATTGTAGCCGGTTACATTAGCATTAAACCAACCATGGTATCCGTCATTGTTTCCTTCATACCAAATAGTAACAGGGGACCCATTTGGGTAGACTCCTGTAACAGATGTTGGCTTGTGTTCAGGAGTACCATTTGGTGTGAAGGTATGCTCCTTTTGAATAATCTCTCTCGGCGGAGGCGACTCGTAATCTTTTCCAGCTGCAAACATCGGAATTGGGTTCATTTTAATTTCCTCATTTTTGTGTGACTCGGATGATGTGTCACTCAGTTCCTTTTTCTTTTTTTCTGGCTTTTCAGCAGGTGCCCAACACCCAGGACCACATGCCTGCTGACAACACTGTGACATACCAGCCTTTTGACAACATCGGTACTCACCACACAAAATCATTAAACAAACGCAAACAGCACATCCAGCAACAGATAAGATGACAATTAGCATTCCAGTTGACATAGTTTCTGTGGAACAGAAATCAGCACCTTGAGTACCATCATCGCATACTAAGAATTGTGGAGTTAATAACATTTTAGGAATAGGCATACTCACCTGATTTAATACCACAGCTGGTACGGTTGGAACTCGTAAGAAGTTTAGAGTACTTAAACAACTTTTTGTTTCATCATGAATGCATCCTACGAGGTGCTTTGCTAATGATTTATCTCTCGCACGTCTTGATCTGAGTGAATTCTCGCTGTAAGATTTTCCTATTGCCCAATGCGAGTAATCTTTCCATTCTTGTTCACAGGAGTCTGGGACATACGGAGCACATCTTTGAGCTATCGTATCACAGTAGTAAGGAAATGGTATAGTAGCACTAGCAACCAAACACTGTGCATCTGAACTACACATGTTTAAGGACACTGACTTACATGTTCCGAAGTATGTTTGCGATCTTGGTAACAGCAACTGATGAGTAGTCATCAGGTCGTCGTAGAATTTACAAAATTGAACGGAACTTGCTAGTTTTCCATCGTCAACAGAATGTAAGTCAGTGCATGTTCCGTATTTAGTAGCTACTCCAAGAGTGCTTGTCTCAGTTGAAGAGTAGCTGCATGCTGACTTAAACTTGCACGTATCGTGTTCACTACAACGATCTCCTTCTTTAATAAGTTTGGTACAGACATTCGTCTGAGGATGACAAAATGAATTTGCTTTGCAATTGTGTCTATATGTCGATGGTTCTAAAACACTGCAATCAGCACCGTCGTCAATTGTTAAAAGTGTTTTACAATAACCTCGAGCTGTTACATCGTGAACAGTTGATGGACGAGATGGATATACAAAAGTACCAGCACTCGGCACACACATCAACATTGACTCTGTGTGATATCTTGGGTCACTAGCTCCATTCGGATTACAACTGTCATATTTTACGCGTAATCTTTGATTTAGTGTTGGAACTTGTCCCTGTGGTCTGGTTAAGGTTATGGTCGTGGTAGCAGTTACTGTTGATGGAATAGTTGGGTCAGTAAGTTCATAAATAATACTACATCCCTCATGTTCTTCTGATAATGGAGAACACGTAGTAATCCAATTTGATGATTGAGTTGATAATAAATTCATTGAATTTGGCCAACACATACCACCGCATGCGGTTTGCCAAAGTTTTCCATTTTCTGGACATCGTTGATGACTTGCAAGTGTTCCTTCTTTCAGACACACAGAATCAATACAAAGGGAAGACTGACATTCATCACTTGTAGTACAAGTATAGCCATGCTCCTTCTTTTCATGACATCGTCCATTTCCAATTCCATCATCAGTGCTGCAGTATAATCCGTACTCCGAACCGTATCTTTCGTGGGTGTAGTGGTCTTGAAAATCGTCCATCAAGATGCCATCATTCAAACATTTCTTTGTTCTACTACACGTGTCTCCCTTTAGCGCGTATGCACCAGTTAATGATTCCGAGATAGGACAGACTTCTGCTACTGTAGCTCCCACCATCGTTAAAACAACTGCATTACGTAGTGTCATCGAACAGATGGTGGGCTGCAGTACCCGTGAGATGATGTGTGTGTTACCTAATTACTGAATTAAGAAATATCATACGTAACAAAACTGGTATAGTGGAGTTGGTAAAAAAAAAAATTTTTTTTTTAATGTTTATTCATGGTGGTGTGTTGCCTTAGTTTAAAAAAAAAGGGAAGGTAATATTACGAAAAAAAAAAATATAAAGAATGAGAACAAAAATAATTTTTAAATATCACAAGAACTCAAATGGTACTGTTACATGTTTGCTTTACATTTCTTTTTATTTTTAAGTTTCGTTTTTTTTTTTTTTTTTTGGTAACATAAAGAATACCACAGACAAGCCCAATACTGGCTTAAACAAAGGCGCGTTTTTCTTGTTTTGTTTTTTTTTTTTTTTGTCTTTCATTTTTGTCTTTCCTCTAGCTTCTGATGAAGTAGGGAAACTCTGAATTGTGCCTGTGGTGGTATTTATTTTTTTTATTTTTTTTTTTCTTGGAAACCGCGGTGAGGGAACAGGAAGTTGTTTTAAAGTCTTTTTGAAGACAACAATTGAATACATAAGATTGATTACAATGAAGCAGAGCTTCGTTTTCCGTTCTTTCTTTCTTTCTTTTTTTCCCCATCCTACCCCTCCGAGTCACGTTCTTTTTTTTTTTCTTTTTTTTTTTTATTGTGAAAAAAGTTTCCGACAGCTGTAAGGGAGAACGGGGGGGGGAAAAGGGGTGAAAAGAAAAAAAAAAATATAGCCAAAGGATACAATGGAGGGTGATTTCGCTAAATAACCAGTGTCAACCCCACAACGGGTTCGCCCTTCACTGTCTCTCCCCCTTCTTTTTTTTACAAGTGCTCGAAAGACTAGAGTCATCTGAGCTCGCTACCGACGGATCCGGGGACGACACTTGGCATTGCGTAGGAGGTAATTTAAAAAAGAAAAAAAAATAAGGTAATTGGGAGGGAAAAAGGGAAAAGATTGCTATAAAAGTCAAAACAAGTTAGAGTAGAACTGAAAGGACTCTAATAATAACAAATACTCTCCTCTCACAACTTCCACCAAGTAGAGGGTAAAAACAGGAACATTGGGGAGAGAGGAACTTGAACATATAAACGAAAATACTACATAAAGGTACTACAAAAACTACAGCAGCGAAAGGCAAAACACACCTCACCTTCCTTATCTAAGGCTCACAATGAATTGCTCTTCTTGCTGCCAACAAAAAAAAAAAAAAAAAAAAATGTTGATGTGTGTAACTTCACTTCGTACATAACGAAATAGTATCGACGACTGACTTCAATCAACACAACAAAACTTCGTGCTAAAAAAAGAAAATAGGCACTCGAAGCAACTAACTTTTACACAAGTCGAAACCTACTATTGTATTATTTCAATAAATTTCTGTTTACAAGATCTAAACACCACCTTTCTGTACTCACAGTAACTTAAAGCGTCAGTAGTCATATATTGTTGGGCATCGACGAACCATTTTTGCAATTGCGGCCAAATTGTTCCATCAGTCATTGCGTCTAAAGAGAACATAGCAAGAGCGATTGCGAAAACAATAAGACATAAACCTATAGTGCAGTCCTTAATAAACCAACCAATAGACGAGCCTGAAACAGACAATAATAATAATGAAATTATTATTATTTCAAAGTTGGTTGTGATGAATCTGTTTGACCAAAGACCGTGAAGATAAATTGACCAATCCTGGTTGTGTTTTTTTGTTTTTTTATTTTTTTAAATACTTACCTTAACCACATCATACATATTTACTAAAAATAAACACATACAATAAACAGTTCCTTAGAACTAGAGATTATCGGCGTTCCAGTAGCCGCTTCAATCAAAAGCAGTGACACCAACAGGGTACCGAAAAGCTGTTTTTTTTTTTAATAATTATTTATTGAAAATTAAGTAAAAGCAACAATTTTCTTTGTTTACCAAAATAATAATCTCGCAGTAGGACTGGAGGAAGATTATCACTCTCACTTAAAAGAGGGGTCTTCCGTGGCACCCATGCTTAGATATAAACTAACAATATAAACACATACTAAGAAAGCACCTATCAATGTTGCTGCAGTGAGCGATGTACAACTTGAGGCAGTAGATTGAGAAGCGTCTTCCGTCTCTGATATTTGATGAGACAATTCTGCGATTTGTTTTTTTAGAATGACAAGCTCTTCGTCTACTGCTGAAGGACCTCGACCACTTTTTAAGACTTCCATGGCTCTACTTTGATTAATTTCAGATGCCTCGCTATACAATTGAACAAGTGGTGGTACTGGTAGAGCTGATGGTGATGAGATAGGCTGCTTTCGTGGAGTTACTTCTCTTGTGCGAGGAGTAGATTTTGATTCTACCAAACGTTCTTCAGCAAGTCTTAGTCTTTCTCTCAAGATTGATGATTCAGAGCGAAGAGCTTCTAATGTGATTGCGTCTTCTTGTTTTGTCTCCAGTCTAACTTGCATTGATCTAGCTGATAATGTCTTCTCACTTAGTTGTTGTGTTAATTCAGTTACTTTTGATTCGAGACGATGAACCTCTCTTTGAGAGTTCTCTAAGACTGTTGTTTGGTAAACTGTGTTCTGAAGTTTACTGCGAAGCTCTTCGACTTCTGAGTGAGCGTCTTGATGGCTTCTGTGACGGAATTTTTCTTTTTCAAAATCGAGGGCGTGGTTACGAGCTCTCTCCTGATCAAGAAGTGCCTGTAGTTCAACAACTTTTCTATCTGAAGGAACACCTGAAGAGTTTAAAGAATTCGATAAAGAGTGACCCCGTCTCGGTGAAGTTGGTGAAGGTGAATCCAAAAGAGGAGGAGCTATATTCTTTGCCTTGATTCGAGCACGTAAATCTTCTGTTTCAGAATTCACTGATTGGAATCTTGGTGAGATTGAATACGCTCCCCTTGATCCTGATCTCCTTCCTGGAGACCCAGTCCGTGAACTAATCCGTGGTGAACGCATTCCATCAGAAAGTGGTGATCCAGTGTACAGACCTTGTCTTGCAGCTTCAATACTTGCTTCTATTTCCCTTTGCTTCTTTCTTGACTTATCGAAATCCTTCATTTCTCGAATCATCAGCTTCCCTCTTCTTTCTTCAAGAGCCAGATCCTCTCTGCCTTGTCTCTCATTTCTGAACAAGACGTGGTTTCGGTTCAATCCCTCTGTCGCAATGACCATCCTATAGTATTGGTTGTTAATAGCGGTATTAATGATTTGACGATGGTTCGGTGTTCTCGGTGTGGATTTCTCTTTCTCCTTTTTTTTTTTTTTTTTTTTTGTTCTCCTGTTTGAAAAATAAATGGGAAATTCATTACTAGCAGGAAAGACGAACTTCTGCGAAAGCATTCGACAAGAATGTCTTCATTAATCAAGAACGAGAGTGTGGGGATCGAAGATGATCAGATACCGTCGTAGTCCACTACTGTAAACGATGCCGTCTCAGGATCGAGAGATGCAGCTCATCAGTAAAATCAAAACAATCACATTTTAAATATGTTCCTGAGTGAGAAATTAACATTACGTTTATTTGTAATTAACTTCTTATCGTTATGTTTCTTTTTCTCTTTTTTCTTTTTTTTTTTGTTCTCTTTTGATACTCGAATAAGAAAGAAGGAAAGGGAAAAAAAAAAGAAAAAAAAAAGAACGATGCTACAATAAATTGCAGAACAAGTCACTACTTGGCGTCACCCTTATCAGAAACAGTGAGCAAATGATGGGGGTAATCGGCTTGTTATAGTGTTGTCTTGATTTCCTGTCCAATTATGAAGGAGAAAAAAATGAATACAAAACTGACAGCTCCGCACCTTATGGTCGATAGCAGTTTTGATTTTCGCACAGTTTTCCCAAAAACTGTTGAAGAAAAAGGGAACTGAAAAAAAAGAAAACTTAATTCCCAAAAAAACAAAAATAAATAAGTAAGTAAATCACTTTAACCGTAGCTATGACATGTTGTGATGTTGTAAATTAGAACCGAAAACAAACAACATGAATGTGTTGTAATCTTTCGCTTATCTAAATCTGATCGCTGGAGGGACAACGTAATCAGTTTATTAGTTTCTATTGCAATTAAGCAATCTTTTGGGGGAAAAAATTATTGAAGATTCATTTGCTTAAAAGGAGTGAGGAAAGTCCGCTAATTTTGTACCTAAAATCGGTCGTTTGCGTGTGTGGCTAGGACTGGAGGGATAACTTCAAATACCCGTGTGATTATTATTTTTGTGTGCATCATAGAACTTCAGCTTTTTTTTTTTTTGCAACTCTTAAAAAGGGGTTGGGTAAATTGATACTGTATTATCAAGCTTAAAGGAATAATAATCTCTCAGACAATCTTGTGGGGTAACATACTTCATTATTAAAAGCTCGGGGGGGGGGGGGACTTGGATGAAATGTAGCACCGTGCTATGCTGTTAAACACACTAATTTTAGTTTTTTTCTACATCACAGAGTTAGAACAGTATGAGTAGTAGTTAGGAGAGATGGAAGCTGCTTTTCTCAGCATCACCACGAAAGTGAAACAGCAATCGAAAAGAGAAGCAAGAGTTGAAGGCTAGGGTTCACACTAATTACTAATTACCTGAGTAGCAATATCAATATCAATGTGAACCCGAGAACGTTATTCCATCCCGAGTGTTTGTTGGGATTGAAACTATTCGAACTACGTTTTGGGATTCTACTTCGTTGGCCGGTACATTTAAATACTGAAATGCAAAAATGGGAAGAGGAAAGAAAGAAAATAAACTACAACCTAAACCTCGTACCGAGCACGTGATAACCAAAACTTGAGAGAGTCAGCCAGTAGGAACACATCTCTCACTGAAATATGACACCACGTTACATAGTTACTCTCGGACAGGTGTACAACAGCTTGCTATCTTTGCTAATGATTTCGAGATTTTAGTCCGCACATGAGTAATTCTCACAGCGACAGAGGACCCAAATCTTAAAGGCTATTTTTAAACCAACAAACAAACAAAAAAAAAATGAGAGGAGAAAGGCTAGATAGAAGATAGTTTGGTAAGTTAGTTTTGGGTTTATAAACACGTGCGTTGAATACAATAAAAGGGGGAGAGTTCTAAATGGGGTACAGGAACACATCATGTGCAGCAGGCAACACAGCTCGGTTTTCAAAGTAGATTTCACTCTTTTTTGACTCTTTTTTTCAGAGGCTAATCTACAGTGCTTTAACTTTGAAATCACACACATTTTGTTTTCCAAAAGAATCCCTCTCAAGAAAAGAACAAAAAATGTTAGCCGAGTCCAAAAGGACACTAAGTACCAGTTAGGTGAGACGCTGGTTCTCTTCAGATCCTCATAGTAGCACGTTGCCAACAATTTAAAAAAAAAAAATAAAATAAAAAAAAAACGGAACAGAAAACTTGCCCCCTACAGAGTGCTCAGCAGGAAACAAGCGGCAAGAGGAATTGCAATGTAAGTCGCCGAAACAACTATTAAATGATTGAGTATGAAGCATTACAAAAGTTCTAACTATTTACTCGAAGAGAGGACAGAGTGAGGGCAATTTGCATGCATGACACAATTGAGTGTATAAAAAGGAAACATTATTCAAATCAGCGCAATAATGATGATTAGAAAAACAACGAAGATCTTGTTCTCATTTAAGGTATGAAGAAGAACAAAAAAAAAAAAAGAAAAAGAATTATTAGTAGCAACATTCCTTGCCATGGCCCATCAGCTAACATTCATGAATTATTTATTCATGTACGAAGCCTAGGAAGCCAAAAATCAGAAAAAGCTCACAAGGGTAACAGTTAGATAGCTACCAACCAACTGTGAGACTCTCACGATGCGTGGGGGAAAAAACAAAAGAAGAAAAAAAAGAAGAGGAAGAATGTAATTTTTTATTATTTTTTTATTATTCTTTTTTCCCCCCCTTCCTCCAAACTGTTTTCATGCACAATCCACAGAAGTTTTCAATGAAGCTACGAAAACAAATTTGAATAAAGAGAGGAAAAAATAGGCTCCGAAGTAGTATTCAACGGAACAAAGCAACCTATTAATAGGGTAATTATGGTCGAAGGAAATAAGACGCAGACAGACGAATCTCCATCAGGCGTCTAAAAAGGAAAAACACAAACAAATACAAATATCGAACCGGCTCTGTATTATTATTGATTTGATAAATTAGAAAAGGTGGCATGATACACTTGACAGAAGAATCTCCATCACGTGCTGGTCCCGAAGAAGAACTCCGCGGGACAATTAAGTTTACTTAAAATTTTGCTTTTTTATGAATCTGAAAGAACGGGAAAAAAAAATTGCAATCCTTCATCTGCAGCTATTCTATTGAGAAACTCCACAGAATAGTAACAACCCACCCCGAAGAAGATCTCCACGGGGGAAATACCAATTGTAGTGTACCAGTCCCAAAGATGAACTCCAAGGGACACATCGTCGATTCTACACAAATAATGTCATCCCAAAGAGAAACTCCACGGGATGACAACTCCCTACTGCGCACCTTAATGTAGCACAGCGAGATATGTCACTTTATCACTCACGGCCATCCTAAAGAAGAACTCCGCGAGATGACCGTAAATAAGAATGCAAGAATGACAACTCAAGAGATCGAAGAAAAAAAAAAAAAAAAACATCATCTGTCCCATTTCATATCTGCTACTTAGCTCGCTACTTTCTTATGATGCCCTTACAAAAAGAAGGTTCAGTAGGACAAAGAGCTGGGCACTGAGCACATGAATTTCATCAAACAGACGGAAGGGAAAAAAAAAAAAAAAAAAAGAACAACTTACAGTCCAATAGAAGAACTCCACAGGACAGATATTACTTTGACGGTGCTTTCCCTAAAGAGATACTCCAAAGGAAAGCAACGAGTCAGTTGGTACATAAATCCGTTTTGAGAAGCTGAATGATATGTCGTTTGCATCCCAAAGAAAAACTCCACGGGTGTGATAAACGTCAGACCTAAACTAATCAAAAAGGGACAGATGCGTATCGTAGATGATCAAATATAAGTTGTAAGTTCTGTTCCATCCCAAAGAGAAACTCCACGGGATAGGCAACGAACCTGTCTGGCAATAATCAGAATTAAGGAAGCAAAAAAAAAAAAAAAAAAACTAAAAACTAAATAAATAAATAATTATACAGAGCCGACGCAATCGCTCGCTGAATTGTTTTTTTTTTTTTTTTTTTGAACTTTTCATCCCAAAGAAGAACTCCACGGGAATAAGCTCACAAGCAAGATTTATTTTTTCTATTCTAAATTCAACACAAGATACTTGCGAGTATTTATGAGAGGAAGAAAAGAAAAAAAGGGAAAAGTGAGGGCGAATTTTTTTTTTTTTTGATTGTGCAGAAGAATCTCTGCTCCCGAATTCCAAGGAAATATTTTACCTGTTGTCAAATTATGTACATTTCAATCTATTTGAGAAATTGCCAAACGGAGAGTCTTTTTTTTTTTTAATATCGAAGGCTTTAAAAAATCAGAACATACCAGTATGTCAGCGAGAGGTTCGTTCGACATGAACTGGGTCTGTCAAGCACAACTTCAACGAAAAAAAAGAATACACCCCCCAGGAACGCTACGACGTTCGTTATGTATATATCGTTGAAAAGACAAGAAAAAAATCCAAGAAGAAAGGATGAGTGCGATTTATATTTTAGTTAGTAGCTTATAAATCGACTCATAAAAACACCGTCGGCGATATTCCATACCGAAGAACTCGGTATAGAATATGCATTTAAGTAGGAAATAATATAATAAATGATTGTAGAGAATCACACAGACAGACTGATGATGATGAATAAGATAACGTTCATCATCTTCTGTTGGTGTTGTTCTATTCTGATGAGCAGTCAGACGTAGACGATGAATCATCCAATTCAAATCTAACTCTTTGGGTAATCGTAATCACTTCTTCTCCTCTTGTTCTTACAACTACTCTCTCAGTTGGAATAACTGGGTTTAATCCCTTTAAAGGGACTGCTCTCTTCTTTATCTTCTTGGTTCTTGGCTTCATCGATTTTGGATTCCTCGAAGACAAATATCTGTTCATAAGTTCATCGACTTCTGTTTCCATATTACCTTTGCCCTTACTCTGGGACAAGAAACACTGGTGGCTTGATGATGTAGCACCCATTTGTTTTTGTTTTTTTTTATGTGTGTTTTTGAAAAACTTATAAAAATAGAGGGGGTGAAACTTTGACAATGTGAAAACAGTAACAACTTTAGATATTAAAGAAAAAACAAAATTAATATCAAGTACTTGACTGAAAAATATTTGTAGTTGTTAATCAAAGAAAATTACCTTTAGAAAAAAGAGAAGATAAAAAAGAAAAAATATAAAGAGATAATAACTACATTTTTTTGTCTTATTGACCAGAAAACGTTGTCGAATTTGAAAAACTTATAAAAATAGAGGGGGTAACTTGATACTAATATTAAATGGAAAGCAACTTGAAACTGGCAAAAACGGGAGGGGGGGAAAAAAAAGGATATTATTATACCAAACTATTAACGAACCATGTCGACTATATTGATCAGCTCTGTATAGATATTGAGGTACTATTAATTTTAGAACAAAAAAAGTGAGAATATGAAAAGTAGAGATTAGTAAAAGAAAAGTATTCATTTCCACAGTTTCCTAACATCAAAAGGGTAATAGAATATGTAGTTTCAGGAGCCTTAATCTTATACTACTTGTCCCTTTTTAGGCCTTCATCAGTAAGTTCTAAGGGACTTCATTCTATGTTGAAGTTGCTATTGTTCTGAGATAAAAATCCATCAGGGTTCATATTGATAAGTTCCTGTACAGATTTTGAGTTATTTAAGACTATCTAAAAATATACACTCATACAATATAAGCGTTACTTACCACTTGTCTCGGTCAAGCAGAGTCGTCAAAAGAAAGAAAATTGACTTTTAACCCACTGGAAGAAAATAATTAACTAAAAGGGAATAGTTTTTTTTTTTTTTTTTTCAAAAAAAAAAAAAAAAAATGCAAACGAAACAAAAAGAAATATCTATTTTTTTTTTTACTTAAGGAAGGGCATAATAGAAAGAAGAAACAGACAAATAAAAATACAAAAAAAAAAAAAAAGAAAAACAGGAACCCAATTAAATTAGTTCTCTTTTTTTTTTTTTTTTTTTTTTACAGCGGACATGACAGAGATTGAAATCCGCCGACATCACTGGAATAAAACATAACTTAAAAGATCTATTTTGGGGCAACAAGCGAAGGATGCTCGCACGCCCTCTGTAAAATTCTCATATCAGATAACTACTAGAACTGTGTTCCCACTTGGGTGGTCTTAATTAACATCATCCAAAATCCGACCGACGTGGTTGCTGCACACTCGCCGACAAATTAGAGTCAACTCGATTAGTCTGTAATTAGTTATTGTGCTGAGTCGTGGATTAGTTTAATGTTTTATTTTTTTTTTAATGGAAACCATTCAGATAAAGCAGCCTTATATATTTTTGTTGATCGCAGCCAGTTTTACTGGCTGCACGGGAAAAATAGATAACATGACAATAATAAATAAAACGGCTCTTAATCTGAATAGTTTCTTCTCCGACTTTGTCGGTGCAACAAAAAAAAAAAAAAGCAAAGCATACATTCGCATAAATAGCAGATGGGGCTGAGGAAGCGGTTGGTCTAAATGACGTATTCGGAACGGCGCCAAGCTGATGCATTGGATTTGCGTCACTTATAAGAGGTGGTTCATCACGAAGAGAGTCTTTAATCTCACTTAACATTTCCTGAGCAACTATCTCGATTTTACTTTGGTCTCTATAATTATTTTTACGCAATGCGACGATTGAATACAAAGACAACCAGGCACGTCTTACTCTTGGAAAAGGATGGTAGTAGTAACCAGCCGTTCGCTGAATATATAAATAGAATGTTAAGGCGTGGACAAGCAACACAACTCCCCAGGCAAAAAACATCGCAACGAACGGCTGTGCAGCCCACAAATGACGGTCATTACTCCCAGGAGAACAACCTTTTATGTAATTTGATATGATGTCGCATCCAGCTTGTGGTTGTTCAAGAGAGACGATTGCCCAAATAATTAAAACAATTTCCAACAACATGAGAAAGCCTTTTGGTATAACAACAAGTCCCCATGCTAATTCGTGTATGTTTCGATCGAAAAGAACTTTGTTACCAAGAGATGCGAAAACAGCTCCACCATTCACCCACATAGACCTTCTGACTAGTGCAGCCGTATAAGCCATTAACGCTGAGCGAGTCTCACTGTCTAAATTTATCAAAACATCGTAACTTGATATCCGTAGTGTTGCGGAATGTGAGCAGGTACCTAACTCCGTTGATAGTTGTGAATCTAATTTAAAGTCTCCAGGTATCCAGAAAGCCCCATCAAGTGACCTCATCGCAGCATCATGAACCCTCGTCACAGTAACAGCGAAACATAAAAAAACTCCAGTGAAGACGATGAGATTCGTTCGTTTTAAAATTTGTTTTTCAATACGAGGTCTGTGATTGACGCTAAAAACTTGTTCTGGTGTCGTGAACATTATCTCCTGTTAGAAGCAATAAAAATAATAACACATAGTCAAATTCACTTTCTATAACGTCATGTATGAAGACTTCTTGGTGATGTACAAATAGCCAAGGGGGGAAAGGGTGAGTGGAGGAGAGAGAAAAAAAAAGAAGAGTTTTTTTTTTTTTTTTTTTTTTTTTTTTTATAGTTTTTTTTTTTTTTTTGAAAAAACTTTTATAAAAAAAAAAGCAAAACAGTATAAAAATAACGCTAAAAAAATAAAATAAAAATAAATAAATATTGGGTGATTGTGAACAGTGGTTCCATACAACACACACACATTAAAGAGAGCTTAACTGATGTGTACATGGCAACCACTGAGAGGGTGTATTTTTTTGTTTCTTGCAGTAATCCTGGAAAAGCTTACATCGGCATTAAGAATAACAACTACGGATGTCACACTCTCAGAGAGGCTCACAAGGTACCAGTCATTAAGTACCACAATCGTGAGAACTTCTCACAAACGAGAAGAGACGTAAATAGCGTCATCGTAGCCCTTTAAAAAAGTGTAAATTATTTATTATTTTTTTTTTGTATTTTTTTTTTTTTTTTTTTTTTTTTGCTTTTAACATTGTATAAAAAATAATCCGACGAGTGCCACAAGTGTAGATGGGCAAACTTTTTGGAGGGGAAATTTGTTGTTCACTTCAGAACACTGTGTAATTTTTTATTTTTTTTTAATTTCGTTCTTTTTTTTCAATTCCGAAAAAACCGAAACCCAGGAAAAAAAAAACCCAGACTGCGTAGACTATCTAACAACAAGTACGAGAGGGGGAAATATTTCATTTCTTTTTTTAAAAAAGAAAAAAAAAAAGAAAAAACATGTACCTGACCCACCGAATCAATTTAGATTGGAAAACGTAATTTCAGGTTCAATTTTTTGCTGCCCGAGTACTCTCTTATTCTGATTTATTTATCTTTCTTTCTTTCTTTTTTTTTTTTCGTTCCAGGATTTCTTGTTAAAGAAATCCACACAACAATAAGTCACGCTCCTACAGGGTGAAAAATACGCGGCGTTTATCTTCCTAGCATTATGAACAAAATGAGGCAGGGGCCAGGGGCCACCTCTGGGCAATGCTATCCGACAAGCGTACTGCGTGAGGCACCAACCAAATGCCAGCAAAGAGTGGGATTCTGATTCGACGAGAAACTGGGGGAGCGGGCAATAGTAACGTCATGGTTCTGGTATCTCTATTCTCATCATCAGTTCGGTGTTGAAATAATTCCTTGGTGAGGATGGGAAGAAGAAAAAAAAGAAATTAAAAACACATGCCAAATCTCTATAGCAAGTAACTTCCTTGAGAGGACACGTGTAGCGGCTAAGAAACTTTGACATCACTCGCTCTCGTGAAGTATTTGACAAGGCGGTCCTCTCAATTAAAATAGTTCTTCCACTCTGGCTCGAATATTGAATAGAAAAGAAACTCAAAGAAGTCGACAGAGCCCGCTGCCTCTTTGAACACTCATCTCAGTACATTGACCCACGTAAATCAGCAGCAGTATAGCAGACGAATTCTCTGAAACTTGGACAACATTTGAACAAGATCATGGAAACATTACAACTATTGCTAAGATGTCAGGTGTTCGTCGTACTGTAAACAAATGATATGCGAACCCAGTCCTTGAGAAGGCTGCCAGAGTTGCACGCGAAGCCCGTGCAGCCAGAGCGGAAGAGGAAAAGAAAAAGAAACCTTCTTCCAGATGTTAGCGAAAAAATGAAGCGGAATAATCTTTGCAATAGAAAAAAAATAGGAAAAAAAAAGTAAATAAATAATGCGGAAAGTGTGCCACCAATTGTCTTCACTATTTTGGGGTAAGAAAAAAATCAGTCAGAATATCAGGTGATCGCCGCATATTGTGGAAAAGAAAGAGATTTTTTTTTTTTTATATATTTTGCTAGAACGGAGCGAATGTACAAGAAAGATAAAATACAAGGCTTCCTCCTTCCTTTCTCAGTTAGGTAGCAAGTCCATAACTGATGACTGCTGGGGGGTCTGGGTAATCCGCACCAGTGGAGACCTACTCAGAAGATAAAACACAATGCTTTCTTTAAACAAAAACAAGTTTCAAAGGGGTAATTTGATACTGCATTTTCAAGCTCAAAGGGGGAAAAAGAAAGAAAAAAGCGAAAAAATACAATCATCTGCGAGAAATAAAAAATATCTTCGTCAACTTATTAAATATGGTGATGAAACACATGAAAAAAAGAGTAAAATCAACAACAATGATCACCCCATGCAAAAAAAAAAAAAAAAAAAAAAAAAAAAAGAAAACAAATAAATAAATAACGAATTCCAAATAACACTTTCTTTTTTTTCTGTTTTTTTTTGTTTGTTTTCATTCATTCCATTGCACACTAGACTCGCTTGTCTCTTGTCAATGATATAAACCAAAACGAACGAATTTCAAAGAAGTTTTTTTTTTTTTTTTTTTTTTTTTGGTTCAAGCCTCCCGTTCTTTACCCAATAATCAATATTCTTCTAAAGACAATGTCATACAAAAAGAAATACAACGTCTGCCCTCCCGAAGGGGGGTTTCAATGTTTGAATTTGCAAACACAATTGCATTGTATTTTTCATATTAACAGGACACAGTGACTACGGTAGGGTGATGGTATCCTCCTTTCGAAGGGAGGGTGTGAAAACTTTTTTTCTTGTTAATCAAAGAAGAATTGTCGAATCTGGTAATTTAAGAAAAACACACACACACAAGGTATGACTTCACAAAGACATACAAAAAAAAAAACCGATAAATCCGAACACAAAACCTCTACCCCTCCCGAAGGGGGATAATTGTTTTAATTTTTGCAAAGCAATGCTGCTGTATACCTCGTTTATAATTTTATTTTCTCATCATAATTAGTGTGGTATAGAAAAATGTCAGTCAACAAAGAAAGGGGCTCAGAGAAGCGGGGAAGAAGGGGAAAAAAAAAAAAAAAAGTATGGGAAATATTGTTGTAGCACTATGAGGCAAGCCAACTAATAATCAAAATAAATAAATAAAAAAAAAAATCAATTCAATTCAAACATACTTCGGGGCAAAAAAAAAATAATAATTTTTTTTTTTTTTTTTGTTTCCCTTTTTTTTTTTCCTCCTCACTAATATTGACATAGCAGCAAAGTTGGTAAAAAAAAAAAAAAAAAAAAAAAAAAGAATCCATATCCCAAAAAGTTATGTTCGCGTTCATGTTTTTTTTTTTTTTTTTTTGTACAGCAACCCAATAAATATTAGGAATAGCAGAAGGGGAAGAATAAAGAGAGGAAAAAAAAAAAACGTGTAGAGAAAAAAGAAAAAAGATCAACAACAAAAAAAAAAAAAAAAAAAAAAAAAAATTCAGACTCACGTTTCTGTAACGCCTTAGGAAGAGAAAAGAAAAAAAAGCGAAACAAATCAAACAACAATGGAAAGAGGAGCATTAATCCATCCTTCGATATCAACGTCAACACCATCTCTGAATGGGAAGGTGAGGATGCATCACGTAGCTAACATTAAATGCGAGAAAAATATTCACATCATCGAGCGGAGAGTATATGAAAATTTGCTGGTGAGTGTGGCGGGGACATCACTGTGTGTTTTTTTTTTTTTTTTTAATTTCATCAAAAAAACAGTTTACGCATACGTTCTTTAAAAAAGACTAAAAAAAACACATACTTGGGGAGTCAAGTGGCGGTGGTCCTCCGCTTGGAGATACGGGACACACGTTATAACCTTGTGCACTCATATTAGGATAGCCATAACAACGACTGTGTGTAGTTGTGTGTGTTATTGAATTTCCTAAATTTAAAAAAAAAATAAAAAAAACATACCCATCAACCTGCACATTTGGTGGAAAAGGCAACTGCTGTCCTCGAGTGACACTTGGGCTAGCCTGCTGCATTAAGTGAGGATTATTCATTTGAAGGTGGCTGTAATGACTGTACGGCACAGGTGGTGGTGGTGGATATGAAGGCATCTGTTGAGGCATCGGAGGAATATTATTAGAATTTGAGTTAACGAGATTGATATTAGCCGGCAGGGGAACCTGGTGTTGGGTTTTCATTAGACTTTCAATTCGTTTTTGTTTATCTTCTAATTCCTTACGCTGAGCTTCAATCTGATCGTGAAGTTCTGCTATTGCTTGAGGGATTCCGTTATTCGAACCTAACACACCAATAGCTGGTGCACTATGACCAATATTTTGAATACTAGTTGACTGCGGACTAACGCTATCAACAGCAGCCTGATTAGTTCCAACATTACTAGAGGCTTTCATGATTCCCTTTAGTGGTTTTGGATTTGTTGTTGGTGCGACTGGTGGTTTTCCTAAGCAGGGAGATGATACTTTAACTGGTGAAGTCATTGCTTGGATGTCTTCATCATCTGAATCAGAATACTCAACGTCAACTTGAGTGTGTTTGACTTCGGGGTCAAGAGGTAATCCACTTTTAGGAACTTTTTGAAATTGAACTCGTTTCGTGTCACCACTTTCAAGTGATTTCAACTGTAGTTCTAACTCAGGAAGTGATCTAACCTTTGCTAGCTCTGCTTGTGATAAGACTTTCCCCTGACGTTGTCTTTCTAAATGGTAGTTCACAAATCTAATCTTCTTTCTCAAAGATCTCATCGTCTTGAATCTCTTTTCTGATTCTGAACTAAAAGTCATCGGCTGTTGTTTTTTATTTAAAAATTCCAACTCATCGACAGCCAATTGACATTTTTGATACTCAACCTCAGCCTCTTGTTGTTTCTCAAGTATCTGTAACTCATTCTGCATGAATGGTAAACTACGAACTCGTTGTTTCTCTGCGTTATTCAAATCTCGTCCTTTACATTGTCTTTGTAAGAAGAAGTTTATGTATCTAATTTTCTTTTTCAATCCCCTGATTTGTTTAGCTCTCTCTTGAATGATACGGAGATCACCCCTGACGGATTCGCTGTTGTGATTTTGTTTGATTTTTGTTGTTACTTTTTTTTCTGTTTTCTGTTTTCCGAAAAATATAAAAGTCTTGCAGACCTACTGACCACGATATTCGCACTAATTGGTCGAGGCGAACTGTGGGAGAAAAGCCTGCAGCAGGATGGGAGCACATGGACGGGATGTGATGTGGTGAGTGGAAAAAAAAAAAAAAAAAAATTGATCTAGAAGACAATTCTGACTCAGCTGTTGCATCCTGTACACAGCAGTGCCTTATCAAGTCTTCTTGAAAAATGATACCAAAAAGAAATGAAACCACATACTCATACTGCATCAATGATTCATCATCATCTATAGAAGTACTACCCGAGATAGAACTATCATTTCTTGACATTATTGAAGAACTTTTTGATAAAGTTTGATCACTATGTTGAGAATGCATTGGCAACGGTTTTGAAATATTAACAGGAGTTATCTTTGCTTCGTAATTCATTGCCATACCCGACTGAGGTAATACAGATTTAATCGAAACAGGGATAGGTGAGTATTGAGACTCTGACAAAAGAGCATCATTCTGAACCTGCCTCCAGTTATGTTCAGTTGGTGAAGCTGGATACAAATCCTCAGTAGGATCAACGTAGGGACCATGAAGTTCTTTGTGGGTTTGATAGACGAATGTTGAATACTTTGCTTCTGGGTCATCTGCAAAAAAGATTTTGTGAAGCCGTTCACCTAGATGGGTGTTTCCGTTGGTGTCATCAATCCATATCTGTAAACTATCACCTTCTTCACGTGTAGATAAAACAACACCACAAACATCACTTGTACAGAACTCTTGAATCTTATCAGCTATAAGAACTAACGCCATGTCTGTCCATAGTCCTTTTCTCAAATGAGTTGGAACATTTCTGACTACCCACTTACCACCATTAATATTCTTTGGATCATCCCACAATGGTTTGACCCCTTTTCTAAATATTCTCAGATTGCAATGATGTTTTAAGCTTTCTACTCGTAGGGTTTGCCAGTATGACCAAAATCCGTTAACAGACTGAAATGATCCAAGCTCAACAATACAGTCTTCGTAGAGAGTGCTGCCTTTTGATTCACTTTTTGTTATTTTATCGAACCATATTGTCCATTCATGTGTTAGTAGGACATTCGGTCCACTAGCTTTGTTGTTCTTTGGAGATAAAGCACTCGCTCGTAGCTGATTAAGAACATCTTGGTTTTCATGAGAGTCCACATTTGGTGTTGAAAAACTTCTTCCAAAGACTAATTCTGAGCTTTCTTCACCAGCAGCTGATCCTGTTAGTGTCGAAGACGACACTCTTGGTGTTAAGTCCATATCAAATGATTCATTCAAGTCTCCGCTACTTTGTTGAGTCAAACTTGCTGGACTGGAATCACATCTCTTGAGGTCCATCATTTTTTCTTTGTTAGTCATCTTTGTATTGCGTAAGAGTACTTAATACGAAAAGATATAAAAAAAAAATCTCTTTTTTTTAAATTTTAAAAAAAAAAAATCAACAAGCCTTTGCTGATAACATACAAATCCTGTATTTGAAAGTAGACCATATAATCGGAGCAAAACAACGACGTAACAACTGTCGACTCATGACGCATGGGGATGTTTAAGTTAAGCGGCTAGATAATAGAATCCAAGACAAACAAAGAAAAGAAAAAAGAAAGACTGACAACATCAATATAAAGGAGTAAATAATTACTTCTTTTTTTATATATATTTTTCTCTAAAAGAGCGAGGGTAGATTTTTTTTTTTTTTTTTTTTTCTCCTCATTCTTGCTTTTTTTTTCTCATCGTAACGGAACACAGACGAAAAACAGTTGAGATTTGGGTTAAAATTCCTCACTTGAACCTTAATTTCCTTACTCAACTTAAGCAAAAAAAAAAAAAAAAAAAAAAAAAGCGATAAAAGAGTAATCTCACGTAGAGCAGATCTACGGTTGTGAAAGCATGGACCTAATGACAAGGGACGAAGCTGACGGTGATAGAAGAAATTACCACAAGCTTACTGTATCATCACCGCATGTTGTGACAGCAGCTAGACGAACAAACGAACATACCAAAATTTAGAAAACCAAAAAAAAATTCAAAAACCATTCAGAGTAACCTTATATTTCGTTGAACGCACAGAATCCTGTCGCACGGGGAAAAATAAATCATGACTATAAGAAATAACGGCTTTCAATCTGAATGGTTTCTTCTCCGACAACATCGGTATAAAAAAGAAAGGGGGGAAAAAAAGAAAAAAAGAATTAAACAAAAAGGCTTTAGAACAATTATTGCTCAGCACAATAGTAAAAAGGTTTCTTTTTTTTTTTCCCTTTTCTTGGTAAACTTTTGGCTAGATAATAAACCAGTATTGTGTTCTCCGAGAGAACCCTTCCAACAGAGAGGTTTCAAAAGCAAAATGAAAAAAGAATAATAAATTCCTCCTCAAGGATGAAGCCAGATCTCCTCAGAGCCTGGCACGGATTATGGAAAAATAGGTTTTTTTTTTTTTTTTTTGTATAAAAAATAAAAAAAGGGGAATAGAGAGAGAAAAAAAAAAAGGCAACTTGTACTTCAGCAGACCTGAGCTGTTTCCCTTCTAAGTTGGTACCACATGTTGCTTCAGACAACTCTTTTAATAAGACTAAACCAACAGGTATCTGTTTATAGATAATTTATGTAGCTTCAATCGGATCATTGTACTCGCCTTCCATTTCATCATCAAAGTGATTAACAGCTCTGTATCCTGAACCCTCTGCCATTTTGTAACACATTACTGAACAGCATTTAGCAATGTTGGAAGGAAGAGTACTCCAAAAGATGTGATTTGGGAGAACTTCTGGACAAGTTGCTTCACCTTGTTGGACTTTGAGAACCATACCAATAGCACAGTAGAATGTAAAGACTACAACTAATGTTAATATAACAATAAAGGTAATTGATATACCCGAGTATACTGTGGGGGCTACATATTTATTACGAGGGAAAGTACTTCCCGTGTTGGAAGCCGAAGATAAAGCATTTCCGATACCAATCGTATAAGCATCAAGGTACAATACAGCTTTACACAACTCATCAAGCGAACAGCAATATTCGGTAGCAGATTGTAAGTCTGCAAACTCTCCATTACATTCGGAAGTCTCACATTTCTTAAATTTCAATCCAGCCTCCTCCTCCAACAGATGACATTCACTTGGGGAATATGTCGGCGACGGTGTCTCTGACGTCTCTTGCTCAACATTGCAAAGGGCGTTTACAGGTTGCTGCTTCAAATCCTTTATGGCTGTTAACACGAAGACATACTTAGAAGGTGGTCGTGTAGGTGAAGGTGTTGAATAGTTTGCTGGAGCAACACCAAGTGATAAAACATTGCGTAAGGCATCGTTGTAGTCGCCATTCGACGCACTGCTGTCATTGTAGGCAGAATCACTACCCGATACACTGCTGTCGGTGTGGGCAGCGGACGATGAATCACTACCCGACTCACTGCTATCAGCGCGGGAAGCGGACGAGCCAGACCTGCTGCCGCCAGCGTAGGAAGAGGACGAGCCCGACACACTGCTACTATCAGCGTGGGAAGCGGACGAGGACGATGAATAGTCCGAGCCCGACACACCGCTGTCAGCGTGGGAAGCGGACGAGCCCGACATGCTGCTACCAGCGTAGGAAGAGGACGAACCGGACACACTGCTACTATCAGCGTGGGAAGCGGACGAGCCAGACCTGCTGCTGCCAGCGTAGGAAGAGGACGAGCCCGACACACTGCTACTATCAGCGTGGGAAGCTGACGAGGACGATGAATAGTCCGAGCCCGACATGCTGCTACCAGCGTGGACGGAGGACGATGAATCGCCTGAGCCCGACACACTGCTGTCAGCGTGGGAAGAGGACGAGCCAGACCTGCTGCTGCCAGCGTAGGAAGAGGACGAGCCCGACACACTGCTACCATCAGCGTGGGAAGAAGACGATGAATAGCCCGAGCCCGACACACTGCTGTCAGCGTGGGAAGAGGACGAGCCCGACATGCTGCTACCAGCGTAGGAAGAGGACGAGCCAGACACACTGCTATCAGCGTGGGAGGACGATGAATCACCCGAGCCCGACACACTGCTGTCAGCGCGGGAAGCGGACGAGCCCGACATGCTGCTGCCAGCGTGGGCGGAGGACGATGAATCGCCCGAGCCCGACACACTACTGTCGGCGTCGGCAAACGACGATGAACCCTCTGAGTCGCTAGACCAGTCACTGCCGTGTATTTTTATGTATTCTTCATTCACAACAACAGATAACGTGAGGTGTGTACCGTTCTCGAAGTTTTTATCAGTTCCTGGAGCCCATTCTGAATCCCAACGAGAGATGTTAATTTGACTTCCTGTAGAAGGCTGAACCCAATACCCAGTACCGTTAGGAAGTACGAAAAAGACAGCGTCAACAAGATATAGTTTTCCTAACTGAAGATGAATACCAGATGGATATAAACAATGAGCAGGGTGAGATGGTAATTCTGAAACAGTTCCAACAGATGGCGCACCCCAACCGTTTCCTGCCATACCAAAATGAGTGCATCGGCTTGTGGCTGAAACAAGAGATGTGATGTCATCAGAACTATGTTTGAATCGACTTGGGCTGTCGGAATCAACTCCGTAAATTCCAAACTTTCGTTCCTGACAACCAAGACAGTGTCTGTATAGTATGCAACTATCATTCATACATGTATCCTTCGAACACTGTGATGGAATATTTTTACTGACTAATTCACAAGCCGACTTGGGATTGCATGTTCTCAAATTACCATAAGCACCAGCATTACACCCTTCTACATCAGGTGGTTGAGTCCTATTCACAATTCCTTGAGGTATTGGAATATCACTGCAACCGGAAGACTCAAATGCATCGAAGCACAATTCACCACTCGACTGATGAAAAACTGCTAACACTAACAAATACCAAATAGTATTAGAAATCATGTTGTGTGTTGCTTTACGATTAATTAATATTTAGTAATAGGTGTGCCGAGTTAACACAAAAAGAATAACAACACCAAAAAAAAAAAATAATAATGAAAACCCCTCCCCTAGACTTCCGTTGATATTGACACTGCCATCAGGCCCAGTGACTTACACTAATTACGACTAAGAAATCTTGTTTTTTTTGTTTTTCATTTTTCTTTTCCTTGCTAATCTTTTTTTTCCCCAACCAACAGATTAATCAAGGAGGTAAGATCGACGAAGAGACAGCTCTCTTTTTGTGACTCCTTAACGACTGAAGGCTCATCAGACTTTAAGATTTGAATAAAACAAAAGAAATGACAAAAAATAACAACACAACTAACAAATAGATTTACTCAGTGAGCTCACCACAGTCAGTGATGACCACTGGGGCAGCGGTACGTCCATCCTGGGAACCGACACGTTCGATGGCCTTTACGACGTCCATACCTTCAACAACGTTACCGAAAACAGTGTGCTTACCATCCAACCATGGAGTTGGAACAGTGCAAAGAAAGAATTGGGATCCGTTGGTGTTTGGTCCAGCGTTGGCCATGGACAGAACACCAGGTCCAGTGTGTCTAAGCTTGAAGTTCTCATCTTCGAATTTGTTTCCGTAGATTGACTTTCCTCCGGTACCGTTGTGGTTGGTGAAGTCTCCTCCCTGGCACATAAAGCTTGGAATAACTCTGTGGAATGAACTTCCCTTGTATCCGAATCCCTTCTCTCCAGTGCACAGTTGTCTAAAGTTCTCGGCAGTCTTTGGAACTACATCACTTCTCAATTCCATAACAACACGTCCAGCGCTACGGGAAGCGACAGACATGTCAAAGAAAACCTTTGGAAGACGAGACATATTTTTTGATTATTACTGACGAGGGAAAGGAATAAATTTTAAAAAAAGAAACAACCCATCTCTTTTATTAATCTTACTGCTTTTTAAATGGTAGTCCTTCCCTCACACAACAGGCAGAACAACAGATCAGAGAAGAAATAAAAAGCAGAACAATAATTTTTAAATATCATTTATTTACTACCACTGTGAGGCATGTTAACCTTTGGCTACCAGTGAAGAGTAATAATATTTAAGAAAATAAAAAATTAAAAAATACATAAAAAAAAAGAGAGAGAGAAGAGCAATAATCTTGAAGGTGACGTACAACAAGTACCAAGAAGGGAAGGGAAAAAAAAAGGGGGAAAAAAGGCTACAACAGAATGGATTTCCCATGGGTAAATAAAAAAAAAAAAGAGAGAGAAAGGGCTAGGTAACCGAGCTAGTCAAAAACATAATTATAGAACTCTCTTTTCACAAATAGCAAAAAAAAGCAAGCAAGCAATGGCAGAGGGCCAGATAACAAGAAACCTAACCTCGTGTAAAACAAAATCAAAGACAACAAACCAACATCTGAAATAGATTACACCATGTGTAAGGAGTCGTGAATAACAAACACGGCTTCCAATTACGAATGTGACATCGTCTCTTTACAAAAATAGTGAATCGATTTAAACTAAAAAAGCTAAAGGAGATTTATATCTGCTGTCTCAACATTCTTTTTTTAACTCTCACAAATACCAGAATGCAGCTCTCGCTACCAAAAGCGCAAGGAGAAAAAAAATTAAATAATAATAGAACCGCGCAAAGAATAAATAAACAATCGATTAATCGCTGAAATATCAAACACCTGATGGTTAGATTTCGGATTATACGAACCATCCTCATCTAATCATGCTCATCGAAGAAAGTAAGGGAATACTGACCACGTTAACATGGTTAATTATTATGTAATATTAATGAACAATTGGGGGATGGGAAAACATTGTCGTATTTACGAGAGGGTGATAAAAAGTTATCTGTTTTGGATAGGTCGCAATTTTTTTTTATTTTTTTTTTTTTTTCATTAATAAAGTCAGTCGCATTTATTGTCCCTGTTGTCTTCTTAAGCATCCTCACAATAGCTATTTTTGATCAGCCCACGTTTCCTTAATAAATAACAACCAGAACAACAGGTGTCTGTAAGGACAAGAAGTCATTTACTTCGTTGGTTCGCAAAATAAAATTTTGCTACACCGCTTTTTTAATTATCATTCTAATTTCTCTCTTTTCATTTATAAACAAAAGACCAGCACCATTTCGATGACCTTCATAATCACTACTGCTGAAGATAGTAATTACTCTCGCAGACTTTGATAAACGAAGTCCATCAGACTTTTCTTGATGTGCTCTGACGATGTATTCATAGCCTGTCAATGACAAGAAGTCGTCGACTGCTTTTTTACCAAAACAGATTGTACCACTGCCTCTGTTGTTGTCAGTAAACCCAAAGTCATCCATGTTTGATTCTCGTTCCTTTGGATCAGACCAACAAAGATCACATGTGATTTGAACCCATGGTTTAGTACTTTCTGGGTCATCTTTAAATGTTGAGAACGAATCCAGTCGAGGGAAGTCAGGATCTTTCAAATCTTGTGAACGTGTATCTAGTCCTCCTGAGAATCGTGGTATCCCTCCATGGGTGCAAAATATTTTCCCATCGATGTCCGCAGAGAGCGGTAGATTCTTAAATACTAAACTGTTAGCCGCTTTCCAAATAACAAATCCTTCGCTCAAACCGAACAAATCTGTGCATTGTTTCTGAAATGATGTCGAACCATAATGTTTTGTATCTCCGTTAACAAGAGGGTCTTCATGGTTTCCTCTCAGTAACAGCACTCTGTTCGGTGCAGAAATCTTTAACGCGAGTAGTAGTACAACACATTCTAATCCGAAATCACCACGATCGACATAGTCACCGAGGAATAATAAGTTGCCAGTCGAATACATGAGATTTTTAAACGCCACGACAGATGTTAGAAAATACGACAAGTCAGCGTAGTTACCATGAATATCACCAAACACATAACAAGGTGTTTTTATTTTTGCATAAAGAGGCTCAGATTCAAGAATAACACTGGCTTCAGAACACAGTTGATGAGCAAGAGAGAGGAATACTTCACTTTTGTGATTGAAAGTATTTGTCTTTGAGTCGTAAACACTACTCAGATAACTCATTGCTTGTTGACTAGCAGGAGGTATGGTTGAATCTGATAAGTGCGATGTCTCTAATACAGAAAGACTTTTTGTACTAATAATTCTATCTAATGAGCTCGGTGACATGCATTCATTAAATTGAATAGTTAGCTTCGATGAGTATTGTTGAGGTTGTTCGTCATCAGAAGAGGTTTCGTTACACTCTGGGCGCCACATTGCATTGCAACCAACTGGTCCAACTAATGGAGTGTCTTGACCACGAGTATCACTCCGTCCTGATGATTCAGTTATAATTCTTTTTAGCGATGTTTGTTTCCCACCAATAGTGCTACCTTGAAGTACTAATACTTGTGATGATAGCTTAAATTTATCTTCAATTCCAACATCCTTCTCTCTGGGTGGTGATCCGTCGACAGAATTCAGTTCATCAAAAGGAATCGGCCAGGAAGTTTCTTTCTTTAATAGAAGTCGTTCATTTTTTCTTTGTTCATTTCGAAGCTCCAATTCCAATTCCCCAACTCTCCTCTTCAAAGCAGAGACGACAAGTGAGTTGGCGTTTAGATTTACATCGTCGGTATTACTTTGCCGACAACTGACCCTGGGTCTGCCCAACATATAGTGTAGTAGGAAAATCACCAATCTGTGTTAACAGAAAATATTGGTATGAAAAAAAATGAAAAAAAAACACTTCACAATGACATTAACCAATTATACTCAACCAAATACGATAATTATATTATTAAGATAAAGAAAACGTGTTAAAAAAAATTGGGGGTGAAAAAATTAAAAAAAATATATGCGGGTAGAAGTGGTAAATAAAGCCACTCGCAGAGAATAGCTTTTCCTTGTTTTTTTTTAGTGGTGATGACAATTGTTGGGATGGATTAAAAAAAAAGAAAAATTAGAGAAAAACTAACTGATTGTGGAATGGAGGGAAACTGGACCACCCGCTAGTTTCTTAACAAATCCTTTTTATAGATGACTCAGTGTACAAGGTACGCTCAAACTAAAAAAAGACAAAACAATAAAAAGGGAAAGAAAAAAAAAAACGAAGAGCCTTTTTAACTTTTCAATACGTTTTTTTTTTCGAAACCAGGGCCATCAAGGTGATAACAAAAATTATTAAATGTTTTTTTTAAAAAAAAAAAAAAAAAAAAAAAGCAAGCAAGGAAAAAAAAAACAGAAAAAAAACAGCTTCTAAGAATAACAACAATGAAGATCAGAGCCTTAAGGGATGCTAACGAACTCTAAACCCCGGAAAGGGAAGAAGAAAGCACACGTGTAGTAAGTAATATCGCAGATGAGAACACGCATCTTACTGTTGGGCACAACCTCCCTTCTTTTCAGAATCATCAGCTCCGTGTTCCTTCTTTTCGATTTGCTCAATTCCAAAATCCTCGAAAACTAAATTTCCAAACCTAAGCGCCTGTTTCCACGGTATAATAATAGGAATTCCAATGAGAGGATACATACAACCTGCTTCTTTAGGTGTGATTGGGGCAACAATCCCGGCAATACCTCTGCGAGAAAGTTTTTCAATCATATTAACTTTAAATGTATTCAGATCACCCGCGTCCTCCATCTCTCCGAAATAGAACACTTCGAGAGGGACTTGATTGTCACCAGTTTTAAGGTCTTCAGAACAAGCTCTCAAGTCCCAAAACTCTAAGTCTTCTAAGTCAGGCTTTCCTGTTACCGATAGCCTTTTATCAACATCTTCTCTACGCTTGCCATGATGCATCTTTTCAAAGGTCTGAGTGATTTCCAATTTACCAAGATCCTTAGCAATTACTATTTTACGAGATTTTTTATGTTTTTTATCCGTATGTTCGGTGGGTTCATCTACTTCCTTTGGAGGTGGTGTGGATGCTTCTCGCTCATCAGATTCCGTTACTTGCGGTGGTGATGGCTTTAGTTTCTTATCAGATACGAGTGCTTTTAATTTTTCAATCTCAGATGCTTGTATCAGCATAGCATTGTTTAGATCTTCAAGTCGGGTTGTTGCTTCAGTTAGCAGATCGTTGATTTCATCTTCAGATGCGTTTTGATCAAGCTGACTTGCCCTAACAATTTTCTGACTATAAGTAGCTTCAAGTTCCTTTGACTGTGTCTTTGTTATTCTGTTTGCAGTTACTATAGAGTACCCACGTACGACTGCTCCTACTTCTATTGCTCTAACGAGATCGTCATGGTGATGAATAGATCGTCCGTCAACGAGTGTTATCACAGTTCCGATTTCTAAGTCTCCACAAGGAGAGTCATCATCGATTGAAAGAATCTCTAAACCAGATAAAGATGATGTTGTAATTGGTGTAGTGTGTAGTCCTAAATCACATCCAGGTGAGAGAGTTACGCGTGCATCATATTGTGGTAGTTTGTTTGTTTTCGTAATTTGTTTTTTAACAACCTTTGTAGTCTCGACAACATCATCGGACTTTAAACCAGCAATGGATGCCTCTGAGACACGAAGCCATTCACCATCATCAAAACTAACCGCCTTGTCGTTATTTGGATAAACTAACTCAATCTGACCACCTTCACCAGCATACTTCCCTTGACTTTCCTCCCACAGCTCTCCCTGTGCAATTTTTAGTGCAACCTTCTCAGATATTAGTACTACTTTTTGTTTACCTGGTGACGGGTCTGCATGAGGCATTTTTTTTTTTTTTTTTTTTTTTGTTTCTTGAAAAAACAGCCGACTATCCTTTTATTGAAAAAAAAAATTATTGAATGGCTTTCATGTGATTATAGAAAGAAAGAAAAAAAACTATATCCGCCTAACGAAAAAGCGTGTAAATAAACAGAGTAAGAGAAGAAAAAGAAAAAAAAAATGAAGACAGGGGAAATTAGAAACAATTAAGTGTTGAGAACTAACTATTCTTATATACAACAAATAATGAATTAAACGAGAAAGGATAAGAAATCCTTCCATGACAATTGCACATATTGATAGAAAAAGAATACGTAAGGGTAAATAAAATAAAATAAAATATTTTTTTTTTTAAAAAACCTGTTTTGTACGCAACCCTAATAAAGGAACAGGTTAGTTACGCTGTCACAATATCTTTCTACTGAACAATGGGGTCTTGTAGGTACAAAAAAAAAGAAAACTAAAACAGAATTAATGACAAAGAGAACTTGCTGGACGACTACCCTGATATGAACGAAGCCTGTCTAATGTCAGAGATGGTTGAGAACACGCAGATGCAGGACGTTGAGGAGTCACAGCGAGATCCATATTCCCAACACCAGATTCGATACTATTATGATCTCCAGATTCAGTAGTAGGCTTAACCACTACTTCTGCTGCGACTGGTTGTGGTATTGAAGACAACCATTTCTTCCTACTCGATTCAATGCGTGGTTTCACTCCTTGAAACTTCTTTAATATAAATCTACCACCTGGTCGACTATCTCCCTGTTTGTTTATGATATTAATTAACTATGAATGATAATCTTATTAATAAAGTCACATACCGTAACTAAATTAAGAACCCCAAAGTCATTTTCACAGTCAGTAACGAGAGTCTTTGGAGGATGAATGTATTTTCTGTGATTCCGAGATACCCCTTCAGCTTTTTTTCTCTGTAATTGCTGTTGTTTTTCTGTTTGAGAATGAATCCAGTCACAAGCAAACTTATGTGTGATTAGGTCCTTTACTTTGTCACTCTTTTCCGTCGGTGCTCCAAACGAAAGACCATTATTATTTATAAGGTTACTTAAGTCTGTGGGAAGTCGATTAGGTGACGGTGATGCTATCCTTTTGTATTGAACTGACGGTTGTACTTTTCGGAAAGCAGTAATGTCTTTTGGTGTGCTGCATTTAGCTCCAGTTGCTTTCTTGTTGAGAGACATGAAATTCTTTTCTCTGAGGGAGGTATTTTCCTTATTAGGAGTGTGGACCTTCCACGATAAAATAACATCTCCAGCTCCTTCAGCATCCCTTCTGCAGTAGGCTCCAAATGTTCGATCTGGAGTAAAATCTAAACCACAGAATCTCCTTGGAGCTTTTCCAACCTCATGCCTCACAATAGTCGGATGTCTCTTGGGACGTGGTTTCCCAACAAGAGGTGTACTGAGGCGTTCTAGGTCAGCCATGTTATTTCTGTTGGAATGAATAATCAACGGACAGGCCCCTCTTCAAAAATATCGACATCAATTTGAACAACATAAATGAAACAAAAAAACCTTAAAGAAGTTAGTTAGAAGGACGAGAAATGACAGGTGAACAAAAAACTTCACTTATAAAAAGAGTTTTTAAGCCCAACTGGATTGGTTTTTTTTATTTTTGTGTAAATCGTTATGAGAATACCCTCCTCTGCACAGGTCGATATAGTCCTCGTTTTTTAAAGTGTTCTTCAGCTTGTCGTTGTCGCTCTTGCAATCTTATGACTCGTTCTTTATGCGCATCAGACATGTGTGAGTATGACCCAAGTGGATTAACTTCTTCAAATGCGAAACATTCTGTCTCATCTGAAGCTGTCGGCATATTATCAAATTGTTTTCTGTTTTCAATATCAGCTCTCTCCGCGATGACTTGTAGAGGAGGTTCGAAATTTCTCGATTTTTTATGTTTCAACCCACTAGCCCAAGTGCTAGGATGCATATACCATTTCGCATATCTAAATCGTTTTTTGTGAGGTAGTTCCTTTGGTCTCACTTTCTTATGCAACACAGGTTCTTCATTGAGCAAAGCAGATGCAGTATCACCACTAATGACGGGAACAGTGTAAGAAAAACCGTTTGATGCGACTAATGTGGTTGCCAGATTCTGAAGTTCTTCAGGACAGCTTGAAGCAAGATTAATACCTGATAGCGGATGTTTTTTCGTATTTTCTCTTTTCATATCAACAAGAATGTCAAACTGATCGACGTCAGTTATGACAGAAGTCGGATCTCCACATCGATCTCTCCAAAAGTTTTGTAAGTCTTCGTAAATGACTCTCATTTTTCTTCCGATTTCATCTTTTCTGTGACCTATTGGTTCATCACTTTCCAGTAATTGCCTAAAAAGTCGTTGTTGATCATCCGTGGTAGTGTCTGTATTTGGTTTTGGCTTTACCGCTATACTGGATTTCGTTTTTTTTAAAAAATGAACGGCTTTTTTCAAGGGTTTTTTATATATACTGGTAGCAAGTATAGCAATTACAGCAGCAGGAGTAATAAGTCGACATTGGAACGAGATGAACCCTCGAGATCCTCCTCTCTTTTCCATCATTTGAGTTAATGATGTTTTTTTTGATCTGACAATACCCCATGATGGTGCTGAGGGATGCTCTGCTTCATAAGCAGCTTTACAATTCTGGATTGTACTACTGTCGGATTCGCTTGATTTAATTAACAGTTGACGAAGTTCTTGTGAAACTGAATCTGGTAATTCATCAGGTTGAAAGAGTTGTTGAGAACGTTCTAATTTAGTATCAGCAAGTGGCGCAACAACCCAACAGTTTTTATCAAAATCTGATTGTGGATTTCCAAAATTCGGTGGAAGAACATAACTATGCTCCTTATCAGGATCTGGTAACGTCTGTCTAACACTAACTTCAGTAGCTAAAGGAGAACACGACGCCATCGCTACTATTTTTGGTAATGGATTTGTAAGTGCGTTGTTCAATTCTATTTTTCCACCAGCACATCGCAAATGATGAGAATAACTCATTACTTTCTGTCGAGGGCATACCTCCCCAGGAATAAACGGCAATCCCCGAGTCTGAACACCTTCAGTAGCAGTAAGACAATTTGATTCAGATTGCGGTGTCGATATAGTTTTAAAAAGAACCGGTTCATCTTTAATAAACCTCCAAACAACTGGTGATTGATCACCTCCATCTGTTGTATTACTACTAACAGTACTTCCTGGACGTCCTTTTCTAACTACTTTCATAGGTCGACGACCTCCTTCTCTGCTACTTCGATAACTGGGTGGTCGTGGAACTCCATCCCACGGCATGTTAACCACCGAAAACTTTGATATAAATTAAAAGTTTTTTTTTTTTTTTTTTTTCAAGTATAAAAGGCAAATCACACAACGCATAAGTTAGTGAAAAGAGGTGTAAATGACCAAACGAATCGTGCTGACATGTAAATATCAACAGACTGAACAGAAAGACTCATATCCGATTTGTGATACCACCTTGTTTGAGAGGTCGTAGAAGTGGTATGGGAGACCTGGCTGGAGGAGATACGACCTTTCTATTCTCAAGAGACGATACTCTACTATTTAACGACAAGACTGCAGACAGAAGCAGCTTAACATGTTCTTGTCGAATGTGAAGATCATCAGATGCACATCCAACAGATGAAAATGGACAAGACGATGAGACAGGTTTGAGTAAAGGTTTATCATCAGGAGGCGCCTTAAAACAGTCAAATCGAAGATGCTTTTCCAAATCATTAACAAACATATCTTCACTACAATATTTACATGTTGTTGTACAAGAGTCGTGATGATGACGGAGGTTCTTCGTATGAATTCCACAAACTCCACATTGAACTTTACAAATCTCAACGTGATTGCTGTAAGTTACGATACCTCCGTTAAAATTACATCCACCTTTTGAATTTCTACAAATAGTGCTTATACCCCTTATCATTGAGTCTATGTATGGCATCTCTTCTAGACCAGCTAAATCTAAATCTGCTCTGCAACCTCTAACTGGACAGACAGGTTCATCTCCAATACATCCTTTACAAAACTTATGACCACATAACCCAGACATGCACTCATTGAGAACACCGCCTCCAATATCACACATCAGTTCTTCACCGACGGGAGTGCTGAATAGCTCAGGTAGGTAACATGATGTCATTTTTTTTTTTTTTTTTTTGACCCGTTTCTGTAGTTAATGAGAATAGCAATAGCAGTAGACTAGAATTAATCAACAGAATGGTGATGCTTAACATGTAATTCTCTCATCATTGAAGAAATGTGTAGTCCGTCATCTGTGAAGGGAATAAATTTATTGACAACAACCAACTTCTAATAAAATGAATCTTATTTTCGGTACTTAAAGTTATCATTGCTTTATTGCAATGCGAAAGAGTTTTTTTTTTCTTTTTTTTTTTTTTTTTTTTTCCAACAAAAATAATAATATAAAAAAAAAAACAGAGCAGGCAGTGAGTATTTGCTTCTGAATTAGAATCTCTCTCCCAATTTTTTTTTTTTTTTAATAGATTTTTGTTGTTGTTGTTGCTGATTAGAATACCGACGATGTACTACTCACGATATAAATTCAGCAGTCTCCTACTGTAATAAGTTACGACAGGACAAACACGTCTAAGTCTGATCTGAGAGACGGCAGCTATATTATGGATTTTTAATATTTGTTTGCAGCACTCCAGGCATCGGAATACCAAATTGCCGATGCGCAAAAGACAATTTTGAGGTGTAATTTTTTGTCATTTCCAAAGCTCTGTTAGTGATCCCCATGTGACGTTGGAATTTTTCAATTTTTATTTTTTTATAATCCGCCGGATTGCGAGTATTAGAAAATCCGTATTTGGTACTCGCAGCAGTTGGCATTTGAGTTGGGAAATGACCCTGCTCAGTATGTACAGCAGCAACGTTTTCACAACCATCCGGAAGAACTGACTCACTTACAGTACCAAAGAGGAAATTAGTCGGTTTCACACTAGGAACTTGAAGAGTTCTTGCCATGTACAATAACCTGTCATCAGTGCCGACCATCACGCTATTTTTGGGAAAACTTTTAATATTAATTGTTTCTAAAGACATTACACTAACATTAGGAGAAGCCTCACTGTCAATAATAAAATCATGAGAACCACTGCTGTGTAGCAGAGTAACTGAAACAGATTTCGAGGTACAGAATTCTTGCAGTGCTTCAACTAACTTTTGTACATTCTTATGTGGTGTCCAGTGATTCATGTTGCAGCACAGAGGGAGTAATTCAGTCATGTCTATGAGAAAAACAGTATCCTTAGTAACAAGACCATCCCAGGGTTTTGCTAGCTGAGCTGCTCTCGTAGCCTTTGCAAGAAGATTAGCTCGGTGACCATTTGGTAGTTCAGCATGAGCTTCCAGGTAGTCAACACATTTTTCAGGATCACTTTCATATAAGCAATGAGCGTATATAAGCATGGCTGTTTCTCTTTCTCCATCAGATAAATTGCTTCCGTGATCTCGTAAGGCAGACTGAACAACATCAGTAGTACGTTTGTAGTGACCTCCTTGAAGGAGATGATGAGATAATCTGACTAAGATCGGACCAGTTTTATCAACATTGTCGTTTAATCGATTTGCTTCAGAGAGAAGTATTATTGAGATTCCATTATTCTGAACAGAGGCAGCCTGTCTAATGAGAACTCGAGCCATGTTGAATTTGCTTTGTTCTGCTTTCATATCACGAACTGCTTCCAAGATTAATGGTGTTAGTTTAGTACCTTTTGGTAGTGTTATCCGAGTGGTCATTAGTTCATCAAGCAGTTCTTGCATTGGTAAGAATCGAGTATGACTCGTTTCATCTAATATCTCAAAGCAGAGATAGTCTCTGTAGGGATTCCCTCCTAGGTTTAATTTCGCATCTCTCACATCTTCTCTCGTAGGTTCAGTGTCTTCCAATCCTTCAATTCTTTCTTTAAAAACTTTCGCCTCGCGTCTTCTGAATGCCATTTTCATTTTTGGAGTATCACCAGGATTCAGACCACCCGTGAATCTTGTAGCACCCTGTCCGGTGTTGGTGGGCTGCCTACCCTTTAGCATACATATGGTTCTCCTCATTGTTTGTCTTTCCCTTGAAAGTTGAAATAATAATAAAAAGATAACATTTTTTTTTATTATAACATGAATTTTTATGAAGTTTTTCCCATTTTTTTTTTTTTTGAAAAACGAGAATTGACAAAGACTCAACACATTAAAACACAATAATAGAATACCAAAAGGTTGTGTAAATCACAGCTGCCCAACTCCAGCTGTTTGAACACCTGAATTGATGTTTGAGTAATAGTAGATCCGTATCATGTAGATACTAGGCTTGAAAGCCAACCACCAGCTGCTGGTGCATTAAAGTCTCTGCATCCACCTGCCCCATAACTCAGTGTTGATATATCGGGTTTTCGCAACGGTTGACAGTATCCTCTCGCAAAGCATTTCGTTTTCTTGCAGTCGTGCCAGTGAGCCTGACATTTAGCTCCTTCATTTTCAAAACATATGCGACCTCCAGTCTCGCTAAGACCACTGCTTACTTCTGAATGAAGCATTGTGTGTTCCTGAAGATGAAATATAAACAAACCGTGAGTGAGTTAGAAAGTCATGAAGAGCTTCCAACTGACATCCGTTTGTGTTGTCTGCTTATAACAAAAAGGGTGTTGTGTACTTATGCAGTAATAATATTTGTTAAATCAGGTTACTGAAATCACAGAAGTGTTACAGCATTGCAAAGCAAGAGAGAATAAACATAAATCAGCGCAGGAATACAATTAGAGTAGACTGAGTCCCTTGAAAGGGTCAGACTATCAATCTCAGACCGCAGTCTTTGGGAGAATAATTTATATCACAACTAACTAATAAATACCCTGATATGTCCGATTTGGTCTCCCAGGAACCGGAGGTGCTGGCGGCCGAACGTTGTATTGGTTAGGTGGGGGTCCTTGACCCATCATTGGTTCTAATAAAGGAAGCCTTCCCTTTATAGTCACGCCCACTTTACTTTTTGACAAGGAGTGGACATCAGGGTTATATGATCCAGGACCAGGTTCGTCGAGGGGTTTACCAGATTTCCATTTACCTCCAAGGCTAAAGCCTGGGGTTATTGTTGACGTTACAGGTTCTGTAGAATAAGCTCCTGGTCCTGGTGTCGTACAAACAGGTTGATCATGTTTTCTAGAAAGCGTCGATCGATTACCACCAAAACTGAAACCCGCTCCAGGTGATGCAAAGCAACCTGGTAAATTATAAGTACCTGGAGCTGGTGCTCTGCTAGATACTTTCAAAGGCAATTTCGGTGAAAGCGACGTACCCCTCGGAATCCCTCCCTTTGTCTCACACGGAGAGTATGCACCAGGACCAGGAACAGAGTATCTTCTGTAGTTTATTTTTGGAAGAGCATTCTTAAACTTTGGGCTCACCGTATTCCTAACTGGAGATATGTTATACGCACCAGGTCCAGGTGTCCTTGTTGCCTGGTCAGACACATAGTGACGAGAGCTCAGAGATATTGCGGGTGACGTCTCCATGGTACTCAAAGCACAAGTAAAAGGTTGAATAGCTGGTACCCCTGGTGGTGGTACTGGTTGTTTTGATCTGTTGACTCTACGTGGTTTTTTTATTAAATTTGTTTCTTCATTTTCTTTTAACGGAGGTGACGGAGCTGCGCTTATCTTCTGAACACCACCAACAGCAGAGGAAGACTCAGTAACTGCTGACTCTTCTACCGCGTCTGTAGGAACTGCCTTTGGAGTTCCCACATCAGTCCCTGTTTGGTAAGACTCGCTAGCAGATTCACTTCGAGGAGCCTCACTCTCCGATGGTGTTAATTCGCTCATCGATGTGTAATACCTGACAAGTACATAGCATAATAACAGATGAAAGATAAGTGTAAAAAAAATACATCCGATCAGCTGAGTTGAGAATTACAGATGACTCAAATGCTGTTTCCAAACAATTCCATAAAACGTTAAAAAGTCTTTCACAAAGTGTGATGTGTAAATGATTTCAATATGAGGGAAATTGGGTGTCAAAAAGTTAATATTAAAAAAGAATAAGACCAGAGAAAAAGACAACTTAAAATTAGAAAAGATCATCAGCAAAGTCAGCAATCGATACACTCGATACTCGTCTGTCAGAAACAATATTGGATCTACACGATCGAGTGACACTTTCTCTTGCTTTTCCTCTGCCATCAGCATATGGACCAAGTCTGAGAACCCAGTTCGGTAAAGTATGAATTCTTCTTTTTGGTAAACAAGTTGGTTGATTTGATGAAACAACATCAGCAACTGGTTTATGTCGCAACAGAGAGACCGATTGAATTCGAGATACTCGCCGCTGACGTAACTCAGATGAGAACAGTGATTCGATCAGACTCCTATCACTAACCTCATCACTCAATACAGACTTCACAACACTAACACGAGATGTAATTAAATTCTTACCGTAGATAATAATCTTCTCAACAGAGTAATTCCTATGTAATTCCCTAAGCGTTCCTAGCTGAAGCATTCCTCGTTCAACTCTCAAGTATAATTCTTCAGCAAAGAGAAGTTGATATTTCATTAACATTCTACGATGTCGGAGCTCCAAACAATGAATTTGTTTAACAGCAACCGTATCAACGACATACCAGTTATCAACAGGTGGATATAATAAAGGTGTTTGTGGTGTTGGTGGTGTTGGAGTAACTGTTGGTGTCGCTGATTGCATGAAGGGAATTCGAAATGAAATTTCAAGTAAGCGTTTCTCTCGTAGTTGCTGTATCTTTATAACATGAAAACCATTTAAATAAAAACCAACCAGTTCGTAAAGATTAACAATATGACTTCTGGATGTTTCCTCAACCATCGCTGTTGATGTTAATTTGTTTGATTCTTTTGGTGGATTTTTCATTTCATTCATATGTCCCCTTCGGATTCTCACTAAACTTTTATTCCTTTCACATAATATTTTGCCTGCTGTTAGTAACGCAGATCGTGATATGCAACCGCTTTCCATTTCTTGTTGTCCAATAATTGAATTCCTACGACTAGTCTCTCTGTATGATATTGAGATCAGCGAAGACGGAATGCCAAGTCTGTGTGATGAGGTGTACGGTATGTATCCATCCATTGTTATTGGTGTTGCTGTTCTTTTTAAAAAAAATACTTGACAAAAAAAAGACTAAGAAATCGGCCAACTTCACTTTACTTTCGTACTACTCCCTTGTTTTGTTTGCAAGCCACTCACTTGCAGAGATCGTTGTTCCAGAAGGTTCACAATGATACCCAGTAGCAGTCATTTTGTTTGTATAATGTACGCAACCGGTATAAAATTCTAATAAAGTAATATGTGTTACGCTGCCACAATTCTCTTCTTTCTACCGAACAATGGGGTTTGTAGGTACAAAAAAAAAAAAAAAAAACTAAATATAATCTAAAATACAACAGAAGTAATCCTTAAACAGGATTACCTTAATAGGTTTCATAGGTTTTGAGTTGAAAATGTGTATAAAATAGTGCACCAAATCAAATAATTGAATTCTGCTATTCCATTTGGTATTAAATGGAATACGTAGTTTCAGGTGCCTTAATCTTACAATACTTTATCAGTGAGTTCTGAAATTTTACTTCAGTTGTTTTGAAAGGATTGCTAAGCGTTGGCTTGCATGCGGCGAAAACGACGTTCTCGTCTTCGTTTATCGCGTTCGGACTTTGCAGCGAGAAGTTGAGAGTGAATAGCAGTCAGTGATTCAACTTCTTGTCTCATCTGAATTTCATTATCGAAAGCAATGTTGACATCCTCGCAGAGGTTTCTCCTCGCCTCTTGTAACTGATTGTGAAGAGTCTCACTCCTCAGTCTAGAAAACTCTCCTTCATTTATCAGATTCGAATTTAACTTCTCCACCTGCCGCACATTATCTTCGAGCCACTTCCTCTCTTGTACAACAGAGTCAAGTTCTGCAGAGGCTCTGGTGGCTCTTTTTTTAAGTTCTTCGTGTAGGGTAGGAGCTGGTTCTACGATTGGTTTAAGGATACTTTCAACATATTTCTTAACTTCTTCAGAGTTGTAAATATCAAGTCCAGGAGGTACGTTATTCAAATCACCTCTGTGAGGAACACCGGGTATTTCTTGGAGAAACACATCACCGCTTTGACGTAAAGAATTCACAACGTTCTGTGAGATAGGTGATTGCATCACCTCTCTCTCTTTTTTTTTTTTTTTTTTCTTTTTTTTTTCCCCTTCCTTCCCTCCTGTTGTAGTAAGATACCATTATAATAATACACACGGATGACTATTACTCGAAATCTTTTTTTATAAAAAAATTAAAAAAAAGAATCGATCAATCTTCACTTATTACTTTTCTGCTCACATTTTTTGCGCCACCAATTCAACGAACAAGTTTTGTAGATACAACAAAATAAATAAATAAATAAATAGAAAATCATTTTCCTGTTGTAAGAAACTGCAAATAAAAACAAGTCAGAACAGAATTCGTCCCCTAGATGTGCACCAGGCATTCAAAAAAACAGTGGTTTACTAAAATAATATATTACAACAAATTTTTGCAAAGTACAACTTACCACCTCTATAAAAAAATATTAGAAAAAGTGAAGACTTCTTTTTCTAATCATTTTTTTTTTTTTTTTTTGGTGGTAAGCTTTTTCCTTTACTTGCCAAAAAGAGAAAAAAAAAAAGAAATAATAATCATAAATAAATAAGTACAGCATGATCATAACAGAGAGAAACAAAGTGCTGCATAACTCGATACGGATAACGAACTAGGACGCAATAATAACCTACGAGATAAGACAGACAAGGATGTAATTTGTTCACTATCAATATTTGAAAGAACAGAGTCGAGCGTGAGACAAGTGTCAGAAAAGTCCAACACAGTTACTTCTTTTGATTCTTTTGAACGCTTTCACGAGCAGCGGCGAGTGGATGAAACAGGTCAACCGAGCGATAGCGCACACCCTTGAGGTGGTGCAAGCCCGCAAGAGTATCTGCCCTATCAGCTTTTGACGGTAGTGTAGTGGACTACCGTGGCTGTAACGGGTAACGGGGAATTAGGGTTCGATTCCGGAGAGGGAGCCTGAGAAACGGCTACCACATCTAAGGATGTTAATAGCTGCAATGACAACCCTCAGCTAAGGTGATAACAAAAACTAAGACACAAAACAATTACTGCGAGACAGAGAAGACACGCGGAGTACCCGAAGTGCTGGAAGATCTTTCCGATTGGCACAACAACAACGGCTGCGAGACAGAGAAGACACGCAAGTTATTTTTATATTTTAAAACAAGACCAAATTAAAACGTACAATCACACTAACAACACTCCTGTTTGTCACATAAGAAAACAATAAAAAATGAATTCCAATCAAAACTACAGCTTCCCGGGAGGGAAGAACCATCCAGAAGCCCCACCAGGACTCGCCAAGGAAGGCTGGCTGAACTGCGAAGAGAGATATGGCGGCGACGCAAGTGCTGTGAACGAAGGCTGTGGAGCAGAAAAGACACGCGAAGCATTACCACCCCTAGTAGACTTTTTGTTTGGAGTCTCATACAACAGTGGTGGTGGGGAGAGGTCATCCAAATCAGGTGGCTGTCGAGTTGGTTGTTCAGTAAACGGTGCGATCTTCTCACGAATGACATCAGTGCGGTAGTCCAGGATGTCAGCAGCAAAGTCATTTGAGAATGCTGACTTTTGTTTTTCGAACAACTGTCTTCGAAGAGAATCAGCATTATCTTTCTTCTTACGAAGTTTCTCTTGTAGGATAGCAATCACGTGAGCCTGTTGTCGATAATACTGTCGCACTTCTAACGAGTCTTCCTCCTCCTCAGGAATGGGTGCAAGTTGTGATGCAGATACATTTGTAGAAATACTTACCGATCTTTTAACACTTTCACGACGAAGAATCTTTCGAAAATTTTCATTTTCCTGCTCCAATTGAAGAATCTGATGTCTTCTCTCCGCCTCGTTCTCTGCCTCATCAATACATCGATGTTCTACTTCTCTCATCTCTCGTCTGATATTTCTCATTTCTAACTTTGCTAGTTTACTGTCTTCTTGTTCTCGGTAGTTATCTTTTGCTTTGAGAGATTCACCAAAACCAGTTTCTATTTCATCAGACCAATTTAACAACCAAGAGAGATCCATAACAACTGAAGGTCTGTTGTTATCTTCACCTGTTAATATATCAAATAATGCTTTTGGATCATCGCTAAAAGCTGTTATTATATCACGTGAAGGTGACAATAAGAAAGGAACGTATCTTGGCGTGTCGTCTCCGTGAGCTTCGAAAAACCTATCTAATTCGGTAGCTAATAAAGTGTACTTTTTTGATTGTCTTTTCATATCTCTAACCCACGATTGTAAGAAGTTATCAATCTCATGTTTCAATGATGGAAATTTAGAGGGTAGCGTTTTAGCTAATTCCTCTGGGTTATCACTATAACTGTCGATTAGACTTGGTACAGCCTTTGCTCTTGATTCCATACCATGTCGATTGTAAAAGTCAGACAGTCGCTGTACTACTTTTTGAGTAGCCGGATGTCGATCATTTAAGAAATTATCTGGTCGAGTTCTCCACTTTTCTTGTAATCGTCTCAACTTTTCACCAAACAAAGGTCCATATTCCATAAAGTCACCTTCCATGAAATGCCTCCGACCGATTCCTTTCATGTACATATCAGTTACGATTTTAGCAGGCACAGAGTACCTTCTCATTAAGTCTCTGATTGCTGTTGCATCATATCGCTGATCGACTGAACTCACCCCCCTCATTGTCATTTATTTACCGCATCTGTGAGAATTGGAATTATTTTTAATAAGTCTGTTTAAGAATATTATTTTGTTCCCTCTCTCTGCGTCTACAATAGTTGTCTATGAAAATGAATCACTGTTGATGGAGGAAAGGGGAAAAAAATAAATAAATAAAAAATTCTTTATCTCGGGGGTCAAAGTAATTATATTAACGCACGGAATGTTTTGTATTTTTCACTCGTAAAACCAAGAAACAATAACAACAAAATAAAAAAAAGGAGGAAGGGGGGGAAAATTAGAATTTAAAAAAAAAAAGAATTTTTTTTAAATTTACGTTTTTTTTCTTTTTTTTTAAAGTTCTTGATGTTGTTTTTTATATTAAGACTCTTATCCCTCACCCTCCTCCTACTCCCCAGGCGGGCGCAATAATTTTGCGGGGATTGAAACAGCAGCTAGTTGGTGAAGCAAAGCTGGCATCCCTCATGGAATACGATTATGATAGTAATTTCAATGTGAGGGCAATGTATTGTTTATATAGAAAGCACTGCTAACAGAGAAAAGAACACGTCATAAGAGAGAAAAGCATTTGCCAAACAGAGAAAAAGAATCAGAGGGGAAAATAAAATAAAATAAAATAAAACACACAGGGAGCCAAACAACAAGCTCTTCCAATACGTCAACATAACGTGGTGTCCCTTAAGGATAACATGTAAGATATTATTAATCTTACAGACTGACTTCAATAAGTCGCCTAAGGATAGTAGCTGATGTCACTCAGTTAGAGTTTTGTCAGCATGAAGACAATAAATAAAACAAAAATACTCAAATAAACAACACAACTATTTACTCTTACATCTGTAAACAGCAGTTCTGTTTACCATACGTAATTGATGTGAGACTAATTCTCCAGATGGGGTTTTTAAGTTTGGTGACCAGACAAGAGGTGAGGCAGGGGCACCGTTTGAAAGGCTGAGTTCTGATCCCAAGATCACTTCCTCATCAGGAAGTTCTCCCTCAAAAGTCCAAGTGTAAGAAAAGATTTCGTGATCTTGCATGGCAGCACCACATGCACCTCCTCCACAGCATCCGTCCTTCATTGTAAATCCTTCACACATCCAACCAGTGTTCTTTGATACGGAAGTACCAACAGGGACGTTCATGAAATTCCATTCCTTGTCCTCAGTGTCCCAGTACTCAACCCAGTTGTGGTTGTTTAAGTAAAGACCTCCAAAAGGACCATTTGGCTGAACACCTCCTGTCCAGCAGTTAGTGACGTTCTTATTATCTCCAACAAGACCCTTGAAGTCACCTCCATTCCAACATGGTGAACCAGTTACTCTTGCTGGGATACCAAGTGATCTGAGGATGTCAACAAAAAGCGTTGCCCAAGCAGTACATGATCCGTATCCGTAGGCAACAAAGTCGAATGGGGATGCCACTGGAGGAGAGGTACTTGAATGCCAAAGCACGGTGTATTCATCACTTCTTGAAGGAATACCTGGAGGCTGATGTGCAGTCCAGTTTGTGAAATGAGTTTCAGCGAGAGCCTGAATAGCCGCCCATGTTGAAGTGATGTTCATATCTGCCACTGCAGCAGCGTACTTAGAAAATAAAAGAGGTCTCCAGTTCGATACCGCCTCCATCGTTGACGAGTGCGGTAAGATGTATGACATCCTGAGAGCGAGTGACATCTCACTTGAGTATCCAGTCACTTTGTCAGCCATCATTGCGAAAATGATTGAGTCGTCAAGCATACTGTCACCCTGAACAGAAACAGCTCCAGGTAGGTAGAAAGCATCCTTCTTAGGCATGTGCTGAAGAGTCCAGTTCTTTGCTTCACAGTACGACAACTCACCAGCAACTGGTTTGTATGTACTTTTACAAGTGTTTGCAGTGCATTCACAAAGAACTTTTTGTGCCATGGCCCAGTCAGGGTATTGAAACTGATCTGTTCCAAAATCCTTCAGCCAATCCTGCCAGTTACCAGCCGATACGGCTGTAGTCGCTATCAAAGCGATTGTATTCATTATGTAAAGTGTTGCCTGATGAGTGATGATTAATTTATAAACAACCTTGACAAATCCGTGCTCGGTAATATTGGTTTTTTTTTTTTTTTTTTTTTTTTTTTTTTGTGTCTGGGAAAGGGGAAAAGAAATAGACCTTACAGAGACCTTCTTAGTCTTACCTGTCAAGCATACAGATGGTTATGGAGAATAAGATGGTCAACTATTTATTTAAAAATCTAAGAGAACACAAACAAAAAAAGAAATAATAAATCATTTACACGATGTCTTCAGTACAGTCACTCTCACTTTCATCGATTTCATCTTTTAACAAGTGAAGCAACCTTCCGCTTGGCAGAGAATCTCTAAACCCACCTTCTGGTACCACCCAGGCTTCCATACCACTACGAAGGAGTAGGTCCCAGGTTCGTTTTTTGACTGCTGCAGAACAGCTTTGACAGGTTTTAATATGAGAGAATACAGCAACAGAAGAAACAGTTGTTGTGTTGTGATGGTGAAGACTCAAAGCCAAGGGATAAAACGAGTCAGAAGGATGCAATGAAGACAATGCGTGAGACGAAACCAACAAACCAGCAGCAGAAATTAAATAAAAACAACATTCAGACCTCACAGTTCCACGAGAAACCCTCGCTGATACCAACGCTTTCAGACGAGTTTTAAATCTTTCTGCCGCAGTACTTACAGCAGCAATACTAGTTAAGGGTCGATAGATACCTTTTCCCATAAGGGCATAAAACGACATCCATCCAACTATGCAAGCGCATAAAAGTGTTTTTTTTCTTCTGATAATTCCATTTAGCCTCACGTCAAAATACCACTCTGATAAGTGACCTTTAACAAACGACAACGGGTATGTCGATAGTCGTGACATAATCGGTGCGATGCTTTCGGCTTGATGGACTTTACGCATTCGATGGTCTTCGACCGATGCCAGGAGGGTCTTCTCAGACACAAAACCACTTCTAACATCCGCTGCGATATCATCGTTAAGGCTATTCTTGTTTGAATATGATTGAAAAACTGAAACCCTTTTCCACATGGGTGCTTTGCAATATTTTTTTAACGATGGATACACTTCCAGTGAAGGCGATATACAACGTCCAGCAAAAGTGACAGTCGATCCTGATAAGGATGGTGTTGCCATCTCAGACTTTAAGAAATTAGGAATCACACCATGAAGCATATCAGGACGTGACAACATTGCAGTGATTTGATTCAATGATTCCTGAAGGTTGTGGTTTTTTTTTTTTTTTTTTAAAATACTCAGTGTGGCCGAAATTCTATCTAAGAAAAGAAGAAAAAAAAAGAATTTACATACCAAACTAAAAGTTATGATTAAAATATCATCAGCCATATGAGCAATAAACGGTGGGTACTCATCTTTGGTGTAGAATGCAGCAGTTGGAGCAACACGATCGCGTTGAATTATGTTGCAGATATACTCAGCTAAAACCCAACCTTGAGGAATACCTGACTGTCTGCCTTCTGTTATTGATAACAGTAAACGTAAATAATCTGATTTAGTGCTGGGTGTTGACAGTTCACTAACAGCATCGATACATGCATCGTGTGAGATTGCGTCGTATGCTTGTGAAGCATCAAGGTGTGCTAAATAAAATCCACTCGGAGCTATAACTTTTTGAGCTTTTTTCAACAATTGCAACGCAGCTAATATCGGTACATCATCTCTAACAACTATCCCTGAATAACTTCGTAAAAGTAAATTTGTTATTTCGGTATTAGGAGAAGGACGTACTTCAAGAGTAGCTGTACCGCTTTCGAATTGTTTATAACAAACAGTTTTTGATCTTCTCTGCGGTTTATCAAATCGATAACGGTCAATATGTCTAACAAGCCACGGTTTAAGTCGATGTAGAGAGTACTCAGGACCTTTACCAAGAGTTGTTCTTAAGACTACATGTTGATGTTTTAATTGTTGAACTTTGTGTTGCCATTTTAAGTTATCAGAATATCGTATTGAGTATGGTGAGATTCCACATTTCCAGATTATTCTTGCCCATCTCGGTCCTCCAGATTTTTTAACTCTGAGTTGAAACGGCGCACTCTCATTTAATAATTTTTTTCCATATTTTTTTTTTTTTTTAATTTTCACATCCGACATAGCAATCTCAACAATATGACCTTCTTCAATGATGAAATTCCCAGCATATTCTTCAGAGCATTGTAAAACGCCTCTTATGATGGATGTTATACCATAGTTATTCTCTAGAATCCCACGAACACCGTACAATGATAACTTTTCTATGATTGCCTTAATCATCGATTGTAAGTAACCATCAAGAGAACCATCATTTAGAATTCGTTGCAATGATGAAAACATTTTTTTTATTTTAATATTCGGATTGATACCTTGTTTTTGAATTTCTTCACAGCACTCAATCTCACTCGTAAAGTCTTTTATTGATACCTGTAACGGGACAGGAACAGCTGTATAACCAGGAGTCGTGCTCAGTAGTAGCTTCCAAAGCTTCCTATACAAGAAAATATGATAGTGTAGAATGCTATGTCCATCTTCTCTTTGAGCAGGAAAATACTCTCTGATAACTGGTACCAATACATGTGCTATAGTAAAATGAAAAAACCTACCGATTAGTCTATTTCGTACGGCTTGATTTTGTGATTCGTTTTCAGAATGAAAATTTTCTTTTTGAATCCAAGATAGTTTTGATGTGTGGAGTTGACTAATAAAAACTGATGTTGGTATAAGATCTGTACTACCTCCATGTAGTAACGCATCGACAGCCTTCATGATAATTGATATGTTGTGTTGAGTTTGCTTGTGAGAACCAAACCAATGAGAAAATAATTTCTTCGCAACACTCTCAACAAACGATCTCACATACACCGCAGGCGTATACCTGGATGATAACCCAAATCGGGAATCAAGACCCTCCGTTGATTGGTATCTAAAAGGAATGCTTTTTCGAGACATTTCCAACAAATCGATCTCTCTCCATAAACAAATCGTAATTTCTAAATTCAACATTGCCTCATACTCCCATCCCTTCTTAACACGATGCTCTGACAGCAATCTTTTAGCTGCTGGATTCTGCTTGCAATAAATGATCGAATTTGGTGTTATGTCGTTGTTAAGAAAGATCCACGAGAAGAGAATCGCTGATTCAGTTGATGGAGTTGGTGACCAAGATCCTGATGAAGAAGATGTAACCGACAGAAACGATGAATGCTCTGTGATTGGATTAGTGTATCGAATATGTTTTGAAACAGGTGTTGTACTACTATTCATTATCGTTAAACCATTTTCTTGATCTCCCGTACGAAGTTTCAACGCCTCTTCACTAAGTTGGATACCACTTGCTGCAATGTCTATTGGTGATATAGTGGACCAGGAATTCAAATCCATTGCGTAGTTTAAAGTGACAACTGGTTTTTTAATTCCACTCTCAACAACTAAACTAGTAGCTGGTACAGAATATCTATGTCGTGGTAATGTTTCGATTTCTCCTTTGGAAACACTAAATTCGGTTTTTTTAAATTTTTTCTTTTTTCTTTTTCGAATCCTCATCTTCTTCTCGCAGTGAAGCCGATGTTCAAATAAACAAATAGGTTTTGTACATTCGTTGTTTAACCAATTTAGGCAAACCCGATTGCGATAGCTTTTCCATTTACAACCAACTCCAGGTATAAATTCAACACAAACCCATCCAGCTTGACAGAGACAAGGATGTTTACCTCTTTCATCATTCTCTCTTACTTTTGAAATTAGGTACCGTTTTCGAGACCATTTTTGCTGCGATTTTCCCATCTGAAATAAACTATTAGTTGTTAAACAAGAAATATTTCTGTTGTTGAAAAAAAGGCTTCAGCATCTAAAGAAAAATCGTGGGACCTGTAAAACCAGCTTAAGACTGTGTTGATGTGGTTTATGTTTCTGGCATTCTGACATCATAAGGATCGCTGGTTGTTCTCCCACTTATCTGCCTCTCAATCCCTCAAAAAAACCTCGTTGAAGGTAGATTTTAGACCCAGATAGATACGTTGTTGGTGGTCCTGTTGTCATAGAAAAATTATCTATATCCTCTATGGTTTAGAAAGCTTTGGTCCCTTCCTAACTGATGAACAGCTTGGTCCATTGATATGAGCATCAGGAAGGTTGCAAGGAGGATAACTGGATGTACGTTCCCTCCCACATATGTGGGAGGCGAAAATGATTCCGATGCGCCTGCTGATTGAAAAACAAGCAAGGACTGCCTTTCCTTATAAGTTGCCACAGGGACCAGTGTATTTCACTTCAAGACATAGCTGATGTTCCAAACCTCTTGATTTCAAATGGGTATGGACCTACCAAAACCACGGATGTAGAAGCTGAATTGTAAGTTTAAACTCTACGATTTATGTTGATGGCTCTCACGACCCCAAGAACTTGGTGCGGCTGTTCAGGTCTCTCCGTAGAAAGCACCGGGGCGTCCAGACTGTGGATACCGAAAGTAGCTATAAGTCCAGCAGGTGACCCTGGTCTGTGGCAACCAATCCAAAGACTCCTAATGGGGGTTAACTGCTCGAGTTTGTATCATAAACAACATAACGATAATTTAACATTAGTTTCCAAGATACGGTGACCCAAGGTAATGTTAGTGTAGGCATATGACGTAAATACTTTGCAATAAATGCTTCTAACTTAGCTGCATACACTTCTCTTTTCCATGGTGTCATTAAGTGCAGTACGGAATCGAGTTAATGGGTTGAATGTTTAAATTTGTAAAATACAACTGTTTTGTTTTGTAAAATACAACTGTTTTGTTTCGCGTTAACATAGCGTGGTTTAACATCTGTTAAGGATACAGTGATTATGGTGATGCTTAACTTAGCCTTTTAAAGAGTAATCCATATACCTTACCTCTATGGTGTAGAAGTAAAATTGCTAAAAAAAATTTTTTTTTTTTTTTTTTTTTTTTTTTTTTTTTTGAGGGATAGAGAGGCAGGTAAGTGGGAGAGCAAACCCTCGGAACCAGCGATCCTTATGATGTATGAATGCGTGCTAAAAATATAAACCACATCAACAGTCTTAAGCTGGTTTTACAGGTCCCACGATTACCCGTCGCCATGGCGAAGAAAAGATAAGTAAATTATAACTCATGATGGCTCACAAGGTCACGTTTTGTTTTGCTTTTTTTTTTTTTTTCTTTTTCTTTTTTTTTTTTTTTTTTTCCTCCCCATTTCTTTTTAACCCCTGAGTAGTATAGTATGCTCGTTCGCAGTGTTCCCTGGGCACGCATTGGTTCTTTTCTTTTGCTCACCCTTTTTTTTTTTTTTTTTTTTTTTTTTTTTTTTTTTTTTTTTGAGGGAGGTGAGAGGCAAGTATGGCAGGAGAGCAAACCCTCGGAACCAGCGATCCTTATGTTACATGAGTGTGCGCTAAAAAGATAAACTGCAACACAAGTTTTGGGCCGGTTTTCTAGGTCCTACCATATCTGTCGCCGAAGCGAAGAAAAGAAAAAGGAAAAAAAAACAATATTTGTGGTTGTGTTTGCGCTGATGGTTGCACTCCCCCTTCCAGCGTGTTTTTTCTTTCTTCTTACATTTACATACAGTTTACATACAACTCTGTCTTCCTTTTCACTCTTCTTTTTTTTTTTTTTTTTCATTTTTCTTTTAACATGTTTGCTTCTTTACATTTTTTACAAGTTCACTTCTTTACATTTAATTTTTTCCGTTCATTCACTTTCCGTTTCATGCTTCTCACATGGCATCGTTTTTCGATCGCGATCCCCGTGATTTCCTTTTCCTCTTCTCTTTCCCACGCCGCGATCTCTCCAACAATCCGCAGCATTCAGCGTAGTCACACTTCACGCACATGACTACCCGCGTTCCCTTCGCGATCCGCTCTCCACACCTATCACACCATCCCTTCGTCGGGTGTTTCACCGGATTCTTGATCGCTGCTTGCGGTATCTCCTTTCCGCACCCACACATCCCTACTGGGGGGCGGTCTTCTTGTGTCGGTGGGGAGCAGATCGAGCTCGAGTCTGACGTCATCTTGTCTGAGTCATGGTCCATGGTAGGCTCCGTGGTGGTTTCAGGCACAATATTTTTCTCGTGTGTGCTTGTTACCGCCTGTGAGACTTCCTTACCGTTCTCCTCCTTCCACTTTAACAATCTCCTCCCGACTTTTTCCTCACCTCTCACCCATCGGTAGGCCTCTTCGCTGGCTTCGGGGGGCAGGCGCTCCAGCCTCAGCGTTGATCCAAGTCGATGCGCCATTCTCTGCGAGACCTCGATGTATCGTCGGTGTGACTCTACTGAGTGCTCGAGTGAGCCGTACGCCACTATTTCCTTCACTGCGTCTCCGTAACTTAGCAGCTGCGCCATCCCGATCCCTAACGCCTTACCCTCGCGGTTCGGCGAGCATTCCTTGAGGGGGAATCTCCACATGTGGATCACTTCACCGCCACTTACAACACACGTTCTCGTCTCCCTCTGTGTTGCTGCGTAGAACAGCTCATAGATGGGCTTTTCAGAGTGCCATTCTATTAGCTCGATCTTCGCCCTCTTCTTCGAATCTCTAAAAGCCGCTTCCGGTTCCGACTGTCCTCGCACTCCCTCCTCAGGCTCATGGATCGCACTTGGGCGCCATCCTATTCGGGGCTCACGTCCATGGTGGGGATCTGCCGATCCTTCCTTCGGCTCCTCGACTGGTTCCGCTGGCTTCGGTTTCTGTTCTACCTCTGTTTCGCCTGTCATCACTTGGCACACCCACTGGTAAGCTGTGTGCTTTACTTCGACAGGTAGGTCCGCCAGCCTCAACACTAGTCCTCGTGCCCTTACCACGCTACTTATCGCCCCGAATTTCTCCCACCGTTCTCTCGTCCACTGTTCCAAGGGTGCGTACGCTTGCACTTCCACGGGTCCCTCCAGGAGGCCCTTCCCTGTGACCCATTCCAGTGCCAATTCTAGTGCGGCCAGCATGGGGTCTTTTTCCTCTCCTGTGGTCTCATGCCACTTCTTCATCACTGGTCCTCCGCCACTCCGCACCAGGCACGCCCTTCCGGTTTTGCCTAAGAAAAGGTACACAGCTGGATGTGGTGGTGTTGGCTGCGTTAACCCTTTCGTGGCTCTGTGCTCTTCGACGTACTCCCGTGCTCTCCTGTCCGTGCAAAGCTTCTTCACCTTCCCACCTGGACAGCGTAGCACTTGCAGTGAGGCTTCACTCCATGTGCTGTACGTTCCTGGACGCCGTCCACACGGGACCGCGTACCGCCGATTTCTGCGTGGGCCTTTTACTGGCTTGTCTGCTGTCTTATACTCTGGGTCAGTGCTTCTCAGGAAAGCCTCCGCCTCCTCTCCATTATTGAAGCCCTGATAAACAGCGCAAGAGAGTCCCTTCGTCTGTTTCTCGGCCTCTGCCCAGCTATTCACGATGGTAGTGCGTCCCCTTCCCTTCGAGATAGCATAGAGCTTGAACTTGCTCTCCATTCGCGTCGCCGGTTGACTCCTCTGGCCTTTCGTTGTGTGTGCTCGTATTGTGACACGCGTGGCGTTCTTCTTCTCGCACCGACCTAGTGTCTTCACCGTCCTTAGCAGGTTCGGTGGGTTTTGGGTCCGTGTTGATTGTGGTACTTCACACTGTGTCCGTGACTTTTGCGTTCCAGGCCGTATGAGCATTTCACTGTTCACTTGCCTATAATCCCTTCCTTCCATTCCGTGCTGCTCTGGGGGCGTTACCCTGACCACCTGTGGAGCTAGTCGTGGCATCATCGGAACTTCATTTGCGCAGAACATCTCCTTTGTAGCTTGTCTTCGCAGGAAAAGCACGTAAGGGACAGACGACAGCACCTCTCGCCAGCTTGTTGCTCGCTCCACCTCATCGTCCTGGTACCTCCAGCCGCCCGGTGATAGGGTGAAAGACGTGTAGTGACCCGATCCCAGACACCCCTGATGGACCACCACAGCGGACACCCTATAGTCGGCCTGTATCTTGCTGTTCCGCATCGACACTTGTTCTCCCAGCGCCATTTTCGTGGCATTCTCGTTCACAATGCATACGATCATCGTTTCCGGCGCCTCCATCAAGATCCTGCGCTCCTGCAAAGACCCCGTACCGCACAGTCCGCACACGTAGTCCTGTGGTATCGTCGTCGACTCCAGTGCCGACTGTAGGTCCCATCCCCGCAGTATCAGGCCGCAGTCCAGCTCGATTGATTGGCTCCCTCCGCCACAGCATATGCACGTGCGTTCTACTGCCACCATGCATGTGAAAGCGTTTGCTAAGAGGTCGCCTGGTCTTGCTCTTTCCTGCAGGTCCGACACTATGTGTAGTAGGGCTCCGTGGGCGTCCTGTTGTCCTCTTCCCATCCATTCTCTTGTGATCCTCGTTATCTCTCCTTGCGACCCACCTCCCTGCACCAGTGCTAGTGCGCACACTGTGCACCTCGTCCCGCATACGTGAGGGGTGTTCCGTGCCCGCTGGAAATCCACATGCGACCCCTTCAGTAGTGCCTGCAAGGTGGCGTTCAGGTAACACGAGTCTCCGAGGTTCGTCAGGCCCTCCATCCAGGTGGTCCGCGTCTGGATATTCGTCCCACCCCCTTGGCTCTGCGGTTCGGTGACGTCCGGGCCTCTGCTACCAAGACACGGGGCCGCTGGCGCTACCCGCGTGCAGAAAAGGTTTGATTCCGGTTCACAGTCCTCCATGAGTATATCACCCCCTTCATCCATTCCATACGCTAGCGGTTTTTTTCCCTTTCACTTTTTTTCACATGTTCCTTCTTCCTAGTCGTCGTCTTCTTCGTTACCTGAGCATGACCGTGTTAGGCTCCCTGTTTTTTTTGTGTGCACCACGACCCGTGAGTCTGTGATGCTGATTGCGCTGTTAGGCGCGGTTGTTCTTTTTCTTTCTTTCTTTCTTACTTTCTTTGTTTTGGGGGTTGGGGGTGGGGATCCCGTAGGCTTCGTATCTCCTTTCTTTGTTTTGATAACTTAAAACTAATACTACAGAATAAATTGTCCACTTGGACGACTTCAGATGTGTTGCAATGATGCCTTCAATGTTGATATTCGAAATGTCGATGTTTTAATAATACTACCGTCCTAATAGTTGTGCCAGTCTGTCTAAGGTTGTGACAAAACCAGTCATCTGCTGTTGATTCGCAGGTAAGTAGCAGTCCTCCAGTTGGCATGCTTCCTCTCCCTTGTCGTTCATCATGTGACTGATGTATTTTTCCCTCAAGGTTTCTATACACCAATGTTCGCATATAAATAATACATGATGTGCTGTCGCCTTTCCAAGTTTACAGAAAAAGCACAGCTCGTTCAGTCCTTTGATTATCAGAGATCTGCAATGTCCCACTCTAAAGCGTGACATCAGTACTTCCTCTGGTCGTGTTAGAGCTTCGATGTACGGAGGGTGTTTTTTTTTTTTTTTTTGTGTGCACTGCAGGTTCCTTCGACCTGCTTTGCTGTTTGCGCTGTTAGGCGCGGTTGTTCTTTCTTTCTTCTGTAAACTTTCTTTTTGTGGGGATTGGGGATGGGATGGGGGGTTCCCGTAGGCTTCGTATCTTCTTTGTTTTCTTTGTTTATCAATTACTAAAGAGTTCAGTTTACTTCCTCATTTGGTCTAAGAACCGCATCTTTAAATTATGGATTTCCAGGTCTTCCGAGTATTTCAGCTATTTGGTCCAGTACCACTACAAAGTTGGACATGCTGCGTTGATTCTCCTTTAAGAAGCAGTCCTCTACTTTACTCACTACTTCACCAGTTTCGGTATTAATCATGCTGTGTATGTACAATGATCTCATCTTTTGGATACACCAGTGGTTGCACTTGAAAAGCACATGATGCGGTGTTGCAGTATCTCCATGACAGAAGATGCACTGTTCGTTTATTCCTTTTAGTTTAAGAGATCTACAGTGTCCAACTCTGAAGCGGGACATTAGGACTTCTTGTGGTCTCGTCAGTTCTTCTACAAAAGGTGGATGCCTCTGTTCGCCGGCTCCAATCCACTCCTCTCGTTTTCTTCTCTTGTGAAAAGTCATAAGGGTTCCCATATCCAGTCTAGTAACTAAACTCTCGAGTACCACACTGTCATCTGGAGGTTTCTTTATCGTACCTGCAGCGTGTTTTGCCACCTTGTCTGCTATTTCATTATACAGCACATCCATATGTGCTGGGACATACTGCATGTTAATATTAACACCTCTGTGTTCCAGTTTCAGTGCTAACTTCCAGATTGATGCGTTTGTAGCAGATTTCTGTTCTTCAGGTCCTCGCTCAAGTGCCTGTATTAGCGACATTGAGTCAGTTAGAATATGCGTCTTTGTTGTGGGAAGTATTCCTTCGGATGCCTTTTTGTTTTCCAGGAGTATCCTCATCGCTTGTTCCACGGCTATCTGTTCAGTTCTGTAGGAGCTTCCTGCTACAGGTATTCTGAATCCGGTCATGCTAACTTCCTTACCCTTCACTATTATCACAGATGCTCCTGACTTAGTCATGTACGTCTTCGTCCTATGTCTAATAGACCCATCTGTGTACACCTTCACGTCTTCAATTGGTAGACCGGCTTCTTTGTCTTTTGCCTCTTCTTTTCCAAAACAGTAGTTGAATTCCATTGCATTAGTTACCTTCCATGATCGCATCTTATAGTGCTTTGGATTGATTTCCGAGTGATACGAGCTTCTGTGTTTGTCGAGTCCCGGGATCCCCGACACATATTCATCCCAAACTATGCGACCCCAAGCTGTTTTTGGTGGGTAGTTTAGGCCTCCCTCCGTCATTGTGAGGCTACAAGCTGGTAGGTGGGGACTTAATTTGAATTCTTCATAGGCCCTACACATCTTGTAGCGTATGTGTTCTTGTAATTTCGGCATATCTGCTTCATGGTACAAGTTCCTCAGTCTGGTGCTTGGCAGACATCCCGTTACCTGTCTAGCGGCTCTGTTTATTAAGATGTTTAGCCTCTCAAGACTGACGTCACCTCTCTTTGGCAGCAGCCAGGCAAAACTTTCAACCCCATAGAGCACTCTCGCCATTACAACGGTCACCAGAACACAGATGAGGGTTCTCTTCCTGCATCCCATCCTGGAGAGTCTTAGCAGGAGCCCCAGTCCTCTGGAGGCTGCCGTCATCATCTTTCGCATGTGAGTTTTGAAGTCGAGGTTTTTGTCGTACAGAACTCCCAAGTATCTAACTACATCCGTTTCATGTAGTTTGTCCACCACCGAAAATGCAAAAGCCTTGAGACCAGATCCAGTTCCTTGTAGCATCCTCAGGATGTCTCCTCTGGTGCGAACCTTTTGCAGTTGTGAGCATTTACTAGGTTCCATCTGCATGTCTACCAATACAGTTTCTGTCGTCGGTAATTTTCGTTTTATTTTATGCTGCGGAACCACATAGAAATGTGTTATCGCCTTTTTAGAATTGCCTATAGTAGTTGAGTCCTGATTATTTAGCATTTTTCGGATGGCCTCTGCTGTTGTGACGACATATTTGAAGGTGTGCCCCTCCGGGTATAGCACTTGTGGAGACTTATTTTCTTGGCTATCGGTATCCGGCCTCACATGTATGAACTCTGTTTTACCCGGGCTCTTGTTTATACAAATGTGGGATGCTGCGGCCCAATTTGAGAAGATGCGTACTGCTGTGTTAGCTTTGTCCTCCAGTCCTTTAACATCTGGAGATGTCATCACGAGCCCAACATCATCTGCAAAGACTGCTGGTTTATACCTATTCAATTCTCGTATAAGGCTTTCGATGTATATCGAGAATAGCTGTGGTCCTAGGACACTTCCTTGGGGTACTCCAACTTGTATGTGTTTGAATGTTCCCTTTTCGCCGTTTACTCTGGTTGTGATCTTTCTCCCAGTCAAATAGCTCTGGACCCATCTTGTGTATTTCGCCGGTATCCCAACTTCAGACATCCTCTTCAGTAGAATTTTCGGTTGGACGGCATCGAATGCCTTCTGCAGGTCAAACGTCATTAACATCGATTCCCTACCTCGGTACCTTCCATCTAGTAGTCTCTCTGTTATCATGCAGAGATTTTCTACGGCACTGCGCCCTCTTTTATATGCGGCTTGCCGCGCACTCATTCTGTCCCCAAGTAAATGATGCATCCTTTCTGCCATCATCTTCTCAAACAACTTGCTTATTGCTGACGTCAATGTTATTGGTCGGTAAGAGAGTACACGTTTCTTGTCTTTTCCCGATTTTAAGATTGGAACTACTATCCCATACTTCCAAGATCTCGGAACCGCCGACTTTTCCCAAGTCATGTTGAACAGCCGTAAGAGTTGCACCATAAATGTTTCTGGGAGTTTCTTTAACATAGTGTTCCACACCCCATCCGGTCCAGGTGCTTTCTTGTCTTTTAATTTCTTGAGCTGTCGCTTTAGTTCTCTCATTGTGAATTCTTCATTGCCTTCGTCCCCTGGTTTGTTCTCAAATACCAAGGAGGGCACTTCGTCGTCTACCAGATTGAATTGTGTCGCGTATGCCGTGGTAAATATGTCTGCCATTTCTTTTGGATCAGTTGTTGTACTGCCTTCATGTTCTAATTCGCTAATGTTATTATCAACAATGCCCCCTTCAAGTTGCTTTACTTTTCTGAAAGCCCATTGGTAGTCCATCCCAGTCATGTCACATTCGATGATGTTTCTTTTAATTTTTCTGATGCCTTCCGCAATGGCATCCTTGTCAACTTTGTCCTGGTTGGGTTCATCAAGCAGTCTTTCTATTTCTGGATCCCTCACTGAGAAGGTGGTTTGCGTCCTTTTCTTATAGCCCGGTATGGTTTGTTTCGCAGCCTTCAGAATTTCTACAGAGATCCTTGTTGCAAGTTTTTGCACTGTTTCAATATTCTTTAACTTCGTTGCCGCCGTCGTTAAAACCTCCGAGTATGCATGCCACTTTGCACACTTCCATTTCCATTGCCACATCTCGTTCGATTGTGGTTTGGTTTTCGTCAAGTGTATGTTTTCAATCTTTACACTTATTGGAAGATGGTCGCTACTCCATCCATTTAGCAGTCCTATGTTTGCCATCATTGAATTATCCAGAGCAATAATATCTGGGGAGGATGAGCTCAATGGTCTCGTTATCTGCTGGGGCTCGTTTAATACTTCCATGGCAGCTTCTAATGACCAATTATAGAAGCTTGTTCCTGCTGAATTCGTCTTTCCTTTTGACCAGATCTCATGATGTCCGTTGATATCGCCTGCTACCAGTGTTCCTGGCTCTGTTGGTAACTTCCATGTGGTTGCCGTTACGTTAGGCGGGTGATATACATTGTGTATTTTTAATGGCGGTGTTGATCGCAATTCTACAGTTAGTATCTCAGTTTGGTCGTATGAGATGTCGGGGAGTTTAGTCACATAATTTTTAATATCCATTCTGACAAGTATGGCCAGACCTCGGTATCCTACCTTCAGAAGGCTGTCTCTTCGAATTATAATATAACCATCTATATTCAGAAATTTTCCGTAATTGAGCCATGTTTCTTGTAGTAGAACAATTTCTGGCTTGTGCTCTCTTAACGATCGATTTAATTGGAAGAAGTTTTCATTTTGTAGTATCGATCTTATGTTATTGGACCAAATCTCAATCATTTTGACAGTGGTTTTGGTTTGCTGTTACTTGGTGGGTAGTTCCGCTTAGCCCTACCTTGGCTTCTATCTTGTTGACGGCGGTTGCAATTTGAGATATTGCATTCAACATTTGTTGATAATTTTTAACAATCATTTCTTCATTTTTCTTTGTCGCATTGGTCAGTCCTTCAATTATCTGCGTCATTTTTGACATCGTTTCATCCAATCTAGTTTGCAAGTCAGCTACCTCAGTTTGTAATTTTGCTAGCGTCTCGTCAGTTCTTTCCTTCATAGTCTTGAGACCATCTTCTACTTTCTTCAGTTCTTGCGTTTTTCCCTGCGATGGGGGCAGTTTATTTTCTTGTTGTTGGGGCTGCTTGTTTCCTTGCAGTGTCTTTTTAGTTGCTTCCGCATAAGATATTTTCGCATCTCGATACTTTTGTACGGCTGGTTTTGGTTGTTTTTGGTCTTCTGGCAGCTCCATTTTCTCAATAGACATCAGGGTCTCACCACATTGTAAGAACTGGCTTTTCGGACTTTTATCGAGGGCGACCAAGAAGTCGCCTTTCTCCATGCGAATAAATTTAGAATTTAATCCCGCTTCCAAGAGCATTCCCTGGAGCCGGTTCGACCACCTGTACTGTGCACCACTGATACGGTACAGTCCAGCACCGTAGACTTGCGCAGCGAATTTCCCGGCACCCTTCCGTACTTTCTCTACGTTTGCAGAGGCACTCACCCTTATCCCTATCTTCCCATAGTTGGTAGTCAGCCCCATGCACATGTCTTGTTGTGCCTTCAGGACTCCCATGGCTTCCTCATTCGAAGTTTTCCTGTCAAGCCATACTGTTTCATAGACATGCTTGGTCAGGCCCTCTATCGATTTTATCCTGAAGTAAACTTTGTTACTCCCTGAGTTGTGCATCAGTGCGATTGCTGCCTTTTCATCATTTGGTAGGACTGTGACTTCACTAAAATCCCCCTTTCCAACTATCCGGAATGTCCTTGTGTCGACCCGTCCCTGATCACCAACCACTGCCTTGATTTTTGCAGTAAGCGATGCTGGGTTTCTGATAGCATCTCCTCCTAACTCCTTTGCTGTAGCCCACGCGATGAGTTCGTGAGTGATCGGTGGCTTTATGTTTGTTGCCACTATTAGTGTTGGGGTGTAGGTTGCTCCGGTAAAAGTCACAAACCACCATGATCTTATTCTTAGTCCCACTGCCATCTGGACAGGTGTTTGAATCTGTTGGGATGCTGTCGCGTATTTTAATGCTAACTCCGTTGGCGGTTTGGTGAAGACCAGGGTTAGTCTCTTCGTTTTCGTAGCTGTCTTGTAGAATTCCTCTCCAAGTTTAGAGGCTTGTTGGGACAGTACTAATGATAAGCCGTCTGTTGAGCTGTTGATTCCGTCTTCCATCTTTATAATTTTTGATGGTTTACATCCGAAATGCTCTGGCTTCAGAGTTGGAGGATTTGTTTCCGGTTTCGGACCAGCCGTTTGGCTTGCTTCTTTTGTTTGTGGTGCTTCCACTTCCATCGCTTCTCCCTCTGATACTTCTGGTGATCCTCCCATCACCATGTCTTCGTCTCCTTCTTGCTGTTTTTGTGTCCTCTCTTCTTCTTCCCGGATTTCATTCTTGGCTTGTTCCCTCATTTTCTTCGCCTCTTTCCTTTCTCTTTCTCTCCTTTCCGCAGCCCTTCTATCTTGCGGACGCATTGCTTTCTTACCAGCCATTTTATTTTTTTAAAGGGTGTCTTACCTCTCCTGGCTAAAATTTTAAAAAGAAATAAAATAAAATGCGTAAGCAGGATGCGACAAGTTGGGTCAAGCGCTTTTTTTACCAGCGGCTTAGTGGTCTAGTGGCATGATTCTCGCTTTGGGTGCGAGAGGTCCAGAGTTCGATTCTCTGCTGAGCCCTTTTTTTAATATTGAAATTGTGAAACGAATTTAAATTCCCAATAGCATCGCAGCGGCAATGTGCAACAACTACAACGTGAACTTGAATCACTTCTTTCTCTTTCCGGATATCCGGTTTCTCCTAGTCGATGTATCGACAGTCTTCTTGGGGGCTGACTTCGTTTACACGTAGTCTTATTGTGGCCCACCTTACCACAACGACTACACAAGTTCTTTCCTCCCTTGGAAGGAATCCTCTTCGTGGGGGCACCGGCACCCTTCGGTTTCTTCATTGTTGGGGGTAACCCGCAAACCTTCACCGACTGAAACTGATACAGCCCGACTGGGCGTACTGGATCGTCATACCTTTGCCAACTTGATCAACTCCTGCCTCTGTCCATGCACAACGTTCGCTGTTTGTTGTTATTATCCCTGCAGATGATTCTACAAGCCTGAGAAAGACCATACCTTCAAACACTTCGCTTTCGTGCATCACTGGTTCAACAGTTAACACTGCCGCTTCAACGGCAGCGTCTCCACGATCTCTCTAACCCACCCCAAAATCTTCTCATCATCACCCTGCATCGTGCGCACTATGCCATCGCTCGTAGTGCCACTTCGTTCTGCACAATGCTGACAATGCTGTTAAGCATTCCCAACACATTCTTGTCCCTGGCTGAAGAGATAACGTTGTTAAACCCTTCAGCCATCAAACATCGGTAGGAACCTGTACGAAGGTGCTGTATACAGATGTCCTTGCCGAACTTGGCCTTGATGTTTCGACCCTGCATTTGAGGGCAATCACATCGCTGTAATCCCCACGAAGCACGACAGCAGGGCGGCCCTTGTCCTGATCGCCCCTAAGGCCAAACCCTTCGCCCAAAACTCCGGAACCTTCACCTCTGACTCCAGCTTCCCAAGGAAGTACTTCCACCCTTCCGTCTTCATTGCCTCAAGGCGAAACCACAGTAGGTCCATTGCAACAAATGTAAGCAATGCCCCCAAGTAATGTGCTCGTAAGAAGCCCATCAGCAACCCCAAATCCCCCTGGACATGCAGCTAGAGGCTACAAGGTGGGATTTTTTATATTTTGTACCCGACTCCTGATATTTTGCCAGGGAAAGGTAGGCTATTGTGGTCTTGAGCATGTACACCCTCCCCTCCCCAGGGTTGCAAGCGTCCGTATGCCGCAGCTGGAGCTTTACAGTGAGGTTATGTTCTTCCTGATTAAGGCATCTCCCACAGCTTGCAAAGATTATTATGGCAAAAGGCTCCCATTTCTTTTTCAAATTGACAGAAAATCTTCATCCATAAATCAACCATGTATTTATAAATACATTTCCATTGTAGTCACCTTCCCAAAACCGTAAACATCAATAGAGGTGAGGACTCGCAGTTCATGACCAATGCTCCTAACTTCACTCAAGGAAGACATATCTACATTGTATCAGTTTCTTCAACCAGAAAACATCGATGACGCAGATTCTAATAAAGGCATCGTCAGTGGGTAATTTCACTCAAGGACAAATTAACATGAGTCAAAGACGTCAAGTTATTCAAGAAATAAAGGACATTAAATTTAAGAAAACCGCCAGAAAACCTGCACAAAGTCTTTTCGAAAAGTTTTGACAGGCCTAAAAATCATCTGCAGGAAAGTTCTCAGCCTCTGGAAAATAAAAAAAACATGACAGACCACCACAACTCAAATTGAAAAAGAATCGGCACTCAAAATTCTATTTAGGTATTTGCCCAGTGTACTAGTCAGTATAGCAGCTGACAATATCATAACTACTTTGTTAATCACCCGTTCATTCATCGATTATTCCACTATTCATCCTTTCGAACGATAACAAATTTCCGTGTGTTTACCACTCAATAATCTTTGATCCCACCCACCTCGTGTCCCAGACTTACATCTTTCTAGTTTTTATACTATAACATCACTCTTAATTCATCTTCTAATAACTCTCTGGAACATCTCGACTCACAGGTAATCCAGTGGTCCTTTGGCCACCGTTTCGATATTGCTCATTGCTGTAAATCTAACAACAACCGCGGTTTCCAACATATGATGACCTAAAAAAAAACTATAGATAAAGGCAACTAAAGATAAACTTAGAAAGCAATTCATATGTAAACAACAATTACAAGTACAGCTACAAAGCAGAACTATCTATGCAGAAAGTTTTTCAGTCAAGAGTTTTTTATTTGCCCTCAGAGTTTTTATTTGGCAGTTCAATGATCTCAGAAGAATTTCTGCATTATCTTCTTGTTTTTTAATTGATTTGCTCTGAGTTTGCACAAGTTTTAGTCTTTCCGTTAACGATCTCTTTTTTGATTCATAATGCTGATCAGTGTCCGTGACAACCTTTTGGCTTTCTACTGCCTCGTTTTTGACAAATATTCGTTCCAGGGTATCGGTTTGTTTGTTCACATGGAGGGACAGGTATTCTAAGTCCTCGTTTTTCTTTTCAATTCTGTCTGACTTTTGCTGCATTTCTTGAATAGCAAATGTCAACTTCCCCCTGTTTAAGCCTCTCTCTGCAACGGAAGATTGAATTTTAGCAAGCTCCGTCCGTTGTATTCTCATATCCTCCAATCCATCAACAATCCGCTCTTCGAGATCATGCTTTTCGCCAGACAGTCGCAACAGCTCGCTTCCCAAGCTGCTAAAATCTGCAACAGTCTTGTCAAACTGCATTTGTGTGTCCCCCCCCTGAAAGAAAGTAGTCCGTGAATGGACACAATATTAATGCAACTCTCGAAACCTTCTTCATCAGAAAACTATATTTTGTGTACCAACTGAGGAAACAAAGTAAAATGACTACCTCATCACGGCGGCTTGTGAATCTGATTTTCTTAAAAGCTTTGTTTTAGGTTCCTTGAAGTACTTTTTTCATTTACAACGTCAACGGGAAAAAAAAGGAAAGCACTAAGATTTCAACGACAACATATCTCTCTCGTAGTAAAGTAATGAAGTTTAGTTCTTCTTGGAGGCGGCAACGGCCTGACGGGTGGCCTTGGCCTTGGATCTCAACTTGGCGGTCTGACGACGGCTGGTGATGGTTGCGTAGTAGACGTCTCTCTGGTCCTTTGCTCCTTCGAATCTGGCCTTCAAGGCAGCTCTCTTCTGTCTTCTTCTTTGTCTTGAGACTGGGGTGACAAGACGCTGGATCTTTGGTGCCTTTGAGTGACCCTTCTCCTCACGACGGATGACGAACTTTCTAACATCGTCGTCTCTGTCCAAGTCGAACAACTTTCTGATGTTGGAAGCTCTCTTTGGTCCCAATCTTCTTGGTCTGCTGATGTCAGTGACTCCCTCAATCTCTTGGGTTCCCTTCTTAATGATGATGAGGGCAAGGACAGAGATGTCAGATCCGACGATGCATCCACGAACTGACTTTCTGTTTCTCTCTCCTCCACGACCTCTCCATGCCTGGTATCCGACCTCTCCACGGGTAAGGAGAAGCTTAACTCTGCTGTTTACAAGGATACCCTGCTTCATAGGGAATCCCTGCTTGTCACATCCTCCGGTGATACGGAAAACGTATCCGGCGTAGTTGTCTCCGAGAAGACCTCCGTCAAAGTCCTATTGGGAGTGAATGAATAGAAATTTTATATTTTCTTTTTCAGATCTTATTTCATTGAAAAGATTCCGAAAATGGAATATTCGGTTCCTCCCAACGAAACCATAATGTGTTGATTAAGAGAGAAAACATACCTGGGCGATACGCTTGTCGACGATTCTGGCAATTGCCTTCTCGTCGTCAAGTTCGAAGGTCTTCTGGGCTCCGGTTTCTGGGTATGCGATGTTCAACTTCATTTTAAAGAGAGAGTAGTTATAGATCTACGAGGGGGGTGGAAATGATTTTAATGTTCGGAACAGAAGTTGACATTCTAATGAAATGTTCGGTGACTATAAATTGATGTTTTTTTATTTCAAATTACTTTTGTTGTGAAAACTCCGCATTGCGAACTATCAAAAGAGCTACCTTGCATCACTGCTTGTTATTGCTGTATTGACTGAAGTAATATTGTAGGCACATCTTTTGTTGTCTCAAAGAAGAACCTCACCTTGGGAGTGCTTTCTTCATGTTTTTTTTTGAACATTTTTGACTTTTTTTCGACAGCATGGGGGGTGTGGGGGTGGTTTGGCGTGGGGGGGAGACAAGGCGTCCAGTCCCCACAAAAGAAAATAGAAATGATATGAAGTAATTCCTAATAAACTTGATTACATGAAGCTGTTTAGTTCTTCTTGGAGGCGGCAACGGCCTGACGGGTGGCCTTGGCCTTGGATCTCAACTTGGCGGTCTGACGACGGCTGGTGATGGTTGCGTAGTAGACGTCTCTCTGGTCCTTTGCTCCTTCGAATCTGGCCTTCAAGGCAGCTCTCTTCTGTCTTCTTCTTTGTCTTGAGACTGGGGTGACAAGACGCTGGATCTTTGGTGCCTTTGAGTGACCCTTCTCCTCACGACGGATGACGAACTTTCTAACATCGTCGTCTCTGTCCAAGTCGAACAACTTTCTGATGTTGGAAGCTCTCTTTGGTCCCAATCTTCTTGGTCTGCTGATGTCAGTGACTCCCTCAATCTCTTGGGTTCCCTTCTTAATGATGATGAGGGCAAGGACAGAGATGTCAGATCCGACGATGCATCCACGAACTGACTTTCTGTTTCTCTCTCCTCCACGACCTCTCCATGCCTGGTATCCAACCTCTCCACGGGTAAGGAGAAGCTTAACTCTGCTGTTTACAAGGATACCCTGCTTCATAGGGAATCCCTGCTTGTCACATCCTCCGGTGATACGGAAAACGTATCCGGCGTAGTTGTCTCCGAGAAGACCTCCGTCAAAGTCCTATTTTTTATTGCTTACTTTCTCTACTACACTTAGACATTAATGTGTTGATTAAGAGAGAAAACATACCTGGGCGATACGCTTGTCGACGATTCTGGCAATTGCCTTCTCGTCGTCGAGTTCGAAGGTCTTCTGGGCTCCGGTTTCTGGGTATGCGATGTTCAACTTCATTTTATTAGATTAGATAAGGTGAAAAACCTAAATTAAAAAAACATAATATTACGTCATATTGAAACTAAACAAAGCACAAAAAGAATACTAACTTAACACAGACCTGCTTCATTGGTGTTGCTGTGGGAGAAGAAATAACTCTGAGAGAAACATCACAGGTCAGTCTCTTTGTCTTAATGTCGGTTCGTTCTTATTTCAGAGTTCTGAATGTACGCAAACACACAAACACACAACAGAATCCAATTAGTTAACAACGTTGTGGAATAAAAAAATAAAATAAATAAAAAGTAGGCTCCTCAAGCAGGTAACGCACGTCAGGTTCCATTATAAAACAAAGAGGGCATTGTGTAGTTGGGAGTGAAAAGAAAAAAAGTGTAGAGTTCGCTTTGTAATAGCAATATCACCACCCTCTTGTATAAATCTTTTTCGGGTGGTTTTTTTTTTGAGTATTTAAAAAAAAAAAAAAAAAAAAAAAAAAATGCACAATACAACAGGGGGGTTAACTGTTCGATTTTGTATGCAAAATACAAATGTTAACATTAGTTTTAGATACAGTGACTAAGGTAATGTTAGTGTATACACTCTGTGATTGACGTAATACTTTACAACAAATGTTTCTAACTTAGCTGCATACACATCTCTTTTTCCGTGTTGTCATTCAGTGCAGTACGGAATCGAGTTATTCAATTACGAATTAATCGTGAGCCCTGGGAAACCAAAACCAGGGTATAATGTAATACGGCAGAGTGTAGGTTTCACACACAAATTACTTGCTTAAATCAACAATTCTTTGGAAAAAATAGGGGTGAAACTTTGACAATGTAAAAACAGTAACAACTTTAGGAAAAAAATAGGGGGCTTAACTTAGCCTTTTAAGGAACTATTAGGTTTCGAGAGTAATCCATATTCTTACCTCTATTCTCCCTTATGGTGTAGAAGCAAGTAAGTCAACCATTGACTGAAGTATTCTAGTTAGTATTAATAATTATCAGCTCAAAAAAAAGCAAAATTTCGTAGAACAACAAACAAGTTGGTTTCGCCCTAAGATTAAAAAAAATCTTTCTTCGGACTATTCCCCTTACCCAGCCCTCCTCAGCGAAGAAAGCAAGGGGGACACTGCGGTGTCAGACCTGTCCTACTCATCGCGTTTGCCCTTCTCAGACTGAAGCTAGTTAACAATGTAGTTACTTAATAATATTATAAAGAAAACATTCTTATCGATTAGTTCGTAGCGCACCATTAGTGGAGCACTCTTCTAGAAAGTATAAGATGATTAATTGTCAAATATAAAAGGGGAAACACACAAGAACCACACACGCTGACGCATAATAGCCAAGCTTCAGCCTAAGGCTGGGCAGTACATCGAAAATTGTAGGTGACTATTAGGCTTTTGGTTTTGAAGTTAGTAGCGGGTTGAATACTCTTCCTTGTCCTGTTTTAATGGCAAGGAAGACTGAAAAAGTAAAATCGATGAGGGAATAGGAAGACGCAATAAATCAGAAAAGGTCTCACTAACGTGTAAAGTAAAAGGGATTGGAATTATTTTTTATTTATTTTTTTCATTATTTCTACTGCCAAGCAGTTTTTTTTGTTCGAGATGAAGAATAGAATATTAGATACAGGTTATGAGGAAAAGGGTTTTTTCTGGAAAAAAGAAAAGAAAGAAAGGGGAAAAAAAAGAAAAAAAAAAGAGCGAAACAAATCTTAGAGTCCAGGTGTTAATCACCAGACTATTTAAACCGGTGGTATCTGTTTTCCTTTCTCTTTTGAGTATCTAACGAGAATAGAGTCTGCAATGCGTTGAAGAGATTTACTCCAAGTCAATGGTTGGATAGATGACCCTTTTGACCAAACTGTTGATGTGATTGATCGAATTGTGTGACAGAAATCACAGTTTCGATGAGAAGCTTTATTACGAGAACAGTCAGAACAAACTGATTGATAACAAGTTCTACAATGATGCTCTCTTTTGATCATCGTAAACGGTGAGAGACAAAGAGAACAGTTTTGAGTATGATGAGTTCCCTTTTCGAATAGTTTCTTCCGATGTAACGATGACTTTTTATCTATAACAGTTGGGGCTAATCTAACAAGCTGTTTATCAGTTGTTGTACTTGAATGAAGTCTTTCAATCTCATCTTTTAGTTCAGAACATTCCTCAAGAAGTTGTCGAAGAGCTAACTGATCTCGTTCGCTTCGTATCTTTAAATTGATATGACGTTCTTCAGCCATCCTTCCGACTTCTGCTCGGCATTTCCTCTCCGATGCTAATTCGTCATTTAGTAATGTTAATTGTTTTGTGAGATCTCCAACGACACCACCACACCCACTACAACGAACCTCAACTTCACGACATTCGTCACAACTACAGCTGGTGATTACCATATTATTAAAAGTGTTAAGGGGAAACTGTTAGTGGCATAAAAGAACTAAACTCAGTGTATCTAAATTAAAAAAAATTCACAAAAAGACAGAATTACTCACTTTTTTTTTTTTTTTTAAATGGTGTGGGTGGGTGGACCAGCAATAAGATGGAAGTCAGAATAGAAAAAAAAAGAAAAAAAAAACGATTACTATCGAAAACCGTACATCGCTTCAAGGTTTCGGGTTTGTTATTTTATGATTTTGCGTTGTATTTTTTTTTTTTTATTTTTTTTTTTTCGAGCTGGTCACTCCCCATTGCAGACAGTACTTCACTTTTCTTAATCTTCATTTACTTCGAAAAGGGAGAAGCAGGGGGTTGAGGGGGGAAAAAAAAAAATGGTATGGGAGTGAAATAACTTTTCCAATTGTTGTAAAGATCCAACCTACCGCACGTCTCTACATCAGCTGGAGTTCGATTTTTTTAATTTTTTTTTTAAAAAAAAATTAGTATGAAACAGGTGTTGTGTGTGCTTACTCTTTTCACATGGTAACATGTCGGAAGACAGACTTTTTTATTATTTTTTTTTTTTTTTTTTTCCATAATTTTTTTTATTTTATTAACTTTTCAAAAAAAATAAAAACAAAAAAAAAATAAAAGATTGGGAATTCTAGTTAATCTGAACACCCAACTCAGCGCAGATTACCTCCTGACCATATTCATTGTGTCCCTTCATGGCGATCTTGTAGCTTCCAGAAGGAGCAGCTCCTGGTAGCTTAACTGTCTTTACCATATTGAATGGACCTTCAGGGATTGGGCAGTGGATCTGTCCACACAAATCAACATCGTAGCTTCCCATTGGGATCATTCCGTAATGAACGTTAAGAGACATCTTGACAGCTCTCACAGTTTGGGTCATGGTACCGGTTAGGGTAACAGTGAACTCATCTCCCTTTTTAATTGGGTATGGAACAACCTTTAATCCACTTGCTGCGTTGACCTTAAAGAGGTCAGCTCCCGCATGGCAAAGCTTTAAGTCAGGCTTTGTGCTTGAGCTTCCATGGTGTGGGTGAATCAGGTTTCCAATAAAACTTCCCTGAACGGAAGCAACAAGTAGGGAAAAGATAACAGCGCAACGCATTTTTTTTTTTTTTTTTTTTGGTTTGTTTTTTTAAAAGAGGTTGGTTTTGGCTGAATGGGGGTAATTTGATAAAATAAATAACAACAAAGAAATCCACTACGAACGACAAATAAAAGCAGTAAGAACCGCATGACTACTAGCAATCACTGTGCTACCGAACGAATGTGTTTTAAAGAAAACAACAAACAGCTAAGACCGCAACCCAATCCTTAAAGATGACTATCCATCCTTATTATGTAACACAAGAGGTGAATAGATATGAAGACTTCCAGACTCGTCACTAGAGGCGATTAGATTATTATCTCCCCAACTCAGTGCTGTTAACTTTGATTGATGACCAGCATGTTTGAAAATTAATTCAGTTGGGAGATCACCTTGTTGATTGACATGTGTAGTTGTCAATGATAAATCCCATAAATAACAACAACCAGACAAGTCAGATGATACAATCAAAGAAGGGTCAGTCGGGTGCAATGAAATATTTGTGACTTCTGATCCATGATCAAAACTAAGAAGGTGACCTCTTCCAGTGATTCTCGTATCCCAAATATACATTAAGTCACCACCAGTAACAACTAAACTACTATCTACACAACTCGATCGTACTGTTGTTAAAGACTTTCCAACTGGGGCACTGAACTCAGAACTTGCTTTTTGTGGACTTCGAATATCAACCAAATCTAAATTCCCTTCACTTGTCGTACTGAACACCCAGGAAGGTTCTCCACCAGCAAAGCACACATCAGTGAAAAAACCAGTTGGAGGTTTTTTCATAAATACATGACTACTATTTCCTGAAATATCCCAAGAATTGACTTGAGAGTCGGGAGTAGTATAAATGATTAACGAACCATTGATCTGTGCCGAAAGAGAGTTAGTCAGCTGTGAGGTTGTTGGATGTGAGTATCTCTGTAATGTGATGTTCTTCATCAGACAACTGTTCTGGATATCAGCTACGGTGACTCCCTCAGTAGTTTTAATGATTGCCACTCCAGGTGACGCTGGTGTCCTCGCGCATACTGCATTTATTATGGTTGATTCAATTTGAATGTGATTTTTATTTTTAATTATCCCAACTTCAGAGTTAGGAAATTCCTGTACTCTATCATTCTTCTTTGGAATTGATGTCTTTATCGTTATTAGAGATCCGTTAGTACTTCTTGGCCAGTTGTTTGATGCTGTCAGAATACAACCTTCTGACATCCCTCCCTCTCCTCCCCAATCAAGACAAGGAGTTTGTCCGTCCAATTGAGAAACAATAATACTTTTATAAAGCCATGGGATATGAGTGTTCCACAATTCAGTTGGTGGTGGCATCCTGTTTATTGATGAGACGGTCTGTAAAAATAAATTAAAAATATTATGAAAACGTAAAAAACGTTGTTATAATTTCAGAACTACAATCATGAAAGTGTTGCTGTTGAAGTACAAATTTAATCACGTCGTTGTCGTTGTTTTTTGTAGTTTTTTTCTTCTATTTTAAAAACCAAATATACAACTAACGTATTTCTATAATAATGAAAACAGGAAGGGATGTCAGCAGCGCTAAAACAGCGAATTCAGAACGCGAGAATTTAAAAAAATCGTGTCTTTTTCTCTAAATCTGGGAGTTTTTTTTTTCTTGTTTTTCTTTTTTTTTTTTTTTTTTTTTTCCGTTCTTCTAAAAGAGACTTTGAATTTTACAGGTCAATCAAGATAAAATAGCACAACTGTGAAGCGCGCATTTTATTTTATTTTATTTTTTTTTGTCAGTTTAAGTTTTCAGTCTTCAACAGGACCAACACAACACATCTTCTGCGTAATGCCCTCCTTTCGATTACAGAGAATGCACAATAAAAAGCAGAATAGTTAAACCTTGCTATCTAACTTCAGATGTCATTAATTTCATTTTATTTTATTTCTTTCTTTTTTTTTATTTTTTGTTTAGTTTCCACTTTTTACAGGAAGGGAAACACTGAGTTGTATCGATCCGGTAGAACCTTGCAACGGATACCTGATTTAGTTGGTTTGTTTAATTTTTCAATTATAAACGTTACTTTGACATTACTAAGTGAAACAATAATTATAAGAATAGCAGTTAAAGTCGAAGAGGTAAATAAATAAAAAAAGAGAACAAATCACATACCAACTAGAGCGAGGAGGACCACCAACTGTAAGACCCTCAACCAACTCCGAATACGAAAACAGTAATTCCCCCATTTGATCTTGAGAGAATAAATCTCTGTCAAAACATTTAATAAAAAGATAATCATCAGAAGAGATTCCACTGTAACGAAGTATCTCTCCCCAAGTTGGATTAGATGTGTTTGAGATGTATCGGGTACGACGTAGAGTCCCAGGTAGTGAGATCCATTGATTCTGATCATTCATTCTAACTAATTTAACTTCACAATAACAAGCAGGAGTAGGACCTTGAACACTGAGATCCTTACCACTGGAGATGATTACTTCTAATAATTGTGTATTTTGAGGATCTGATGTTATCCTAATAACTCCCTTATCAATAAGAACACTTTGTCTTGATGGCTTTCGTACAACACATCCCCAAGTCTCTATTGATGATCCACTCCCTTTTTGAAATCTGACCCCACCACCAGCACCAGACATCACGAGTACATTCTTACTAACAATCTGATATGGTCTACTCTGTTGGGTTGCTAATAAACTTTTTACGTTAATACTTTCATAGCTGGTCGGGTAGATGGCTGATGAGGATTTACCTAAACGGGGTTTTTGAAGAAATTTAAACTGCAATTTTGAAATATCAGACACGGTGACCGTGACAACATAAGCCTTCGACACTGAATGATAGACTTGTGGAACTATATATGTTATTCCCTTTGGAAGAGTTATCCGAAGTGATATTGCAGAAGAAGCCTTATAAACACCTCCGTTTGATAAGCCACACAGTCCATGAGAACCGTCTCTCTGTGGGCACAACACACCCAACGATAATCCAGCGAAATAAGTATCCAGATCACACGACGGCAATCCCGCAGCATCCTTTTGATGCAAAGATATGACTGCCGAAATTGACTGGTTGTCTGATGTGACTTGTAATATGGTATCCGGGGTACCAGAATCAAAGTAGCCTGCTGCGGCGACAGTGACACCAGGAATCGAACTGGATGAAAGAATAGTATATAATATATCGAAATTATTTGAGAAGTCTTCTAATGACATCCATGTCGATCCGTCTGCTAAGTCGACGTTACATTCAACGCTGACATCGGCAGTCCAAAGAGGGCTGTGGGCTGACCAATCGCCAGACCAGTTTGATGATGAAAGGGATCGTAGTCTTACTAATTTGACAGGAAGAGTTTTTAGTTCTTTAGTCTCAAGAATAACAAAATGAGAATTAGGAACTAATCCGCTATCACTCCTCTCACCAGATGCAATCTTCGCAAATGAAACATCATTTCCGACCTCCCTCATGATATTCCATAATGTGTTGATACTTTTATCAGGAATTGTTCGTTCTTCACAATGACTTCCGCACAAATCCTCAAGTATTTCAGGCATCGTACAGGTTTGTAGAGCATCGTATGTTCCTTTTAGTTTAGCTAAGGCCTTCTCAATTGGGGCACACCAATTGACATCTTGTCCAACTGGTTGAGCGTACATTGCTTCACCAGAAACGTTAATTGGAAAGTAATTATCAATCGTGACTGGATGAGTCCATCCGTTTTGTCTCAAAACTATTTTAAATGAATTTTCAGATGTCGAAGTGATGATTGAATCGAATTTCGATTTTAATGCTGTGCTGCAAAGTGACAAAGCTTCACAAACTGACAAACTTGACAACGACCCTGGCAACACTATCTGTGAAGTTGATGACGACAGTGAGACAGTTGTAGGTAAAGTTCTCCATGCCCATATAGCAGCTGAGTGCAAGTGGTAATTTACACACCAGTCTCGTGTAAGTGATGACACCATCGGTGGAAACGTTAAGTCAACAAACGGAATTTGATGTTGTTGACAAAGTTCTTGAATAGCACCAGCAGTGAGTAATCCTAAAGGTTTAATCTTTTTTCTTATGACGTTCATGTCGTTTAGTATTTCTTCAGATGGACCTCTCGGGAGTTTAGCTGAGCTGTCAACAACTCCATAACTGAGGGACATCTTACTGCTCGAGGTGTTACCGTCTACGAATATCTTGGTCTCACCAGGTAATACTGATATACCAAAGTCTCCAGGTGCTCGTTCAAATGCTGACGGAGAAACTGTTTTAACAATACTCCCATCACTAAATATATATCTTAAGTTATACTGCGTATCAGGAGAATAGTTATGGAATGCCAATGCCGTACCACCATTAACCGACTGTGTAAGAATACTACATAGGCCATGAGTCACATCTTTTCTCTCACCCGATAGGATCAACGGAGGAACTTCTACGTCAGTCGAAAGATCAATTTCAGAATTGTGCATTGGAGCAATACAAGGATGAATATTATTTATTAATTTCTTTCTCTGATTTAATGATGTCTTCCAGTGTGAACAAGCATCTTGATCTACAGGTGGATCAGTTGAACGACCTGATAGTGAAAGTGTTGGCTTTGGTTCAACCATAAGTGAATCACCTCCTGTTTGATCAGGTCGGCGGGTTGTTCTTTTAGCGAAAGAGCTCTTTGAAGTTGAACGATAAATTGGTTGTCGAGGAGGTTCAGGACTGGCTGAGATTGAAAAAGTTCTTTCTGGAGTACGACTTCTTGAAGCAGAACGTCTACTAGCAGTCGGTGATACAACTGATGGTTTACGAGGACCTGCAGCAACTCTTCCAACTACTCTAACACCAGAAGGTAGAGCTCCTATCCTTGAAGAGCTACTTGTTGGTACAGAAGTCTGATATTTAACTCCACTCTTATCATTTGGACTCGGTACTTCTGACACTACATCACCACTTGGTGAGACTGATGGTTTCACTGCAGTCACATTAGAACTGCTAACTGTGTGAGAGTAACTCGGCTGTTGATGAGGAGGTGTAACTGGTGGAAGACCACTGCCATCAGTAGCTTGAGGTTGAGAATTATATTTCAGTAATAGGTTTGCCTTTTGCTGCGCAAATTCCTGTTTCCCGACACTAAAATCATGTTTTAACTCAGCCAATTCACGCTCAAGACGATGAACAATCGACTGCTTGTCCTCCAACTGCTGTTGTTGTTGTCGGATCACGGCATCCTTCTCAGTGATCGTACTTCGCTGCTCCTTAATCAGAGCCTCCCTTTCTTGTAATAATTCTTTTAGTCTTGTTATCTCTTCAGATTCAACAGGGACACTCGTATACTGAGGTTTTATGTCTTCGCTTGATTTAGATCGCGTCTCTTCCACGACAATTTTTTCATCGAATTCTCTTCTAGGACTGACTGGAATGCTGGTGTAATGTGGTTTTGAACGGATGGTTTCTTGTTCTGGGAGTAGGTCTGCGACAGGCATACTAGTGTACTGAGGCTTAACATGTGCTGTGTCAACATCACCAATCGGAACACTCGAATAGCTGGGCTTTTGATGAATTGTAGAACGCAACTCATCATCTAATTGTGTAGCAACGTTAGGACTCACTGAAACGTGTCTTTCGTATTGAGGTGCACTCACGTAATCGCTGGTTACGACTCTTGAACTCGAACTCGGTATTTCTGCAGAACTACTTATCTGTCCTGCTGGACTAGTTGATACGAGTCGTTCATTAGAACTTGGAAGTAATTGTTTGTAAATATAATTATTGACCCTGTCATCACTACCAGTGGAATACAACGCTTGCTGATTACTCAAAGAAACAGAACCAACATTATCATAAGTAGACGTCACAGGACTCGGTGATGTCTGACGCTCAATGAAAGTTTGTGGTAGAGGTTGCCGAACTGGACTTTGTGATTTATGACTTCCATCAATTAGTGTTTGTATTTTATACTGATAGTCATCAAGAGAAGGAGCAGGTGTCTGTACAACAGATTGTTTAGTAGGACTTATTGATATTTGTTGTTGTAGTAGATCTGAAGTATTCCCACCAACCTGACTATGAAGTGCTGCAGTCGAAGAGGAGGAAACCTTCGGAGGACTTGTCGTCAATTGAAATTTATCCCTTCCGTCTTCAACAACATCATAACCAGGTAGTCCCCCACTAGGACTTTTAGACATTTGTCTACTAGTAATCCCTGACAATATATCTTGTACTGAACTAGGTAGCGCTGAAGCAACCTGTTCGATTCCTGCCCGAGGAATATTTTCAGTTGGGATGGAGTGATAAACTGGTTTTGCAGTGTATCCAAGTCGCTTCTCGCTGTCGGAGGGCTCTCCCTGTGGAGGGGAAATTGAGAGAGTGAACTCACCGCTGGCGTCTGTCTCACGTCGATGAGAAGGTTGCTGAGAGATGTCCGGCTCAACAGAGTTATTCTTTACAGCGTTGTTGACATCAGTTGGAAGAGATGGCGGTATTGGTGCCGAACTAAAATGAGTTGCCAGACCATCAGAGATTGCAGCTCTATAGGAAGAGTGGGAATTAGTTTCTACTTTCGGTGAAAGAACAGTTGAGTATGACGGCTGTGGAGGAGCTGCCGCAGCAACAGCAACACTAACTGGTTTGTTACCATACGAAGGCGGATCTGCACTGTGTCTGGTATCACAACTACTATTACTAAAAGGAGAAATAGACGGTTGACGAGAATCAGTTTCGGTCACTCCAACTCGCTGTTGCGAAACGCTGTATCGATCGACACCCGGAATCGAACAGGCGGTTATGTTGCTCTGCAGTGAAGGACTTCCAACTGGTGGTGAGCTTGCTATCTTTTCTAATTCGGTTTTTGGTTTTGTTTGCATAGTAGGAGGAGTAACAGGCATTCCCATTCCGTACCCAGTAGTTGCTGCAGGTATTACAGTTGAGTGCCCTACAGTAATTGGGCTACCAACACCACTAGCAGGACTGGATGTTAAGTGCATCTCTAGTACTTCTCGACTCTTGCGAACTTCTTGTCTGGCCCTCTCAATTGCATCGAATAAACGATCACTTGTATCTTGAGACATGTTTTTATTTATGGGCTGTGAAAAGTGTCTTATTCTGAACTCGACTATCTTTTTACTTAAGCTTGACGTGAAATCATTTATTCAGTTAACTGAAGAAATAAGTAAAACCGTCACATTGGTTGTTCTTGCTGTTAGTTTTACAAACAGATTCAAGTTTTAAAAAAAGGAACAAAAAAAAAGGGGTGTGGAAGAATGGGGGGAAAAGAAAAAAGGTGGGAGACAAAGGGGAACAAGAAAAAAAAAATTTAAAAATCCAACACAATAAAAATACCCCTCACAACATACGCCGCACCTTCATGAAGTAAAGATTTGAAAATAATTGTTATCCTGTTGTATTGTTTGTGTTTTTCGTTCGCTTTTTTTTTTTTTTTTTTTTTTCCATCCCCCATTACAGCCTTCTAGATTTACTTCCTTCAAAAAAAAAAAAAAAAAAAAATCAATTTCACAAAATTGAAATTCTTTATTCGCTGTTTGTCTTCGCACAGTACTGGTTATTGCCATCCTTTTTTTCCTCCTTTCCCATGACATTACATCTGGTTGGGGGTCTAATAATTACAGAGAAGGCTGTCAAAGATCCCATCTCATCTAAATTATTTCACATTTGCAGCTGTCCTTTCCTATCAGTGTTTGGATCACCTTCGAGACGAACGTTTACTAAAAAAGAACCACGCGCTGAACAAGAGGGTTGCCTGTTATTATGTAAATAGTTTTTTTAAATAAGAAAAAACACGTTGATAACCACCATATTATAAAACTAAGAAATGTCACTGTGACCGCCAACGACAACAACGAGAAAAAAAAAAAAAAAAAACTGATAAATAGATAAAAGTATAAAATAATAATAAGGTTCGATAAGGTAAAAAAAGAAAAGAAAATTCAAACATAAAATATAAATAATAAATAACAACAACTCATTTCTGCTTTCTTACTTTAGATCGATAAATAATACCCCAGACCCCCTCCCTACCCTCCCCCACTCAGCTGCTTTGTTCACAGCGATCTCAATCAGAAAACGCAGAAACAGATAGTCGACCCTTCTACCACTTAAACAGTCCAAGTCAATCTTTAGGCTGGTCTACAGTTGTCGGAGTAATCGTGCGGATTCGGACCTCTTGTCCAAAAGAGTTACTCGACGAGACGAGTAATTGACAAATCAAGGACTCAAGTAAGCCCTAATACGAGGCTGTTTATTTTAGAGTTGGTTAAGAAGCCAGAATTTGATATTTTATTTTCCGACAACGGCAGTCCTCATTCTCTTAAACAGATAACGAGACTCGGGGAAAACAGTTTTCAGATTGAGAGTAAAAATTTATAAATTTAAGGTGTCCCACTCAACCTCCCACAACCCCCAATACCAAACCTGACACACTGTACTGTTAAATATCTTTGATACGAATGCCGAGGAATAAATGACAGGTAATAGAACATAAACAAACATACCGCTGTTACTACGAGAGGTGTAGTACAAATCTTAGACTGAGGAGGTTGAGATGACTCTTTTTCATTTCCCTTTTGGGATGTAGCAGTGGTGGTAGCAGTAGTAGCAGCAGTTGCAACAGATGGTGTTTTAGTAGTAGCTGGTACTGGTGGAGTAGTCGACGTGGTTTTTTCTTCCAATCCGTTTGCTGGAGGAGTCGGTTCACTATTCTCAAAAGTTTTGTCAGTCGATTTCTTCGTAGGACTGGTAGCGGTTGAGTTTCCTTCTCTTGGAGTTACGGCTGCCGCTTTCTCAGACGCAACTTGTTTTCGTTGAGCTACTATGATATCTTTTTCCGATAGTTTAACGTAAACGTAATCGAACTGACATTTATAAAGAAAGTTTTCTTTGGTGTCAATTTCTTTTACTACTCCGTAGTCACCAACAGTCAGCTTGGCTCCGTCATTCCATCGCTGTTTGTTATTATGCAAAGACTCTTATTACTACTAAGAACAATGAAGGAAATCATAACATACCTTGTTACCAGAGAATCTCCCTCCACCAACAAATTGAATCCTGTCATTGACGGCAAATTTTAACTTCTTGGGTCCTGTTGGTTTCTTCTTTTTTGATACAGGTTCATCATCTGCTTTAGTAACGCTGACCTTTTGTACTATTGGTTTCTTCTTTGCTAGTTTATCTTTTAGATATTCTTCGTATATTTTAAGTTTATCAAGAGGCATAGATGAAAGTCCACATGGCTCTTCATCAGAAAGTAGTTGGAGATTGTGACGAATAGATCCAATAACATCATGAGACCCGTCATTGTTATTATTATTATTATTATTGTTATTATTTGATTCAACAGTTTGTGGATGATGTCCTAAAGACATCGGAGGTACAAATGCCTGTTGACCCGCAGCACATAAAATACAACAATCCCAATGGCATTCTTGACATGAGTAGTATCCTTGAGTATGTGTTTCTAGAGATTCAGAGTCGCAGAGTCGACAGAATACTCCGCCAACAGATACGAGTCTACCGTCTTGGTTAACAACTTGATTTCCTTGACAATGTCTCATGGTGTGTCCAGTTGGACAGTTGACAGTTGATTTTGAACTAGCTAAAGGAGTTCCAGTCGCTTGTTGTTTTGGTACCATCTGTGGAGTCATCGGTCCAATAGTTGGAGTTGGGATCCCAGCACTAACTGGTGGGGTGACATACGTAACAGGTGGCGTTACGTTTGACAATCTCTCAGCTTGTGCTTTCCAAACATTTTCTTCTTCTTGAATAGGCGCACTGCCACCACCGCCACCACCTGGTACAAACGGCATGGCATTCACATTCAGGGGAAGTCCTCCCCTGTCAGGTCTGGACATCTTAATACTATTCCTGTTGGTAGCTAATATTATTATTGTTTTTTTTTTTTTTTCAAATTATTTTCTACTTTAAGTTGGTATTTGAAAAGTCATCAGATAAATCAGTTGGACATGAAACAAATAAATAGTTGCGAATCTAAAATAAAAAAAAATCTTAGAAACAACATCCCTGTCAATATAAGAAATAATATTTTTTGAAGGAAAAAAAAAAAAAAAAAAAAAAAACAATTAAAACTGTAAAGCAATTGTTATTATTTTTTTCTTTTTTGAACTAAAATAAGGAATAAGAAATTTACCAACCAAAACACACGCAAACAGGATCACTTTCCTATTCGCACTTCCAAAGATAAGAGAAATCACTGTTACTGTAACACAACAACAGGCGTATTATATACCACAAAAAAAACTCGTGTAAATGTCGAGGGATGCAGTGCTGTGCCAAGTACAAGGAAACCGTAATACTAAATACCTCATCACAGGGAGTAAATATGAATTAATAGAAGAAAAAAAAAGATTTCTCAGTCTGTCAAAGTGTCCAAGACAAGAAATAGCGAAAGTGAAACTTTGACAATGTAAAAAAAGGTAACAACTTCAGTTAACTTATTTATTTTCATTTGTTTACCAAGCCTAGGAGCCAAAAGCCAGGAAAAGCTCAACAGGGTAACAGTTACATCGCTACCAGCAACTGTGAGATTTGACTGAATAGAAATATTAGTAGTTGTTAATCAACGAAAAGGACTATAAGTAATTTTATTTGGCCGCGGATTGATTGAGGAAAGAACAAGAAGGAAAATGCCGTAAGGAATTCTTGGCTGGGGAAAGCTGGTTGAGAAAAGAAGAGAGAAAGAGAGAAAGAGAGGAAGAAGGAAAATGCTACAGGACCCTTACCTTAGTCACTGGCTTAATTCACTGGTCCTTACAAAGACCCCATCAAATCCATATCTGGGTATGCCGCAGGAACCGGCCATACCTCGGAACGGGAGAAAAATAGTTTGAACATATTTATAAACATAAATATTAAAGTTATCAAAATATAAACACTGAAAGGTTATGTTTGGTAAACACCCTCTTAGTCTGTGAAAGTGTTCAAAGGCAAGGAATAGTGAGAGGTGGTGCGGCCATCGAAGATTAATACATCTCATCTGACAGTCAACAGTAGAAACTCAGGATTAGAATAAAATAGAGGAAGGAGAAGAAGTCAAAGAACACATCTTCTGAGCACAAACTAAAGAAGACTTATTAAAGATTCAATAAGTAGCTAATCGACTATAAATAATATCCAAAAAAAAAAAAAAAAACTTTTCACTTCAACTCCCAAACATCTTCACCATCCCAAGCAGGGAAGGGAATCACATTCTTATACTTCTCACAGTAGTGAGCCTTTGTTAAAGCAGCCTTATAACAAGCATCATGATGATCACCAGGTGGTAGTCTGTATTTAAAAAGTCTTGAGGCAGCATCAAAGTTCCGTGCTCGATAGTATTCAAGTGCAGTGCAAAACTTTTGCATTGTCTCGGTTTTGAACCGTCGATCACTTGGAGTGTCAGTGTGATAGACGTCGATTAATTCGTAAGACTCACGAGATCCTTTTACTCGAACTTTACCGAGAGACCGATGAATTATTTTAGACATGTCAATCGATCTACACGTGACCTCAGATATAAGGATACTGACGCCATAGTGTTTTGTTAACCGTTCAAAACGAGCTGCTAGATTAACAACATTACTAATAATAGTGGTGTCGAGTCTACCAGTGTCACCAACTGTCCCAACACAAACAACTCCCGCATGAATAGCCACACCCATAACAATCGGACCAGGTGATACAACACCAACACACTCAGCCACATATAAATACTGATGATCTTCATCATGAGGACGTTGACTCGCTAAGATAACAAGCTCTTCAGCTTCATCATTTATCTTTGTTAACTCTAACTGCATCTGCAATGCAGTTAGTAAAGCTCTTGTAGGGTCTCTGTTTAAAGCCATGATGCCATCACCTAAATATTTATCAACGAATCCTTTATTCTTTCTAATGACTGGTGTCATTCTATCTGTGAATTGAGCCAACCATTTAAATGCAGCCGATGCAGTCATCTTACTTGTGAAATGATGAAATCCTCGAATACCAGTAAACAACACAGCAGTTGATGTTAAAACCCTGTCTCCGTGATAAATATCAGTTATTGATTCTTTTCCAAGTAGGGCTAAGAATTCTGTTGGAACAAATCTAGCTATTACTGTCTCGCTGTTTTTTTTTTTTTTTTTTTTTTTTTCAATCATCAAATGATGACATCATCATAGGTGAATATACATACATTTGAACACACGGTACCATACACTCACCCATCATTTCAACGTGTTGACTCTCAGTAGCTCTCACAAAGTATATGACAAGAAGACTCGAAGACATAACGCAAAGAACAAAAGCAGACGTAAAAATCAACAATTCCGTAACATCAACTCCCTCAACAATTAACAAAATCATTAAAAAAACAACGGCAACAAAAAACGGTATAAAAGTAAGAGACGCTTTGAACAGAAGAGAATGCTCCGTCGACATAAAAAAATTTCCCAAAATACCGACATATATTGTACTATGAATTGGTCTTTTTGGAACAGGATTTTGATGCCGAGGATACAACAAAGGAGGTGACACCATCGGAGGAAGGGGAGGAGGTTCATTGCTCTTGATATCATCTCGATTATCTTCTGTTAATGAAGAGTAGGTTTTCATTGTGTTAGCAGCAGCATGATTTTGAGCTAAAACCCTTTTAACAGCCTGTTGTAACTTTGTAGGGGATACCTCACCAGGAACAGCATGAGGACTTGGACTCAACATATTCACATCCACAGCACTACTCAATGATCCTCTAGTGTCGATAGAGTTCAATCTATAAGAAGGAACACTTAAAGAGTGTTCGCTATTGTTCTTTAACACGAATGCTGTTGATGATACTTCCGATGACCCGATTGATACCCTCGTTGGGTCAGCATCCATCTTGTTTTTTTAGTTTTCCCCTTTTGTTTGCTACTTTGTCAAACGAAAAAAAAAAAAAAAAGAAATATATAATAATTCCTCACAATGAACATTTACGTAATAGGTGAGACTCTCCGCAGAGGGGTAAGTGAAAACAAAACAAAACCAAAACGTGTAAATAAACAAAAAAAAAAAACACTTATTTAGTACTCAAGGCTATTAACGATGAATAGCTTTGAGTGGAATCTTCCAGCATGTCAGTAAGCTGAATTCTAATTAAGAATGAGGAATTTTTATTCCTTGCTGCGTGGTCAGTGTTTTTAATTGTGATGGATCTCATGAAACTTTCAATTATCGAAGCAGTTACTGTTGGTAAGAATTCAACGTCTAGAGAGAGGACGTCTTGATTGATGACTGCCAATGGACTAGATGAGTCATCTGAATGAGTTAAAAGTGTTGCTCCATCTTGAGAAACTCTTCCAAAAGTTGAATCAAAACAAATTGACCAACCAGGAACTCTAACAAGACTGTCAGGTAGTACCACACTTCTAACGAATCCGACTGATAATGATATGCTGTTTTGAATGTTTATAAAAAGATGAAAATTAGGAAATAAATATTCGAGTTGTTTTCTTGGATCGATTCGAATCACTGAACCTCCTCCTTGAATTGGTTCCATGATGGCTGGAAGTACTTCTATTTTGATTTTTGATTTCGTAGGTCGTTGGTACGATGATTTTATTGTAATTTGAACAAGTTTTTCAACTCCGGTAGCAACAAGACGTTTTGTATTTCTAACAGTGTATGCTATTGATTTTACGAGTTCTTGAACGATGTCGACTGTCGCTGATATGAATATAACCTTGAATGAAGCTGTTTGACGACCCTCAATTCGAGCAAGTCGTTTTTTATCATCGGCTCTGACCACCCAACCTTCACTATCAACACGCAAGTCTGATATGACACCATGAAACGATGAGTCTTCCATTGGTAAGTATAAAGAGAGAGAATCTTCACTTACATTTTTAACACCCTGAACTTCAACTAATACGTAAGTTCCCTTTTCATATAATTTCGTAGAACTGTCTTCGATAACACAATCACAAAATAACGGAAGCAAACCAACTCCGTGGTTTGTCACGATCTCTGAGTTGCTTAGTATTATTTTTGGTGGTGATCCAGGCTCTGAAACTCTTACCTTTTGAACAATCATACCTGGCAATGCATCAGTTAAGAATATAACTATTTCTATTTCCCTATCAAAACGAGAAGCGCTAGTATTATCACCATCATATGTATAACTAATACATCGTAGGAATCCTTGGACGTGTTTTGCTGTGCATTTTCCGTTTGATACAAAAGTTACTTTCATATATCCGGCTGTGCGTTCTTCAATTCGACCAAGTTCAACGCTCCCGTCAAAAAGTTGTTTTCTAGACTTAATCGTGAAATGAAACGGCGATTCAGTGAAATTAAAACCCAACTGATCACCAGACACTAAAGTGTCATCAGTAACACGAACAGTAACATAAACACCGAGACACTTATGTCTGTCTGGAAGTGATAGAGTCGTTGATGGGAACACTGTTAACGGTTCTTCTCTCCAAACCCTTTCGATAGGAGAAGCTGATCCAACAGATATCAACGGACCTGAAACTTGAATTGGAAGTTTTAATTTACCTTCGGGTCCTTCATCAGCGAGAATCTTTAGTGTTAAAGTAACTGTCGATGGCTTTGCTCGTTTTGCAATATTCCTGTAACGAATTAATTTCATGATGTGTTCCACAGTTTGGATGGGAATATCATTCGCTGTTTCGAAATCAATCGCAAACAAGTCCCTCGAAGCTCTGTATTTTCCGATATGAATGTCGTCTTGAAAGACTGTATTTATATTGTCAATTTTGAAAATCGAAGTGTAACCTTTCTTTATCTGAAGGCTGCAGGGTAGTAGTGAGAGTTCATCGACACCTTTCTCCATCCCGCCGAGAATCTCAACGGCGATGTATCCAAGTTTGAAATTTTCAGTATCGGCATCGTACAAAACGCAATCATCAAATGGACAATAGCCGTTTAAATCTTCTCTTGAAGATTGGCGGTATTGACCTGGCTTTGTGTCTTTCCTAATAATCTGAGTTACGTCATTTACCGCCTGTACCGTAACTTGAATAAGAGCACAGCTGGGGATACCTTGACCATCGTCTAACGATATCTTCACAACTTTTCGAAGTAATTTCGGATTATCACCTTTATGTTGATAATAGAAAAGACGTAGTAGGTTTCCGATATCTCTTCTTTTTATTTGTCTTTTCGATGTTTGTTCTTTTGCATCTTGTTTTAAAGTCACACTGATAGTAGTTGGTAACAGTTGAATGTATCCAATCAACGTTTTGGAACCAGTCCCAGTAGTCGCAATGTATAAGTCTCTGTAGTTCTCAACAGTGTCTTTACGACCTAAAACAAATTCACCTCCTTCAGGAAATTTCATTTCCAATCCGTCTTTTGGTTCACATCCGGTGATTATGTCCACGATGATTGAACCAGAGTCGTAGTTATTTACGTCATTTAGTAAATCATATCTTGCTGAGAGTCTTATTGGATCAGAGCCTTCGATAAAAGAAATACATTGCAAGTTAGTCGGTATTGAAATCAAAGAGTTCAGAACTTTTATGAACATTTTTACGATGACTGGTTCAGCTTGATCGACGACGAGGGATATTTCTACTTCACGAATACCATTCTTAACTGTTCCGTGAACGATATTTTCAGTTTGTTTTTGTGTAACCTGCCTGGCTCTACCAAACTCACTACTGAGGGATGCGAGTGGTTCTGTACAGAATGATAAACTTCTTATTATTCCTTGAACTGCGTTGATCGATGCGTTTCTGACAAATGAAAGAGAAACTTGCATTTTTGATTTCTTACTTTGATCAACAATCGCTACCAAGACTCCCTTAAACATTAAATTAGAACCCTCGACTTGGACCTCATCAGAAGACAACGAGAAGGAGTCTTGAAGTGTACCTCCTTTAAGATATGAAATAGTTAGGTTACCTGTGTTGAAATGATCAGTATCCACGTCTGATACGATTGCGTCTGGTGATAGTTTGCTGTATTGTTGTGTTGGGTATTCTGGTTGAAGTGATTCGTGAATATCCCCTGCGACTCTTCTAAAAGTCGCGACTTCGTTTGATAACGAAATCGTGGTTTTATTATCTTCAGAAGTAACTTCAATACCTAATCGAATAGTATCACTCTCACCGTGATGATCTTCAAGTGATATTTCAATTATACGAGTCCCGTCATGAGGATCGTTTGAGTCATTTCTAAAAGCCAAATGATGTAATAACTTAGTAACTCTTTGACCCATCATGTAACCCGTAAACTGAAATTGATATAAAGGAGACTTCAACGTCGGGACATGACGTTTACTTTCAGATGCTACAAGAATCCCTGCTGTTATGTGAGCCAATGGATTTCCATTTATTATAATACTTTTAGTATCACTTAAGTGAAGCTCATCTTCTATGGAAGATGAACCAAATCGAGTTGGTTGACGTCGGAAGCACATCGAATCTCTCGGACATTGTACTCCAGTATGTTTAATTAGAAGAGTGTATCCTTCCCAATTAAATAATTGTTTGGGTGATTCAGGTGTTGAAAAATCTCCATAAAATCCGCAGAAATCTCTCGTTGAAGAGAAGAGATCTGATGGTTGGCTTACTCGAATATCTTTTAAAAACAAACAATCACCATCACCTTCTTTATAAGAGATGGTTGCTCCTCCTGGAACAAGTGAGAAGTGCGAAGGAACATAATTTATAAAAATACTCGCAGCAGATGATGAGAATTTCAGATCTTCATCTGACGGTTCGCCTCTCACTGTAGAGAATTGTATTTTAACAGAAACAGATACTGATATTCTAGACTTACAATTATCAGTAGTTGTTTGACTTGTTGGTGACGGTAACCCTCCATGGGATTGCCGTCGAACACCAACCAGTCTGAGAATCATATTTATATCATCGACAGTTACCTTTGGTAGTATTTTAAATTCTATTTCAGTAAATCCTTGATCACTTTCTTTTGGAAATTTCTCAATAATTTTAGCAATTGGTCTTGCTTGATACACTACACTGTCTACTTCAGTACTGACATCAGGATGAACAGTTTTATCAACGATATCAATGCTGTCGAGGTGAGTTGGGTTTAGTAGAATGAACTTAATGGTTCCTCCGTAGACTCGAGTTTTCCTTGTTATCCATTCTTGAGGAGGTTCATCATCATCACTTTCAGGTTCATCACATGAATGATAAGAAAGATATTTCTGTTCTAACTGGAGTCGTCCTCGAGATAGAACTTGTTTTAGAAGTGATTGACCAGAACAGAAATATTTTACATTAACTTCAGAACAATGAAGAGACTGGTCGTGTTCTGTATAAGCAATTCGAAGAATTGGAGTTTGCAGCGATGCTGAAATCTTTTCTCTTTTTCGAATGCCTTTTCTCTCCAATACCTTTGATTTTGAATAATCCCTAAACCATTCGTGTCTTATTATTTCATTCTCTCTAGACTCTCTTAGACTGACTTCTGAACGGATAATTCTTTCCTCTCGTAGAACAGATTCTCTCTCTTGTTTGTTTTGTCTTTGACGGTTTTTTATATTTCGTTCCAATAGCTGTTTTTCTTCTCGGATTCTGACTGCTTCTTGTTCTTGTAAGAGAGCTTTCTCACGGATTGCAGCAAGTTGAGATGCTCGTTGATCAAATAGAGTGTTGTAAGTGTTGTAATATCCTTCCATCATATTATTAAAATCTCGACACTCGTCTTGACATAAAGATTTTCTTTTTGACAAGTGCAGTTGTGATACTGACAATCTCTGTTTTCGCATTGCTCTAAGCCTCGATTTTTCACTTTTTACTGAACTAAATTTATCAACTAAAATTCGTTGAAGAAGATCAGACCAATCTTGATTTTGATTTTTAAGTATTTTTGTTCGGTGATAACCCTCATCATTATTTAATATGTAACGAGGTATGCAATTTAACTCTCTTAATTTCGAAGATTCAGCCGCATTTTGAATACATTTCGTATGCGTTATCAAAAGGCTATTGTAGGATGTTATTATCTCAAGGTGGATCAACTTACGTACGCTTCTCTCACTTAAGAATAACCTTGCTCGTCGCTCAGTTAAAAACATTTTTTTAATTGCAGTAAATAACACTATTTCCTGAGCTGCCGTTCTCCTTTTTTGAAAATTCTTATGACGAGATGCGATGCATTTATTAATCATTGATTTTGAATTGTTGTTGTGAATGATTTGACGATCATTTGCAAGTGCTGCGTTGTAAATTAATGTTTTTACATTTCCCTCTTCGAAGAGAGTGCTATGGAAATTAATTATTGTAATGTGTGGGGTTGACTGAACCAGTTTTAGAATAGATCTTCCAGTCAAGAAATCAATAATGTCACTACGGTTGTATTGTAATGTCGTGATGTGATTCAGTCCTGACATCACACTTGTTGCTAAGAAGACATCAGCGGCTGTCAAGGGATTTATGGTATTCAAATCACAAACACATGTTTCTACATTCATCATTTCCGTGATCACTTTCATCATTGTCTTACCGCTACCAATACTCATCGCTGTCGTGAGTATTGCTAATCGACGTGGATTTTTCTTAACGCCTTTTGGAATTTTTGGAACCATCGTTGAGACGTAATTCCCATCACTGCTAAACATGGATGACTGCTGAAGACATTTTGAAAACCTTTCGTCATCTCGTCTGCTCATATTTTACTTTGTCTTAAAAAAAACATTCTGAAATAGAATAAACAAACTACAACATAAAAACAGATAAACAATAAATATGTTTCTATAACAAATACTTCAATCTATTCTACCAAAGTTCTAATAACAATTAATAAAGTACGACCACCCTGAAGGTTACATCCAGGAACGGTTAGCTGATGTTTTGGATTTTTGAACCAAAGAACTAACAAGTGGGGGGGATGATGGACCATCAGTTATCATCCAATTCCGTCCTGGAAGTCGACTGGCATTGTCTGAAGTGTGAACATTGAAAGCATCATCAAGTGGATTTATTCCCTCAGACGGTTGATAACTTCGAGGAGGAGCAGGTCTTCGAAGTGGTCGCACTGAAATTTTACTCCCATCGCCCGATGAGTTAGATTCTGAAGGAAGTTGTTGTTTTGGCTTCCTCCTCCTAATACTTCCTGTTGTGGTGTTTTCATTTATTGTAGTCGGGAACACTATCGATTCAATACTTTTATTATCGAGTTCTGTATTGTCTTTTTTATTCTTAACTGGACTATTATCAGATTCCATAGAGTCATCACCAATACTAATAACATCAACTTCTATCTGACCTCTTGGAATGATATCGAACGTGTCATTTGGAGCAAACACAGATGTACTTCCAAACTGAACAGCAACAGAGTCATCAGATGTTTCCTTCACAAGCTCTCGTTGAACTTTTAGTGTGAATTCAGAAAATTTACAAAATGATGATCCATTGACCAGATTTACAAAAGCCGAAGTCACCGCCTTGACTAGGTTTCCAGTTCTGAACAGATCGTGTTGACCAGCAACACATTTAATATAACTGAAATTAGCATCTGACACTCGACTACTTTCTGAAAAAGAATATTTATTACTCTGAGCTGTCAACACAGATGATGGAGTGACCCCATCAGGTACATCCCTACCAGGATGTGAATCATCAACAACAAGAACAGTAGAACCTCTATCTAGTGCTTTCAGTAAGTGATATGTGTATTTAATATCAAAAGAGGGAGCTCCGATATGTCTGTCTCCGTTGAGTATTACGAATAAAAGAAAATCAGTTGGTTCTGTGTCAGTAACAAATTGTGATAAAGCTTTTTCAGATTCAGCTAACGTTGGTTCTTTACGAGATAAATGACTACTCACAACTACTTGACTAGCACCAGAGTGATTTAATCGTAAGTATTGTTGTAAAGGTTTAAAACACTCGAGAAGAGATTGGTCTTTAGAAACAGTTTCCGCCTCACAATTTACAGCCAAAAGTAAAATTCTAGTAAAACAACCATCATGAGTGACTCCAGATTCTACTAAGTCTTTTACCCTTCTATTCTCTGCTATCAATTCATTTGATACCTCAATTAATAAATTCAAAGCAGGTAGTCGGGGTATAGCCCTGTCTCTTTCATCATTGATTGGTTTGTCAGTATCAGTTTCACTACCAGTTGATATCCCGTATTCTGTTGAGATTATCCTGTGCAAGCTGCATCTTTTGGTCCATTTTTCAGCTTCTTCTTCGTCTGCTTTTCGTTCTTTTTGTATCCTCCTACGCTTTACTAAATATTTAAATAATAAATAAGAACAAGTAGTTAGCAGACAGCATAGTACGATAAGTCCGACAACCAACAGAATCCACTTACCCTCACGACTGACTGATCCACCCTCATCGAAATCAAAAGCCATTTAATTATGTTGTCATTACTGATTATCAGAGGAAGAATTATATTATCAAGATTGTTACAAAATAACGATAATGACGTTCACGAAGTAAACGTGTGCCCTGCACATGTTCTTTACAAAGTTACAGGCGGCAGTCGTTTTTGTTATCACGTAAGGAAGAGAGAGAACGGAGAGAGCGAAGAGAGCGAAGAAAAAACGTTCGAAAAGTACCAACCAACTAGAACCTGCGTGGTGTATCATCGACAATAACGTGAGCATGAGCGATCTCAAAAGCAAACGAAGTAAATAAGGATCTCAAACGCGGGGAATTTAATTTGATACAATACGAGAGGAGGGGACTTGGATAAATAAATCAGGGTTAAAAAGGGGAGGGGAAGTTGCTAACATTCTAAGAGCAATCTTCACCCTTACATGCCCATTCTTTGCGAAGTCTCTCATGGAGGTTTTGCAAAAGATTTTTGTCTGCTGTTTTGAAAAGATTTTTTGTCTGCCAAGGGTCTTCTTCCATGTCGTACAACTCTCCCCAATTACTTTCTTTAAAATCCCAGTCATCAACAGTCGTGTATTCCGCATAAGTCAAATGACCATTTCCTAAAGTCGTAAATTTTGGATCAGCTGAGTCTACGTGAAGACAAATAAAAGTATTATTTGGGGTATCAACAACATGATTATGAGAAATATCTGTAGAATTCACTGAAGTAGCATAGTACTCAACAAGGAACGCATCTCTCCACTTTGTTGGCTTTGTTCCTGTGATCATAGATGCGAATGATTTCCCATCAATATTTGAGGGTATTTCAACTCCTGCTAATTCTAATACCGTTGGTGTTAAATCAGTCAAACCAGTCAAGTAACTAATTTCAGACCCGGAAGGTATCCCTGGTCCACTCATCGCAAACGGCACTCGGATATCAGTTCTGTACATCGTTCTCTTCTTTGCTCCAAGTCTAAAGTTGCCCATGTGAAATCCATGATCAGAAGAGTATATAAAATAAGTATTATCAGCTTTGTTTTGTTTAACGAGTAATTCATGTATTAATCTAAAGCTATCATCAACAGTAAGCAATGTTCGAAGTCTGTCTCTGTAAAGAGCGTCCATTTCGTTGCTGAATTTTTCAGTGAGTGGGGGCTCGACTGCAACCATCCAATTATGATCAGGAGCACTCATATTCCATGTAGGTAGTCGTGGTACAATTGTGCTGTTATCGTATTTTTTATTGGCATACCACGGTGCAGGTGTAGCCGGAGAGTGTGGTGCGTGAGGTGCAAGATAAGCAAAAAACGGTTTCGATGAATTTTCAATAGAGACCAACCATTCATACGTCGCATTGGCCATCACAGAAGTAGCATAGTTGGAACCTTTTGAAAACGAAGGGTCATCAAATTTATTCCATTTGCCTTGATCGTTGAAAACACAATTTTCATAACAAGTATCTGGACACATAGCAAGAAACCGATCCCATCCATCAGGAATAGCAGCGCTACTTCCTTTATGAGGAGGACAATAATCAGACATTCCTCCCATGTTTAAATACTTTCCAAACATTCCTGTGTGATATCCTGCTTTTGAAAGGTAAGCTGCTACTGTCTCACTTTCCATTTCCTTCGATGCATTGATGTGCATACATCCCATGTCACTCCATGTGTCCATACGAAGGTTGTGGAAATACCTTCCTGTTAGAGTTTCACTTCGCGATGGGCAACAAACTGGCGTATGAGTGAAGAAATTCTTCATTGTTGCACCTCCGTTTACAACAATATCACTAACTGTTGGCACTGCCTGCATACTTCCCAACTCGATATCTTGGTCGTCGGTAAATAAGAAAAAGAAATTCGGCGATGCCATCACTGAGAAAGTCACCACTGCGGGTAACATCATTTAGTTAGTCGATATCACACACACACTGAGATGTTTTAAAAAAAAAAAAAAAGAAATATTAAGAAAATAGGGCCCATCACCGACAAAAATTCCAGCACCTGCCTGACTAATTTGGCAAAATCACCTCCTAGTTGGAGAAAAGTTCTGGCAACCAGTGCAACACAATAGATTTCACTCTAAATAGTCCTCTAAAGAAAGCACAATAAATAAATTATAACACTTTCCTCAAATCATATGTAACGGCTGGAAGAACAACTATAGATGAATATTATGTTAACTAAAACAAGAAAATTTCGCGAACCGAAACATTTCCATACAGTCGAACGGAAAGGGGGCGCGCCCAAAAGAAGAAGAAAAAAAAGCTTAAGAAATGCAACCGAAATAAAAACACCTTGGGATCATCAGGATTTAATCGACAATCCCTTTTTTTTTTCTTTTTTTTTTCACTGTCAAAAAGGTAATTTCAAGACCTGCCAAGAGAACCTTAGTGGTGCTCTTTAAGTTAGCCTAATTGTGTTGTGAGACAAGTGCTACTTCAGTGTTGGTAATGGTACACTTCTTTATATAAATAAAAGAGGGAAGATAGGAAAAGAAAAACGTTAAATCAACCAATCATAATGTTCGCTGTTGGTTGATTTATTTGTTACGTTGACGTTACACAAGAACTCATTACTTACTCTTCCTTAATGAGGTATGGGGCAATCTTTCCCATCTTGGACTCACCGTTGACAACCTTCTGGGTGGCAGGGAGAGCGAGAACACGCTTGTAGAAAGCCTTCAACTTTGGAGTAGCGTCAAGGACATTCTCACGAAGGACAACAATCTGGTGAAGGGAGGCGAAGAAAGTAAGTTCACCAACGGTAACTCCAGACTCAGTGAACTTGTCGTCACCTGCAATGTATCCCTCAGCAGCCTTCAACTTGTTTGGGATTCCCTCGTTCCACATCTGTGCAACAGCCTCCTTGGTGGTCTTCTCCTTCACAAGAACGGTTGGCTGCTTGGCGCTGAGGTCGTTCCAAAGGTCCTCAGCAACTCCGAAGACAGTGTCGGAGATAACCTTTTCCTTCAAGTCCTTACCCTCAGCGTTGTTCTTCTTTCCGATGTAGCTAATGATAGCACAGGTCTGGGCGATGGTTCCAACGTCATCGGTAACCAAAATTGGAAGCTGACCAAGTGGACAGTCTCCGCTGGCCTTCTTCTCTGGCCAGGTGTCGAAGGTGTGGACTTCTGCCTCGTACTCACAGCCACTGTGCTCGAGAGCCAAAGTGATTGGGAACCCTCTGGCCATAAGTGGGAAGTATGCGAATTTCATTTTTGTGAGAAAGTTGTGTGAATATCTGAAAAATGAACAACAGATGAGGACAACACATACAAAAAAACGACTTATCGGTCCCTCTCACTAAACATACGCCACAATGTATCGCCAACAAGTAATCTAATATAATATAAGCTGTATAAATGTATTGTAATAACTGTCACACATGATGGTATTCTTTGAATTGCCAAAAAGAAATAGTTTTTTTTTTTTTTTTTAAAAAAAGGGAGGGGAGGGGGGAGTGAAAAGATCCACTAAACGAAGTACCATAATGTAAAGTAAAAAAAAGAAATTTAAAAATAAAATAAAATAAAATAAAATAAAATAAAAAACTATGAGGCTGCCGTCAACGCTACAAAACGCATCAACCAGTAGTAGGGTATCACTTTGTGGGCAAACTGAGTACAGGAAATGATTCTTTTTTTTTTTTTTTTTTTTCGTTTTTTAAAATTTTCTAGGCAGCTGAGTGGATGTATTTTTCGTGACTGCAAACACTCCTAGTTAGGTTGCTGTTATTAAAATAAATAAGAAAAAAAAAGAACCAAAAAAAAAAAAAAAAAAAAAGGGAACAAAAAAAAAAAAAAAAAATTGATAACAAAGCAGAACTAATGTCTACTACTGACCTCTTCAGACCTATAGCTGTAGTATGTAAGTTTTATGACAGAAACCAAGGGTTTGCTCTCGCGTAGTTCAAAGACAGGAAGCCTTAGTACTTAATTACATTCCACGCAATTTATACTGATCGGCATAGTGGTACGCGCACAAATTAATGGCTAATTGAGCAATGTGGACAGCGATTTTATTACTGTACTTTATTTATTTATTTTTTTTTTTTTTTTTTATATATTTATCGTCAAGCAAATTGATTTTCAAGTTCGAGAATACTGAGGATAATGATCTGCGGCATAATGAAAAATTGGGGACAAGCTTTTTTAAAAGATCAAAAAGAATTATGCTGGTGACAAACCTAACTCAATGGGGTATGGGGAGGAATGAGATGGACGGGTCATGATAACAAATCGAGTCGCCAAAAAAGAACGAAAAAAAAAAGAAAAAAAAAGGAATTCATATAATATAAAAATAATCATCAAACCAAAGCCCTAATGGCTGAGGATTCCTCTTTTTTTTTTTTTTTTTTTTTTTTTTTTTTAAAAGCGGCTTTGTTTCAAGACTTTTCTTGATAAGTAGCAGATCTGTCACGCAACACTTTAGCAGAAAATCAGCAAAAAGGCAGAGAATGCTGCTATCAAACATGAAGCAACATAAACTAGCTCGTTTTTTCGTTCTCTTTTCTCTTTCAATAATTTACCCTTTCCTTTCTCTTATGATGGCTGACATCTGAGTAATTCTATCTCAAGCTACATTGACTGTTGCCCTTGTTACATTCTCCAAGGTTTTTAGCTTTTGAAGGCTGCGCAACTATACTTCGAATCTAGAATCGCTGCACTCTTCGTCAGGCTATTATCGGGTCTCTCGTGGTTTAGAAGATACTACATAACAGCATCACGTCAAAAAAAAGAATAAATAAATAAAAAAACGGAAGTCGTTCCCCACATAGCACCATGATTAATGACATGTGGGTAGTCGTTGTCGAGTTATTTTTTATTGAAGTCCATTTCCTACCAGCAGTTGAACTACAAAAGAAGGTGTTCGAGAAAACTACCATCTGGGGAAGCCTGTAATTGTTCGTTTTTTTTAGACCTCCAAAATGGGTGAAAACTAATGAAAAGAACTTCACAAAGCCTCAACAATCAATCTGATGACGCTGAGTTGCATTAAAAAATGAAACATACTGTCTGCAAAAAGGGGTGCTTCAGCAGCTCACTGGCAGGAACTCGCTCATTTGGATCCTTATTGAGCATCAAACTGATGAAGTGGAGAAGTTCGGGTGACCAGGAATCTGGACCCTTCGGCAATGGTGCATCTTGTGTTACGATAACATATAGAGCACGCATTGGAGAGAGTTCCATTAGAGGAGGCTGTCCATCACACAGTTCAAGGACAATTATTCCCATACTCCAAACGTCTGCTTTAGAATCGTACGGCTCTCCTCTAATCACCTCCGGTGCCATCCAATACGGGGAACCAACAACCGATTTTCGTTTGTCGTTTTCTCCTTCTGAAAGACTCGCACAAAAGCCAAAGTCTCCCAATTTTATTTCACCCCTAGTATTTAAAAGAATATTATCACTCTTTACATCACGGTGGATTCGCCCCTTGCCGTGCAAGTACGCCAACCCTGCTAGAATATTTTTGCATATGTAGGCTATCTGTGGTTCAGTAAAGGTACGAGCACTGGGCAATTCTAGAAGGTCAGTGAGGTTGCCACCAGCCATAAGTTCCATGGCAATCCAAAGAGATTCCGAATCCCGATGTGCCGAATAAAAATTAACAATATTACGATGTGAGGACGTATACATCATGGATATTTCATTTTCCAATGCAGGGAGCATCTTCTCTTCATTTTTAACGAATATTTTTTTGAGCGCTACATCCGCACCATCACTCTTCCGCGTCGCTCTGTACACTTCTCCCTGTGAACCACTGTCGAGCTTAACTAGGTTACTGTGAATCAGAAGCGCAGGTTCAGGTGAAACTAACTCAGACAACGCGTACTTTTCCTTGGGGGTTGAACTTGTATTTTGACTCAGGAGTTCTTCAAGAATATCATTTTTGTTATTATTGACAGCCATAGGATGATTCTTCTCCGTAAACTGAATGACTGACATCACATCACTATAATTATTCTTAGCCTCCTCTGAAGTAATACCGCTAGAATGCAAAATCCCCAAGTACCGTTGCGGTATATGTGCCGACAGGGTTGGTGGTGATGTTACAACCTGCTGCTGCAAACTTCCCCTATCAGAGCTTCCACTTGTCCCCAGTGATGTGCCAGAGAATCTGTTAAGACCCGTTGACTTTCTTGATATTATACCTGCAACGTGAGTTTCCCATTTTGTAAGAACTGCTTCATCGGGTAAAGACAAAATCAAATCCCGATAATCACCCCCCGGCTTCCTTGGAACTTGGATGTGAAATACAACACAGTTTTCTTTTTTAGAATTTATGTGGATAGGTGCAGATGGGTGATTTGGAATTCCGTCACGTATCCGTTCGACTTGCATGCCGGGTATGTAGTAACAACCAGAACAGCGAGCACCAGGGTCTTGAGATTGAAAATAGCATATGAAACTCTTGAAGAATATAAACCATCTTTTATCCCACGGACTCATAACCGCGCTGCTAAGCCTCAAGGCCCAACCCTCCAGTTCTGCCTTTGGCATCGATCCCAATGTCGGCCTCTCTGATGTGTATCTTTTCCATTCAATTGCATCGTCGGGATCACGCGGTTCAGCTATCCGACGCATGTCAGTCCCCCCTCCAGTCTTTTTGGTGGAGGACATCTTATACTGCACGGTGAAAAAATAAATAAAACAACTTATACAGGATTAGGTGATAATGACAACATAACAGTCAATCTATAAGGGAGAAATAAGAGTTAAACACAGGCATCACAGTATTTTTACTAAAAGAAAGAAATAAAAAAAACATACTTCGGAATAGCCCTGGCCAACGGCTTCGTAGGATCCACAGACACTACTATTCTTTTCTTACCCCCGACTAAGATGCCAGAATCAGCCATCAGCTGAATGATCATTTTATTTGATCTACCAAATACTCTGAAAGGAAATTAAAACTAAAATCAATTCCAGACAGATAAGAAAAACAACACCCTCATGCAGGGTATTAATAGACATCTGTGGGTATAGAAACAGACTCAACGTTAAAAGAGTTGTGACTGAAGTATTCTAGTTAGTATTATCAGTCAATCAAAAAAAAAGCAAAATTTCGTAGGACAACAAACAAGTTGGTTTCGGGCTAAGATTAAAACAATCTTTCTTCGGATTATTCCCCTTACCCAGCCCTCTTCAGCGAAGAAAGCAAGGGGGACACTGCGGTGTCAGGCTTAAAAGAGTTAGTTAATATCATTAATTTTAGAACAGAAAAGTGAGAATAAGAAAAGTAGAGATTAGTAAAAGAAAAGTAGTCATTTCTGCAGTTTCCTAACATCGAAGGGTAATAGAATATGTAGTTTCAGGAGCCTTAATCTTATACTACTTGTCCCTTTTTAGGCCTTCATCAGTAAGTTCTAAGGGACTTCATTCTATGTTGAAGTTGCTATCGTTCAAAGATAAAAATCCATCGGAGCTCGCCAGGATAGGGCTAGCAATGTTTATTTGCTTTTGCTCAATTTGAATTTTTGACGTCTGGTCGTTTCACTATTACAGTCGAGTTATTAGATAAGTCGTCATCCAATTTTCGTTTCACCTTGTCTTCGCATACCATCAAAGGTCCTATTCGCAGGTGTCATTGTAACATCCATATCAGTCTGAGCTTTTAATGGTATCATATGGAAACTATACTCTGTAGTTCGGTACATCTTGTCAAAATGATCGAAAGGGAGTCTTAAATCTTTTGTGCCTTTAAGAATGTCCCGGGTGATCATGGACTCAAATGAGACTAGCGCAACGATAAAGTGAGTCATCCTTGTTTTCGCTTTATGCAGAATAAGTGCTGCGGCTGCTTCAGGATAATCGAAATCTGCTGGGTTAACGAAGTATTCGATTCTCCTGTTGAATTTAGTCAAGCAAGCCATGTTAAGTACTTGTAGCGAGAACCAACCATCTGGTGATGGTTTATGCTCTGAGTTGTTCGGTTCTACTTTAAGAGATTTTTCATAAAATCGTTGTTGGTAGTTTTGCAGAAAACTGAAGTTAATTCTATCAATATATAAATGATCTGCAATGAAGTTGAGCGATGCCCATCCGCATTCTCCACCGAGTAGATCTTATCCTGATGTTTGATGTAGGGATGATGGAAATCGTTTATCCAAGGAATGGCTTGTAGAGCCTGTGTGGTTAATTGTATCCTTTTCGATGCTTAATGGGACTTTGTGACTAAACTTCTCAAAAGTAAAGTTGATACGTCGACGCATTGCAGCTGCGGTATTACCATCATCAATGTGAGAGCTAATGAAGCGGAGGCATGCTGCTCTGATATTGTCAGATTTATAGCTCCGGTTGAGTAATCTATATGTTACCGCTTCAAGTTCCTGTAAAAAATCTGCCTGGTTGTTGCAGATTTTTAGAGCTCGTAAGATCACGGTGGTAAAGATACCTGAACCCATTGATTCTTGAGCTGCAGAATGCTGATGAGTAAACCTTGTTGGCGTAATATGCCAACCCCTGGCTTTGTCGTTAACACTTAAACGAATCCATCGTTTATTTGTGTTAGTGATCTCTATTCGGATACGAATTCCTATATAAGAGACATCATCGATATTATTTGAAGTATCAGTGTAATCCATTGAGTATAGACTTGCTGGTGGAGGGTCGCAACTCCAGGTGAGGAAGTCGTCGATGTATCTACACGAGTGGTCATGTTGCCGAGCTAAGTCTAGATTTTTTGCTTCAATTAAAGAATCGATATATGCGGATTCAACTCTATAGCAGTAGAGATTTGCTATATCGCTACTGGCATACTTGTGCAAAAAGCTAAAAGCTAAAGCTAAGCTTTTTGGAGCTAAAGCTAAGCTATCTAGCTTTTTTTAGCTTTTTTTTTGAAAAAAATTTTTTTTTAAATTTTGGCATGTTTCTGTACTTTTTTGATATTTTTTTTGGTTTTGTGAGGAAAAAAAGTGTGGAAAAAAAAAAAAATCACCAATTATAATATTTCCAGTATCCACCACTACAGGTTTTTGTGTGTTTTTTGGCTCATTTAAGCTGTTAAGTGACGTGATTTTTCGATATTTGCGCAACCTGGTATCTACAAAGATAACATTTCATAATTCAACTATGTGTACTGTTGGGAGAGAAATATGTTTTTTTTTTTATATGACAGGCAAATTATTACTTATTACAATCAACACTGAGTATGATTTTTCGCTATACTTGCCTTAACACACATTTTCCCTACCTGGATTAAAAAAATGTCACTAAAAGGAGGAGATATCCATAAATTCACTAAATAATTATACCACAGAAGTAGTAAAATACAGGAAACAGGCGTTGTTTCCCCTTGCGTTTCAGCAGGAGATCTTCAAGTCTCACTGCCCGAACCCAGCAGTCGTACACTGTGTTCCATCGGGTACTGCCTATGCATTTAAGTTGCAGAGGGCTTCCCTTTCGACCCTTCTGCACCTCAAGGAACAACTCCTTCCTTTTGGGGGTTGCCATCTCCTCTGTCAGATCCTTCACCTTATTGTATGCCGTTGAGAGGAGGGGGATACCATTGATGAGATCCTTCATTAACAGCTGCAATGAATGTGCTGCACATCTGATAGTGAGGAGCTTCTCCTTCCCTGCAGCCTGAAGCATCTGCTCTAGAGCATCTGCGTCAATGCCCTCTGGGTCTTCTTCTCCTGCACTTTCACAAGATGCTGCACTGTCATTGTCAGTGTCTTCTTCAAGACTCTCCATCTCTGTGATGGTTTATTAAATCTTAGTTTGTAAAATGTTGGGCAGCAGGTAATGTTTGCTTTTTTAGATACATACTAACTGGAAGTGCTGCTTCCTTCAGGGCATTCTGCATGCTCTTTGCATTGTCAGCACAGAAGGCAAGTGGAACAACATTAGCTTCAAGTAGCTCAGTAGTGATGCTTCGAAGTACCTTCAAGGCATCTGCAGCAGAAAAGCTAGTAACTACTACACTTCTAAAAAACAGGGCCATATGGCCATTGTGAATACTGAAGTTCAGCACTCGTCGCTTTCCAGGTAGTGTCGCCCCATCAAACATAATTGTAACATCATCGCCTTCAAACCGCTTAAGCAACTTCTGACGGCAGGTATTCCCAAGCTTCTCAATGTGGGCAAGCAGACTCCTTCGCGTAACACCTGCAGGTGCAGACGTAATGCCAGTGAAAGTTGGATCTTCAACCACTTGCAGGGCTATCTTATTTTGGCAGAAGAACACAGCTATTTTGTCCATCATGCTCTGTTGGTGTGAGACATTGTACAAACACTTGATGTTTCTAAAGAAATTCAATGGTTTACATACCAAGTCTTTTAAAACACACAGATCAGTGGTGGAAGTGCCATGTGTTACCCCCAACTCCTTAGGCTTCCCGCTTCCTGGGAGGTTGTGATGACAACGCAAGTGTGCCCGCAGGTTACTTGTTCCAGCGTTTTTCTTCCCTGAGCCTCCATTCTTCATCCTAATCTCACCGCAAATGTTGCACTTGCCCCTATCCCCATTATCAACAAACCAACCACCCTCACCAAAGAGTGGTCGGTCAGCCTGTGTTGTCCCAACCTCCAATCCCCCCTCCTTAGCTTCCTGTGGAATTGGCGCAGCTGGTATCTTGGGAAGTACTTCAGGCATGCTCTCCTTCGGCTTACTATCAAGGATATTGCGAATCCTCTCCTCCTTTGCATTCCACACCTCAGTTGCATCTCTGCACTTCTGTTCTGCATCATCTACCTCTGCTTTTAGTCGCTTCACTTCATTTTCCATCTCCCCATGTTCGGATTCAAGTAACCGCTTCTCGTTCTCAATCTCTAGAACCCTTGTTTCTAACTCTGTAACTTTCTCTGAGCTGCCTGTCTGCAACACATTTGCTAGAGTTGCGTGTGTAATTTGTGCTACCTGCAGTTGAATCCCTTCCGCTAGGGAAGAATGTTGTTTCTTTAGGGCACTGCACTCATCTTGCAAGCTAAGTAATTCCTTCTCAGCAGCAGTGTTTGACTCCTGCAGTTTCTGCGTTACTGCTTCATGCTCTTCCTGCAGCAGCAACTGCTCTTCATGCATTGCATCCTGGAATGCCTGGAACTCAGAGTCCCTGTAGCTTTGTTGGGCTACAAGATGGTGTTCTTGCAACTTTTCCACTGCAGTTATACCATCGTCAGTAGAAATGTTACTGAATGATGACTGCTCCTTTTGCCAGTTTCCAACTAAGTTTTCTACATCCCCACTACCTCTGGGCAGCAAGAAGGAAAGCAGTTTAGTACTTCTGGGTGTTTGGCATCACCCCCCATAGTGAGCAAGTACAACAGGTAGCATTGGTAGTCTGTTGATCCTGAGTGATCCCAGCTACAGTTTTGTTTTTCTTTCTTTTTTTTAGAAGAAGATCAGGACATCCAAGCACTGCTGGATAGTTGCTGAATGCAGGGCCTGCCTGTGGCATTATAATAACAGGCTAAGTCATTTGTAGTTCATAGTTTACCTTTGATTTTATAACTTCACACAGGGTACTATGAACGATGAGAGATCCAGTGGGATCACTCAGGGTCTAGTAGAGACCACCAATGTTGTGCGTTGATAGGCAAGGTGACCAACCTTGACATTCTTTCTTTTCTCTCCTGTTGTGACAAACACAAAATACACACACAGCTTACAGCGTGTTCTTTGTGTATGTTTTCTTCAGGTGTGAGTAGTTTTTTTGTTCTTGCTCTTCAGGGAGGGCCTTAGCCAAAAGCTAACAGTCCAAATCTCACCTGGAAATTCAACTCAGTTTCTTAGCTGAGTGACTAAGATGTCGAAAGTGAGAGAGATTCCCCCTGTACACTGTGACTGAATGATAGGGATTTGATGCCAAATCAGCATCAGAGGGTGGAAATCGAAGGATAGTGGCAGGATCTTGGCGATACATGATACCAACATGCCTGTTATCACCTGATCCTCGGGCTACTTGCACATAGCCTCTCCATTCCACTATCTTCTTCGCTGCCTCTTTCTTGAATCGCAGAACGATTCGATCATCGACTTGCAAGTCACATGCAAGTTGCTGCAGCTCAGCAGCCTCAAGTGGAGTTTCAAGAGCATTCATTGTAGGAGATGGATCTGAAAGGAGAAAAAAAACACATTGCAACAGGTTAAGTTACTGTAGTTTGACAGGGAACTTTGTAAGACATTTTTTAAGAACCTGGGGGGGGTAAATTAAGGAGGGGAAATTTGGATTTATGCAGTTTTGACACCTCTTACCTTATATCCTTGCTCTGTTCACAGATTTAGCTGCTAATATACCAAAAGACCCCAAAAAAACCCAAACAAGACTGGTTACTAGCTTTTTTAATTAAAAAAAATTTTTTTTACTCCCCTTCAAGTAATTTTTTTTTTTTTTTTTTACATTCTGAGAGAATAATTTTTTTTTCAAAAAATTCAAAAAAAATGCTTTCAGTGCCTACAGTGCCAGTTTCTCAATTTTCCACTGCTTTATTTTCAACAACTTTCCATTTTTTTTCTAAAAAAATTCCAAAAAAATACCAAAAATGTCCAAAAATGAGGTATTTTTTGTTTGAAAATTTTTTTTCAAAAAAGCTAAAAAAAAGCTAAAAAAAGCTAAAAAAAGCTAAATAGCTTTAGCTTAGCTCTAAAAAGCTTAGCTTTAGCTTTAGCTTTTTGCACAAGTATGCTACTGGCGTTGCCACCCATTGGAATGCCTATTATTTGTCTCCAAATATAACCTCTTAATGCAATAAAGGAGGAGTCAATACAGAATTCAAGTAATTTTTGACATTCTGCAAGCGCAAGAGAAGGGAATCGTGTAGGGTCACTCGATTCAAGACGTAAGATATTTTTGAAACTAAAGGCTTCTTGCAGTGCTTCACTTACTTTAGTTTTAATAGCGTTGTGTGGTAGGCGGGTGTACATTGTTGTAAAATCAAAAGTCTTAGGGGATAATTTTTTCAAAACCATCAAATTCTGTTTAATCGAACTAGAGACTTCATCATCTGATTCCACAATCCAGTATCGTTTGAATCGCGAATGCATATCTTTCTCTTTTAATATAGTCATCGCATTTTTAAGGATACTAGAGAGATGTTGGTGCGCATATGTTGTTGCTGTTGCGGGTGCAAGATTATGATCCTTATCGTATTGTCGTTGTTCTGCTGTACTCGTGAAGGATGAGACCCCAGTAATCCATCTCATCCCGATAGCTGATTTGTGTAATTTAATCATTCCGTATAGGTGTGGGAGTCGATCAGAATGGCGGGCATTGATTGAAATGTTCATGTTCTTGAGGTTGGCTAGTCGTCTGATGTGATGCGTTCATAAGAATCACTTTGTAGCTGCTCTCGAAGTAAACGCAAATAGTTTAATTTACACATGTAACCAATATCGTGCTGTCCTTTGTCAACTTTAAGAAATACAAACTGAGATTGAAGATTCTGAAGTTCAGTCCATGCTTTATTTGATAATGGTGAGTCAAGAAAGCTTAAGTTTTTACTTAATTTAAGCTGCAATTGTTTAAGAATTGTGTTTTTAAAGATCGATTTAAAGTTATCGCCAACGTTCTTGTATGCGTGAGTTATATATTCAGTAATATCATTTTCAAGTGATTCTAATGCAGCTGACGGGTGAACTGGGACTCTAAATTTTCGACCTCGTGCGAAGAAGTCTCTTAGTTCTTCTGAGACAGGTAAATCAGTAGCGAGTCCGCAAGAATGGTCGTTGTATTTTAAACTATTCAGTTCTTGAGTACTGCAATTGCAAGTAGATTGAGTCTTTTTTCAAAGTACAGTCAGTAGTTGTAAGAAACCTCAGCATCCCTGCCATCACCAGTATTTCAACCTACCGCAAGGAGACAAATGGTAAACTATTTATAGCTACCTCGTCAGATGCTATGGAACAGTACGAACTTAGCAGCACAAAATCTGAACACACCTTAGAGCACTCTCCGAAGATTTCCTCTAATCTACCCCTAACAAAGGATGAGAAAACAATTATTGGGGATGCACAGTACCAACGTGATGCTGTTGATGAGGTGGAAGAGGTCGACCACAGCAAGCTCGTAAGGACGCTTCAAAACAAGAGGGAGAGAAAGGATCAGTTGTTTGTAAAACTCAAGAAAGACTATGAGAATAATAAAAAAATGTCAGTCACTCAAGCAAGTGAAACATGGGAACAAACATCCCCCACAACAATTAAGAAAAAAAGAAAGAAACGGACCTGTGGGACATGTGGGGCCCCAAATCACGATAGCAGGAATTGTCCTGACGGCAGCTCTTCCGAGAGTTCCACTCAGAGCTCTTGCGATCAGAATGTGAAACGTCCAAAGGAAACGCAAAAAAAGTAGAACATGGGGTTTCTCTGTAGCCACAAGCAAGCCTGTGTAAGCCACAAGCAAAAAATGCAGGATTTTTTTTTTTTTACAAGTATTACAAGTAAAGTGAGATCCCACACCCGGAATTGAATTTTTTGGGGCATGTTTCAGACGGGGTTGGGTCTCGATTGAGTTGTACATGCCCGCAGTTTACCGTTGACCAAAACGGTACCAGACTTTTGACATGTCCTCATATATTTAATAAAAAGAATTGGCTTTAACTTCAACTATACAGAAAATAATGATATAACACCGTGATTTTTTTGTTTGTGCACGAAACCGTGAACCGACTTAAACTGATAAAGCTAAAGGAGGTTTACGTGTGCTGCCAACATTCTTTTTCGTTCTTACAATACTTGTTAAATGCAAAAAAAAATTAAAAAAAAGAATAAACAATGTTATCATAGTTTTTTTTATCGATTGACTATGTCGATTAATTTCTATTTTCCGTCCTGGTCAAGACGCTAAACTGATTGTTTTTTTTTTTTAAAAATTAATAAAAAGAATATAAAAAAAAAAGAATAAACAATGTTACCATTGTTTTTTTTTTTTTTTTTTACCGATCGACTTTGTCGACTAATTTCTATTTTCCGTCCTGGTCAAGACGCTAAACTGATTGTTTTGAAACGCGTTGTATGGGACTTCAAGTCTACGGACTGGAACTGCTTTGGGACCATGCTCGAAAAGAGAATTAGAAAATCAAGACTCTCCGATGATGCAACTGCGAATGCCAAGCTCTTTAACAACATACTGCATGAAGTGGCGGCTAAATTCATTCGTCGACGTCTCCTTTTCAAAGGAAAACGGAGACGAAAGTGGAAGACGTCAACTCCTGATTTTACCAAATCGAAGGGTGTCCACCTACGTGATCAACTTGACAAGGGTAACAACTTTGCCTTTGCGTTTAAGAAGATCAAAGAACTGCAGCAAGATGCTGGTAAAGATATCAGTGTCAACAACATCTCCGACTGCGATCTCCCATCAGCATTCTTGGACCTGTTTGTCTTGAAATCGGAAATATTATCGCTAGAGGCCCCCGCACTCTCAGAAGGTGATAATGAAATAGATATTTGCTGTGATTTCACAATGGCTGAAATTAAAGCTGCGATTAAGAACCTGAAGACCCGCAAGGCTGCAGGACCTGATGGACACAATGAGATCTCCTGAGAATTATTAACACTTCCTGGAAGACTTCAAAAGTACCTACCGTACCAGTGGAAATATTTAATTTGTTACAAGAAAACAGGTAACCTTACATGAGCATCGGCTCGAACGGCTCTGGCGAAGCGAGTGAACGAGTCTGATTGCTGAGTATTGTATTCTGTTTTCTTGTTCTTTTTTTTAATTTATTTCAAACAGGGCAACAGGGCCACCTGTTGGTATCTTTTTATTTTTTTTATTTAAAGAAAAAAGCAGGCTAAGTCGCCTGAGCTGGCATCGCCAGAATATTTAACTTCACATGGCAATGTCAGCTCGTGAAGGGATCCAGTTGGATCAAAGGTTTTCTCCCCCCCACTCTATTTATCGTCATTGGTGCGCACCTTTGAACAGGAAGGCCAACACTGACGGAATTTTTTTGTAGGGAGTTGGCGATTTCGCAAACTATTTTTGTTGAATTAGAGGTTTTCCCTTTATTTTTTAAAGAAAAAAAAACGGAAAATAAAAATTAGTCGACAAAGTCGAACGATAAAAAAAAACAATGATAACATTGTTTATTCTTTTTTTTTTTTGTTTTTTTTTTATATTCTTTTTTATTAATTTTGAAAAAAAAACAATCAGTTTAGCGTCTTGACCAGGACGGAAAATAGAAAGTAATCGACATAGTCAATCGATAAAAAAACAATGATAACATTGTTTATTCTTTTTTTTTTAAATTCTTTTTATTTATTTTTTAAAGAAAAAAAAACGGAAAATAGAAATTAGTCGACAAAGTCGAACGATAAAAAAACAATGATAACATTGTTTATTCTTTTTTTTTTATTTTTTTATATTTTTTTTAATTAATTTTTAAAAAAAAAAAACACTCAGTTTAGCGTCTTGACCAGGACGGAAAATAGAAAGTGATCGACATAGTCGATCGATAAGAAAACAATGATAACATTGTTTATTCTTTTTTTTTATTTTAAATTCTTTTTATTTATTTTTTAAAGAAAAAAAACGGAAAATAGAAATTAGTCGACAAAGTCGAACGATAAAAAAAAACAATGAAAACATTGTTTATTCTTTTTTTTGTATTTTTTTTATATTCTTTTTTATTAATTTTGAAAAAAAAAAAACAATCAGTTTAGCGTCTTGACCAGGACGGAAAATAGAAAGTGATCGACATAGTCGATCGATAAAAAAACAATGATAATATTGTTTATTCTTTTTTTTTTTTTTTTTTTTTTAAATTCTTTTTATTTATTTTTTAAAGAAAAAAATGGAAAATAGAAAATAGTCAACAAAGTCGAACGATAAAAAAAAACAATGATAACATTGTTTATTCTATTTTTTTATTTTTTTTTTTTTCTATTCTTTTTTATTAATTTTGAAAAAAAAAAACAATCAGTTTAGCGTCTTGACCAGGACGGAAAATAGAAACTCATATTGATTTGACCTGCTATCCTCATATCCCCACAATAATATTATACCTTTTCATTTTCTCTTTCCTTTTCTGGTCTTTTTTTTTTTTTTTTTCTTTTTTTTCCTTTTTCATACAACGTTTCTTATTTATATTTTATTTATTTTTTTTTTTTATTTGGGAAAAACTATAATTCCACAAAAAAGTTTCTGAAATGTCCGATCTCAACATGAAAGTTTCCGAAATGGACAGCTCCACACAAAAAAGTTTCCGAAATGGACAGCTCCACACAAAATAGTTTCCGAAATGGACAGCTCCACACACGAAAGTTTCCGAAATGGACAGCTGTTTTTTTTTTTTTTTATAGCTTACTGCCAGTGCATTTCGGGGTCGCCCAAAGTCATGGGGATTTTTTTTTCTCCCAAAAAAAATTTTTTTTCCTACATAAGGCAAGGCCATCCGACGAGATGAGTGAAATACACCGAACCTGTGTGACCTGGGCCTAGGACTGACTGCGCCCCTGGATCGGCATAGCTCGGTATGTGCAGGGCCAGGTATAGGGATGGACGAATTTCGGGTAGAGACACTTGTCCCGACTTGTCAGCTCATACAACCATGAGAATTCAGAGTGTATTAAAATACTAGAGGTGCATCACAAGCGTCAGATAGGAGACAAGAATTCGATAGAGTGGGAAGTAACGGACTGGGAGCTTTTGGCTCCTGCCCTATTCCCGATGTAAACTTTCTTTTTATTTTTTTTTTTTTAACAGGCCCAGAGGGCGACAATGACTGTTGCTGACCAAGGAATAATATTCAAATGAATTTTCGTTTCAAAGAAACGAACAGAATTAAGAGAGAGGCAGAGAAAAAAAAAAAAAAAAAAAGAAAGAAAAGAAAAAAAAAAAAAAAAATATGAAGAGGAAATAATCAAACATGAAAAAAATAAAAAAAAAAATAAAATATAAATAAAAAACGTTGTATGAAAAAGGAAAAAAAAGAAGAAAAAAAAAAAAGACCAGAAAAGGAAAGAGAAAATGAAAAGGTATAATATTATTGTGGGGATATGAGGATAGCAGGGAGATGCTCTTTTTTTTTTTTTTTTTTTACTTATTATTTAAAAAAAAGGAAACAATCAGTTTAGCGTCTCGATCGGGACGGAAAATAGAAATTAATCGACATAGTCGATCGATAGAAAAAAAAACAATGATAACATTGTTTATTCTTTTTTTTTTTTTTTTTTTTTTTTTTTAAATCCTTTTAATTATTTTAAAGAAAAAACAATATTCTTTTTTATTAATTTTGAAAAAAAAAACAATCAGTTTAGCGTCTTGACCAGGACGGAAAATAGAAAGTGATCGACATAGTCGATCGATAAAAAAACAATGATAACATTGTTTATTCTTTTTTTTTTTTTTTTAAATTCTTATTATTTATTTTTTAAACAAAAAAAAACGGAAAATAAAAATTAGTCGACAAAGTCGAACGATAAAAAAAAACAATGATAACATTGTTTATTCTTTTTTTTTTTGTTTTTTTTTTATATTCTTTTTTATTAATTTTGAAAAAAAAAACAATCAGTTTAGCGTCTTGACCAGGACGGAAAATAGAAAGTAATCGACATAGTCGATCGATAAAAAAACAATGATAACATTGTTTAATCTTTTTTTTTTTTTTTTAAATTCTTTTTATTTATTTTTGGGAAAACCTCTAATTCAACAAAAATAGTTTGCGAAATCGCCAACTCCCTACAAAAAAAAGTTATCCACCAGGACTCGAACTTGACCCGAAAAATTGACCATCGGCCGAAATATTAGGGAAAAAAGTTACCGCACCGGGACTCGAACTTGACAGATTTAAAAAAAAAAAAAAATTCTTAATTTTTATTACAAAGTTTTTTTGTTGCAGCTTTCCACAAAAAAAAATTAAAAGATGCCTGCTACTACTTATGCTGTTGGAGACTACTTCCGCACACAGGAAGAACTGATCCAGACTGTGTTTCGGGTGAACACTGTGCTAGGACACAGCTGCAGGGTGCAGAGAAGGTGCCCCACGTACCTCACCCTCGCCTGTCCAAACGACGAATGCCAATGGACGGTGAAGGCAAAGGTGGTGGAGGGGGAGTGCCGCGTGACGAAGGTGGAGAGTCACACTTGCGCACCTGGGGAAGCGAGGCGGGGCTGCGATGGCACGTCGGACTGGATTTCCAGTATTTTGGAAGAGAAGGTAGCCAGTCAGTTTGACTACGGGCCGAAACAAGCGGCAATTGACTTAAAGTCATTCCGCGACGTTGCGGTCCCCAAAAAGACTGTGGAGAGGGGTCTGGAGAAGGCCAAGGAGAAGGTCCACGGGTTGATGGGCGAGCAGTACGGCCTGATAGCACCGTACCTCACCGACCTCCAACAGCGCAACAGCCAGATGTACTGGAACATCGAGAAGAGAGATGATGGTGCTTTTGAGAGGGTGTTTTGGTCTTTTGTGAGGCCAGAAACAGCTGAGCACCTGGCACCTGTCATCTGCAGCGATGCATGCAGTCTGACGGGTCCGTTTGGTGGGTGCTTGTTCATCACCGTGGGGATCGACGCCGAAAGGGTGAATTTCGAAAAGGTGGGAAGTAACGGACTGGGAGCTTTTGGCTCCTGCCCTATTCCCGATGTAAACTTTCTTTTTATTTTTTTTTTTTTTTTTAACAGGCCCAAAGGGCGACAATGATGGTTGCTGACCAAGGAATAATATTCAAATGAATTTTCGTTTCAAAGAAACGAACAGAATTAAGAGAGAGGTAGAGAAAAAAAAAAAAAAAAAAAAAAAAAAAAGAAAGAATAGAAAAAAAATATGAAGAGGAAATAATCAAACATGAAAAAAAAAAAAAAAAAATAAAATATAAATAAAAAACGTTGTATGAAAAAGGAAAAAAAGAAAAAAAAAAGACCAGAAAAGGAAAGAGAAAATGAAAAGGTATAATATTATTGTGGGGATATGAGGATAGCAGGGAGATGCTCTTTTTTTTTTTTTTTTTTTCTTTTTTTTTTTATTTATTATTTAAAAAAAGAAACAATCAGTTTAGCGTCTCGATCAGGACGGAAAATAGAAATTAATCGACATAGTCGATCGATAGAAAAAAAACAATGATAACATTGTTTATTCCTTTTTTTTTTTTTTTTTTTTTTATTCTTTTTATTTATTTTTAAAGAAAAAACAATCAGTTTAGCGTCCTGACCAGGACGGAAAATTGAAAGTGATCGACATAGTCGATCGATAGAAAAAAAACAATGATAACATTGTTTATTCCTTTTTTTTTTTTTTTTTTTTTTATTCTTTTTATTTATTTTTAAAGAAAAAACAATCAGTTTAGCGTCCTGACCAGGACGGAAAATTGAAAGTGATCGACATAGTCGATCGATAGAAAAAAAACAATGATAACATTGTTTATTCCTTTTTTTTTTTTTTTTTTTTTTATTCTTTTTATTTATTTTTAAAGAAAAAACAATCAGTTTAGCGTCCTGACCAGGACGGAAAATTGAAAGTGATCGACATAGTCGATCGATAGAAAAAAAACAATGATAACATTGTTTATTCTTTTTTTTTTTTTTTTTTTTTTTAAATCCTTTTAATTATTTTAAAGAAAAACAATCAGTTTAGCGTCTTGACCAGGGCGGAAAATAGAAAGTAATCGACATAGTCGATCGATAAAAAAAAAACAATGATAACATTGTTTATTCCTTTTTTTTTTTTTTTTTTTTTATTCTTTTTATTTATTTTTAAAGAAAAAACAATCAGTTTAGCGTCCTGACCAGGACGGAAAATTGAAAGTGATCGACATAGTCGATCGATAAAAAAACAATGATAACATTGTTTATTCTTTTTTTTTTTTTTTTTTTTTTTTTTTTTTTAAACCTTTTAATTATTTTTTAAAGAAAAAACAATCAGTTTAGCGTCTTGACCAGGACGGAAAATAGAAAGTGATCGACATAGTCGATCGATAAAAAACAATGATAACATTGTTTATTCTTTTTTTTTTTTTTTTTTTTTTTTTTAATCCTTTTTATTATTTTAAAGAAAAAACAATCAGTTTAGCGTCTTGACCAGGACGGAAAATAGAAAGTGATCGACATAGTCGATCGATAAAAAAACAATGATAACATTGTTTATTCTTTTTTTTTTTTTTTTTTTAAATTCTTTTTATTTATTTTTAAAGAAAAAAAAACGGAAAATAAAAATTAGTCGACAAAGTCGAACGATAAAAAAAAAACAATGATAACATTGTTTATTCTTTTTTTTTTTGTTTTTTTTTATTCTTTTTTATTAATTTTGAAAAAAAAAACAATCAGTTTAGCGTCTTGACTAGGACGGAAAATAGAAAGTAATCGACATAGTCGATCGATAAAAAAAAACAATGATAACATTGTTTACTCTTTTTTTTTTTTTTTTTTTAAATTCTTTTTATTTTAAAAAGAAAAAAAACGGAAAATAGAAATTAGTCGACAAAGTCGAACGATAAAAAAAAAACAATGATAACATTGTTTATTCTTTTTTTTTTATTTTTTTTTTTTATATTCTTTTTTATTAATTTTGAAAAAAAAACAATCAGTTTAGCGTCTTGACCAGGACGGAAAATAGAAAGTGATCGACATAGTCGATCGATAAAAAAAAACAATGATAACATTGTTTATTCTTTTTTTTTTTTTTTTTTTTTTTTTTTTAAATCCTTTTTTTTTTTTAAAGAAAAAACAATCAGTTTAGCGTCTTGACCAGGACGGAAAATAGAAAGTAATCGACATAGTCGATCGATAAAAAAAACAATGATAACATTGTTTATTCTTTTTTTTTTTTTTTAAATCTTTTTATTTATTTTTTAAAAAGAAAAAAAAAAAACGGAAACTAGAAATTAGTCAACAACGTCGAACGATAAAAAAAAACAATGATAACATTGTTTATTCTTTTTTTTTTATTTTTTTTTGTATTCTTTTTTATTAATTTTGAAAAAAAACAATCAGTTTTGCGTCTTGACCAGGACGGAAAATAGAAAGTGATCGACATAGTCGATCGATAAAAAAACAATGATAACATTGTTTATTCTTTTTTTTTTTTTTTTTTTTTTTTTTTTTTTAAATCCTTTTTATTATTTTTAAAGAAAAAACAATCAGTTTAGCGTCTTGACCAGGACGAAAAATAGAAAGTGATCGACATAGTCGATCGATAAAATAAAACAATGATAACATTGTTTATTCTTTTTTTTTTTTTTTTTTTTTTTTTAAATCCTTTTTATTATTTTTAAAGAAAAAACAATCAGTTTAGCGTCTTGACCAGGACGAAAAATAGAAAGTGATCGACATAGTCGATCGATAAAAAAACAATGATAACATTGTTTATTCTTTTTTTTTTTTTTTTTTATTTTAAATCCTTCTTTTTATTTTTTAAACCTTTTAATTATTTTTTAAAGAAAAAACAATCAGTTTAGCGTCTTGACCAGGACGGAAAATAGAAAGTAATCGACATAGTCGATCGATAAAATAAAAACAATGATAACATTGTTTATTCCTTTTTTTTTTTTTTTTATTCTTTTTATTTATTTTTAAAGAAAAAACAATCAGTTTAGCGTCCTGACCAGGACGGGAAATAGAAAGTGATCGACATAGTCGATCGATAAAAAAACAATGATAACATTGTTTATTCTTTTTTTTTTTTTTTTTTTTTTTTTTAATTCTTTTTATTTATTTTTTAAAGAAAAAACATCAGTTTAGCGTCTTGACCAGGACGGAAAATAGAAATTAGTCGACAAAGTCGATCGATAACAAAACAATGATAACATTGTTTATTCTTTTTTTTTTTTTTTTTTTTTTTTTTTTTCTTTTTATTTATTTTTTAAAGAAAAAACAATCAGTTTAGCGTCCTGACCAGGACGGAAAATAGAAAGTAATCGACATAGTCGATCGATAAAAAAAACAATGATAACATTGTTTAATCTTTTTTTTCTTTTTTTTTTTTTTATTCTTTTTATTTATTTAGAAAAAACAATCAGTTTAGCGTCTTGACCAGGACGGAAAATAGAAATTAGTCGACAAAGTCGATCGATAAAAAAACAATGATAACATTGTTTATTCTTTTTTTTTTTTTTTTTTTTTAAATTCTTTTTATTTATTTTTTAAGAAAAAAAAACGGAAAATAGAAATTAGTCGACAAAGTCGAACGATAAAAAAACAATGATAACATTGTTTATTCTTTTTTTTATTTTTTTTTTTTATTCTTTTTTATTAATTTTGAAAAAAAAAAAAAACCAATCAGTTTAGCGTCTTGACCAGGACGGAAAATAGAAAGTAATCGACATAGTCGATCGATAAAAAAACAATGATAACATTGTTTATTCTTTTTTTTTTTTTTTTTTTAAATTCTTTTTATTTATTTTTTAAGAAGAAAAACGGAAAATAGAAATTAGTCGACAAAGTCGAACGATAAAAAAACAATGATAACATTGTTTATTCTTTTTTTTATTTTTTTTTTTATATTCTTTTTTATTAATTTTGAAAAAAAAAAAAAAAACAATCAGTTTAGCGTCTTGACCAGGACGGAAAATAGAAAGTAATCGACATAGTCGATCGATAAAAATACAATGATAACATTGTTTAATCTTTTATAATTTTTTATTTTTTTTTTTGTTTTAAAAAAAAAAAAAAAAAACAAGCGGAATTGATCATAATGGGTGGTAGGGGTTGTTATAACTTCGTTTGAAAATTCTTCTTTTTTGATTTCTTTTTTTTTTTCTTTTTACAGGAGTTAAGATCACTTTCAGGAGACAACACATTAACAAGAGCAGCAAGCAGAGTTGACACTATCAATTCAAATTTGAAATACCGGGAATTAATTTACAAGGAGGTATCTCAAGTGACTTGGTATCTCTAGCGTGTCGGTATCTCTGGAGTGCTGGTATCTCGTATGTGCGTTGGTATCTCATGAGTGATGGTATCTCTTGTGCATTAGAGAAACGAAAAAGAATGTCATGACCATGACGGAAGAATTGAGGAATTGAGTTAACATGTTCAATTTAACTTATTTAAACTTTTTTTTTTTTTTTTTAACAGACCGTAACTATTTGAAAATAAAATGTAGATGGGAAACAGTGAAAAGTAAAATGGATGATAAAATTAAATGAGAAATATGACATAACAGACCAGATAGAGAGTATTAAAAGGAAATTGAAAAGGAAAAGAGAAACTAGGTTAACACTTATTTAAAATTAAGACCGGTTAGTCAGTTTAAGGTCTTGACTAGGACCAACAAAAAAGAAAGAAAAAAAAATTAACGATCAAGCTGAGCTGATCTTGTTTTTATTACAAATAGGGGAGCGGGAGGGATGGAAGGAATAGAGGAAAAAAAAAGAAAAGGTTGATCAATTGGATCTGATCGTCGAGAAGAAGAAATTATTTTAAAGGTTGATCGGTATAGCCGATCGTTGAGAAAAATAAACAGATATAAATACAATCAGTTTAAATTAAAAAAAGAAAAAAAGATTAACGATCAAGCTGAGCTGATCTTGTTTTTATTACAAATAGGGGAGCGGGAGGGATGGAAGGAATAGAGGAAAAAAAAAGAAAAGGTTGATCAATTGGATCTGATCGTCGAGAAGAAGAAATTATTTTAAAGGTTGATCGGTATAGCCGATCGTTGAGAAAAATAAACAGATATAAATACAATCAGTTTAAATTAAAAAAAGAAAAAAAGATTAACGATCAAGCTGAGCTGATCTTGTTTTTATTACAAATAGGGGAGCGGGAGGGATGGAAGGAATAGAGGAAAAAAAAAAGAAAAGGTTGATCAATTGGATCTGATCGTCGAGAAGAAGAAATTATTTTAAAGGTTGATCGGTATAGCCGATCGTCGAGAAAAATAAACAGATATAAATACAATCAGTTTAAATTAAAAAAAGAAAAAAAGATTAACGATCAAGCTGAGCTGATCTTGTTTTTATTTAAAATTAGGGGAGCGGGAGGGATGGAAGGAATAAAGGAAAAAAAAAAAAAAAAAAAGGTCGATCAATTGGATCTGATCGTCGAGAAGAAGAAAACAATTATTTATAAAAAAAAATGGTCGGTATAGCCGATCGTTGAGAAAAGAACAGATATAAATACAATCGGTTTTGGTGATCGACGAGTGGAGCGATCACTTGACAAGAAGGAAAAAGAAAGGACCGATTAATTGGGGCTTTGATTGTATTCCCAAGGCATGTTTTTTTTTTTTTTTTTTTATTATTCATTTACATTATTATTTTTTTTTTTTTTTTTAAATTAATAATCACATTTTGTTCAAAAATATTTCATATTAGAGTAAAAGAAAAAGAAAAAAAGAAATAAGAGAAAAAAAAAAAAAAAAAAAAACCATTGCTGGCCCCCTCACCACTCATAGAGGATGAGGAGGCCAGTAAGGCGTCACTCAAATCTATGCCAAGCCTTGGGAACTTGGATTAGGGTTTAGACCATTTATAATTAACAATTAACAATTAACCTGATTAACGTTATGATCTGACGGACATAAACATATCGATAAAATAATACAAACAAAAACGAACAATAAATAATAAATAAGCTAAAAAACTAAATAAACAAAGTGATGTGAAAGTAAGGAAAAGAGAATTACAAGGGGGTGGAGTCACCGTGAACGTCATCAGCAGAACATCTCCTTCGATTGTAACGATATCTTGATGGAGGGGTTCGTTTTTTCAGAGTTGAACGCTCAGACTTTCTCGGCGGAGTTTCATTTTCCTCATGTTCTTCTGTGTCTGGCGGACTCAAACCTTCTGCCCATGAAGCTAATTGGAACTTCAGGGCCGCAATTTGAGACCGTGCCAAGGCGAGTTGAGCATTTAAATCGCTCGCCAGTCCCGTTAACATCATGGATTGCTCAAGCTGCTCTGCGTGAGTTGTACACCGTTGGTGATTCAGCTCCGAGAGGCGAAGTTGGGCATCCAGAAGTTGTTCTGAGAGCTCTGCCGCTTTCTCGTTTGTTTCGAGAGAGTCATCTACTGCTCGACAGTAATTCTCGAGTAAGTCAATCCTACCCTCGGACCATTGTCTCGCAATAGGTGTATTCTCTTTAACGGAGATAACGTGACTCTCTTGTCGTAAAATCTTGGTCGGCGTGCGGTCGAGAGCTTCACTCTGCGGCATTGTCGGAGGAATTGAGGCTAGAGGACAAAGAGGGGTGATATAATTAAGGGTAGGGATAAGGGGTTTAATAAGAGGAGTAAAAAGACTACTCGTAGTTGTAAAGAGCGAGAGGTAGTTCTTTGCTATCTTCATCATAGCAACAGATTCATATAGAACGGGGGTTCGGGGGGAAACTTGTTGACTAAAGTGGGTCATACGGGGACGCGCGGCACGCAAACTCTCGACCTCCTGTTGAGTATAGAAAAGTCTTATTTTACTTTCTCTTTCCTCATTACATTTGGTCTCCAATTCGTTCGACAGAAGAACAAACCTTTGATGGTAATTAAAGAGCGCCATTTCCGATAGGTCTGCTCTCTGAGTCAGATTTGCGAGCTCACGTTTCCTGTAATCTTCCACTAAGTCATATTGTCGAACTAGTGCAGAAAGAGAAGTCTTCGATTCATCGCGTTCTGCTGTTAACCGTTGAATTACTCCTTCCAGAAGTTCATATTCTTTTCTATCTTTTTCAATAATTAAAACAGGGGGCGCAGGAGGAAGTGAGGATGGATCCTGGTTGGTAGCTTTGATCTCAACAGGTAATCCATTTAGTAACTGCTTGTCTTTCTCGAGGGAGGCTGACATCGCATTAAAGTAAAATAAAAATAGAACATAAAAAATTCGTTCTTTCATTTGCTCTAATTCGTTTTCTAAAATCTGGCATTTCAAGGAAAGTTTCAGCCTTAATTTTCCTTCTTTTTTTTTGTACAAGGGGGTTTGAGAACCCATGTCAGATTGAGTTCTTATCACTATAGCGAAATCAGCAGGAAGTGTTTGCGATCCCGTTGAGGCTGAATTTCGATAAGTGGGAAGTAACGGACTGGGAGCTTTTGGCTCCTGCCCTATTCCCGACGTAAACTTTCTTTTTATTTTTTTTTTTTTTTTAACAGGCCCAAAGGGCGACAATGATGGTTGCTGACCAAGGAATAATATTCAAATGAATTTTCGTTTCAAAGAAACGAACAGAATTAAGAGAGAGGTAGAGAAAAAAAAAAAAAAAAAAAAAAAGAAAGAATAGAAAAAAAATATGAAGAGGAAATAATCAAACATGAAAAAAAAAAAAAAAAATAAAATATAAATAAAAAACGTTGTATGAAAAAGGAAAAAAAGAAAAAAAAAAGACCAGAAAAGGAAAGAGAAAATGAAAAGGTATAATATTATTGTGGGGATATGAGGATAGCAGGGAGATGCTCTTTTTTTTTTTTTTTTTTTTTTTTTTTTTTTTATTTATTATTTAAAAAAAGGAAACAATCAGTTTAGCGTCTCGATCAGGACGGAAAATAGAAATTAATCGACATAGTCGATCGATAGAAAAAAAACAATGATAACATTGTTTATTCCTTTTTTTTTTTTTTTTTTTTATTCTTTTTATTTATTTTTAAAGAAAAAACAATCAGTTTAGCGTCCTGACCAGGACGGAAAATTGAAAGTGATCCACATAGTCGATCGATAGAAAAAAGACAATGATAACATTGTTTATTCTTTTTTTTTTTTTTTTTTTTTTTTTTAAATCCTTTTAATTATTTTAAAGAAAAAACAATCAGTTTAGCGTCTTGACCAGGACGGAAAATAGAAAGTGATCGACATAGTCGATCGATAAAAAACAATGATAACATTGTTTATTCCTTTTTTTTTTCTTTTTTTTTTATTCTTTTTATTTATTTTTAAAGAAAAAACAATCAGTTTAGCGTCCTGACCAGGACGGAAAATAGAAAGTAATCGACATAGTCGATCGATAAAAAAAAAACAATGATAACATTGTTTATTCCTTTTTTTTTTCTTTTTTTTTATTCTTTTTATTTATTTTTAAAGAAAAAACAATCAGTTTAGCGTCCTGACCAGGACGGAAAATTGAAAGTGATCGACATAGTCGATCGATAAAAAAACAATGATAACATTGTTTATTCTTTTTTTTTTTTTTTTTTTTTTTTTTAAACCTTTTAATTATTTTTTAAAGAAAAAACAATCAGTTTAGCGTCTTGACCAGGACGGAAAATAGAAAGTGATCGACATAGTCGATCGATAAAAAACAATGATAACATTGTTTATTCTTTTTTTTTTTTTTTTTTTTTTTTAATCCTTTTTATTATTTTAAAGAAAAAACAATCAGTTTAGCGTCTTGACCAGGACGGAAAATAGAAAGTGATCGACATAGTCGATCGATAAAAAAACAATGATAACATTGTTTATTCTTTTTTTTTTTTTTTTTTTAAATTCTTTTTATTTATTTTTAAAGAAAAAAAACGGAAAATAAAAATTAGTCGACAAAGTCGAACGATAAAAAAAAACAATGATAACATTGTTTATTCTTTTTTTTTTTGTTTTTTTTTATATTCTTTTTTATTAATTTTGAAAAAAAAACAATCAGTTTAGCGTCTTGACCAGGACGGAAAATAGAAAGTAATCGACATAGTCGATCGATAAAAAAAACAATGATAACATTGTTTACTCTTTTTTTTTTTTTTTTTTAAATTCTTTTTATTTTAAAAAGAAAAAAAACGGAAAATAGAAATTAGTCAACAAAGTCGAACGATAAAAAAAAAAACAATGATAACATTGTTTATTCTTTTTTTTTTATTTTTTTTTTTATATTCTTTTTTATTAATTTTGAAAAAAAAAACAATCAGTTTAGCGTCTTGACCAGGACGGAAAATAGAAAGTGATCGACATAGTCGATCGATAAAAAAAAAACAATGATAACATTGTTTATTCTTTTTTTTTTTTTTTTTTTTTTTTTTTTTTAAATCCTTTTTTTTTTTTTAAAGAAAAAACAATCAGTTTAGCGTCTTGACCAGGACGGAAAATAGAAAGTAATCGACATAGTCGATCGATAAAAAAAACAATGATAACATTGTTTATTCTTTTTTTTTTTTTTTTTAAATCTTTTTATTTATTTTTTAAAAAGAAAAAAAAAAACGGAAAATAGAAATTAGTCAACAACGTCGAACGATAAAAAAAAAAACAATGATAACATTGTTTATTCTTTTTTTTTTTATTTTTTTTTGTATTCTTTTTTATTAATTTTGAAAAAAAAACAATCAGTTTTGCGTCTTGACCAGGACGGAAAATAGAAAGTGATCGACATAGTCGATCGATAAAAAAACAATGATAACATTGTTTATTCTTTTTTTTTTTTTTTTTTTTTTTAAATCCTTTTTATTATTTTTAAAGAAAAAACAATCAGTTTAGCGTCTTGACCAGGACGAAAAATAGAAAGTGATCGACATAGTCGATCGATAAAAAAACAATGATAACATTGTTTATTCTTTTTTTTTTTTTTCTTCTTTTTTTTAAATCCTTCTTTTTATTTTTTAAAGAAAAAACAATCAGTTTAGCGTCTTGACCAGGACGGAAAATAGAAAGTAATCGACATAGTCGATCGATAAAATAAAAACAATGATAACATTGTTTATTCCTTTTTTTTTTTTTTTTATTCTTTTTATTTATTTTTAAAGAAAAAAACGGAAAATAGAAAGTAATCGACATAGTCGATCGATAAAAAAACAATGATAACATTGTTTATTCCTTTTTTTTTTTTTTTTTTTTTAAATTCTTTTTATTTATTTTTTAAGAAAAAAACGGAGAATAGAAATTAGTCGACAAAGTCGAACGATAAAAAAACAATGATAACATTGTTTATTCTTTTTTTTATTTTTTTTTTTATATTCTTTTTTATTAATTTTGAAAAAAAAAAAAAAACAATCAGTTTAGCGTCTTGACCAGGACGGAAAATAGAAAGTAATCGACATAGTCGATCGATAAAAATACAATGATAACATTGTTTAATCTTTTATAATTTTTTATTTTTTTTTTTGTTTTAAAAAAAAAAAAAAAAAACAAGCGGAATTGATCATAATGGGTGGTAGGGGTTGTTATAACTTCGTTTGAAAATTCTTCTTTTTTGATTTCTTTTTTTTTTTCTTTTTACAGGAGTTAAGATCACTTTCAGGAGACAACACATTAACAAGAGCAGCAAGCAGAGTTGACACTATCAATTCAAATTTGAAATACCGGGAATTAATTTACAAGGAGGTATCTCAAGTGACTTGGTATCTCTAGCGTGTCGGTATCTCTGGAGTGCTGGTATCTCGTATGTGCGTTGGTATCTCATGAGTGATGGTATCTCTTGTGCATTAGAGAAACGAAAAAGAATGTCATGACCATGACGGAAGAATTGAGGAATTGAGTTAACATGTTCAATTTAACTTATTTAAACTTTTTTTTTTTTTTTAACAGACCGTAACTATTTGAAAATAAAATGTAGATGGGAAACAGTGAAAAGTAAAATGGATGATAAAATTAAATGAGAAATATGACATAACAGACCAGATAGAGAGTATTAAAAGGAAATTGAAAAGGAAAAGAGAAACTAGGTTAACACTTATTTAAAATTAAGACCGGTTAGTCAGTTTAAGGTCTTGACTAGGACCAACAAAAAAGAAAGAAAAAAAAATTTAACGATCAAGCTGAGCTGATCTTGTTTTTATTACAAATAGGGGAGCGGGAGGGATGGAAGGAATAGAGGAAAAAAAAAAGAAAAGGTTGATCAATTGGATCTGATCGTCGAGAAGAGGAAATTTTTTTAAAGGTTGATCGGTATAGCCGATCGTTGAGAAAAATAAACAGATATAAATACAATCAGTTTAAATTAAAAAAAGAAAAAAAGATTAACGATCAAGCTGAGCTGATCTTGTTTTTATTACAAATAGGGGAGCGGGAGGGATGGAAGGAATAGAGGAAAAAAAAAGAAAAGGTTGATCAATTGGATCTGATCGTCGAGAAGAAGAAATTATTTTAAAGGTTGATCGGTATAGCCGATCGTCGAGAAAAATAAACAGATATAAATACAATCAGTTTAAATTAAAAAAAGAAAAAAAGATTAACGATCAAGCTGAGCTGATCTTGTTTTTATTTAAAATTAGGGGAGCGGGAGGGATGGAAGGAATAAAGGAAAAAAAAAAAAAAAAAAGGTCGATCAATTGGATCTGATCGTCGAGAAGAAGAAAACAATTATTTATAAAAAAAAATGGTCGGTATAGCCGATCGTTGAGAAAAGAACAGATATAAATACAATCGGTTTTGGTGATCGACGAGTGGAGCGATCACTTGACAAGAAGGAAAAAGAAAGGACCGATTAATTGGGGCTTTGATTGTATTCCCAAGGCATGTTTTTTTTTTTTTTTTTTTTATTATTCATTTACATTATTATTTTTTTTTTTTTTTTTTAAATTAATAATCACATTTTGTTCAAAAATATTTCATATTAGAGTAAAAGAAAAAGAAAAAAAGAAATAAGAGAAAAAAAAAAAAAAAAAAAACCATTGCTGGCCCCCTCACCACTCATAGAGGATGAGGAGGCCAGTAAGGCGTCACTCAAATCTATGCCAAGCCTTGGGAACTTGGATTGGGGTTTAGACCATTTATAATTAACAATTAACAATTAACCTGATTAACGTTATGATCTGACGGACATAAACATATCGATAAAATAATACAAACAAAAACGAACAATAAATAATAAATAAGCTAAAAAACTAACTAAACAAAGTGATGTGAAAGTAAGGAAAAAGAGAATTACAAGGGGGTGGAGTCACCGTGAACGTCATCAGCAGAACATCTCCTTCGATTGTAACGATATCTTGATGGAGGGGTTCGTTTTTTCAGAGTTGAACGCTCAGACTTTCTCGGCGGAGTTTCATTTTCCTCATGTTCTTCTGTGTCTGGCGGACTCAAACCTTCTGCCCATGAAGCTAATTGGAACTTCAGGGCCGCAATTTGAGACCGTGCCAAGGCGAGTTGAGCATTTAAATCGCTCGCCAGTCCCGTTAACATCATGGATTGCTCAAGCTGCTCTGCGTGAGTTGTACACCGTTGGTGATTCAGCTCCGAGAGGCGAAGTTGGGCATCCAGAAGTTGTTCTGAGAGCTCTGCCGCTTTCTCGTTTGTTTCGAGAGAGTCATCTACTGCTCGACAGTAGTTCTCGAGTAAGTCAATCCTACCCTCGGACCATTGTCTCGCAATAGGTGTATTCTCTTTAACGGAGATAACGTGACTCTCTTGTCGTAAAATCTTGGTCGGCGTGCGGTCGAGAGCTTCACTCTGCGGCATTGTCGGAGGAATTGAGGCTAGAGGACAAAGAGGGGTGATATAATTAAGGGTAGGGATAAGGGGTTTAATAAGAGGAGTAAAAAGACTACTCGTAGTTGTAAAGAGCGAGAGGTAGTTCTTTGCTATCTTCATCATAGCAACAGATTCATACAGAACGGGGGTTCGGGGGGAAACTTGTTGACTAAAGTGGGTCATACGGGGACGCGCGGCACGCAAACTCTCGACCTCCTGTTGAGTATAGAAAAGTCTTATTTTACTTTCTCTTTCCTCATTACATTTGGTCTCCAATTCGTTCGACAGAAGAACAAACCTTTGATGGTAATTAAAGAGCGCCATTTCCGATAGGTCTGCTCTCTGAGTCAGATTTGCGAGCTCACGTTTCCTGTAATCTTCCACTAAGTCATATTGTCGAACTAGTGCAGAAAGAGAAGTCTTCGATTCATCGCGTTCTGCTGTTAACCGTTGAATTACTCCTTCCAGAAGTTCATATTCTTTTCTATCTTTTTCAATAATTAAAACAGGGGGCGCAGGAGGAAGTGAGGATGGATCCTGGTTGGTAGCTTTGATCTCAACAGGTAATCCATTTAGTAACTGCTTGTCTTTCTCGAGGGAGGCTGACATCGCATTAAAGTAAAATAAAAATAGAACATAAAAAATTCGTTCTTTCATTTGCTCTAATTCGTTTTCTAAAATCTGGCATTTCAAGGAAAGTTTCAGCCTTAATTTTCCTTCTTTTTTTTTGTACAAGGGGGTTTGAGAACCCATGTCAGATTGAGTTCTTATCACTATAGCGAAATCAGCAGGAAGTGTTTGCGATCCCGTTGACATGAGTTCAGGTGGGGGAGTCTGGAAAGAGATGGAAGAAATAGAAGAGAATGACAAGGAGAGTCCAGTGAGCTCATCCTCATCTAACAAAACAGAAGGGGCCGGGGAGGAAGAACCATTGGCAATAAGTAGAATAGAAAGAGCCGATGCGTAACAAGTTTGCCAGATAAAACATTTCTCAAGCCACGATCTTTCAATGGTGAGCTTTTCGATCGTTTTCAGTTTTGTTACTTTGTGGATTTTGACTTCTTCCACAGGGAAGATTTCTTTACCATCTTTTATAAAACTTGCAGTGGCAGGTTCTTCTTTAATGCTGCGCATTAGTGGTCTTGAATGCCACGTGGGGAGGTTCCTCGTCTGGAACAGAACATATGAGCACTGTCTGGCGATTCTGGTGCATTCACAAAATAAAGCTTTTGTTGGTGCTAAAGGTGAACCGATGTGACGTGTCCAGATGTTCAGCTGGTCCATGCAGATGTTTCCTCGTACGCCAACTTCAATAGTAAAAATGTTACAGTCGAAGCCATTAGCGATGATCGAGTCTCTTAGCTTTAGGTATTTCTTTTCCTTTAAGACATGAGAGGTTTCGAAACGATCTTCATTTGGACACGTCAGCTCCAGAATCAGTGCTCTTTTCGCAAAAAAAGAATAAATAAAAATGTCTGGTCTTAGAGAGGACGAGACATGGCACACTTCAAGAGGAACAATTAGGCGGTTATCACCGACATCGTCGAGGATGACCCAATCATTCGCTAGTGAAAGTTCGCCTGTCTCTTTAGAAATTCTTTCTAGGGGTTTATTTTCCCCTGTTTTTAAAAAAGTTTGAGAGGGAGGCGGGAGGTTTTCTTTTCTTTTGTTGGCTTTTATTATCAACTCTTCCAAGAAGATAACAATGCGTTTTAGAGTTCAATGAGTTCAGGTGGGGGAGTCTGGAAAGAGATGGAAGAAATAGAAGAGAATGACAAGGAGAGTCCAGTTATGCCTTTAGCCTACTCGGTTGGAGTGGTCGAAAACCACGAGGGATGGGCATACCACCACACCCACCTGAAGAACCATTTTGGCGACCGACTGAAAAGGTTCGTCTTGATTTCCGACAGGCAGAAGGGGCTGGAGTCCGACACCTCCCTGCACGGAGTCGTGTTGCACCATGCTTTGTGCGTGCAGCACTTGGTTGGCAACGTGGCCAGCCAGACGAAGATACCGAAGGTTGATGCGACATTGTTAGTGTGGAAGATTAGCAAGCTAAGCATCGAAACAGAGGCCGAGACGTGCCTTCAAGGGATAAAGGACAAGTACGGAAAACGTGCCCATCGTTATCTGCTTAAGTCAAACCTTGAAAGGTGGTCAGACGCTTACTGGCCTTCGGGTGTCCCCAGATGCAACACCTACACCTCCAACGCGTCGGAATGCGTCAACGCCGTGTTCAAGGAGACTCGGCAAGGGAGTCTTTTATCTGTGATAAAGGACACCCGTTGTTGGACAACGGACACCTACGCCAGCCGACGCGAGATGCATGCTGACGTTCCTGCGAACTATCCGGTTCCGACAGTGGAGTTGTTCGTTCGGGGGAGTGCCACCTCAGCAAACAACCATGCTGTCACACCACTGGGTGAAGGACAATGGGAAGTACGACGAGAACACGGGTGGTTGGTGTGTCTGAAAGATGGAACATTAGTGTGTGGCTGTCCTGATTTCCTCCGCCACAACCTACCTTGCATCCACACAGTCAGAGTATTGACACATCAGCGCAATAATGTCTTTACTCACGAAACCTCTTTGCCTCCCTACACCAGAATGAGCAGCTACAGAGAGCTCTACCGCGTCTCTGTGTACCCACAGGCGATACCTACCGGACAGCTTCAATTCGACGGCACGAAACCCCCTGTTGTGCAGAAGGGTGTCGGGAGAAGAAGAAAGGTTCGGATTCGCTCCAACGGTGAATCAAGGACCCTGACGTGCTCCAACTGCGACGCTAAAGGTCACAACAAACGAAGTTGTCGGAAACCAACCTCGCAATCATCAAAGCCAGCAGCAAAGCCAGCAGCGAAGAAAGCAGCAGCAAAGCCAGCAGCAAAGCCAGCAGCAAAGCCAGCAGCAAAGAAAGTAGCAGCAAAGCCAGCAGCAAAGACAGTCAAGAAGAAGCGAAAGCGATGTGAATCCTCTGATTCGGACTCACAATCTTTAAGTGCACAGTCATCCTACTCATCTTACTCAACTTCAACGACAGAGTCTTACTCAACTTCAACGACAGATTCTGACTGACTTACTGGCCACTGACTTGTTCAACAATGTTTATCCCTCTCTAAAAAGAAAACTCTGATTGCCATATGCATGTGTTTTGACACTTTTGCCACGTCTGGTCTTATTTTGAATTGCCTTTGTCACGCTCTCTTTTTCCATCAGGTTTTGGGTAAAAAAAAAAAAGGTCGTATCGGGATTCGAGCCGGGTACCTCTGGGATATAAGGTGGAGGTACTACCTCTCGACTAACGGGTCGCTGTAAAAAAAAGTTTTTTCCCTCTTTTTATTCATATCGGGGTGGGACGTTTTTTTTTTGTGATGAGTTGGCGATTTCGCAAACTATTTTTGTGGAATTAGGGGTTTTCCCTTTATTTTTTAAAGAAAAAAAAACGGAAAATAGAAATTAGTCGACAAAGTCGAACGGTAAAAAAACAATGATAACATTGTTTATTCTTTTTTTTTATTTTTTTTATATTTTTTTTAATTAATTTTGAAAAAAAAAACAATCAGTTTAGCGTCTTGACCAGGATGGAAAATAGAAAGCGATCGACATAGTCGATCGATAAGAAAACAATGATAATATTGTTTATTCTTTTTTTTTATTTTAAATTCTTTTTATTTATTTTTTAAAGAAAAAAAAAACGGAAAATAGAAATTAGTCGACAAAGTCGAACGATAAAAAAAAACAATGATAACATTGTTTATTCTTTTTTTTGTATTTTTTTTATATTCTTTTTTATTAATTTTGAAAAAAAAAAAAAAACAATCAGTTTAGCGTCTTGACCAGGACGGAAAATAGAAAGTAATCGACATAGTCGATCGATAAAAAAAACAATGATAACATTGTTTATTCTTTTTTTTTTTTTTTTTTTTAAATTCTTTTTATTTATTTTTTAAAAAGAAAAAAAAACGGAAAATAGAAATTAGTCAACAAAGTCGAACGATAAAAAAAAAAACAATGATAACATTGTTTATTCTTTTTTTTTAATTTTTTTTTCTATTCTTTTTTATTAATTTTGAAAAAAAAACAATCAGTTTAGCGTCTTGACCAGGACGGAAAATAGAAAGTGATCGACATAGTCGATCGATAAAAAAAAACAATGATAACATTGTTTATTCTTTTTTTTTATTTTAAATTCTTTTTATTTATTTTTTAAAGAAAAAAAAAGGAAAATAGAAATTAGTCGACAAAGTCGAACGATGAAAAAAAACAATGATAACATTGTTTATTCTTTTTTTTATTTTTTTTTTTTATTCTTTTTTATTAATTTTGAAAAAAAAAACAATCAGTTTAGCGTCTTGACCAGGACGGAAAATAGAAAGTAATCGACATAGTCGATCGATAAGAAAACAATGATAACATTGTTTATTCTTTTTTTTTTATTTTAAATTCTTTTTATTTATTTTTTAAAGAAAAAAACTGAAAATAGAAATTAGTCGACAAAGTCGAACGATAAAAAAAACAATGATAACATTGTTTATTCTTTTTTTATTTTTTTTTTATATTCTTTTTTATTAATTTTGAAAAAAAAAAAACAATCAGTTTAGCGTCTTGACCAGGACGGAAAATAGAAAGTAATCGACATAGTCGATCGATAAAAAAAACAATGATAACATTGTTTATTCTTTTTTTTTATTTTAAAATCTTTTTATTTATTTTTTAAAGAAAAAAACTGAAAATAGAAATTAGTCGACAAAGTCGAACGATAAAAAAAACAATGATAACATTGTTTATTCTTTTTTTTTTATTTTAAATTCTTTTTATTTATTTTTTAAAGAAAAAAACTGAAAATAGAAATTAGTCGACAAAGTCGAACGATAAAAAAAACAATGATAACATTGTTTATTCTTTTTTTATTTTTTTTTTATATTCTTTTTTATTAATTTTGAAAAAAAAAAAACAATCAGTTTAGCGTCTTGACCAGGACGGAAAATAGAAAGTAATCGACATAGTCGATCGATAAAAAAAACAATGATAACATTGTTTATTCTTTTTTTTTATTTTAAAATCTTTTTATTTATTTTTTAAAGAAAAAAACTGAAAATAGAAATTAGTCGACAAAGTCGAACGATAAAAAAAACAATGATAACATTGTTTATTCTTTTTTTTTATTTTAAATTCTTTTTATTTATTTTTTAAAGAAAAGAAACGGAAAATAGAAATTAGTCCGATAAAAAAAAAAACAATGATAACATTGTTTATTCTTTTTTTTATTTTTTTTTTTTATATTCTTTTTTATTAATTTTGAAAAAAAAAAACAATCAGTTTAGCGTCTTGACCAGGACGGAAAATAGAAATTAGTCGACAAAGTCGAACGATAAAAAAACAATGATAACATTGTTTATTCTTTTTTTTTTTTTTTTATTTCTTTTTATTTATAAAAAAAAACAATCAGTTTAGCGTCTTGACCAGGACGGAAAATAGAAAGTGATCGTCATAGTCGATCGATAAAAAAACAATGATAACATTGTTTATTCTTTTTTTTTATTTTAAATTCTTTTTATTTATTTTTTAAAGAAAAAAAAAAACGGAAATAGAAATTAGTCGACAAAGTCGAACGATGAAAAAAAACAATGATAACATTGTTTATTCTTTTTTTTATTTTATTTTTTTTTATTCTTTTTTATTAATTTTGAAAAAAAAAACAATCAGTTTAGCGTCTTGACCAGGACGGAAAATAGAAAGTAATCGACATAGTCGATCGATAAGAAAACAATGATAACATTGTTTATTCTTTTTTTTTATTTTAAATTCTTTTTATTTATTTTTTAAAGAAAAAAAACTGAAAATAGAAATTAGTCGACAAAGTCGAACGATAAAAAAACAATGATAACATTGTTTATTCTTTTTTTTTTTTTTTTATTTCTTTTTATTTATAAAAAAAAACAATCAGTTTAGCGTCTTGACCAGGACGGAAAATAGAAAGTGATCGACATAGTCGATCGATAAAAAAACAATGATAACATTGTTTATTCTTTTTTTTTATTTTAAATTCTTTTTATTTATTTTTTAAAGAAAAAAAAAACGGAAAATAGAAATTAGTCGACAAAGTCGAACGATGAAAAAAAACAATGATAACATTGTTTATTCTTTTTTTTATTTTTTTTTTTTTTATTAATTTTGAAAAAAAAAAAAACAATCAGTTTAGCGTCTTGACCAGGACGGAAAATAGAAAGTAATCGACATAGTCGATCGATAAGAAAACAATGATAACATTGTTTATTCTTTTTTTTTATTTTAAATTCTTTTTATTTATTTTTTAAAGAAAAAAACTGAAAATAGAAATTAGTCGACAAAGTCGAACGATAAAAAAACAATGATAACATTGTTTATTATTTTTTTTTTTTTATTTTAAATTACCGGCTACAAGCAAAAAATGCAGGAATTTTTTTTTTTTTACAAGTATTACGAGTAAAGTGAGATCCCACACCCGGAATTGAATTTTTTGGGGCATGTTTCAGACGGGGTTGGGTCTCGATTGAGTTGTACATGCCCGCAGTTTACCGTTGACCAAAACGGTACCAGACTTTTGACATCCACTCATATTTTATTTTTTTTTTTATTTTTTTCATGTTTGATTATTTCCTCTTCATATTTTTTTTTTTTTCTTTTCTTTCTTTTTTTTTTTTTTTTTTCTCTGCCTCTCTCTTAATTCTGTTCGTTTCTTTGAAACGAAAATTCATTTGAATATTATTCCTTGGTCAGCAACAGTCATTGTCGCCCTCTGGGCCTGTTAAAAAAAAAAAAATTAAAAAGAAAGTTTACATCGGGAATAGGGCAGGAGCCAAAAGCTCCCAGTCCGTTACTTCCCACTCTATCGAATTCAGCCTTTTTATTTATTTTTTAACAGGAGTTAAGATCACTTACATGAGTTAACACAACACAGATACGAGAGTCGCAAACTGAGAAATCCAACATCATGAATCTTTAGAAGAGTGATACAGCTCGGTATGTGTGCAGGGCCGGGTCACCTACGCAGAGACAAGTCTCCGCTACACGTCGTACCAACCAAGATGAGGTATGAGAGCGCAAAAACCAAGTATACATGATCAGCGGCCTAGGGCTTGACATGAATAGCTGTGGAGTGGCGAAACCATTTAGTGTTCTCAAGTCTGAGATCACCTCACTGAGCCACACAGTACACAGTTATATTCATTTTACTTTTTATTATTTCCCATCTACTTTTTATTTTCTATTAGTTCTGGTCAGAAACTCCTGGGCAGCAAGAAGGAAAGCAGTTTAGTACTTCTGGGTGTTTGGCATCACCCCCCATAGTGAGCAAGTACAACAGGTAGCATTGGTAGTCTGTTGATCCTGAGTGATCCCAGCTACAGTTTTGTTTTTCTTTCTTTTTTTTAGAAGAAGATCAGGACATCCAAGCACTGCTGGATAGTTGCTGAATGCAGGGCCTGCCTGTGGCATTATAATAACAGGCTAAGTCATTTGTAGTTCATAGTTTACCTTTGATTTTATAACTTCACACAGGGTACTATGAACGATGAGAGATCCAGTGGGATCACTCAGGGTCTAGTAGAGACCACCAATGTTGTGCGTTGATAGGCAAGGTGACCAACCTTGACATTCTTTCTTTTCTCTCCTGTTGTGACAAACACAAAATACACACACAGCTTACAGTGTGTTCTTTGTGTATGTTTTCTTCAGGTGTGAGTAGTTTTTTTGTTCTTGCTCTTCAGGGAGGGCCTTAGCCAAAAGCTAACAGTCCAAATCTCACCTGGTAAACTCAACTCGGAGTTTCTGTGAAAGTAGCCCACGGAACACTTTTCTAAAGATTCAATCAGCCGAACTACTCCGCTACTGAGCTACTAGTATATATTATTATGTCACCTGTTGAAGGAGTACTAAGAGGTTGATTCAGGCCCTGCACGTATTAGTTGTAATTACAGCACTTGCTTTACCTTAAATTACTCCTTCCCTCATTGAGAACCAACCCATCTCGGCCATCCCGGTGTATTTGGGAACGAAGAAAAACCTTGTTTTCTTACCGAACAGCGAAAAATCCGAATATCACTTTCAGTGAATAGCGAAAGAAAAACTTTTCCGTTTACTGAACAGCGAAAATGAAATTACCTACCATAGCATTTTATACAGGAAAAAAAAAGTTGTTCACTAGCGAAAAGTTTTTTTGGGTGCAGGCAACGGAGAAAAAAAAAAAAAAAATTCATTTTGCCAACAAAAAAAAAAAATTTTTTTTTTGCTGTCCATTTCGGAAACTTTCGTGTGTGGAGCTGTCCATTTCGGAAACTATTTTGTGTGGAGCTGTCCATTTCGGAAACTATTTTGTGTGGAGCTGTCCGTTTCGGAAACTTTCATGTTGAGATCGGACATTTCAGTAACATTTACGTGGAATTAGAGGTTTTCCCTTTTTATTTTTTTCATGTTTGATTATTTCCTCTTCATATTTTTTTTTCTTTTCTTTCTTTTTTTTTTTTTTTTTCTCTGCCTCTCTCTTAATTCTGTTCGTTTCTTTGAAACGAAAATTCATTTGAATATTATTCCTTGGTCAGCAACCATCATTGTCGCCCTTTGGGCCTGTTAAAAAAAAAAAAAAAAAAAAAGAAAGTTTACATCGGGAATAGGGCAGGAGCCAAAAGCTCCCAGTCCGTTACTTCCCACTTTATCGAAATTCAGATTCATTTCTGCACGACTATCCAGAGTGCAAAGACAATTTTAAATGGATTTTAGACGTTGGTGGGCACATCACGTCCTTAAAAAAAGGTGCAATGGGTCCTCCGAACAAACTACTAGAGCCTCATGTTCAACGCTTAATTGACCTTGACATTGCTGAATCGATTCCACATTCGTGTAAAAGCCGTATTCTGAGTGGTGCCTTCTGTGTCAAAAAGAAACAACCTGGAGCTCTTCGTTTTATTTTGAACCCAAAAGGGGTCAATAAAGCACTGGACGGTGTCGTCATTCCCAAGTGTGCTTTGCCTTCGTATCAGACTATTCGCAACACGATAATGAGTTCTGAGTGGATTTCACAGTTTGATTTTAAATCGTTTTACTTTCAATTTCTACTTCCTACGGAGATAAGAAACATCTTTGGATTTCGAGTTGGTAATCGTCTGTTACGTATGAAACGGGCACCTATGGGATTCAAGTGCACCCCGCAGGCGGGTCAGAGGTTTGCTGAGAAACTCGCAGAAGTTGCAACTTCGGGTCTGTCTGTTCGGTTTCTGGTTTGGATGGATAATGTTGTCTTTGTGTCTGATGAAAAGGGTCAGCTTGAAGAAGTTGGACTTAAATTTAGATTACTCTGCCAGAGATATCGAGTTGTACTTGGGGATGTTGATCCTGTGGGTACGAAACTGATGACCTCGAACGTAAACATATACGTTGTCGTTCCGAGTGGACTCGGAAGCTGATTGCAATTACTTCATTGTTGGAAAAGCCTATTCCGATTCGTGTCGCATGGAAGATTTGTGGGATTTTGGTGTGGCGTTTCTATGCTCTTGGCGGTCTGATGAGATTTCTGCGCCCCATTCTTACTTGGATGTCACGTACTGCAGCCCTGGGACGTCCGTGGACTGAATTGACATCTGTTGAACCAATCGCGAAGTACATTGAAGTGCAGTTCTCTGCGCTCTTCAAAAACGAATGGGCAACATGGGTGATCGATCCAGAACGCAAGGTGATAAGAATCGCCACTGATGCTAGTGGTTCTGGTTGGGGAGTTGTCTTGTTGGCTTCTTTTGAGGAATTTTGGGGTTCCTTCGTGAATCCTCAGGGATACGATATTTACGTGAAGGAAATGTATGCTCGAATTTCGATAAAGTGGGAAGTAACGGACTGGGAGCTTTTGGCTCCTGCCCTATTCCCGATGTAAACTTTCTTTTTATTTTTTATTTTTTTTTAACAGGCCCAAAGGGCGACAATGATGGTTGCTGACCAAGGAATAATATTCAAATGAATTTTCGTTTCAAAGAAACGAACAGAATTAAGAGAGAGGCAGAGAAAAAAAAATGTGCTATGGAGTTCTCAAGGTCATTGAATTGAATCATCAACTCCTCGACATACATGCCGCGGTTGACAACGTTGCTGCGGTTAAACGTGGACTGACATGGGTTCTCAAACCCCCTTGTACAAAAAAAAAGAAGGAAAATTAAGGCTGAAACTTTCCTTGAAATGCCAGATTTTAGAAAACGAATTAGAGCAAATGAAAGAACGAATTTTTTATGTTCTATTTTTATTTTACTTTAATGCGATGTCAGCCTCCCTCGAGAAAGACAAGCAGTTACTAAATGGATTACCTGTTGAGATCAAAGCTACCAACCAGGATCCATCCTCACTTCCTCCTGCGCCCCCTGTTTTAATTATTGAAAAAGATAGAAAAGAATATGAACTTCTGGAAGGAGTAATTCAACGGTTAACAGCAGAACGCGATGAATCGAAGACTTCTCTTTCTGCACTAGTTCGACAATATGACTTAGTGGAAGATTACAGGAAACGTGAGCTCGCAAATCTGACTCAGAGAGCAGACCTATCGGAAATGGCGCTCTTTAATTACCATCAAAGGTTTGTTCTTCTGTCGAACGAATTGGAGACCAAATGTAATGAGGAAAGAGAAAGTAAAATAAGACTTTTCTATACTCAACAGGAGGTCGAGAGTTTGCGTGCCGCGCGTCCCCGTATGACCCACTTTAGTCAACAAGTTTCCCCCCGAACCCCCGTTCTGTATGAATCTGTTGCTATGATGAAGATAGCAAAGAACTACCTCTCGCTCTTTACAACTACGAGTAGTCTTTTTACTCCTCTTATTAAACCCCTTATCCCTACCCTTAATTATATCACCCCTCTTTGTCCTCTAGCCTCAATTCCTCCGACAATGCCGCAGAGTGAAGCTCTCGACCGCACGCCGACCAAGATTTTACGACAAGAGAGTCACGTTATCTCCGTTAAAGAGAATACACCTATTGCGAGACAATGGTCCGAGGGTAGAATTGACTTACTCGAGAACTACTGTCGAGCAGTAGATGACTCTCTCGAAACAAACGAGAAAGCGGCAGAGCTCTCAGAACAACTTCTGGATGCCCAACTTCGCCTCTCGGAGCTGAATCACCAACGGTGTACAACTCACGCAGAGCAGCTTGAGCAATCCATGATGTTAACGGGACTGGCGAGCGATTTAAATGCTCAACTCGCCTTGGCACGGTCTCAAATAGCGGCCCTGAAGTTCCAATTAGCTTCATGGGCAGAAGGTTTGAGTCCGCCAGACACAGAAGAACATGAGGAAAATGAAACTCCGCCGAGAAAGTCTGAGCGTTCAACTCTGAAAAAACGAACCCCTCCATCAAGATATCGTTACAATCGAAGGAGATGTTCTGCTGATGACGTTCACGGTGACTCCACCCCCTTGTAATTCTCTTTTTCCTTACTTTCACATCACTTTGTTTATTTAGTTTTTTAGCTTATTTATTATTTATTGTTCGTTTTTGTTTGTATTATTTTATCGATATGTTTATGTCCGTCAGATCATAACGTTAATCAGGTTAATTGTTAATTGTTAATTATAAATGGTCTAAACCCCAATCCAAGTTCCCAAGGCTTGGCATAGATTTGAGTGACGCCTTACTGGCCTCCTCATCCTCTATGAGTGGTGAGGGGGCCAGCAATGGTTTTTTTTTTTTTTTTTCTCTTATTTCTTTTTTTCTTTTTCTTTTACTCTAATATGAAATATTTTTAAATGTGATTATTAATTTAAAAAAAAAAAAAAAATAATAATAATGTAAATGAATAATAAAAAAAAAAAAAAAAAACATGCCTTGGGAATACAATCAAAGCCCCAATTAATCGGTCCTTTCTTTTTCCTTCTTGTCAAGTGATCGCTCCACTCGTCGATCACCAAAACCGATTGTATTTATATCTGTTCTTTTCTCAACGATCGGCTATACCGACCATTTTTTTTCTTTTTTTTATAAATAATTGTTTTCTTCTTCTCGACGATCAGATCCAATTGATCGACCTTTTTTTTTTTTTTTTTTTCCTTTATTCCTTCCATCCCTCCCGCTCCCCTAATTTTAAATAAAAACAAGATCAGCTCAGCTTGATCGTTAATCTTTTTTTCTTTTTTTAATTTAAACTGATTGTATTTATATCTGTTTATTTTTCTCAACGATCGGCTATACCGATCAACCTTTAAAATAATTTCTTCTTCTCGACGATCAGATCCAATTGATCAACCTTTTCTTTTTTTTTCCTCTATTCCTTCCATCCCTCCCGCTCCCCTATTTGTAATAAAAACAAGATCAGCTCAGCTTGATCGTTAATTTTTTTTTCTTCTTTTTTGTTGGTCCTAGTCAAGACCTTAAACTGACTAACCGGTCTTAATTTTAAATAAGTGTTAACCTAGTTTCTCTTTTCCTTTTCAATTTCCCTTTAATACTCTCTATCTGGTCTGTTATGTCATATTTCTCATTTAATTTTATCATCCATTTTACTTTTCACTGTTTCCCATCTACATTTTATTTTCAAATAGTTACGGTCTGTTAAAAAAAAAAAAAGTTTAAATAAGTTAAATTGAACATGTTAACTCAATTCCTCAATTCTTCCGTCATGGTCATGACATTCTTTTTCGTTTCTCTAATGCACAAGAGATACCATCACTCATGAGATACCAACGCACATACGAGATACCAGCACTCCAGAGATACCGACACGCTAGAGATACCAAGTCACTTGAGATACCTCCTTGTAAATTAATTCCCGGTATTTCAAATTTGAATTGATAGTGTCAACTCTGCTTGCTGCTCTTGTTGGGGGTGTTGGTTTTCCCCAACACCCCCTTTTTTATTCGAATCAACGTCCACGGTAAAGAATTATCGACTCCCTCTCATCGCAACAACCTATTACTCCTGGACTCCCAAACCCCGTCTTTCCTTTTTTTTTAAACCTCATTCTCCATTGATCACGTTCCCTTCTGAACTGTCTCAAAGTAGACTACTGGTATCGTCTTCTGCTCAAACGGAACAAGAAAAAGACAGTGCGGCGACCTCATCGACGGAAGATTCACCTATTGCGAGGCAATGGTCCGAAGGTAGACTCGATTTACTGGACAACTACTGTCAAGCGGTTAGTGACTCTCTCCAGACAAATGAGAAAGTGGCGCTGCTCTCGGAAAAACTAGTGGAAGAGCAACGTCGATGCTCCGAGTTGAGCTATCAACAGAAGACTATCCATAAAGAACAACTGGATCATTCCATGTTGTTGATGGAGATGGCCAGTGAGCTCTCTGAGCAACTCTATTTGGCAAAAGACCAAAACAGAGCTCTCAAATTTCAGTTACAAACATGGGCAAATGGTTTTAACCCACCCGAAAAGGAAGCGCAAGAAGAAAATGAGACCCCAAAGCGTCCGAGGGAGCGCCTATCACAAAAAAAGCGAACTCCACCCTCAACGAATCCTCATGATCGCAGAAGAATCTTTTTAGATGACGATTGCTAAGTTCTAGTTTCTATTAGTATTAAATTATTTGTATTATTTTGTCGATATGTTTATGTCTGTCCGATCATAACGTCAATCAGATTAATTGTTAATTGTAATTGGTTTGAGCGCTTATCAAAAAAAAAAAAAAGCGAACTCCAACCTCAACGAACTTTCATGATCGCAGAAGAATCTTTTTAGATGACGATTGCTAAGTTCTAGTTTCTATTAGTATTTATTTATTTGTATTATTTTGTCGATATGTTTATGTCCGTCAGATCATAACGTTAATCAGATTAATTGTCAACTGTTAATTGTAAATGGTCTAAACCCCAATCCAAGTTCCCAAGGCTTGGCATAGATTTGAGTGACGCCTTACTGGCCTCCTCATCCTCTATGAGTGGTGAGGGGGCCAGCAATGGTTTTTTTTTTTTTTCTCTTATTTCTTTTTTTTCTTTTTCTTTTACTCTAATATGAAATATTTTTGAACAAAATGTGATTATTAATTTAAAAAAAAAAAAAAAAAAAAAAAAATGTAAATGAATAATAAAAAAAAAAAAAAAAAAAACATGCCTTGGGAATACAACCAAAGCCCCAATTAATCGGTCCTTTCTTTTTTCCTTCTTGTCAAGTGATCGCTCCACTCGTCGATCACCAAAACCGATTGTATTTATATCTGTTCTTTTCTCAACGATCGGCTATACCGATCATTTTTTTTAAAAATAATTGTTTTCTTCTTCTCGACGACCAGATCCAATTGATCGACCTTTTCTTTTTTTTTCCTTTATTCCTTCCATCCCTCCCGCTCCCCTTATTTTAATAAAAACAAGATCAGCTCAGCTTGATCGTTAAACTTTTTTTATTTATTTATTTTTTTTTTTTTTTATTTAAACTGATTGTATTTATATCTGGTTATTTTTCTCAACGATCGGCTATGCCGATCGACCTTTAAAATAATTGTCTTCTTCTTCTCGACGACCAGATCCAATTGATCGACCTTTTCTTTTTTTTTCCTTTATTCCTTCCATCCCTCCCGCTCCCCTTATTTTAATAAAAACAAGATCAGCTCAGCTTGATCGTTATTTATTTATTTATTTATTTATATTTTTTTTTTTTTTGTTGGTCCTAGTCAAGACCTTAAACTGACTAATCGGTCTTAACTTTAACTAAGTGAATGAACCCTTTCCGTTTTCCTTTTCCCTTTATTACTCTCTATCTGGTCTGTTATGTCATAAATCTCATTTAATTTTATCATTCATTTTAATTTTCACTGTTTCCCATCTACATTTTATTTTCAAATAGTTCCGGTCTGTCTCTGATGATAAATAAAACTGATCATGTTAACTCAATATTTTTTTTTTATTATGTGCAAGAGATACCAACACGCAAGAGATACCAACGCACATACGAGATACCAGCACTTCCGAGATACCGACACACAAGAGATACCAAGACACTTAAGATACCAGCAAGGACAGTGAGAGGTAGAATGAACTCTCCTCCTTGCGTCCGATCCTGATTATTTTTTGTTGAATTGGTAGTGTTACCTCATTTTGCTACTCTCGTATCTGTGTTGTGTTAACTCATGTAAGTGATCTTAACTCCTGTTAAATAAAAAAAAAAAAATTTCAAAAAAAAAGAAATTAAAAAAGAAGAATTTCAAATGAAGTTATATCAACCCCTGCCACCCATTATGATCAATTCCGCTTGTTTTTTTTTTTCTTTTTTTTTTTTCTTCTTTCTTTTCTTCAAATATAAAAAAAAATTAAAAAAATATAAAAGATGAAACAATGTTATCATTGTTTTTTTTATCGATCGACTATGTCGATTACTTCCAGTTTTCCGTCCTGGTCAAGACGCTAAACTGATTGTTTTTTTTTTTTTTTTTAAAAAATTAATAAAAAGAATATAAAAAAAAAAAAAAAAAAGAATAAACAATGTTATCATTGTTTTTTTTTATCGTTCGACTTTGTCGACTAATTTCTATTTTCCGTTTCTTTTCTTTAAATAATAAATAAAAAGAATTTAAATTTCACGTTTTTCTTGGTCGAGGATGAACTCTTCCCTTGATTTCTGTTTGCGGGGTAAATTCCGCTTTGTTTCTTCAAAGAAACTGCTACATATTTGATAAACCGTTTTGAGTAGTTTATCAAGTTGGTCGGCAGGTTTTAAAGAGTTTTCTGTTTCGACGGTGAAAGTTTGGAGTTTTTCTGCAGCAGGAACGTCGATGTCCTTCCATTCAGTTCCAAAAGATCGGAATTTGAGACGAGACGGGTGTAACGGGGTAAAAGTGGGTGTTGTAGAGTTACAAGGAACGAAAACTGTTTGTGAAGTTTTAAAATCTACAGATTCTCCTACAAAGGGAGGTTCCAGGTCTGAATTATTCCCTGTGAGGGGAGACAGAGGTGTACCTTTACATGTACCGTTAGCACAGTGTTTCGCTCTCGTAGCGATACTTTTGAAAAGCTTACCAAGGTGAGTGGTAACAATCTTTAACTTGGGAGTGGGTAGATGGGGGAAAACGTGACTTATAGTCCTTAAATTCTTTACTAAACTTACAGTTACGTCTAAAGTGCGCAACTGGACCTTGAGGTTGTGTTCGCATCGCATGCATGATCTCTTCAAACCGCTCAAGGGTGCTAGTTGTATTCATTGTTAGTCTATGGGTTTATGTAGGCTGAAGTTGGGTAGAAACCATAAAGCCGCCCCAATTGTACCCACAGTCAGTGTAAATATAACCATTTTGCATGAGAAAATATGGAATTTTGGAACTGGCGATGAGTAAAGTGGGATCCCAGACACGGATTTCAATTTTTCGAGTATAGAACATCGTAGGAAAAGTGATCAGAATATGTTCCAGGTGCTGCCAGTTACCTTTGGCCTAAATAGTCCTGTACTTTTGGCACATCCTCATTTATTAATTTAATACTTGTTGAATTTATATTACTTTTTCTGTTTTTTTACAACAGGCTCTCGAAACCACTACGGGATTAAATAAATAAAACAAAATATGTCTGCCCATACACAAGTCGCAGCCTACAATATGATTTGTAAGGATTTGGAAGTCCCTCCAGACCCGACAGTTATCGGAACGTTGAAGACAAATAGCTCTTATCTGAAAGTAGGAAAGACTCAACCTCATCATGCAGAAGGGAGGTATTTAGCCCTCGTGGAATTACTTTTATACCAATGTGAGGGAAGTACTCATGAAGATGAAGGGACCAGGAGAGTTCTTGAAAATTTCAGAAAAAGAAGAGCTCGTTCTGCCTCTGTGACTGGTTCTGACATACACATGACACCCATCACCCATCTTGATCTGTCTGGATATGGAACCGCTGCAGGTGCAAATGGTGGTGGATTACTCAGAGTTTTATTATCTGTAGATCGTCACCTCACCACTCTCGAAATCCACAATTCAGATCTGAACGCTCACAGCGCAGAAACCATGTCTGAAGGACTCCTGAAGAATAGAACTTTAAAAACATTAATTTTAGAAGGAAATCCTTTGGGGATGGAGGGAGCTGTTGCTCTAGCAAACAACCTTCCGGATGACACTAATTTGATGACGTTAGACATCACAAATACGCAGGCTAGTTTTAAAGGAGTGCAACAACTTACAGCGAGAGTTACGGAAATCAACGCACTGAGAGCCACTCAATCGAAACCGTTATTGAAATGTTTGACTGAGAGAAACTTTTGCCTTGAAGAACTCGCAAACAGTATCAGCCATGGGATTGCTTCTGTTGCAGCTATTTTTGGAGCTTCACTGCTACTCCCGAAAGCTAGTCAAAAGGGAGAGAGAGAATTTCTTGCGTGTTTTGTATTCATCGCAGCGATGCTAACCTGTTATGTGTCCTCAACATTATATCACAGTATGTTTATGTTAAAGCGAACACAGAAGGTATTCAAAATTTTAGATCACTCGGCAATATATCTTCTGATTGCGGGAACGTATACTCCCGTAGTTCTAATTCAGCTTTATCACATACCTGAGTGTAATATGTTATTAGTCTTTCAATGGGTTATTGCTTTCTTAGGGATAACAATGAGGGCACTTGCACCTGAAGAAAGTAAATTCATTGATCGTTTGCAGCTATTTTTGTTTGTTGCGATGGGATGGTCAGCACTTACAGTCGTTCCCCACATGCTTGCTTTGGATTCATTCTTCAGGAATGGTATTATATATGGAGGTATTTCATACACGGTTGGCATTATCTTCTTCATAAGGGGTGAGGTGTGGCCTATGTACCACGCCATTTGGCACTTATTTACCATTGTTGGAGGACTTTGTCACTTCTTAGTCATTTATAGTTCGGTTTCTTAAGATTACAGACTGCAGTTTGTGACGTTATTTTTTATTTTCTTTAATATATACTGAACAACTTTTTGCATGAGAGGGATAAACATAATGTTGGGCAGCACTTGTAATCCTTTGTAGGCTCTTACAGTTTGACTGGATTGCGGTTTAACAAGAAAAAATAAATTTCTGTTTCATGACGAATTCCATCTAACCTAATGGTATATTATTGTTGCGTAGTATGTGGGGAGTTTAATGTTTTTAAAAGAATAATTTCTACCCTCTTTTTGTATTAGAATTGTGACCTGTGTCTTGCTAATGTCTTTGTCATTGCTAGTTGGCTTTCACTGATATTTATATTGGGGGTGTTAAATGGTAAAAGAAATAACCATGTTGACGTAGTCCCTTTGCTGAGAAGGGCAAACGCGATGAGTAGGACAGTCCTGACACAGTGTCCCTGTCCCCCTTGCTTTCTTCGCTGAAGGGGGCTGGGTAAGGGGAATGTCCGAAGAAACCTTTTTTAATTTTAGCCCGAAGCCAACTTGTTTGTTATCTTACGAATTTTTGCATTTGATTTTTTTTGATTGACTGATAATAATTAATATTAACTATTTGATACTGGGGATCGCCTACACTGTAATGCATTACCTTTATTGACTAAATCCTTAAGAGTTGGTGTAGTGATGATAAATATTCGTATTGTCTTTTTTATTATTATTTGAGATCTTCCTGATCTCGGAAGCTACATCTTATTCTTCACTCGCGGAGGGTAACTATTGCTGGGAGATCTGTTTTCTTTCGTGTGTTGTAAGGTATAATGAGACTGTCTGCTTGCTGAACAGATTCCGTTTTCGCTTTTGGTGCAAATGTGTGTCTCGAGGAATGCTTTAAATTATGTGCGTTTTTTACTAGTTTTTCACTCTTTTTTTCTCCCTCTGGTTTTCTTTTGGCAACCTCAAAGGAAGCCGTTTTCTCTAAGAAGAAGCCATGCTTTTTTTTTGCATCCTTGTTGATTGCGAAAAAAGTAAAACAAACGTTTTATGTGTTCGTAAAGTGTTTTTTTGCTAGCGGCCCTATACAATTATACTTTTAGCCCAGTTTGCATCACTATACACGGGTGATCGAACAAGATTAAAGGCTCAATGCTACTTTTGTGACACTGACATTTTGCCCTTCCTTGCTTACTCGTTTTGTAGAGATTGAGATTCGTCTGCGTACCTCAAAGGTTTTGCATTGCTTTTTTCTCTCTATTCTTCTATTTTCTTTTTTCTAAATTTGTGGATGAAGGGAAAAAAAAAAAAAAAAAAAATAATGTTGGCACAACTCACGCTGTTGCAAGGCTTACTGATAAAAAACTTTTTTTCGATAGTTGTTTGATTTTTGTTGTTTATTAAATAGAAATAAAGAAAATAAATTTATAGTCGGCACACGGTTTCTGACGCTGACACTCGGCACACGGACTGGTGTGACCTTCCTAATCAGACACTTGGGGAGAAGATTCATTTTGTGAGGAATTCGTCAGATGTGTTATATTGTCTTCTTGACATGTAAAAAAGGTACTGTTCTTTTTTTTATATTTCATCACGCTTTCAACAGGAGATTGGAGGGTAAATAAATGACCACACGGTTTTGTACTACCGCAGTGTTGGTGTTGACGGTGAACAGTCAGCCACCACTAGCTGAGCAATATGGATATCAGAGTCCTGATGGAAGTAGGACTAGTCCTGGTGGTGAAACAGTTCCTTACTATCCTGGAGTACCAACACCACCTCCTGCTGTGAAGTATACATCTCCTCTGTCACAGCCGCCGTCTACGTCACCTTACAGGAAGAATAGTGGAGTTGATGGGCCTTATGCGAGAGGTAATCCGAATTATGTATATCCTCCTCCTCCTGTGCCACCACCAGGTGTCGTCTTGGATACGAATGGAAATATAGTTGCCTGTAGCAGGGATGTGACAAGGTGTATTGACGGGGCATATGTCGGTAGAAATCGTGAAAACGGATGTCAATTCTTCAACTGTCCAGCAGGGTATTGGCCAGGCTACGGTGATGGAATATCACCTCCAGCGACGGCACCTCCCGTGAGAGTGCCGCAATCACCGGCAGTGAATCCGACTGTTCCAGTTGCTGGAAACCAATCGCCGTTTGTTGCTACTCCTCAGCCATTTCCTTGGAATAGAACACCAAAACCACGAACATGGTCAACTCCACAACCTACTCTTGGAGCAATAACACCTCCTGTGGCAGTTCCTACTAATATTCAAATTCCAACTAACAGACCTGTTGCAATTCCCCCACCAGTTCCAGTTGGAAATAATGGAGGAGGTAATGTTCCTTGGAACCCTCGACCTACACCACAACCAACTCAGTGGGGTTCTGGACAGTTTGTGCCACCTCCACCAAGGACACCACAACCACAAGGGGTTCCTGTTTTTAATCCAGTAGTTGTGAATCCTAGTAGTGTGAGTCCTCCTCCAACTGTTGCTGCTTCGTCTCCTCCAACAGATGATGACGATGGTAAAACAGCATTCATCATCGGTATGGTACTTCTTGTTGTGCTGATCTTGTTGGGAATCTTTGCTGCTGTATATTTATGCATGAAAGCAAAATCTGAACAAAAGAAAAAAACTGCTGAAAAGCAAGCAGAGCGGGAACGACAAATATCCAAAGCGGTAACTGGCATGTCTCCTCCGCCGAATTCTAAAAGTCTTGTTGTTCATCCGCAGTTTAATTACCCTTACAATAATTATCCTGTAGCTCAGCCTGGGATGAAACACCCTCCGTACGATTATGGGTACTAGGTCGGCACCTATTGTTGTTATAGTTTCACTTACAATGCTGGGTGGAACCACACCAACCGCATGAAAATTGAGAGCGAAAAATAACAACAGCAACTTGTATTGTATTGCATCGTCGGTTCTTTCAAACTATTGTGACAATGAGGAAATAATATTCGATTTTTGAAGCTTCAGACTCACGTTGAATGCTTAATGAAGCAACTCTTTCTTCATTAGTATTTCTTTTGTTATCTCCTCTCTTCGTTTGTTTATTTCAAACAAACAATCTATTGTATATATGAAGATAAAAAAGAATAGGAAAAAAAAAAAAAAAAAAAAAAGAATGCTTGACAACATGAGTTCTGTTCTTTTGCTTTTTCTTCTTGTCTTCCCTCTTCTTGATATTGTACCAGTTTTTGTTCCTTCAGTATGTGTTTCTATTTTTGTGAAGACGCTTGTTAAATATTTACTGAAGACAGATGTAAAACAACATGACTATTTCTTAAGGAGGTCAGGCTGATTACCACTCACAATCTATTGAAATCAAAATACTTGTGGAGCTTCGTAAGCAGAACATAACAGTCGATCAATTGGTTCTTTTGGAGTGCGTCTGTTTGTTTACTTTTATTGATATTTCTTTCTCAGATGCAAATACTCAAGCCCTGGAGTTCACGGCTAATTGAAGTTAGGATTCAGCTTCGAGTAGGAAGCATGACAATTAGTTTACTGCTCAGGGATAATAAAGTACATATGTTCTCAACTGAAGCTGTCATTATCTGAGGTAGGTTCCTATTATTTTATTTAACATACTCATTCCAGGTAGGAATACAACAAAAGAACATGACTATTGATGGAAGTTCGATTACAGAACAATCTCAAGATATGAATACAATTAGTGGATCACGGCCGAGTAGTAGGGCTCGTTGTCATCCTCAACTCACTCGGCTCGGTATGCAGCAGATTGCAACGCTTTCAATGGCTTTGAGCACACTTCAAAAATATGGTCTATCGACTGTTAAAGACGTTGATGGACTTCGAAAAGCAGCGTCAACACAAAGTCTAATTAAAGGAAAACAAAAACACAGCAGTCTTGTTGCCGTAAAGAGTCCGGTCTCTTAAGGTGTCTATTGTTCTGTCTTGTGGGAAGTGATCTTCAATTTAATATATTGAAATGAAAAAAAAAAAAAAAAAAAAAAAAAAGTCTTCTCACTAGCCAGTTTATGTTACTTTTGAAGCCAATTATTTTCTCACTTTCTCTCCCTCTTGTTTTCACTTCAGCCTCCGGTTGGTAGTGTCTTCTCAGCTTTAGTGATGGATTTTAATTAATCTTGTTTTAGTTTTTCCTTTTGAGTGATTTTTTTTTTTTTTTTTTTTTTTTTGTTTCTTCTTTACAGTCAGTCTTGGTAACCTGAGGGAGCTTCATGACTTTTGGCTCCTGGACTTCTTAAAAATGACCACATTTTCTCTTTTCTTTCCATGCCACTTAGAAAGACGCAGTCTTCTGATTAGGCTTTTCCCATCTACCTTCTATTATATTCTCTCAAGTTTTTCTTTTTTCATTTTGTTTTTATTTTTGTTGTTATTGTTATTGTTTTTTTCTTTTTTTTTGAGTATTTTCAAAAAAAAAAAAAAAAAAAAATACATAAAAATTGCTCTCTTTACCACTGCATGCATTTACACGTTGGCAGTTTTTTTCCCAAGTCGATCTATTTTTTAGTGGATTTATCAAATAGGATCATTCTTTCTACAGACCTCACAAATAATTATTATGACTTCGTCAATCCCAAGAACTATGAAAGCCTTAATGAAGAGTGAAGACGTAAAAGGATATAAGTACATTGATGTTGAGGTACCAAGACCTGGACCTCACCAAGCTTTAGTGAAAGTTACAAAAGTTGGAATATGTGGGTCTGATATTCCATTACACCAGTGGACTGATGTTGGTAAATCAATTGCTACACTTCCTTTTATTCCTGGACATGAAGCAGTTGGTGTTGTTGTTGCTATTGGAGATGGTGAACAACCAGAATGTGCGAAAGACATCAAACTTGGTGATCGTGTTGGAGTTGAAAATCACTACTACTGTGAAAAGTGTTACCAATGCAGACACGGCGTTCCTCACATCTGTTCATCAATGGGACAACTTGGACATGGAAAACTTGGGTTCGGACCCGGCATGGACAAAACTATCGCCATGCAAGGAGGTTGTTCTGAGTACGCTCTTGTTCCAACAAAGATGTTATACAACTTAAAGCTCGGGATATCAGACACTCAAGCATGTCTATTAGAGCCTATGGGTGTAGCTCATCATGGATGTGAAGCAGCAGAAGTTACTAAAGATGATGATGTTTTAATTATCGGATGTGGTGCAATCGGTCTTCTTGCCATTCAAATTTGTAAAGCCATGGGTGCTTCGAAGATCATTGCAGCTGATATCGATCCGACTAAATTAGGAGTCGCTTTAAAATGCGGAGCTGATGTTGTCGTCAACAGTAAGAACCAAGACTTGAAAACTATTGTCATGCAGAACACTGAAAACTTTGGAATCGGTCATCTTGTTGAGTGTACTGGTGTCCCAGCAATAGTCGACTCTTGTTTCGAGTTGGTTCGCAAAGGTGGAAACGTCTGTCTTCTTGGAATCCCAAAAGCGAGTGTTAAACCTCAAGAAAGCGGAAAAGACTTCGTTTTTCGCTCTCGTACAGTCAGAGGCATTCATGGAAGAAAGATTTACCATACGTGGGAACAGTGTGAATACTTGATTGCGACTGGTAAGGTAAAACCAGAAATAGTTGTGACTCACGATTATGCTTTGTCTGAATACACGAGAGCATTCGACACTCTTCTCAGTGCCAAGGGAATTAAGATACTGATGACCCCAAACCCGACTTCTTCTAAGTTGTGATGTTGTTAAAAAAAAACAACAAAAACGAACTCTCTTGATCCATCCCTCTTATTTATTCTACACAAGTTTTCTTACAACAAAATTATCTGATTTCCTTCTGATGGACCAAACAAACATACGGGGCGGATGGAATCATTTTCTCCTTTATTTTCATCTTTTTGTTTTTATTGTTTTCGTCAGCAGTGGGAACATCACTTGTTAACCTCATTTATTATTTTATTATTTTAGTTTGCTTGGGTGAGTTGCGTGTTGCTGTTATTGAAGATGAAAATGTGAGGGGAAAAAAGAAAAAAAAAAGTTAACGTGTGGCACTGGCTGCTGATATCTTTTTTTTTCTGATTCTTTTCTTTATCGGTCGCTTTTATGTTTGGTATTCGGACTTGAGAGAACAAAAAAATGAAAAAAAGAAAAAAAAGCGTGCGTGCATGAGAATGACCCCGAGTGCGTTCTTGTGAGACAACGGAAGTCGCTTTCCATCTGCATGGGAAATGCTCTTTTGCTTTTTCCCCCCGTTCCAAAAAAAAAAAAAAGAAAGTAAGCAAGCAGGTTTTCGTGCAACAAACGAAATAGTTTTTTTTACGCCACCACTACCACTGCCCCAAAATAAACTAAAAAATAGGAGCGGAAAAAAAAAAAAAAAAAAAAAAAAAAAAAAATGGCTTACCCTCAAAAAATAAAGTAAGAATTTTTTTGCCTGTTTTCTCCGCGCTCCCCTATCGTGAGTGAAAGTGCTCTGATACAACCTTACTGAATGAAATTATTTCATTTCGTTCAAAACAGAGGTGAATGATATTTTGAGCAAAAAAGATTCTTGCATAATATTATTTTTCTAAAAAAATATTTCTTTTACAGGACCTCCTGTACGGGAGGAAGAACCGTTTTTTTCCCCGAAAAAAACAAACAAAAAATGACGTCCTTGTATGGTTCTGAACGAGTAAAAAAAAGAACAAATAGCACAGGTCCGATAGATGGAGGTATTCGAAGTGCGAGTATCAAGAAAACACCTTTGAATAGTAGATTAAAAAAAACGACTACAGCAGCAACAACAGCAACAACAACAGCAACAACAACATCCTCCGGAAGTAGGAGCAGATCGTTGCCAACATCAGGTGTGCCGAGTCCTAGAACTGGAAGGACGACCGTAAAACGGACTGGAGCATCTCCGAGAGTGGGTACTCCGAGAAAAGGTTCAGTTCCAGCATCTCAACAACATTTTAGAACCCAAGACGATGCGTGGAAAATACATCGAAACAGTTCTGGTCGAGTCTACTATTGGAATACCATTTCAAGAGAGTCTCGTTGGACTTTACCAACTCCACTTCGAATGAATCAAAAATCAGAAACTGAACGAGCTGAGATCCAACTTCGTATTTCACAATCAACACCAGAAATGCACCACGCGGCATCAAAAATTCAGGGATTGGCATTAGTGAGAGCTGCCAAACTGGAAGTTTTAAGAAGAAAAAAAAATGCAAAATACAACAAAGCCCTGGGGACAAGAGTTAGTACACCTTCGAAACCAACTCCTCCGAGTAAGGGTACATCTGTACCTCAGTCTTTTGGAAGGAGTCCTTCTAAACAACGAACACAAAGTACTGATCATTTAAGTCGTAAGACAGGGAGAACTACAACTACACCACTTAAAAGAAATCATTCTGCAGGTCAACCTGTCGCCAGACAAAGTAGTTATGTCAGAAGGTTTTCAGGGCAATCATTGCCTAGGGGAACGAGTCCAGTTTCGGAAAAATTTCGGAGAAGTTCGACGCATTCTCACTCTCCACCAATTAAAACGTCATCACCGAAAAGCTCATCGGCGAGCAACACTTTATTTAAAGACGTGTTTGGAGTGAAACGCTCAGCAAGTAGAGGACGGTCATCAAGTGCCAAAGGATCGACGTCACGGACACCAAGTGCACCGACAAGTGGAACTAGATCAGGTTCTCGAGTTAAGAGTCCCCGTAGATTATCAACTCCAAGACCAGAAACACCAACAACACTTGATGATCCAAGATACCAAGCTGGAGGATATTTATCAGTCGCAAGCGGTCATAAACTCGATAACTATGAGCTCTTATGTCAACTTGGAACTGGTCAGTCTGCTACTGTTTGGTTAGCAGCAGACACTACTCACAATAATACAACAAAGACAGCTGATCGTCGACACCCTCAACATAAGTATATTGCTATTAAAATAACACAGTGTAGTGAATCAGTCAGATGCTCTTCTCTACATGAAGTAGCACTACTATACTTCGTCGCTAATAAATCAACTGTTAGACAAAAGGGATTGGAAACTGGATCAGCTTTATTACTAAATCACTTTGAATATAAAGGCAAGCATGGTTCTCATGTCTGTATGGTCTTTGAAGTCCTGGGTCCGACTCTAGACGTTCTGATGTCACGAACAAACTTCAGAGGTCTTGGTGACCTTAACTTAATAGCTGACATCACTATAAGTATACTATTCGGATTGGATGAGTTAGCCTCTGTATGTTATTTTAAATGAGGATGAAAAAAAAAAAAAAAAAAAAGAAGAAGAAAAAAAATTATTGTCTTTGTAAAAACAAACAAACAAAACAGATGAACGTAGTTCACACGGACCTAAAACCTGAGAATATTATGTTCAGCAGGCCATCTGTCTCTGTTCGTAAAGCAATTGCTAAATACGAAAATTTAGATTCAAGCAAAATTACGGAGGTATGTGTTCTGTTGTCTTCTATACGATTAGTAGTATCGTTAATGTTAAGGAGAACCCCTGCAAGTGATTCTGATTCCAGTAACACTTTTACTGACATCAAAACAACACAAAAACAGTCGTCAGATGATGAAAGACAAGTTAAGATTTCTGACTTTGGTCTATCTTATCTCCTCAGGCCTGAGAATGATATTCAGCCAAGTGGAGAGAAGCTTTCGGCTTCAGACTTACAATTAATATACGCATCAAATTATACTAAAGTATGTCTTTATGAGTTGTTGTTGTTGTTGTTGTTGTTGTTGTTCATTTTATATAAATAACCAGTACTCAAACCCGTGCATACAAAATATTCAATTTTTTTACAAAAAAAAAAACAACAAAACATTGCAATACATGAGTACTAAGATTTTTTTATTTTTATTTTTATTTTGTTTTTTGTTTTTTTTGGTTGTGCACAAACGAAAACAAAAAGTGTAAATTATATAATAAGGTGCCGATTATTTTTTACCATTGTTATTTTGGTGTATTTTGGGCCACCAGGTGCCGTAACCCTTTTTACTTTACTTGTATAAAGTTATGAAAGCATTTTTTTATTTCATCAACGAGAGGAGAGATATTTTATATTAAAAAACAATATTTTAAATTATGTCATTACTGTCGTACATAAAAAAAAAAAAAAAAAAAAATTACAAAAAAAAACAGGGAGCTGTCATTCAAACAAGAGAGTATCGAGCACCTGAAATAATTTTGGGAATGGATTTTAATACGAAAACAGACATCTGGTCTTTAGCTTGCATTGTTTATGAGTTGTTGACGGGTCAATTCTTATTTGATCCAAAAACTGTTGCTCATGTCATAGACGAGCAGACGATGGATTCTGAACACGTTTTAGAAATGATGAGCATTATGGGTACCCCAGGTGAAGACGTCAGTAAAGGAGACGGAGTGTACTTACATAAATTTTTTAACCCTGAAGGTGTATTTATAGGAGACCGTGTTAGTGATGTTGATGTTAAGAGAGTTGTTGAAAAAAGTATTCCTGCGGCATGTCCAGATCAAGAGATCGCTTCTCTCATAACTGATTTTATTACATCAGCTCTAACCTGGGTACCTGGTGATCGATTAACGTCATCTGACTGTCTTAGTCATCCGTGGTTGCGTGAGAGGGTTGCTAAAACGTATTCTGGTCGAAAACCGTTGATCCCATCGACAAAGTCTTGGCCTCAGAAACCGACGAATGCCTTTCATCGAACCTCTCTCACTAACACTTACACCAGAATTAATGGAGCTGTGTAGACTATTGTATTCCATTTGGTGTTTCTGAGTCAGGCTACTAAACGAAAACGACGATTATTCTGCGAAAAAAAGGAAAGTTCACGAAAAATGTTCTCCTAGACGGCACTTGTGTCAGGAATAGTCGCAATGAGTTATCTTTTATATTACTGGTCAATACTTCATGATCGTTTATTGTGTTGTTTTAAAAATATATTTATTTTGGAAGCAGTTTATACGTGTTACCTTTTCACAGTTTTCATTATCAATGAAACTGCTTACAGAATACGGTTGAGAAAAGTGATTAGTTTTCCACATCGAAGTATTGCAATCTTGAAGAAGGTGCTGTCAAACTCGGGGAAAAAAAAAAAAAAAGAAGTAGAAAAAGAAGACTTCTTTCTGTTTTATTATTTTAGATTTATGATTTTTTTTTTTTTTTTTTTTTTTTTATGTTAATTTCCTTTTTAACCATTGTGTTCTTTTATGTTTTTATTTTTCTTTCACTTTTTTTTTTCTTTTTCCCCCAACCACTTTTTTTTTTTTTTTTCTTTTTTTTTTTTGTTTTGATTGTTTTCTGCGAACGGTTGAGAACGATCGAATGTCTTTAAAAGTTGCGCAGCTAATTTTAATTCATTTTTTTTTTTAAAATTTATTTTTTTCATTCTTTTGAGAGGATTCTACTAACTACAGATGAGTGCGCTTACTGTTTCACTTAACCTCTGATGGGTCTATTTATTTATTTATTTATTTTGTTATAATTATTATTAATAATTTCATAGCTTTATCAGCAAATGAACAATAATGTCATGGATTGAGATTTTATTCAAAAATAAAAAAAATAAAAAAAAATAGAAATTTATTAACAAAGACCTAACAGGGACGAGTAGAACAAGAATAAGGCTCCTGAAACTATGTATTCCACTGTGTTAAATAGAACAGAACGCATTTTTTTTTACCCCCCCTTTTTTTTTCTTCTGTTATTCTTTTTGATATGGTGCCATTATTTTTAATGAATTCTTATTTTATTCAAAAAAAAAAAAAAAAAAAAAAAAAAAAACACTTTTTGAGGCATTCTGTTATCAAAATAGGTTCAGCCCTTTGCCGGTGCTGCAGTTTAAAAAAAGAGAGAAAGATTATTGACAATAACTGGTAAAATCAGAAATCCTTTTTGTGGAAAAAAAAAAAAAAAAAAAAAAAAAAAAAAAAACCATTCAGATTAGGCCTTATATTTTGTTGATCGCAGACAGTATTGGCGCACAGGGAAAATAGATAATAATTATGATAAAATATAAACGGCTCGCTTCTTAATCTGAAATAGTTTCCTCTCCGACTTTGTCGGTGCAACAACAACAAAAAAAAAACAATGAATGGGAGCTGTGCAATTCAGAGAAAAGGCTTTACTAAGGTGTTTGGTTGTTAACCTGTTTTTTTTTTCCCACCCCTTTCTGCGATTTTTTTTTCTTCCCCTTCCCAGTTTATTTTCCTCTTTGCCTACTGTTCTGTTGTATTCGAGCCCAACTTCATAATAATAGTTGTGAAAAAAACTTGTTTTATTTAGTTAATTTGTTCCTTCTTAGTTGTCCGAGTTTTTTTTTTTTTTTTTTTTTTTTTTGAGAAGGTTATCAAAAACAACGTCAATAATATGAGTTCGTCGTGATCGAGATGGGCAATGAAGCTGATTATGGTTCTCGTTAAATGTTTATAACAGGTTACTTGTTGTATTATTTTATTTCACATCCCTCAACAGGATCTTGGAGATACACTTTAAGGATAATATTATGTCTTCGAATTCGGATTCAGGACCTTATTTAGAAATTAAGAAAGGATTAGAATTAAATGGCTACAGCATGATTGAATTTCTAGGAGATGGAACGTCAGCATCGGTGTGGTTGGCTCTCGACACCCACACAGATATCGGCGATGAAGGTCGCTGGGTCGCAATCAAAATAATGAGGTCTTCTGAGAGTCTCTCTCCTGCTGCTCTTCACGAAGCTGCTTTAAATGATTTTATATCCAGAAAATCATCAGTAATTGCGCGCAAGTTCGAATCCGGGTCAGCGCATCATATGAGTCATTTTTATCACAAAACTGACAACGGAATTCATGTCTGCATGGTGATGCAGTTGTTAGGACAACCTCTTGATGTCCTCATGCAACAATATAATTATAAAGGAATCCCTGACGTGTCGTACGTCGCAAATATTGTAATCAGTTTGTTGTACGCACTCGACGAATTGAAATCGGTATGTCGCACATTCGGTACCTTTCTGATAGTTGTGAAAAAAAAAACAAAAAAATAAAAAATAAAAACAGCTTAATATCGCACATACTGATTTGAAACCTGAAAATATTCTTCTTCGAGACTGTTCTCGTGAAGTAGCGAAGGTTATATTAGAAAAAGACGGAGTAATGCCGTCGGATATGAAAACGACATCACCCAGTGCCTGTATAAAGATTTCTGATTTTGGTTTGTCGTTTTTGTTAAAACCGGAAAATGGATTTCATTTAAGTGGAGAACCACTAAGCAGACGAGATCTTAAACTCATAGACTCTTGTGGATATGAGAAGGGGGCTTTAATTCAAACAAGAGAATATCGAGCACCAGAAATCATCGTGGGATCGGATTTCGGTACGGAATCTGACATTTGGTCAGTTGGATGTATTTGTTATGAATTGCTAACGGGAAGCTTTCTCTTCGATCCAAAAACTGCTTCAGGTATTACAGATGAGACATCTATTGACATTGAGCATCTGTGTAGGATCACAGCTATTGTTGGTGAGGCAAGTTGTCCTGAAATTATCAGTCAAGGGATTTGCTCGAAAAAGTTTTTTCCAAATGGTAGATTTACACCACCAGTAACAGATCAGGATAGAATGACGCTTCCTGAATTTCAGAAACAGATATTAAAAGTAGTTCCTGATCCAGTTGAAAGTTTAAAAATATCAAATTTTATTTTGTCGTGTCTTTCTTGGAATCCAACTGACAGACCGACTCCTGCTGATCTTCTATCCCATCCTTGGTTATTAAAACAGGTTTCTGAAGTATGTGGTGATCGAGAACCTATGTTCCTTCCTCAACGAGATTGGGATCCTACTTGCAGGTTGTAATCCTTTTTTACGATATTTGTTCTTCATCTTTGCTTCAAGAGCATTAATTACGATAATAGTCATTGCTGGAGTTTTCTATTTTTGAACTCCAATTGTTGGCAGCTCCTGTTTGATGATCGAGAACCTCAACAAGCCTGCGATGCTACGTCTCTCTCCTCTAAAAGTATCGTAGTGTGGTAAAGGATGTTGGGGTCTGAATTTGTTCAATTCTCGAGGAATGGAACTGCCTGATAGATATTTTGTTTCTTTTCTTCCAGAAACGTATTTAAGGGTTCCCGTGCCCGATAGCATCTCCTCTTGCATTTGTTTGTCGTGAGGATGTGTTGATTTTTTATTATTTTTTATTATTTTTTGGCTCACAGTTTTGTGTGCAAGAACTCCTATACCGAAATTATTACCATGAGGAAAGGTCCACAAACATGTTTTTTTTCAGAATTTACCTAACTTCTTCATGGTGAATAATTCCTGACTGGAGCGATGTTATTTTTCCCAGCTAACCCTCCTCCGAATGTATAAAATATTTATTTTGATTGAACGTTTTAAGGAAGATGAGATATCATTCAGTTTTTTTTTTTTTTTTTTTTTTTTTTTGAGGGAAATAAGTTCCTTCATTTTAATTTATCTTTTAACCTCATATCATTCAACTTCTGATAACAATCGGACAAGGTAGAAAGCTGACAATAATGGCGTGTTCAGTATGTCCTGTCAGCCTAAGCTATCTCATTACAGTCCTGAGATTGGGTCTACTTACGTTGCTGTTGTCTCGTAGCTCTTTTGGAGTTAGCGAGATGCTCTCATTAGTTTGCTGAAAACGTAAAGTAGTAGGCTTCCTTATCTATATATCTTCTTACAGATGTGCGTACTGTGTGAACTTTTCGAGCGATTTTTTTTTATTATAAAAAATCTTCCGTCGTCAGCCCAGACTAGCTGACTGCTACTAAACGATAAATTTATTGAAAAGGTTTTGAAGAACCGATTTTCCTGTAGTGGATTGGGCTCGCGAGCTACCAAGTGTGTCCTTTCTATTTTTTTTTTTTTTTTTGCGAATTATAATTTATAATTTTATATTTCCCTCTTTTAGACCAAAAAAAAAAAAAAAAAAAGAAGTATCAAATTTCCCTTTCGTTGAGAGTATTTTCAACACATTCATTTATGGGTGTGAAACATGATGTGCTTTCTTTGTTTGCTACATTTTTCTTTTTTTTTTTTTTTGGCTCCCTTTTATATAAGTCTGTTTTGTCTGTTCTGTTTTTTTTTTTTATAATGATCGCGTTTTTCATTATGTTTTTTCCCATCTTTTTGTTTCCAAGAGACCGGCTGCGTGTTTTTTCGTGCAGCAGCTTTCTCTTTGTTTACTGAAATCAGATTTTTTCTGTCCGTATTATCGTATTTTGGTAAAGAATTAGCTTTTTGTTTGTCAGCTGCATCCACCCTAGCAAGTAGGGTTACGTGTAAAGCAAACACAAATTAATTTTCTTTTCAAATTTTTCTATTCCTTTTCGTCTGGCTTATGTTTTATTTATATATTGTTCGCAGAGGCAGTGTTGGTTTGAGGTGTGAAAATACTGTCAGCTTTTTTTTTCTTCTTTTTTTTTTTTCCTTTTCTTTGTTTCTTCTTTTTTCCCATAAAAGAGAACCCTCTTAGGAGAAAAAAAGGACAAAAAGAAAATAAAAAAATAAAAAAACACGAATCTCGTTTCCTCGCTCCTTTTAATATTTTCGTTCGTTCGTTTTTTTTTTTTTTTCCCCCCCTTCCTTGAAATCTTACTGACAGTCTACCCGCCGGATGGGTTCAGAAACAAATGTCGATAAATTCTTTTTATTGTTAACTTGCGGATTGTCTTTTTTTCTTTTATTTTTTTTTTATCCCCATCTCGAAGACATGTGCGAAAGAGAATGTACCAGGCTTTCTTCTGTTCGATTAGCGCACAAATAAAAAAAAAACTAAATCGGTTTTCCTATTCCTCGACGCACTTCATTAATTTAAATTATCTCATCACGTCGAGTTCCAATGAGCCGCATGTGTGTTTGAGAATTTATTTTATTTCGGTTTTTTCAGGGTTTACAGATTTGACAGAGGTGCTCAGCTATGTTAACTTCAATTAAAAAAAAAAACAAAAACAAATCAATTTACCCTCTCGTTGATAACAGGTATGAAAAGAATATGACGGTCAGTACGGATATCATCGGTCTTACTGCAGAAGGAAGACTGTCCGTGTTGCGGAATAAAATTGGAAATAAAAATATTGAATTGGAATCAGCCGTCCAAGCACGACAATTAAATGATGAGTTGAGAATCAGAAAAGAATTAACAGCACTTCACCGATCTGTGAGTTGGGCATCGTTATCAGCTTTCAGAGATAAGGCGACGGAGTTATTCAGATATGAGAAGTTTGGTAGAGTTGAGATTAGTAAGAAAGAAGACAATCAAGTCATTCAACTCCATCGTCTTCATCCAACTTATCACATTAGGGTCATCTCATCTGCGAACACTCTCATTATTGCTTCTGGTGTTGTTGCCTGTCTGACAACCGCAAAACATTTGTTGCTTCCATTTCCTTTAAATACTACCGCCGTGCTTAACAAATCTTATAACCCGTCTATTTCTAGTCAAAATGTTCAACCGAAGAAAGTTGCCTCAAACAATACTAATTCATCCCTGGATCGGTTGGTTGACAAATTTAATTATCAGCGTAAGACTCGTAGTGAAGTCAGTCAGTCAATTGGTAGTCAGCTGTGTGATGACTCCTCAGTAACAAATAATTCAACTAAATTGCCTGACTCTCAGCGACCATCTCATAAAGGTACTCACTTACCAGTACACATCCAAGAGTATCATCATAATAATAATAATAATAATAATTCATCTTTGAATCAGCGACAGTCGACATCAGCAAATAATTCATCAAAACCGTCTCTGGAACAGATTATTAACGGTCTTGACTCTCAGAGACGATCTCGTCTTGAAGTCAGTCAGTCAATTACTACTACACAGATTGATTCGATTGATGTGCGCGATAGTAGTGGAGTTACACCTCTTGAAAAACTTATTAATAATCTTGACAATCAGCGTAAGTCAAGAAGTGATATCGGTAGCTCTGTCTGCAGCCAATCCATTGATCAGAATACTTCACAAAAGGAAGTTAAATCAACAGCGTTTGATGATCTCATTAATAAATCTGACATTCAGCGACTCTCAAGGATTGCTACGATTGGCACTGGGACCACTACTGAGTTATTAGTTTCACGGTTTTGTGATCAGCAAGCATCTAGATTTACTGTCGCTGAAGAAGTTATTTCAAGTTTGGTTTCCGAACTTAGATTTGTAACCCAGTTAGATTCCGGTTCGATTGAAAAAAATGCAAAAAAAACTGATGAGGTAGTGAATTCTTTATGCAACCAGCAGGCGGAAAGATTTTCTGTGGCTGTGGATGTGGTGTCGAATTTGGTTAAAGAATTACAGTTTGTGATGCCTCTGAAGAGTAAGCGATCAGACAGCTGTAGCAATAAAGCATCTCCACTGCGAGCATCTAAAGAAGAACTCGCAGCCCGTGACAGCGTCATAAAGAGGTTTAATTCATACAACGAGATTTCTGATTTAAATAATAAAACTAACGATGGCAGTCATATACCTTGTTCACTGTCAGACATTAGATCAGTGCAGTCTTTGGAAATTAAATCAAATTCAAGTATTGTGAGGAGGATTAGTTCACGTAAACAACCATCGTTTAGTACGAAGGTAGCCTTACCAATTAAGAAAAGAAGTCAAGAGAAAGCTATTCCTGCAGTGAGAGACTCCACCATCAGATGTCGTTCTTCATCACCACTGAGAGCATCTGAGGCGGAGTTGCGAGCTCATGATAGTTTACTACTGAGATTCACATCAGGTAGTGGAAGGATGTCACCAACGATGCTCAGAATGTCTGATATTCAATCAGTCGATACGTCTCAAGATATTCTAACTGAAAGTAGTTTGTTATCTTATTCAGACGGAAGACAATCACCTCAATTTGATGCTTGCTGTAAACATTTCATGGACGACGGCATTTATGAAAAACTGATATTAAATTTCGACCAACAATTCAAACTCTTACTAGATACGTCTGTTGTAATAATAAATAATGGAATCAATCAGGCCTTACATACAAATGAGTCATCTTTTGGTCATAAATTTCTCCATCAACGAAGTAATCGTAGAGTCGCAGCAAGTAATCTGGTCCAAAATGTCTTGCGTACTGCGACCATTACTGCTGCTGAACGAATTACTTTGGGAACAATGGTCACTAACAAAGTGAATAATTCGTGTCTAAATTCAAAAAATGTGAAAAAAATATCAAAACACACGTCGTTTGCACTGCCTCCACAGGTTATTTTCGACGATGAAGGGGAATTCTCAAGGAGAGATAGAGAACTTCTGTGTCTTCAGAATGATTTAACGAACCATTTTAGAAATAGGAAAACCATATCTGCTGGACTAGTTGCTGAAGTGTTGTTGAAGATCATCGTTGAGAAGTATAAATCAACTGACTGTAGAAGAGCTTTGATTACTAATTATGGAGGACAAGAAACACCTCCAGGATTATCACCAGAGTATGAGAGTCCATTAACAACTAAAGAACAACTTACTGAAAGCCCTCTTCGAGTATTTACTACTGCGGAAGGTTGGAATGCCGTCGGTGATACGGAACCACCAAACCTGATCGGATGTGGAACCGACGACAGCTCTGGTGGTGTTGTTGTTGTTGGAGTCTGTCACCCAAGAGATAAAGTATCATTATCACATGTGTCAGAGCTGTACAATGATGGCTCTCTTGATTACACTGATGAAATGTCACTTATGAAAAAATCAGAATCCCATGCTCGAAACGACATCGATATAAATGAAATATTTAAAAGGAGGAAATTAAACTCATTATTCCTACTACCAGAACGTAGAAAACCACAACCAGGACCACCACCTGTTTCTATTCTTAGTCCATTAGAACAAAGGATGGGTGATGGCAGTGTTTGCTTTTCTGGTAACTTATCTGGGTTCGTCCCTCATAAAGTCGCAGTTATTTCTTCAATTTCAATTCTTTCTCTTGTGGTTGCTGTGAGGATTTCTTCATCTGAACTACTGCTGGTTGTGCCGAAGAAATCAAAACTGCAACCGATATTCTCACCTGGGTCGTATCCTCAGACGTACTTTCCAACATTACGTGCGGCTGATGCTTCTTCGTCACCTGCTGACGAGAAAATATAACATAAATACACCAAATGGGTGAACCCTTTCAATTCATAACAATCACCTATCCCGTTAGTGGTAGGGGCAGAAGGTTGTATTTCTATCGTCCTTTTTTTAATTATATAAATATTTGGTGTCATTCATCACAACTAAAAGCAGTCCAGTCATGTATAAGTCTTCTTGATGAATATGGTGATGTAATGTCCACTTTTCACTCCTTTATTGTAATTTGTCTATCTTTTTTTTTTTTTTTTTTTTAAAAAAAGAAAAAATAAATTAACTGGAATATAACTATATCATAGTAGTGGAAAAGGAATTTACCTTCAGATCAGATCAGATCAGATCAGAAAGAAATTGGGAAAATTTTTGAAAAAAAAAAAAAAAACTTTTTTGTCCTCACTGACCGAATTATTATTCTCTTTAGATTAGATTATTCTGTTTTTATTTATTTTTTATTTTTTGCTCCGACAAAGTGTCTGAGAAGAAACCATCAAATAAAATAAAATGCTAATCTGAATATAAGTTTTTTTTTTTCCCCCCTCCTCCTCCATTTTTTTAAAAAAAAAAAAAATTTATTTATTTATTGACAAGTAGTTAAATAGGCGAAAACCTGCACTCTGCCGTATTCCATTATTCATCTGGTTTTGGATTCCCAGGCGCTCACTACTATTTCAGTAATTGAATAACTCAATTCGTGTGCAGAGTGTTTACTTATATTAACATTACATTTAGTCAACGTGTATCATAAGTTATCTCTGATACTATACAGATATTTATGTCAAACAGTTCAACTCTATTTCATTCATAAAGCCCCTCCATCTTCTTTTCATATCTCACAGGGTTGCTTTCTTTATTTTATTTTCTTTCTTTCTTCTCTCCTTTATTACGATTCGAGTAGAGAAATCTGATTATGGCCCTCTGTCATTAACCGGTACGTATTTATTCAAATTGAAGTAAGTTAGACAATTTAAGTTGAGTTTTCGGGAGTGGTTGGGAATTGAATTACCCTCCTAGAGCACTCTAAGACTGACTAATTCATTAGATTACGTAGTGATGTGGAGGAGGAGGAGGAGGAGGGTACTTGAGATTTACACCACCACCTACTCTGTGACTGGATCTTATGTCGGGAGTGAGTATTCTTTTTTTTTTTTATTATTTTCCTTTCCTTTTTTTTAAAGTCAAAATGTCTCATGACCTTACTAACGTTTTATATATTATTGGTTAACCTTTTTTTTGCAATCTGCATATTTATATCATCATCGGATATGTTATTAAACATTTAGCCGCCACAGAGTCCGTTTGTTATTATTATTTTTGTTCATCTGTTATATAGAGCAAACTAATTTCTTTTTGTATGAGGAAGACAAGCATTAAATTAACTTCACAATCTGGAAATAGTCTTCGCAAGCCAGTGATGACCCTCCCAGATGAAGAGGGAATCTCTATCTAATTAAATGTGATTTGAGTGAGGTTAGGAACCTTCCTAATCTTTATGGTATCTTTGTGTTCCCAAAAAGGTGGTTGAATGTATTATTTTTTCCCCTTCAACTCTGTGTCTGTATAAAAAGGCTTCTGTTACCTTATTTTTTTCCCCCCCTTCTTAAGTTTTGTTTTGTAGTTTTGCGGTGCGTTATGAAATTATAATAAATTATACAATTCTTTTTTTTTTTTTTTTTTTTTTTTTCCTGCCTGACTTTAGTCTGCCATAGTTTCTTGCAGTATCGGGGACCCTCAGAAGAGCCACTTGGTACTCTTTGAGTGTCTACCGATACTCGGTGGTCTGATGGACTTGATAACTAACTAATTCTTGTAATACGAATATCTGGTATTCAATTGTTATGTAGTCGCCTTGGTATTAACTTGTTTCTATTTATTGTTTCTTCTGATTGATATATTATTCTCAGGTATCTGAAAGGGGGGGACGATGCCCAACACGGATGACAATGACGGTTTCAACATGGGACAGATCGCGAATTTACTCGGAAACGAAGAAGAAGACAAGCGAAGGTTTTTTAGTGAAGAAGTTCAGGGTAGGCCTTGGGCGAGTACGTTGCCGACGAGGACTGGATCGACGAGTAGTTTACCAGAGCAAGGAACTCATATGAGCGCACCACCAACAGCGAATGCATCTTTATCAGCGTCAACAATACAAAGAGTATCTGTTGCTAGTACTGGTGGATGGGGTCAGGCTATTGAAAATATTACATCAACTTCGAGTGTGTCACAACCAGCTGCTGAAGTCAATACCAATTCACAATCATCTCAACCAGCTGGGTTATCAACTGTTGAAGCGCTAAACAATATAAAATCTCAAGAAAGCCAACGAGTTGCGGCACGCGAAGCTCGCAAACAAGCTGACCTCGCAGAAAGGGAACGAAAAAGACAACAACTTCAAGAAGATCAAAGACTACGTCGAGAAGCAAGACAAAGAGAACAGGAAGAACTACAAATGGATGAGGTGGAATCTCCTAAATCTGTTTCTCAGCAAAAGAAATTAGTGACATCACCGTCGAGGTCATCGTTGCTGTCTTTGTCTCAAAATACTTCTGAGCAGGTGGCATTTCGAACAACATCTCAGAATGTTGATATCATGCAGACGGTGATTACCAACCCACCTGGTGCTTGTACTGAGTGTCCAGTTTATTTAAAAAGAATAACTAATCTCGAAGAACAACTTGAAGAGGCTAAAACAACATTTATCAACCAACAGTCAGCACATAGTCAACAACTGCAGCAGCTGTCAGTAGAATTTGAAGCTAGCAAAGAACGGGTTGAACAGTTGCAGACAGAAAACGAACTTTTACAAGCGAAGTTAGAAGGCAGAAGTGTTAGAAATGATATCCACAAGGGAGTGATTGAATTAGTGACAAAGGAAGAAATGATTTCTTTGAGACAAGAAATTCAAAGTCAAGAAGTATTATGTGGAGCCTATCAGACGGAAGCGGAGAAGAATTCGAGAGAGATTAAGGGGCTGCGGCAGCAAGTTGCAGAGTTGCAAAAAGAACTTTTATGTGAGAAGAAATCCCCGACTAAGAACAATAACAGTTTCACAGCAGCAGAAGGTCCACCAGACTCTACTACACAAGTCGTTAGAGATCTCACACGTGAAGCTGCTCAACTAAAAGAGAGAATGAGAATCCAACAAGAAGAGCACACCTTAGCCATATCTACTTTAGAAAAAGACAAACGATCACTTGCATCAAAACTAGGTCAGCATGACACCCACAAAGCTGACGATGATGCTCTCAGAATTAGAGATCTTGAACTTCAATTAAAAAAACAAAAACACGAATACGAAGAGGAACTCACATCTGTTAAGGAAAAGTTACTTTGGTACGTCAAGAATCAAGAACTGCTGTCAAATAAAGTATGCTTTCACCTGATTCTTTGTATCACAAAAAAACGGTTTACCCCGATGAGTGACAACTGAAAAAGACTAAAAGATTCCACGATTGTTAATTACTTCGTCGGACTGGGGGGGGGGGAGAAAAAAACAAACAAACAAACAAACAAATAGGATACCTTAGTTGAGCAACAAGGCACGGAAATTGAGGCTTTAAAAAGTCGTGTCGTGGAGTTGGATGGCGTTCCAATATCAAAAAAGAAAACACCAGATCAACGTCAGTACATCGCAGAGTTACAAAAAAAGATAAAAAACTTAGAAGACATTGTCAAGAGTAAATACCCAAATAGTATTCCTGAACTGATCAGAGCCTGTAAGCCAACTCCTACTGAGGTGGATCTTTATAGAACTTTACAAGAGAGAATCGAAACTCTTAATAATGAGCTAACCACAAGAGAGCAGGCTTATGAAAATGGAATTAGACTCCTGCGACAAGAAGCTGATAAAGTAGCGTTGCAATATCAGGAAAGACAAAAGTCTCTTGAAGATGAATTGAAATCTAAAGTTAGATCGGCCACCAATTCGAAAATAAAAGAACTTGAAAGGCGAGTTGAAGACACCAGAACTTACTATGTGAAGAAAGTCAGGGAACTTGAGCAGCAGGTCTTAGGATTTAGAAAAAATTCTAAAAAAACTAAACCAACAAGTGATTCATCAGTAAGGAATAACAACAGTGGTAGTCATCCACGAGTTTCAACAGCAATACAGACGGATGTTGTGTGTGAAACAGTTCACGCACCAACAACAGCACAACTACCACCACAACAATCAATAACTCATTACAGTAATCCTTTAATGATGCAAGACCATACTTATCATCTAATGGAAGTTGGCAGACTGCGATCTGAAATTGAATCTCAGCGTCGACTAGATTCGGACAAGTCATCAGAACTGTCTTCTGTGAAACACACTCTGATATTGTTACAGAGGGACATCGATCACTCAGCTCAAGAGAAAATAAAATATCAAGAAGAGGTACGACAGCTGCAATCAAATGCAACTGTTTCTGCTCAAAACTTTGCTGTTCGGGAACAAGAGTTGTTATCAAAACACAGATTTGAACTCGATTCTCAAAAGCAACAATGGGATGAAGATGTTCGTCGGATCACATCTTCAGGAAGCCCCATCTCGGAAGTAGTTCTCAGCGACAAGTCTGATCGCTGCGCGTACATCTCTTCTATCAAAAGAAAGCTTGCAGTTCTTGAACGAGAACACACACTTAAACACAGCGAGTTCCAGAGATCCCTCAGTGAGACGAGACGGCTCGCAGCTTTTGAGCTCGATGTTCAAAAACAGAAAATGAATCTCGTGATCCAATCAAAGACTAATGAGATTCAGAGATTTCGACTTGCCCTCGACTCTCTCATGGAAGAATTAACATCTTTAAAAGTACACAAGGAGGTCCAATTTATGGGTCGGACAGCATGAGAGGGACGAATACATTCCAAACTTTAAACGGTCGCAGCTTGACTGCGGTTTAGAAAACACGTTGAAACCCGTAGTGCACTACTGCGGTATAGAAAATATATTTAGTACACTTTATGACGTTATTTATTTATTGATGGAAATACAAAAAAAAAAAAAAAACACACGAAACACACACACATTACCCCTATAGATTAGAGATAGTGTTTTATATATTTTGGGGCAACCTTGCTAGAAACTGTTCTCCAGGATGAAAACACACATACTGTTTGTTATTTTTCTTTTTACTGATATTGTCTAAAAGCCGGTTGCGACAACTGCCTTCTGTGTCACACCACGTATGCTATGAAAGCATTGTCACCAGCCCGGCGGGACCTGTTGTTTTTTTTTCTTCCCCTTCTTATTTTCCTCCTCAAATCAGATTATTTTTAGTTAAGTTTATATGAAAAAAGTACTCCTCACAACAGTGAAAATAGAGTTATTCATTTGAGGTGGTGTTTTTTTTTTGTTTTTGTTTTTTTTTAAATCAATAATTATTTTTCTTTTCAAAAACAAGAGTGAGCTGGCATCACACACAAATATGACAACATTCGATGAGGAAGATGAGGCAGCGATGGATGCTATTTTAGGAGAGCACCAATCAGCGCCACTGAAGAGAGAGAACAGTTGGGACTCACCAGGAATGATTCCAACTTCAGCACCAGTTGACTGTAAGCCTAAAGGAATAAACACAAACAGTTTTGACTGTGACAGTGAAAGTGGAGATGAGGATTCTGGAGCCGTGAAAGTAGTACAACCTGACGGTAGAGAACTTTATTATTCATCTTTTAGCAGCGCTGCTATGTCACACAAGGCTGTTGACTGTTCAAAAATATATTTAGCCCCAGGAATCCATTTATGGCCAGGAGGTGATCTTCGTCATTCCATTATTGGAACGGGTCCTGAATGTGTGATTGAAGGAAATGAGGGATGCGGATATTTTTTCTATCTTCGAAAATCAAACATCTCGATATCAAACGTCTCTCTCAGAGGAACGAGAAACGGACGTGCTCATCTGTACGTTGACAGCATAAATAATATTTCTGTAAGTGACATCCGTCTGGAAGGTACCTACTCTCAGTGTGTTCAGATATTGGGTTCTGAGAATGTATCAGTCACAGGGTGCGAGTTCAATGACTCGATCGGTCCTTCAATCAGAGTTGCGGACAGCTTTAATGTAAAAATTTCAAATAACACATTCGCAAATACGTGCAGTACCTCACCACTTATTGTTGTTGGTGGTTCTGAAGGAACTGTTATTTCAGGAAACAGATTATCGAGTAAAAGAGTTTGTGCCTTCGATATTAGTTCAAACAGTTCACCGTCATTAATTACGAGTGACAATGCAGTTGATTTTGGATAAAAATATTTTGGAGTTCTTTTTGCTATGAGTTAATCACAATTAGTACTTAGAGGGAATACTTGGTCATGGTCTTATGCTTGTGTGTGAACTTTTCCGGTCTCACTTAGCAGTGATGCGAATATGGAAACCATTCTTATAAAGTAAAAGTGTCGTTTACGATTACCGCAGTTCTCATTACTCGTAAACAAGCGCAGTTCAAGTATGGAAAAAAAAAAAAAAAAAAAAAAGAATCTTCTGTGAGATTTCTGTTCTCACTGTTATGACGAAGCAGTTCTCTGTTGTCATATAATCAGACCCTCACCCTCTCATTTCTCCCCCTTTTTTTTGAGAATAAACCATGCTGGGGACATATATTATAATAAACTATGTATTAGTAAGGGTTCGGCATAGTTTCCTTTTTTTTTTTTTTTTTTTTAATAATTTTGTTTCCCCAATGCAAATCCGTTTTAAAAAAATAAAAATATTTAAAATTGTTTTCATGTCCCTCCTGCTTGACGAAGAAAACAGTGTCGAATGGGAGGGGAGTTAATGCTCACCTTTCAGAAAGGTGAGTCATGCAGACCTTTTCTTGTGGGTCGCTATGTGTTATATATATGAGCAGATAAAATAAATTTTCCTTATTGAAAAAAAAATTATTTTTAGAACCTTTGATAATAAATCCGATTTATCGACAAAATAGAATGAGGTCCCGTAACTTACTTAACGAGGTTAGGAAAGAATAAGAACAGATTTGTCGTCGGTCAACTTCACAAATTACGTAACAAAACCAAAAGTAGAAAATTAAGACCTCTGAAACTACGTATTCCACTCCACGGTGATCAATGGAATGGAAGAATAAATGTGTTTTCACAAATTAACTTCAATATTTTAATAAAGGAAAATGTTAAGTTATGCTGTCGCGATTCTCTTTCTACAGATAGCAGGTCTGTAGTTACAGGGGAAGAGCTTTAGTTGTTTATGGGTTATGAATCCATCTGTCTTTTATATTTTTTATTCAACTTACTTTGAGTTTTGTTATGAGCGTTGAGGAGCGTGTGATTGCGATAGTGTTGATAGACAAGTCTTTTTATGATACTTTTTCTTAAATAGGATCATCAAATGACGAGGACACCGCGCCGGAAATGGCAAAATTCTTATCTTGGAAATGGTAATTAATACGACCGTCTTCCAGCTTTCTCAGTAATTAGCTACGCATTCTTTTTGCACCTGATGAAAGAGGCTCAGGGTTTCCCCTTTGGGACACTTTTTGACCATCTGTTTTTATAATTCGTCTCCAAGCATCCATCGCTCCTGATCCTCCGATCTTCGTATTTGCGTTGTTGTTACAGGTGTTGTTAGTAGATATCTGTGACATCTTTTTCTCAATAACCCGTGGGCTCTGATACAGTCTTCCCCCTGGATGACTACTTCACCATCAGTCCACCAGTCGGGTTTGTTGCAGTTGGTCAGCCAACTCGGAACCGTTCAAAGCTTGTCGTAAAGCTAGTCCTCTCATCATTAGCACGTAGGTTGTGACAAACCTCGCTTCGAACTCTGAAGCGACCTATTCTGGGCCCTCAGGCCTTCGTCCATAATGTCGGTGGCTTCGGCCGCCTTAACAGTTCATCCCTGCTGGGGTGTTTGAATGCTGCAAATTACCGAAATGGATTTAACAGTAACTTTACTTTCAAGAAAAAAAAAATAACAACAAAACAACAAGATGAATAAAAAACACATGATACCTCCATGTGTGTTGATTATGGTTCTGTTGATATTCTTTTTCTTTATTGACGTTGGTGAAGTAGTACCTCCGAAGAGAATACGAAGATGTTTAAATAATGATGCAACATTTCAACAACAAGAAATGATCTGGTCAATGGTCGACAACAACAACACTGGATCTGTAGCATCCCTCGTTAGGATGATAAATCAGATTAAAATGTATTCTGGAAAAGACTTACCTGCGATGCTTCTCGAAGTATTGGAAGACCCCATCTCACCTATTCACAAACATCAGTTGAAGTCATCTGGATGGAAATTCTGTACTGTACCCCGAGTTGGGAATAATAACTCAGACATTTCTGAGCAGTTTGCCAGATTTCGACTTTGGGAAATGACTGAACTGAAAACAATTGTTTTTGTGTCGCCTTATTCTCACATCACAGCAGATGTATCTCCCTTATTGAAGAGACAACTTCCGAAGAATATAAAAATAGGAGCCAGTCGGTTATATGATCGACATCGGTGGAGTAATTCATTCTCGTCATCAGTGTTTATCCTTCACCCGAGTATTCTAGATAGCATTGCGTTGTCACAGGCGTATCATTATTCAAAAGTGACTTATCAAAAATCACGTGGATTTGAATTAGTTTTAAACAATCTGTGGAGTGGTAACGACGGTACAGCAACACCAAAATGGATTGAAATTGGGTTTGAGTATAGTGCGGATACCTCGGTGTTTAGAGTTGAACCTTTTTTTTGGAGATCAAGGCAGTATGATATTCGAATTATGGTTTTTAATCACGAATCACCGTGGGATTACAACAGTTGTAAAAAAACGAAAACTGAAAATTTATGTCAATGGTGGGCTACAAACAAAAGTTCAAGAGATGTAGAAACATCAATCTATCACAAATTATGGAAGAGTCGATCAACGATGGATGAAACGACAACAGCAGAGCCTCTTGAGTACGATCCGTTGACAACTCCTGATCCCAGACCGTTATCATCACGACCTGACATTCTTAATGAAAGAACTTTAATAAACTCAGAAACAACATTTATTAACACATCTGACAGAAGGATAAAACGAATTAAAAAAAGAATTGATGTGGTTTCTCCAAAGGTTTTTAAATGTGATGCAAACCCCGAAACCTATTGGAAGTTAGTCATAGGAATCCCATCAGTCGATAATCCTCGCAGTAGGAGGAATAGAGATGTCCAGCGAAGAACTTGGATGACATACTCAAATGTGTGGAATATTAATAAGAATGTTGATGCATCAGTCTTGGTTAAGTATGTTTTAGCATACCCACCACCATATTATGAACTCTCTCCTAATATCATATCAGAATCAAATATAACAAACGACATTGTGTATTTAAATTTACGTGAGGGTGAAAAACCAAAACGAGGAGAACCAACTTACGAAAGGAAAACATTATCAGTTCTGGTTGGTATGAGTAGAAAGACGTATGCATGGTTTTGCTTCGCAGCTGACACATATAAAACTGACTACATTATGAAAGGTGATGACGATGCTTTCTACAGAACGTTGATGATTGTTAATGAGCTGCAGTCTTACAGAATCCCGAGAGTTTACCACGGAAGAGGAATGATTTATCATGGTATCTTTAGAACTGGTGGTTTCACAATAACTCTCAGCTATGATCTGGTTGATTGGATTAGAGACTCAAAATTAGTTGAAAAACACACCGACTTCGCATACGAAGACGTAATGGTTGGTCTTTGGTTCTACAGAGCAGGTGTGACTGCTGTGAATAATATTTCAGATTGCAGATGTCACGATTCACCAAAGTACCCAAGACCTGTTCAATGGTCAATTGAACAACCAATAAAACAATCTTCAATGATTATTCATCATGTTCATAATATCAGTGAATGGAATTATCTCCTATCAACCTTTCCTGATCACAGAATCATTCCTCTTCAAGCAAAAACATACCTCACTCACCGAAACGGAATCTTTTGGCATGATAGGTACAGCTGTCCTGCTGAAAGACGTCGGTTAAATTGGACTTTTTTTGATGAAAAAGGTGAGCCTCGTTGGTGGAAATTTGTTGTAAAAACAAGCGAAATATCCGATTCTAATAAATATAAATTAAAAGTAAATAATCAAACTCGTTATTTAAAACCTTCTGCGAGACTGTCCTCATCCGATCATACGAACATTGTGGATGGGGCGAGTGGTTATGAGGACGATGATCAAGCGGAGAGTGCCGATGAGGAATTAGTGACAAAAGATCCGAAAACTCCTTCGCCTGCAACAGGACCTCCTTCGTCTGCTACAAGACCTCCTCCGTCTGAAACAGGGCCTCCTCCGTCTGCTACAAAACCACCTCCGTCTGTAACAGGGCCTCCTCCGTCTGCTACGAGACCTCCCCCGTCTGAAACAAGAGATCCTCTGTTTGCTACAAGACCTCCTTCGCCTGCAACAAGAGCTCCACTTCCACCATACCAATACTTTAAAGAGATGAAAGACAAGGAGAAACGATATGGAAAACTCTGGTCAACTTCTGGTAAGAAGACACTCAAGAAAGGTGGCTGATCACCGACCCGCTGGAGTTATTTAATTCCGCGTGCTCGCTTTAAATTATGGTCAAGAAAACTCTCAAATCACGAAAATGATTCCTATTTGTGTTTCTTTCTTGATTTTATATTTATTTTTAATTACTTTGGAGTAATAAATTGTTCGGTCGCCGGGTCGATGTTTTATTACCATTTACACATATCCCTTCAAAATTAATTTACCCTTGCTTTTGCATTGTTTCTTTTGTTTAATTAAATTATTTATTTTATTGTTTGGTTAGTCTATCCATCTATTTCTACTACAACTGGTTTATTGTTATTATTTCTCACACTTTTTTTTTTCCCCCCGTACAAACAGTTCACCATGGATCCTCCTGGTGTTATTCCTCAGGCGGGTAGTAAGTTTGGGGTTCAGGGCTTGAAAGGAGAAATAGACACCAGTGCTGTCGAAGATGTTTGTGATCTTCCAGGAGACACTCACGCTGCTGGATGGCAAACAAAATATGAACTGAGAATCCCACTTGAGGATAGTCCAATGTTGATGATGGATAAAATGTTAGCAAGTTATCCACCAACACAGCCACCAGCAGATGTTAAAATACCTGAAATCGCTCCTTTATCTGGTTACGTTCCTCCAACTAATTACACTCCGACAAGCTCTTCAATATTTATGCCGGCTAAACAGGCATCTCTAGAGATGAGACAACAACTTCCAGTGTGGGGTCAAAAGAAAGACATCGTCGATACCATTAAACAAAGTCAAGTAACTGTGATCAGTGGAGTGTCTGGTTCTGGTAAGTCAACATTAGTACCACTCTTAGCACTTGATATGGAAATCTTTTTTAAAAAAAGAATAATGCAAGTATCTGGAAACGCCTTAACAGCACACTCAACAGCACAGCAGGTCTGTTCCCATCTCGGAGTTGAAATAGGAGATGACATTGCTGGATATGCTGCGCCTTTAGATTATAAAATGAAGGCGTGTACTCAATTTCTATCTTGTACGGCAGACATGGCTCTCCGTTGTATGGTCGGTGATGCGAAACTATCAACTGTCGGATGTCTTATTATTGACGAGTGGGAATCCTGCACAGCAGAAGCTGAAATCTTATTATTGTTGGCGAAGAAAATCGCTGCTGAGAATTCAAATTTTAAAATAATAGTCCTGTGCGACTCTCTCGGTGGATCTGAAGTTTCTAATTTGCTGTCACAGCAACACTCATCTACTGGACACGTCACTGTTGATTCATCATCTGTAATAAAACAGAATGTAGTTCAATGTTTTCTTGAGGATGCTATCTCTTATTGTCATGACCCTTCTTCATATCCTCCAATTAGAGCTCCGAGTACTCTGAGTGCTCAAATGCAAGCACTCACTCCTACTAGTAATTGGAAACTTTGTGAATGGGGAGGTAAAGACACCCTTAAGATGTTAAACTTAATCTTTGAACTCGTATTCAATTTCTTTAGAAGAAGAAAAGTTTTAGGAAAAGTTGTAATCTTTCTCCCTTCATGGGGTCACATTCAGTCTTGTGCTGATTACTTAACGAGAGGTAAGAACATAGCACCCATCATTCCTATTCATGAGAATTTAATACCAGAAATGGCCAACAGAGAACAATACCTTGAAACCTTATTCAGACCAGGTGGAGCTATCATATTAACGACGAAGAGATTAGCAGTCGATCTCCCAATCACTGATACGGAATTACTTATTGACTCTGGTCATAATATGAACATGCCTTATGATTATAGTTTAGGAATGCCGTGTGCCGATATCTTCCCAAATAGTAAACTTGATTTCACAAGAAGACATAATTTAGTAAATAGATCAACGCTATCAGGTGTTGGATGTTTTCATTTGGTACCAAAACAATTATTGTCATCACTTAATGAAATCCCTTCTCCTCTAATTAGAAGTACTGATTTAAAAGAAGCAGTCCTCAGAGCGAGAGTAATCGACAGGTCATCAACTTCTGAAGAACTCTTTTCTCAAACTACAACACCACCAAGTCCAGAAGCTGTTGCTCAAGCGATTGATGTTCTAAAGCAAAGTGCTTTTATAAATACCTTGAAATCGGTTGATGTACCATCACCATTGGGAACCTTATGCTCGTACTTACCTGTCCCTTTGTCAATCGGAAAGATGTTATTTTATGCCCTGGCATGTCGCTGTTTAGATAGCATCCTAACTGTCGCAAGTGCTATTTTAAGTCCTCCGATATTCGCAGTAAATCCAGATTCAGGTGGTGAAGCAGATCAGAATAAAGTAGCATACTCAAAGGGTTCTGAGTCTGACTTAGTAGCGACACTTAATGCATACTTAACAGTTAGTACTATCGATCCAGCTGAAAGAGATCATAAGGAAGCTGCATTTTGTCAGCAGGTGTACATGAATCAGGTTGCTATTCAATCTATTCGTAGACTTAGAGGTACTTTATTAGATCTTATGCAGGAAGTAAAGTTATTCGTTTCTCCTGACTGGGAAGATGCAAACAAAAGTATGGCTGACACAAATGTTATTAAAAGTTCAATAACCGCAGGGCTGTATCCGAATGTTGCACTTCACAGCGGAACAGCTGAAAATGCAACCTTGGCGATTCCTCAAAAGGTGAGTCAAGTTGAGGTTTGTTCTACGTTGTTAGTCCATCCGTCATCTGTCGCGAAGAGGAGAGCTAACCCTCTTCCTACGTATACAGTTTTCACTGACATATTCTACATTACGAATGCTGATGGAACAAAAACTGCCTCTATTGTCAACGCTAACAACATTGACCCTCTAAGTATGCTTTTGTACTGTGGTGCTGGAGCTGTTAACTTAGCAACAGATGGTAGTAAAGGAAATTGTCGTGGTTGGTATGATATATCTCCTTGGGATCAATTTATTAAAAACGACGCTGTCAAATATTATGTTCAATTAGCTTTGAAGACTAGTTCGAGATCACAGTTAGCATTCACTCCGTGTCCATTTGTTCCTGAAGCTCATAGTGATGATACAAAGGTTGAGATTGTTCTTGATAAACGAGTAAAACTGTTGTCTAATAAATCATGTGCAAAACTTGCAGTTAAAGTACGTCAAGCTGTTGTGTCTATCACAGGTCAACGTGTTGCATCATTGAGTAATACACAGAATCAGGCTTCATCACCTGGGTTATTCCCTGAGAACTTGTCTCAGATTCTTGAGGTTCTCTTTAGAGAGAATGCTAATCCTTGTAATACAGAGAATAAGCTCAGAATTGAGCATTGGTCTTCGAGGGAGTACAAAAGTGATTTGCAGCCGATTTTTAAATTTGAGGCTGAGAAGGTGCCGCAAATGCAGATGCAACCTCCGGGTCCGCCAGCTCATTCGCATCATCACCACCACCATCACCACCAACACCAGCATCACCATCACCACCACCACCACCACCAACAACAACATCACCACCACCATCATCATCACCAGCATCACCACCACCACCACCATCACCATCACCATCATCAACAACACCAGTACCAGCAGCATCAGTTACCTCATGGGCATCATCATCACCACCATCATCACCAACACCAACACCACCACCACCATCCTCCTCCTCCTCAAGCTCCTCTACAGCAGCCATACCAACCAGGAATTCCTTATGCCGGTCCACAACCTGGTCTCGCTGAACGTTCTCTTATTGACCATCTCGCAAACCTTGTGATGAAAGCAGGTTTGTGGATATTCTTTTTAGGAAAAAAGAAATACCTTTTCTCCTTCTTTTGCAATGCAAACAATTAACAAACAAAACAACGAAACAGGTTCACGTGATCCAGAAATTAAGCTCCGCGACCAGAATCAGGGAAAACCTCAATTTGACTTCTTGAAAGCAGATCATCCTTCCAACGGTATGAGAACACAACCTTGAATATACTGATGGGGTTGGGTGTTTTGATTATTGAAAATAAATTATTACAAAACTAATACACACACAGGTTATTATGAATGGAAGTTACAAGAACTTGCTTTTGAAGCAAAGAGAGCACCAATTCCAAGAGTGACCCCAGAGTCTATTGAAGCCGCAAGGACTGCTGATAGAGCTCGTTTCTTAGAGCAACAAGGTCATGCTCCTGATCACATGGGAGGTGGTGGATCTATTCAAGATCCTCGTTCTGCTCAACAATTTCTTCCAAGAAGTGAGATGGGTGGAGCTCCTGGTGGAATTCCTATGTCAGGTTTGACATCGCAGCCAACAATTCAACGAACTCGCAGAATCAGACGCGCTCGTACTCCTGAAAAAAAGATCAACTCGAATGAGGTTCCAAAACCACTTGATCCCGAAGTAATCATCTGCATGACTTCAATGGACTTGTTGAATTTTGAAAAGTATGTCTTCTTTTTTAACTGGCATCTCACTGGTTGGTATTAGTTTTTTTATTTTCAACACAAAATAATAAAAAATAACAGAACTCGTCTCCAAGCTGAATTAGAACTTCAAAGAGAAGGCACCCTTGGCGACAACACACCTGCGGGACCTCCCCCACCAAGATGTATGTTTTCTTCCCCCATTCTAGATTAAACCAAACAAACAACCAACCAACCAGTACTACCACAACGCCCTCCACCGATGCCAATCAGCGCCTCTGCTAATGAAGTTGTTGTAAAGCGTCCTTCTGTTCTTGTTGGTCCTATTCCAGCAAAGAGTGAAACAAAAGGATCTAACTTGCCACTTATTCTTGCAAAGGTTTGTTATTGTTTATTGTTTTATCACACACGACGAGGTTAAGTTAGAAAGAAATATAAAAAAATACACAATCAGGCTCTTGGTGAGACACTTGGTGTTCGTGTGGGACCAACTTTAATTGTGGGTCAGGAAGCCAGAATTGACGTCCCGAGTTACGGAATTGAGGAGAAAGCTTTACAGAAAGAGTTCTTCGTTTGTTTGGGTAAGAAAATTAAAATTCACAAAAACGATAAGATTCACTCAACGGAGACCTTTTTGGCTTCAAGACTTGACTCTCTACGTCAACGTGTTAACAGCGGGTACAACTTAAAGAGAGAGCGTTCCGAAGAGAGAGAAGAACGAAGAGGAAAGGGTGCTGGCAGACGTGGAGGCAGAGGAAGATCTGGCTCACCAAGAAGACCTGAAGTCCCTGAAGCCGCTCCTATTCACCGCGCTCCTGCTACACCACCAGCTGAGTACAAGTGTTCTCGCTGTAGGGAATCAGGACATTGGGTCCGTGATTGTCCTGTCTTAAAGGATGCGGCTATCAAAGCTGACTTTGCGTCAAACAGCCCCGTCGATTCGACCGGAGTTGAAATAAAGCAAGAATAGTATTTTTTAATAATTATCTGAACTCGAGACTTCGGTAGTGTGTGAGCACCTTGTTGTTGCTCGGAAATAGTGTTTTTTTCTTCGAGAAACGTTGAAAGGAAAAAAAAAAAAAAAAAAAAAAGCATTGAACCGACTGACTGGAGTGTGTTTTTCCCCTCTTCTTTTTCATTCTCCTTTTTTAGTTTGTCATTTTTAAAGAAGAAAATAAAAAGAAAGGAAGACATTTCTTTGCTGGCTTTGTTTTCCTCACCTCAAATAAAAATAAGGTTTTTTTGTTTTTTAAACAAAGCGTTCTATACTATCAAGGTATCAAGTATTAGGTATACTTGAAAACGTGATTACAAAAAAAAAAAAAAAAAAAAGAGAACGAAAGTATAAAATGAAAAGGCAAATTGCCGAAAAAAATAAGAAAAAAAAAAGAATGAAAAGAAAAGAAGACAGGGGTGGTTATTAATTAGTGTTCCTGATCATGCTTAATTCAAGTAAGTTGAAATTCACAGTTGGAGGAAAAAAAAAAAAAAAAAAAAAATCAATTTGCATTTTTTTTTTAAACAACAGAGAGCACACATCACATATTTAGAAAGGTCTAGCAGGCATTACTACTACAAACTCAAAATCATTTTTTAATCAGAAATATAACAAAAGAAAACAACATGCCAAAAGAAATACCCGGTAGAGGTGAGCTCGACTATGAAGGTTCTGGATTAGTAGCTTACGTGGCTTCTCACTTAGAGTCTTACGAAGACGCAATGGCATTGGAAACACGAGCGAATAAATTTATGGGAGGATTCCGTGTTTTCGAACAACAGCAGTTGAGAAAACTAAAACGGGCTAAGAGAATGCCTGATGAAGATGGTTGGCAGACTGTTGTTCCGAAGATGTTGAATGTTAACACTGCAACAACTGAATTAAGGAACGCTAACCACATCGATGACTATAATAAAAAACAAGAAATAAGTGGAAAGAAGGCAGCGGTATCTTCATCAGACGGTTTTAGCAGATTCGCAGAATCGAAGAAGAGCATGCAGCGACTTATTAAAATGAAGAAATCACTCATGAAGGCTCAGTCTAGAAAGAATTCGGTCAAAACAGCTGGATTGCGTAACTTTGCTGACAGGTGTTAGTAGTAATGAGAGTAATTATGTTTTGACGACAATATGTTACTCATCCTCCTCGTGAAGGACTATTACTTCGTATCACATAATCTTAATGGCGTTGTTTCGATAGAGTGCTTACGCAAAACAACAAGTACGTAAAGCTAACACCAGGAAGAACAGCTGATAATGGAGAGGGAGAATTCTGTTTTTGATAACATGCTACTCATCCTCTTTGGGGAGTACTATTATTTGTCAGCAGACTGTTAGCGGTCCACTTCATTATTAATAAGCTCTCATCCGACTTGAATGTTTACACAGAAACTTCAACAAATCTTAATGAGTAAATGTGTTGAGAATAGTACACTCTTCTCTCTCTCTGTTAAGGAACTCTTTGAGTTAAGAAATACCTCAACAAATCTGATTGGTACTCACAATTATTACATTGGAGTTGTATAGGATGGCTTCTCGTACTCGATGTTATTAATAGGGGGGTACACTTTGGATAGATTAGGTGGAGTGCAGTGTTGCTCAATAGATTACATGGTTGAGTGACTCTTTTGATTTGAGTTAAAGAGTTCGGAAATAAAAGAAAAAAAAAAGTAAAAAAAAAAAAAAAAAAAAACAACTATTTACGTCATTATCATTCGGGTTCGTTTATTCTCATCATTTCAGTTCGTATTTTTCTTTTGAATTTATAATCGTTTTTGTTTATTTTGTTACATTATTTTTTTTTTCATAAAGTAGGGGTCACCACCACCCTGACTAATAAATAAAAATGACGGTGGAGGGGAGGGAGGTGGAGAGTGAAGGAGAAGACGATGTGTCAATAAATGAATATCAGCTGCAACTTCAACTGGAAGTCGATTCTCAATCAATTGAGAGGAAGGTATTAGGACTGGCTGCGAGAGCTGTCTGCGTTCAATGTCTTAATTTGAGATTAATGAAACGACCGGCAAATGACAGATCTCTATTCCTATTTCGGAGAGATTCAGAAATTAGAAAAAAGATTTCATTTGTAGTCAACCACAAATACTTCACAGGAACCGTCTTAGTTTTGATCATTTTGAACTCTATTACTTTAGCTCTCGACTCTCCTGATAATAAAAATAATAATCATCTTCAGGATTTCCTCTTCAGCTCTGAAATAGTTTTTGTTTCATTCTTCACTTTGGAAGCTTTACTTAAAATAGTTGCCTTGTCGTTTTATGGAAATAAAACTTCTTATTCAAGCAACTGGTGGAATCTACTCGATTTCTTAATCGTCATCGTTGGTCTGGCTAATCTCATCTTACCCGCAATTGGTGGAATTAGTACGGCAAACGTCTCGGCGATCCGTCTTCTCCGTATCCTTAGACCCCTTCGAACCGTCAGCCGCATTAAAGGAATGCGTGCTATTATTCAAACATTAATCTTATCACTGCCGTTAATCGGAGATGTTTTTTTGTTATTATTATTTTTATTGTTAGTTTTCGCCATAGCTGGAATCCAGCTTTGGTCGAATTCACTTCATCGACGATGTTACGCAGACGATACTTTCATGGAACTTGACGCAAATGAAACATTCGCTTGTAGCACAATGGCAACCGGAAACACTTGTTCATTTAATTCTGTTTGTGGAGTTAACTTTGATGAATACAGTGTTCGTTACCTGAACTTTAATCATATGGGAACAGCTTTGTTATTCGTGTTCAAGATTATTTCACTTGATGACTGGCCAGAAGACATGTGGCTAGTCCAAGACACGAATCTTCACATCGTGTGGTTGTATTTTGTAGTTCTTATCTTGACAAGTTCATATTTTGCTGTTAATTTATTTTTAGCTGTTTTGAGTGCGATATTCACTGATAACGAAGCGACAGCACAGGTTGAACAACTTCGAAGAGGTCATCGAATGAATGCCGTAGTTGGTCTACTTCAGGGTCCTTTTAAAGTACCTGAAGATGTTGAATTAGTAAAACAAGAACAAAACCCTGAGGCTAATCCTGATTGGGATGCGAAATCTTGTGAATCAACTGTTGAAGAGTTACACAACACTCGTAAAACAGTTTTATCCGAAGGAGATAGAAATAATTCAAAGCCAACAATCAAACCAAAAGCATCCTTCAACAGATACAACGTTATCTTGAGAGACACTGGAGCACTTGTGCTATCCGTACCTCGTCAGACTACTCAGTTGGAACGAACTCGTAAATTTCTTGAACGACATTTGTCAGCATCACCTAAAGGAACTTGTTTAAAACGACGTTCATCAGGTACAGGTCTACTTGTTGCTAAACCAGAACCCTTTGCAAGACAAGGTTGTTTACGATTACTAAATGATGGAATTACTGAAGTGGAAAGTATCAGTTCTGCATCAAGAAAATCAGCCAACGGTGATGACAGTTCAACAGCGTCAACAGACGAACCACATACTCCAACACTTGGAAACAATAATTCACTCGCAAACGTTCCTCATGTATTTGTTACTGGTCAAGGCATCACATTAGAAGTTCCTACTTCACCTGTTAGACTTTCACAGTGCAAGTCAGCTAATATATTTAGAATCCCAGATACCGCCTTTCTGAACGTCGCTCAAACTCCAAGAAGAAGTAGCTCTCCAGCAGCACCAGGTCACGTAGTAGGAGGTGTTGTTGATGGAAGAAAACAAAGTATATGTCCTCTTGATGAGGGTGAACTAAATCGACTTCCTAAATTAGCAGGACTTGGAGGACTTCATAATCTTGGTTATGATGAAGTAATTGTAGGCGAGTCACCATTAACAACAACAACAGTTAGTATCGAAGTAAAAGATGACGGATTCTTATCACCAACATCACCTGTTGGGATACTATCTCCATCACATAGTAGTGGATCAGAATTAATAAGTCACATCCAGCCTTGTGTTCCTTTATTACAATTACCTTCAAAAGGTGTAGCAATTGAGGACATTGAGCAATCTGAATCCGACTTCTCAGAACCATGTGAGGCCCCACACGGTGGAGTTACTTGGCGTCGACGACGAAAAACAATGGCTCACTCCATAGTAGCTGGTTCTATTATCCCACCTCAGTGGGAGGTAGCTGAAGGTCAATCATCATTCATGAGTGTTGAACCTGTAATGGAAGAACCCTGTATCGCTGCTGATCATGAAGCTGTGTTAAATTGTAGAAGAATTTGTTTACAAAAAGGATACGGAGGATTCGCAATACTCAAGGGAAAAGCTTTATTCAGAGAAGAGACTGGTGAAGAATGCCGTTCGATGCTCATCCCAGAACAAGGAGTAATATTTCACATGGTAACCATATGGGAAGAAGTCCTTGACAGTGACGCATTCCCAAGTGAGACTGCTCATGAAGAAGCAATCGCTGATATTGGACTTGAGGAATGTATTCACGAATGTATTAAAAGTGGTTATGGAGGCTTCTCAGTTCAAAATGGAATCGCTCGCTTCAAAAACAGATCGAGTAGACATTGCCGTGAGGCCCTCATCTCATCACCTCAAACCCGTTTTTATATAATAAAAGGAGACATTGGATACAGAATAAGAGTTCGAGCAATCGTTATGCACCCCGCTTTTGAAAAAGTATTCTTAGCAGTGACTATTCTAAACGTCATGGCTCTTGGGACTGATCATTATGGAATCCATGATGACATGGTTACGGCAATAGAAGTTATAAATACCGTTTGTACGATTCTTTTTGTTATCGAAATTGTGATGAAGATCGTTGGTTTAGGTTGGCGACTAACGTTCAGAGATCCGTACAATCGATTTGATGCTTTTTTATGCCTCGTTGGAATTCCTCAACTGATTGCTACTTACGCATTAAGTAACAGCAGCGGAGGAGGAGGAAATGTGTTGTCTATTTTTAGAATGCTCAGAGTTGCTCGAGTACTCCGTTTGGGGAGGCGATGGGTTCGTCTTCGAAACACTATTTGGATCGTAGCAGAGAGTATTTCAGCAGTCGCGTATCTCTCATTGTTGTTATTATTAATTTTATTTATTTATTGTGTTCTTGGAATGCAGTTGTTTGGAGAATCATTGTCGGCAACAGACTCCAGACTTACGTTTTCATCTTTGTGGAGGTCTTTATTGACTGTTTTTGTTGTTGTAACTGGTGAGGGATGGGTCAAAATAATGAGAAGCACAATGGAAGCAACGTCTTGGTCTGCAGCATTTTACTTCGTATCGCTATTTGTGATAGGTAGATATATTATATTGAATTTGTTTATTGCGATCATTATTGAAAAATTTCAAAATAAAAAAACCGACGAGCTGCTAAACGAAATGGAACACGAAGAAAAAGATTGGGAAACAACAGTAGCCTCTGACACTGAGGAAGTCTCTGATGGAAGTGAAGCAGGAACGGAGGCTCCAAAAACTGAAAGGAGAGTAAGATCAGTTTTTGAGTTAAAACTACAGGGTGATTCATCACCTAAAGTATCTCAAAACGCTGACCAATCGTGTGATGCTTGTCCAGACTATGAAAGTGAAGCTGACACAGTTGATGGGCCTTCAGACACCGGAACCGCCAGTCCTCAAGATCGAAGAGAGTCAAGTCAATCAAAATCATCTGATAAAGACATTGCGGTAATCAAACCTACTCCATCGTATTTTGGAGAAAAAACGTGTGGCTGTCTCGCTCACGATGGTGCTGTTCGAATGTGGTTGACTCCAATTGTTACGTCAACTGCTTGTGATCGAGCGATTGTTTGTTTGATTGTTTTGAATTTATTTTTATTAGCAGCTGAAAATCCAAAAACTAGAAAAGATTTTTCATCTGGGTTTTATTATGCTGACTTAGCATTCACGATTGTGTTCGTAGTAGAGCTAATCGCAAAAATAAGTGTTTTTGGTATTTGGAGTGCACCGCACGCTTACTTAAAAGATTTATGGAACTGCGTTGATTTCGTCGTCGTCCTCACATCTTTATTAGGTTTGTTTGAATCGACCTTTCAGTTAATGAGATCGTTTCGTGTTTTCCGACTGGTCATTCGATCTGAAAACGCAAAAGTTGTTTTATACGCCACCGTCGGCTCAATCACTTCCGTAATTAATGGTTTGGCTGTTTGCGGATTTTTATTTATTTTATTCGCTATCATGGGAGTTCAGTTATTTAAAGGTTCTTTTGTCGAGTGTTCAAACCGTGAAATCATTCACAAAATAGAATGCAATGGAACCTTTATAAATTCACTTGGGAATATGGAAGAAGCAAGATGGAGGTCATTAGATTATAGTTTTGATCATCTTGGTGTTGCTCTCTTCACATTATTCAAAGTAGCTCTATCTGAACGATGGGTTGACATCATGTTCGTCGCAATGGACTCTGACAACGACGTCATCGGACCAGAAATCGATAAGCGTCCAGTAGCTTGTCTCTATTTCGTTTTATTCTTCATTTTTGCTAATTTCTTATGTTTAAATTTAATTATAAGTATTCTCATAAGTACTTTTTCTGCCTATCACGAAGCACGATTCGTACGAATTCACTGTGAAGAAGACCAAGACGGACTCTATGCTGGTGTTGGTGTTTGGAAGGCGGATATTGCAAAGTTCGAAATGATGAGACACAAACTTCTGACCGACGGTCAAAAGAAGTGGGTTCGTTCACAGCAATTACTCGTACAGGACATTTACTACAGAGCTCCTCCTGATGATCCGAACCGAAGAAAAGTTTATGAAATCGTTGAGAGTGATAAATTTGAATGGGGAATTGCGGGAGTAATCGTTTTCAATCTAATCTTGTTATGTACTCAACACAGAGTTCCTTCTAGTGAGTATGTCACTGCTTTCAGCGTTTTAAATTATATTTTTATTTCTGTATACGTACTTGAATTCGGAACTAAAGTATACGCTTATAGCTTCGCAACTTTTTGGAAAGACAATTGGAACAGGTTTGATATGATTGTCCTTTTGGTGAGTCTAAGTGGTGTCTTTGTTGGGGAGTCTCTCACATTTTTTAGAGTTTTTCGAGTTGGAAGAGTTCTCCGTTTATTTCACATGTCGAAGGGACTTGCGAAAATGTTTACAGCGTTACTGTACGCACTTCCCCCACTGTTCAATATCGGTGTTTTACTTTGCTGTGTTTTCTTCGTTTTCGGTGTTTTAGGTGTCGATTTATACGGTGAAATCGATCTCGATTTAAATCCGTATTTAAATAGAAATTTTAATTTTAGAAATTTGGGAGAAGCAATCTTGTTGTTGTTTCAAATTAGTACAGGTGAGCTCTGGTTGGATGCCTTAGAGGGTGTTCGAGCAGAAGAACCTTTTTGTAATAAAGACTGCGGAAGTAATGTTGCGATTCCCTATTTTATATTCTTCATGATTATCGTTTCTTTTTTGATGGTCAATTTATTCGTTGCTGTCGTTCTCGAGGCCTTTCAAGATGCAGAACAAGTCCTGAGCAACGACAGTTTAGTTGCCGCATTTCATACATTTCGTGAAAGTTGGTTATCCGTAACATTTAAACTCCCTTATGATCAAGATGAGATGGACGTCGATCAATTCTTATTATTTATTAGAGGTATTCCTCCACCACTCGGTCCGTTGTTCAAGACTGATGGATTCTTATTAAAATTGTTAAAAGATTTAAATATCCCAGTTGATACGAACTTAAGAGTTAGATACGAACATGTCATCCACGGACTAGCTAGAAAGGTTTTTAGGATTTCACACGAAGAAGCACTCGACTTAAGTCACTTAAGCCACGTTAGAATCACAGATGAGATGTTTACCGTCGCTCACGTTCATTGCGTTCGTAAGATCGCACGAATCTGGAGAGACCATGTCGAAGCCAGACTGGCAGCTGCATCTGGAGAAGGTCAAAAAGAAGAAAGCGAACCTGCTGAACCAGAATTCCATCCATTCACTGCATTTAATGTTCCTGCTGAGGGTCGTTTTCGTCATCGTGGTTCTGACTTTCTGGGATCCACGTACGGAAATTCAAACGAACTGGGTGACACTTTCGATAGTAACGGCAAACTTGGTCACAAGAAACAATCTTCTTTTATTGAAGAATTACATAAGCGATCATCACGTAACTTGTTAGCAGTCGCTGGCCATCAAGTGTCTAAAAATATGTTGAGACCTCCTTCTGCATGAATCACTATACATCTGTAGAGAAATACTAAAAAAGATAGAACCGAGTCGTCTATCTCATAAGACTTCGAGATTTTCGAAGCAATTCTTTTATACCAGTGAGGCAGCGTTTAAAAAAAAAAAAAACAGGAAGAATTTTCACATTGTTTTTTTATGTATAGTCAAGGCAAGCTGCTTAAGTCATGAAAGGCCTCACTCATTCACTATAGAAAAAAAAGAAAAAAAAAAATTGGCATCCACAAAATGCGAAACGAGGGGGAAGAAGAGAGCTTTGAGCCTGCAAATATTTTTTTTTGTAAAGCTGCTGTTGTGCGTTTAAAAAAAGGAAAACTTTTTTTTTCCAAAGAAATTGTGTTATAAAAAAGCGTGGCAGCTGCTGAGCAAAAAAAAAAAAAAAAAAATAAAGCGACCCTCGACCGTTGTTATGTTTGGAAGTGCCATGCGATTTGTATAGTAGCATTATCAAAAAAAGAAAAAAGAATTACCCACTCTTAGTACCTCCCCCATATTCAGCAATCGCCTTTGTGTTATTAAGGGATAGGTTTCTTATAAACAGTTTTTTTTTTTTTTTCTTTCCCTTTCTTTCCCATTTCGTATTTTCTACTGTTTTTGACCATTTTTCTTTGTATTATTATGGTTTGTTATGTTTTTTTTTTTTTTTTTTTTTTGAAAGTGTTCCTTCCCTATGAAAAGGTTGTTTTGTCAAAAAAAAAAAAAAAAAATATTCTTTCTATTTGTGTCAGGGTTCTCGTTCAAAAAAAAAAAATTATCTTCTCTTCTCGTTATGAAATAAAAAACAGCACTTCAATCAACCAAACAAAAAAAGGAAAAACCCCCTCCTTGAATTCATAGCAATCGTTATGTCAATATGATACAATACAATGTGTATGTTACAAATGTAAACACAGTAATTAAAAAAAAAAAAAAAAAGCCAACAACAATAAATCTCCCCCGAACTCGGTGTGGATATATAAAACTGAGATGGTATTATCCAAATCGGTTTATAGATTTGTAGAAAAATAAACTTCGGATTCAAACGAGTGACAGTTTTTTGAAATTGCCAACAGTTTAGTTGTTGTTTTTCAGAAGAGTCTCTCGAATCTTTTTGGGTTTTGTTTCCTCTCTTTATATAAAATAGTTAAATTAAAGGGAAAAAAAAAAAAAAAAAAATCATCGTAGTTTGTGTGATTATGGATTCCATTCAATTTGTGAACTAAATTATTTTATCTTCATCTCAAAACAGATGAGATAGACATCGGTAATCTTTCGTTATTTTTCCCTCTTTTTTTTTTCTGTCAAGCTCCATTTATTATTTGTTTGCTTGAAAAGGCAAATCCTATTTTTCCTTTTCCTTTCCCTTTTTTTTTTTAAAACCCAAAGGACCACGAAGACCACGTTAAAAACCCATTTTTTTTTTGGCTGTTTTGAAAAAATGGACAAAAGGAGAAAGGTGTGTGGGTATGACTTGATAAGTGGCAGGTGACGGACCCGCATCCACAAGAACACCAAACCTACTCCCAAGTATTGAACATTACTTTGTGTGTTTTCGCATTTTTTCGGATTCTTTTAGGCCCACTGGGTGAGAACTTGGGTGTATTTTCAACGCGCGGGTAAGGGGCTTCCTCTTAACTTTTTTTTGATGGTTTAGTGTTGTGCGTGAAAAAAGTATCTAAAAAGGTATCCTGATGGGACGCAGATGTTGTCGACTTACCAAGATTTTCGTGGTGCTCACCAAAACAGGGATCTTCACACATTTGGAGCAAATAACGTCCTCACTCTCGTTTGATTCACTGTTGGAGTGGTCACCCACCTGGCAGTGTTGTATCTGTATGAGAGTTATTTTTCATGTGAGGGTTTATGTTCCCTGGCTAACAAGTTGAGTTGTGAGTTTGTTTTTGGGGAAATTAGTCGGTCTTCTCCCCGCACTTCTTGAGGAGTGTGAACACATTGAGGATAGAAGTCTCCAGTAAGTACTTAAAGGGTTTGAATGCTCTGCCTACCCGAACCCTGACGATATCCGCTGATGTATACGACGAGCTGAATGTAGGAATATATATTCACTACTACTTATGTATCCCATTGTTGAGATCCTTGACCCTTCAGGAGCTTTCTTTAGATGCATCACCCAACCTATTCCGAGACAGCACCGAGAATCCTTTTTGCGAGATTTGCACACCAAAGTCATTTTTCCCCTTTGCCAAAAAAATAAATTTTCTCCAAAGCCATACATAGCGATTGGGTGTTTTTAGGGTTAAAAATATTTTTGTATTATCATGCGGGGAGGTTGCCGTATTATATCTCTCTATTTTATATATTTTTTTTCTCATATTTTGTTCCGTCTCCGAACTCGATGTGTTTTCTTTTTTTTAATCATGAAGTTGTTTGTTTTGACAATGAGGGGGAAAAAGATATTTAAATCTAGTCGACCTTGATTGTGTCCGACAGTATTCTACTGACCCCTCATCGATTTTGATTTTAATGTCCTGATTTCAGGCAAAGTACTCCAGTTAGTTTAATTGGCAAGTTTGTTCTTTTCTTTTTTTTTCATTTTCTTTTTTAAAAATTACCCCGTACAATATTGCACTCTTAGTTGTAGACTGGAAGGGTTATTTTTTTTCATGTTCACTACTGATTCACTACAGCGGGAGGCACTGCCGAACTATTTTTTTTGGTAAAAGTGTCACCACACTGGATTTTTCATTTTTTTTCTTGCTTCCTTCTGCATTGTTTTTTTTTTTTTTTTTTTTTTTTTTTTTGATCCCTTTTAAGGGGATTATTTTTGTTTTAAACAGCAGATTTGATAAAAAAAAAAAATATTTTCGACCTTCCTGAAGGACGCAGGAAACAACGAAAAAACAAAAAAGGAAAAGTATGAGGCAGCTGGCAGCCTCGAACAAAAAAGCCAACGGAAGAAAAAATAAAAAGATCAACTGCCATGTACATTTTCATATTGTTATGTTTTTTTCTTTCTTCCTTGCTTTGTGATTTGCTTCCCCATTCCCCTTCAATAAAAACTTACCCCTTCGCTCGGACACGTCACCAAACTGACGGAAAGGGCAGTGAAATAATTTCAAAAAAACGAAATAAAAAAAACAAATTCTAAACGAGAAGAGGAAAAAAAAGAACAAGAAGAATTCCGACTTTGAGGTCTGGCTGTTTTGTTTGTCGTTGCACAAAGCTACGTTGTTGTTGTTTTTTTGATTATTTGTTTATTCATTCACTTTTTTTTTTCCCTCCCTTCAAAACATCAATAAAAGATCCCAGAAAAACACTACAGTGTACGAGATAATTGTGTCACAATAAAAGATGCTTCTTATAAATAGAACTGCCAGAAGGTTCGCAACTCACTCCGCCCCATGGATGAAAGGAAAACCTGCAAACATATACAAAAAACAAGAACATCCGAAAAAGAACATCACCCCAGGATTAGTCTTGTTGATGACCGGAACGATGGGAAGCCTTCGCTCTGGAAGACTTTCGTTGATAAATATTCCTCAAGAAATTCGTGAAAAAAAATTAAAGAAAATGAAATGTGGATTCGATCACGCCATTATACTTCACGATGACTGTTCAATAACAAGTTTGGGTGATAATAGAAAAGGACAATCCTTTGCTCCAGATCCACTACATTCTGGGTTTTATCATTTCACAGCAAATCATGATGTGGATACTATTTCGTGTGGAGCTAGATTCACATTTATATACAAAAAGGGAACTAGAAAATGTAGAATTGCAGGTCACAATGAGTTCCATCAGTTATTTCATTCATCTCAACAAGATTTCTCAACGGATTCTCCATCAAAAACTTTTGGAATTGAGTGGAATCCAGAGATTCCTGTTTTTGAAGGAGGTTTTAATCAAATTAGTTGCGGTACCAATCATACCCTAGTACTAATGGAATCAGGTGCTGTATATGCATTCGGATGTAACCTTGATGGACAATTAGGAACTGGTACCACCACCAGTCATAATTATCCATATTCACCAAAGTTTTGGGGATCTCATCAAATTAATAAACCTGTATTGCTGCATGCTGGTCATGGTTGTTCGTTATTTATTGGGACTGATGGTAAACTTTTTGGTTGTGGAAAAAAAGATGAAGGAAGAATTGGCCTCTCTTGGGATCCGACAAAACCAGTTCAACTACTGCCAGCTGTTGTACCTCTTGAAAAAGACATTGAAATTAAAAATATATCTTCAGGGTTGTCACACTGTACGATAATAAATAAATCAGGGCAGTGGTACACTTTTGGAGGATCTCAGAAATTAGGAACAGCACCAGCAATGATAAAAGATAGCGCTGATCACACAACACCTTGGACACATCAAGCTCATTCGAAACTATCATTCAGAGCTGATAAGCTTCGAGAAGTAGTAGTTTTTCCTGATAATAAAAACACTCCAACCCCAGTGAAATCATTGTCTTCAGGGAAATTCCATACCGTGGGTAGGACACAATGTGGATCTGTTTGGTGTTCTGGTTGGGGAGGTGATTCTCAATTGTCTTCAGAGAATGCAGACCTCCCTTCCAATAGTCGAGTTCTGCTGCATCAAAATAAAGACATTGTTGCCGCTGAGGCGAGCGGTTCAGGAACAATTATCGCCATCAACGCTACTGAGAGTACTTCTCCGAGCTGGACTAATTTACCAACTATAACTATATAGATGATGTTCTAGTTGGGAAGCCAAGTTATGCTGAGCAATGTGATCGCTTCTGAGTGAGTCTGAGTGGGTTCACTTGTTTTTTTTAACCACAATTGTAATTCTCAAGTAAATTATTTTTCTTCTCGAAGGTATTATCAAAAATGGGTCGTCGTCCAGCCAAGTGCTACAGGTTCTGTAAGAACAAGCCATACCCAAAGTCCCGATTCTGTCGTGGTGTACCTGACGCAAAGATCAGAGCTTTCGAGACCGGTAGAAAGAGAGCTGACGCTGATGAGTTCCCAGCATGCGTTCACGTAATTTCCATGGAAAAGGAACAGTTGTCCTCCGAGTGCCTGGAAGCTGCCCGTATTGCTGCCAACAAGTACATGGTTAAGTCATGTGGTAAGGACGCCTTCCATCTTCGTATCCGTGTTCACCCTTACCACGTTTTGAGAATTAACAAAATGTTGTCATGTGCTGGAGCGGATAGACTTCAAACTGGTATGAGAGGAGCGTTCGGTAAGGCTCACGGTACCGCTGCCCGTGTAAAGATTGGTCAAATCATTTTGTCGATCCGTACCAGAGAGCAGTTTGAGGGACTTGCCACTGAGGCTCTTCGTCGTGCCAAGTTCAAGTTCGCTGGACGCCAATTGGTCTTGACTTCCCACAAATGGGGATTCACCCACGCCATCAAGGAGACCTACAAGGTATGTTGTTTATTCATTTCTCCTTCTTGTGGTTCCCAATCGAAATATTCCTTATTAACCAACCCCACCAACAGGAGAAGATGGGAGACAAGACCCTTCTCTACGATGGTTCCTACAGCAAGCCTGCTAAGAGACACGGAGTTATCACCGCAAGAAACTGCTTCGGATAAGAATAAAGGGTGAACTTCTCTTTTAGTTTTTGGTACTTACTGCTGTTGTCTTTTTTCTTTGCTGGGATGACGAATGAAAAAAAAAAAAAAGTGAAAAAAAAATAAAATAAAGTAAACATGGAAAGCCTCCTATGAATTTCTTTATCACTCAATTTGCAGTCTCTGCTTAACAAGAAAATGGGTCGTCGTCCAGCCAAGTGCTACAGGTTCTGTAAGAACAAGCCATACCCAAAGTCCCGATTCTGTCGTGGTGTACCTGACGCAAAGATCAGAGCTTTCGAGACCGGTAGAAAGAGAGCTGACGCTGATGAGTTCCCAGCATGCGTTCACGTAATTTCCATGGAAAAGGAACAGTTGTCCTCCGAGTGCCTGGAAGCTGCCCGTATTGCTGCCAACAAGTACATGGTTAAGTCATGTGGTAAGGACGCCTTCCATCTTCGTATCCGTGTTCACCCTTACCACGTTTTGAGAATTAACAAAATGTTGTCATGTGCTGGAGCGGATAGACTTCAAACTGGTATGAGAGGAGCGTTCGGTAAGGCTCACGGTACCGCTGCCCGTGTAAAGATTGGTCAAATCATTTTGTCGATCCGTACCAGAGAGCAGTTTGAGGGACTTGCCACTGAGGCTCTTCGTCGTGCCAAGTTCAAGTTCGCTGGACGCCAATTGGTCTTGACTTCCCACAAATGGGGATTCACCCACGCCATCAAGGAGACCTACAAGGTATGTTGTTTATTCATTTCTCCTTCTTGTGGTTCCCAATCGTAATATTCCTTATTAACCAACCCCACCAACAGGAGAAGATGGGAGACAAGACCCTTCTCTACGATGGTTCCTACAGCAAGCCTGCTAAGAGACACGGAGTTATCACCGCAAGAAACTGCTTCGGATAAATATTTTGTTTTTCCTTTTCTTGTTGCAGCTGGCCATAGGACTGCTCACTAGTGTTTCGTAATCACATCCGCCTGTCTTGCAGGTCATCACTCGAACGGATGGAAGGGAAAAAAAAAAGAAAGTTATATTGACATGAGTTGCTTAGCCGAGGAGAAGTTTGTTTTTCACATTTATATTTTCTCACTAAGGCTAACAATTGATTGTGATGTAATCCTGCGTAGGCTGGTGAATAGATCTGTCTTGATTTTCTTTACATTTATTTCATTCTTTCAGTTTTCGTAACTCAAAATGGGTCGTCGTCCAGCCAAGTGCTACAGGTTCTGTAAGAACAAGCCATACCCAAAGTCCCGATTCTGTCGTGGTGTACCTGACGCAAAGATCAGAGCTTTCGAGACCGGTAGAAAGAGAGCTGACGCTGATGAGTTCCCAGCATGCGTTCACGTAATTTCCATGGAAAAGGAACAGTTGTCCTCCGAGTGCCTGGAAGCTGCCCGTATTGCTGCCAACAAGTACATGGTCAAGTCATGTGGTAAGGACGCCTTCCATCTTCGTATCCGTGTTCACCCTTACCACGTTTTGAGAATTAACAAAATGTTGTCATGTGCTGGAGCGGATAGACTTCAAACTGGTATGAGAGGAGCGTTCGGTAAGGCTCACGGTACCGCTGCCCGTGTAAAGATTGGTCAAATCATTTTGTCGATCCGTACCAGAGAGCAGTTTGAGGGACTTGCCACTGAGGCTCTTCGTCGTGCCAAGTTCAAGTTCGCTGGACGTCAATTGGTCTTGACTTCCCACAAATGGGGATTCACCCACGCCATCAAGGAGACCTACAAGGTATGTTGTTTATTCATTTCTTCGTCTTGTGGTTCCTCCCAATCGTAATATTTCTTATTAACCAACCCCACCAACAGGAGAAGATGGGAGACAAGACCCTTCTCTACGATGGTTCCTACAGCAAGCCTGCTAAGAGACACGGAGTTATCACCGCAAGAAACTGCTTCGGATAAAAATAACAATTCTCGCTTATTTTTACAAGTGTGTCGCGTGCTGGAAGGACTGAAACCCATTTTTCTAATAAAATGAGAAAAAGAAGAACTCGATGAAGGTTTCAAGTGTGCCTCTATGAAAAAAAAAATCATTAAAGTTTTAGCGTTCTACAAAACCTTTTGAATTTATATTCTCACCCCTTCAGGACACTCCTTCAGGACACCCCTTCAGGACAACTGTGGAGACAACTACAGCCAACCAGCCTAAAACAGTACCACTAATTGAATAAAGAGATATGATTGTTTGAGAGGATTCTTTTAAGTTCCCGTTCGGTGCGAAACGCCTCAAAAAATATCAATTTCCCCCTCAGCCGCTCAGTCCAAAAATGGGTCGTCGTCCAGCCAAGTGCTACAGGTTCTGTAAGAACAAGCCATACCCAAAGTCCCGATTCTGTCGTGGTGTACCTGACGCAAAGATCAGAGCTTTCGAGACCGGTAGAAAGAGAGCTGACGCTGATGAGTTCCCAGCATGCGTTCACGTAATTTCCATGGAAAAGGAACAGTTGTCCTCCGAGTGCCTGGAAGCTGCCCGTATTGCTGCCAACAAGTACATGGTTAAGTCATGTGGTAAGGACGCCTTCCATCTTCGTATCCGTGTTCACCCTTACCACGTTTTGAGAATTAACAAAATGTTGTCATGTGCTGGAGCGGATAGACTTCAAACTGGTATGAGAGGAGCGTTCGGTAAGGCTCACGGTACCGCTGCCCGTGTAAAGATTGGTCAAATCATTTTGTCGATCCGTACCAGAGAGCAGTTTGAGGGACTTGCCACTGAGGCTCTTCGTCGTGCCAAGTTCAAGTTCGCTGGACGTCAATTGGTCTTGACTTCCCACAAATGGGGATTCACCCACGCCATCAAGGAGACCTACAAGGTATGTTGTTTATTCATTTCTTCGTCTTGTGGTTCCCAATCGTAATATTTCTTATTAACCAACCCCACCAACAGGAGAAGATGGGAGACAAGACCCTTCTCTATGATGGTTCCTACAGCAAGCCTGCTAAGAGACACGGAGTTATCACCGCAAGAAACTGCTTCGGATAAATTCACTATTTCTTTTTGAAGTAGTCCCCGTAGATGGGACATAACAAATGACAAACATCAAAAAAAAAGTGAGGATGGGCGTAAGCGGCAAGGCTTCTTATTAAAATTGTTTTTTTTTTTTTTTGAAAAAGTTTTTTTTTCTTCCCCACAAAGGGAGTTAACCTAACCTGTACAATGGAAGAAGGTGTTTCTCGCTTAAGGAGAGGCGCCCATCGTTGTTGTATTCAGGTATATTTTTACTACAAAACAACGAGAAAAAAAAAAAAAAAAAAAAAAAAAAGGAGGAGAAAAAGAATGCCAAAAAGTTGTCAACAAGAATATCAATTTCTTAAATCCTTTTATCCCAACAAGACTCAAAGATAACATAAAAGATGCCAGGCGTTGACAGCTTTCAGGGTAAATGGATCAACAAAGATGGTATCGTGCATGAAGTAGAAGGCTTTACAGTGAAATGTATTAATACTGGAGAGCAGACACAATTAGATTGCCCAACAGGTAACGTCGTATTACTGATGGGTGTTCCTGCATTACCAAAAACCGAAGAAGGAGTACTGCGGTGGGGTGATGGCGATGTTTGGATGAGAGAGAGTCAACAACAGAATTCAATAAAAAGAGATCCGCTAACCAGAAACATATCCGATAGCATTCCTCGAAGTAATTTAATCGGATCTCCTTCAGGTGCTGTTCCGTCAACATCTGAGTTGTCATCTCCTCGTAGGTTTTATGTTGACTTTAGATCAAAGTACGTTCCTCAACAAGGTTCGATTATCGCTGAAGAAAAGGAAGCAGAGCGATCCCGAGATGGTCTTGCTGTCGACAGTCACAGATACTACGTCAGGAAAGACTGCAGAGTTTGGGACAATCAGAATAGTCCAACGAGACTGAACAGACGTCCGAATCCTTATCGAGAGTAGTTGCTTTTACCTATAAAGTGACCCTGTTTGTCGATCTTTACACGACAGTGAAATTATTATTCTGCAGTCAAATGTGTTCATCTTATTAATAAGAAGAAGCTCGTGATGATGGGATCTTCTCAGCTTAACCAATTTTAAAAACCAACGTTTGTGAAGAAAAATACACTTTATTCTGACCCCTCCCTCTGTTGTTGTATTGTATCTGAAAAAAAAAAAAAAAAAAAAGGAGAAGATAAATTTTTTTATTACGCGATTCCCCCATCCTGTAGCAGACATTCTTTTTTGTGTGATTTGTTACGTTACTGCAAAAAATAAATATTTCTTCATGGCAGGTGTTGATAGAAGAACCAAAGTGAGTAACTTGACGCTGTGTTCATTGTGTAGGTTTTTATATTATTATTATTCTCTCTAACAAGAACCCTCTATTGACTTAGTGTCTCCTCTCCCTATGATAATATCATTAAGTCAGATGATATAAATGTCTACACATGATGCAATGACATTAGGAAGTAATACTATGAAATCAGGTGAAGGTCAAATTAGAAAGATAATCGAAGGAATGACCCAACCTTTGCAAGCTCCTTCAGCAACGCTAACGCGGAGATTTGTCCGTTTGTTAGCAAATCCGGAATTAGTTGATCAAACATACACTGCCTGTTTGGAACGTTGTAGAGATGAGGGTAGCGATGTAATGCTTTGTGGGACATTGTTGTTACGACAGTACCTTCAATTAAATCCTCCGAGTCTTTCAATATGTCAGGCGATATTAATATTCGTAAGAGAGATGGCTCAAGTTTCTGATTCATCAGCCGTCACTCGATCCCTTCACAACTTAGAAAACGCAGTTGTCTCCCATTGCGAAGCCCTAACTGGTTCTGATGCAATCAAATGGAAGCAACATCATGAAGAAGTAGCTGGATCGATATCGAGATGTAGTAGTAAAGGTTCGTTACACTCATCTCTGTCTGTAATTTCTCATAACACTCCGAGAGCCCATTCATCAATGACGATGAGAGGAGGTAGAGCTCGTCGAACTATTCAAGACTCACACGCCATAGCTGGTCCGTGTAGTAGATCAACTCTTGAGATTGAGGGATATTCTTATCTTCCTCCTTTTATTGGTTCTGGTTGGAAAGCCGCATCCAGACCATCAGCAGATGCTGATGACCAACTAACGAGTACAATAAATACACACACAGATCAAATAGATGATATTGATAACAATTCAACTATCGCTAACAACATATCCTATGCTGGGGCATCCGTGGATTCATCGTCTTATGAACAACTCTTGCGAGGAGTCTTGGCAAGCCGTTCTGTTAAAGAAACCAATTTAAAACAACAAGAAGCTATCAATTCTTACCTTGGAAAATTAGGAGCAAAAGCTAAACGAAAAGGAGAAGCTCCGCTGTCAAGACGGCTGTTTCAGTTTCATTATTATAAAGAGCAAAGTCCTTTGAATATGCCGAGAGAAGATATTGATAAAATTATAACCAACTTATCATCAGTCCCAAGTAGTATCAGTGGTATGGGTCCAAGTATAGAAGAGAATGAATTATCTCAGAAGATTATGATAAAAGTATTATGCGATTCATTCGCGAGTCAAATTAAAACTGATTCGATGGAATCTGTGAGGTTGACAACGTTCGTTACCCACAGCGTGATTCATAAGCTTGTGAGTTCTCCTTACATTTGCGTTCGGAGGATCGCTTTTTCAATTTTGCTAAATTTATCGGTTCACATCAACCTGTTAGATAATCAAAATTTCTTTAGTGAAAATGGGAATCAGAATGCCAGAAAGAATGTCTCCATCGTACACAATGAACTAGTTTGGATCATTCATGAAGTACTTCTCCAACTAGTTCAATGGGATGAAGAAGATGATTCAGTTTGGAGACACGCATGTATCTGTTGGATGACTTTAACGACTGATCCACTTCATGGATTCCCTTCAAGTAAGGTACTCGCTGAAGTCGACATCAGAGCGCTTCAAAGGTTCACAACATTAGCCAGCATTACTGCTGATGAGAATGTGTTGGGTGTTTTAGTTAAAATTATATATTCAGCGATGGTCATTCACAACAAACTTGATTCGGCAAAGTTGGAATCGTTTGGAGGATGGAGAGCTGTTGTTGATCTTTACCTCCAAGTTCATACCTGGTCTGGTCGTTTTTATTGTTTTCAACTTATCTATCTACACACTGCTGAACAGATGATGGCACACAATGAACTTCGTACTATAGTTCCACCTGATCAAGAAAGGTTAGTACTTGACAATGTCGCACAGGAATTAGTACGATCTGATCTCCATTGGTATCTTGTCAACCTTTTTAGGTATCCTCTCGAGTTGGTTAATCTTTCTCACTATTTAATATCTGAAGGTCCCATGAGGGTGTGTAGTTTTCTTTTCGCATCTTTTTTTTTTTTTTTTTTTTTTCGAAAATTACCCAACACGGTTCTGAAAAGTAAGTCTAAATCTTATGAAGAAGAACAACAACAACAACAACAAACACACAGGAGGGATATAATCGACATGTGGTACAGTCAGTAATGCAACACTTACAGAACCTTTCTCTTGAATATAATAAACTTCCAAAGTGTATCAGAGATGACATCAGAGGAATGTTAGACGAACCAGACAGAATACCAGCAAGTCTAAGTCAAATAAAATCTCTGGCACAGACTAATGGTGAATGTCGAAGTGTTGATGTAGAGAATAGAAACATAGCATCAGGATGGTTATTCGCTTTAACAAAACTAAGTATTGAAAGTTCTTCACAAACAGCTGGGATATCAACTCTTCGTGCTCAGATTGAAGGAACGTTAAATGAACTGGTGCAAGACCGATCATGGCAAACCCGACTTGTATTTCTGACTGTAACTGAAGCATACTTACTAGCGGTGAGATCAAAAGAGCCAGACGCCACTGTTGTTGTTGATAATTTATTTAAGCATTTGAAGGTTGTGTTACAAAGAACTGAAACACAGCCGCAGGTATGTTTTTTTAAAAAAGTCAATAAAAAAAAAAAAACGTGAACATAAACGACGACAACATAAAATATAACAAAAAAAAACAGGTTCTTCTAAAAGCTTTTTATATCATAGTCGACACTATTGGATTGTTTGTGAAGGAGTTGCCTACCCTACAACCCCGAGCTGATTCCGTAGCAGACATGCTTATTGGTGGTGCTTTTGAGGTATTTATATTATTCAGTTTGTATTGTGACGTACCTGTCATCGTAATATAATAATCTAAAACAGATCCCAAACGTGTTACTAATGAAAGTGAGAGTGAATCAAATGATGTTGTTATTCAACGGATTACTGAGATGTGGTTCGAGGTTTCCGGGAGTACTAAAACCAGCACATGCTACGCTGTTAATTATTATCGCAGTCCTATCTCATGATTCTAGTAAAATAGAACAGGTTTCAGGAGGTAAGAAATTCTTTGTTGGGCTCCTTGATGAAGAGTACGCACCGATAGCATTAACAGCGGCTACTTTCTTATGTTCACATTTACCGGGGACTGAACCTGGTATTTGGAAGCAGGCTTTTTCAGCAGCAGATGCAGATGCGCTGGCCAATCCATACCTTCTGGCTCGACACGTTTTGAACCATTCAAAAAGCAGAAGCAGCAATCACAGTCACCCTCTTGTTCAAGAGAGAGATTAAGTTAACCGTTCCTGTGAGACTCACATGACTGGCATCACCTGACTGGCATCACCAGACTGAAGCATTCTAACTAGTCGGAAATAAGAGCAGACGATTAGTTAGTTTTGAGTTACCTGCTACAAAATGGGTAACTTGACTTTTTATAGTTCGACGCCCCGCTGCTCAAAAACAGAGTTTTTACTCTAAGCTTTCTCGTTGATGGGTTCCTTCGATTATTTTTGTTCTATAATTAAAAAAAAAAAAAAAAAGTTCTTCTTTTTTTTTTTTTTTTTTTTGCACTTGGTTATTTTATTATTTATTTATTTTTCTGGCTTATTTTTACTATTGCTTGCCTCAAATTTGATACTTTATGCAGGACCTAGCAATATTTCGCAGCATGTTAAGGGGAAAAAAAATGAAGAAATTGTTAGCCTTATCGGGGATAACTTTAGGATGCATGGGGGAACATATTTTTAAGGGAAGGAGAGAAAAAAAAAAAAAAAAAAAAAAAAAAAAGTGATTCACAATAATGATAATATTTTCGTTTGTCTTTTTTTTTTTAGTTCGTTCTTAGATGGCTGAAAAAATGAAGAAAAAAAAAAAAAAAAAAAAAAAAGGCCCACTATGAAAAACTCACAGGAAAAAAAAAAAAAAAACATTTATTTTACACAAAATTCGGAAATTTCTTTATCAGCCACGAAACGAAAAAGAAAGGGAAAACCTGATTCCAACACAAAAACTTCCGAAATCGCCAAACTCTGTACAAAATATTTTGTACTTGGAACGATGCCCCTCGGGGGGAAAACTGTCGAGGTGTTTCTGTAAAGAAGGAAACCAACACTTATCTTTTATGGAAGTTATGATCAAATTAGTTCAACTGGTAATTCATTTACCGGTCGATGTGAAGTTGTTAGTTTCAGAAACCTTTGCGTTGGTATTGGTGGTTCTTTCAGAGAAAAAATAAAATAAAAATATAAAACGTGCTTTTCTAAATTCTTCGACATCTGTTTTGTAATTATTTTTTCTATTGTGGGTACAGACAACAAAAACTGTAGTGGAATTTCCCACATACAGTGATTTTTTTTTTCCTCTTTTTTTTTTTTTTTCCTTCCCCGCTCAACAAATGTTCTGCTTAGATCCAATATATCGTTACGTCGGCTGGGAGGGCACCCCTCTCAGACCCCCCACCTTCTCCCATGCCCTTCCATTTTGTGGTACGACACGGGAGAAAGGACCCATAAGTGTGCCTGTAGTACTTTGTGAGCAAAAACAAAAAAAAAGGATCGAGTGGTCCAAATGGTAAAAAAAAACACAAAAAAAAAACAGGGGGAAGTAAAATATGGTCACCCTCGATATGTTTTTGTTGTGAGCAAGAAAAAAAAAAAGAACAAAAAAACAAAAAAAAAGAGAGAAGGGGGGGGAGTAAAGGGTGGGAGAGGAAAATTCAAACGTCTGAAGATACAAAACTGTTTTATGATATCATGTTGATTGTAGCTTTCTGTTGCGTCGCCGTAAAAATTATTTTAAAAAAAAAAAAAAAAGATATCGTATCTTTCCTCTCCCATAATCCGCATCCTTTCATTCCCCGCAATCCCTTCCCAAGTCCCAAACGACTTACTCCTGATTGTTACTTTGAGTTTGATTTTTAATTATTTAGTTTGCTGTACTTTCTTTACTTCTTCACAGTTTCATATTAACTAATAGTGGGCAGGTAGAGAGCTGCCTGCATTCGTTGTTTGAGTGTGTGCTACGACGGACTTCATTTCTTTTTGTTTCTCAGAAAAAGTCATTTCGAAGTATAAAATGTCTCAGCCTCAAAAACCAGTCAGAGGAGGCCATTCAATTGGTGAGGCCCTGCTGTTGGAAAAACTTGATAAAGATCTTTACAGATCAATAAACCTTTGGAAACCATTTCCAAAAGCGAGAGCTGTCTACGGAGGTCAGCTGATTGGTCAAACATTGGTTGCAGCCCATCGATCGCAAGAAAGAAAAGATCTATCGGTACACTCAATGCATGCTTATTTCTTATTACCAGGGAATGCTACTATCCCTGCATTGTATCACGTTGATAGAATACGTGATGGGAGATCATTCTCGACTCGTTCGATAGTCGCTCGTCAAAACGGAGCTGCTATTATGAGCGCACAGGCGTCTTTTCATAAAACAGAACAAACGCTACTCGATCACTTCACTGATATGCCTACAGGAATTATACCCCCAGAGGAAGCTCTAACTCGAAAACAATGTGTTGAGAGATTATATAAGAGAACAACAGACGACTCAACCAAGAAACAAATAAAATACGTCTTAGACGCGATGGCTGCATCACCAGCACCTCCGGTTGAAACCCGATTTATGACTGAAGAAGATGGATATGCATTGCAACCGTTTTCAACGAGGAAAGCAAAAGCTCCAAGACATTGTATTTGGTTTAAATCATCTTCACCTTTACCAGATAGACCATGGGCTCATGATTGTGTTGCAGCGTATGCATCGGATTTGGAGAATCCAGTAACTGCAGCATTGCCACTCGGTTACCCAAATCAAACGTATAATTTCATAGCATCCCTAGATCACTCAATGTGGTTTCATACGACCTTCAGAGCAGATGAATGGATGCTGTACGTGATGGAGTCTCACAGAGCTGGTGGTGGACGTGGACTGGTTCAAGGAAGAATGTACCGAAGAGATGGTGTCCTCGCCGTATCTGTAACTCAAGAAGTCCTCATGAGACTCCGACCACCACCTGAGATCGAACCAAAGCAAAAACCTGATAAAGTAGCTAAATTATAAATAACTTCAGGGAGGTTATTCTAATCATTTCTGTTTGTGCTAATGATGCTCTCTATTCGATATTACTGAAGCATCTTATCAATCAACTTTTAAGCTATTACAAATGTAAAATAAAATAAAATAAAAAAGCAATTGCTACCACACGATTGCTCTTCTAACAGTTGTCAATAATAATAGAAATGAGAACACCCTTACCCTTTCTATATACTGTGTAAGTTGAACTTTTCGACGACTTTGACGGTTGACTGTGTTTGTCATCACGTAGGAGCTATTCTCCTGCTTTTGGTTTCTTTCCATTTCTTTCCATTTCTTTCCTTTTTTTTATTTTTTATTTATTTTTTTCCTCCGTGGAAAAAAATATTAATATCGGGCAGCGAGAGTTCTCTTCGTCTGATTATTGTTGAAAACCACCGCATCCTAAAAACCCATTTTTGGTTTAAATTACTGAAGCTAATCAAATGGTCCTCTCTCACTGTGAGTTCCAACATTTATATTACAAAGCAACGTTGGATTTACACCGTTGTAATGATATAATAATGTTAGCAGTTCATGAGGGGTGGTTTCTTCTTCTATCTATCTGTGTGGGTACATTGTTTTACTATTGAGGGTGGTAGTTAGATTATACTTTTGACTTTTGTAGGATCTTTCTTTCGACGCTGTGTTTTTTGATTCGCAGTGACGCATCTCACAAGTCCTTTTCGTAGAGCAAATCAAATCAAGTGAATACGCGAATACCAACCAGTGGTTCCGTAGTGTTTTTGCTCTTTTTTATTTTTGTTTCATTCTCTTCTTTATTTTGTTAGAGAACATAACCAGTCACACTATTTAACTGACTAATAATATTGTACTGATGACTACTAATAATGTGTCATCGCATTCACGACACAAAAAGAAGAATTGTCAACGCAATGAAGCAATTGAGACTTGATGTGAATAACTAATTGGGATTGTAAGCAGCTGAGTTGTTTTTCTTTTTGTTCCCTTTCTGATTATCCTTACTGCTTGTTTGATATAAAAAGGAAAAAAGTATTTCCTCTTCGTATTTCTGCCCCCCTGGGGAGGATCTCTGATTCGACACAAAACAGTTTTCTGACATCCCTTTTGTGCTGGGAAACGGGTGGTTTGGAATTGGAGTGATTCCCCCCCAAAAAAAAATAAAATAAAATAACCTCCTCTTTATGATGAATGAGGTGAGCAGGAATATATATTTTCTGCCCAACGTTGGTCGATACCGTCGACCAGCGACTAACGTTGTTGTTGTCTTTGGTTATTATTTGATTATATTATAATTATTCATCTCTCCTACAGAATAGGATGAATCAGTTACCTGTTGGTGCGATAACGTTGTTGAATTTCTATGCTGAGGATGTGTTGTTTCATTCACAAAGTTTGATTGTTTTGTTTTTGTACTTCCCTGACATTCCATTCTTCTAATCACAGAATACAAATCAAAAGTATCAAAACCCATAAAATAAAATGGTTCGAATCGGGCTGGTGAGGAAGGCCCAAACAGTAGCGGAAACTACTCCGATGGACATAGAGATGGATGACAGCAGTTCAACAGGTAGCTCTACTAATGAAGGACAAGTAATGCCTGAAGACTATCACATGGATGTTCGTAACTTACCTTTCAGTACTTCTAGTTCAATGATGTTGGATGTAGTTGGTGATGGAAAGTGTTTCTCAGAATTAGTGAGAGACGCTACTGAACTATCGAGAAATCTTTCTTCAGGAAGACAATCATTTGCGACACTACCACAAGTACCGACTGAGAGTTCTCTTCAAATACAATCACAGTGTGAGTCACAACGCAATCCAATTGAAATTCGTGTTGTCCATCCTTCGATGTCAGCCGCTTTGAAAAAACTTCAAATCCATCCAACCGGCGCAGCTGACAAGCCGCAGTTAGCACACGGGCTCTCATTTAAGTCTTCTTGGAAACCAACTTGTGGTGATTTTGTGTCTCCCAGCTATTCGACTGTACATCCAAATACTACTAACGATTGTATGAGTTCAGCTGCTGTACTTAATATTGATCAGGTGATGGGTGCTCAAGGAGTGGCTCCTCAACCACTATCAGTTTTGTGTCGCTATGCTGTTCAAAATGAAGATCACAACCCGGGTAAAATTTCATTCAATTTATCATCTGCGTCAAACTTGCGCAGTTCGATTCTTGATGAGGTCGCGATTTCGTTTTCTGCTGCATCCAACCAGCGGATTAAACCTTCAGGATCGACAGAGTTCCTAAGACAATCTGGGATGGAACATGCATCATTCACGGTTAAGTTGTTAACAGCTTTGTTCGGAAATGATGTTAACGATGATGCGTACGCATTGAAAGACCCGCCAATGAAAACATCAGTTCTTGGAAATATCGACACTTCATCAAAATTAACCGTCGCGTACGAAGAATCGAATAGAAGAAGAAGACTTAATGATTGGCTTATGACTTATGGAAATATAAATTCAAAAAGAATTGGTGATGACACAACTAACATAGAACGAGATCAAATAGTATCAGGTAGAAGAATTAGTGTAAACAGATCATGTAGAAAAACAAAACGTTTTGCGGAATCGGTATTGTTGTTGACAGCGACAGCAGATGAAGATGTGAGGAAACTCCTTAGAGAAGATTACACTTCGAGATCATTAATTTTAGAAAAAAGTAAAATATCAAAGATAGACTCCGGATCATGGATCCAAGACTTTCATCAGTATCTTTCCCTTTCTGATAGAAATAGTGAACCAACTCTACGAGGTCTGGTTGCGGATTATTTCGAAAATTCAAAACAATGTCGACCTCCGTACTACGAGATTCTATCACAAACTGGAATTCAACACTCAGAGCAAATAGATGAGATTTTGTTGAATGGAAATGAAAAACACGACATCTGCTGGTACCTTATTCAACTCTGGGCTGGTCAAGGATCAAAAACTACCGACATCACTGCAGCTTTATGTGATCCAATGACATGGCAACATTCTTATGGTGACTATTCTTTAAATTGGATTGTTTGTTTGTTGTTGAGTAACGCACCAACAGCTCCGTGTTCCATTCCTGAGGATCGTTTTGTTAGTCTGACGGTTGCATTTTCTGAACAACTTGCTAACATGGGAGCTTGGCAATGGGCTGTGTTTGTTGCCCTCACAATCCCATCCGAGGAAACCCGTCGTCGAATAGTGGTGAGGATAATTATGAGAAACGTGTCTTACTTTGCGACATCCAACATGCTTTCTCTTCACAGTATTACTTTCCAAGTACCAAAGCAGTGGATTGAGGAAGCTCTTGGGTTAGTCACCCCCATCCCACCTGTTCAAAAACGAGCCCCAGAAAAACCAATTCCACTATCATCTTATATTGAACTACGTAGTAAAGTTGATGGGCTATTGTCCGGCATCTACGATACGGTTTAGATTGGTGTTGAGTTCGACACGCATCCAAATAACAATATCATTCTGTTCTGGTTCCCATCCTTCTTTTTTTTTTTTTTTTTTTTTTTCCTCCTTAATTTGATTGACTTTCTTCACATAAAACTGATTATGCGAAATACAAAAGAAAAAGCTGTCGACGTGGTCGTATTTTCCCGTTTTTTTTAAAAACTATCCTCCCTTAGAGATCAGTCAGCGTCTTGTCTGGTTGGGAGATATTTCATAATATCATTTTGGGAAAAATAATAATGAACTCTGCAAAATGTGTTTTTGCCCGGTTATCGCCCATTGTGAATGGGTGGGTGGATCTCAATCAAAAAAGGAAAGAAAATTTTAATAACTAAAAAAAAAAAAAAAAAAAGGTTAGGAAAGTACAGTATTCAAAAAGAAAAAAAAAAAAAGAAAAGACAAACATATTTAAGTGTTGTATTCGTTTTTTTTGAATTTTTTTTTAAAAAAAAAAAAACTTTTTATTGCCGAATAATTGATTACATTATTTCTTTCTTTTTTTCCAGCAAACATCCAACACTGAACTTATAAACCAATAAAATTAAAATCTTAGATTTATATAAAAAAAATATATTATTTTGATTTCCCCAGTCATAAGTTGATGTTGAGGTGGTGCGACGTAAAGTCATCCAGACACTTGAACCGCATTTATAAAAACAACTCTACAAATGTTGATCGAAAACTGGACAGAACCCGTGCTAATAAATTAATCACATCTCTAGACGGGGAGATAGCACATCTCAGAAAAAACAAGTGTTTGGTAGGATGCAGGACTCTAAACACAGCAATGTCTTTATTGTGTAGGTGGGGTTATGCTCCAGAAGCAGAAACTTTTTTAAAAATGATTGATGTACCTGACTACCGTACTTATGAAATATTAATAAAAGGATATGCGAAGATTAAAAATGAAAATTCAGAATCAAAAATTAAATCACTTTTAGTTGAGCATAAGAAAAGAGGTTTCTCTGAAACAATCATAACGTACAACGCTCTTCTTAAATGTGTTGCAAATCGACCGAATGTTATTCAGAGAAAGGGATGGTCAGGAGATGCAATCCATCCTGACGCATCTCAAATAATTCACAACATGCACTCTAACTGTCTTGTACCAAATATAGAAACTGTTCACAGGGCATTGCTGTGTTGTTCATCTCTTTCAATGGCTGAATTATTTTTTAAAAATAATTTCAGTTCTCACATTGAAAAAAAATTAATTATTCATACCTTTGCAATACTTGCAGCAAGGGAAGGAAATGTCAACACCACTATTAAGTTTTTAGATGAGGCGTGTCGAGGAAAACCATTCACCATAAGAAATTATAATGTGCTGCTGCATTCGTACGCAATGTCACTAAATATTGACAAGTGTCTCATGTTGTTGGAAGAAATAAAATCAAAAAAACTGCAACCGACTGGAGTAACCTACAATACAATTATTCATTGTTGTATTTTGTGTGCTGAGAATAAGAATGAAGATTATTCTCATTCTTTTTTGGAAGCGACTGCGGAAACTATTATTGACGAATCCAACACACGTTCTCAATTAAGTCAATCTTTATTTAATAGTTTAATGCGGCTGTATTCTGTGACGTCTAATTCAGTCAAAGCTGACGATCTGCTTGTGATTTCAAAGAGAGCAGGTTACCCACCTGGTAAGTCAGCTATGGAATACTACAAACTCGCAAAGCAACGCCGTGGAAATACGAAAGTCTGATAAGTAAGACAACGTGACCATCTTAATACTGAAAATAGTAACAGTGAATTGTTCTCTCTCGTGTACTTGATAATCGGAATGAGAGTTATTCTCATACTCTTCTGTATTATTTCTCTATTTTTCTCAAACAGTTCAACAGCATGACATCAGCAGCACCTCCTTCGGTGATATCTCCAACGAAACTTCTTAAGGAAAGAGCGGAAGTTTGGAGAATGAAATCACTTCCTCACTTTGGTTCTCAATTAACTGTCCGGCAGGCGATCGAAAAACACGAAAAAGGAGCTGACGAGTGCGTTGTATCGGGATACACCTACACTGCTGAGGGGAGATATGAAGAAGCAAAAAAGATATTTATGCAAGCACACGAATTGAAGCCTAGTTGTATTCAGACAATGTATTCGTTATGTTGTATATCTGCCTTGTGTGGTGACGCTTCTGCATGCAGTAAGTGGATGTTGGCGGCAGTAGACGCAACTCCCAAGTTAAAAAAACCTTGTCGAGTAATTCAACAAAACCACGACTCAGACTCTTCGACGTCGAGTAGTAATATTATAGTACCCCAACACAGATATAGGATACTCACAAGACAAAAAAAAGCTCCGAAGCAGGTTCGAACCCGGGTGCAAAGTGGAACCTGGACCGGTGAAGACATGGCTCACTTAATGAAAGGTATTCGATGGATAGTTGAAAATACAAATCAACCAGATGATGTAAACAGATGTGCTGAAAGAATGAAGTGTCCATGGATCCCACTTGGTAAGGCTTACCGATTAGATGCATATTTAAAGAGGGGTGGGAGAAGGACGATTGGTCCTCCAGAAGCGGCAGAAGAACAACTTCCACCTCATTCAGGTGATATTCGAAAACAGATAGCGGACTTGACAAATCCTCCCTTGAGGGAATTATCACCATTAAGAAGTAGTGATAAGCTTCCGAGTGTATATAAGAAATCACGTAGAAAACTAACAGCACATCCCCACAGAGACAATACTCCATCGCTGATGATCAAACCAGCAGATCAGAAACCAGTTTTTCCTTCTTTGGGAAGATCAGGTAAACATAAAGTTGGGAAGCTATCAAGAATACAACAACCAATTGAACCTAATCAATGTCCTCATATATGTTTAAGAAATCAGGCAGTTGATCAAAAAAATTATTTTCAACCGAAACGGGCTGGAGGTTGGTCTGACAGATCTCTCTCAGGGAGGCCAAGCCCTCTTCGGAAAACAACAACCGCGAGGAGTGAATCCTCATTGGGACTTTCTGTATCTTCTGAGCAACGACCTGTTCCCCGACTAACTGTTATGAAATTAACCTAATCTTTAATTATTTTTTTTAAAACGTTCTCTCTCTTATCTCTGGCTCTCTTTATCTTTGTTATTTACTTTATTTGTTACTACTGGACTTCCTTAACATCTTCACAGATGATTATTGTAGTTTATAATTTATAATTACATCAGTCGGGCTGTCCTTATTGTTGTCTGCGATCACAGGAACTTAATAATAATAATAAATGTCGAATGATGATGCGATTCAGAAGTTATCGCGTTCTATGGGAAAGTCACGTGATTCTGAAGAGGTGAGAATATTCATAACGTCGGCAGGTTTATCAGAACCTGTTTTAAAACGAAATGGTTCAGTTTTATCTGCGGTCTTCTGCAAGGAAGGAATGGAATTAACGTTTTCAATACTCACCAACAGCGAATCCACTACTTGCGTACTGACAGCTGTTCATATCTACTCGGGAAGCTCAGGTGATGTTTTTTTTTTATACTATCTTTTGTTTTACTTGCACATCTATAAGTTTTAAAAAAAAAAAAAAAAAAAAAACAGCGAATAATGATTTCTGTCTCTGTACGATATCTGAATTTCATAACATACTCGCCATAACAACAAAAGGTATTGTATCATTATACGGAGAGCCATCACGTAAGGGGGGAGGGGGAGGTACAAACATCTGGGTTGAATATAATAATTATTTAGGAACTTCGTTAACTGCAACGTTGGAGTTTAATTCAACTTCTTGGGATGATAAGGACGCAGTGGTGGAAAATATTTGTTTTTTTTGAACAAACTTCAGTAAGGTGGGTGGGGCGGCACATCTGTTACACATTAACGCAGGTGTCCTAAGGCAAGCTCAGTGAGAACAGAAATCTCACGTAGAGCATAAGGGTAAAAGCTTGCTCGATACGCGATCTTCAGTACCGATCCACGGTGTGAAAGCATGGCCTAACGATCCTTTGGTCTCGCTTCATGTTCAAGGGATGAAGCCGGAGGTGACAGAAAAATTACCACAGGGATAACTGGCTTGTGGCAGCCAAGCGCTCATAGCGACGTTGCTTTTTGATCCTTCGATGTCGGCTTTCTACCCTCTCTCTCTCTCTCTTGGATGTCAACTGTTCGACACTCTCATTTGACAGGTGAGAAAAATAATTTTTCCTTTACAGGCGGTACTCACAATCAAAATGGATATACATCGTCCTTTGTGGGTAACTACCTACCCAGATGATGAAGGTAATGATAAAGTATCAATTATAGTTGAGGCATTCCATCCTAGATTCCCTGAAGCTCAGGAATTAATGGAAATGATAGCGGAACCTAAAAGTAGGACCAGCCGAATACATATTTTCGAACTGACTGAAGACTCTTTGTACACGGCAGTCTCATTAGGAATGGCGGGCGAAGAAATACTAAATAGACTTTGTGGGCTATGTAAAACTGAAATAGACAACTTTGTGTTGGACTACGTGAGGAAATTAACGTCAAAATCAGGACTTGTAAAATTAGTTTTAGATAATAAAAGAATAATTGTTCAATCTGATTCAACTAATAGGTTAATAGGGGCGAGCTATCTCGAAGCTGAAAATTGGTCAACGAGACACACATTAACAAACTACATAGAGATGGATGTCAGAGTTGAAAAGATTATTTTAAGTGATCATCGAGTACAATCTGAGTATCTACTTCACGGAACTATTGAACCTGGTCCAGGTAAGACCACACTGTTTGAAGTATGTCCTGATGCCTCTCTTATCGAATTAAAAAGATACTTCAAAGAACAACTTCTCTATCCTTTGGATTGTGTTTACGCTTACAACTCTGACTTGGGAACTCCTTCCGTAGATTTTCGGTTGAAGTCAACAGCTCGCCTTCGACCATATCAATCTCTGACGTTATCAAAGACTTTAGGTTCTGGTAGGGCACGGTATGGATTTTATTATAGAGAATTGAAGTGTTTTCTAACATCATCTTGAAGAAATAAACCAAAACAGATCTGGTCTCATTGTTCTACCTTGTGGAGCAGGCAAAACACTAGTTGGATGCAGCACAGCCGCCCTCATACGAAAACCCACAATAGTTGTTTGTATGAATAGTTTAACAGTGATGCAGTGGTGGCAGCAGTTCAGGTACTAATTTCTTTTCTTAATCTCAAGAATGTACTTGTAAAGATTTATATTTGGGGACGCTTTCACTACGTCTTTTAGGAAGACTAGAATGGTCTTCCGTAAGTGTGACTTTTATCACATCTTCTGAGTCAAAATAAGAGGACGTGAGGCACGTCAATAAACAACAACAACAACAACAACAACAGACAATGGACTGATATTCCTTTAGATAAGATATCAATCTTCACAGCTGGAAGGAAGGAACCAATCAGAGACATCGTAATCACAACTTATAATATATTAGCGATGGATGATGAGAAACGTGCTGCGGGATCATCAGAAATAATAAATGTACTTCGAGACAGAGAATGGGGACTCATGCTGATGGACGAAGTCCACGTTGCTGCTGCGAGTACTTTTAGGAAACTTCTAAATAACGTGAGAGCTCACTGTATTATTGGATTAACTGCTACACTACTACGTGAAGATGATAAAATAACTGACCTCTTGTATCTCGTGGGTCCTAAACTGTATGAAGCAAATTGGAAAGAACTTTGCTCCAAAGGCTACTTAGCAGATGTAACTTGTATTGAGGTATGTTTTGATTATTTCTTTGAAAACTCAAACAGAATTCCACAGCGAAAGCTAAAAAACATTTAAACCAATCAGGTAATGTGTCCCTTAAAAGGATTATTCGTCGACGCTGTGCTGAGAGAATCAGCAGAAAAACATGGAACTCGTGGCAGTACGTTGCATATATTAAATCCCACAAAGCTTTACGTTACACAGGCTTTGTTACATTTTCATAGGAATCGAGGAGATAAAATATTGTTGTTTTCGGATTCGGTTCGGGTGGTTCAGTTTTATGCGGAATTTTTTCACTTGCCGTTGATGATTGGTGACGTTAGTGAAAATGAGAGATACTCAATAATAAATCACTTTAAGTTTGATTCAACTGTCTACGCGTTATGTATGTCAGCAGCTGCAGAGACTGGAACAGATGTTCCCGATGCGAACGTCATCATCCAACTCAGCGGGATGTACGGATCTCAAAGACAAGAAACACAACGATTGGGCAGAATCCTCCGCGCAAAACACTCTGGATCTGGAAACGTTGCCTGGTACTATTCTCTTGTTTCTCAAGATACACGTGAACCAAAGGATCATTCAAGACGACGACGATTTCTTCAAGATCAGGGCTATGCTTTTCAAGTAGTACATTCTGATTCAATCATAAATGAGTTTACTAAATCAGGAAACACTATTCGATACTACAGCGAAGAGAAACTTTTAAATCTCTCGATTATGAAAGCGAAGGAATTCCGTGATGAATCTAGATCTCAAAATATTATAAAAAGAGCTAAACAATAAGTAAGACTAGAATAGTACAGCCACCTCGATACTACAGTATGTACGATGGTGATTTCCTTTTCTATTTTGAGTTATTCGAATCGCGATGACCTTTCACAACTATTCTACCTCTCCTACTCTTGTCAACATGGATAGGTGGGGAGGATAGGAAAGTTTAAAATCTCTCATCTTTATAAAATCATCCAATCACGTGGAATTCTTCAAAAGTATTATTCAAAACATTTTTAATTACAAAATATTAATAACATGATGAAGACCACCTTTTAAAGTGTTGGGGAATTTATCAACCATCTGTTGTCTTTTCATATCGCAAACAGCTGTTGGCGCTGGTGGTATTTGTTGTACCCGTGCGGCTATCATTCGAAGCTTGGAGTCGGAGAAGGTGACGGAGAGACGAAACTTTCGAGCAAGAGAGGGGTAAACGGCTTTGAACGGCTCCTACCAAATTCAGACTTTTTACCATTTTGTGTTTTAAAAGCATCTTTTCTTTTCTCAACCCAAGATTCCATAAATATGAGTGAAACTCTTTTTTCATTTAATGAAAAGGAAAGAGCAGCAACAATAGAAGAGAACCCAACATGTGACATTGTTGGGGTACTATTGTCTGATAATCAAAGACCTGAAGAAGTTAAACTACAAATCATGAGAGAGATCTGTCAAAGAAAAGGTAGAGAAGAAGTCGTAAATGAAATATTCTCAGCACTTGATGAAGGTCACAGTTCAAGGTTTATTTTAAGATGTATAAAATGCACAATGAATAGTGAAGTGTCTGATGAGGAATCTGTTATTGTACTGAGCAGATTAATAGAAGCAAATTGTCTGAGCCCTCCTCTCATCCAACAGGCAGCAACTCTTCAGTTGATAACTCCTCTTGCAGCTGTACATGCAATTAGTCACTTGCAGCAGTCTCAAAATTATGCATCTCTGCTTCCGTTAGTCGCGATTTTAGCTACGTTGGCTCCTCCACTTGCACCTTACAGCAGGTATATTGATTTTATAAGACTTTGAGAGTAGTCTACCCTCTCTTGAGGCAGTTCTTGTTTGTTGTGTTGTAGGGCAAAAATCCAACATCTTATTATTTTCTGTACCGAAACTAACCCAATATTAACATAAAAACCATCTCTCATTAAATAAAATAGAAAACCACTTAAAGTATTAATTAATCATTAATCACTTATTCTTAACTCAATAAGTATCTCTTCAGGTTCATGAGTAGAAAAATGAGTAAGACTCCGGGTACGAAGAAGGGGAAAAAAGGAAAAGAAGACATGGAAAGACAAATGCGAGAAGAAGACGAAAGACTTGCTGCTGAGGAACTTCTTTTGATGGAAAGGGAAGCGGAGGATAAACAGCGGCTGGAATGCGAACAGCGAGACCGCAGAGAAGCAAAAGAAATGAAGCGATTTAAGAAAGAACAATCAGCCGCTTTACTAGCTGAGAAGGAGAAGTGTATATTCATACTCAGTACTCAAGTTAACGAACAAGTCCGACTGTTTGCTCAAAGTCGGAGTGAGTTAGAAGACGAATTAGAATCCATGGGCAAACACAAAGATGAACTCGAGAATAGATTTGCTTCTTTACAAGTAGAGAGCAAGTCCACAATCGGGAAATTAGAAGTCGAATCTCGAAAACTCGCTCAGGAAACAACAGAACAGCAACAGACTTTAGAAAAATTACAAAAAGAGAGAAATTCACTCTCCTCTGAATTAGAAAACAGAACTGTCACTCTACGAAGACAAGTAGCTGTCGTTGAGGAACGTCTCGAACAGACCGAAGTCGCAAAGGAAGAGCGCAATGGTGAGTTGATGTCCAAAATTAAAAATACTGAACGGGAATTAGAAAAGACAGTCGCTCTCAACAGGACACTTCAGGAAGTAATCGAAGCTCGTGAAGTAGACGATAAGAAGAACGTGATGCTCATGCAACTGTTGAATAACCAACTTGATGAGAATAAAAAAAGATCTCAACAAAGTCTCGAAGCAGAAAAGAACAAATCAATGGAGCTCTCAGCTAAGTTAGCTGGTATCGAACTGTCACAAGTACAACTACAGGACGAGACTGATGTTTTAAAAAGAAACCGAGACGATGTTATTCGACACGCAGAACGAGATCTAGCTGAATACAAAAATAAATTAGAACAAGTCAAGTTCGATGCCAGATTCGTTCACCATGAGTTGTCTAAGTACAAAACCAGGTTGGAACATCAGCAAACAGACTTCACAAAACGCTCCAAAGACAGCTCTGATGAAACGAACAAAATGAAAACTACTCTTGAAACAGCACAGCAGAAGATTGAAGAATTAGAAGTAGCGATCAGAAAAAAGGATCGCGACCACTTCGACAAGGTAACGTTCTTCAATGCCCAGATTGGGAATAACCGAACAATAATTTCTCAGCTACAACAAAAATTTCAAAAAGAAAAAGAATGCCGGCTTCAAGAAGTAGCCGCCCTCCACGAAGAACTAACTACAAAGAACCAACGGCTGTCACTAGCTCAGGCTGACTTGAATAAGAAGAAAATGCAATGCAATGAAGATGAAGCAAAACTACAATCGGATGTAGCGATTCTAAAAACAACCGTCTTTCAACTTCAGTCTGCGTTAGTTGAAAAAGAACGAGAAATGGACAATCTGGTTAGCGATAAAGAAGAAGAAGTTCGAAGACTTCGTAAGAAGTTAGATGAACACTTCATTCCACATCGTGGAGAGGTCCAAGGCAATGAATTGTCTCGTCCTCTTGAGCAAGCACTCAATGACAAGGTACAGCAACTCACACGTGATCTTGAAATTCGCAGTCGAGTTTCTCTCGATACCGAGACTCGCCTAAATGCTCAAATCGGAATAACCAATCAGGTGGTTGAAGCTCTTCAATTGGAATTGAAGGCAAAAGATGACCAATACACTGAAACTATCAAAGTCTTAACTATGGAAAACCAACGTCTTAAAACCCAATTAGAAAACTATGCTGGAGGTGCCTCCACTCCCACAATTTCAACTTAGCGATACGATTACTGACCAAGAGAGGAACATAAAAGGAATGACTTTTGTGATCTGCAGAACATTCTAAAGACTATTCAGCAGTAAGAAATTATTTGAAAACTCTTAATCAGGTCTTGTGGTATAACACTTTTTATTTGTTTTAGTTCTCCTGATATTTACACCCTTATTTCACCCTTGGATGTTATATTCCCGGAAAAAAAAGTTTTTAACAACAGAATAGTAAGCTTTTTTGGTCCTTACAAGTTTCACGGATTTGCGATTTCGTGCGCAAGCAAATTCTTTTTTTTCTGTTCTCCCACAGTCTTTGTATCGATTGAACACTAAATAATCTATTCAAGTTTTGTGGTAAAACACTCTTTTGTTTTTGTTTTTGTTTTTGTTCCCTTCCACTAATTTATTTACACTCTTTTGTTATTATTCTAAAACTTAAAAATTCTTTCTTTTTTCTTCTTTTTTTTTTTTTACCGACGTAGTCGGTGAAGAAACTACTCAGATTGGCCGATATTTCTTATGATCATGATTTGTGCGACAGGATTCTGTCTGCGTTCAACGAAACATAAGCTACTCTGAATGGTTTTTTTTTTTTTTTTTGTTATGTTATGAATTGCTACGATTGAAATCTTGTTGACGAAACCAACATAGTAAGAAAAGTGTATCCACCCATAATGGTGGGGGGGGAGTGGTATGCTACGGAGCACATCCAACTCCACACTCAAAGTGGGTAAAGCGCAGCTATTTTGTCGAACCCTTTGTTTTCCTATATTTTAAATGGGTGAAAAACTCATGTCCTGAAATTCATCTCAATTTTAGATCAGTTTCACAGTAGTAGTGAACCCTCTCTCCCTTTTGTGGTAATTATAAAGTTAAGATTTCTTAATGTGAGAAGGGAGTGACGGAACTTCTTAATTATTATTTTCTCCAACACAAGACATGATATGATCACTGTGAACTACAACGAGAAGTGTCCTCAGTCAGTTTGTGCCTTCACGTGCTCGTGGGAGACTTTATCGTATTCTCTCTCAGGTTCTATTCTAAGGTAATAATAATAAAAGATGCCTAAAATACACTACGAAAAAAATGACATATCTGTGAAGAAGAAGAAAAAAAAAGAACAAAAACAAAAAGTTGCTGACGATGCTGACAAACAGGGACATCACGGATTTACTTTTAATAAAAGTATGTAGTTATGGTTGTGATTATTATTCTTAACATTATGAGGAAAAAAAAAAAAAAAAAAAAAAAACAGCCTTTGGTCAGCACATCTTAAAGAACCCTCTTGTTATCAATGCGATTATCGATAAATCTGGTCTGCAAGCAACAGATATTGTTTTGGAGATCGGACCTGGAACAGGTAACTTAACTGAAAAACTATTGCAATCATGTAAGAAAGTCGTCGCAATGGAAATCGATCCTCGAATGGTCCAAGAACTTAGAAAGAGATTTATGTCTACTCCACTCGGTAGTAAATTACAAATCATCGAAGGGAATTGTTTAAAGAATGAGCTTCCGTTTTTTAATGTTTGCGTTGCGAACGTTCCGTATGCAATTTCATCTGCTTTAGTGTTTAAATTACTGAGACACAGACCGCTGTTTAGATGTGCTGTTTTGATGTTTCAAAGAGAATTCGCAATGCGACTGTGCGCCAAGTCTGGTAGTTCGATGTACTGCAGACTGTCATCAAACACTCAACTACTATCGAGAGTTGATCATTTAATGAAAATTTCAAAAGCGAGTTTTAAACCTCCTCCGAAAGTAGAATCGTCTGTTGTCAGAATCGAACCGAAGAGACCTGCTCCTGAAGTTGCTTTTGATGTATGTGTTTCTTTAGCTTTTAGTGAGACATTGAGGAAGAGGGGAAAATTAACAAAAAAAAAAATAAAACAGGAATGGGATGGAATGGTTAAAATCTGCTTCAACCGTCCGAACAAAACCCTTGCTGGTAACTTCAGAGTGAAATCTGTTTTAAAAAACCTCTATACCATACACACTAACTACTGCAAGATGCTTGAGAAGGAACCGAAACCGTTCGAGGTAGTCAAGGAATTAATACCCGCTATTATGGCTAAACTTCACTTCTCTGAACGAAGAATGAGAACGATGGAAGAAGACGAGCTGCTTGCGATGTTAGCAGCTTTCCATGCAGAAGACATTTACTTTGCTTGAGAAGAAATAATTCTTGTGTTAATTCAAGTGATCCTGTACTGTTTACTCTTTGTGAGACTTTATGGTAATTTTACTCAGCTATTTCCGTTTCTGTTATCACTTACGATATCAAAAAAAAAAAGATAAGTTTTCCATCAGACAAGTTGTGAGGAAAGTTAAATTTTAGTTTTCTCGCCTTTTTTTTTTTGTTTTCTTTTTTTTCAAACAGGAAGGCTATATGAATGAATGTTGTGAATGTACTTCTCTCTGATCTGTGTGTTGTTAGGTAGTATCTTAATCTTTATTTCCCCTTCCCACCACAGGGGTGTAGCTTTAAGTGATCTTTTCATTTTTTCCCCCTTTTTTTTCCTCCTCTTCCACCTTCCCATCCTCGCTTCGTTCTATTGCGTTTCGTAACAACAAAAAAAATAATAATAATAAGAAGATAAATTAAGAGTTTCCAGTTTCGTTTGTTATTCGCTACCCCGATCTGATATTGTTATGTTCGATAATGTGCGATATCGATTCTAAATCTAAACAAGAGAATGAAGAGAGTATTGAGACTGAAGAAGATGAGGATGTTGAAGAAAGTATGTTTGTCACCACCGCTAAGGGAACTGCATTAGTTCAAAGACTGGCTGGCGGAGAGTTAGTTTACGTGAGAGCGGATGGAACCAGAGTTGTTAAGGAAGAGAAAGATGACATAATACCAATATCGTCAACTGTTTCCGCATCTCCTCCACCTCCAAAAAGGAATCACAGCTGGGACAGAAAAAATAAATCAAACAATTCTGGAAATCTAGCCTCCTCCAACTCCAACAATAATTTAGCGACTCAGGTTGGTGACTGGACTTGTAAATGTGGTTTTGTTAATTGGGGAAGTAAAAATAGATCAATCTGCCACCAATGTAAGCAACCTATGCCTACCTCTCACCAACACACTAAGTTGACTGTGGATACCTCTTCCAGTGAAGTTTTTCAGCAAAAACTCCGTCAGTCTTTGGAAAGATTTCTTCCAAGCAGTGACGACACAACAGAACAACCTGTTCTAGCTGGATTTATTAATTCTCCGTTGTTGAAGACGAAAAGAAACAAACGGAGGCTTGGCATACCTCCAATTGCGCCACCCAGTATTGAGCCACTGATGGCAAAACCAACACCTGTGTGTATCAGTAACGCTAGTAAACCTGTAATGCATAGAGACTCCTCTCCCGATAGGGACGCTGAAAATGATAAAAAAGAGAGAAAAATTCAACTTCAAAACCGAAGACAGGCAGACTTTATAAACAACATTCTGAAACAACAGGGTGGTCAGAACAGCGGGAAAATCCTTAATCAGATTACTCAGATTGAGGAGGTCACACAATTGCAATCGAAAACTGCTTCTTCAACAAAACGAACTCGAAAAAATGTTAGAAAAATTGGTGAGGCACTGCAGCTAACCCTCAGTGACCTAGTAGTAGATTACAAGGAACCCCTTGGAGAAGGTGCTTTTGGATGTATTTATCGGTGTTGGGTTGGAAAGTCGGGTCAAGATCCCCGACGAGAATACCCAAGAGCAGCTGATTTGAAAGCGTTAAAAGTAATGCGATTAGATGTTGGAGGATGTAAGGAAGAATATTTAAAAAACATTACAGCAGCTGATTCTGAATGCGCGTCGTGGTTGCAGTTAACATCGACGAGGATGAATGAGAAAAAGATTGCTGGAGATCGACACGTTTTGACGTTGTTGAAAAATTTTCAAAAGGATGGTCAATTCCAAATGCTAATGGAGTTTATGCATTTTGGATCCTTAGACGACCTTATGAAAACTATTAATCAAATATCAATTGACGACACTCAGGAAATGGTTCGAACTAGCCGTGATGGAATCAACCCAATGGACAGACTCAAAGACTATTCCGTCTCAAGCCCTTGCCAAGAAGACAATCACCCATTACCTGAATGCGTATTATCTTATATTATGGAAGCAGTAGTCATGGGACTTGATTTTCTTCACAGTATTGGTATTGTTCACCAAGACATTAAACCTGGTAATATTCTTATAGACAATTGGGCTCAGGTGAAGATTGGTGACTTTGGATTAGCTGGAATCATGCATCAGGGTACTATTAATCAAGAAGGAGGGACACGACTTTACATGCCTCCTGAGAAAATAAGAGATACTTCCAACAGAAAAGGTACTTTTGCAGGAGATATCTGGAGCTTGGGTGTTTCAACTATGGAGTGTGCGTTGGGTTTGTACAGTCAAAGTAAGGAACATTTATTCGCAGGATGTGGATTGTCTCATTTTAAAATAAGTAAAGAATTCGATCCTCGACTATTAGATTCCAATATCAACACGAGCACTGTTTCAATCTCAGACGATGTCCTCAGAGAGACGGTTTCTTGGGAATCGATGGTCAGCAACATTCATGAGAATGAAAAACTAAGCGCTCGCTACAACGCTCTCTCAGACGAACTTAAAGACTTTGTTCAGAACTGTATGAGTTACAACCCGACTGAGCGTCCTCCTGCAAAGGCGTTGAAGACCCATAAATTTATATCTGATAGAAAATGGAAGAAGAGAGAAATGAAACAATTTTTAGACCTCCTCGTTGACCGTCTCGAGACTCAGGACATGTTATCGGGTGGAAAAGGTGACAGTTGGAAGAAGAGAGGATGGGAACCAGCAAAGGCTGGTTGCAGTACCGCTTCTGCCATCTCCAGTAGGTCAACTATGAGCAGTAATTTTGGTGCAGCCATGCATCACAGAGGTAGGGGTAGAGGAGGTTGGTGGGGTAGTTGGAGGGGAAGGCATCAAAACAATCACAGTGGTAGGGGTGGAAACCATCGAGGAGCAACACGTCCTGCTAGTAATGCTCCAGTGAATGCAACTGTCAATAATGGAACAACCTCAACCAACAACAACACTGACAACGGTACGACTATCACTCCGTCAACAAGCAGTCAAAGAGGAACTGCCGCTCCAAACTCACCAAACCCACCTCCAGCTAGAGGATACTTCTCATCACCTCCTGAGTACAATCCAGTGCGGGATTTTCATCCCCGTGGTGGTAGTATTATCAATAAGGAACCTTCTCCCCCAGTCGCTCCTCGTGTTTTTAAAAAGTCTGATGGAGGTCCAGTCGTTGAGGTATCACATCCTCATGACTCTGATTGATGCTGCAGATGATGTAATTAGGTACTCAAAACTTTTTACAGATTTTTTAATTTCATAAGAGACATTAGATTTGAGCAGTGAGGACTGCAGTAGACACTTGAAGCAAATTATCATTTAAGATTCTGTCTTTCTTGTCTTTCTTATTCTTAACTGCTGATGTTGTTTTGGCACACGTGCATTTCTTTTTTTTTTTTTTTTATTTCCTTTTTTTTTGTTTTTTTTGTTGTTTGGATAATTGAGTTGAAAAAAAAAGAAGGAGATTGGTAAAAGCAACAAAAACAAGATTTAAAAAAAATTAAAAAAAAAAAAAAAATGGGGTGGCGAGGTCAGAGTTCTGCGTATTGTTTTATTGAAATCTTTTCGTGATTTTCGTTAATATTCAAAGAATACACGTGAACCGCCAAAGAGCAAGCGGGCTTACGGAAATGATGCAAGCCATCCCTTAGGAAAAAACCTTTTTAAAAAAAAAATAAACAAAACAAAATCTTTAAAAAAAAAAAAATTTAAAAAAAAAAAAAAAAAAAAACGAAACATTGCATTCTTTAATGTTCACTTCATAAAAAAACAAAAACAAAAAATACAAAAAAAAAAAAAAAAAAAAAACAACAAAGCTTTAAAAAAAAAACAAGTAAAAATAAAACTAAAAAAAACAAACCTTTTTTTTTTTTTTATACCTTGTTTTTCAAGGACAACAACTTTTCTTTTATTATTTGTCATTCATTTTTCTTTTCCTTTTTTTTTATCTTTTTTTTTTCTTTTTTTTTCTTTTCATTTATATGTAGAAATACCCAACAGAAGAAGAGAAAAAAAAAAAAAAAAAAAAGAATAATAATCAATTTATGACATAGTATGGCAAGTTCAGTTTTTTTTTTTTTTTTTTTTTTTTTGTTTTTTTTTTTGTTTCTGTCAATTGTAGTCATTAAAAAAAAAAAGTAAATCAAAAAAAAAAAAAAAAAGATGATAAGTAGCCAACGTAAGCTGCTAATCATTTTAATAATTTTAGGTTTTTTAAAAACGCTAATCTAAGTTTGTTTCTGATTTGCTAATGATTTCTGCCGTGTTTTTGTTTTTTTTCAATTGATGTAAACCCCTTCCTTTTTTTTCTTTAAAGAAAAGGAAGAGGGGTAGTGTTTGTGGTGATAAGTTAATAAAGAAAAGCCACTACGGTGGCCACTGGAAGTAATTAAACCGTCTCTCTTCTATTTTCAAATTAACAATCATATTTGAACTGAGTGGGACATTTTCTAAGGAGTTTTTTTTTTTTTTTTTTTTTTTTTTTTTTTTGAAATTTGTCACAGAAGGCCTTGGCTTGGCATTTTTTAAAAAAAAGAAGAAGAAAACCCTCCCGTAGTACGTGACCCGTCGTGTGGGATTTTTGTCGATACCAACTGTTGGTCTTTTTACATCGCAACCAAAACCCTATTTCAGCTTTAGCCAGTTTTCAAGTTGCATTAATTTAATTAACATATCATGTGGTTTATGCACCTCTAGCACTTTAAGCAGTTACACTCTGAACCCGCTTTTGGCGTTAGTTTTTCTTGACAGGTGGCCAGAGCTCTCATGGGCGGTCACAAGTTGGGAAACAAGAGTGTCTCTACCCAAAATTCGTGGGACCCATCCCATACCGAGCTATGCGGACCTCGGGGACAGTCAGGCCAGCCCCAGGTCACACAAGTTCGGTGTATTTGGGCCATAACCATGTAACCATTTCCTTTTGTATTTGATCATGTTTGGGTCGACTCCGTGTTGCTTTTTTCAATACGTGGAAATCTGTGTGGGTGACAAGTGTGCTTTTTTTTTCTTTTCTTCTTTCTTTCTTTTCCCTTCCCTTATTGCGACAAAGGAAATTAGTTTTTTAAAAGAAAAACTGGTCCAATAAAGTACTCGGTAAGAGAGAGGAAGTGGAGGAAAATAACAATTCCGTTTTATAATTTAAGAAAAGATAGTACTGTTATTTTTATTATTATTATTATTATTATTTTTGTATCGGATTGTATAATCAGTTTAAAAGACGTATACTTTATCATGCAGGCGAGTTCCAAAACACTCGGACAAGTTGTTCTGCTGCGTGTAAATTCTACGTCTGACTACTTTCCCTTTTTACAAAACTTTCATGTACCTCATTCCTATCCTTCAGCTCTGAAGCTGCTGGTTACCTTTGTGGCATTTGTACCATTTTCTCTTAAATGGGCAATGTACAACCACAAGGTCAAGATTAGTTAAAAAGGGGGAGAGAGAGCAGAATTAATGTTTTCACCCTTGTCCTTGCAACTGACATGGGGAAGATTCTTCTTCGTTGGACATCAGCTTCAAAGAGACATTCTTAAACAGTTCATTGTTTGCTTTTCTATCGCTGGTGAGATTGTATGGAATCGCTTCTGTTGGAATAAGTTTAGTTATTATTCTCTTTTTTTTCTTGGGAAAACTTTTAATTCCGCACAAGGTTTCAAGAAATCCGGAATTTTGAAAAACTTTGTGCGGAATTGGGGGTTTTCCCCTTTTTCTTTTTGCAAGTTGCTTTATCCAGGTTAACTTTAGGTATCAAGTTACCACACATCTCCAAAGTGAGAAAAGCGTTGGTGTAGTTTCGGGGGTCATGCTTCCAGGCACTGTAGTTCACCCCCCCCTTTTTGATTACTCTCGAAACCTAATAGTTACTTTAAAAGGCTAAGTTAAGCATCACACCTAGTCACTGTATCTCAGAATGTTAAATTATCGTTATGTTGTTTATGATACAATACATTTGTATTTTACGTACAAAATCAAACAGTTAACCCCCTTTTTTTTTTCTTTTTTTTTTTCGTCTTTACCTCCTACACGGGGTAAATCTAGACATCAGAGACAATTGGAAAGAAGGAAAACAAGGAAACAGGAAATAAAAGAGCAAACTGCAATGCCAAAGCATTGTTAAAAAGAAAATAGTGAGAGTATATTTGTAGCACTTATAGCATTTGAGGTGCAAAACGCCTTTACATTTTTTTTTTGGTAAATAAAATAAAACACTTTGTTTTTTTATTATTTTATCCTTTTCCCAATTGTTTCCCCAGAAAAAAAAGTAAGAAAACAAAAAAAAAAAAAAAAAATGTCTCGAAGTCGTTCTTTTTGAGAACGAATAATTTTTTTTTTTTAAAATCTTTCTCCCCGTCTCTAATGATCTTCTTCGTAAAACTATTATTTATGAAAGGATCCAACAGGTTCCAACAGGGTTCCAACAGGTCTCATTCTGCAAGTGTAATCACTGAACTGTATTAGGCAGTTGGTGACCACACATCTACTCCCAATTCCCCCCCTTTTTTTTTTCCACCGTTGAAGTGGACAAGTTTAATGCACTTCCCGAGGGACAAAATTAGCAAAAAACGGCGGCTAGTCCGCGTGGTGTCCCCCTCCCTGTGTGAATTATGAGGATGTTCTGCTCGCCCTTTTTTAATTTCGGAGCGGCATGACCGAAGACAATCTCTCCCCATTTTATTTCCAATACCGTCGCCCCCGGGAAGGCCTCCAGTAGTATTATTTATTTATTTGCGGTCAATTACTACGCTGCCGCTGACAGTCAAGATTGTCGGAGAAATTGTTGTTCCTCTTGAGCTTAAAAATGCTATCAAATTACCCCCTTTTTTTTTTCTTTTTTCCCCCCTTTATTATTGTCTCAAACGGTTTCACACGATTGTGGGAATTTTTGTCTTTTTCAAGATCCTGAAAGAAAGGGAATAAGTGAGGGGGGAAGAAGAAAAAAAAAAAAAAAAGTGCTAAGTGGTAATGGAGAATAAAAGTAAAGAAGGAGAAATATCTCTCGGAGTAGTACTTTCGAAGAATGTTTCTAGACTATTACATTTTTTTTTTTTTTTTTTTTTTTTTTATTCTCTCCAAGGAGACTGTTTTTTCGTTTCTTATGATCGTGTAATAACCGTGAAATTATTTTATTAAAAATTAAAAAAAAAATAAAACAATAAAAAAATAAAGGCAAATGGGCTTCCTACCCTTTGTAAGGATAGAAGTCTATCGTATAGCATCTTTTTTAGCCTGCTCCCTAACTGAGTTTAGCTGGACTAATAGTTTTACTGGTTGCTCTAATACTGCAGTTAGGGAGTAGCAGCAAAAGGAAAAAAAAAAAAAAAAAAAAAGGGAAAAAGAATTGTCTCTTCACCCTGGCATCCACTGAGGTCCACTTGTTGAAAAGTAGTATTTTCCCCCTTTTGTTTTCCCTTGAATCTTGTTTTTTTTCCCTTTTTTTTTTTTTTTCGAGCGATTCCAAAAGGGTGTTGTCGCGATACCGGAGGTGTATATTAATTACTTCAGCTATCTTAGAACACCTCCGTAGTCACTGCATCGTTAACCTGATTGTTAAAGTTACCATTATGTCGTAAGGGTACAATACAATTAGTTTTTCACATTGATTATCGTTACGAAATTGATGGGTTGACAGACAACTATTTTGTGTTTGAAAAGATAGTCTGGGGTATTTGGTGTGCTGTAACCCCATATTTATATTCTAAAAAATTGAGTCTGCGATTCGAAGTTATTTTAAGAAACTTAATCAATTAACGACTCCAGGTTCAAACGAGTTTTTTTTTTTTTTTTTTTTTTCTTCTAAACCAACGGGGAAGAGCAGAGCTGGAGAATAGAGGAAAAGTAAAGGGGGAAAATAAGAAAATAAAATAAAACAAAAGAGCTGAGGAGTTGCAAAAGAAAGAAAAAATCTGAAAAACTCAAGTGGGAATGAGCTGAACGAAAAAAAGGAACATGATTTTTGAAAATATTTTTTTTCTCCATTTTTTTCCCCCTTTCTTTCTACCACGGTTCACATGAGCAATCATGACCAAGAAAATAAAAAAAAACGAAAAAAAAAAAATATTTTCTCAATTCCCCCAAGTAACTTGATAATGAAACACCTTTAGTTCTAATCACAATAGTGACCATAAGAAGATCAATCCATGACTACAAACCAACACGCGGAAATACGGAAATTCCGTAGTTATAATGGAACTTCTCTGATCTAACTTTAGGCAGTATTGGTCGTAGCTACAAAACCGAACAGTTAATCCCCTTAAGGGGCATCACTTCAAAGCAGTCTCAAACAATAAAGAAACAAATAAAAAAAAGGCATAGCCAGCATGGGTGCTTTCTTTGATTATTATTATTCTTCTTCTTTCTTTTTTTTTAATTAAAAATACGATCAAAAAAAAGAAAAAGGTGAGTCTTAAATAGCAACAATGAAGTAGTTCACCACTAGCCCTCATGACAACTTTTGATTGATAAAGAAGCCTCGCGTGCACTGTTTTTTATTATTTTTATTTCTTTTTTTGTGTCACCCTGCAGCAGTGATGATGGTAAAAAATTTCTCTAAATCAAGACGGGTTGCGTTTGACAATTATCGCTAATTGTGTCGCAATTGCATTACTCGAGGTCTTGTCTTTTGAGTTCAGCTGTCCGCTTTTTTCCCTCTTTTTTTTTTTTATGTTTTATTTTACGTATTTATTCTCCTTTTCCCCCTCTATTGCTTTTCCCTGTTCTCGGTTTTTTTTTTTTCTTTTTTTTTTTTTTTTTTTTTTTTTTCCCTCGAAGTCTCAGTGCGTCAGCTGTTTCTTGTGGAATTGTAATCTTGTTGTTATTATTGGTATTAACTTTACACAGGCTGGATGACAAATGTAAATATAAGTGTGTTTGATTGTAGTGGTTATTGCCCTATTAGTATTTAAATATCTGCTGCGCTTAAACTTTGTTTCAGTTTCTCTCTCTCCAATAAATGTAGAAATTATGATGTCAATTACGTTGCAGACTGTTCGCCTTGTGATATCACTGATCGGACAGTGCCGTGATGCTACCACTGGATGGATTATGGCTGAACGCCTCTAAGCCTGAACCCAGTCTAGAGACATACATGCTTTGCAGTTCCAATACTGTTTGAGAGTAATTTAAATGTGAAATAAACTGATTCTCCATAACTATCAGAGTTCGGTCAGTTATGAAATCTTGTTGGGTAAACACATCAATAAGAGATAAGAAACTCGTATTTTTGTCATATAACAGGTTGTTTGTTAAACAAATCGTGGCTGTAGGTTGAGATTAAATTGTGCAAAAAAAAAAAAAAGAAGTGTGTTTGAAGGAATATGTTTTGCACGTTTGTTAACCTCATCATACTCCAAGCCATTCATCATCACATTTCGTAGGTTACTCAGGCGAGTTAAAATGCAACTTTCGGTTACGTTCCCGGACACAGGATTCCCTGACGTTGTTTTCACAGCTTCTGGAGAGTCGCTCGTGAAGGATGCGTTGCAGGTTGCAGCTGATGAGTGGGGTACCGATGCTGACTTTCTTGAACTCTCACTCGCAGGATCGCGGCTTCGAGCAGGTAGTCGACTGGTGTCGTACGGAGTGGAGGACGGCTCTCTGTTGGATGCATCGGTGGTGCGCTTGTTTGGATTGGAATGGTTCACAGATGCTGCAAAGAGAGCGAAGGCATTCCTACGAGGAGAACGAGATCAGGACGGGTTTTTGTGCCTTGACACTCCCACATTCGCTGTGGATGGTTGTCTTCAGTTTAATAACAGTGAGTGGTTCTCGGATGATGTTACGAACATCTCATTCAGCAACTCTGAACCCTCAGTCACGACCGTTTCAGATGATTTCTTATCCTCATTTCGTGAGGTTATAAAGATCAGTCTGCCTGGTCTTCAATACGTCACATCTGTTGGTAATCAGTTCCTCAGTAATTGCAAATCACTGTCATCCGTAGACTTATCAAGTCTCAGCAACGTGTTAGCTGTTGGAGACTATTTTCTATATTCTTGTTCATCCCTCACATCTCTGGACTTATCTGGTCTCAGCAATGTTTCAGTTGTTGGAGACTATTTTCTAAGTCATTGTTCATCCCTCACATCTCTGGACTTATCTGGTCTCAGCAATGTTTCAGCTGTTGGAAACAATTTTCTAAGTTCTTGTTCATTCCTCACATCTCTGGACTTATCAAGTCTCAGCAACGTGTTAGCTGTTGGAGACTCTTTTCTATATTCTTGTTCATCCCTCACATCTCTGGACTTATCTGGTCTCAGCAATATTTCAGCTATCGGAGACTATTTTCTATATGCTTGTTCATCCCTCACATCTCTGGACTTATCAAGTCTCAGCAATATTTCAGCTGTTGGAAACTGTTTTGTATATTCTTGTTCATCCCTCACATCCCTGGACTTATCAAGTCTCAGCAGTATTTCAGCTGTTGGAAGCTCTTTTCTAGGTAATTGTTCATCCCTCACATCTCTGGACTTATCAAGTCTCAGCAACGTGTTAGCTGTTGGAGACTATTTTCTATATTCTTGTTCATCCCTCACATCTCTGGACTTATCAAGTCTCAGCAATATTTCAGTTGTTGGAAACAATTTTCTAGGTTATTGTTCATTCCTCACATCTCTGGACTTATCAAGTCTCAGCAGTATTTCAGCTGTTGGAAACCATTTTCTAAGTTATTGTTCATCCCTCGCATCTCTGGACTTATCAAGTCTCAGCAATATTTCAGTTATTGGGGACGATTTTCTAGCTTTTTGTTCATCCCTCACATCTGCGGACTTATCAAGTCTCAGCAATGTTTCAGTTGTTGGTTGCTTTTTTCTAAATAATTGTTCATCACTTACTTCCTTGGATTTAACCCTCTTGAATGTGGAATCCGTTGGAAGTAATTTCCTAGAAGGTTGTTCATCCATTAACAGAAATGAACTGCATACGAGTATAAGGAATTTAAAATAATAGAAATCATAAATGTTGTTTTTAGTGTGTGTTGTTCCCTTTTTTATTTCAAGGTATATAATTTATCTTTTATTTGATGGTGATTTAAGAAAAGAAGATGTGTGTTCGCTCACACACTCTTAATAAGTGTTTGTTAATTAAAATTGAATGTTTAATTACATTGCAATATTCTTATTCCCTTTACTGGGTCATATTCTCATCAGATTCCCAACCCTATTTGGTATTCCCAACCCGCCTTTTCCCCGCCACCCGGCATGGTGCGCTCTACTTATAGTACGTGGCCCATATTCGACAGCACATATGGGATTTTTTATCGATACCAATTGTTGATTTTCTTATATTGCAACCAGGTTTGGCCGAACCCTATTCCCGTTTTAGCCGGTTTCAAGTTGCTTTCCATTTAATATTAGTCTCACGATTACTGGTAGCAATAATACTAGTACCCACCCTGTTGAGCTTTTATTGACTTTTAGCTCCGTAAATAAATGAAAAATAAATGATTAAGGTCTGCAGTAAAGTAGTTTAACAGAAAACTCGCAAGTCACCAAAATTACATTTTGGTAATATGTCACCGGCACTGCTCCCACTATTCTTCCTCCAACTACTACTATAAAACAGAACCCTTTACGCAGAAGTAATCTGCACCCCTTCATAGTGTAGATACTTCTTTGTTGGATACAATTCTGGTGTTTGTCTTTGCCTTCAATCTTAACATATACGTCTTTCTCAGGTGCATATAGTGATGGAAAGCGACTTACTGCGTATTGACAAGACCGGACAAGTCAATATAGTTTAAGAGAGTTACATGCTAACAGGAAGTCATCACCGATTGATGAGATGACCGAATTTGACTGACTTGCTTCTACACCATCACTGGTGAGAGAGAATGGAGTTAAAGAGGTATATGGATTACTCTCGAAACCTGAATAGTTGCTTTATAATAACACTTGTTCACAGACAACATGCAAGTTTCCATTTCCTGTCGAGATGGAGATTTTCCGGCTGTTCCGTTTGTGGTGACCGAAGACACGCTGGTGAGTGACGCAATTGAGGCAGCGTCAGATGAGTGGGGTGCTGGGTTTCAGAATTGTAAGTTGTGTTGTGAAGGGAAGGTGCTTCCGATGTCTTCTAAGTTGGTATCACATGGGATAGAAGGGGGTGCACAGTTGGAAGTGTTGAAGGAGTTGTTGGGATGGAGTATCGAAGATATGAATGCATTTGAAGGAACGATTGAAGAACTACTGCAATTCTGTGACGACGAGGGTTTCTTGCCCGTCAACACGCAATTATTCGTCTCTCAGGAACTTGAATTAAGGAATCCGACAATAACAAGTTTGTCTTTTGTTAATGGCCATGCGATAATTGATTTCAATAGCAGGGCAGTGAGGAATATGAAGAAAGTGAAACGAGTGAAGTTTCCGGGTTTGTATAACGTGAGAACCATCGGTGACAACTTCATTAGCGGGTTTCCTTCACTTACAGATATCAATCTGTCGGGATTGTGTAACGTGGAGGTGATTGGGGAACGGTTCTTGTATGGTGCTGCTTTACGAGCAATTGATCTATCACCGTTGGTCAACCTTCAACATCTAGGTGACAATGCACTGAACGACTGCCATAGGCTTTCTTCGATTAATTTTAGCCTTCCTCGTCTGAAGAGTATCCCGTATCAGTTTTTTTCATTTTCTGGAAACTGTCACTACCCGGAATCAGAGCTAGACAGAATTGATTTGTCGTGCCTCAGAAGTGTTACCCATATCGGAAAAGATTTTTTGTCAAAACACAATGCACTTCAAGAGGTTGAATTCGGAACTGCGATGGGAAACGTATCCCACGTTGATGAGTGCTTCTTGTCACGTGCTGCAGTGGAAGCGCTTGATTTTTCAAGTTTCACCAGCCTGACTGATATTTCCCGTAACTTTCTTTGGTATTGCAAATCCCTGAAGTCAGTGGACTTGTCAGGCCTGCAAAGCCTTCGAACTATTGGCAGAAATTTCTTGGTAGGGTGTTCAAATATCACCGAACTCGACTTATCGATGTTGGTGAATACGATATCAATCGGTGATGACTTCCTGAGCGCTTGTTCATCTCTGAAGTGTATTGACTTGTCTGGTCTTGTCAATATAGTTTCTTTGGGAAATCGTTTTTTATCACGATGCACCTCGTTGGTAGAGATTGATCTCAGCAAGTTGACGTCACTCACTGAGGTGGGGGATTCATTTCTTATAGGATGTTGTAGTCTTAGAAGTGTGAGCTTTGATGGGCTCAGTAGTTTAACAAATATTGGAGAACACGGTCTTGAGGGTTGCTCGTCACTCTATGGGGTTGATGAGAGGTCGCTCCGGGTTGATTGTTGCTTTAAAGGTCCCTTGTTTGAGAATACTGGTTTGTGGTCAAAATACGAAATGAAGTTTGATAGACGACGTACATTACAACAAGTGAGAGAAGCAGTAAGGAAGACCCAGACTCAGGCTTTGTGTGCAATCAGCAACTCGCAGATGTTGGAGAAGGAAATACAATCTGTTTGTGATAGACTTGCTAAGTTAGAATCCGCAAATTAACTTCCCAACACCCGTAATCCCAATGGTCTTGTTCTGTGATTGTATGTTTTAATTTTTTTATTTTTATTTTTAGTTTATTTTTTTCAGATATGCACAACTCACAATTAAATTATGCATCACTATCAAAAGTATCACATACTGCACAAACCTGCTGGACCGTTGCCAGCAATCGCTAGTGGGATAAGGAGCCGGTTGGACGATTGACAAATGCCCAGCACGTGATTTCATTTTTAGTTCAACACCGAAGCCATCTTTTCGATTTGTATACTGCAATAATGATCAGTTCAATACTCTATCGGCCGTATGACTTAGTTGTGGTTTTGAGAGGTGAACAAGATCCGGAGCATTGGGTTATCAGGTAAAGGTGTAGTCCGTGAGACCTTTCGCATCACCAGAACTACTTCGAAGAGTCAGGTCTGTTCGATGACACAAATTAGATTTTTAAAAAATATTTAACGTACAAGGCATTCGCTCAATAATATTAGATATGGACTGTTTCTACAGAGTAGAACCTGCTGTTGTAAAAGACTATTTTTATCGAAATATACTTTTACCATTAGCGATACCGAAGTTAACACATTTGGAACCTTCGATAATGCAAGTAATGATATCGCTACCATGAAATGTTCCTCAGAAGACGGCACCGACAATTGCAAATGATGTACTTACAATGGCCCCACATATATATATCAGTCATTCTTTTTTTTTTTGCAAATGAAATTCTGGACAATGAAATTTTTAAAAATTTCGATCGAAGCGGCATTTTAATGCGCTGCATCGTTGGGTTCATTTCCGTCCGAAATCGGGAGGTTGGCATCACATACTTGTCACCTGGGTTGAAAGGGATTTTGTGGTTTACTAAATCAGCTCAGCTGTAGGCCTACGGCTAAGGAAGCATGTCCGCTTCCCACAGTAGAAGTTCTGGAGGTGGCGTACGGCTGGTGAACGTAATAATGATCCATCCGTTCTTCCTTTTCTTGAAAGATTTGTTGTTGCTGTTGATACAGGCTGGTTCTCTGATTTTCAATTTCCATGTCCATCTCGGTCCTTAGACTCGACAATTCCTTCCTACCTTTTTCGATTTCTTCCTCCTGTTGTCGTTGTAGTTGGAGACGTTGGATTGGAGGTCCTCGTAGGCCTTTCGCTTGCTCCTTGCTTTTTTTCTCGAGCTGCTTCTGTAAGGTAAGCAACTCCAGTTTCCCCTTCTCAAGCTCATCATCGAACTGTTGTTGGAGTAGCTGCTGTTTATCTTCCAGGTTGGCCTGCTGTAGTTGTAGCTCCTGTTGAATCTGAAGCTGTTCTTGTTGCTGTTGTCGGTGGTTTTCCTCGAGTTGGCATCTTCTCCTTCGGAGAGACTCACTCTCGATTGCCTTCTCCTTCTGGTGTTTCTGTTCCAGTTGTTGTTGCTGTGCAATTATTATTTGCTGTTTCTGACGGATATCTTCCTTGTACTGAAGCAACTCCTGCTGTTGTTGGGCTTGATGATCGAGTTGCTGTTGCTGTTGTAGATGTTTCTGCTGTTGGGCTTGATAATTAAGTTGCTGTTGCTGCTGCAGTTGTTTTTCTTGTTGCTGTTGGACTTGATGATCAAGTTGTTGCTGCTGTTGCAGTTGTTTTTCATGCTGTTGCTGTTGTTGGCTCTCCAATTCCAGTTGCATCTGGTGTTTTGTTTGGTGAAGCTCGAGTTGCTGCTGCTGGTGTTGATTTTCCAGTAGTTGCTGCTTCGTCTCCTGTTGGCTCCTGTGTGCATCCAGGTCGTGTTCTAGTTGTAATTTTTCTTGGAAGAGGTCAAGCTGTTGCTGCTTGTGCTGTTCATCTAGCTCAGCCTGCTGGGCTTCTAGAAGTTCCTGCTTGCGAAGCAGTTCCTTCCTTTCCTCCTCCCGTTCTTCCTGCTGCTGCTTGGGCTTACGCTCCTCCGGGTTCTTCCGCGTTTCACCGCGGTCAACCACCGCGTTTGCCCGGTCCAGCCTTTCCCTGTCATCTTTCTTTGGTCCGTTCCCGTTAGCTGAGTGAGCCAACTTGTTCATCTCTTTTCTGGGGAGCGACGCGTTGGCTGTACATGCTCCCCCTTGATCCCTACAATTTTTTGTCGGCCTCAGCCGTCCGAGACCGCCGCGTGGAGGCATTTTGTGTGGTCCCTAAAAAATAAATAAAAAGATTTTTTTTGATTTTTTTTTTTTCATTACTACCTGAAACTGTCTCTTCTTTTTCTACAGCAACTGGCTGACGCAAAACACGCGTACATTTAATGTGGTCCAGGGCAATTGCCCACCTCATAAGAGGCCCATTGTTCTTCCTTTCTTTCTCCCCAAGTTAGTAAGGCAGGTGTAAAATAAAATAATAAAAAGAAATTTATTTATGGGGAGGAATTGTCAATCGTAAGATATGACTTATACTTATCACATATGTAAATATGTGGAGAAGGTAAGAACAATAACTAAAAACTTCATGTCGAAGTTGCAGCTCGTCGCAATTTGAATTGACATAGCTGTAGCTGCTATGTGCTTTTTGGGGATGGCCTGAAAGGTGTGGACTTTCATCTAAGATCTCTCAAAAACTCTCGATCTGTGTCCTGTTTTGGGGGTTGGGGGTGGGGACCCCGTAGGCTTCGTATCTCCTTTCTTTGTTTTGATAACTTAAAACTAATACTGCAGAGTAAATTGTCCACTTGGACGTCTTCAGATGTGTTGCTAAATTGCCATCGGTACTTCCTAGTCTTGTAGGCTGCGGTCATGATCTTGACATTTGTCGATTATAAGATTACCTTCCTGTACTGCTAGTTCGTCCAAGGCAGTGACAAAGTTTAACATCCTTCGTTGGTTATTCAGTAAGTAACAGTCTTCTAGAGAACATGGTTCTTCTCCTTCTTCGTTTATCATAGGATCGATGTACTTGTCTCTTAAGAATTCCACGCACCAGTGTTCACATAATATTCACATGATGTGGTGTTGCCCTTGCATCTTTACAGAAGATGCATTTCTCATTTTGTCCCTTGAGTTTCAAGGATCTGCAGTGTCCCACTCTAAAGCGTGACATGATCACTTCTTCCGGTCTGGTGAGCTATGGAGGGTGCCTTACCTCTCCTGGCCCTAACCAGTTCTCCCGTTTTCTCCGCTTGTGGAAGGTCATCATCGTTCCCATATCAAGTTGAGCGGGTAGTTGTTTAATAATTACATCCTTATAAGTGGATCATCCTTCAGGCCTGCTGCATACTTCGCAAGCTGGTCTGCTACTTCATTGTATCGTACATTTCTGTGCGCTGGCACATACTGTACGTTAATTTGTACACCCTTCCTCTCTAGCTTCATAGCTAACTTCCAGATGTCTTTATTCATTGGGGACCTTTGTTTGTATGGTCCTTGTTCCAATGCCTGCATAACTGACATCGAATCAGTCAACAGGTGCGTCGTTGCTGTTGGACATTCTTGTTCCTCCTTCGCTGCTTGAACAAGATTCTCCATCGCCAATTTTACAGCGATCTGTTCAGTCCTGTAGGAGGAACCCGCCACCGGTATTTTGTATCCAAGTAGACACGTCTTGCCTTTGTCTACTATAACCACAGCAGCAGCTGCATTCGTCATGTAGGTCTTAGACTTGTGCCTTATCGACCCATCCGTGTAAACTCTCGTGCCTTGAGCAGGTAAGTCTGCTTCACTCCGTTTCGCCTCGTCTTTATCACCTGGGTAAGTGAACTTCATCGCATTAGTTTCTTTCCACGGTGGTAGCGTGTAGTGCTCCGGATTTACTTCTTGGCTTATGATACTTCTGTTTATGTCAAGGCCAGGGATCCCAGATACATAGTAATTCCAGACAGTCCATCCCCATATCGTTTTTGGTGGGTTCTCTTCCATTCTTTTTGTTTTTGTCAGTTCATGTGCTGGTGGGTGTGGACTGAGCTTGAATCGTTCATATGTTCTGCACATCTTGTATTGGATGTGTTCCTTTAGTCATGGGGTGTCTGCCTCTTCGTACAGTCTTGTTAATTCGAAATTAGAAACTGAAGAAAAAAAAAAAAAAAAACTGTAGCTGATTTCTTTTTTTGTCGAAGCCCCTTCATTGAAGAAAGAAGACTTGGAATTGGACATCTGTTGTGACTTCACAGGTACCGAGATATCAGCAGCAATAAAGAACCTGAAGCCTCGCAAAGCAGAAGGCCCTGACGGTATTCACAACGAAATGCTTAAGAACTTATCTCAGAAGGCAGTTGACTGTTTATTAAAGATGGTCAATTCTTCGTGGGGATCCTCCAATGTTCCGTATCTTTGGAAACAGGGGTTAATCAAACCGATGTTCAAGTCGGGCAAACCGCGGAACGATATTAAAAGCTACAGACCAATCACACTCACTTCGGTTGTCGGCAAACTGGCTGAGAGGTTGGTGTATGACAGGCTCATGCATTGGCTTACCGAAAACTCAGCACTCAGTCCAATCCAAGCTGGCTTCAGGCGGGGCAGAAATACCTGCGAGCAAATCACAATTCTGGTGGACGCCATGGTAAACAACCACACGAAGGGGAGGAGGTCAGTCTTCTTGTCATTCGATTTCACAGCAGCTTTCGATAGGATAAACCATCAAATCCTACTTTCAAAACTACAAAGAATGGGCATCCCAACCTTCATCGTTCGATGGATAACGGACTTTCTCACCAATAGGAAGGTCAGAGTTGATGCAAATGGACATTTCAGTAAGTTTCGTACGCTGTCAAAGGGGGTGCCTCAAGGATCAATCTTAGGCCCACTACTCTATTTAATATATGTTGACGATCTGTGTAAGATTCTCTCACAAGAGAAGGAAACGACTTTGAACGCACTGTATGCAGACGACACCGCTTGTGCAGTATTTGGCCCGACCATGGACGAAGCAATCTCAAACGCTCAACGAATACTTGACATCGTTGACAAGTGGTGCCGTGATAATGACATGGCACTTTCAGTCTCCAAGACTTGCGCCCTGAAAATGGATATTCAATCAAAAGAAGTAACCCTGACTGATACTAGCGACCGCGAACTCTTATTCTCAAAATCACTGGAAGTACGTTCGTTAGATATTGACTATTTTGATCTAGACAGCGTGATCAACACGACGACGACAAGGCCCACTTTACTGAGTGGTGAAACGATCCTCGAAGTAGAGGGGGAACCCATCAGGACTCAACAAGAATTAGAAGATTTACTGATGTTGAACATCCACGACGAGATGAATGTCAAAGCGAAAATTAAAATTGCCTTCCTACTGCCGATCACGGACTCAGTGAAATATCTGGGTGTTTACATTGATAACAGGCTCAGGTTTGATAAACAGTTAGAGAAAATACACGACGAACTGAAGAAAGGGATCTCCCTTCTGCAGTGCCTCCAGCCATATGAATTGGACTACAAGACCCTAAAGATGGTTAAAAACTTGTACGTGACAGCGAGGGTTTCCTATACACTGGACAGCTTTGGTTGGTTGCTCAACCAGCATAAAACGGACGCTATCGACTTCGAGATGAGAAAAATAGCGAGACTCGTAACAGGATGCAGCAGATGTACTCCTAGGGAGTTGCTCCTTTGGGAAGCCGACATCTTACCGTTTAAAAGACAAATCGAAAAGCAGACTAAAATTGCCTATTTCAGGTACAAAGCCATGACCTGGGTGCCGGACACCAACTCACTCGCGTCGCCTCAAAGCTTCTGGGGTGGCCTCATTCCCCGTTCTGAAGGTCAACTAGAAAGCGTGGGGATCGTTCAACCTGACTCTATCAAACCTTGGATTGCTTCGGACAATGTTCAAATCAGCAACAGCTGCGGTTTTAAAATCCCCTGATCCCAGGGAGAAATTCTTTACCTACAACGCGACACTTCCTCCGGTGGACATGGTGATCAACTGTGACGGTTCATACTCTTCGAGTGCGTCAGGCGCGGCTCCCATTGCTAAGTCACGAGACGGAAAGAAACGTGCTCACGCGACCAGATTAGTGCGTGCGGATTGCAGCTACAGAACTGAGCAACATGCCTTGAAAAATGCGGCAAACTACTTAAACTGGAAGGTACAGAAAGACGGGTTAACTAAGTCAGTCAGAATCTATACCGACTCAAAACCATTGTTGGACGAGTTGAAGGGTGGCAGGTGTAAACAGAGAAACACCAGATCCCTCGGCATCCTCGAGAACCTACGGAACTGCGGTATGAAAGTACATCTTCAATTCATCCCTTCTCACATGGGGATAGAAGCACACGACGAAGTTGATGAACTTGCTAAGAAATCGGCTCACAACAGATACCTCCCTCAAATCCCAATCCGAGGATCCTTCTTCTATCACAAATCCCGAGTGAGGAGGGGGATCACGAAGGACATTTGGAACAGAATTGGTTACACCTGCTATAAAAACACCGTCAAAGGTGCCGCGATAAAATATCCTCCCGACATGAAAAGGAGCGATGAAATCAGAATTGCGAATTTCAGAACGGGGTGTCATCCACTGATGCAAAACTGGCGGAAAGCCATCAAATGTCCATTCTGCCATAGCGCTCCATCCAACCAACCCCACCTACTCGTAGGCTGTCCATCACAGAAACTCGATGCAGCCAGATATGAAATCCTTGGCTTTTCTACATTGACAGGCAAATGACCGATCAAGTGATCTAATCCTCAGCAACGGCATTCCTGCCAGTCTTGGCTCAATCTTTGCCACCAGCTGGCTTCCTTCAGTAGCGATGTTGATCAGGTGGATGGAACAAGCATCCAACCTGAGACTTTGGAATTGTGTAGGTGACACGTAGTCGCCATTTAAGTGTTTTATCAATATTTAGTATTTTCATCATTATCAATCATCTCCTGGTTGGGTAACTGTACATCACCTTCGGTGTTGTCTCAGTGTCCCTTCCAATACTCCTTTCTCCTTCTTCTCCTATTCTCCTTATAAATTTCTCTTGAGGGCAGGCCTTCGGGCTGTTCAAGTGGTCTTTGACCACCGCTCTAGTTATATGCTCGATTCTTTGTTTTCCTTATCGATGGTAGGAATGGTAACCGAATTAGCTTCGTGTGTCCAATTTCAAGGACGCGTGACCATTTATTTTCTTCCGTTGCCGCTCTTCTTACGTCCTCAGGCGGAGCCTACCTACGTTTCCCGTGTTTTCCAATTTGTCAGACTTAACCAAAAGAAAGTATAAAAGAAAGACAAAACATAGAAGTGAAAAGAACAAAAACAAAGAGTCTGGAAGCACAGACGAGTGTAACCAAAAAAAAAAGAATTTTGTTTTTTGATTTTAAAATAAATAAAAGTTTTTTTTATTAATTATTACGTTGTAAGCAGGGGAGATCTGGCTAAGATGATCAGACCGAACGAGTTTGGAAGGCCAATTCTGGGTGGTGGAGAAACCATTCTCAAGGTAGATGATACCGAAGTTGCTAATACGAAGGACCTGCTTGCAATTTTCCCTGATGGATCAAGTAAGCTGAGAGTAAAGTTGTTAACCGCAGTACTGATGCCGATGGTAGACAGCGTTAAATACCTGGGGGTGCACATTGATGGTGATTTATCTTATGGAACACAGGTCGGAAAGATGCTGGATGAGACCAGGAAGGGTCTTGCACTCCTGGGGAAACTAGAACAGTATGATTTTGATTTTAAGACGCTGTGCATGGTCAAGAACCTGTACATACTTTCAAGGCTGTCATATGGGCTGGAGAGCTTCGGTCCTTTCCTATCTGAGGGTCAGATTGATCTTGTGGACTTGAATCTGAAGAAGATTGCGAGAAGGATAACGGGTTGCAGCATCTACACCAGGTCTCTCCCACTGCTCTTGGAGGCGAACATGCTCCCGATGAAGTTGATAATAGAAAAACAGGCCAGAACTGCTCTGTTTAGGTATCGATCGCTGAAGTGGGTACGTTCGACGAACCGAATAGCGAAAGGATTCTAGAGTTCTAAGTTGCCGCAGGAAGATTGTAACATCGCCCTCCAAGGAATAGTTCAACCTGACAGCATCGAACCTTGGGCGGATGTACCAAATCTAGAGATATCCTGTGGGTATGGTCATAACAAGACCGGTGATGCAGATGTGGATAGGAACAAATTTGAGGAATACTGCAGGGACCTAGTCCCTTGCAACTCGGCTATATATGTGGACGGCTCACATGATCCTGCTAACTACACTGCGGGTGCGGCAGCAGTACAGGTCTCACCAACTGAGAGAACGATGTCGTCAAGACTTGTAGCTACTGAAAGCAGCTACAAGGCTGAACAAGTAACACTCAAACTGCTGATGAGAGAAATTGGCAAAGCTGACTCGATCTTGGGTCCCAGGTCAGGTATTACCAGAATCTTCAGTGACTCGAAATCCAACCTGGAGGAACTCAATGGAGGGATTGTTGCCCAGAGGAAGTTGAACTCTCTGTTAATACTGGAAAGCATTAGGGATCTGAAGACACAGGTGCATCTCCAGTTTATCCCGGCCCATGTGGGGATTGAACCACACGATAAGGCTGATAAGCTGGCCAAAGAAGTCTCGAAGGATGCCGAAAGTAAACCGGTCTCAACGACCATGGATTTCTTCGCCCACAAATCAAGGGTAGCGAGGGAGTCTCACAGGAAGTTGATAGGAAAGATGATGGAAGCCTCCGAGAAGGCAAAGCCTCCAATGAAACGGGTGATGCTCAGACAGTATCTGGAGGCGACCGGAGGATTGAGAACTGCTAGATATCCGAAAGACATGCTGAGGGCTTCGGAAGTAAGAATTGCACAATTCAGAACGGGTTCACACCCCTTGCTGAGAGACAAAGGCGTACAACTGAAGTGCCTTTTTTGTAAACGGACGGACTCATCACCTAGACACTTGATGTTTAACTGCATGAACTCTGCTCTGGTACGCATCAGAAATGGAACAATTGGATCTGTCATGGAAGAAGCGAAGATTTCAAAGAAGGAACACAGCCTGCTATTTATGTTCGCTACGAGGAACTTACATTCCCTCGCTGGCTTCATATGGCATTTAGAACAATGGACGGCAACAAGCTGTTATCAGAAGTTACTATCTTTTTAGTATATCATACTCATACATCACTCCTAATTCATCTCCTAATAACTCTCTGAGGACATCCGTAGAGCTTCATAGCTCGCAGGTAACCCAGTGGTCTTTGGCCACCGTCTCCGTATTGATCATTCGCTTTGTACTTACAGTGTCGTGAGCTTCCTATCCGGGGAAGTCCTCCAACGGACTCACAACAGTTGCACTCGTTGTTTCTTATTTACTTAGTTAAAAAATAAGAAGAGCGAGTATGCTCAGAAAGAATAAAAACAAAGTAGAAAGACAGGGGGGATGTGACTAAATAAATAAATAAATAAGAGTTTTTAATAAATAATAATAATAAGGTTTTTTTTGATTTTTTTTTTCATTACTACCTGAAACTGTCTCTTCTTTTTCTACAGCAACGGGCTGACGCAAAACACGCGTACATTTAATGTGGGTCCAGGGCAATTGCCCACCTCATAAGAGGCCCATTGTTCTTCCTTTCTTTCTCCCCAAGTTAGTAAGGCAGGTGTAAAATAAAATAATAAAAAGAAATTTATTTATGGGGAGGAATTGTCAATCGTAAGATATGACTTATACTTATCACATATGTAAATATGTGGAGAAGGTAAGAACAATAACGAAAAACTTCATGTCGAAGTTGCAGCTCGTCGCAATTTGAATTGACATAGCTGTAGCTGCTATGTGCTTTTTGGGGATGGCCTGAAAGGTGCGGACTTTCATCTAAGATCTCTCAAAAACTCTCGATCTGTGTCCAATCTATATCGGCCCATCAGTCAATCAACAATCAGACCATCCCCATGGTGTAGGTGCTACTTTGGTTAATTTGGAAGCTTGAGAAATCAAGTCAGTTGTGAGTTTTGAATCACAGTATTGAAAAGTGTGGGTTGAAGGATAACGTTTTCTTCATTTTCTTTCTTTGTTTCCTGACTCAAATTTTCTTTTTTCTTTTCTTTTTCTGGAAAAACATATCTTCTTGCAGATGACATAAAAAGAAAGACATTCTCTAGTCCTTGTACAGTGGAAAGACAATCCTTTAACTCTTCTTGTGTTAGAGAGTCTTTCTGGAGATACATCCTCCTCTCCTTTCTGTACTTTGAGCATTTTGCTAACAGGTGCTCTACAGAGTCTTTTTCTCTGCACCTAGGACATTTCCCTTGTGTTTGTTTACAGTCGCCAATTCTGAGTTGTGAAATCAGAATTTCTTCCGCTCTTTCAGTTTCAGATGGGAAAGGACGGGGGTCAAATTTTTCTTTTATTCTGTGTTTTAGTTTAGCTACATGGGTGCTGTAGTCTATGGGAACTTTTTTTTTGATATCGGCTTAGTGGTCTAGTGGCATGATTCTCGCTTTGGGTGCGAGAGGTCCAGAGTTCGATTCTCTGCTGAGCCCTTTTTTTGTCACTTTCCCCCCCTATGTTTTTTATTTGGAGATTCTGTCACCTTAACTTTTTTTTCTCCGTTGCCTGCCACCCCAAAAGTTTTTTCGCTGTTGTGAACAACTCTTTTTTTTTTGTACCGACGTAGTCGGAGAAGAAACTATTCAGATTGAAAACCGATTATTTCTTATGGTCATGATTTATTTTCCCCGTGCGACAGGATTTTGTCTGCGTTCAACGAAAAAACAACTATGCCAGGAGTCAACCCAAATACAGTGCTGCAATTGTCGGCTGGAGCCGGAAGGGGCCAGCCCCAACTAGCACCCCAGTCGGCCGTGGATAACACGGTACTCGTGGCCCAGGCCGCGATAGCCGCCCACACCGCCGAGGCACACACGAGGGCGACAGAAGCAGCAGCCGCCGGAGAAATCCGGGCGTTATACGCAGAAGGAAACGCCGCGATTGCGGCGACCAACTCAGCGGCCTCACAAGCCGTTACTTATGCGCAGGCGGGAAGGGAGATCGAGACGGTACGGGCACAGGCGGGTGTGGCCGTGACCCAGGCGATGGCGGGGAGAGAGGTCGACCACGCCAGAGCCCAGGCGGGGGTAGCGGTGACGGAGGCCCAAGCCGGACGGCAGGTAGATGCGACCCGCGCCCAGTGTGGACTGATGGTGAACGAAGCGGAGGCGGCAGTGAGGACAGCCCAGTTAGAGGCCAAGCACGAGAAGGAGTTGGCTGAATTACGAGCCCAGCTAGAGCTGGAGAGACGTACAGCGAAGCTGACCGCACCGGCACCAGCACCATTACCCGCACCGACACAGGCACAAGCTCCCGGAATCGAAGAGGAGGATCTGGCCTCACTGCGTCGGCAGATACGCCACGAGGAGGAGAAGAGAGTGTTGCAGGATCAGTTGCTGAACCTAAGGACGGGAAACGATGGAGCCCACCTGACCGGCGGAGTGGGTTCCGATCATCAGCTGGAAGAAATCACCAGGGGACCGCTGATGGGCGGTCTGGCGTCGATCGACGTGGACGCCTGGTGGGAAGGAAGCGCCGAGCACTTATCGTTAGTGCACGTCCACCAGCGGGAACACTACCGCGAGCTGGTGGAGGCAAAAGCACCCACGCCCGTCCCCAAGCGCACGAAGCACACGCCAGATTGCGAGAGCTCGGCACAGTGATGGCAAGGTTACCATCCATCGACAACCTGGAAGAAGCGGAACGACTCATCAGGGACATGGTGAAGGAGAACATCGCCCGTTTGGAGATATTGAGAGAAGGAGTGACGGGGGGAGGCTGGACGGCGGCGCAGGAGATGGAAGATGCGCACTTTGTGGCGCCATCGGTACCACCTTTTCTGCGGAAGATGTGGGTGAAAAAAGGGAAGACGGAGAAGCCATCGCAAAGACCGGTACAGAGGCCCCCCGCAACGAAGAGTCGGCACTGACCTCAATGCTAGAGGGACTGGGAATATTGTCGGTGCGAGACGTGGGTCGACCGAGAATGACGGAGGAGGAGGTGACGAAGCCGAAGGCGATGACTGTGACGAAGTCGGCTCTTCAGATGGTGGGAAATGCACTATCACACTCGAGGTGGCGCGGGCTGGAGGCGGCACAGCGTCGGCTGATTCAGTTTCGGAACAGTTGGCACGCGACGACGGGAGTCTTGTTGTCGTGGGATCTGACGATCATTTACTGGGTGGAGAGACAGAGGTCTCGGACCGAGGGTCCAATTTCGAACTCAACGGCGCTGGAATACGTAGGACGGGCCCAAGCGGCATTGAGAAGGACGGGAATTTCCATCGTAGAAGGCCAGATGCTGACCGATTACGTGAGAGCTTTAAAAAGAGCCGGCGCGCTCCGTCCACAACGTCAAGCGGTACCGGCCGTGGGAGAGCAGGTGATGGAGGCGGTGCGGAAGGAAGTAGACAGGGACACACAGTTGGCGATCGTACTATGCTGGGCGGGCGCGGCAAGGGTGTCCGATGTGATCCGATTGAAGGTGGGAGACATCACTCTGGAACGAGAATACGTGGCGGTGAACTGGTCGGAAACGAAGTCAGACCCCTTCAGCTTAGGACGGACTACGGGACTGTACCTGGCCGACAAGTGGAGGAACGCGCTTCAGACGGCAATGACGGGACTGAGTCCGGGCGATTTGCTGCTGGACACTTCTTACCGAAAGGTAGTGGCTGCTCTGAGACGAGAAGGGAAGGACCTGTCGGGACACTCGCTGAGGAGGGGCGCACTGCACACTTTACTGCTGGAGGGAGTAGGCCTGGAATCGATACGCCAGCTCTCCAGACACTCGTCGTTGGATGCCTTGGCGAGATACCTTCCGGCCGGGAAGACACATGTAGCGAGGCAGTCAGCCGAGACATCCTGGAAGCTGGGAACCGAGTTGTAATGCCGTTTTGTCCCGCGTTTCCTGCTCAGCCAAGGGCTCTGCTGGAACCGCAAGTGAAGTACAAAGTGCCGGATCCCCCGCCACCTCCGCCAAGGGCGAGGAGTTTGGGGGAGGAGTCTGGTGCACCGGACGTGATGCTGACGTACTCGGGAGTGGCGACCGTAGCTGTCGGAGGCCGTCACGTCTCCCCTCCTTCTGACAGGGAGGCGGGTGATTTGGCTCCGATTTCAGAGTCCCGACTAGATTTAGATAGACTGGTGGAACTGGACTCGGAAGGAATTTTGACTGGAATCTTAGATGTAATTCGAGACGAAACTGCTTTTGAGGCCTTATTTCTGCCTGAGGCGATGCAGGCGTTGGCGGACAGGTCAGCGTCCCGTGGTACTTCGAGGCATATGATGAGGCATTTGGAACACTTGGAGAAGTGGGGTGTGGTGGAGCGAACGAGCCAGCAGAAGGTCGTACTTCCGACGTTCACGGTACCGAAGAGTTCGGGAGGGCTACGACTCGTGTGTGATGGAAGAAAATTGAATCGTCTGATGCGACCACCGCCACCGATGCTTTTGCCTGGGATCCGATCGGTGATAGCCCGTTTCCTTTCTGTACGCTATGTGGCTCAGGACGACGGTAAGAGTTGGTTTTACCAGTTCCCTCTCGGACGAGGTGTTGACGATTACTTCGGAGTGAATTTGGGAGGCGCCAGAGGTCCTTTCGTGCGTGCGAAGCTGCGGGCTCTGTGTATGGGATGGAGCTGGGCTCCGTGTATTGCGCATCGTTCAGCGATGGTTCTGCTCCCGGAGACAGATGGTGTGGCGTGGGTGGACAACTTCTTCGTAGTGGGAGAGTCGGAGGAGGAGACCGCGCAGCGTTACTCGGAATTCAAACGTAGGGCGGATTACGTTGGTGCCCGTCTGAGTGATGCTGAAGGATTTGGTGAACCGAAGTCGAACTTCGTGGCTCTGGGTTTGGAATTTGATTTGTCAGCCACACCGCAACGTTATCGATCGGCGCCAGACTGGGTCCAGAAGATGTTATCCTCAGAGACGTTGGGACGGATGATGGGGGGACGCCCCGTGACGGCGAGGGAATTTTACCGGGTCTTCGGTGGCTTGGTATGGTTTTGGTACACGACGGGACGCCGTTTGTGTTTCTTGCGATCGACGCTGGCATTCGTAAGGAGAGCTGGGAGAGAGATGGCAGCTAGGCCAGACGGGTGGGACGAATCGTTACCACTCTGTCCGTCAGTATTGCGAGAGCTTGCGGGAGTTTTGGATGTGCTTCGACGGAACGACTGGGTTTCAGCTGTCCCTGACAACCCCGAAGTGACTGCGTGGTCGGATGCTTCGGATTTGGAGTGGGCGGCGGTGCTGGAGATTGTTCCGGAGGAAGTGATTCAGGGCTGTTTTCCCTCCCCTTCAAGACATCATATATTCCTGAAGGAAATGTTTGCCGCTCTCCAGGCGGTTCGACTGGCTGCGGTACTGCGGCCGGGTCACGTTCTGGATTTGCGCGTGGATAACACGGCGGCAGTGGCTGCTATTAACAAAGGCCACAGCTCCAACTTCATGGGGAACGAGATGTTGTGCGCATTGTATGAGACTGCCGGCGCGGCTGATTTGCGAGTGAGATGCACCTGGGTCGATACCACTTCTCAACGTGCGGACGAGTACACCCGGGGCACCAAGGCGCCGGGTGGGGGAATCAGCCTTCCTAGTTTACCTCAGCAATGTAAGTTCTTCGAGTGAAATGTTCTTTCTCTTTCTTTCCGCTTTGCGGTCCCTATGGGTGAGCTGCGTTCAACGAAATATAAGGTTAATCTGAATGGTTTTTGTACCGACGTAGTCGGAGAAGAAACTATTCAGATTGAAAACCGATTATTTCTTATGGTCATGATTTATTTTCCCCGTGCGACAGGATTTTGTCTGCGTTCAACGAAATATAAGGTTAATCTGAATGGTTTTTTCATCTCGAAGACATGTTTTACAAGCGAAAGAGAATTGTGGCAGTGTAACGTTAACCCTTACTTTATAGGCTTGTTTCACAAACAAAATATATAGGCACACACTAACAATGTTGAAACCTTATCTTGTCACGATTGTGATGTGACGGAGGTTAACTGGGGTGAGATCAACATCCCGAAGACGGGTGCAAACAAGAAGGGTGAAACCCACGACGAGGCCTTCATCTGCGTGAGATGTGGCCGCCGGTGCGATAAACAGTGCTTGGAGCACAAAATGACTGCGGCAGTGGCTGCGTCGATCATGTGGACCTGTCCTCTCTGCACCTGGCTCGTCGACAAGGGTCAAGAGATCATCCCAAAGGCAAGTGGCCAGGGTTACTCTTAGTGAAGAGAAATGCGACGACGAACTTGAAGAGTTCAATGTAGTGAAGAGGAGGAAAACCGGGTATGGTCCATTCCCAGAGAATGCGAAGGTGATGGCAATCTCTCCAGACCCTTACCTAGACGTTTCACGTGGAAGCTGTGTGGTGTTCTTATCTGGAGGTTCTACGCATTAGGTGGTCCACTGAGATTCCTAAGACCAGTTCTAGCATGGATGTTGCGAATCGCAGCTCAAGGAGGAGCATGGTTGAGTACCGTTGTGATGGACTCAGAAATACGAACCAAAGTAGAGGACCAACTCTCAGCATTTGTGACGACAGACGGGCAAAGTGGGTAGATGAATACGCTAAACCAGAGTTCTGGATTGCCACTGATGCAAGTGATGCAGGGTGGGGAATCGTGATTTATGAAACTGGTGTGAAGGAATGGGGCGAGTTCCGATATCCTGAAGCTAGTGATATATTTGTCAAGGAAATGTTTGCTCTCTGCAGAGGTATACTACAACTTATAGATGGTGACACACCGATGGAGATCTGTGCCATGTGGACAACATGGCGGTAGTGGCGGCCGCGAGACGCGGTTATACCTTAGTTGCCAAGGCTTCACACATGCTAGAGTTTGTTATGAAGAAGCTTAGGAGGCGGGATCGAGTTTACGAGTGGTTTACATCCCGTCGAAGGAGAATCCTGCTGACGAACCTTCGAGACGTGCTCGGAAGGTGGAACGCAAATATGTAAGGTCATAAAAAAAATAAAAAAAAAACTGGGGTAGTGTTTTAAATATCAAGGGTAGAGCGAAATGCGGTGCGTCCCTAAAAGAAATTAGAGAAGTGTTTAAATATTAAGGGGTCCGGTTGCGCACAAACAAAAACAAAGTGTGAGAATTATTTAGTGAGGTGCCGATTCTTTTTTTCATCTCATCATCGGCGCTGGTTGCATTCACTAACCAATAGTGGTGACACTACTAAGACTTGAAAGGTCAAGAGAAGTGATTTGTTCACAGATATAAGAAACTATCACCAATAGTGGTGACACTACTAAGAAAGGTCAAGCATAGTAATTTGTTTACAGTAATTCAAGAAATCATCACCACTATTACACTACTAAGACCTGAAAGCTTTTACCGAATATCCTAAACTTCTTATTCCACATTTCCAACTAGCTGTTTGCAAACTGCCACAACCCCCATCAGTTTCGCGGTATCACCAGCAAACGAGAGTTCAACTTCCTCCGGATCGACATCCCACCGCCGTCAACACATCCCTCACAACCGAATCAGCACCAGCCGTCACTGCGGGGAGTCCCCGGACATGTCACAAAAACTTGCATTGTTACTTTATTTTTTGAGCTACAGGCTGTTAATATATGGCTGCTGTGTAAAGAATGTGCAGATGTTGTGTTCCAAACGCCAGGCAGCAACAATTATCCCTTGAATCATGCCTGATGGGGCTTACCAATATAACAATGTGTCCTCTCTCATAATGCATATCATAAATGAGGTACATTCAAGAGGAGCAGGTACTTCAGCAGTGAAGCTGCTAGGCGTTGGCGATGAACAAAAGAAGGCAAAAACCTGGAACCGCAGAGACAGGCAGTGAACCATAGTCTAATCTGACTACCGGCTTGTTGAGTGTGACGCTTCGCTTGTGCATATCCAACATGCAAAAGTTCCTGATGTCAACTCTGCTGATTGAATGCGTTGTGAGATTGTTCCTTAATTAGCTTGTCATAGTCGTTCTCAACAATTTTGCATGAAGCTCGACCGTGAACATTCCCAAGTGTTGTATCAACTGTACATCCCTGAAGAGAGAGACCTCACAGTGCAGTGTTGTGATCCTTTTAACAAGTGCATGTACTACCCACCGCAACAAGCTGGAGGCCTAGAAACCCACATTCACAATCCTACTGGAAGAAAAGCTCAAATCTGTATGAAGCACCTACTTTAGCGTGCATGAGCCATTCATGGAAGCTTCGGAGTAACTTTGTATTCCTGTGAGAGTGAAAGTACCGTTTATGTCATATTGCCATTCAGGGAAACCCTCAAGGAAACACACACGCCTTTGCCTTTTGCAGCTGCAGCAAGATGAAGAAAACCGGACACAAAAAAATTGTAATATCGCGCGTTACAAGCAAAATAAAGCACACAGAAAACACCCTTTCTAGTGGAGTTTAATACGACAACAAAAAGCAACAACAAATTCCAAAGGGGTGGTGGTAGTTTTGACGATGCAGTAATAAACCTTATAATAAGCAATAAGGTTAAACTGAAAAAAATGCCAAAGGTTAACTGTTTGAGCATACTTTTAATGATATAAACATATGTATTGAATCAAGAGTTAATTAATAGCAAATTAAATATAATAATTATTAATTTACGAGACAGTTGGCTAAAGTTACTTTAACTCTGCAAATGTCGTAAAAACTAAACATTCTAATCGATGTTTATATAATCCTAAGATCACACCGAGGATTGTTCACCCGGTCCAAAGTATAATAATTGCACTGTGGGCTTACCGAAAGAAGCTTTACAACGTACCACAAAACTTGGGCAGAGCCATCTCACTCAGCAGAGGCCATGGAAGTAGGCATCCTATAATGAGTGTGTAACAACTCACTTGCCGAATGAACGGTCCCAAAAATGGATGATGCTCAAGCGATCCACTCATAGTCGGCCGAGGTCCGGTATTAAAGCCGGCCTTGAGTAGGAGTGCGTGATCCATGCCGCGAAAACGAAGATGACAGTCAGTTTATGGTCATAACCGCGCCGGACCTCACAGAAGGTACGGGAAAAGAAAGAGAAAAAAAAAAGTGTTTTGGAAAAATCAAAAAACACAAACAACAATATCACACTTGGCTTATTTTTCAAAAAACACACGGCGAAAACCAAAATCGGGATTTAACCAAAAAAACATGTTTCAACAGGCAACGAACTCGAAAAACACACACGATCAGCACGCGGAGTAGAAGTCAGAACCGGGGAAGGTCTCACCCCACATTTTCATTTTCTTTTTTTTTATTTAGTTCCCTTGTAATGGTTCTAATTCTGGTTTTTTTTTTTTTTTTTTTTGATCTTGTAACCTTCCGAAGTAACAAAGATCAGGGTTTTTTTGTTTTTTTTCCAGTTACTAGAGCGCAAAAGGAAAAAAAATTAAAAAAAGAGGGATTGTTTTTAAACTAAAGTTGCGTCCTACAACCTAAAGAGAGGACCCGCCCTCGGTCGGAATAGCTAACAGAACAAGAAGAATTAAACAGCCAAAACTCAACCAAGTGGTCCCTTCTTTGGCTGTCTGAGGCAGAGATATGATTAAAAAAAATAAATTAAAAAGTAAAACACCATTTCCAAACTCTCACTTAAAAACCAAAATGGACGTGGATGGATTTGAAATCCGCTAGACACACTTGCCAGCATAAAACAACGGGGAATAAATAAATCATAATCAACTATTCCAACGCGAACGACATAACGTACGGAAATCATACAAAGAGAACCCACATACGAATTTTATTTTTCCAACAGGAAAGAAAAATAAAAAAATTACAACGCAAAGTTACCCGCAACAATGATGATGAAAAAAGTTCTCCTTTATTTTCTTTTTCCTTTTCCCCCTTTTCTTCAACCTTTACTTTATGTAAAGAAAATCGATAAGTCACTGCTGTTACACTTCCTTCTTTTTTTGGGTTTTTTTCCTTCTTGAGAGTCTGGGTAGTGTTTTACCTATTCACTTAATATAGAAGTCAACAGTACTCTACTAAAGGAGAGAACACGAATTAGAGAATTTAAAGAAAATTACAATTTTACGAATTACAACAGAACAGGCAACCCTGATGTGTCGGAGAATAAGACAACAAAGAAAAGGCTATGAAACTTGAAGTGTTTGTCTGTTTTATTCTAGTGAGCAGACGGGGTGTTGTCGGTCTCTCTCTCAAACAGGAGGACTATATAAGATAAGAATAGAATTGCGTGGACTGCTCCCTGCAACATACCAACACGACCTCCAAGGAAGGTCGTCAAGGTCACTACAAGAGTGAGGGCGAGCTCACATATTCCTAAAGGGTCAAGCCCCAGTTCAACATCCTTACCAGTTATAAAACTGATGATTAAGACTGCAGGAACAGTGAGACCAATCGTAGATAAAGCTGACCCGAGTGCGATATTAACAGTTCTCTGAATCTTGTTAGCGCGGGCAGCCTTAACAGCACCCATTCCCTCAGGTGATAAAACCAATATGGCTACTAAGAAACCACCTAAAGCATGCGGAGCATTCAAACTGTTAACAATATGTTTGACCATAATGGCTAACTTCTCAGCGCACAAACTAATTGGAACCATACTCGCTACTAAGAAGAACGAATGTGACTTCACAGATCTAATGACTAACCCTTCGTGTTCATCGTCAGCATGACTGGGGTTTTCGTCTATTGGTCTGAATGGCTGTAAGTTATCATTTTCGTTGCTGGCACCTTCAAGAAATGCAAGACCTCCCATCTGTCCAGAAGATGAGCATATCTGACGACTCAAGTGATTGAGTTGGGAAGTAAGTCTGGACTGCGTCGATTTTAGTTTTTGCAATTCATGAATAGCAGCGTTGTATGGTTCCGGACTTGGACTTGGACTCGGAGATTCCTCACCGTCCTGAGCCAGATACATACTACTCCTCCCCTGGGATGCGTCGATGTCTACCAACGCGTGTGCTTCAGCTGTTGGTGCCTCAAAAGTCTCACCGGCAGGTGGAGAGTCTTGAGGAGTATCTTCACGACCATTAGCATCATGCATAAAGTACGCAGGATGGTACTTCGTCTGAACCAAAAGAAAACATCCATACAAAAGTGCTGAGCAAATCATTAAGAAAATACCATGAAAGGTTGAAACTTCTCCTCCAGGCGCCCCGTCTGTAAGACGTGGCACCACAAGTGACAAGATTGCCAATGGAAGGATAACATTTAAGAATGACTGAGAAGACCGGAGGTTGTATTCTTGCTCACTGTGACGAATACCTCCAATAATTAGAGTGAATCCCAACATTCCATTTAATACGATCATTATAACTGAGAACATCGTGTCTCTAGCAAGAGTCTTTTCTTCACCAGTAATCATTAATGCAGCCATCATAATAACTTCAATACTAATTACAGAGATTGTTAATATCAATGTCCCATAAGGCTCTCCCAGCTTCACAGCCAAACAGTCGGCGTGTCTAACGACGGCAAAGGCGTGCCACAAAATAATTAAAAAGATCCAAGTAAACACCAATATGAATGGAACGAGTGCTAAGTCTTCTAAGACGTGGTGTTCCTTAGCCCAGACCATGAAGAAGATACCTGTGGCTAGTCCGACAAGTATGTGATATTCTCTTTTTAAATATGAAAGGAATGTGTCTTCTTCGTCGGCGTCCCTCGGGATACCGATCGGGTGTGTGACTGACATTCTTGCAGAGCCTGCCCAACTCCGTCTGCCGTCGGTTCTTCTACTGAATCTATTCGACAGAGCTGGAGTGTTCCTACCGAGTGGTGTTCTCGCTGACGTTATTGAAACACGAGCTGATCCTCCTTCAGCAACACTTAATCCATCCCCAGGCTCTACGCTTACCCTCCCAGTTAAGTTTCCACCAGCCACGGGTGGGTTGTTCCCCGATGGCGGTACTGCATCTCCCTTATCATCCTGTGAAAGCATGCTCACTGCTGCTGTAAATTCTGTGTTTTGGGGAGCAAAATAGCCACAATGGGATACGTTGTTATATGTTCAACAGTTCGTACTATCGCATCAGTCAAGTTGCCTGTAATGAATTAATAACAAACTGAATGATAAAATACTCTGAACCAAATAACGAAATAACATCACGAACAGGAAGATATTTTTTTCTTTTTTTTTTTTGTACAGACTTTTTAGCTACCAGACTTTGTTGGAACACCGAGCCAGGTGAGCAGAGACGGGACAGGTGTTACAAATTAGTGTCCTGGGGACACAACTAGCCAAGGAAGGCGAAGAAGAATAAGAAGAAGAACTAAAAATATCCGCAAAGTACATTCTACTAAAACAGAACCCAACTACTCATTAAACACACAACACAATAAGAGATACAGCTGAGAGTGTTACACACAAAAAAACATCTCATTGCCGTCACATACTACGAAACCCATCACTGCGAGTTTCCGCGACTTGTAAATCAATCAAAAGTGCCATATTATCATCCCACAGTAATTACATGCCGCTGTATTGCATTGCTGGAGGAAATCGAGACTGTGGTGTCAACACATCAGCAGGAAGTCCCCGACGAGCACGTTCATCATGAAGCATGTGAGTGAATGCCTGGCGGATTGACGAGGAGGCCATTGAGGGTTGTGAATCAAACGATTGATGAGAGAAGCGACCTGAAGAACGAGGTGGAGATGTGATGGCGACATTCCTGGTGACAGGCATCGCCAAGTGAGGAACAACTGACAGGTCATTCCACCCCATTGAATGAGCTTGATAGTTTTGGTGGTGATGTCGTTGTTGTTGTTGTTGCTGCTGAAACTCTACAGGTTGAGGATCGTAATAAGAACGAGTTGGAGACACATCAGTACCGACCTCCATGACTTCAATAAACGGACGAGACTCATCAACAACATTAATTTCTTTTGTCGAGTGAAGTTGGATTTGTTGAATAGACGACTGCTGCTGATGATGTTGTTGTATCGCACTTCGGTCCAAAACAACATCCGACATCGGAGACAATACCTCAGTCGGAGATCCAGCAGTGCGTCTCAGAGAACCATCGCTGCTGTCAGAGAGAGCGATGACTGGTCTGAATTTCGGATTTATATCAACAGACTGGTCAACTACTCTGAACATCGGTTCGCTGTTGACAACACAAATCTCTCTCTCAGCGCGGATGGTTCTCTCAGACATCGACGACGGGTCAGTGAGAGAACTCAAATAAACACTTTTTACCTCATCTGATTTAGATGGAATATCAGCAGAGGTTCCTTTGTCAGCAGTGTTTGTGAGAGTGTTTGATTTCTTACTGCGGAAGAAACAAGTCGAGTTGTTTATTATATTTTTATGTGACAGCTCAATCATCCTGCCTTCACCCGTAACGATATCGACTGTGGAGGGATCTGTTGAGAGGTTCAGTTTAGAAATCGCTCTTTTTTTAATGTCGTCAGCAGAATCTGAAGGTTTTATTTTTATACTAGCACGCGCACCTCCAAAGGCCTGGAATGTTATGTGCTTCTCTGTTGTATCGGAGTCATCTGTACCTTCTCCAGAGAGAAGCATGCAGAACTTTGTAACTGAGATGTCGTTGTTTGTATTTGTGGTGGCGGCCAGAGTCAAGTCTACAACATCTTCGTCGATGTCAGAGCTGAGAAGACCAATTTTAAATTTTCGTCTGCAAACGACGTGATCGTTACCTCTCACTTCAACATTGAACTGCTGTACAAAATCGGTAACACTTCCACTGCCTGATGTAATCCTTTCTCTGACATGAAGCAACTGATTCTCCAACAAGACTGGAGCTGAAGGAGCAGTCCCAGTTGTCCTCATCCCAACATCATCTGTTGAAGTGTTCTTTTCAGCACTCGGTGCCCTGTCTACCTCAACAGTATTAATACCCATTGTTGCTGTGCTGACTCTTTTTATCTCTTCCCCACTTGAGTCAGCTCCCACAATAGATCGCTTCTGTTCTTTACTTAAAGTGAATTGAGCAGCTAAGGGATCCTTTTGTACTCTCTTGGCAGGTGTTCTCTTTTTAGGTTCGGTTTTCACTTTTGTATCATCCTTACTGGGTAATTTTATTGGAAGTGGTAGAGGCATTATTGAAGAGGACGGAGAGACATCACGAGAACCAGCATTCGATAATTTATTTACGGAATTGTGAAGGGCCAATGCTGCAGCTGCGGCAGCTGCGGCCGGGGGTTGCTGAGGCTGAGGACGTTGCTGAGGCTGAGGACGTTGAATTGCGCTATTTCGTACCTGAGCAGGTGGCTGAGCAGGTTTTGAAGTTCCAGTATTAACAAGTGACGAGTAATCAGTTGATGCCGTCGTAGATCTCGAACCTCTTCCATAACTGGGAGTTAGAGACACATCACTTCCGAATAAAGGTTTCTTTAAGTCAACTGATTCCAATCTCTCAGAGTTCGGTGCCTTTGGAGCTTCTTTAGAAGCGATGCTTTCCTTTGTACTTTGTCGTTGTTCTCCATCTCGTTTCTTCGGCTTTTCCTCACTCGGTTTTTCTATTGAGATCATTGGTGTGCCTCCAATTCCTTTAACTCCAGTTTTCGGACCCAAACCTCTGCCATCATCAGGTGGTAATTTAGATGGAAACACATTTCGTACTTTCGGAGTGCTCATGCCTGCGGAGATGACGTTATTTTTTGAGACCTGCTTCGGTGTGGTTGTTTTCTGTCCTCTCTCAGACACAGGATGTTTGACCTTTGCTGGTGGTGGTGGTGCCGGAGGAGCTGCTGGACTTGACGACTTAGAACTTCCAGTAGTATCTGTCTGCTTCACTCCACTGAGTCCCTTCCAAGTAGGCATCGTATTCGCGTTTGATGACAGGGACGTCCTCGTTGTTGAGGACACTGATGTCCCCCTCCCACGTGGTGCTGCTAGTTTCATTTTATAGCCCACGCTGTGAAAAAATAAAAGTAATGGTTGACTCTTTTCCGACTTGCAACACACATCACAAACCTGTTGTTTAAACAATAAAATAGTAAAGTTGTCCAACCAGCCACACAGTGCAAACCGCGACATAAGTCGTAAAATTGAGATTTAAGAAAAAAAAATTAATTTAAGGAAAGTTGCGAAGGGTGGGGAAGCCACGCAGTAAAACACACGCACAAAAAGATACAAACGGACAACTTGTTTCCGTATACGGAGCGAATGCGTGTACGCAGATTTTTTTTTTTTTTTTTTTTACAGTTTTTGTATCTTGCTCGAAATAATTCATTTTCGGCCATCAAACGAATTTTCTTTAAATAACAACAACCAACTTTCAAAATCAGTTGGCTACAGACTAACTAAAATACAACTTCCTCTGTCGATGGTTTCTTAGAGCGATGTGGTAACTGTTGAGAACTCTTCCTCAAAGGTTCACTGATGTGAGTTATCTTTGAAGGTGATGGAGGATGTCTACCAGTAGGTGATTGAGGCCTCACTACTGCTGCCTCAAGAGACTGAATAGAGTGATGTTGACGTTTGATTTCATCTCTTAAAGCGTCTCGTTCATCATTCAGATTCTGAATGACGTCAGGAACAGCATCGTAGTCGGCAGCAATCGTAACTTCATTCGAAGGAACTAAATTGATTAGCTCGTTGATGTCATCCCCGGCTATGACGTCGTTTCCATTTATCTCTTTTATCCTCATTCCCTTTTCTATTGGAATCCCTTCTCTTATTTCTACTACAGTCACACAGTCAACTATTAACCCAATTAGTTCCTCTTTAGCGATAGTTGTCGTCTTTCTCTGAACGATATAACCTTTTTCTTTTAATGTGAATATGTTAGAAGACAGAGTTGCGTTTGTTGCTGCCAGTTGGTCGCGAACTACTTTAAAGTCTGCCTGCTCCGCTTCAAAAGCTTCTTTTTGATCATCAACAGTTTTCTTATATTCCTCAATCGCTCGTATTTTCTTGTCGAGAAGTGAGACAGCGGTTTGCTCAGCGAAATCGTCTTTCCATTTGTTTGAATGTTCATGAGTGTTGATGTAGTCTGCTGAAAGGGTTTGAGGAGCGTGAGGTTCAGAGCCGTCTAAAAGAAGTCCCATCTTCAGAGCACACCCGACATTGTCTTCCTTACCCAACCAGTCGGTAGCAGTAAATCGGACGTACCTTGCGAGTACCGGCTCTGGGAAGGTTACCGTCACAGGTGTTGAAAAATCAACAACAGATGCCTGACTGTCACTTATAATGCTGCTGCTCCTGCTGCTGATTCCATCAAAGTGTTTCTCAAGTGAGATAACTGTACAGGGAATAGCAACTGAAGTAGAAACACTAATTTGATAATCAGTTATGTAGTTGGGGGTCATCGGGTGACCTGCTAAAACAACACCAGCGACTGGCTGCACCGCACCAATATCAATAGTGTAGGAAGGAGACTTGTCAGCATTATGACTGACCCAGGCAAATTCTGAAGATAATCGACCTCTGTTACAACCAAACCCCTCGCAGTGATTGTAAGCAGCTGAGGAAGCTACTCTGCAGTCATCAGCTACGTCTGAAATAAACCATTTCGGTTTTCTTGGTTTTAGTTCCTCTGCGGGTACGTCTTCAGCAGTCACCCCAGAGACTCCGAGTGCCAGGGACACTGCTGTCTTTAGTATTTTAACATCAAAGTGATTACTGTTTGATGATATCGACACCACCCTTCCGTGTACCCACCCAGCTAAGACACTATCTCTTATAACCGCTCGTTCAACAAGACTCCCTATTTGATATTTATGGATTTCTCTTGGTTCAAAAACATCAGCTTTTACTGCAAGTTCGGCTCCGCTTTCGGTTGTTACTGAGACCCAACCGTCTACAGGATGGGATATTTTAACACGTCTCGTGTGAGTGTGTAAATGCGATGGGCAGATTTGAACTGAAGATCCCTGCGGTAGTTGAGTAACGAAGTCGCTGCTAACATCTTCACCTTCTCTGACAATCAGTCCTCGATCACCTCGGATTCGAAAAATGGAAATTCGTTTGGTTGGAGAATCCGGTTGCTGCTGCATGGCAGAAACAGTTTCACAGCTGGTGTCAGGACTCTGTACTGGTGAGAGCTGTGGTGAGGCTTCATTTTCGAGCATTTTTTGTAATTCTAATCTTCTCTCTGCTTGCTCTGCTTCATTAACTAAGATGTGATTTTCTTCTTGCAAGCTGTCCACTTCCTTTCGAAGATCTGTCACTCTCGATCTCAGAGTCAATAACTCGTGTCCATTCGCTGAATGCGCTTTTTCCGCTTCGGTTCTCTTTTCTCTCTCCGTTTCTATATCTGACTGGATTTTTTTCAACTCTGCGCAATGCTTTTTTTCAGCTTCGTTTAATTCCGTGTGATGGTCGTTATCGACGTTTGACTTCTCATCCCTCAGCTGTTGAATCTCATTATTAAGATTATTAATATTGTTGTTGAGCTTACCAACTACTTCCTGCTGAGAAGCTTTATCCTTTGTGAGGTTTTGAATACTGTTTTTATGAGTAGCAGTGTCTGTTTTGAGGTTTTCTATTTCCTTCAAAAGATCTGATTTCTCACTCATAAGCAAGTTGTTTTGTGATGACAAGCCATCCATCTGAGACCGCAAAGCTTTCATTTGATTGCGAAGGTCTTCCTTTTCACTTCTTAGAAGTTCCTTGTCGCTTGTTGAAGATGACAACAGTTTCTTCGCATTTGCTGTTTCCGCTTCCGCCTGTTGTGTTTTGGTATTTAATGCGTCCACTTCTTTTTGTGATTCTTCGCTGTTGTTTTGTATTTCACAAGTTTTTTGATGAATTTCATTAGCAAGTTGCTCTGACGTTGCGATCAGCGCTTCTCGTTCTCCCTCGAGGGCAAGTAATCGACCTTCTGCGTATCCTACTTTTGGACCTTCAAAAGCTTTTTTTAACAGCGACATCCATTTCCTTTTCTCATCTTCGTCACTCGCGACCAACGTGTACGGGTGAGATAAATGCGCGCCAGTAATTGTAAATGCGTCGTTACTATCATCACTAATCTCTATTGGTCTGCTTAAGTCAACTGCTCCTCTTGGTGACTCTGAATAGTACCGAAGTCCCTGACCCCGAAGTTCAAACCATCTTGTCTGCTGTGTCTTGCCTCCTATCCCTCCTAGCTTCTTCAAGTTCCCCTCTCCCCAGTACTGCAGCAGCATTCCACTTTCCCCCATGCTGATGTGCTACTGGGACAGGAGGTACCTTTAAATGCCGTAATTAAATATAAAACGATTCCAAACTGAAAATATATAAACGAAAACAAGGATCGACCAGAGGTTGCAAGAATTGAAGGTCACAGAACTACATTGTTGAATTGTTATTCCTGCGTGTCTGATGAGAAAGAATTTTTAGCAAAAAAAAGAAAAATTGCATTCACCAGCTCAAAACTGCAATACGCGTTGCTGACGATACAAAGGGAGATGAACGTGTTTGTGCAAGAGGGTTCTCTTTTTATTATTTTTTTTTTTTTATATTGTCAATTACCAGTTCGTGAATTCGTTCATTGTGCCTTTTATTGATAGGATGGGAAATTCTGCAAGAAACAGACAGCAAAAAAAAATTTTAAAAAAAATACCACGAATCCCAAAACACACAACGGGTTATCTAACCGCCAATTCCATTAACAAGAAATGAAAATGCTTCTTATTTTTATAATTAAAAATAAGATTCGCATCGAACTAGACTGACGACTAACGGAGACGTTCCTAGCACGAAGTGTTTGTGTTGGAAATCAACGGTTTTATCCGTTCCCTTGTTGCTTGTTTTTCCCACAGTAAAATTTACACAAAAACCTGATCAATAAGAAGCTGCAAAAACAGACAAAAACAAAAACCGAAACTGGTTCTTTGGCTTTTTTTTAATTTAAAATGACAATTTTAACAATGGAAGTAGGGAAAGGGAAAAGGGGGGGGGGGAAATGGGTTTCCAATGTTGTATCCAACTTTTTCTTTCTTTTTTTTTTTTAAAAAAAAAAAAAAAGGAAAACAAATTAACCTTCCCAACGTAAACTTTTTGACAATTTGTCAGAAGAAAAATGGGCAAGTAGTCGTCGTCGTCGTCATTTTTTTTTTTTTTCTCTCCCCCACACTACATAATTGCTTTCCAAAAAACAAATGCAATGCAATGACTACATAAAACAGAATCAACCATTTCAGCAACACTTTTTTTTTTTTTTTTTTTCGATAGAAACCTTAATAAAAAAAGGGGAAAGGATGAGGAAGGGGAAAGACAATACATAGATTATATTTTCAATTTATTCTTTTTTTTTTTTCTTCTTGTAAAAAACAGCACATTCTTTTAACACCTAAAAAAAGAAAAAAAGAGGAGGCTGACTACACGAATAGCAACACTTTCTTAGGGAAATATTAATTTAACAGTGACGCTTATAAAACATTGTTTTTTTTTTTTCCTTCTCCGACTTTTTTTTTTTTTTTTTTTTTTTTTTCGACCAGCTGGTGGTAGTTTCAGAAGAAAGGGCTGCCAGCTAATCGGACAAACCTTAACACAAAAAAGAATAAAAAAAAAAAAAAAAAAAAAAAAAAGAACGACTCGGGGGGAAGAAGGGCTTCTTGATAAGCGCATAGCATGTAACAGAAAGCAAACAAAGGCAGAAAGTGGTGGGAAGTTGGACATTTTTTTTTTTTTTTTTTTTTGACAAGAGCGCAAGGATGGTAAGTAAAGAATGTTGGGGGGTGAGGAGGAATTGAAAAAGAAGAATGAAAAAACAAAGAAATTACAACCGTTTGTAAGAATCCGACAAAAACAATTTATGTAAACACCAACCGGCGTTAATATACAAAATATGTTTCATGGATTCTTAAAAGAATTAGAGTACAGCAGTCAAACAAGAACTACGCATAGTCTTGTCTCGGTAATGTATTTTTAACGCTAATAACACCAGCGTGTTTTTTTACAAAAAACAAAAACAAAAAAAAAAAAAAAAAAAAGACAAAAAATAAGATCAGAAACAGTATAAAAACTAATTATTCATGTTTTACATTTTGAGGGGGGCGGGGTGGGGTATGTGAGACGTATTTAATACGCAAATCTCTTTAGGGAATGTGAAAGATTGAGATACAATTATTTCTTAGCGGCTGAGAAAACAACCAGCTTTTGTCTGTAGCATAGCAAAAAAACGAAAAGAAAGGAACACACCCTTCCCACAAGCAGTTTTGCAAAACTGAAGCAACAAAAAAAAAAAAAAAAAAAAAATTCTTCGAAATGCGAATAATAACCACATTCGGTTATTAATTTCATACTTTAAAATATAATAAGTCCCTACAAAAAGTAAAAATAAAATAAAATGGGGAGGGGAGTACTCAAGGGTGAGCATATACATTACAACATATAATTCAACGTAACAGAGTTGGAATCTTTCCCTCCTTCGGCTTTCGGAGTGTGCAAACAAAGTTGCAACTTTGCATCATTTCGCACTTCAGGTCCAGACGGAAGTCATATAATCGTAAAACAGCCAAGTCAATAATTATTTTTTGACTACATTCTCGCATCACTGTTGTTCGATCGTGTGAGTAGCTGTGTTTTTAGTGGATTTTTATTTTTTTTGTTTAACAATTCTTTATAAGACACAAAAATAAATAAAAAACCAACACCACACACCTTATAATCAGCTTTCTTTTGTACAAGTTGTTCAGAGATTCCCCGAGGCAAAGATCCCTCTTCCAACTGCATTCCATTGTGTTGCTCCCAAGCAACCCACTTAACCATTGCCTCTTTCAGACTGAAGGTATCATTCCAGAGACGAAGTTTCCACACGTCATTGTAATACCTGATTGATTGGTGTGTTTGTTTGCTAACCATTTTGATTATACGGAGAGAGAAGTAATTAAATAATAAAACAACATACCGTTGGTCATCACATCCTCCGAATATGTACATGTGATCTTTCCATACTACAGAGCAAGCACCTGATCTGAGACATGGTCCTTCTTGAAAAGCTGGATGGGGTTTAATCTCAGTCCATTGCTTTGTGTTGAAGTCATATTCGTGTACATCAGAACGATAACTGCCGCAATACCCACCAAAGATGTACATCGCATTGCGAGATTCGTCATATGCTGCGCAGTGAACGTAACGGCCTTCAGGAGGTTTGTTACGAGACTCCTCAAGCATCCATCGTCGTGTTTTTATATCGAGACGTAGAAAAGTTGAATGATAATGTCTTCCATCAATTGTACCTCCCAATACGTACATAGAGTCTGTGTGAGGATTGTATATCGCTGTGTGACCAAATCCTCTAACGCAGTCTCGTACTTGTTGAGCAGTTCTGACTGGGGATTCATCTGTTGATTCTTTAGACCAGTCTTGAGGAAGTGACTTGTCAGGAAATGGTCCGCAGACATCACCGTCAGATCCAACAAATAGACATTCCAACTTCTCAACAACCTGTTCTACGAGATCAATTTTAAAAGTGTTGCAATCACAACCCGCATCAGTCATCCCACCAAATAGAAAAACTTTATTCCCCGGAGCTAATACGGTAGTGTGACCATATCTTGAAGAGACCTCATCAATACCTGCTGCTTCTAGTTTCGACCACTTGCTAGTCTGAAAATCAAATTTCCACGTTGAAGCATCTCGACAGCAACCTGGTGATGCCACAAATGACTTCCCAGTAGCACCACCAAAGATATACAGAGCTTCCTCCGTTGTGACTGACGCATGAGATGATCTCGCACAAGGTGAGAGCTGCTCGTCAGTAAAACCCGAATCAATCCACCGTTCTCTTGTTAAGTCAAATCTCGCGACATCGTTATATTTCCTTCTCATATCGTAATTTTGTCCCCCAAACATCACTAAGGTACCTCTCCGAGCGTCAATCCCAACAGTATGCCTACCTCTTGTCGCTGGTCCTTCGCCCGGATTAATTTGCTTCCATTTATATACTCTCGGTGGGATGCTTTTCTTTGCCGCTGGTGTCTCACATCCTGCTGGTGTGAGTTCCTCACTTTGCCGTGGTGTTGTAGAAGACACGGGGGAGATAACAGGGGATACAACCGGAATTTCCGGGGTATCATTTTCTACAGGATCATTCCCCTTCATTGTTCTAAATGAACCTGTTGTAAGAAAAATTGTAAAGTCAACAACTACTTAAAATACCACACGCGGTGAGGCTTTCTCAATTTATAATAAACAAGTGATCTCGTTATTGTCCCTTACAGAGCAAAGCGTAGTCTTCAGGGTGTTTGGTTGATGAAAACAGAGGTTCTTATATCACAAGCAGGTAGACCCGTCAATTGCATGCCAGGAGATATTATTATTTCCCTAAATTATCCTTTGTAACAATAGGATGTTAGGAGGTTGTCTGAAACGAGAAACTCGTTTCTTGTAAGTTTTTCCTCCCTTTAAATAAAAGAGCGAGTGCTGATTTTAAAAAAACAAGCAAAAAAAAAGATTTTTTTTTTTTTTTTTTTTTGAGTGCATCACGACCCGTGAGTCTGTGATGCTGATTGCGCTGTTAGGCGCGGTTGTTCTTTTTCTTTCTTTCTTTCTTACTTTCTTTGTTTTGGGGGTTGGGGGTGGGAATCCCGTAGGCTTCGTATCTCCTTTCTTTGTTTTGATAACTTAAAACTAATACTACATAATTAATTGTCCACTTGGACGACTTCAGATGTGTTGCAATGATGCCTTCAATGTTGATATTCGAAATGTCGATGTTTTAATAATACTACCGTCCTAATAGTTGTGCCAGTCTGTCTAAGGTTGTGACAAAACCAGTCATCTGCTGTTGATTCGCAGGTAAGTAGCAGTCCTCCAGTTGGCATGCTTCCTCTCCCTTGTCATTCATCATGTGACTGATGTATTTTTCTCTCAAGGTTTCTATACACCAATGTTCGCATATAAATAATACATGATGTGCTGTCGCCTTTCCAAGTTTACAGAAAAAGCACAGCTCGTTCAGTCCTTTGATTATCAGAGTTCTGCAATGTCCCACTCTAAAGCGTGACATCAGTACTTCCTCTGGTCGTGTTAGAGCTTCGATGTACGGAGGGTGTCTTACCTCTCCCGGTCCGATCCAGTTCTCCCGTTTTCTCCGCTTGTGAAACGTCATCAATGTTCCCATGTCAAGTTGAGTCGGCAGTTGTTTAATAATAACATCTTCGTGAGGTGGATCTTCCTTCAGGCCTGCAGCGAATTTCGCCAGTTGGTCCGCTACTTCGTTGTACCGCACGTTTCTGTGTGCCGGTACATACTGCATGTTGACTTGGATTCCCTTCTTCTCCAGTTTCATTGCCAACTTCCAGATCTTTTTGTTCATTGGGGACCTTTGTTTATATGGCCCTTGTTCCAATGCCTGCATGACTGACATCGAATCAGTCAACAGGTGCGTCGTTGTTGTTAGAGATTCATGTTCATCCTCCGCCACCTGAACTAAATTTTCCAACGCCAGTTTTACTGCAATCTGCTCGGTCCTATAAGAGGAACCCGCTACTGGTATTTTATATCCAAGTAGACGCATCTTGCTTTCTTTTACTATGACCACAGCGGCAGCCGAGTCTGTCATGTAAGTCTCGGATTTGTGTCTTATCGACCCGTCAGTGTAGACTTTCATCTCGTGAGTTGGTAGTTCAGCTTCTCGCTGTTCAGCCTCTTCCTTGTTACTTGAATATGTGAATCTCATCGCACTAGTACTTTTCCATGGAGGGAGAGTGTAGTGTTCTGGGTTCACTTCCAGGTTGGTAATGCTCCGGTAATTGTCAAGGCCAGGGACACCAGAGACATAGTCTATCCAGACATTCCATCCCCATTTTGATTTTTGAAATAATTCTGAACTCCCTGTTCTCGTCAGCTTGCGAGTCGGTAAGAACGGACTTAATTTGAAACGTTCGTAAGTTCTACACATCTTATACTGGATGTGTTCCTTCAGTCTTGGCGTGTCGGCTTCTTTGTATAGTCTCTGTAGTTTGGTGCTCCGCAGACATCCAGTTACCAGCCTCACTGCCCTGTTTACCAGTAATTCCAGTTGTTCGAAGCACTCTTTTGGTAACATCCAAGCAAAGCTTTCAACACCATAAAGCACCCTTGCTAACACCACCGTCACCAGTATACTAATGAGTGTCCTCTTTCTGCAGCCTATCCTAGTGAGTCTAACCAACAAGCCTAGACCCTTGGAAGCAGCTGTCATCATCTTTTGAATTTGCGACTTAAAGGTTAACTTCTCGTCGTAATGTACACCCAGATACCGCACGGTATTCGTCTTGTGAACTTTTCGTCCAACCGCATAGGCAAATCCGTGTAGTCCGGGTCCCACTCTTTGCAGCATCTTATCTATTTCTGCCTTGTTGTGGACTTTCTTCAGTTGTGGGAAGCTGGCACTCATCTTCATTGTTTTCAGTACCGCCGGTTTATTCGGTAGCTTGACTTTGATCTTATGTTTTGGAACGACGTACAGGTGAGTGATGGCGAATTCTTCTTTTGAAGCTACAGTTGTTGAGTTATCATCCTTCACAAGGTTACTCATTTGTTCTGCCGTGGCCACCACATATTTAAATGTGTGTTCTTCAGAGTATACTACTACTGGGGACTTGTCATGTGTTCCACTTGGCCTCACGTGAATGTATTCCGTCTTGCCAGGGTTCTTATTGATTTTGATGTGTGAGTCAAGTGCCCACCTTTCAAATATTTTGACTGCGTTGTTAACCTTGTTTTCTAAACAGCTGACAGTGCCCGCGGTTATTACTATTCCAACATCATCTGCAAAGACAGTCGGTTCGTACATCTCTAGTTTATCTATCAAATCATTTATGAAGATAGAGAATAACTGGGGTCCCAGCACGCTTCCTTGTGGCACCCCTACTCGAATGTTCCGGAATGCTCCCTTCACTCCATTCACCCTTGTTGAAATCTTCCTGCTAGTCAAGTAGTTTTGAACCCACCGTAGATATTTCGTTGGTAGTCCTATTTTGGACATCTTATTTAGAAGAGTTACCGGTTGAACTGCATCGAAGGCTTTTTGTAGGTCGAAGGTGATTAATATCGCTTCTTCTCCCATTGCCTTGGCACTTTTGAGTTTGTCTGTAACTATACAGAGATTTTCAATGGAATCCCGTCCTCGTTTGTAGGCTGCTTGCCTCGGATTCATTCTGTCTTTCAACAGGTGGTGCATCCGTTCTACGACCATTCTTTCAAAGAGTTTCGAGACGGTCGAGGTTAGTGCTATCGGTCTGTACGATAAGACTTGTTTCTTGTCTTTATCAGGTTTCAGTATGGGTATTACCATTCCACTTTTCCAGCACCTGGGTACTGCTGATCGTTGCCATGAGAGGTTGAATAGTCTTAGTAGTTGCTCGAGGAAAGCTTTTGGAAGTTGTTTTAACATCGAGTTCCAGATGTGGTCAGGTCCAGGTGCCTTCTTCTCCTTTGTTTTTGAAATTTGTCGTTCCAGTTCAGGCATTCCAAATTCCACCGAGTTGTCATCAGGTATTCCTTGTAAGGTTGGTTCACCGTCTTCGAATTTGAATTGGTCTGCGTATGTTTTGGTGAAGACATCTGCCATCTCCCGCGGGTCGGTTAATTCCTTCTCACCGTCGACAATCTTAGTAATTGAATGGTCCATCATTCTACCTTCCAGTTGTTTAACTTTTCTAAAGGCCCATCGGTAGTCCATTCCAGTCATGTCGCACTCAATGATCTTCTGTTTGATCATATTGATACCTCTTTCAATTGCTTCTGAGTCTGTCTTATCAGGGTCAGTCTCTGCCATTAAATCTTCCAATTCTGAATCCCTCACAGCGAAGGTACTACTTGACTTCTTGTTGTAGCCTGGGATGGCCCTTCTCGCTGCTCTCAGAATCTCGTTGTTGATCCTATTAGCTAGTTTCTGCACATTCTTAATTCTTTCTAATTTGGGCGCTGCCCTTTCCAACAATATTTTATAATAATTCCAATCGGCACAATGCCACTTCCATTTCCATGTTCCAGAACTCTCTTTTGAATATTCATCTGTTTTGATATCTTCGATTGTCAGTTTGAGCGGCAGGTGATCGCTGCCCCATCCCTTCATGAGTTCGATTTGTGCATCCAAAGAAATATCTAATGCAATTACATCCGGAGAGGCTGAGCTCTGTGGTCTTGTGTGTTGTTGAGGTTTGTTTAGAATTTGAATTGCTGCTTCTAGTGACCAATCGTAGAAGCTGTTACCAGTAATGTTCGTATTTCCATTTGACCAAGTTGAATGGTGTCCATTGATGTCACCCGCAATCAATGTGCCGGGCTCTGTTTTAAACTTCCATGTTGTTGCCTTGATTTCAGGCGGGTGGTAAACATTGTGAATTGTCAATGGCGGATTAGATTGAAGTACTACTGTTAATATCTCAGTTTGGTCATGTGAGATGTCGGGGTGTTTTAATATTATCTTATTTAAATCATTTCTGACCAGAGTGACGAGTCCTCGATGACCTGACTTGATGGTGCTATCTCGCCTGTGGATTGCATACCCTTCAATAGCGAAGTGTTTTTCTTTAGATAACCACGTTTCCTGCAGTAGTACTACTTCAGGCTTTTCTTCTTTCAGTGCCCAGTTCAATCGAAAGTAATTTTCTGGTTTCAGAACTGAGCGTATGTTATTTGACCAGATCACAATCATGATTGGCCAGTGTTGTTCCTATTGGTCGCACTTGTAGTAATCTTGTTCATACCAAGATTGTTCTCAATCCTCTTGACAGCTTCTATCAACGAAGTGATGGCTGTCGCCATGTTGTTGTTGGCTGCTTCGTTCTTTTTCGTAGTTTGCACCAGGGTTTCTACAATCCCGGTTATCTGTGCCATGCCTTCATCAAGTCGAACTTGCATGTCCTTCACTTCTTTCTGGAGACGTTCGATAGTCTCGTTCGTTTTCTCTCTCAGGCTGTTGACGTTGTTTTCTACAACCTGAACTTCGGCCGTTGGTTTCTTCGTTGTCGGGAGTGACCTCTTGACCGCTGCTGCGTACGATGTTCTAGCCTCACGGTACTTAACTACAACAGGTTTCGCTGTTTCCTTCGCCTTCACTTCTGTTTCTAACTTTTCAATGAGGATGACAATATCACCACACTGTACAAACCTTGATTCTGGTTTCTTGTCCAGTGCGATGATAAAGTCACCTCTGTCCATCCTTATAAACTTTGACTTCAGTCCTATCTCCAATAGGATATTCCGAAGTCTGTTTCCCCAGCTGTAAGGTGCTCCACTGAGACGGTGGAGCCCTTCGCCAAACACTGTGGATGCATATTTACCAGCACCCTTTCTTACTTTATCAACATCCTTTTGATAAACCACCCTCAATCCAATCTTGCCATGAATGATGGTGAGTCCATGGCAAAGGTCATGTTGGGCTTTAAGTATGCCAACTGCCTCTTCGTTCGTTGTCTTGCGGTCCAGCCACACTGTGGTGTACTGAGTGGGTGTCTGTCCCGCCACTGATTTGATCCGGAAATAAACATTTCCTATTCCGGAGTTTCTTAATAATGCAACAGCTGCATCCACGTCGTTTGGGAGAACAGTGAGTTCTACGTAGTCTTTGCCAACGTATCTGTAGGAGCGTTGATCGACTCTTCCGTGTTGTGCCACAACAGCTTTGACAATTGCTGTTACAGCTGCCGGGTTTTGGACCTGTGACTTGGTCAACTCTTTAGTTGTTATCCACGCAATTAATTCGTGGGTCACCGGTGCGTTGATCTTCTTAGCTATTGTTAGAGTTGGGCGGTGGATCGTGCCAGACAAAGCAACGAACCACCAGCTTCTTATTCTTAATTGTCCATCAAACTGGACCGGCGTTTGTATCTGACTGCAGTCAGTTGCGTGTTGTAGGGCACGTTTTGGAGGTGGTCGTGTGAACACCATCGTCAGTTGCTTCGTTTTGCTGGCCTTTTCGAAGTAGTCTTCGTCCAGGCTTCTTGCTTGTTGAGATAATGCAAGTATAATGCCGTTGGTCTTGCTGTTGAGGGTCTCAGTTGGCTGGAGTATTTTGCATTTAAAATGCTCCTTGTTGAGTTTCGGTGGTGGCCCATCCATAATCACCGTTGATCTTCTTTGTGCCTCTTTGATTTGAGGGCTTGATTGGGGTGCCTCATTTGACGGAGGGCTTTGTTTCGTTTTTAATACACTTCCTTGTGCCTCTATGTTTTGAGGGCTTATTTGAATTGCCTCTTTGTTTTGAGGGCTTGTCTTAGTTTGAGTTGCCTCCTTGTTTTGAGGGCTTGCTTGAAATACTGCTGGAGGTCCTACTGCGGTCACCTCTACTGCAATTCCTTCCGGTACTTCTGGAGAGTCCATCTCCATTTCTTCCTCTGATACTTCTGGTGATTCTCCCATCACCACGTCCTCGTCTTCTTGTTGGGTCTCTTCTTCTTCCCGGATCTCATTTCTGGCTTGTTCCCTCATCTTCTTCGCCTCTTTCCTTTCTCTTTCTCTCCTTTCTGCAACCCTTCTATCTTGCGGACGCATTGCTTTCTTTCCAGCCATTTTAATTTTTTTTTAAAAGATAGAAGGAAAAAATGGAGAACCTCATAATCACACAATAAAAAAAAAGAAGAAAAAAGCGCAAATCCAAACAGAGTTCCCATGGTCTAGTTGGTTATGACGTCGCCTTAACACGGCGAAGGTCTCCGGTTCGAGCCCGGATGGGAATACTTTTTCCCAGGTTAAAATAACTGTAACTTTGCCTACATGTAGAAAAACAACTTTGGATATAAAAAAGATGGATTCTCAGAAAAAAAACTTAGTTTATAAATGAAGAACATGTAAGCAAGCTTGGTTTGATAAGAAAGAGCAGTGGGTAAGGTAAAAGAGCACAAACGTCTCTCGCTGCATGAGAAGTGTCAAGGGAGGAGTTGCTTAACATTGGTGAGTTAGTTACATTACAATGTTCCAGATGACATCCGCCTTTAATCTTGTTGACCGCAAATTCAGATGTGCTCAGGTCAGAACCCATTTTTGCGCCCTGGAGAAATGGAAGTACTGCATAAGGAATAATTCTAAATGAGGAAATAATTTTAGTTAATTGAAGTCAATTCTAAAAAAAAGAAAAAAAATTGGAGCGGATTTTTCCTCACAAGAATTATTCCTTTTACAGTAATGTTTTTAGAGAAGATTGCTTTCACAGCTTTTCTGAAAGGTCTAATGAATCCTCCTCTCTTCCTTTAAAATTTTCATAACAGCGGCGATGATGTTTTCATGTCTTTTTAAAACAGTCATATCAGGTGAGGATATGAGCTGTGAAAGCATTTTCTGGAGTTCCTTTCGAAGCTCTGAAATGACTCCAAGTACATCAATATCCATTGTGTACCTTATCCATTTGTTAACACATACAGCTGGGCCATCGTATGACATGTCAATTGCAAAGAGAAGAAGCATTTGTGGTGAAATCATTGTTACTTCACGTAAGAACACCTGAGATGTCATAATCTTTTCGCTGTAGACCAGCAGAGGATTTGGGTAATTCTTTTCATTACTGCAAACAGAAGAGGGGTGCAGCATTACTTTGTTACCATTTTCGTTAAAGAGCGCTCTAGTTTCTTTACCAACCTTTGTAGTGCGTGTTTCAACAACACTTGGTGTGAAAGCCGCTGTTAGCGCAGCTCGAATCGCCTGGATCGTTGTTGAATAACGGTTTAATTCCTTCCCTCCAAAGTCAAATATGAACTTCTCTCCAACACTATCTGTAGACGTGTGTTCCTTGCCATTCTTTTCTAAATTAACAAATCCTTGTCCAGCTAACAATGTAAAGTACTGCCTCTTTGTTTGCAATATCTGGTTCAGGACAGGAATGGATAAGAAATGTTTTCGGCAGAAGTTTCTCTCTGCGTGGCGGCCATCACCCTCTACACGAACAACTTTCCAGGAATTGTATGCGAAAAAAACAGTCAAATGGTCTGAACGAGACCCCTGAGAGATAGCAACTCTGGACTGGTCAGCTTCAAGCTTCTGATCCATGGGTGCTGAAAATGGAGATTTTGACTGCAATGCAGCAGCAATCGTCAAGCAAGGGTCAAGGCAACGGAGAAGGCAACCAAACAAAAGCAATTTTCCAACCTTCGGCTCGAGGGGTAAATTAGCTAGGTGAATCCCAAGAGATGTGATGTTGTCTTGAGGACCGATGGCACCAATTTCGCGTAGTGATGAGCGCGATGCTTTGACAGCCATTTCACTTGGACATTCAATGGCTTTTTTAAGAACTTGATAATCAGTTTTACAATCAAAATCAAGTACTCGTAACTGCAACAACAAGTTGTGTAGAGGAACACGTGACATTTCACAATCTTGAAATAGACTCATGACATTGTCATGAACATCACTCGTGTACATTCTAAAACAGTGACCTGGACGAACACGACCAGCTCGACCCTTTCTCTGTTTCGCGTTAGCCTGACTAACCCAACACTGTACCAGCTTTTGCATTCCACGAGCAGCGTCATATCTGTTTTCTTTATGTTTTCCAGTGTCAATCACAAAAACAATATCATCAATCGTCACACTGGTTTCCGCAATATTCGTAGACAGAACAACCTTGCGAAGTCCCTTTGGAGGTCTGACAAAAACAGCTTCCTGTTCTTCATTCGAAACAGAGGAATGTAATCTGTTCACAGATAGAACAGCTCTCAAAGCTCTGATGCCTTGAAAGTCATCATACAGGCTGTTGATTTCTTGCATTCCAGGAAGGAATATTAAAATTGCTCCCTCGATGTCTTTGTATTTGTTTCCAAAGCAAATAGTTTCAACCAAGGCGATGATAAGATCGTTGTTAACACAGTCAGGATCCATTCTTAGGATGATGTCTTTAGTCTTGTCAGATGCCTTTGGAAACTTTTCTCCTAACCGTGAAAGTTCATTAGCGTGTTTCTTATCAGCTTCTTGAGCTTGACGATGAGCATTTGATGCTTGTCCTTTTGTTGCAGAAGAATCGACATCAAAAAATGAAACATGCTGAGCTCGGGTAGCATATTGAGAGTCATCCTCAAGAGAGTAAGTAACATTGTTAAGAATGTCTTCCACGTGATGGATACTTACTGGATGGGTGAACCCCGGGATGTGAACTACAGGACATCCATCGAAGTATTGTGAAAACAACTCAGCATTGACTGAAGCACTCATTAAGATTACTTTAAGGTCTGGTCTTTTAGGTAACAATTCTTTAAGAAATATCAAAAGAAAATCACTGTCCAAACTTCTCTCGTGGACTTCGTCTACAACAATGTGACTGACATTTGGTAGCAGGGCATCTCCTTGTAGTTTTCGGAGAAGGACTCCAGTAGTGCAGAATAGAAGTCGAGTGTTCTTTGATTGTTTTGACTCAAGTCTTATGCTGTAACCAACCTGTTGACCGATAGCTGATCCTCTTTCTTGAGCAACACGTTTTGCGATAGAAATTGCTGCGATTCTACGAGGCTGGGTGCATACCATTCTACAAGTACTGCCCTCCCCTGCTGCCAACAGACCGTCAAGAATGAATTGAGGAACTTGTGTTGTTTTACCACAACCAGTCTCACCAGTTATTAGGACAACTTGGTTATTTTTAACCGTCTCTACAACTTCGTCACACAGTTTCGCTGCAGGTAGTTTTGCTCTAATTTCAGGAAGACCAACTTTGTTAGTAATTCTTTTATTATATTCAGACAACAACGTCTTGTCAACAGCGGCATCGCGTGTGATACCTGACCACGACTTCTCATTACCCGAAGTTGATATGTTTGTAGCCACAGCGTTGATTTGTTCTCTAGACAGTTCAGGAAACACTTCAGGTACTCCCATCTCTGGTCTGGTCGCTTTCTTCTCTGGATTACTCCCCTTTACGGCGTCTAACCTGCCGCCCTTTACGATTCTACCTTTCTTTCCTTTTTTACCCCCTCCAGATGACTTAGTTGATTGTGGTTGCAGTTGCGGTTGTGGTTGTGCCCGCGGGGCTGCTTTCGCTGTCGGAGTAGCTGCTTCTGCTTCTTCAATTATCGAAGGCATTTCAATCAAAATCGGGAATAAGATTGGCATCCCAACATGTTCAATCATTTTCGTCCATAATTGTTGGTGGACTGAGAATCGAACTGCAGTAGTGGCATCGGGATTAATGTATTTTGCCAAAGGGAGTTTAGAAGGATAATATTTATCATTACATCCTTTAAAGTGAATAGCTGACCCAGGATGGGCTGCTATCTTTACTTCAATGATACCGTCCGGGAGGTGAATAATCTCATCAGGGATGCTGGATAAGCATTCTAGTTCTTCTTGTTGTTGTTCGTGTCCTTCTTCTGGGTCTGTTGAAGTGGTGCTTCCCATTTCTTCAGCAAGTTTCTCAAGTGAAAGTTCGATTGCCTTCCACATTCTGTCTTCAGATGAGTAGTTAGAATACCTGTTTGAGACTTCTGTTGCGATCTCGTCGTCGATTCCATTTCTGATCAACGCATTCCTCTCAGGGTTTGCGTTCACTACTTTCACAGACATCTTCTTCTCTACTTGTAGACCATTCACTTCAGTGTCACATCCGTCCTTCAGATTCTGTAGGACGTTCATTACCATGTCTTTATTCTCTTTGCTTACTCCTACAGACATTGTTGGCATCTTCTTCCCTTTCTTACCTCCTCCCTTACCACCCATAATGTGAAGTAGTCTTTTGATAATTCTGAAAGGAAAAAAAGGAAAGATTTGTATTGCCCACAGGGAAGTCACGATCACTAAAAAGTATAGTAGTCATCCACACGGGTTATAATAATGTTGAAATCTGTAAAAAAAATAATTTCCTCAAGAAAAGCAAACAAAGAAACAAAAACTAAAAAGCTATTCTATACTTTACTGTTTGGGGAGTGTGAGAGGGAAGTTTAACAACGACGAAAACAAGGGGAATTGGTGGATTTGAGAATCGTTATTCGTCTAAAAGCAGCAACAAGGCACGTACAGACCTAACAAGAAAATGGGGAGTATCAAGGAGGGGTTTTACACCGTACAAAAAAAGCGATTGCTTGTGGGAAGAATGAGTTACAACGGACCATAACTGTTTCAAAGTAATCTATAAGCTGAATAAGTGTCTAATAACAGTCGAGTGGGTTATTAGTTTTCTACGGAACTCGCAACCGTGGCTTTGTTCCCATATAAATGTTAAAAGCAGATGGTGGCAACAGCTGACCAGTTTCAGGACAACGCAATAATATCTTTCGAGGTTCAGCTGTTCCTAATCCGTTATGAGTAATTCCTGGACGAAGACGTTCTTGTTGTTGTGCAGAAGATGCTTCAACGCGTTGGGCTATTTGACTTACGAGTGATTCCCTAAACGCTTGAGACTTGCTCCTCCTCATTTCATTTTCGTTTTTAAGAATTTTGTCGCCAACACTGCGAGACCGCTCAACTCGTTGTCTGTCGGCGTGCGTCTCACGAGCGCGTTCTACCCGATCGTGTTGTGCTTTATCGTGAGCCATGGCTTTTTGTTCTCTCGTGAAATTCATATTTTTGATTCTCTTCATAAGTTTATCGTCTTCAGCCTGTCGGGTTTTCTCAAAGTCTTGCTCTCTGAGTCTGGTTGAGAAACTTGCTGATCGGCGACTCTCAGCCTGTCTCAACTCATCTTTGTAGTTAAGTTGTTCATCCCAAGCAGACTGAATCTTGCGAGCTCTGTTTCGAGTAACGGATTTGGGTTCTGGTACGGAACCTACGACTAACCCAGGGTAGCACTCTTCTCTGCGAGCTTCACTTTTGGCGGATTCTTTTCGAGACTTGTCAGCTATCAGACGCTGGAGTTCTTCTCTCCAAATTTCTTTGGATCGATGCTGTTGGATGAGTGATTCTCTTTTCTTGTCGACTTCGTGTTCGTAATTCTCAGATATGATATCTTTACGTCTTCGATCAGCTGCTGCTTCTTCTGCACGCTTTTGATTGTCGAAATCTATTTTTCTGGAATTCCATTCACCCAATTCGTGTTTTTGTCTAATTTTCTTTTCCATCTCATTCTCGTGTTCAATTCGAAGGCTTTCTCTGTCAGATTGCAACTTCGCCACAGATGACTGGTAGTCTCTTTCTCTTTGAATAGCTTCCTTTCCCTGATGTGCCTTTGACTGACGTTGATTGTAGGCTAAGTTAGAAGGGACTGCGGAGTTGTAAACTTCATACTCGTCGTGTTTTCTTCCTATTTTAGCAACTCGAAGAATGGTTCGATCTGTTTCGTTGAAGACCTGGTTTGGAGCGACAGTTCGCAATCCTCTGGCAGGACTCATGTGAATAACACAACCCGTGTCTTCACCTCCATGGACCGTCCCTGTAGTTGTTGTTGCTGTACTTCGAGGAGTTTCACTTCCCCGTTGACTTCCACGCGGTGTTCGTGGAGCTCTCATTCGTGGTCTCATTATCTTGTGGCTCTCAGTCGAACGTGATGGTGCAGACACCCCACTGACTGGGATACTAATTCCCAAGTCCCCAAGTAGATCATATCCCATATTGTTGTGATACTTAAATAATATAAAGTAATCACACAAATAGTTAACAAAAACAACTTGTTGTAATTCCAACAGGGCACAGAAGAAGATAGGTAATAGAAAAAGAAATAGCAGCTGTCTGAAAGAGATCGATATGTAAACAACGATCACTGACAGGATAATAATATGTGTAAATGGTTGTGTAAGTAGTCTGATAATAATAATTAAGTAGTATCAGAGTGAATCAGGTTATAAAGAATTCTGATCCAACCAGAAACTTCCTTAGCCGTTATCAAGACAGGCCACGACGGAGGTATCGGTTTCGGACATGCCGTATTAACAGCAATGATATCTCCCAGTCGTGACTTCCGTCTGTCTTTCTGTTGTTCTCCAACTGTTTCTCTCTCGGTATCCTGTTGTTTGTTATTTTTTAGACCCTCCGTAGGAATATTAGAATAAAAAAGAAAATACGTACCCGAGGGTTTCTCTGTATGCAATTAGAAAGGGTCAGTTGATGTGATTCCCAGGCCTCTAGCAGTCTGGAGTAGTGTTCTTTTCTTATTTTGTGTTGAGAAGTCTTTTCAGAACTAATCCGACTACAGATATCATCACACAGAGATTGATTAGTACCACCAGGAAGGAGGGAATTTAACATCCGCAATTCATTTTGAAGTTCGTTGATACGACGTCCACGGTCTCTAGTAGAACGACGAGCATCATCAAGTGTTTTTGTTACTTCTGTTATCTGAGTCTGAATTGCTCTTTCCATTTGGATTGCGATGGCCCGAAGACGCATCAATAGACGTCCATGACGACGTCTCCAAGTTCTTTGAATCTTTTTAGCACAACTTATAAGACGACAAATTGTGTATCGAATGAAAAACTTCTTTCTAAACGCTTTTAAGAATTTCGTAACACATTGTATTGATCTTTTCTTCTTATCAATGATTCTTTGTTCCCGACGGGTTTCTGTTACTGCCCCCACGATGTTTTGACTTTTACAGAATCTCTTCCATGTCCTCTGAATCAATTTGACTTGATGTCCATAAAGTTGTTCTTTGTAAGCCAAACAAACCTTTTGATAAATGTGACTAAACCCCTGAATAGCAAGACTTATCTGAGTCATTGTTTCCCATTTACATCTCAGTTTTAATTCCAATTTATATTGTTGATAGTCACTGTCAGGATCAAATCTCTTTAGGTATTCCGAGTACTCTGCATCGATGCGTTGCTTTTCATGTTTTGCTTGCTCTCTCTTTTCGCACATTTGAAAAAACTGTTTTTGGGAACGAAGAAGTCGAACTTCAGGAATGTAATTAGGAATAGATTGGAGATTGATTTGAGGAAAATTAGCCATCTGAAGGCTCTTTAACTGTCTTTCCCGAAGGGTATCCGACACCCGTTTTTGAAGATCAATTCGTGAATTTCCATCTTGTCGATACTGCTGAAGCCGAAGCATTAAATTGGTATTGGATTTCTTATTCTGAACAGGCCTACATCGTATGTGTGATCTGGAATCTCGGTGAGTCTGTGTTTGTCCTGGCTGGTTTATAATACTGTGGCTGTTTCTGTGAGCAGGAACTAGTTCCCCACAGGGTTGATTTACTAAATTAGGTAACTGCTCTTGACTGGCTATCTGATTATATAAAGAGTTGTAAGTGGAGTGGATGTAAGAAGCTTTTTCACAGAGCTTGTTGACATTTTCCTTAAAAAGTTCGTGTTTCTTTGCTTCATTTTGAATTGAACATAACAAAGGTAGTTCACTTAGAGAACTCAACGTGTTTTCTGAAGCACTCGTTTCTTGTTCTATTTCTTTCAAAGAACTGTTTGCGATACGAACAAGGTTACTCAAACTTACATTTCTACCACAAAACGTATCTCGTCGAATAGACGATAATTGAGGTAGGCATCGCCCTGCTGAAGAAGTCTGTTCCGTTAGTCGAAACACACCATCTTGATTGTACCCCAAGTAAGGTATGCTATCTACCTCTGATGACATGTTAATTTATTGTTTTTTACATTAGAGTAACCGTGTTGGGTCTCCCCATATCCAAAGTGTTCTGTCATTTAGATTAATAGTTTAAAAACTGAATCATTAAAAAAAACCGAAAACAAAAATATATAAATAACATCCAAATCATACATTCTTGTTTTTTTTATGTTGTCGAATGTAGCAAAATGAGGTAATCAAACGAAGGGGGAAGGACTTCGATAAATAAATGAGGGGGGGGTTGTGAAATATAAATGAAAAGAGGAAGATACTTCGCTTAGATCGACCACATAACGTTGATCAGAACGGCAAAAGAAAAATAGCGACAGAAGCCACAGTTGCCGTTAGATAACAAGTCCATCAGACCACTAGAGTATGAATCCAAACAAAAAAAAAAAAAAAAAAAAAAAATGCCTTGCAATTTGCTCAAAAGAGCCAAAAGAATCGAATGGCGAAATAGTTTTTTTTTTTTTTTTTTTTTTTTAGCAAAATACAAACTGATGACTACGAGGGGTCTGGGTAGCCCGCATCAGTAAGGACCCAATCGCGAAGATTGTAGTTTCATAGTATTGGCTGGAAGTGATCGACTTCCAGCCTCCACCTTGCCCAGAGGCTAACAGGTTGTAAACAAGAAAAGAAAATAAAAGAGAAATGATCTGGGAGTGGGGGGAAGGTAAAAAAAAATAAAAAATCTTCTTTCTTTCATATACATCTTTCTTTATAATACGACCACATGTGCCATATACCCACACTCCACGAAAGAAAATAGAAACCCCCGGAACAGTACCGAGGATCGTTCACCCCCAGTTGTCCAAAGCATTATAAGTGTACTGTGGGCTTACCGAAAAGCTTTAGAAATGTACCACAAAAGATTTGGGCAGCACATAGCCATATCACTCAGCAAGAAATGAAAACCAAAAGGATCAGGATGACAGTCAGTTTAAGGTCATAACTGCGCCGGAAATAGTAATTAGAAAGATTGCAAAAGGGGGAAAAAAAAAGAAAATAGTAATAATAAAAACGAGAGAACTGCATTAGTTTTCCCTGAAAAACTAATAAAGCTTTTCGTGTAAGTGTGTTGCATCTTATTTTGTGCCATCCCTCCACCAAAAGATTTGAAAACAAAAAAGAAGGTTTCGAGAGTAATCCATATACCTCTTTACTTCTATTATCTCATCATCAGTTATGGTGTAGAAGTAAGTCAGTCATCTATTGTGACTGAAGCATCTTAGTTAGCAAGAAAAAAGAGGGTGATGGGTTGACGATGTAGAAACAGCAATAAACCTTATAATACTAAAATAAGCAATAAAGGTTAAACTGAATAAAAGAAGGGGTGATAGATTGACGAATGTAAAGAGGGAAAAAAAAAAGGTTTTTTTTTTTTTTTTTTCATTATCACGGCTTTCTAAGAGAGCGCTTACCGTACCACAAGTTTACAACTCCAGTGTCTCGTGTAAATATATAAACAAAAAAAAAAAATTTTTTTTTTAAAAATTACAACGGAAAAAAAAAAAAGAGAAAAAGAGAAAAATAAAAACCCCGTCCTGGAATACATTCGAATACTCGAGTGTAGAGTTGTTTGTGCTTGACACCGTGAACCCATTTAAACTGATAAAGCTAAAAGAGGTTTACGTGTGCTGCCAAACATTCTTTTTCGTTCTTACAATACTTATTAAATGAAAAAGAATAATAATAATAAAAAAGCAAAATGAACCCAGCTACTTAAGCATATCACTCAGCACAGGAAAAGAAAGCAACAGCAATTCCTCTCAATAACGGCAAGTGAACAGTGAATGAATCTAAAAATGAATGTGTTGTGTGTTCATCTCTCAAACAGCAAACTAAGGAGCATTAGGTTTATTCTAATAGAGCCACCAGACAGCTTGTTAGGACAGCAATCAGTCCGTAAGTAAGAAAAAGATCTGGTGACAGTACTCCGTGTGTCATGAGAATCACAGCGAAGTAACGTGAGAGTCAGCGAAAAAATAATAGCGAGGGGGTTGAATGTTTTGATTATTTAAGAAAGAAATAGCGGGGGCGTAATGATTAACAGCGAGGTGAGGCGCAACTTTATCTTTTCTTGTTTCTTGAACTTCAAGTTGAGAGTTAGAAAGCATTTCTATTAATTTGTCGAAAGCATCAAAAACAACCAACAAGAATATCAGTCTTGAAAAGGAAATAAGAGATTAGGACACACATGATGATATCGCGAAAAGGGAATTGAGTACTACTTATGTTCTTTGGGTACCCAAACCACTAGACTAACACAGCCCCCAACAACATCACTAGCTCTTGTGAGACTCGTCTGGATGACTCCAGCGGTCTTCGAGGGACCCAACCCACAGACTAAAGTGGTAGCGCCAAATAAGAAGCGGCCAACTTCAACAACAGGTGGAACAAAAGAATCTTCTATTCCCTTTCCCGTGACACAGTCAACTAGGAAGTCTGATCTAACAAGACGCTGCATATTATTAGTTGTTTAATAACACAACACTTCTTTCACAGAAAAGAAGAAAGAAAAAGAAAAAAAGAAATAGAGGGGATTTATCCAACAACGGAAAGCGATACTTTTTTTTATAAAAGAAAACAAAAAGAAAGAAAAATGAAAAAAAAAAAAAAAAAAATAACCGTAAAGTTGGCAGCAACGTTCTTTTTTTAATTAGAATCGTCACAGACAGTATTACTCGCGCACTGGTAAATAGATAACATTTGACCATAAATAAGTAAAACAGCTCTTAATCTGAATAAATTCTTCTCCGACTTCGTCGTTTAACTAAAAAAAAGAAAAATTTAAAAACACAATTGTTCTGCTGTTCCACATAACACTGTGGAATACGTAGTTCAAGGAGTCCTTAATCTTATCCATCAGTAAGTTCTGAGGACTTCATTCCAATTTTTTTAATTTCAAATCAAAATAACTGATCTCTCTCTCTTTAGGAGACCGGATAGCGTATATTGCTTTTTGGTCAACAAGAAAACAAGCAATTGAGGATTCATCCTCAATAGTCCTAAACCGAAAAAAGTAGTACTACAAAAAATAATTAGACAACAAAGGGGGGGGGAGCCCATCACCAGTAAAGTTCATCTAAATAGAAATGATATTCAGAAAGTCAAATGCGTGTCCAGTTCGTTGAATTGGCATCAAAAAGTTGCTCAGCCAAGATCGGTTTCAGGTCCTGAGCTCTAGAGGTACTTCAGAAAGAAAAAAACGAAAAACTAGTCAGTTTTCTAAAGAGAAAAAAACAGCTAAAAGAAAAGAGTTTACAATTAGGGGTACAAAAAAAAATAAGAAAACAATAATATGAATGATTATTTCAGAGGGGAGAGGAAAAAAATATATATAAAAATAAAGAAATAAAAAAACTACTGAAATAATAGAACACAAACAGAGCAGTCGTCGTTGCTGCCTCGCTGACGAGCTTCTGCAATAAGAGCTTCGCAGATTACTTGGTAATCTTCATATCGAACTTCTGTTTCACTCGCTCTTGAATCTGAACTAACCAATCCACTCGATCCTAAAGCAAAACTAGAGTTGAATCCCTCATTAACTCTGAATTCTGTACTCTGGATTTCAGTGAAAGCCCTCCGACGGAGAGATCGACGGCTGTTTTTTTTTTTTTCTTCTTCTTCTTCTTCTTTCTTCCTACATTTACTGATTGATTCCAAAACTACATAAACGATCACATACAGACTAGTCACAGAAGCAGTGTCTTGAAGTGAAGACCTTCGATCAAAATCGTCTCCTGAACTTCTCCTGTTGTTGTTTTGTTTTATATTATTTTGTTTATATTTATTTTTTTTTTTTGTTTAAATTACACAAACCTCAATTGGGTTCCTGCGAATGACACAGTTGTGTGTTTTTCATAGGACGCATCTATTTCTTGTTTACATTCTCTGACGTACTTTACAACTTCTGAGGGAGGCATGACGTCCCAAAGACCATCTGAGGCGATGATCAGAAATTCAAATTCAGGAGTAATTGGAAGGTCAAAGACATCGGGTTCACAAGTAATGTATTGCTGACAAGGGACGTCACCAATACTTCGAGTAACTTGTAGAAGTCCCTGAACTCTATCTGATCCCATGATTGTCATTACGCAACCACCACGAGCTTCGACAGCTGCTTTTTCAGAAGCAACACTCGCGCGGTGATTTTGAGTTATCACTTGACAGTTCTCTCCAATACAAGCGACGACAGTCGTGTCTCCAGCACATCCAATAAAGACTCTTTGATTGTCTTTAACAATAGCGACAGAGGCGGTGGTTCCACAGTCGAGTTTGTGTTCTTCCGCTAATTTTAAAAAACGATTATTTGTTTTTGCGTATCCATCGCGTATCGCTTGTGAAACATCTTTATCATAACTGGGTGATGACCGAATAGCTGCCACTAAATGCTGTGCGCAATAATCTGCGGCTTCAACTCCTCCATGCCCATCAAAGACAGCAGCCCCGTAATCATTTCCAGGCACTCCTCCGTATAATGCTGAAATGTCTGGGATAGCGAACACTGCATCTTGATTAACTGGATTGGTACCTCGATCTGTGAACCAAATCCCTTCAACATCTGCTCTCTTCACTGATGTTGGAGAAGATAATAAAAGTGATGTGCCTTCTGTTGATTGCTCTCCGATTTCTTCTAAAGTAGTTTTTGTTATCTTCCATCCAGTTGCTTCAAGACATGCCTGTGCTGACTTCCGAAATGTCTTTATAGCAGATCTGTTAAGATATCTATCAGTATTGTAACCCGTATAACTATTCCAGAGTTTTGCCCAAAGTAGAAGTTGTAGTTTCGTCTCCTTGCAAGTTGCTAAAACTGACGAGTCGATTTCATTTTTATTTCGATAATTGGTCTGAAGACTCAACAGTGGAGTTGGTCTAGCTAAAGCCAACCATCTGTGAGATGAAATGTTTTCATCTGTTGTCGTTAATTCTTTTATGAAAGATTTATAAGCATCGAGAGATGGCATTCCAACAGGAGGTGAATGAGCACTCATACTGTTGTGAAGCCACTCACCAAGTCCTTGTCTGTCATCAAGTTTTGATTGAGATGTTTGGAGAACTGTTGGAACATACCAATCCAACATTATTGGTTTACAGTCAGCTGACAGTAAGAGATTCGTTGGTTTTATGTTTAGTGAAGTGTCCCGTCCTAAGTGACTTTCTAAGAATCTTACTGCATTTAGTATAGAGACGACAACAGCAGGAGCCATACTTTCTGACATGACATTATCATAAACAGAAAGGTACTCAGTCACAATGTATGTTGAAACACCACAAACGAATGCATCTTTAACCGAATGGATGTTTTCGTGTTCTGCTCCAACACCCATCAACATTGCAACATCACTTTCTGATATATTCTTATCGAGGAATCCTTTCATTGCGTATGTTCTCATGTTTTTAGTACATTTAAAAGTAACGACGCTTCCTCTCAGTCGACATTCTCTCCCACCTTCAAGAAGTCCTTCAATCTTATATCCGTTGACAACTTTTCCTTTAAAATCTGGTTCTGGAATAACCTCAAGTTCAGTAGGCCTTCTCAGAACACCATATCTGTCGTCCATTCTCGTGCAGGCTGCTCCCATCGAGGCCGTTACGGCCTTTTCGTTTGGGTTCCGCACACTGACAGCACGAAACCCACCTGTGGATTAGTTCAAATATAGGTAACAGGATTACTACTGTGGTTTAGTTCAAATATAAAAAAATACTACCCAGCCATCGTGGACTACCACCTGAGAAAGAAAAAAAAAAAGTAAAAAGTTAAGAAATGGACCACAAGAATTCACTTACAACATATTCAACTCTAACTCCTTCAATGAAAGACTTCCATCAACTTTTTGTAAAGTTGAACTGCAACTGAATAGTGGCTTAGTGATGTTACCATCAGCTGTCTGGTTTACTAAGTTACGTCATTCAGGTACAAATAGACACCTGATGTTGAAGTAATCAGTCAAGTAACTGTTACTATAAGACTACTTTTCCAAGAGAACTATAAATCGCAATCCGTCTTGTATGAGATTTGACTACGTAGAAGTTAGTTCCTCGAGTTCATCTTCATCATCGTCGTCAAGAGAATGAGATTCGAAAGGTTCTCTCATTCCGAGAGGACTACCTCTGTAGTGATCCCACACAAGTAGACCTAATCGAAGTGAACAGTCTAAAACTAAAATAAAAACCAATCCTCGTAATGCCATCGATCTACTCAACAACTTGTCGAGGTGCGTTCTCTTCTCACTCGCAGTCATTTTAATAAATTCTTTAGTTGATACTGAAGGCATGTCTCTGTGTTTGTCAGACATTAAGTCTGACGTCTCATCAAACGTCTTTTTCACTCCTTTTATGAAATCACTTCTAAGTCTGGGACGGGCAGTTGGTTTCGGTTTCGCAGCTCGCCTCTTCACAGTCGGCATCTTTATTGTCTTTGCCGGGTAGCATGTTGATATCGTCCTTAACATTAGTCCTTTTTAATTATTATTATTTATTTTTAGTTTTTTCTTATTGGACCAGAGAAACTGTGATGAGGAAAATTTGATGAAATCAGAATAATAATAACAAAAAAAACATTAAAAAAAAAACCTTCCTTTTCCCCGCAGCAAGTCTCTTCGTTCCCTCTTCTGGAGTCTCTCCTCCTCTCCCGACCTCCGTACCTGCACCGCGGAGGTGATGCTCTTCTTCACCTTCACTCTCCCACGGGGTACTTGTTGTCCAGAACATTATTTATTTCGAACTGTTTGTTTATTTCGTTGAAAACGCAGAACAGGCTTTTTCAATCTGAAATAATTTTCTTCTCCCAATTTTGAAAACTCTCATCTCATTGTCCTGAAGAAATTATTAAAAATTGAAATAAAAATATAAAATAAAATCGAAAAAAACATATTTTTTTGTTTGTTGTTAACAAGACAGACCAAAATTGTAAAGACTAATAATTTTATTCACAAAAATTAAAATAAAAAGTTATAATTGGAGAATTCCTCCCTAAATATCAGGATCGTTATGTTGAATAAGTTGGTGTCTTTGGAGGGCGTTTTGCAACGACTCAGAGAATTGTTCATCGTCGACCTGTTATTGTTTACGTTTTGTTTTTTTTCCAGTTGTAACATAAAAAAACATAAAAAAACACATACCTGTCTGGCATAACCCAGCAGGTTACTTGATACTTGTCTAATGTGTTCTTCTTCTTCAGAAATGGTAATATCTTTAGTGATTTGCGGACTTATTTTGTTCACATCCCGAACGACCTTCGCAGTTTGCGTTTCAATTCGAGCCGTGGCTTCTTTACATTCATCACATTGACGCTCAACGCTATCTTTTGCTTCTTTAATTGAGTGAAATTCTGAAGTAATTTTCTCTCTGTTTCTCTGATACTCGTTTAGCTCTTGTAGTTTTGACATTTCTGTTTTGAGGAAGTCTTTCATGTCATTTGATCTTCGATTTACTTTTGACTGAACTGCTTTGCTCTTTTCTTCGAGAGCTTTCTTGACGACTGTTTCTACATCGTCGTTTCCGACTCTTTTAAATTGAGATTTATATTGAACATTACAACCTTTGAGAACTGCTATCGTTTTATCCATTTTACGAGCTTCGCGTTCAACTCTTTTGATTTCAATATCGAGACCGTCGCCTTGGACTTGAAGTAACTCTCGCTCCTTTGCAGTCTTTACGATGTACTGAGCGTGGGTTAAGTCACCGTCAGGGTTTTCATCATCTCGACTGATCCGACTAACTAAAACTTGAAATCTATTTTTCAAATGCGAAACTTTTGCATCTCTCTCTCTCAATTCAAGAGCGAGTTGCCGACGTTCTTCTTCTCCTGTCTTTGCTTCCATTCCGAGGACTTCCTTGTGAACTTTTATTTCAGTTTCTCGTTCCTCAATTGTAACCTCTAATTGACTCTTTCGATTCTCAAGACCTAATAATTCATCTCCTCGTTGATTAACTAAAAGACGAAGACGATTAACCTGTAACTGAAGAACATCATTTTGAACCATCAGAGACTCTTTTCTTTTAACGAGAGTCGCGTACTCTGTTTGGCAACTGTCATTTTCAAGTGTGAGTTCTAAGATGACTTCTGATACGGATTTTTGATCTTTTTCTTTATTGCTGAGATCAATCTTTGCTTGTCTGACATCATCATTAACACGTTTAACTTGCAAGTGTAATACTTTGTGTTGCTTTAAAAGGTCATCGAGCATCGTTTGAAGCATTGAAATCTTTTCTTTGAGCTCTCGACGTTCTTCTTCTGTTCTCTCACCTTTTGCTCGATTGACTTTTCGTTCCATCTGTTGAACTTGGAACTCGACGTTGTAAAGAAGTTCTTGTTGTTTAAACGACTCCTGGTCAAGTTTGTTTATGTTGGTTACCATGTTTTTATTTTGAGCCTGAGCCCCGCTGATTTCAGCTAAGAAATTTGCTTGTCCTTTTCTAACAGTAAACAAGTCTTGTGATTTTGAATACTGTTCGTCTTTCAACTGTTGCATTTCTTGATCAAGAGCCTTCAAAGACTGATCTGTTTGTGTTAAGAGATCGTTGACTAACTTATTTTGTTTTTCTAAATTCTTTGCTGATTCATTTTCCTCACGTAATTTAGAAAGTGTTTTTTCCTGATTAGAAGTCATTCTCTCAAACTCTCCGAGTCGTTTTTCTAAAGCAAACTGCCTTGCTTCTTTGTCTGCTTTTTTATTATTCATCTCCGTGAGTGCTTTATTTAATGTGTTTTTTAAAACTTCTAATTCGTCTTCCAAGTCAGCAAGGTGTTGTGATATTGATAAGTGATCGCCTCTGTATTTTGTTACGATTCTGTCTTCTTGTGCTATTTTATTGTCAAGTTCTTTATTGTTTTGTTGTTCAACAGTAAGAAATGCATTTCGATCTCGGAGTTGTTCCGTTCGTTTTTGAAGCCATTGTTTGCCTTCAGCGTAACGCTCACGTTCTGCGTTGATTACCTCGTCACGTTTGTGCATTGCTTGGACAGCATCTTCCCATTGCAAGATCAGGTCCTGACGTTCTTTGTGTAGACTGCGGTAGTCTGCAGCAGTCTTGTCGAGTTCTATCTGAGAAGCTTGTGTTTCAGTTATCTCATCTTCGACTAGTTTCTTCTTCTGTTGAACTTGTCGAGAGAGTTTTTCAATTTGAAGATTGAGGTCTCTTATCTTAACGCCATCTTCTTTTGAATATCTTTCCAGGGCTACTGTGTCGTCTTCTTTTTGTTTTCGCGCGAGGTCCCATTGTTCAAGTTCCTCTTGTTGGAAGTTCATCGAAGCTTTAAATTCATCCATCTTAACGTTGCCATGAAAAATAGAATTTTGAATAGAATCGACCTTCTCTTGTAATTCCGTTTGTTCCTTTGCAAATCGTCGCATTTCTTGTTTTATGCGACCAGTTTCCCTGTCAGCTAACTGAGCCATGTGATCTTCTGTTTCAATCTCTCGTCTTTTTGCATCATACAAGACCTGAGTATTCGCAATCTCTTGTTTGACGTTCTTTAAATGCTCGTTCATGAAATCAACTCGTCCTTTATTTTCGTCAACTTCTCTGGAACGTTCTTCAATTTCAGCTTCGTATGCTTTCACTTGATTGGTCAACTCTTTATTAACGTGATTCAGCAAGTGATGAGGAAGGATATCAACTTCCTCACCTACATCAGGTAAATCATCGTCGTCATCCATTTTGTTGATTCGTTCTTTCTGTTGGAGGGGGAGGAGTGAACAATAATAAACTAACTCTCGCAGATAAACAAAAAAACAAGTATCCAGAAATTGTTGTCACATCCAAGTTAGAAATCATCCAATTATTTGTAAAATAAAAAACGAAATTATAACCGATCCACTACTATACGCTTAATGCTTTATCACATCTTTGACAAGACTGTTCAAAGAGAGCGTTATTACTAAGAGACAGCTGTATAGTTTGAGATATCAAATTACTGCTATTGGAACTCCAGATCAGTGATTTGGAACAGCAAGACGATAATTTGGACCACTTTCTTCATTTGATGCAGGGAAGTATCCCCTCGTGTATTTCCCCCTCAAGAATAGTTTCTTTACAGTAATTACAACAAAATATAATTTTTTAATAACCAACTTACTACTTTACACTTAACGATTTAGCACAGACCGTTCGAGAACGCAATTATTAACAGGCAGCTGTACAGATTTCAGTGATCTGCAATTCCTGAGAAAGAACGCACCAATTTCGTTCACACCATTAAAATTTGAAAGGTCAAGAGAAGTGATGTGTGAACAGTAAGTCAAGAAATGACTTCCTATTCTGGTAACATTACTAAGACCTGAAAGGTCAAGAGAAGTGAGGAATGTACAAGAATACAAAAAGTAATCCCCGATAACGGTAACGCCACTAAAACCTGAAAGGTCAAGAGTAGTGACGTGTGAACAGTGTGCCAAGAAGTCATTTCCAATAGTGGTAACAGAACGAAAACCTGAAAGGTCAAGAGAACTCATTCGTGCACAGGTATGCAAAAAATCATTTCCAATACTGGTAACACCATTTAAACTTGAAAGATCAAGAGTAGTGATGCTTATACAGCCAAACATAAACTCATGTTCAAGAGTAGTAACTCCACTGAGACCGAATGAAAGGTCAAGAGAAGTCATTCGTGTACAGCGATACAAAAAACCACTTCCAATACTGGTAACATTACTAAGACCTGAAAGGTCAAGAGCAGTGCTTTCAGCTAGGTGGGAACAAGAAGACAAAAAATTACGCCCAATACTAGTGACACCACTAAGACCTGAAAGGTCAAGAGAAGTGATTTGTTCACAGCGATACAAGAAATCATTCCCAACAGTGGTAACTTGTGAGATGACTTTGCTGTCTGCATTTGAATTGCGGAAAGAAATCTGTTTGGCTTCTGAAGGAAGCAGATCACTGGCAATACTCAGACAACCATCCTCTGAGAATGTGGGGGTGTTCAGATATAAATTCTCTGTAATGTGGTCTCTCATCCAAAGAAGCAGCTTCTCTTTTTTTCCAGCATCAACAAACCAGCTTTTATCAAACATCCGAACTAGCTTTCTCAATATTTCCAACTCGCTGTTTGCGACTACTCCACAATCTGATAACCGCTCAGTTTCGCAAAGGGCATCACCAGCAAACGAGAGTTCAATTTCCCCGTATCGACATCCCACTCCCCAGCTGCCTCCGTCAACACGTCCCTCACAACCGAATCAGCACCAACTGTGACTGACACCGCAGGGAATCCAAAATCCGGACACGTCACGAAAACCTGCATTGTTGTTTTAGTAATCTACTGGAAGACAAAAAAAAAATATTTATTAAATTGTTGAAGTGTTTCAAACGATGGCAGAAAATACCAAAATTCAGATTCCAATCCAAACCAGATGAACAAGTTGCTTACCAAAAATGATGGAAAGCTGTTGGAGTTATGAAATTATTAATTAACTACTAAAGCCGTAACGTCTAAAACCTAAGAAAGTAATCCAAAAGATAATTTGTTTCATATTCAAAAACAAGACTTGATCACGTAACGCTGCCTCCATTCATAAATATAAGAGTTTCAATAGCTCCATCGCTAAAGTGATGAGATTTTGGTATTTTAATGGAAGAAGACAAGGCTGAGTGTCTCATTCCGATTTGTTTGAGAAATCGAATTTCATTTTTGTGAAATCCAAAAACAGAATTATGACCCAACCGAGTTGGGTAGTTCGGTACGTACAATGACCAATAATTTAATCTCAACGAGGTATGAAGAGTTTTACTAACGAATCTTAAGTTCTGAAGACAACTAATCGATAAATACGAAGCAATCCCAAACGTTAAAATAACATCCACAACCGAAGTAGACTTTTCACTAATCACACTCTCCTTACACGCTGAGAATACTATTGAGGATTGACAATACCGTGCCATGCATGATCTTATTCTGGGAAGTGAGTTCTCAACCAAGTGTTGTAGTAAAGGTGATTGCGGTGGTTTCTTATTATCATATTCGATACAAATGGCTACAGCTGCTAATATTTGAGGAGGGAAACAAACAATCAGGGGAGGTGTAACCAAAACATTAACAAGACTATGTAGTAGTTTATAACTTTCTACTTCCTGATGTGACTGCTTTACTTCAGTGATGAACACTTCCAAGACGTTGAAGGGACTGTGGACTTTTAAATTAAAATCGATAGCTTCCAAAATAGCCAACTCATGAGAAGTTAAGCTCTCGTTAGAAACACCTTCGATGATGTCTCCGAATAGAGAAATGAACGTTTCTTTTTGTATATGTTCGTCTTCGACTTTTATAGAAAGGTATAACGCAGAGGAGAGTATGTACAGACTTTCCTCACCAGATGATCTCCTCTGTCTGTCTCCAAATAAATAATATTTTGATAAATACATGCAAGTAGTCACAAACACACCCAAACTCAAACCCATATCTCTTGATATAACGTACGTCATGTTGAGCATCTCACTGACGGGGGTGTAAACTTCTCTAGCCAGTCCCTTCTCAATGGTAACTACGTCTTCTAGGCATTTTCGATGAGTTGAATTCTCCCACAACATACCCAAACTGAAATAATTGTAAAGTTATAAATACGAACAATTAGTAATACGAGACTCATATCGTAAAAAAGAAGGTGTGATCGGAACAGTAGCTGAAGGTACTCAACGCTGTCTCTTTATATGTAGTAAGTCTAATTTGTAGAAAAGTAAATATAAATTAATAAAAGATCTAAATCAAACTAACTAAAAACAAACATAAAGTAATAACAGGTATAAAAGGATACAATACAACGACAGGGAACTCATGCGGCGCAAGACGTGTCTTCCGGGTCTGGGGAAGGTTCATCTCCTTCCTCTTGTTGTGTTTGCTGCGCTTCAGCTTCTTCTACAACTTGCTCATGTTCGATATCAGTTTGGGTTAGCTCTGTTTCTGTTTCTGTTTCTGGTTGTTGTTGTGGATCTGGTTGTTGTTGTGGCTCTGCAACTACTTCTTCCTGCGCCACTACTTCTGGTTCTGTTTCAGGCTCTGTTTCAGTGACCACTTGCTGAGGTTCCTCAGGTTGTGAATCATCTCTTTTCACTTCCTCCTCCTGTTGGAGAGTTTGTTCTTCCCTCTGTTTGGGTTCGTCTTCCCTCTGGTTGGGTTCGTCTTCCTTCTGTTGGAGGGGTTCGTCCTTCTTTTCAGTTTCAACAGGTTCTGAGTCTTTTATTATTTCTTCTTTTTTAGAAGTCGTATCTTCAGCACCTCGCTGCCGACGTAAGACTTCAAGAAGTCCCTCACCAGCTCTGAAATCTCTCATGCGAGCTTCTTCTGGTCTGATGTTGAAAGTCTCTGAAAGAGGACGTTGCAGACGAGCTGGAGATAGCGGCTGTCGAGAACCTACAGTTGGCTGACACATCGTCGACGGGTTTAGCGACGACATTACAGTCTTAGACGGCAGTTCAATACCGCAGGTCATCTTTAACTTCGCTCGTGTGAGAAGTTCCTGCACTCGATTGTTGACTTCCGACTCCATTGGAGGTGGTGGCACAGCAGGGTTTTGCATCCTGTAAGGAGACACGTTGTGTATTGGAACTAACGGCACCATCGGAACTGCTACAGGAGACGCACTCGCACCAAAAAGATGAGGAACACCAACAGGAATAACTGGCTGTTGGAACATAACAGAAGGAGAAACATGAGTCGGAACATACGGTAACGGACTTGGAGTACCTTCTACCATTGATGGCATCCCTGCTGCTACTGATGGAATACCTAATGGATTACACGGTGGTATCGGTGATGTCATCGAAGGAACAGCAGTGTGAAACAACGGAGACGGAGACGCTTCTCTAACAAGTTTAACAGCTGCTCGCAATGCTTCTTCTTCAGCAACTCTACTGTGGAGTTCCATACTAATTGCTTGTTCTGTTCTGGATTGGATTATCTCTTGTTCTGCTCTGTAGATATCATTTTCTGCTTTTTTGATACGAGCCTCTGATTCCTCTCTCAGTTCTTGCAACCTTTTCATGTCTTCTAACTCCGAATAAGAATATTGTCTTGGAGGGGTCATCAAATCAATTCTAGGAGGAGACATTACTATCGGAGCGTTAGGAGATGACAACACTGTTGGTGGTCTCACAGCGATCGCTTCCAAATCTTTTAATCTGTCATCACACCCTTCTAATATTGTAGCTGATTCTCTGTGTAGTCCTCCTCCTATTCCATAGGCAGCCATCTCTGCTTTTATAACTGACACCTGTCTGTTCAGCTCTTCTGTACTGAGGAAAGTCATTTCTTGTTTATGTAAACTGTGGAACGTAGTATGTCTGTAAAGCTGAACTATTACTCAGATTCACTTCCCACGAAGATTGGAAGATATAATTGAGCCTCCGACTGAAGTACAAAGGAGCCGCTGCTATTCACAATTTAAAAAACCTTTTTAAGAACATTGAAGAACTATTACTCACAGACTCACCTCCTGTGAGGCATTTGAACATTTTTTTTATATCGCACTCCTTTAAAGATTGAAGGAAATTAAGAAAAATTGACTCAAAACAAACATTCATCACTTCAAACTTTTTTGGGTATTAACGCGGGAAGGGAATGATAAAAAGAAGAAATCATGGATGGTTTGCTTTTTATCAAGGAGGGAATAATTGTTTTGTGGACATACAACACAACTGCATTATATGATCAAAGACAGGGTAAATAATTATGAAGAATGGGGAGGAGGGATAACTCAAAAATAAAAAATAGAAAAGTTTCAATCGCTCCTTTGGAAAAGAAAAATGGAGAAATTGCAGTTTTTTTTTTTTTTTTTTTTTTTTTTGACATCTTGAATAAAAAAAATAAAACCATTAATAAAAGAAAGAAAGAAGCGAAAAAACATTCCTCTCAAAACTGCTTGTGAGAGAAATTTGAATCACAGCAGGAAAACAGCAACAAAACCCTACTTAGAAAGCACCCTTAATTTCAAGGTACACTCTGTTGATGCAGGTATAAAAGTACAAATTGCGTGTAAATAAAAAAAAAAATTAGTTAACTAGGCGCGCGTGTAAGTGACTGACTAAGAACGTACCATTGACATCGGAAAAAAGAAACGTGAAAGCCAGCTAATTGCTTAAAAAAAAAAACTGAAAAAAAAAAAGAAAAAAAAAAGAGAGCGAAAAACTTTAAGCTACTCCCCACAACTAATGAATCCGAAGAATCCCATCAGAAGGGAGAGGCTTTCGAACTATGGAAGATTTTTAAAAAAACAGAGATAAAGAAAACAAATGAACATTCCTCCCTTCTCCTTCTCTTTCATTCGTAAATAATTATGTCCAGTCAAACCCCAAATATGTACAGGTGGTGGTAATTTGACTTTGGTCAATAAAATATCGTAGGGAAATCAAAGGAATAAGAGGGAACAATCATTAAAATAAATAAAGTGTACAAAAAGAAACTAAGCTCCTCCCGTTTTTTTTTTTTTGTTTTTTTTTTTTTAGTTCAAATCAGAAGGGAGAACTCCAAGTTTTTTATCTCCAATTTCGATTCCGATACGTCCTCTGCTGTGACCAGTTACCTTTGCAGGTTGTTTGTTGTACTGAACGTCAGTACCAACAGGGAACAGTTCTGAGACAGGTTTGGTTTCTCTTCGTAAGAGTGATGGAGGAATACCATAGACCTGGCTATCAATTTCGATAGAAATACGACCTCTTGCATGACCCTTAACCTCACCAATATTTCCATCTTGTGGGTGATCACCCGACACACAAACATTAATACCAACAGGAAACATTTCACACGGGTCTGTTAGTAGTCTGAGACACCCAGGTACGATTCCCCTGTTGATACCATCGATGTCAATCCCAATTCTACCTCTGCTGTGTCCCTTTACAATTCCAGTTTCACCCGTTTTTATTATTTCAATCTTTGAATCGATTGGAAATAACTTTGTGATATCTCCATCGTTCTTTCTAATGGTCGATGGAGGTACCGAGTAAGTATCATCATCAGTCTTTACAATAACTCGACCACGACAATAATTATTTACAATTCCAATTAATCCATTTGTTGATTGAGAATAGTTAATAAACTGAACTGATGTTCCCTTTGAGAATTGTTGTTCAGGTGTGAGTTCAGCAATCCTCGCCATCCCCGCTGGTATTCCAACTATTGAACCATTCAATAATGAGACACCAATACGTCCTCTGTTTACGGAAGAGACTCGTCCAGTTTTTCCAACGTTTTGTCCTTCGAGAATCTCGATCTCATTTCCAACTTTAAAAGTCTGAGCAGCACTCTTTCCCGATGATCGCAATTGCTGTGCTGGGATACCAACGTGTGTGTCATCACTAAGTTTTACTCCAACTCTTCCTCTTGTGATTCCAGTCACAGTTCCCTCGCATCCGTTAATAGATGATTCTGTTATTACTGTGACGTGATCACCAACGTTGAATAATTGTTCAGCTATTTTACCATTTAGTCTGAGTAGTGATGAAGGAACACCAATGACGGAGTTATCACTCAAAGTAACACCAACTCGACCTCTTGTGACTCCAGAAACACGTCCACAATTTCCATTGTGTTGACTTGTTGGATCACAAATAGTGACTTCGTTACCAATTTGAAATTCCTGAGATGCTTCTTTACCTTCAGATCGAAGCATCTGAAAAGGAACACCAATATTAGTCCCGTCGGAAAGACAAACTCCGACTCTGCCTCTCGTGATTCCCGTTACGTTTCCAATTTTACCATCGTGCTCACCATCTACAAGGACGACTCGCTGATCTACTTTGAATTCTCTCGTTGCTGTCCGACCATCGTATCGAACTTGTTGTGGTGGAAGTCCAATAATAGATCCGTTAGTCAATTCAACACCAATACGTCCTCTATTCTTACCAGTTACTTTACCTGAGAGACCATTAATTGATTGATCTTCTGATATGATAACAATCGGTTCTCCGATCTTAACCTGCTGGTCGGCTGACTTCCCAATTGATCGAAGTTGTTGAGGAGGCAGACCAACTGACTCGCCGTTTGAAAGTTCAACTCCAATTCTTCCTCTCGACACTCCCTTCACTCGACCATGTTTTCCATTAAGAGTTTTGTCACTACAGACCACATCAACTTCAGCCCCTAAAGGAAACGATTGTTGAGCACTCTTTCCGAGGTTGCGTAGATTGTGAGGAGGGACTCCAACTATGGTGCCGCTGTTTAGTTCAACACCAACACGTCCTCGACTGATTCCACTAACCCGACCGTGTTTACCATTTAGTTCTTTATTCTCACAAACTATATCAACTTCAGCTCCTTTTTTAAATTCCTGTGCTGCTGATTTCCCCAAATTCAAAAGCTGCTGAGGTGGTAGCCCCACAACTGTTCCATTCTCTAACTCAACACCAATACGTCCTCTGTGAGTGCCGCATACCTTTCCGTTTCTACCGTTGAGGTCTTTGTTCTCGCAGACGAGGTCAACTTTGTCACCTATTTTAAAGGCCTGTGAAGCAGTCTTACCAAGACACTTTAACTGTCGAGGTGGGAGTCCAATGAGGTCACCGTTATCAAGTTCGACTCCGACTCTACCCCTGCTGGTACCTGTGACACGTCCATGTTTTCCGTTTAGATTATGATTGTCTGATATCACATCTACTTCTGCCCCAACTGGATACGCCTGATCAGCTGAACGACCAATTTGACGTAATTGCTGCGGAGGGACACCAACAACTGTACCGTTCTCAAGTTCGATTCCGACTCTACCTCGGAAGGTGCCTGTAACACGAGCTGTTCGCCCGTTTAATTCTTGATTCTCACAAACTATTTCTGCGGCTGCTCCGACCGAAAACAGCTGCCCAGCAGACTTTCCGACAGCTCTCAAATGCTGTGCTACAAAACCAACTATCTCACCGTCGTCTAACTGAACACCAATTCTACCTCTGGAGTTGGCACCAACGAAACCATGTTTACCGTTATGAGTTCCTTCAATGATATCTACTTCTGTATTGATTGGGAAAGCTTGAACTCCAGACTTTGATGTGTTGCGAAGTTGCTGTGGAAGGAGTCCAACACTGTCACCATTTAATAGTTGAATACCAACCCTACCTCGATTGTGTCCCTGAACACGACCCATACGACCATTTAGTTTAGGGTCCTCATGTATGATGTCTACTTCTGCTCCAACAGGAAACTCTTGTGCTGCAGATTTCCTTAATGCGATCAGCATCTGTGGTACTAGTCCGATTTCTCTTCCGTCAGATAGTACGAGTCCGACTCTACCGCGAGATTCGCCCACGACTCTGGCAGACATTCCGTTAAGTGAATGGCAATCTCCTTTAATTTGAACTTCTGTACCAACTGGGAATGATTGTTTAGCAGTCTTCTGTGTAGCTCTGATCATACCCGGAGGGCATCCGATGACAGAATTATCTTCAAGTAGGATACCAACTCTTCCTCTGATGGTATTTTGAACTCTTCCAATTTTACCATTGTGATCACCTTGAATAATTGTAACTGCTGTTCCTGGTTTAAATAACTGAGCTGCTGATTTACCAGTAACTTTAACTTGATCAGAAGGAACACCGATGTGTTTACCAGACTCAAGTTCGATTCCGACTCGTCCTCTGTTTATTCCAGTAACTCTCCCAGAAAGTCCTGATAATTGTTCTCCTGAAGATGGTAGTAGTTGAACTTCACATCCAACTGTGGGTTTCTTACTCTGCACTAGTCTAACATCAGATGGTAGGAAACCAACATTTTCATCGTTACTGAGATTGACACCAATTCTTCCTCGCGAAATGTATTTTACGAATCCAACCATACCAGCGTGAGGGTCACTTCCAACTATCTGAACCTCAGAGTTAATAGGAAAGTCATGTTTACAAGTTCTTGTTACTAATATTAAGTTACAAGGGAGTAATCCAGCAGTGGTTCCATCTTCAATAAGAACACCAACTCTACCTCTAGAATGTCCTTGAACTGTTGCTGATAAACCATTTTGATCTGCTCTCTTGGATACAATCTCAACACGAGATCCGATTGTGAACATCTGCTCGCTGGTTTTTCCGAGTAGTCTGACTGACGTCGATGGAACGCCAGCTACTTTAGTAGAAAGTTGAACACCAACACGTCCTCTATTAAACCCAAGTACTTGTCCAAGTTGACCAGATTCATCACAGTCAATAAGTTCAACTAAAGCTCCGATTGGAAAGTTTTGTGGTTTCTTCTCTGGTTGTGATATCCATTGCGGTAGTACACCAACTCTGATTCCCGTTGAGAGATCAATTCCGACACGTCCACGAGAATAAGAAATGACTGTTCCCTTTTCACCAATGTGCTCACCTTCAGTGATGTGAACAGGTGTCCCTTTCGGGAATTTAGTTACCTCATCACAGATATGTCTGAGGCAGTCGGATGGAAACACCCACGAGTCTGAGGAATCGTAAAATGAAACACCAATACGATTACCTCTCGCGTGATGATTTATAACTCGCCCACGTTTTCCATTATACGAGTCATCACTGTAGTTGATGACATCAACTTCAGTTCCTTTTGGATATTTTACCAATAGTTCCTCATAAGGGGAAAGCTGCTCACGTTCTTTTTTTTCAGACCAATTTGCAGTAGACTTAACCACAGCTGGTTTCTCTGCTTCTGTTGGTGCAGCTGCTGCTTGAGATGTTTCAGCTACTTTTCCTGAAGACGAACTGGCTGCTGCCACACCTCCAGCCATTGCCTGTGCTAACATATGCGCATTTTTCGTCTCCAAATATGAAATAAGAGAGATGACTGGATCAATTGGTTTATTCCCCAACAAGTGTACCACCATCTCATTTAAAAGTAAAGCAATCTTTTGATCTTTGACGTACTTCAAATTTCTCTCAATGTTGCTGCTAGAGCGACCCTTGCCCATTTTAACGTTCTTTTTTTTTTTTTTCAACGAAAGGGTCAATGAAAAAGAAAAAGCCTGTCGGTAAAATAAACTATGAGGAACTGCCACATATCTAACCTACACATGTCACCGCCCTTCTAATTGACTAAAAGTTACTGTCAAATACTTTTCGGTGTTTGCAATGTTATCTGAAGAACTAAATAAATATAAAAAACATGAGACACTCATATCAATTTCTTGTATAGACTAAAGGATGCTACAGACGCTCGGTATGAACGGCTCCTCACGCCGTGGAGGCTACTCCTTTGTTATGGAGGCGAACGGTGAGGGTGATGTTACTATTTTTTTTTTTTTTTTTGAGTGCCACATGTGCACAGGAAGAAAAAAGGTTTCTCGCAGGTTACTTCCCACAGGAGAACCCCTTCTCAGTCCTTCCAACTTTTTTTTTCTTTTTTTTTTTGAAAGCTCACGAGAATCTGAACAATATAGTCTCACGTAAGGGGAATAGGCAATTTTTTTTTTTTTTTTTTTTTTTTTTTTTGGGTTGAGGAAAAAAAAGGGGATTTAAAAAAAAAAAAAAAACCAAGTGAGCTAGCGGGTAATTACTAAGTATACTCATCATCTTCTTTTTTTTTTTTTTCAGCTTTCTAAAAAAGCTCTTACTGTTCTCCCTTCCGTGTACTTTTTTGTTGTACATGTTAAAGAAAAAAAAAAAAAGAAAAATGCTCACCTCCGAATACGGACTGTTTCATGAGAAAATTTTCGAGATGCCGTTTCTTCGGTGAGCAGCGGTTTAAAAAAAAAAAAAACTAAAAAAAAAAAAGGTGCGACACAAGAAGAGAAGAACTACTAGAAAAATGCCACGAAATCACCCCAAAAAATGAGGTCAAACGCTGCTAAGAAAGAAAAGAGTAAAAAAAAATAACAATAACGGAAACCAAAGAAATAAAACAACGAAAAAAGGAGCAGCATGGTCAGCTCTTTTTTAAGAATTTTGTATTCTTTGGAACGAAAAAAAATAAATAAAACAAATGTACGTTGTCACACACGAACGGAATCACAATCGCAATAAAAAAAGAATCCACACCATCAGACGCGACTGTGAGACCAAATATTCTGATTAGCGTAGGCTATAAAAAAAAAAGGAAGGAGATACACAAATATATCAATCTCCCTCCTCCTTCTGTTTTTTTTTTCTTTTCCGCTTTTAAATGAAAATGTAAAAATTTCTTCCAGTAGGAGATTTTTACTTAAGAGATTTTGTTAGTTGCTGATTTTTTTTTCATTTTTTTTTCATTCTTTTTTTTTTTTCCTTGTTAGGATGAATTGTGTTTGTTGCTGCAGTCTAAGGATATAGACGAATAGGGAGAGCTTTGTCAAGCCACATATATGCATAAACAGCATACACCAAGTAAGGTTTATGCTGGGCGTTGGAAGACAACACTTGTCGACCAGGGCGAGGGTAAGAGATTTTTTTTTTTTTTTTTTTTTTTCCCCCGTCTTCTCTCGAGATGGCAACAACCACCAAGAGACTTTTTAAAAAAAAAAAAAAAACTAAATAAATTTTTTTTTTTGTTATTCTTTAAGAAAACAAGAGATGGAAAATATAGCAATATATGCGAGAGGACAGCTACTCTAATTGAGTAATTCGGATGGGGGTAGGTGGCTGCATACCAAAGAAGCGAACTTACTTCTTTATTAACAACACGAGGCGACTGCAAAGGTTCAGCTAACAAAACATCAAGAAAGAGAATGGAAAAAAAAAAAAAAGGGGGGGGGGTAATTTGATAGGAAAAAAAACACAACAACAATAAAAATAAATAACATAAGAAAAAAAAACGCGTAGGAAGAAATACGAATATCTTTTGAAAAAAAAAAAAAAAAAAAAAAAAAAGGATAAAAAAAAAACTGATTTCGGTATTTTCCCAACCCTCCAGGTGAGAAAACCCAAAACAAAGGGAAGACTCAGCATATGTGACATATCTTGTTTTTTTTTCGGGGTCTTAGTCAGTAATATTTTTTTTTATTTTTTTTGGTGGCGTTGCTATTTTTTCAATCTTACCATGAGGCAAACCAATGAAGAGTTAGAAACCCAAGGAAAGGTGGCTTGCCACTCAGAAGAGCGATTGAAATTTGCAGAAATTACAATGAGAGGACAGAGCAGAAACCCCGAAAGCAAAAGGACGTGTCAACATAACAACAATATTTGACCAACTTATAAAAGATGCTTTATGGTTTTTGTATTTTGGGTAAGTAAGGACAAAAAAAGAAATCTCTGAAAAAGAAAGACTGACTTGTGTACAAAAGTCAATTAGTAAATCGGGAAGAAAAAAAAAAATAAATAAAAATGCAATCTCAAGTAATTTTTTGAAATTACGATGGGGAAACGAAACGGGACAGCAATCAGCCATACCCGAGGGCGACTTTTATTCTTATGATGTTAAGATAGTCGCGACAGGGGAGTTTTTTTTGTTTTTTTTTTCTTTTTAATTTTTTTTTTTTCATTTCTATTTTTTTTTTTTTTTTTCCTTCTTTTTTTTTTTTTTTTTTTGCATACTTTGGTAATCCCATTTCTGGAATCACAAAATACTTATAAAAAAAAAAAAAAAAAAAAAAAAAAGAGAAGCGTCGTATGGTGACAAAGAATCCATCATACGGTTCCTCCCTCATCAAGATCAAGTTACATTATAGTGGACTAATCGCTACTCATGTACAAACCATGAGGGCGATGCGGCGAGGAGGAAGTTTTCTAACCATTTAACCTTTTTGTGTATGGAAACACATAGTTTTAAGGTCTAGGTTGCTATAAGACGTTAAGCAAAGAAAAAAAAAAAAATTCAATGAAAATTGACAACAAAAGTCAATTTAGGGATAGATTATAGAAACGAGTAAAAGAATCAACTCATTTAGTACACAATCAAACGTCAGTTACGATTTAACTAAAAAAAAAGCAGAAAGTTGTTAGATTTCATTTTTTTGTATTTAACCATGTAGCAAAAAAAAAAAAAAAAAGAAAGTCAAAAATGTAGGGAAGATGCTGAGAAAAAAATAATTTTAAAAAAAAAAAAAGAGTTTTTCAGAAAATACAAGCCCCATGAATAGGGTGTTCCATTGTTATTCGCGTACGATTATTATTTATTTATAAAAAAAAGGTGGGAATTAGAAATGTATATTAACCAGATGAGGCTTTAAGCCACCAACAAGCTATTACAAACAATTGCAAAGGGAAGTTGACGCAAAAATAAACAAAAAGGAACTTGTCGAGAGAGAATAGGGGATTTTCTCTGAAATTTTTGATCTCTTTTTTTTTTTTTTTTTTTTTTTTTTTTTTTTTTGAAAAAAAAGAAAGAAAATCACAACTCACTTGTCAACAAGTGACAAGCAAGCTGTTGAACAAAAAAAATCAAATACGAAATAATAAGAAATACGAGATAAAATCCAAGATACGAAACAAATGAAAAAAAAACACGAAACAAAAATAAGATTGAGTGTTCCTTGTTTTTTTTTTTTCCTAAAAAAAAAATAATTTTTTATATCACTTCACATCGTGAGTAAAAAAAACCAGCAATCTCAAGGGTCCAATGCCATGAGGTTTCCTACACAGTAAAATCCGAGTATGACTCAGCAGTACGTATAGTCTACAAAACCCTATTCTTGTTCTTCTTCTTTTTTTTTTTTTTTTTTTAATGCATTACAACCATTGAAAACCCCAGTGAATAACCAAATTCTTTTTTCTCGCAACGGAAGATAGATGCTTGACAAAAAAAAAAAGCATAACATATGAAGAAGTACAGAATCTTTGAAAAAACCTGTTTCAAAACGCAGGGGTTTCTGCTTCTGTACACAACTAAATGTATCTATGTTTTTTTTTTTTTTTTTTTTTGTTTTTTTTTTCGTTTTACGAAAGAGAAATAAATTTTCATTTTTAATGCAGCCTTTTTTTAAAAAAAAAAAAAAAAAAAAGGGCTGCAGTGATAGAACGTGAACGATTATTATTATTATTTTTTTATTTTTTTTTCTTGTCTACAAAAAAAAAAAAAAAAAAAAAAAAGTCCTCCTTTGGGACACAGTAGTATTGCTACAGTGAGATTGAGAAAAAGAAAATTAAATCTTACATCTGCCTCTCTCTGTTGTTGTTGATTATTAATTTTTTTTTTTTTCGTAGAAGAAACGTACTGTGCAAACATGCATAATGCTCCGGAACAACTCGCGGGATGTTCCGAAAGCAAAGACATATAAAAAAATAATAATAAAAAAAGAAAACCAGATCTGGTTGAGACAAAGGAATGGTTCACCATGAAATTAATAAAAATATAATATAAAAAAAAAAAAATAACTATTTTCATCCTAAACGAAAAATTGCAGTTGCAAACAAAAGAAACCCAACATCTGTAGTGATATTGGACAAGCTTTTGACGTTTTCAACTTTGAGGTAGGATTTACTTTTTTTTTTTTTTTTTTTTAAAAATTTCCGACGTTGCCTATCAGTGTGTATTAGCCTCAACATTTTTTTTTTCTTCGACAATTTTTTTTTCCTTTTTTTTCGATATAAAGGATATCCTTGTCTCACAATTCCGCTCTCCCCCCGTCACTATCAAACTCCTGCAGTCGCTGCAGAAAAAAGAATCGCCAACTTGGGGGAAGAGGATGTAGAAGAAAGAGAACAAAGGAAGAAAAAAAAAAAAAAAAAAAAAAAAAACATTCGACAAAGAAATGACATTGTAATGGAGGTGACTAATATAATAAAAAGAATTCGAAAAGACAACGAGAGGGGGGAGAAAAAAAAAAAGCAGCTGCAAATTCGCTGCTTTTTTTTCTTCTTTTTTTTTTCAAATGAAAGAATGACAACAGCAAAAAATAAGACATTTCGGATACAAGGGGTTAAAAGTTTTTTTTTATTTTTTATTTCCTCTTATAATGTAGTTTATGTAGCGAAAGGAAGAAAGGAATGAATAAGAGGAATACTAATATAATGTGTGTTTTTTTTCTTTTTTTTTTTTCTTTTCTCTCAAAAAACATAATAAATGAACAAATATTTTGTACAGGAAACACAACATTATTTTTAATATTGAGCTTCCTGTATTTTTTTTTTTTTTTTTTTTTTTCTTTGCATGTTGTCGTAATCACAGCCGCTGCCAAAAGGTTTCAGAGTTTAGTCTCAAAAAGAAATAATACCACGAAAGTGTACTATATTCTTTTTACTTGTTTGGGTGGAAAAAATAAGAAAAAACATTTAAGAGAAGTCAAAGAAGGATGCTCCTCTTGACCCTTGCTAGGTCAAGAAAAGAGATCCCGGTTTCTGTTTCTTTTTTCTTCTCTTATTTTCTTTTCTATTCCTAAGTGTACTTGTTTTTCCCTGCAGCGAGACTGTCTTTTTTTTTTTTTTTTTTTTTGCTCCTTTCTTCTTTGCATTGCAAGAGAAGTAAGCAATATTTTTTTTTTTTTTTTGGATACATCATATCATAAAAGAATAGGATGATGCTACAGAAAAACTTAAAAGAAAATAATAATGTAAATAAAAAAAACATGTAAGGTGGAAAGATGCACACAGCTGCACAGAGCGCAAGAGGTGCAACCTATAAGACACAAATGAAGAATAATGAAGGGGGGACTTTTGCTAAGCAAAAAAAACAAAAAAAAAACGGGGGAATAAAGAGGGAATAAATGGTTAATCTTTTTTCGATCACCTCACAAGAGGTACAGAGATAGATAATGTGTGGAAAGGGGAATGGGAATATAAGCAAGTTGAAAAAAGTATTTTTTCGCGAAATGATTCTTGCCCCTGCGTCAAATTGATGCAAAGCCGTTATCTTTTATTTTATATGGATATTCAGAAAGAAAAAAAAAAGCAAGATGGAAGTTATAATTCACATAAGATACACAAAATAATTTGTTTTTCTTTATGCCTCTTCTATCTTCCTCTATAAGGGAACTCACACAAACCTGCTGTTTTTTTTTCGTTTTTTTTTTTTTTTTTTTTTGCAGTGTGTTTTCATATGAGAACCATTTACAAACAATATTATTGTTGCTTTTAATTTAATTTAATTTAATTATTTTTTTTTTTTTTATAGTTGCTAGACGACCAAAGTTTGGGTCATTCACTTAATATTTAGATGTGTGTTTACACAATTTCTTTTTCTTCAAATAAACAAAAGCGTTCGCCATGGACGAACCCCTTAAAATGGGAAAAACATTGGGGGACAATAGAGAGGAAGAATTCAGGGATGAATGGATTTTTTTTTTTTTTTTTTTTTTTTTTTTGTCGCAATTTGCCAAGACGGCGTACCTCTCTCTCTCGAAAGAATAAAAGGCACATCTTTATCTCCAACAAGGAAAACAATTAATTGAGGAGTTCACCCCATTAAACCTAACCCCGTGTGGCCATCAAAGTACGATGGGCAAAAAAAAACTGCAACAAACTAGAGACGAACGAGCGGATAAAAACTGTGAAAAGAGAAGAGAGGTAATTACCTTAAACCAAGTTGGAGTAAGGTTGATGACAGCTACTGTGTCCAGAAGGACTGCTCGATGCTGAGGATTCCTTTCTCGACTTCGATGGACGAGGCTTACGCTTTGGCTTTGTTGGTGTCTTCATATCAAAGAAACTGTGTAGACGCTTACTGTGACTACAAGTCATTTGACATTGCTTACACTGCTCACGTTCAGGTGGTGTACAAGCAAGGTTCTGAGCGTAACGATGAGCAGAAGTGAAGTTGGACAACAACAACTGAGGGTTTACTGAAGTGTTGTGTAAGGTTTTTTCAGAAATGCAAAAGTCAGCTCTAATCAAAACTGGTTGGTTATCCAAAATCTGAACCGCATCGTGAACAGCAGCACGTAATCTGATAGCAGCATCCAAAGTTCTGCATTGAACAAAAAACACACACAACATAACACTGTTGTGGCTTACGTTACTTTTTGCAGAACGATCATCAGCAATCATAGCGACGTCATTAGTACTTCCAGGACTGATCATTTCTAATAATGAAAGTAGACCACACCAAGTCATCTTATTAACACTACTTCCCCATGAGGAACGCTTTCCATAAAGTCGTAAGTGAAGTGTTCTGCAAGGTGTTTGCTTTCCTACAAACTTCAATTCCTTTGATGCCATCTGAACCTTAATATGATCACCTGTTTCAGTCATAATTTCAACAGCACCAGTTACTCCACACGGTTGTGTTAGAAGTGCGAAGGCGTGAACATGTCTACTCGTCTGTGTTCTAATAACCTCAAGGTGCTTAACCTTATCGGTGTAAACTGGTGCTAACTTTCGGTTGATTGCACGAGCAATGGCTGCGTCACTTAGAGTTGGAGGAATTCTATCAATGTAGATGTAATGACTCTGTGAACATGGAGCTGGTACTGATGATACTGTTTCTGGTTCTTCAACAACAACAACTGGTTTGATCTCAGGAACTACTACTTTAGGTTCTTCAACAACAACAGGAGAAGCATCAACTGTTTCAATTGGTAGGATTGTTGTCTTCTCAATTGGTTTAACATATCTGATCCTCTCAAAACAATAGTCTCTGGTTTCTTCAAACTCTCCTCTTCTTGGACTGGTCGATTCATTGCTGCTCTTCCACGATGACTGAGTGTGTGCTGACATGGATCTCCTTCCACTACTGGAGTCAAGAGCTTCACCAACTTTAACATCAGGTGATGTTCTGGATCTTCTTGGAAGATCAGCGAGTGAGATTGGCGCCATGTCTACCTTCTGAACAAAGCAGCAGTTTTCCTCAATAAAATTCGAAAGATCAGACATTGACTCAGAAGTACAGTATGACTCTACTTCAGGTTCTTCTACAGCACAAACAGATCCACTGTTAGCACTTCCCTCACCACTTGAGCTTCCTCCTCTAGCGGACATTGATCCGCTGTTCCTCTCTTCAGCTGTCGTTACAGCTGGTTCGTCATCTAACGTTCTGGAACGTTTTGGTAAATCCGCGAGAGACATCGCCAAGTCTTCAGCGAAGACACAGCTTTCGATGTACATGGATAAGTCAGACATATTGTATCTGAGATTTTAAAAAGAAATATATACATTAAGAACACGATTTTGAACCTTATCATTATGAAATAATTATTTTATCAATTTCATCAACACCAGCCATATAAAGATTCGAGTCTCATTCCATCTCATCTTCATTTTGTTAAAAATAAATAAATCAAATTTTCACCAAAAACATCCCAATAAATACAAAAATAATAATAATATAGGGGATACAATAACAACTACAGAACAGTTGTGTTTCTTTTTTTTTTTTTTCTGAAGATACAACAGAATACAAATGAATAAATAAATAAATAAATAAATAAATAAATAAATAAATAAATAAATAAATAAATAAATAAATAAATAAATAAATAAATAAATAAATAAATAAATAAATAAATAAATAAATAAATAAATAAATAAATAAATAAATAAATAAATAGATTTTTAGATGGCGTCCATTAAGACGGAATGCGGATTATAGAGGAAAGAGTTCTCATTATAAACAACTATCTAGTTAGAGACCAGGAAGACTTTTCACTCACCGGAGTTGGTGGCTGACGCTGACGTTGTGGAGAAGGTGTTGAGCACTCCTGTTTGTTGTGATGTGATGTAGTTTTCCAAACCTTTTTTTTTTTTTAAATATTTATAAAGGGAAAAAAAAAGACAGATTCATTCACCATACCTTTTTACGATTTTCTTCAATAAATCGACTCCGAGCTCGCTCTTGTAGAGTCGGAGATGAATTTTGTAAAGAAACAGGAGTGTCGATACGCATCCCACCAGACAGTCGTTTTTCCCAAGCAGTCAGTTGTAATACACGAGAGTGAAGTCGATCTTCTCTTTCTTGCATTGATCTTTGAAATTCTTCTCTCTTTTCAGATAACTCTTCGTGTTGAATGACAGGGTTGTGTTCTATTAACGATCTCAGCTGTTGGAGTTCCTTCCATTCTAAGGCCATCTTACGAGTTCGTTCGTCAAGACCAGTTTCTAGTTCGCTGAGTTCTTCTTCTTTTGAAGATACCTCTGCTTCCTTCTCAGCAAGTCCTTGTTCTCTTAATAGAAGATCTGATTCACGTTGTTGAAGAGTTTTAAGGTTTTGTTCCCTTCTCGTAATCAGATTATCTCTTGCTTCTAATTGTTTTTCATGAGATGCAAGACGAGTATCCCAATCTTGGAGAACCCTTCCCTTTTCCTCAAGAGATTCCTGCCACAGAGTAGCTGCTCCATTCTGTTGTGGTTGTGGATTCCGAGTACTGCTCAACTCAACTTCAGTTGTCAATTCATCAATTCTATTTTTACATTGTTGTAGTAACTGATTGTAGTCAGTTGATTCCGCTTTGAGAATGCTATTTTCTTCAACAAGTCGATTCATATTTTCAGTCATCAATGACTTCGCCTCATCTGTTTGCTTCAACTGATGACTAAGTGACGTAATGGTGTCGTTAAGAGTTGTTGTTGTTGAAGAAATATTTTGTTGTGGAGAATGAACGACCTTCTCAACTTGTGAATACTGAGATGAATGTGGAGAGAGAGCTCTCTTATAAACAGATTGAGGAGGACTATTATAAACAATATTAATACTACGATCAGGTACCTCTGAATAAACATCATTCGGAGACACCGACCTCGATCTACTCCCAAGTCGACCATCTAAGGGCCAATTGTTGTCAGGAGAACGACTTCGAACTCTTTTCAAAGGAGATGGAGACCCGTCTAGTGGAGAGCCTTCATTTTTATCAAATCGATCCCATCTTTTTGTTTGATTCAAAACAGGACTTCTCTCTCTCGGTTTTCTTGGAGGCTCTCTTTCTTTAGCGAGAATATTCCAATCTCTTTTAGACCGTTCTGGAGTTCGTGTTGTCTTTCTGGGTATGGTTTTAATTTGATTAGATTGACGTGTTGGAGGTGGTGAGTGTGTTTGTATCAGTCCTTCCCTCTCTTTCCTTTTTATTTCGTAAGCCTGCGGTGTTGACTTTCTGTTTACAATATTTCGAGACTGAGAAGGAGGAGTAATCGGCTCAGCGTGTCCGCTCACATATTTTGGACGGCTGCTAACTCTCACAGATGACGATGGAGATACAGACCTGCCTCTTGTTGTTGTGACTGGACTAATAGCTCTGGTGGATATTTTAGGACTCTGACTTCTTCTTCCTGAAGCTAAAGTCGTAGTTACAGAGACTCTCGGTGATGTTATTCTCGTAAGGTGACCATCAACATCCCAAGTTGGAGGAGACAACCTTTCATCAGGAGATGAACTGCGAGTCTTTTTAGGAAGTGACTTATAATTCTGACCAGATGGAGATAAACTACGAGTTCTTGGAGATACCTTTCTATGATTCGAAACACCAGTTGGAGGAGTATCACGAGTATCAGATCCAACAGAATGAGATATTCTTCTTGCAGGGCTGATTCCACTGTCGACAAGACTCCAACCTCTCCTGTGAGGAGGAAGTGGAGGAGTTGGTAAGAAAACATGATGCTTTGGATCAGCTGTCGGAGGTGATCTCCACGATCTTGGCACTGACTCATTCATCTCTAACATCGGATGGCTTAATTCTAATCCTGGTAATTGTAATGCCATCCCAGTAGTTGGTGATCTCAATCCATTCTGTGTACTTCCATTAGTAACACGAGTGTCTCGATTGCTCATTTTATTTCATCCCGCCTGTCATATTCCAAATTACTTAAATATTTAATTATTGAAAACATCATCGACTCCGTTTGCTTGTCAAAAGCTGTTCAAATATCACACGAACTACAAAAAGAAAAGAGATAAAAAAAACGAATTTAAAAAAAAAAAAAATTGAGAAAAACAGGGCAGCACGCGGGCAATTTTTTTTTTTTTTTTTTATTTTAAATAACACTGTACGGACAAAACAATACTTAACAGAGAATACGAGTTTTTTTATTTAATTCTTTTTTTTTTTTTTTTTTTCCTTCCCCCCTACTCCAGAATAGTAAAACAGAGCGAGTCGTAGCAAAGCGATCGTATGAATAATATAAAATATCTTGTGTTGGAATGGCAACTTATGAACTTATCCTGATGCTTAATTACTGTTGCTGCTATCTGAGGGATCCATAAAGTGATTCAACAAAGCTAGCTCCGTTGATAATTTTAGTAGTTGCGATTATTATTTTTGTTTCAATCCCTTCCTCAACATCACGTGCTTGGATTTGTTCTCTCAGAAACCGAATAGCAGCAATCTCTGAATGAGTAACCCCACCGATAAAGAACAACATTATCACTCTCGTCGCTGAGTTTGGATCTTCTTTAAGCTCTTCGTGTCCTCCGAAAGTAGGACCAGGATATTTGCTTAACTCACTATCCATTGCGTTCCATTGCAGTTTTCCTACCACAGCTAATTCAGATAACTTCACTAATGGTGGAGCCCAACCTCCGTAAGCGTATGAGATGTCTCTTTTCTCATCTCCGTTTTGTTCACGAGTTTGTTGCAAGAAAGTATTCTTAACACTCTTCACCATTCCCATGGCTGCTGCTCCTGCTCCGAATACAACGTTGTTTGTGTTTGGTCTGATTAGTGTTGTTGTTGTTGTTGTTGTTTTGGATAGTAGTCGAGTTGCAAAAAAAGAAAAAATAAATAAATAAATAACAAGACATACTTTATTATTCCAACCTTTTCAATATTATCCAGCGTGAGGAGAACTTGGATTCCGTAGTTTTGAACGAGCAGCATTCTCAAGTAAGAATATTTTTGAGAGTTCAACCCACACATTAATGAATATATACAAACTAATCTTAGTACCTTCGTAAGTGGCTCAGAACTGTAAACACATTCTTCTATGTAGGAAAAGACATGTTCTTTTTCAATCCCACCAACCATGAAGGCTTCTTTTTCTAAAGAGTTTATTTGCTGATTTGACCATTTTCTTACGTGAGTAAATATTTCCATGTGGACTGCTGAGAGTCCTTTTTGTTTTTGAATCGCACCAACTTTTCCAACGTATTTACGAGTCTCAGCCATGTCATTAGTTTTTTTAACTCTTTCCTTGTCGTCTATTTGATACTTCACGTTGTTAATAATAGTTTTTATCTCTTCTGGAAGTTTAGCCATGTGAATCCCACGAAGGTTTCTGTAAATTGGATCTTTTTCAGTCAACAAGAATGTCGATTCGTTTAGTTTTTCATCTTCTGATACTTTGTAGGGAGGCTTTAGTAATTGGGATTCAAGGGAGTAGATTTCATCGAGCATACCTGCGTATGTTCGTTGTTGTAACATCGGTGTCATTAAATCACATTCTCTATCGAATATATAAAGTTGGTGTACTTCAGGAACGATTCCCGAATTGATTTCGTCTCCGATTTCAGCTTTCATCCTTTCAATGTTCTCAGCAACTTTTTCAGCAAACCTTCCCTTTCCTCTTATGAAAGGAAAATATCCATAAAATGCTTGAAATTTCATCAAAGCGGTTGCTATGTGCTTTAAACAAGTGTAGTCTCCTCCGAGAGCTGCTTCTCTAAAGCAAGATTCCATTTCCATGGTGAGGAAATCACTTTCAACAGGAATGAGATCTAATTCTAAATCACGAAGTTGATCTTTATCAGAAAGATGTTTCAAAACGTTGTAGTCCTCGAGCATAAGCTGACAAGCAATAGTCTTTTTAGGAACCATGTGAACGTATGACTTTCTACCTGCGACGGCATCTTTTTGAATTTGAACTGCCAAGTGTTTCATAATTGACATCGAAGACCGAACAACATAAACGACGACATTATCTTTACTTCCTTCTTCAGTTAGACTTAAGATGTTCCTAACTCCTGTCGTTTTTAAACTTTTCAAAACGTCATCAGTTGCCAATACAGTCTTCAAGACGGATGTTAGTGAGGGATCGAGACACAATGTTTTTAGTGCTTGTCTTGGTATTGATAATGCTCCTTTCAGTTCATCAATTAAAAAATTACTCAAATCAGAAAAGTTTATGACGTCATCCAGAGTTGGTCCGTTTGGCTCGGCCATGTTTCTTGTTTGTTACTCTGGAAGTGTTTAATGAATCTCTTTGTAAATTATTATAATTATTTTTTACATCAACTCACTAATCGTTAACTAAAATTCTAATAAAAAAAAAAGGAAAGAAAACGAATATACTTTTTTTTTCCAATCCAATACAAAAAACTTGCGGTATTTTTTTTTTTTTTTTTTTTAAAAAAAATTGTGAGAGTTATAGGGAGGGTTTCTTAGTCACGTTATCGATTTTAAGAACGAGAAAAAACAAAAAAAAAAAAATAAAACGACCGTTTTTTTATATTTCTCTTTTTAAATCTTTTAGAGGAGGAGTAGCATGTTGTGCCGTTAGCATTCCAGATCCCAAAAATGATTTCGTTGGATATGTAAACTCAGTGTCTAACGGGTTAGTGGTTGCTTCCTTATTAGCGATGTCATTGTCAGTGATGATGTCGTTCTTCTTGTTGTTATCATGGCTGCTATTCGAATCAGGTAACGTGTCTGGATTGCTATCCCCTCGACGACGATACACACAACACATCACAATGATAACACAAATACAAACGAATAGCCCAGATCCACTTATAACCAATGCTAAACAGAGAGTGTCACATGTCGGACCTGAATCGGTATTATCAAAAACATAACCAGACTGATCAAGAACTAATACTTGCATAACAGATCCAGACACAACTGGTATCCCTGGGATTCCAACAGCGCTGTTACCTGACTGGGTGATGTGATTTAGTACTCGATTTCTGTTTGAGAAATTTTGAAGAACAAAATCAAACTCAACTGATATCTCAGTTTGAGTTGAATTACCAGACTGAAGAACACTCTGACTTCTTTCAGTAGAAGTCATGCTACAAGGAGATAATGTAACATTACAACTTCCATCACTGTTTACAGGTGTGCATTTTATCCCCCATGATTGTGGTGCTGTCCGACATGCAGGACCTGAAAAAGAACTCGACAGAGTACTTTTTATATCTGATATTGGATTCTTATCAAAGACGTTACAATTACACTCGACATTACCAACTGAACTTGAAGAGTTTGTGGGACAGTAATCGACGCATTGATCTCCAGTAAAACAACCTGAGTCTTGACGTTGTTTGGCATTATTAAAACAACACGCGGTAGGATTACAAGTAAATAATAATATCCATCTGAGAACTTTTATCTTTGGGGTGATCTCTTTAACTAAACTCTCCAACGCAGATGAGAATATCGACCAACGAAAACTTGACATCCGCATTGAGAGTCGCAGTCTAACAGCAGTTCTTCCATTAGATGGAGGACACTGTCTTGTTTGAGTTGATAATGGGTTCTCAAGATTACAACATTTGTATTGTTGTGGACAGCTTCCGTTTGTTGTTGAGATGCAACTGTCACTCGAGGAGTCAACAGGAGAGCAAACATTACCAAAAGAACTAATCAAGTCATCAGTTATATTACAACCACATGGAAGTGGTGATGTTGTTGAATTATTGTCAAGTGGTGTTGGTGTTCTTTGTGAAGGTGACGTTGTTGATTGTTGACGATAACACCTAGGAGATGAATCAATATACCCTCGGACATTGCAGCATTTCCATGTCGATTTGCAGACACCGTTCTTTGGAACTGCGTAGCAGAATGATCCCCAACTTTGAGAAGGACCAACACACAAGTCTCCAATATGATCTGGTTCAAGATTCCCACCATCAGTTGCAATCAACGTGTCAGGTCTTGTCGGAACACATCCACAGCTTTGCATAGTTCCACTGCAAGCACGATCATCTTGAAGGCAGCAGTATTGACGTTTATTTGCAGACCACTGCTCCATGTTGTCGAAGTCAGTGCAGGAATACTCTTTGAATCCACACCATCCTCCGAGACATCCTTCTTCACAATTATTTATATTTTGAGTACACCATCCCTCTCCATACCACTTTCCACATCCTTCTTGTGAGCAATCACCTTTAGTAGTACAGCATTGACCAACCTTTCCATTATTATCTGTTTGACAGTTAGTTGTTTGTATAAACAACAACAAGAGTACAACTGTTAACCCGCTTCTCATTATTTCTGAATATCAGTTGGAAGGGGCAACTCTTTCCTTCACATTTCCCGTTTTTTTTTTTTTTTTTCCCCCTTCCCCCCCTATTGAAAACTCGAATAGTAATATCGCTGGTAAGTAACTTTAATTAGCAAGACCAGAACTGATGAATGCGGTCTGGGAAACCCGCGTAGAGGACCCAATCATAGAGATTGTGACTTATGGTTTCGACTGGGAGGATTAATTCCCAGCTGTCCACCTTCCCAGAGACTAACAGGTTAAAAACAAGTAGATAAATGATATGGGGAGACGAGAGTAACAAATAAAAACATCCTTCTCACATATAAAACCTTTCTTCATGTGTCTACTGCCTCAATACTACGAAAGTTAATAAAAAACCGGAACAGGTTGTTCACCCCCTCCAACATTAATATCGTAAGGGGCCTCCCGAACATTACTACACCAATCAAAAAGAAGCTCAAATGAAACAGGGCTCCGTATTCTGTTATTGATTATTGAAGTCTACAAAATTTTAAAACAAAACTCGGACCCTAAGAACGAAGGTGACATTACATAAAACGTACTTTGTGCCGCCACTAAAGTGGCGGGGTAATAACATATAAAACCATTCAGATTATATTTCGTTGAACGCAGACAGAGACCTGTCGAACGAGTTAATAAGTCATAACCATAAGAAAATAACAGATTTCAATCTGAATAGTTTCTTCTCCGACTACGTAGGTACGAAGAAAAGAAATTTTCATAAAAAGGACTTCTTTGAGAAGAAATAAAATATTTTAATCTATAATTTGGTGAGATGATTCTCATTCGATTTGTCACAACTGCGTTGTTTTGTGTCGAGTTGTTACATCACTCTCTCAGGGTCTCACTCTCCAGGTTTGCAGAGGCGTAAATCAATTACGCTTTCCATTGTGTTAGTGTGTTGCGCATCAGAGTGGAGGAGGAGGAGGAGGATTGACTTATATTTACAGGGCAGTGCTGTTAGTCAAGTTGTCCCATCTCATTCCTCTCGTTGTTGAGATAAACAAGGAAAGTAAAGTTATGAATTCAAGATATCCCATAACAGCTGGCTCTCGAGATGTTTGCCATTGCTTTCATTCGTTGTTGGTTCTCAAATTCTCGATATTTTCGACGTTGCTCAGCATCAGCTGCACCATCGGGAGGAGGAGTGACTTGTTTCTTTGGAGGGTTTGGTGGTGTGTGCGATTCTTGTTGATTGCCTTTTGGAGGTGGTGGAGGAGAAGAAGGAGATTGACCGCGTGAAGAAGGCTGAGCATCCCTCCACCGCCTCATCTTTTCCCTTGGGAGTATTTTATGCGAAGTATTCTTTCTCGATAGGAGTTCCTTTTGCAACAAGTTTTTCGCAGACACCAACACCTTAAAGTCATCAGCACTACCTCCTGTATCTGGGTGATGCTTTATAGAAAGTTGTTTGTATGTATTCTTTAAATCTTTTTCATTTATTGAAGTTGCGCTATCGAAGTCAAACAAACGCAATGCATCCTCCCAAGTAACTTGTTTACACCATTTGATTGCCGTTCGACGAATCATACCTCCTTGAATAAGAAATAACTATATATAAAATAAGAACAACATTGAGAAGAGAATAATAAAACGGAATAGCAAATAAGAGCTGTAAAGCATCATAGCAAATTCAATAATGTGTGGCGCAGTGATGAGCGCATAAAGTTGTAAATAAATAAAAAAATAAATAGTTAAAAGTGTTTCGAATAAAGTAACAGCGTTAGAGATTAACAACACTCAAAGCTGCGACACATCTGAAGACAATTCAGAAATCACCGTCAGAAAATAGTTGGAGCATTTGCAAAAACACAAAAAAAAAAAAAAAACCAAAACAGAAATGTGGGTAAATGGAAATATAAAAAAAATAAATAAATAATTACTTGACAACAAAATACATCTAAAGTGACCTTAATAACTAAAAATAATAATTCATAGCTTCGTGATAAGACGAAGGTAAGGATGGGACGTAACTTATAACTACTGGACTAACAATCAATCCTACTCACGATAAATCTTTAAATCTTATCCACGAGACGACACATAACCGAACAATAAATATCAGAAAAAATAAAAAGAAAAGAAGAAAAAAAATCGCATTCGTTAGCGAATCAATAAAGGTAAGGTGCTGACACAATTCCTCTTTTCACTTGTAATGCGTCTTCGAAGTGGAGGGAAGGTTCACTTTACGACAAGCATAGCACAAACACAACAAATATCATTAACAACTCACCAACAGCAGAAGCAGCGGTACCGGCAGCACTGAAATCTGGAACCGCAATCCATTCAGGAGGTAGATCACTTGGTCCTTCTGTATACACGACACGAGGAGAAGCAGTTTTAGGAACTCCAGTTGGTTGCGGAGTCACCGTACTTGTGATGTCAGGAAACGATAACATCAGATCAGACGTCTGATTTGATAAAGCTTTATTGAAAGCTGAAGTTACTAATAAATTCATCGCATCCGAATCATGTTCAGTACTCTCAACAATTACTGAGAACTCAAATATAATTTCCAACGACAAGACTCCAGAAAATGATTCCTCTCTCATCCCAAGTTCGAAATTTTGAGTCTCAACATGACGTTGTCTGTAACTGTTTCCTGTTTTACAATGACCGCTGTTTAAGTATTCCTGTCGATTACTATCACTAAGTTGTATTCCAACAGGTAGCCTGCATACTGTTTGAACTTCAACAGAAACTATTAAGTGTGTGGCATCTCTTAAACTACTCAACATGACCGTCTCAAGCTTAGCTAAATATTTACTATTCAGTTCTGTACCATTTACGATTGACTCATCTTCGATGACTAATTGTACTTTAGGGTGAGTGCCGTGAGAAACTATTTTCTGTTTTTTTTTGATGTTTTTCTTTAGTTAAATTTTATTTTCAGAAATAAAAGAAGGAAAACACAAACTGTTGGAGTTGGTGTCCAGAAGCCATCCGTCCCTCTCCTCCCTACAGAGAACGTAATCGATTCCATATGAAGTCTTTCTTTACAATATCTCATCGTGTCGATGTTATCATTTAAGACACATTCAACTCGTAGGATTGCTTCATCACAACTGGTTTCGTTTTGTTTTTGTTAGGATTAAAAAAAAAAAAGATATAATTTTTAATGGAACGAATCAATCATTAAAAAATACATACCTTCCAAGAAAACTCAGGTTTTCCAAAAATATATTTCCACCGACAGCGATAGCGATGTTCCACTCCAGTGGCTTTGTTATTTGATATCTTCTTGTAGAGTGACCAACATCAAATGTCCTGATTGTTGACTCGGCATCTGAACATGTTGCAGAAAGCGATACCTTTGTCCGATGGTCGCCAGATACTAGTTTACCTTTTTGGTCAAGAACTGCAAACTGAAGAGAAAAGATTTCGTACGGAGCTATTATATATTTACCTTTGTGTTGTATCCAAGGCGAAGGCAATTCGCAAACACCCAACGATCTACATATCGTGGCGTTAACAGCAGAGTTGACTGATACCTTCTGAATAGGGCTGTCGGTCATCACTAATGAAAAAGGTTTCTTCATTTCAAAACGACCAAAGTTCGACAAATCACCATACGGTGACTGAGACGTAAAGGAATATGCGACAGACCCTTCTCTCTCACCAGTGTAGACTACTTTGTTTATAAGAGCTGTTCCATTATTTAAATTAATATAAAAGTTTGGACTACTCATAACTGGAAGAGACTTACCAACAGAAATATCATCAAATATCCAACTTGGTGATTCACACATCCCGGATATAGATGATGACAAACACGGAACTCCATCATTAGGAAAGTGAACGACACTTAAAGAAGACTGCAGTACATTACCAATGAAGTCTATTGCAGTTATCCTTAGTGAAAATGGATATCCTGTAACCCACGACACATGTGGTTCTTCTTGTATTGATATCACATTATAAGGAGGTATCCTCTCATCAGGGATCACTACTGGATGGTAACTTGAATCAAACTCCCCCTCCACCAACAAGTACCTCGGTATAATAATAACATCTAGAGTGGGTAAGTTAACTTCAGAAATGTCGAGGTTGGTTTTTTGTCCGTTAAAACCCTCATAAAATACCTCCGATATACTAATTTTAGCTGCCTCACCAATTGCTGTTGGTCTGAATATGGTAACTGGAATATGAAGGATTCCTTTTGCAGATGTTCCAACTCCGATGACTTCTGAATTAAAAAGAACAAACGCCTGCGAAGAAACATCTCCTTTGACTGTTTCACCATTCTCATCGACAACACGTAATAAAATGTAAAATTTTTCACCTGCAGCAGCAGCTGTGTAGTGTTCGCTAACCGTATCTGGATTTCTGTGATACTGCGCACCCCAATAGAAATATTTATTCAAATCAAATTCATAATCGTCGGTCACTACCGCTGATGGTTTCTGAACGGTGATACCAATCTCTGGGATGGAGAGTGCTTTAATTTCAGTAGATCCCAATATAGAACATGTGTGTGTTCCAATACCGTCATCAGGGAAGTATCCAGTCAGGTAGATGCCACTTCTATCGGACGATGCTTTCGTTAAAATAAAACAATTCTGAGGATCAAGACTGAGAGTGACATCAGCTGTTGTGATACCGATGATTTCAATGTCCGAAATATCATTATCAACAACACCTTGAAGTTGAATTATATGAATGCTGTCAGTCGCAGCGAATCCTTTCCCGTCAATGATGATGAAGTTAGAGTTCGAGACCCATCTCACCTGGTTAGAAACTCTGTTTTCAATTATTAATAATTCCAATAACTGATCAACAGCATCAGGCATCGATCCATCTCTGGGAGGACTAAACGAAAGTTGACAACTACTCCCAGTTATCCCGTCGAGTGATATTTCAAACGTGACTTTACCTCGATAGAGTTCTGCCTGTTGAGATCTAATTCTGTTTTGTTAATTTGCTATAATTAGATTAATATACAAAGGAGACAAGTATAAGAAATAATAATAACAACATACTCACAGTCAGATTCCATTGTAATTGGAACCTCAGATGTATAATCAGAGGCGTAGTACGAATCTAAATATGTAGAAATCGTGAATAAGGAAATTGAAATTATGTCGTCCACATGAACATCTAAACTCGATCCGATGATCTCATGAAAAGTTAAGAATTGGGGAGGTTGCGTGATTGATATTATCGGAGGTAGGCCCTCAATACCGTATAAATACGTTGGAGCTGTTTCTAAGATAAGTTTCGCAAAGTATAATGGTGTAGTTTTAATTCCAAGAATAACAACTCCGGGGGACGACTGTTCAGATATCGGAGTCCCATCAACGAGTGTCGATCCGTTGAAAACAGATACGATTGCAGACCCAGTCTCAACTTTTATTTTTCTATTTTCAATTCCCGACCTACCACCAAATCGCAATGTTGTTTCAAATGGTTTCAACGTACTTGTTATAACTGCAGACAGGGTAGTTACTTTTTCTTCACTTGGAAGTTTCTTAATATACGAAGGCATAGTGTGAATTATTTTATCACTCGGTCCGTTTACGAGATACGATCGTTCTCCATCAGAGTCTGACGCGTACATTACTAAAGAGACGTTGTAGAACATGTTGTTGTTTATAAATTTATTTTTAAACATATTCCAATCATCACTTGGGATAACATTAATCTGATCTGGTGGTGCGAGTACTGATAAGGAAGTGCTCTGAGCTCCAATTGAGATGACGCAGTGTTGACAAGATCTGCTGAACTTTGCTTTTATCGTAACACTTCCTTCAAGTGATACTTGTTCAACCATTAGATGACCACCTGTTCCAGTTCCAGATCGAAGCTGAATATTTGCTGCTATTTCTGAATTCGAAACGTTTCCAGTCGGAATTCCATTCGCATCAGATTTCCAAGTAGAAATTGAAAATGATTTATTCTTAATGGCTACTCTCAACTGAGGACCAGCTTTGACCCATCTTGTGGCACACGTTGTAACGATGAATTTTAAAATATTACTCGGCGTCCAAACGGCTTCTAAATGTCCCATACCCCAGTTTGATGATCTCGTGTAGACTCTCAGAGGGAATGAACCATCTCTAATTATTTTATTTTCAACCGTATCAGTAATCTGAAAGTAAGCAGTTACCTCACACCTACGACACGGCCTTGTAAAATGAAATGTGATCGAACTACTAGAACCTGACAGTCCTGATTTTGCTACTCCCCATTTCGAAGCAGATATAAAAGACTCTTCCGGAACATTACAACTTTCCGCTTCAAGATTTGAAATATGACCTCCGTTACTGTATAACAGTTCACCTGATGATCGCAATGAATAAATCCATATCGTTGTTTTATATCTCGAGGTGTCTGATTGTGATGGTTTGTATGTGAATGACCAATTCTTTCTTCCATAAGTGACAACACTTTGATAAGAAATAGTCATTTTCGCACCAACCTGAAGTGTTGCTATTCCGTTGTTGAATTCTCCAGTTGGTGGGAAGGTATGAGAAGTGACTTGGATTGTGTCTGGAATAGGATTTCGAACTGTCATTGGTTTCGTTATCTTTATACGTTCTGCAAACACAGGTCGGTAGCTGTTGTCATCGTGAACGTTAGAAGACATGCAATCTGAAGTTCCCTTCGCACCTGAATAGCAAAGCATCAGTTCTAGTGAACACCTCTGACAAGGTTCCTGAAATGCTAACCACAAGATAGCAGCACCTCCTTCAGTAACAGCATTCTGTTGAGTGAATGAAGACAAGTCTCCATTTAATACAGCAAGACCTGTAGTGAGAGTTGATGACAGAAGTCTGTATGAAGTAACTGATTCACCAGAACTACATCCACTCCATGATCGTACTCTGGCTACTACTTGACTTGGTTTGAATTGCCACGACCGTTCTTCAGATATTCCTTTCACAACTGTTTCTATCGGAAATGGTATTCCTACACTCAATGCTTTACTGGTATCACTGTAAGACCATCCTTCACCTGGGATAGCTGAAGCTGTTAGGTAATTGTGTTTCGTTGTTGCAAGAAATCTTTTTTTTGGACATTCCGTGTCGTCAGTAACCTCATCATGTAGAACCCATCTAACTGACTTTTCTGAAGCTGGTCGTACCCAAGTGTAACTATTGGCTGAAGTTGATGAACTGAGAGTACCTCCAGTTCTCAGATCAACAGCACCAACTTCGAAATAAGTTGCGACAGGTAACAGACCATAAGCACTAAAAGTACAATCAATTTCAAAGTCATGCATTCCTATCCAAATATCTGTTCCTGTGATGTAGTTATCGGCGAGAGCGGAATTCTGATTCAACTTTGTTAAAGTTTTCGTATTCCTACTCGCGTCTTCACCAACCTTTGCCAGTAATAATATCTGTAAGCTACTAGCAGTTGTTAAAACGAATGAAAGAGGAGCATCATAAATGATGTAAAGGTTTTGATTTATATCATCACTGAGAGTGTAAGCTCCAAGAACAGCTATATCAATATTACTAGCTGTAGAACCACACTGATCTCCAGCTCCAGGAGTAAGGATTCCATCACTGTGAAGCATTCCTTTGGTTTTAATCATCTGAACACTTCTTGACATCCCTTGATTCTCTCCAGGTAGAATCCATAATCTAATTGGTTTACATTCAATCAAAGGATCTATCACATCAGCTGCTTGCTGATCACTGTTTTCAGAGCACACTGAAAATAAGAATTCTCTAACGGGAGACTTGAACTGTCCTTTCTGTTCAATTGTTATTGTTCCTGTGTTTTGTTGTCTTCTATTGAACCTTTGGGAAGATGCAGAACTGTAAGACACCGGGACAAGCGTCGCAGAGACGCAGAAGGGCAACAAATATGGAGGCGTTTTCATTTTATGTTCCGGGAATTAAAAAAAGAGAAAAAAGAAAAAAACAAACCTTCGCCTCTCGCAGTAACTCCGTCCAACTGAATTCGAGAGATGACTATTTGCGCAGTTCCAAAAGTGTACGTCGTGACCACACCACTGTCATCTATTCCTTTTATTGGAAGGTGTTGAGACTCAGCTGATTGCTCTGTTGTTTCACATCTTGATTCAGTACACATCCATGAGGGTATCTTTTCTTTTTGACCTCTAATTTGATGTGTAATAATTGTTATATTCCTCGGTGTTCTATCTATCGATCCCGACACTGCTCCAGAAACAGGAGCCTTCTTCTCACCATACGTGTGACTGAATGAGACAGTTATCGCAACTGGACCACCATCTGTTGTTGTTAAATATTTTAGACATTCAACTGAACTGATGCTGGAGTTTGTTGATTGACATAAAGGAGTCGCACCCTCAACTTTTGTAATATTTAAAATTGTTGTCGGAGGTGGTGGTATTTCCATTATCTTAGTTGGTATGTTGAATGAACAAGTCAATTCTGTTATAATTCTCTCCGATGGATCTGCATAAGAAGTTGTATTCGACGCAGCAATCAATGATATGACTGTTGAATCAGAAAAGGAACCTTCCACATGAACGTCTTTAAATATCGCACCCGACGGCTTAAATGATTGAATCAAACTCGTTGATGATTTCAAAACAATATTACTATCAACAGACGATAGTTGAACATCCCATGTTGGCCAAGAAAGAGGTTCGCTATTCCTATTCGAAACGTAAACGTTAACAGTAAAATAATCACTGCTATCTCTTGCATCGTATAAGTGAAGAGCATCACCACTTTCTGATGACAATAATACTTCACAAGATAGTTTTACTGCGTCGTCAGTTAGTTTGAAATACACAACACCATTATCACCTACAGGACCTGCTCCCCAAGTACTGTGAATTGTTGCGATACATCCATTACAAGGTGTTGTTGTTTTTAATATAAAATTATATCCAATTACCGTTCGACCATCAGCTTCTAATAAACTAGTGTGAGCTTTGTGTGGATCAAGAAGTTCCAATCCTTCGTATAAAGGAGTGCTATCACCATCAAGACCATCGGGGAACTTTATATCTTCTAACATTGCAAATGCTGTTCCGTTGTGGAACTCATCGTAGTACCACGTGCCTGATGTGTAGGTTCCAGGAAGTGCTTCCAATTCAATGCCGTGACCACATGAAGCTGTTGTTCTCTGTAATCTAATATGAAATGTTGAAGCCGGGACTCTAACAGCAGTTATGACTTCTGTTTCAATGGTTTGATGTGGTCTTGGAGGATTACTTTTAAAGTCAAATGCGATATTCAGTTTTAGATGACATCCCCAATCAACAGATGACGTTGACCATCTTGAACAACCTCTGTTGTTTAAGATTCTAAAAGTGATTCCCCAAACTGTATTACCATTCGGTGTTGAATAAAGTTTCTGTGCTTGGATTCCACTTCCTAAAGACAATCGATAATCATCAGAATTACTCGTAAGAAAGTTATCAATCGTTGGACGTCCACTTGAATCCACTAAAACACTCATGAGATAGTTTCCTCTACTGCCGGCTGTTTCTGTTAATGATATCGACGCTTCCCAATTATAATTATCATTTATATCCTTAGACTCTGAATCAGACAATATAAACTCAGCTCTGTATGGAACCAATGCCTCAATATATGAATCACTGTTGTTAGCAACCCAAAGATCAACAGGTGTCCTTATAGTTACATCTCTGATTAGCTTATCGAGCGGGATCAGGTCTATTATTTCAACCGAATGAGGTTTCCAACAGTTTACTGAAATCTCTAATGCAGACCAAACGCTAAGACCATTACCGTAACTAATATTTAATTGCATCACAGCAGATATACACTCTCTACTAGTGATCGTTGGATAAAATGAAAATTCATATTTTCCAGTGTCATCCCAAGTAACAGGTGAGTTCAAAGGCAATTGGGATAAGCTGCTCATATTTCCTACGATTGGAGTGACAAGTAATTCTCCAATTGGTGCAAAGAATTCAGGTCCGTTGTAAGCAGCTTGTAAAGAAACAATGCATTGTTGTCGATTGGTGCATTGCTTTATAAAACAGCTGCTGCCTTGACAGTTCCGTTGTAGTGATTTTAACCGATGGCTGTCAGCTATAACACCATCTGGGTATATTGATTCAACGCTAACCCAGTAAGGATTAGAGAAGACTGTTGGTCCTTGAGGACCTTCTGGACTTGCTGAAAACCTAACACCACATCCAGGAGAGGGAAGAACATTTTGATATTCAGGTTGTGGACATTTTGATTGATATCGTAATCGGAATATTGCAACTCCCTGATCAAGAAACTGTTTTAATCCATCTTGTGGCCATCCATACTTTGGTCCATTTAAAGGTGTGCAAGTAGAGTCAGTACTGTTGCCAACAACGTTAGATATTGAAAATCCTTTTTTTGAATTCACATCGTGTGGATTTGGACACAAAATGGAAGCCCAATCCCCTGCAGCAGACCTACACCTCATTACTGTTACAGCATACTGACCAAATGGTATTATGTTATCACCGGAAGCAGCCCTCACTATAACTTCAACAATCGATCCAGATTTCACAACAGGACTGCTACTGGTAAAACCTGAATCAGTAGTGAGGTCACTAACTGGAACATGACTAAACCTCGCAAACGTTTCTCTATCTGCAATACAAAATTGACGACTGCTGTTGAACTTTAATGTCGGGATATCCAATATTAAATTATCAACTTTACCTTTCGAGGATTGATAGTAACCACTAAGTCCTCCTGATGTAGCAATCCCTCTGTTAAGAATCTGATATGAGATACCAGATTGTAGTATCGACATATCAGGTGAGTTGGATGAGTGATTAGACCATCGACTTACTTTAAAAATACAAATTTTATATCGACCTGACAAACTGTTGTAGTGTTTTGGTGGTAATTGATATCCTTCTTGAACTGTTGCTTGTGCTCCAGATGATGAGATTATTGGAATCCAAAGTAAGCGATCTAAACTATACACGACATCAGTTGGTATTGGACACAACTCAGTCGATGGAATAATTGATATGATATCCGTCTTAATTAGACTACCTGAACAACCAGAACTATTTACTGTTGATAAAGTACACCATGATTGTAATGATTGTGAAGAAGTCTTGTTTACCTTCAGTCGGATATCAAATATATTCCCCGTCGCTGCATCATCACCCTCATGAATATCGTACTCTAAGTATGTTGGTTGGGTAAATAAAGAATACCCTCCACTACTATGAGGTAACCACAACCAAGGAGATGATTTACCGACTCTAGCACACACGTAGTATTCACCAGTTGATAGCGGTAGTGTGAAAGCTACTCTCAAGTTTGAGTTTTGAGGAACAGTCTCAACTTTGGGACATTTCGATGTGACTATGTCATTACTTGAAGCAAAACAACACGTCACTGTGTGTTGTAAACTTTTACCAGACTTTGCTGTACTACAACCCGTTGAGACTGATGGTCCTGTAACCTCACCCAAATCATCACTTGATAGTTCTAAAGGCCAATGACCATCATGAATAGTCGCTGACAGTAATCCATTTGTAAGTGAACACCACTCTTTATGAGGTACAGCAACACCTTGAACAGTTGTAAATGAAGTATCAAGAATAGAATAGGACCCTTCATAACTTATCTCACCAACTGAATTAACTAATCCCGATGTACTACTTGAGCTCAAGATATTAATAACAGACACTGATGGTGATCCCTCAGTACAATCTGGTGATGCCGTGTGAGTTTCAGTAACGGCAGGATTGGCACAACCAGCATCAGGGATGTCATCCCATTTCCAAATATTATTTTTATCCGGTGATGTTGAGGGATATTGTGCTGAAGGTTTGCTTTTCAAAATTAATTTAAATTCGATGGACGGGATTGAAGTTACTTCCGCTGTCGTTCTCAGTGAAAACCCAACATCACGAATGATGTCTGTATCTCCACCTTCATTAATATTAGTAACGAACTGTGTATTTGCACCAGCTAACCCAACAACACCTTCCCTGTTAATTTCACTGTAGACTGGCTGTAGGCTTTCGGATATAGTCCAGCTCAATAGCAATCCTGGTTGTGTCTTAAAGCCATATTCACGATTTGGATCTCGGTCTTTGTAATCACGTGCTTCGGAAATCTCAACCCATGCAGATCGATCCTGGGGGAAGGCAAATTTTGTTTTGACGCAAACTTTATAAGTTGCGGGTTCATCGTTGTCAGTGCTCGGTAAGATCACATTGAATGTCGCAACATCTTCAGAACCGCTTGCGGGTCCTAAGTCGGTGACTGGCTCAATCGTTTCCCCAACGTGATAGGAATTAGCGTACAGAGCTCGTTCGTCTTCAGATGTAATCTCGTGACAGCTTTGTGGCCGGTTGTTTGATTTCGGTAAGATAATCTTGGCCATATCCTCTCCTGGATCAGTATTAAAAACTTCGTTATTGGCATCTGGGAGGCAATTTTCCAAAGTTTCATCCCAAGAACATCTCAGCAAACGGATTCGAACCTCAGCTTGATTTGTAGGAACGTCTCTTGAACTCGATATAAACCACCTAATCCCATTGTCAGCAACCTGATAGCTTCCAAAACTGACTGTAAAAGTCTCAGGTCGAGTAGTGTTTCTACTCTCTATTCGGATGCATAAAGTGTAGTCACCAGACTTTTGAGGGATGACTACCCGGAATCGAACTTGATTGGAATTTATTCCCTTTGAATAAAAAACAGTTCCGGAAGCAAACTGATCGCCTTCAGTGCCTGCAGGAGGTAGTAAGCATGTTGAGGATAATCCTGTGGCGACTAACTTAGCGTAGAACAACGTATCGCTACCATTAAATTCAGCGTTGTTGTCAGAAGTTGAATTGCCTACGGTGATCTTAAAAGGAATATCTGACAGCGTGAATTCAGTTAATTCCCCTCCCAGGAGGACTCTATCACTCGGATTTGGTGAAATAGTTCCTTTCTGTTGTAAATTTTTTATCGAAATATTCCTTTGAAGGATCAACCAATTATCAGTAATGTTTTGTTTATAACAAAGTTTGTAGGTCGGGATATCCGAGACTGTAATATCAAGAAGTGAAGAAGTTCCCAAAGAAGAACTATTATATGAAAATATAGGTATGACACCTTGTGTGATTGACGGTGTTAATCTCATTAAGTCTTCCATAACTACACTTGATGTACAATTATCAGAATCAAAACAAAATTTGTCAACAACTTCACTAATAACACTGCAATTTCCTTCTTGAAGACCTCCGTTAATCAGATTACACGTCTGAAATGGATTTGAGCTTTGAATATAACTGTTTTGATTTCTAATATCACACCTACTTGTCGATTCAACAAGACGAATAACATCTGACGTACTGAGTGATGCTTTAGAATGATGAGATCCAGAAACTTTTATTATCGACTGTTGATTTCTTAAAATAGTTGATTGGCTTACCATTCCATCAACATTATGAATAAATGATTCCCCGTCAATTCCGATGTAGTTGTTGAGTATCGGATCTGACTCTGGTATGAAATTATCAGAAAGTCTAACCCAGTTTGAAGCATGTTGCTTCCAACACACACTAAACCCAACCCCAGAGGGTATCAGGATGAAGTAACCAGCTTTTTTAGACGAATGAATAATTTTATTTACTGAAGAATCTGTAGAAGTCCCTCCTTGAAACATTTCTGCTTTTATATTCGGAGGATTGTTGCACGATGTTGATTGCACTACAAGTCTAATAGCTGATCCTGATGTATGTGACGTGCCGTATTCACTATCATAAAGGTTATTCGCTTCTCCTGAAGAGATATCTCTAACGTCAATCTGAATAAGTTGGTCAGCTGATGTATCGTATGAATTGTTTACTATAATTTGACCCCAAGTACCTATTCTGCGATCATCCATCTCCCACTTTAAAACTGTTCTTGCTGTTTCGTATAGTGTTATTTTAGGTTTTAAGAATTTTTCTCCATTCACAATGTTAAGATGAGACCATTTAGAGTGTCCCTCAATGGTGTTATTTCCAGCGAATGGTAGTTTCCTCCAACTTCCATAAGTAGGATTTAATGATCCAGGATGATAGCAAACAACCCATTTAGTAACTGATGTTATACTCTCAGAAGGTATCCACATCATAAATGCTGCGTAATTATCATTCTTTCCGAAGACTGTTCTTGATGCTGTTATGTAATTGGCATCACTTTCGGTATTCCAAGAGGTTGACGTATGAAGATCAGACCAACATCCAGAGAGTGCAAATCCAGCTGTTTCTGTACTTAAGAATTTATCCTCTGGGATGAGCTTTAGTTGGGCTCCTGTTTAGTTTTTTTTTTTTTTTTTTTTTTTTTTTTTTGCAAAAGAAATACCCACAAAAAAAAAAAAAAAAAAGGGAAAAAAAAAAGGGAAAAAAAAAAGGAAATTGGTGGTTTCATACCTGACATATTCCAATAATCAGAAAGCAGATCTGCGGGGTACGGATACTCATAAGAATGTGTTGAAACGGGGTTCATAGTAGTGCTGGTCTCATCTTTTTGTAAAGATCTCATCCAATTTCTTTTCATACTGTCGATTACGTTAATCGTTCCATAAGTATCTGGCGTGACATCAGTTGTTGACCACACGAATGACTCGTTTAAAACTGTGAAAGAAAACTGTTTTGTCATCGCGTTAACTGCTTTTCTCCAAACTGGAGTGTTTTCAATACTGTGATTACCATTTTTTATGAATTCACGATGAAAAACAGATGAAAAACAAATTTCAAAAGTCCCTTCCAACGGCAATTCCAGATATCCGAAAAGCCTCTTCGTAGATGGCTGTCCTGGCATAGTCCACACAGACGTGAATGGATTATTCTGTCTGGTACCGAGTGCGATGACTCCACCTGGAACAGAATTCTCAGATAACGCTGTGGCTATGTTAGTTAGTTTCCAACTACCGTCATTGCTTACATGAGAAGTTCCTAAATAGTAGTCAGTCTCTGAAGATGAAAGGTGTTCTGCAGTACAGGAAACACCAACAGGAACAATCTTCGCAGAATCTCCGTGACTGCATTGTATTGATGTTGATAAACAGCTCGAAGGAGGGAACGTAAAGTTCCAACCCTCGTCACTAAATAAAACAGATTCTCTGTACGGATCTGAAACACTAAATTTAACAACAGCATTCTGACCAGCTGTTGGAGAATTTATTTCGTATGTCAGCACAGCAGGCTCACTCTTTAATACAACAGTTGATAATGAAGAAGAAGCAAACAGCAGCCATTCTCCGAAGGTGTTTGAATCTATCTTTGGCTCTCCTGGCATCAAAGGAGCCGGCAGATGTTTAAAACAAAAGTAAAATTCTGATTCAGAAAATGGAGCTGTAAAAGTAACCAACGCTGAGCTTATAAATCTAGATGATTTTTGACTTGATTTTACACCGAATTTAGTAGTAGAAGCATGAGGGATTCCAGCGCAATCAAGATCTCTATTATTAGATTGAAGAACATACATACGAACTTCCAAAAGATCATCGTAGGTTATGTTGAACACATTTACTGGATATTCCCCAGAAGGGTCCTCAAGGATCGATGTTATTTCGAGTCTAATTTCCTGACCTTCATAAAACACTTCAGGAGAATACTCCATGGTGTAATTATTTATTGATGGCAGAGTCGGTGAAATCGACATACTAAGAGACGTCGTTTTTGAATTTGATTCAGTTGTCGATCTGCTGTCACTGTCACTCTCAGATTCAGTCAAACTTTTAGTTAATGTCCAAACTGTTTCTGTTTGAGTCGGGACAGTTGATGACTTAGTTCTACTTCCTGAAAAGGTATCAGTCAAGGATAACGTATTGGTAACTGTACTCTCACTAATTGACGACAACACGAGAAACACAACCCATCGGAGGCTGCATTGAGTCATGTTGGTACAGTGACTTACGCTGTTAAAAATAATTATCTGAAATATCATAACGACTGTCAGACTGTGAAAATCCATACTCTCAACTATGTGTGCACCTGTAGCTGTAATAATAAATATAATATAAAACATCTACTTGCGAGTGATAAAAATTTCTGTTTTTTTTTTTTTTTTTTTTTGTGGTTTTTTTTTCAATTTTCTTTTGTTTGTTCCCTTTTCTTATGAAAACGAAAACCAAAAAAAAAAAAAGAAAAAAATAAGCAGCAGTCTAAATTTCTTAAATTAATTAATTCCAGGTATGGCAAGGATCAGGGGGGGAAAAAAAAAAAAGGGCCGGGATACACGAGGGATATCATCCCATAGACTTGAAATAACGTGCGAATAAAAACTTGTTAACTAGATTCTCTTACTGAATTTGATAACTAAAACAAAAAATGATTCCCTCTGTTGATCGCAGAACGTATTACTAAGAGATAGTTCAGTTACCATAATTAATTAGTTGGTTGTATTCATTGGATTGAACGCGGTATTATAAAGTCATTCTATTTATGATGACTTCACGCACAGTTGATCAACAAACAAGAATATTACAGATTCTTGTTTAGCGAGAAAAAAAATAAAAAAAAGAAATGATATATTTATATTACACATCATCCTCATCTCTAAAAATAAGGAACACATAATTGCTATAGTTTGTATACAAAAAACCAAACAAACAACTCGACAGAGGACCTAATCCAAAGTCGTTTTTCGAAGACTCAGCAACTGGAATGCTGAATAGCTTCAGCTGAAGAGACGTAATTAACTTTATAGTAAAATAAGAATACCACTCTTTAGCTTTCCACCTTGCACAGCTTAACTACTTTAAGATTACAAGAAATGATTGAAATTGAAAGAAGAAGAAGAAAAACAACAACACACACACGTTTTGTTGTTTCTTTTAGCATTGTGTGGAATAGGCAAGTCTTAACCAGCTGTCTCTCTTAGACTCTTCATAGGTAAGTTTTTGGTGAATGCATTCCTTTTTTTTTTTTTTTTTTTTGATAATTTCGAAATTTATCAAAAACGGTTCTAATCCTTCAAAGGAAATGAGAAGTTGGCCAACTCTAAAATAAAACAACACAATCACATCATATGCGTGATGTGTAATTCACAGTACCAACACTTCCTTATAGATGAATAGAGGATTCAGCCCAGTCAAGTTGCCGAGAGTTAAAAGGAGAGTAAAGGAAAGATCTTCAACCAGGAAAAGGGTTTCGAACAAAACTCAAATCTGATGGAGAATAAGAAAAAGAAGGAAAGCTTGAACAATAAAGTCTTTGATAGACGTCAGGTAACTAACAATACAATATGATGTAAAGTAAGAACAAGTCTTTGAAAGACCTATCCGCTGAGTCCTTGACACTCATAAAAGAAAAGTAAAGAAAGCAACAAAGAGAACAATAAAGAAGACTCCCTGAGACAGGGAAAACAACACTCGTAACAGAGTAAAGTCTCTCCTTTGAAACAAGAGATAAAAGTAAAGAAGTAACAAAGAGAACTCCAGTCAGAGTTAAGAAGACACTCTCAAGACAGGAATGACGACACTCTCAAGACAGGAATGACGACACTCTCAAGACAGGAATGACGACACTCTCAAGACAGGAATGACGACACTCTCAAGACAGGAATGACGACACTCTCCAGAGAGGGAAGACACCAACGGCAGCACCTTTTTTTGAAGATAAAAAAAGTGAAGAATAAAAATTTCGCCCAACTCTCAGAAGGCAGCAGCAGAGAGTGTAACAAATCAAGAAGCAAACAACAACAAACAACGAAAAGTCGCTCCTAACCATAACAAATCAATGAAGGATGTGCCCACCCAACATACGTAGTAAACGTAAAGATAAGTAAAGCGAAGGAGTGACAGTTTCATAATACTAAAATAAGTAACAAGGTTAAAACAAAAGATTAAGCTTCAGTTAGCTAAAAAAACAAAGATAAAACAATAACATTCTCGTACCCAACTAAAATAATATTAGTTTAGGTATCCAGAAACCTGGTAGCCACGCACTGCAAGTTGAGCGTCCGATGAATATTACAATGGATGTAATATTTCTTTTTTTTAATTTTCTTTCACATTTTTTAAAAAAAAAAAAAAAAAAAAAAAAAAAACTAAGTTCGTATTCATTAGTTCGTAGCTCACTACTAGCGGTGCCCACTTCTGTCAAAACAGAATACCGATTTCTATGAGGTTAAGCGCCCTATTAGATTGAGTGATTTATGATTTGTTTTAAAGCGAAGGGGAGAGGAAGGGGGGAAAAAAAAAAAAAAAAAAAAAAAAAAAAAAAAATAGTTCTCTATTGCGTTGCGTACGTCAACGAACTTTGTGTGAGTGTTTATAGGCTGTCAAAAGGTTTTCACTTTAACAGTCTAACTGCGTTTACACAGCAACAAGTTAGTCACACGAAACATAAACGACAAGTGAAGGATAAAACTCACAGTGAGTCACCACAATTATAGTAAACAAAAGATCACAAATGAAAGAACATCAACATTGACAGCACATGAAGCGCAAGTGACAGCTAGTAAGCTTCTCTTTCCCTATTCTCTCTGATTAACGAGGTTGGCTTACTGTCCACTGGACGTTAGTGGTTATTTTGTATACGGAAAAAACTGAAATCCGATAATTGTGAGCAACTTAGAGAAGGGAACAAAAAATAAAAAAATAAAATAAAATAAAAAAGAATAAAACACACTGAGTGTTGAATAAAGTCAGACTAAACAAGATAAAAAAACAAATACAGAAAACAGATTATTAAAAAAAAAAAAAATTAAAAAAAAAGTAACTACGAAAAAAAACTCAATAAGCAGGTATCTGTGTTAACAAGGGCAGCAAATAAACCGCTCCTCACATCACAAAAAATACCTTAAAAAAGGAGTGACTGCATTTTTTAGGGAGTCAGTTATATAAGATGGGTGCTGTGCAACACAACAACAACAGCAACAACAAGACTCCAATCCATGATACCGCTTTCGTGATCGCAGCCATAGATAAATAGCAAACAAAGAAATATAATTACGTCTAGAGGACAATATTCCTTGTGGGGGGGGGGGGGGGGGGTAACTTGGATACTAGAATTATATCTTGGGGGGGATGAAAAAAAAATAAAAATAACAAAACAGAGGGTTAAGGAGAAAAAAACGAATTCAAATAAAACCCGAAAAAAAAAAGACAACGATGAATCGTTTCCTTTTTATTGCTCAGATCATAGCAAAGTAATTTACTTAATTTTTTTTTATTGTTTCTTGTTATTCATTCCCGTTTGAATACAACAAATATTATTTTCTGTCGTTTGGTTGCTGTTTTTTTTTTCTTTTTTTTGTCAGTTGAAAGTCGTGTTACCATGAGCTGACAGAAAAAAGAGAAGAAGACTCTGGAAGAGAAATTGAAATTTAAGGGGGGAAAAAAAAAAAAGTGAGTGCCTCACCAGTTACCAACGTTGGAATACACAGCGTTTTAGGAGAACTCAATTTTTTCTTTTTATTTCCTTTTTTTTTATTTTATTTTTTTTCCAATAATTCTAAAACCGAGAGAGAGAGAGAGAAAGAGAGTTAAAAGAAAATAAAACAACAAATTTTAGTGAAAAAGCGCTGTGGAAAAAAAAATGAACAGAAAAAAACAAAACAAAAAAAAAAAAAAACACACGACACAACAACACACACACAAATAGCGTTTTTCGGTTAGCTCTTGTATGTAAAACAACAAAACAAAAAAAGATTTTTTTTTTTTTTTTTTTATGTAAATACGAAACTAAATTGATTCACCTCTTCTTCTTCTTTAGGTCAAAGCACGGCAGTGATAGATTCGAATCTTGTTACCGTTGTGTTGTAGCAATTTCTCATAAATCAGTAGTGTGCCTCATTTCCTTTTACCTTTCTTTTTTTTTTTTTTTTTTCTTTTAAAGGTTGATAGTTCAATTATATAGAAATACCAACAGGATATGTCATTACATGCATAACGATAGTTTGTACAAGATGACAAAAAAAAAAAAAAAAAAAAAAAAAAAAAAAGGATTGGTAGGTACCTACTTGAAAAGGGGATTCCCTTGTTGAAGTAGTATTTTGGTGAAATGGAAATTTTAAAAAAAAAAAAAAAAAAAAAGTCCTCTAACTAAGAATGGTGACGAAGCTTCTTGTCAAAGTAAAGAAAAAAAAAAAAAGCTTTGCCACGCTCGTGAAACACAAGCGGAAGAGAAAAGATTTTAATTTCTATCCCGTCTATTCTTCAGAAATCAACACAGAGGAAGGCAAAAACACAGATCTATTTTTTTATTTTCCCCTCTTTTTTTTTCTTTTGTTAAACCCTCCGTTTGCGCATCCAAAAAACTGTAACCAAGATTAACTTACAAAAGGTGAGCATGGCATGGATTACGCTGTGCTGCAAACACACAGGTCGGATTGATCGATTTAAAAACAAAAACAGATCGGAGCTAAATTTAAAGAGTTTTTTTATTTATTTATTTTTTTGTATGAAAAACTGTACTAAGAACCTTTTTATGTTTGGTCATTTCGAAAATTCCAGTCGAACCGACCAATAGAAGAGACATCAGTAAAACTGAGTAGAAATATAATTGAGCTGTTCGGTAATTCCCAAGGGTTGAGATATAATAAGAATTGCATGAACTTGCATTGGGGCTTTTGCGCTGCAAGTTAGAAATCAGAAAAATCCTTTTTTTTACACTCACAAAACGTTTTTTTTTTTTTTTTTTACTTTTTCGCAGTCGCCGAGATCGATTTAACCTAAAAAAAAAAATAAAAAGTTCGTTTAGTTTCAGCGACGCAACTAGAAAAGGAAAAGGGAGGGGGAAAAAAAAACATGGAGGGCAAAAACGGAGAACGGAATTGTGATCTTTGAATTGTGATCCATCGGATCAGTTGTACTTCCTTCCATACGAAGGTGTGGATGGAAAAAAAAAATAAAACAAAATTCAAATAAGAAATATTATATTGAATCAGTTCAAGATTAATATTCAAACCAGATCGATCGTTAGCAAGTTAAACACTAACACTCTGAACATCAATATCGGTATCATCCTTATCTTCATCAGACTTTGTTAGTTTAAGAGTCCGTCTCTTTGGGGGTAGTATCATAGCACTGCTGCTTTCTCTGCGGATTGATCCGAAACTCTTCTCACGATCGATGTCGTCAATCATTTCAGTCCATGTGAGTGTTCCTCTACCAACGTCAGTTAGAAGTCCATCCCAGTTGAGATCATGTTTTTTTAAAGAAGTTTCTGAAGTCTTGTCTGTTTCGTCGCTTTCATCGCTGTTACTGCTGCTGCTTGCTACTTCTTTCATGTCAATTAAAAGTTGAGTTCTATATTCCTCCTCAAGACGTTCAATTCGTTTAGTAAACAACACCCATAAGAATGCAATTCCATCACCAATTGTTCGTAACAGGAGAAGACACAACGCGATCATTATAATTGTAGTCCCAACTTCAAATCCCCAGTCATTACGATCTTCACTGTAGAATCCTTTCGCAATGAATATCAATCCAATAGTTTGTAAAACCTGACCAAGAAGCTCACTGTGATTGTTTCTATTATGTGCGAAGGGTCGTATTTTCGCAATCGCACATGCATAAATAATAGTCATCACTGCTAGTATCATTCTCTTATGACCACATTGAACCATAGTATTTACACGAACACCAGCAACCAAAGCCATACCAAGACTGAGTGACATATCCGCTACAATGAATCGAGTTGAGTGAGGAAGAAATCTCCTAAAAGCAACACCGAATCGATTTACAAAGTCTTTGTGTAGGGGAAGCCATTCACCCTCACCTACGAAGTAAGCTAATCGTTTTCCTGTTGTTTTATCAGTTCTGTACACTGCATTGTCATTGGTGCTTTTTAAGAAGAAAGAAAGCCATATTGCTACTGCTAATGATACTATCAGCACTAAGACTCCTATTATGACATGCCACAACACCCCTGGATGAAATGATACTCTAGCAGCTGACAAAGCTGTACCCTGCAACAGGAATAAGTAACAAAATAAAGTTGCTGCCGGGAACCTCAGCATCCCCTGGGCCACTAAAGTGTCTCCTGCTGTTCTTAAAAAACTGATGTGTCGATGGCAGACGTGGATGAGTTGAACAAAAATGAAATGAAGAATTGTGAATCCCAATATAATTGAGAGGTTTCCTACTATACACCCGACGTACTGTGCTTCGCTGTCGCCTATTTCGAGGGCGGTAGGATGCAAATTCCTAGTGAGAACATCCTGTTCTTCATCTTCTTGACCGCAGCCGGTTCCAAGAGCCATGAGCAAACGAGCTCCACCCAGAGGAGATGCAAAAGAGAGAAATCCGACAACAACAGCAGCATCCTTCGGGGATGTGTCATTACGGACTGATGTAGGTTCTGGTACAATTGCCTCCAGCGAAGGTCTAGAAGTAGGACTGGCTGTGGGAAGTTCAGTTGGAACTGCGGTAGGCAACTTCGTGACAGCTGTTGGCACAACAGTCGGAGTACCTGTTGGAAGTGCCGTACTCCCTATCGGCATAGTAGTAGGTACGGCGGTTGGAATAGCAGTCGGTACCAATGTGGGCGATGTTGTCGGAAGAGAAGTTGGGACAGTTGTTGGTACAGCAGTTGGAGTGGCTGTTGGTACAGCAGTCGGTAAAGCTGTAGGCACCGTAGTGGGAATGGCAGTCGGTACGGTTGTTGGTACAGCAGTCGGTACAGCGGTTGGAATGGCCGTTGGAACTGATGTCGGAATGGCAGTCGGTACGGCTGTTGGAATGGCAGTTGGAATAGCTGTAGGAATTGCAGTAGGTACCACTGTAGGTATTGCCGTTGGTACCGCCGTTGGTACCGCCGTTGGCACCGCTGTTGGCACCGCTGTTGGCACCGCTGTTGGTACTGCCGTTGGTACCGCCGTTGGTATTGCCGTTGGTACCGCCGTTGGCACCGCTGTTGGTACTGCCGTTGGTACCGCCGTTGGAACAGCAGTGGGGATCGATGTAGGAACGGCTGTGGGAATTGCTGTTGGCACTGCAGTAGGCACAGCAGTGGGCACCGCTGTGGGTATCGCTGTTGGAACAGCAGTCGGCACTGCAGTGGGGATTAATGTAGGTATAGCCGTTGGAATAGCTGTAGGCACAGCAGTCGGAACAGCAGTCGGTATCGCCGTTGGAATCGCAGTAGGTATGGCAGTTGGAACAGCAGTCGGTATCGCCGTTGGAATCGCGGTAGGTATGGCAGTTGGAACAGCAGTCGGTATCGCCGTTGGAATCGCGGTAGGTATGGCCGTTGGAATAGCTGTAGGCACCGCTGTCGGGATGGCCGTTGGAATTGCAGTGGGTACCGCAGTCGGGACAGCTGTGGGGATTGCTGTTGGCACTGCGGTAGGCACAGCCGTCGGGACAGCAGTCGGTACAATAGTATCCGGGTAGTCAGTACAAGGACTACAACTAAGTATTCCATACTCTATATCAACACCAACTGTTTTGTGTGATGTTTCTGTAGATTTTAAATAACATTCACTAACTGACTTATCCCAAGTCCAATATTTACATAACGGATTCGCAGCACAGAAGTCATTACAGGCACAGCCATCAGGGACGCCGGTTTTTGTATCAAAGGGAGCGTCTACGCTGTCAACTGTTACGCCTAATTTATAACAAGCAGCAATACCAATAACGCCAGTTCCGGCTACAATGTTTGCAGCAGGGCAAGAATCTGTATACACTGTGCATACACCACTTTTCCAAACAGTAGTCAATGCATTGGGAACAGCAACTTTAGCATCGACACATTGAGTACCGCCTGTTGCTGAAACAATCACACCGCCTGTCAGTGGCTTTGTACATTCAACATTTGTGTAGGTTCCCCAAGACCCCCATCCATTAACATTTTCTACAACTAAACTCCATATAAACAATGCTATCCATATCTGCATGGTAGCCGTCTGGAAATGATGAATAAAAAATGATACGACAGGGAATCGAACTGCACAACTAATACTGAAACGTTAGCAAAAGATCTGTCGGTCAAACCTTTTTTTTTTTAATTACCAGTATTTAACATTAGAGATTTTCGCTATTGGAGAGTCCAATAATTCCATTTGCGTTCTTCACTAGGAGTGATGATTTTTTTTTTACCCCACGTTCTATTAAGAAAGAAGAGGGAAAAAAAACTCTCCGTTCACACGTTTTGTTAACCAAAAACATCCCTGGGATATTTTCATACAAACCTGTGAAAAACGAAGTAGCTGTTATGAACCCTTGTTGATTACTGGTAACTAATTTTCACAAGTTTCTGCTTCTGATTCACTTTCAAGGGTCAATTCCAGTTACGGTGAATAAAGTTCTAACGCGAAAAATTTCTTAAATATTATAACAATATCTTAATTAATATACGCACCCACAGAACTCATTTTATCAAACAATAATAATTGTTCGGATTTGAGTTTCAGAAGTAAGGGGAAAAAAAAAAAAAAAAAAAAAAAAACAACAACAACAACAACAACAAAAACACACGTTTCTAATCACCCATCAATACTAAATAATGAGATGATAATAAGTTCACAAAGTATGGTAGCATACTACACTCGTAAGAACACAACTCTGAAATAACAAAAAGGAAGACAACACAAGAATCTAGTTTTCTCGGTGTGAAGACAACACAACTAAAATAGCTGTGCGGACTATTCAATCAGTGCAGTGCAAGAAGCAAATTTACACTCATAAGAAGCTAGTTGGGTTAGTTCTCCTTCGTTAAATTTGAATACAGCTACCTTATCAGTATCTTGTTCCTCAGGGTGTAGTTTAGATGAAATTATGTGACAAGAAACATAAATAAGATCTCTGCTGATTAAGAAGTGTCTCGGAGTAGTTCCACCTGAAAATGATCTTGAGAAAGGAATAAGTTGACCGTCTGAATCAATTTTAAAAACACAAAATTCATTAGTTGTACGAGTAACTGCTAATAAATATTTTCTACAATTCGAAAGTGAGATTTCTGAAGCTCCTCTGTGATGAGCATCAGTTCCTTTTACGTTTTCTGGAAGTAATGAGACAGACGAGTTGATTTCCGTTGTTGAAATACCCTTTTTATCGCAATAATCAAACTTGAATATAGTGATACTTGACAACAGTTCGTTTAACACATACAAATTATTCTTTTCAAAGTCTACTTCGATATGTCTGGGTCCACCTCCAGGCTGACATTCAATCTTACTTAAGAACGTAAGAGAAGAGTGTTCTTGTTTGATGATGTGAACACAGTCAAGACCCAAGTCAGAAACCGCAATAATTCCATCTTTAATTTGCTTTACTTCATGAGGGTGAGAAGATTCCTGTCGGAAACTTAAAGCAGGGACTCGAACTGGAGCAGAAACATCAAGTATATTTATGTTCTTTACATCTAAACAACCTTCCTCATCGTATGGTACAGCCGTTACTGTTCCTGCTGTGTAAGCAGCGATAACAGCACAGCCTTGTGATAGTAGAATGTGACAAGGGGCTCCAGGAACAGGACATTCTCCTTTCTTTATTAACTTTCCATCAGCTACTGAATAACTGAAAATACATCCTCCCTTATCTGTCTCACCAGTGGCAATTAATACTCCGTTAGAGTATTCCACCCAACTAGGATTAGTCGGCCCATCAACTTCCGCTAGTTGCTCAAGTTTGCGTCCTTCTTCTGATATTCCCCAAACCCGGAGTGACGAGGTTTCGCTTTTTTCATTCAAATAGTCTGATCGTCCACTTACTAACATTGTATTGTGCTTTGTTATTTTGTTTATAGTATTTGAACTGGTAGAAAGAGAATGTATTTTTTTCTTTTTTTTTTTTTTTATAATAAATGTGATGAAAGCCATTCCAATAGTTAGCCCTGAACTGAATTCTAATCCAAACCCGTGTCTTTACAACAGTAAATCAACAAGGCAAGTATCTATCAAGTGTATTGTAGATGACAGTAGCGGCTCTTTATCAGAGGGAAAAAAAAAAAAAAAAGAGATATGGAAATCCAAGTCGAAGCGATATTTAAGACAAATGGTAATTAAAAAAAATAAACAAAACTAATCTTACAGACTTACACTACAACCAAAAGAAATATTTTAGAAAGAAAGAAAGAAAAAAAAAAAAAAAAAAAAAACGAGGGAGCAAAAACACTATTCAGATAAAGCATTATATTTTGTTGATCGCAGACAGTAATACTGAGCGCACAGGGAAATAGATAACTTTTTGAACATAATAAATAAACGGACCTTAATCTGAATAGTTTCTTCTCCACTTCGTCGGTGCACAAGAAAAACATAGTAGTGTAAGAACAACGAATACCTCCGTTGCAAAAATATTTAATAACTGGGCTTGCTGTAAGCTCCACACAAAATTAAAAAAATTAATTTCACTGCCTAAGTGATTAAAACAACTGTTAAAGTTCAAAACAAAGCGTTCGATCTCTTTCACATTCAGAAACTTTTTCAAGAACTAACGTACTGAGAAGAACAAATATAGATCCTAAATACATTATACTTTCATAACCGGAATCAGAATTCGAGACATAGTCGCCCATATCAACCCTAGTTGGTAAAAAGAATAACATCGGAGAGTAGATTATTGGTCCGATGGTAGATCCGACAAAGGCCGACACATCCCAAACTGCCAACCATTGCGCTCCTGATCCTCTACTTGGCAATCTATCCACAGCTAGTGCATATGAGACAGTCAGGATCGCTCCATTGCAAGTTCCATAAAAGAATGAAACCACTAAAACAGCATAAACAGATCTGAATAAAGTATTCAAAACAAAACAAGTTGCTATCCCAAACGAACAGAGTCTTAGAATTCTCTTCCTTCCAATACTGTCAGACAGATACCCAGAAGGCAATGCAGTCACTGCCAATCCAAGTTGCGCTAAGAAAGCAGCGTTAGCAGTGTAAGACCTCGCAGCTGAGGGACCAAGACTAGTGCCATCATGAAACTGAACCCAATCTCTGAAATAATATTGTAGAAATGACTGAGTTGAAGCACCAGCTTGGTACAGAGCTCGGCTTACAAAAAGCCAAAAATAATCCGGAAACTCACGTCTGTCTACTAAATAACAAGATGCCAGTTGGTTCCAGTTCCAGAAACGACGTTCTTCACAAGGGCGGTCACCAGAAGTATGCAGTAGTGTTGTGACAGTAGTTACTATCATCACTGCAGTGTACGTTAAATACAATTCCGTATCAGGAAACATAATGACTACAAAAAAACCAACTCCAGCTCCAATACCAAACAGAGATACCAACACTCCGTTTGCTTTACCAGTCTGGTGTTTTGGTACCAAATCTGGAGTGAATCCCAGAACAACCGTTTGCATGCTACATAGGCAAATCATTCCAATAAATGAAGCAAAATAATACCACAATATCGATATAGCTGATGGGTGTAAACTACTAACATACCATTGAATACCCAGACAGGGTAACAATAATAATCCGAATACAACAAGGTAGGGTCGTCTCTTGCCATAAATGACGGTGCATCTGTCGCTGAAAAAACCAACAGCTGGTCCACAAAGCTGAGCGATTCCGGCGAGAACGAGGAATGCTGCGAGAGCGAAATCATGTCCTTCAGGAAAGAATCTAACGGCTTCAGCTGGGAATGTGATCAACGCATATGTAGTCAGGGTGAGTCCGTAACCAAAACTAAATGCGTACATACCAACCAACTCCTTCAGTGAAAGTTCTGACCGGTGTTCTCCACGTAGTAGCGGCTCCTCTTCTTCAGGAATTGTTGGAATGGTACGCGGTGTTGAGACACATATCCCTAAGGCATCCATTTTTATTATATTCGTTTATAATTGAAGTGTATCATACCTTTAATTATTGAAGGGGGGAAAAATAAAATATAAAAAAAAATTAAATTACGGAAATTGAAAAATTTATGCGACCCTTTCCCTTTTTTTTTGTTTTTTCCCCTCCACAATCAAGTAGAGTTAATAAAGTAACAATACTACTCAACAATAGGAAGGTCTTTCATGTTCGCTCTTGAAGACAAGTAGGCATTCCAAAATACACCCCAGCAACTTGCCCATAAAACTCTGTATCTCAGTTCAACGTATCTAAAACTAATGTAGTTTAAGAATGGCCAAACGTACCAATTTGCAATCATTGTTGGAATTAGTTGCGATATCACTTTATTAAAGCCGTTGTCTAACGGCGATAGAGACGTATCTTCTTGAGATAGCGTCTCAAATATTCCCATTAAGAAGAAGAATGAGGCTGTTAAGACTGTAGCTCCACATGTCTGGTCAATTAACGTAACAATTAAAGCAGAGTTCAGATTCAAACTAGACAACATCTTAAAGTAAAAGTGTAAAACTGGTCCTGTCCACAGCATTCCTACAGCTGCCATTCTACATAGTCGGGATGAGTCTTTAATCTCTTCTTCTTCGATTAGCTGACAGAGACCATCACCAACAGCAAAAAGAAAACTTGTTGTAACACTTTTACTAACTAGTGGGTATTTAACAATGAGATTACTGTACCACTTTAGTGCTGATCTCATTTTTGGTATTCTGAATAGAAAAAAAAAAAAAAAAAAAAAAAAAGGGTTTCAGAAGAATTGTCTCTCTCTGGTTGTTGTTGACTCACAGTCGTCTGTTTTCAATTAGCTGACGGCTATCAATCTCATCATGTTGTGAATAGTATGGAAAAAAGGAAATGAGATGATTCTTGTTTTGTTTTATTTTTAAGAAGACGAAATCCAACATGTCTTATGGTCATCGTGTGACTCCCTCGTGCGACAGGATTCTGTCTGCGTTCAAATATAAGTCCATAACAGAAAAGTGATAGGGATGGCAGAATTCTACTTGTGAAGGAGCATCTTCTCTCCCTACACAGATGACGTGTTTTATGATATGAAAACATGAATCTCTTTATTGTTAACCTTTTTAGATAAATAGATAATAAAAGTATCTGACTTGTGTTGTAAAAAAACAAAACGAGACGATCCTTATTATTATTATTTTTTTTTTCCTTCCCCACATATCAAAACAGAAAAAAAACGAGCAAAAGCGAGGGATGGAAGAGTTTTCGCGTGTGAGGGAACTCCCTCTAACTCTCTCTCTGCAGATGACAATGTGAGATGAAAAAGAAAAAAAAAAATTGCCAAAAAAAACTACATAGAATATTTCTAAATTCTGGTTCATCTAACGAGATGGTTAGCGAGTCAAACAGACCAGAGTATTGGTCAGGTAGCTCTTCGAGGGTAAACCTAATCCCAGAGTTCATCATAATCAACCTGTTAATATAATTTAGAAATCTAGCAGTTTAGATTTTTTTTAATCGTCACTTTTGATATAAAAAAAAAAAAAGCAAACAAAAAAAAAAACTGGATAATAATAATAACAATAATAATAATAATAATAATAATAAACCAACCAGAAATATCCACAGTAACTAATGCTGATGTAGTTGGAAGCAATAAAAAATAAAATCAACCAACTACTACCACGAAATGGTACTTTTTACGATACAAAAAAAATACAATCTTCTTCTCCATTCTCTTAATATCATAAATACGCACAAAGGTTAGAACAAAACGTTTGCACACGAACGAGAGAACATAAAATCACACGATGAAAGGAGAGAATAAAGAATTGTATCTCTTTTGCAAAGAACGTTCAGATGGACCCATCGGTTCTTAAAACAAATAAAGTTTCAATGTTGTTACAGAACCACACCAATCAAGGTCAGCAGGAGGAGAGAAAAAAAAAATTTATTATTATTATTTAAATATAACCTAAACCATCTCTCATATAAGACAGAAAAAACTATTCAGATAAGCAGCCTTATATTTTGTTGATTGCAGCTAGTGTTACTGGCGGCAGCACAGGGAAATAGATAACATGACAATAATAAATAAACGGCTCTTTTAATCTGAATAGTTTCTTCTCCGACTTCGTCGGTGCAAAAAAAAAAAAAAAAAAAATATAACAAATATCCATTATAATTATACTGTGAATTATGGTGATGTTTAACTTAGTCTTCATGTAGGCTACAAGGAACAACACTTCTTCAGGCAGAAAACAGAAAAAAAAAAAAAAGGACAATGTTGACTGTCAGTGACAGTAGAGTAAAAGGAGGCTTGGTTTACTAACTAGTAAATAGATAAACAGTCTTTGCAAAAAGAAAATGTCTTTTTTAAAAAGAATCAAAAGGAGTGATTCTGAAGCAATACTTTATTTCAGATGTCCGATACGTAATCCACCAGCATGGTGGATATCGCACATCACTATTAAGGTTACACCATGAAGCTACAATACTGGAATTCAAGAAGAGGTCTTGACAAGAGGGGTACACAGGATACCTTTTGTTAGATGAGATCAGTCTGCTGCTTCTGATCAAAAAAAAAAAAAAGAAAACTGACTTACACAAATAACTCTTTTATTCTAGGGGAGTGAGGAAAGTAAAGGTTGGGAAGGGAAAAAAAAGGGGAAGAAAAAAAAAAAAAATACCTATCATACTGCCAGTCTTATTTCAGATAGATCCCAATAAAAAGAGGACCAATCAAAAAGACCTGCCAGTGATAAAAAAAAAAAAAAAGCAGTTAGCAAATATTTGTCTTTTTTTTTTAAAAAAAGACATTAAGAATCAGGCAATAAAAAGAAAAGGATCAACCCAATAAGCCAGCTGTTGCTTAGGGTGTACCTGATAAGGTGTACTACCTCAACACAGTGAACATGTAGGTGGTTGATATTTTTTTTTTTTTAAACCCAATTTTTCTATTCCAAAATCATCATACTTATTACTCAACCGCAGTGCGATTTTAAAAAAAAAAAAAAAAAAAAAAAATGATCCAAACGGAGTTTGCCTTTAGTTTTGGTTTATTGAATTTGTTATTTTTATTTTTATTTTATTTTTTTCTTCCGGACGCGATCTATCGACAAATTCTATTAAAATAAAAAAATCTTTTAAATAAGTTAGTTCGCAAACAATGCCTCTACACAATAATATTCAAAAAAAAAAAAAAAAAAAAAAAAAAGAATGTCACGCGAGTACAATAAAACAGAAGGGAAGGGTAAGAAGAGGAAGGCACATAAAAATATACTTTTTTGACTAAAGAACACAAAAAAAAACCAAACAAACGATGAGAAGGAAAAGAAACATGCAAATGAAAGGATTCATGAATAAAATAACATTCAGAAAGTGACTCAACGAGACACCACAACAGTTACTTCTCCTTCTTCGTAATAATTTTTTTCTTAATAATTTTTTTCTTCGGAGGAGAACCATCAGTTATGTTTGCCGATGATTTTGTTTTTGTCCCGACAGGAGTGATAGGAGGAGAGGCCGCTGAAATAGAAGGCGAAGAAGCAGCCAAAGAGGTTCTTCTTATGATCTTTTTGACTGGACGAATAGCTGGCGAAGCTCCAGCTTTAAGCGCAGGAGACTTTGAAGGAATGCTTTTCGGAGCGGCTAGTTTTTTAATGGTGGCCGATGATATACTTTTTGTACTACTCGACAGCCCAGTTGATGACACAGATCTCATACTTCCTGCAAGACTCGATGATGGTTTCGCATGTGTTGCTGAGATCGCTTTCATACTTTTCTTTGGAACTAAAAGAGGACTCTTCGCTTCTGTTCTAACAGATCTCGAAGATGCAACTCTCGGAGTCAATCTCGGTGTTGAAGACGCCTTCGTTACCTTGAGCAGTGGAGATGATTTAGCGAGCTTCAGTGTTGGTGTTTCCTTCTTTTTTTTCACTATTTTCCTAGTTGAACCTCCTCCATAAGATCCCTTCCTAAGTACAGCTGATCCTGACAGTGAAGTAATCGACTCTTCGTAACTAATTTTATTAAGATCATCAGTACTGACACCAACATCTTCCATCCTTCTAGCGGTTACAACAGGACTTGAAGTCATCAACATGTCTGATAAAGTTGGAGATGCTTCAGACTGCACGCATTGAATACCTTCAATATCCTATTTGGGATTGGTTTAAAGAAAGAACAATAAATGAAAAAGGTTTCATCGCATATAAACACAAACACATACGTCAAGAGCCAGAGCAAGATTTTCCTTTGTGAGCTGCGGGTGTAGGGTTCCCGGATGCTGTGGTTCAGGTGAAGCTGAAACAGAAGTAGAAGAAGTAGTGGTAGTGGTTCCAAAAGTATCGCGTCCTCTAAAGTAGATTTCATTGTCTTCTTCAAATTCAGAGATGGCTTTGAGAGTGCATCTGACAGCATCATCAATGGCATCTGTCAGCGTGAATTTTGCAAACGGGCTGTCGTCTTCTGCGGCATTCAGCCTAAGGTATGAACCAGATCTGGTGTCTTGTAGTAGTACGACTTTGTCTTCTAAATGTTTAATCCCCCAGATCATTCTATGTGATGGATCACCATGACAGCATACTATCTTAGGATCGATACCTGAGACATACATACGAGTTGACTGATCAGTTCTTAATGAAATACAATCAGATCCAGTAGAGGATTCATTTTCGAATACCCACGTGCAGCGTTGTTCTGTTGCGGCCAGTGTATTGTCGACAACTGATAACCACAAGTGTTGTGTTAAACTTATTCTATATTTCAAAACTTCTGGTTCTTGTTCTTCCATCGTCAGTTGCTTTGCTGTTTGAGGTTCTTCCTCCTCATCACCATCCTGTTCCAACTCCGATTCAGAAGATGTCTGTTCTTCAATACTCGCAACAATAGCTGTGGCACCAGCCACGATGCTGTTCTTTATCAACTCAGCAGTGTATGTTGCAGTTATTAAATCACCATAAGGAACAGCTGGTGGCTGTACTAACAACGAATCAACAATGGCTTCATAAGGTGGAGGACATATGTCTTCAGCACCAGGTGTGTACGGAGAGAGATCCTGTAGTTGCGCAACAGATCCATCACCAGCACCAGACTCCGATAACATGAAGTCATTTTCACTGCAAAAAGACCCACGCTGCTCTCTCCTACGTTGGATTGATGATTCAGTTTTACGAGGCAGGTCACTCAAAGACATAACTTTTAAGTCCTCAGTTGGGTTAACCCACGCAACTACCTGCATGAGAAGTTCTCTCCTGCGAAGTTTATATTTTTGTTCAGCTCCAGTTCGTTGAATTGCTGCTTGGATTCCTCTAATTGCGATTGCGTACCACCTTTTTGACTTTGAGTCTACATTAGCGAATCTTTGAAGAGCGGCACCCATGTCTTTTATATCGACGATCGAAATTGGTTGACTGCCAGTGACATCTAGTGTTGTTTTTTCTTCGTTAACAACACATGTGGCAAAGTGATTGTTTACTATCCGTTCACCTTGCTTTAAGTACCAAGCAACCATGTGGGCTAGAGTTAAGTTAGTGCCTGAGGTTCCTACTTCTTTTTTCATGCTCATGTATTCAGCTTCCGGAATTCTGCGAGAGCTACACGTAAATCCCCAGACAGTTACTTCTTTGTAGTTCCACTCGTTGTCACAATCATCGTCGAATGTTCTGAAAATGTGAACTATTTTCATTCTCAGCCCAGTCATCTTTGATCCAACGTCAATATCAAAAACAGGTTCTAATATTGATTTACGTTTTTCAGTTACCGAAACAGTAGACACTCCGTTCTTTCTCTTTGTTGCTAAATACGTACTTTCCTCCATCCATTTTCTCCTTATACCTTCTCTCTTTGAACTCTCCTGTGTCTGCAATACCAACAGCCGGTTTTCTTTACTGACGATGGTTGTTTCATCTGGTCCACATTTACAAAACCATGAAATCGGATTTTTCATAATTATTTGAAGAAGAAGTTGGGGAGAAGGGGAGGGGGATGGGACAACTCTTTGATAGAATAGAAATAGTTTTTATAATAAAAAACAAAGAAAACAAAGAAACCTACAAAGAGAGTCATTGATGACAAGTGATAATCATATATTCAAAACAATAAATTGATTTTTTTTTCTTTTTTTTTTTTTTTTTTCATTTTCTTTTTTTCTTTTTCTTGTTTAGACTCTGCAACAACAGACGTGTTTAGAAGGGGAATAAAAAAAAGAGACTAATGATTGGTGTGACAAGAGAGATAAGAAACTGACATTTACGATTTCCATCTGCGTAAAACTTTTTTCCTCTTCGCTGTCCATCAACAGACGGACTTGCAGATGTGAAAACTTGTCGCGGTAAAAAAAAAAAAAAAAAAAACAGAAAATAACTATTTCTTGTTTTTTTTTTCTCTTTTTTTCCTTCCGGTATGTGTCCCAAACACAATGCTCAGACTGAAAACTGATGACACCACCACAAGTAGTGCTATTCAGACCTCTTTCTGTGGATAAAAACCCAACCAGTAAATAATACAACAGGGTGACGCTGGAAAAAATATTTTTTTGTCGTCGTAACACGGATTAAAAGCGACCACCCAAATTTCTCCGTGTAAATTAAGAAGGATATTTTTTTTCCTTTTTTTGCTCACTGAACTGTGTAAAAGTTTGCAGTGGTGAACGCAATTAAAACAAAGAAGTATTGGACTACAATGACAGGTGATATCAAGCAACCTTCTTTTTTTTTTTTTTTTTTTCGTATGTAATGTTGGCAACACGTAATTCTTATGTTATGTAGTTGGGATCAAGATATTCTTTTTATTACTAAAAAGAACAAAAAAGTAAAACAACTTTTTTTTTTTTAATCGCTGATCCCTTCTTATTGCATTCTTCTAATAATATTTAATTAGTAATGACTAACAATGCAAGCATAGTCACTGAACAGATTACAACAAAAAAAACAGAATATTATCACAACTGTAGCACAAAAATACTACTGTTGCTGACATTCAGCCTGTTGTGGTCCTCTGTGTTGCTGCTGGTGAGATTGCTTACGTCTTTCTGTCCGACGTGAATCATGACGGCGCATTTTTTCCTGTTTTTTTTTTTGTATTTTTTTTCCCCTACTAATAGTATTATTGGTATTTTTTGAAACGGAAAAAAAAAAAAAAAAAAAATTACATACGCTCAGCTGCTCAGCTGTTAGCTGGGTGTATATTTGTTGTTCTCTGACCGTTTCCTTTGCAGTCCCACCGAGGACTGGCTTCTTCTCTCCCTCCGGACGTCCAAGTTCTTCGGCTATTAGTTGCGCCTGTTTTAAGTGTTTATATGAATATTCTTTTTCCGAGAAAGTTTAAAAAACATGGTACATACTTTTTCAGCTGAAATGTCAGGCATTTCGATATTTAACTTGAGGATGTAGTCTCCGTGACCTCCACGAGTGTTTGGCATTCCCTGTCCAGGAAGAACAATGGAAGACTCAGCACTAGTTATGCTACCAGGAGTTATGGTTGTTGTAAGTGTGCTTCCACTTGGGTGAGGAAGGTTAACTTTGCATCCTCCGATGACGTCTCTTAATTTAATTTTCTGAGAGCAGATTATGTCGTCTCCCATGCGTTGCATTCGAGGATCAGCTTTGATTTTAAGTTTGAGACGAACATCACCCGAAACAGCACCAACAGCCTCGTCCGACATAGCAGGGATAGCCAGTTCTTCTCCGTCTTGGATTCCTGCTGCTACTGGTATTGGGATGCTTTCGGTTTTTCTTTTCGCGAAAGTACCTCCACAAGAGCAGTCAGGACAGCGTCCTCCACTAGTTTTAACACCAACACCCTTACAGTCTCCACATGGTCTTTGAATTCTTTGAAACATTCCTGGTTGGACCTGGTGGACTTGAGAGACTTCACCAGCACCGTCACATGTTGAACAGGTGTGTGCTTTTTTACCCTCCGCACAGACAACGTTTCTTGTGAATCTGACGTTCTCAGTTCCACCATTATAAGCTGTTTGTAAGGTAATAGGAATTTCTAGGAACTTATCTTCTGTTTTCATTGGTCCTCGAGGTTGACCACCCATTCCTCCCATGTTAAAGTTTTTAAAAAGATCTTCGAAACCACCCATTCCACCCATGCCACCTCCACCTGGCATACCTCCCATTTGAGCGTAGTCTTTACCGTACGTGTCGTACATTTTTCTCTTTTCTCCATCAGACAAGGTTTCGTAAGCTTCATTCAGTTCAGCAAATTTATCTGCAGCTCCCTTGTCAGGGTTCTTGTCCGGGTGAAGGTCCATTGCCTTCTTCTTAAAAGCCCTCTTAATTTCTTGTGTCGTAGCGCTCTTTGGTACACCTATAGCCTGATAGTAGTCAGCAGCCCATCTCCTTTGAGATAACGTGTTTGATCCTCCTATGTGCTTACTGAATAATCTTCTCATGTTCTTGTCGACAGTTGCTGTCAGAGGATGGAATAAAAGCCATAAAAAAAACAAACAAAAAAAAAAAAAAAAATAATATTATATCAAAAATTAAACCATCTCTCCGTTAAAATATGTTAAAAGGGGCGGGGGGACACAAAACTATTTTTTTTTTTATTAAAAAAAAACAGAAAACTTACTTGTTGCTTAAATGTGAATTTTCCTCGACTTATATATTTTTTTTTTTTTTTTTTTCCTCCTCTCCTCCCGTTCTTGTCAATCGTGTGCAATTGCAAGTGGTGCACTTGAGACGTCGTTAAGGTCATCTCCTGTTGTCGGAACTGTTTTCTGTTCCAGCTGAAGGGTGCAAAGCTCAATAACTTCCTTTAATTTTGTTAATCAACCAAATGCTCTTTTTAAGTCCAATAGCTGCTATTTTAAATGTATCACTCGGTTGAGGTTGTTAATGAAAGGACTGCTACCAATGTCAGTTTTTGCAACTCAAGGTAAATCATCGATAACCGAAACCCTTAACTCAAGTGTTTGACGGTCACACAGGTTTTTTAGAAAATTAGAAATTCCTCTGCGCTTTTACACCCAATTTAAAGTTTGAGGATAGGTCCTCCAACCATTCGATTTTGAAAACACACCTCCAAGATTTTTTTTTTTCTTTATTTCTTTTTTTTTTTTTTTTTTTTTTCCCCGAAAAAATATAACACAAAACTAGAAAAGAAGAATTAAAAAAATGGTCCTCCGAAGGGTGTGCTGCCGAGGTTAAAGGACCGACTGACTAGTCGCCAGTCCACAACTTTATAATATAAAGTCCAAAACATGTGCTCCCGATTGGTGTTTTGGTTGTTTGATTTGTTCAATTAATTAATATGTACATTATGAATGAAATAATCACAACTAAAACCGGCATCGCATACACCCCCAAATTTACCTTTTTTTTATATATTTTCCTGGGTGGTGGTGGACCCCATTTCGTACGAAGTTCAGCATTGCGGATAATCTTTGAACTGTCTGGGGCAGGTGCAACTTCAGGAGGAGCGAAATGGCTCCATGGCTGAAGAGGTGGAGGAGGTTTTGCTGGAGCCAATCCAAGTGTAACATAAGACGCATGAGTTTGCCTCTTTATAAAATCACTGAGATCCGAAACTGGTAGCATAGCACCCTCATCTCCAATCTTTAAATGTGTAACTTTGCATCCAATGAATAAGTCGAGACCCCACTTCTTGCTGGGACCATCCTCATCAACAGATTCCAATATAAAAGTATCCTCGTTAATCTCACATGCGATATTCTCATGACCAAGTTTCCTAACGATTGTTGTGAATCGTTTCATTCCCTCGTACACTTCAGTAAGTTTTTCATATGTCGCTGGTTGTGGTGAAAGTTCCAAGGATTTCATAAGAGAGGATCTCGCTTCTTCCCAAAGTGTTGGTTTTTCTAAAAGAGGAAGCTCATCTTCTCGTAGCCATGGTTTACGTTCACGTATCCTATCAATTAAACTAATTAGTCTCACACTGGAGTATCCAATTCGATACCAAGCCTTGGCATTTGATGTGTCCATTTGAATTGATCGACGAGCATCATTTAAAGCATCAGCAGTCATACGAACTCTATATCCATCCCACTTGTCAATACCTCCGGGTTGGCTAGTTGTTTTGTCTTTGAATGCTTTTTCTTTTCCTTCAGATATTTTCAACTCACACAGAGATCTGTTTGAAAAGACCGATGCCAACAGTTTTTGTAAAGGTTCTGATTGCTGTAAAATAACAGCGCACCTTGCCATTCGATACTCAAGAGAGGCGTCGTCTAAATAAACTCCTCCCTGTTCGTGTGATGTTCCCATTTCAGACATTGGATCACATGGATCTTCACCTTGTTGTGCCATCTGAGTTGGGTCTATTGCCGTCATTCCATCAGGCATGTTCATATCTGCCGATTTCGCTTTCATCTTTTCCCGTTCTTTATCTTGTTTCATTGCGTCTTCTTGCATCTTTTTAATCTCTTCCGGGTCTTTAGGTTTAGGTATCCTTGGATCACGTTCCCCCGTCAACAGTACAATACACGACGTATACTGTCCAATTGCCTCTGTGTACTTCCCTCCTGCGAATGCCTTGTTGCCGAGCTCTTTGAAAGTGGTTACTAACTCTTCGGTTGACTTTAGCATTTGTTGTACTTCCTGTTGATGTTTTTTTTTTTGTGTTTTACTTTTGTTAGTTGTAGCCGAAGGGGATAACTTCAATGATATTTAAAACTGAATAAGGTGAATAGAAAGAAAAAGAGAACATACCTCCTCTTCATCATCTTGAACGATTTTGTCAAACTTAGTGTAGTCAACCATATTATATGTGTGCTGCTCAATGAATGAATTGGGAAAAAGTATGTGTTGGTGAGAATAGAATTCCAAACCCGAACGAGGCTTTACGCAAGGGTTCCAGACTGTTGTAGCTCTTACAATAGTTATCGGTTGTATTCACCAGGCCCTGTCGGGTAGACACACATATTACACTTAGATTGCGCAATAGGTGCCCAAAAATCGCGCACCAATGAAAATTTCGACCTGACCCAGATTCGAACCGGTGCAAGACGGTGTCATTGAAAATAAAAATCTGCAACTGAAGAATTAGCTGATCTGGAAAAAACAAGAAAACGAACAGAATCGCTGCTAATGCGAAAACCTGAAAAGGCGCATTACGAGTTTGATAAGGTGTAAATGATGGAAAAAATAACGGGAAAAAAAAAGAGAAAAAAGTGAAAGGCGGAAACCCGTGGCCCGAAGCAGCATTCGAGTTGCCGATTCAAACAAAACAATAGGCACATAAATAAAACGCGTTGATTATTCGGAAGAAAGTGAACTTTTCCCTTCCACATTTCTTAAGGAAAGGGTCGAAGTTTACTTTCTACGCAAAACATGATTTTTCTCATCTCTCCAGAAAAAGTGATTCCTACTTTTCGTGCTGTAAGAAGTAACGGCGTCTGGCAGCTTTTCAAAAAAGTACTTTCAGTCACTCCGAGTTAAGTCTCTTTATTACGCAGTTTCCAAGATAAGAAAATGTCTGCGTTGCTGTTGTTGCTACAACGGAATGCCACTAATGAACGAAAGGAACACTAATAGAGAAAGAAAGAAGCATTGTTTCCAATGCGTTGCAAATCGACAGGCTCAAAAAAAGAAAAAATAATAATAATAAAATAACGATCTAACTAATGCCGTAAGAGAGGGATCTTAATACAAGGTAGTTGAGTGTCAATCTTGAGGTGTCGCTGAGACTCCTCCTCCAGGGGTGATTCGCGTTTGCGCCTCAACCGATTTAACAATTCTCAGTATCTGAGGTTTACTTGGATTGTCTACTATGGATCTGACATCTTCATATCGAGAACTTCCTAAGTTCATACTTGGACAGGAAGTATCCTTAAAAGATGAATAACAGCTCAACGTGGAATCGAACTTGGAGATATTTAAGATGTCTCGGAAGGTGGGACTATCAGATCTCAGATTACGACGTGCCCAATCCCTAGTGATTCGATCAACGTTACATCTTCTGTTTGATGCTCGTTCTTCCAGTTCTGATACTGAAGTTGTGTATTTCATCTGACACAGAACTGGTTGTGATTTCTGCACCGCATCAGTCTTAACGTCGTATGTTACTTCAGGCGATTGCTCTTTAATCATTTTCGTTTTTATGTAACCAGGCACCACTTCTCTCGAGCATGTCAGAGCCATGTTTGGACCTCGAATCCGGGTCCCCTTTCGTTTCTTAGCCGCCCTCGGTGTAGGCTGCTGAAGAGGAGTGAGAGGAGCAGTGATCCCTTTGAGTTTTTTGTTCTTTGCCGACGCAGGTTTTTCTCTAAAAATTTGAGGCATATACTGATCAGAATCATCAGTAGAAGAAGCAAGTACTCTCGCCACAATAGCTTGTTGGATAGGAGAACCGTCAGATTTCTTTTTCAGACCAGGAGTCGAACTGGATCGGCGAAGCCATGTCATTTTCTGACTGCGGCGACTTGTGGTTTTAGTGAAGTCTGGAACTAGTTTTTTTGTATCTTTGACAACGTCGGCGAAGTCAAGTGGGCTGTTATAGTCTGGGGTGACACAATTCTTTGTGACACCCTGAAGAGGAGAACTTCTACCCGACGTCAGAATCGCAAACCGAGACCCACGCCTGAACCTACTGCAATATTCAACAGACGGCTCTAATGTTAGAAAATGATGATCAGTGGTGACTACTTTTCGTGTTGGTCTTCGCAAACCATCAATACCCCCCGTCATCACCGGAGATGGGCAATGCGGCTGAGCTGATCTGCCATTATAATACTTCCCTGGACTGAATCCCTGCACTTTGTAACGATGTAACACGGATGCATTGTATGTCGGTGAAGGATCAAAATTCATCGCCATATCACCCGATCTACCAGTGCTCTTAGCAAATCGTAAAATGTGTTTTGCTTCATCCCAACCAGAGTCATCAAGGAACCGTAAGTGAGGCATTGCTTGACTTCAGTCAACTGTTGTGATAGGAAAGAATTAGTTAATAACATAGATGGAAGTGCCCTCCAAATTTGGAGGGCGCCTGGTGAAAATCAGCCACAAAAATTTGTAGGGCCAAAATAGGGCCATTGTAGGGCCAAAATAGGGCCAAAATAGGGCGCTGGAGGGCGCGTAGGGCGCTTTTTTAATTAAATTTAATATAATGCCGAGCTCATTTTGACACACCCCTGCCCTCAGCGAGGGTCGAATCGCATCTTATTTGACTTTTCTCCGGTTCGCCTGATCAAATGCGTCTCTGGGATATCAGTTTACTTGCCACCAGTAAACTTCTTTTTTTTTCTCACAAGGTACCGTGAAGACCGGCCTATTAACAGGTTAGCAAGAACGCACTCTCCCTCCTCGAATCCCTCTATATTCGACTCGGTGCATTCTGCGGGCTAATCAGCTCCTTGTAGGTCTGGGATGCATCGTCCACTGAACTGAGTTTCAGCTTCAGGGATTGCAGCAGGCTCCGGAAGCTCTCAAGGAGTAGCCCATTGTTTTTGCCATTGTTGACCTCCGAACCATGACCTGGAGGTCTCGGGTTCGAACCCCGTGACACCCTTTTTTCTCTTTTTCGAAAGACTGCCAAGCATGTCAAAATTTTTTTTTTGCTTCTGCGTCAAAATACTTGTGCGTCAGTGTAAGTCCCCGTCAATTTAGCTGTCTTATAGTAATAAAAAAGGAAAAAAAAAGCGCCCTCCAAAATAATATTTATATTAAAAGCGCCCTACAAGCGCCCTACACGCCCTCCAAATTGTAGGGCACTTCCATCTATGTAATAATTAATTATAATAAATTATTATACTTTTTTTTAGAATAAAAAAAAAAACGAAGTGTAAGTGAATAATAATTAAAAAAAAAAAAGAAAAATTATGAAACAGGAGAACCTCCATTATACGATTCCCTTTCTCCAGTGACGACAGGATTATTTTCTAAATACGAACGCAGCATTTGAGCTGCAGGAGTGTCTTTTGCTTTTTCAGTTGCGGAAATCATAGCAGCGTAGTCAGTTGAAAGTTTTTCATGGTACGGAATACCAGCATACGTTAAGGTATCTCCAGTGATCTGCCGAAGTTTAGCACATGTCTTATCAAGTTCAGACCCCAGTGATAGTATCTTCCGACACGTATTCATCATCACACTTGGGTTGTTAATTATTGAAGGATCAGCTCCCATATTCTGAATAAGTTTTTGTAGTATATTTTCACGTGTAAACAACGTCACTTGAGCTGCTTTCCACAATTTTAACCTGATTTTGAGTTCCCTAACTCCACATTGAGATCCATACTTGCTAGTTAGGACGTGTTTTTGAGCAAACGTCATTTTTAAACTTGCCAATACGCTGTCGATTTCAGAAAGATATTTCGATAATTGGACGTCATCAGCAGTGTTTGAATTATCGTTATCGTCACTAGATGACGACTGGAGGAGGGTATTTAGGTTTACCTCTTCAATATTATTGAGGTCTTGTTGTAATGATGTTGTTGGATCTTCATTTTGAAATGAATTCGACCAAAGGTTCGATGCTCTCAAGATATCAACTGCTTTCTTTTTTAAACAAGGTCGGTATTTTCTTATTAGAATATCTTGAATAACCGCGTTGTGTTCTCGATCTCTTTGCTGTTGATTTTTAATATTTCGTTGTTGTTGTAATTCTGATGAACTCAACGACGATAAATCCTCACTCGTAAACATGTAATGTAGACGACCTTCCTCTTCTAAGACTCTCGGTTGAGATGAAATAAACTCTACATCATTGACGAATCGTTCTTGGATACACCGCGGTGATATTCTAAGGTATCCATGCACTACTGCTATCAATTCATTATAAAGTAATGCTCGCTGTCTCATTCTACTCTCTTTTTCACCAACAATAACAGACATATTAACATTATCAGCTGATTGCTGGAGTACCTGATTCGATGATTGTTCAAGTTGAGTAGTGTCGTTCTTCTTTATCCAATAGCCGTTAATCATTTGAACCCATCCTCCTTCAATTGATATTATGTTTAATAAACAACCTTTTTTATAAGGTGATTTTATTAAGGATGCCTTTGCTGATCCCGGAGTTACCATTCCGCTGTCTTTCTTACATGAAAAAGCATTAGTTAGATCAACAGAAACAGTGAAAAGTAAAAAATTTGGAACGACCGCGCCGTTGTAAACACTGGTGGTAGGGACACGTTGGTCTTGATGATGGACTTCGTGTTTGGGTTCGTTTTTGTAAGTGCTGTCGTTAAGTTCACTTTCTGACTCGTCATGGTCAGATGAGTGACTGTCAATGGTTGCTTGTAGCCTATCACTCATAAGTAACTTACTTATAATGTCAGCTGCAGCACCATTTGGAGGTTTCTTCCCACGGATATCACTTAACCCTTCCGCTGAAGGTACAAATCCATATCGCTCCATAAAAGCTCTTATTGTATCATTTATGCAAGATACATTCTCATGTTGCACAGCTTTCGATAAATAAATTGCCAATTCTCGTTTTTTATTCGCAATCTCTAATGCTCGATTGGCTTCTTTCTTAGCAATACCAGTGTCAGAACCGACATCGGTTTCGATTTTTGATTTTTTCCATCGGTTCATCAGAGATGTTGTCCTCTCCCGGACTTTAATCCGCAAAGTGCAGTAATATTTAACTAACTGTGTAAGGTGGAATTCTGACTGTGGTGTGAAAGGTTCAGAAATACCCAACTCAAGAGTAAACAACACTTCTACTCCTTTTGACCAGGTTCTAAGAACCGAAAGTCGGTGTTCAGTTAGCATTTCAAGAAACTTTGCAGCTGCCGCTTTCTTTTTTTGACATCTACTTTTTGAATGAATAGCTGCCGTAGTTGCTATCTCTGAATCAGTTGTATCAGATATCGCAGGTAGTAAGGATTTCAAAGATTGAATTAATAGGTTTCGTGTAACTCTGACGTAGGACATCTGATTGCCGCGACCCTTTTTTCGAAGAGTTATTTCCTTACAGAGAAATGTGATCGTAGTTTCCAATAACTTCAACACTTCTCTTTGAATCGATAATGTCTCAAGTGACGATGTATACCCTCCTGATTCATCTTTCGAATCTGGAAACTCTGTTTGAGTACGTTGAGGTTCATCATCACTGCTGTCTTCTTCAGCATTCTCAGATATCGGATTCTGAACTGATTGGTGAGTCTTTAAATTACTATGCACCGCATGTTTTTGAGCATATAACTCCTGTTCATTATCATACTTAAACAGTCTCCTCAGTTCATTACCTGAAGGATTATCTAAAGACTGATTGCTAAAGATTGCACGTTGTGGAGAATATGTTGGGTGTTTGGGGGATTGGTGTTGCTCAGTTTCTTTTTCACTGCTTTTAACAAGATCTGGGTCAATGATCTCTACCAGTGAAGGAGAGTAAAGCATACTCTCAACTGATAAGAAAACAGCGTTACGCTCCCATTGTTGTACTCCAGGGACTAATGGAGGAGTGATGTCTGAATCTCTTCTAACTGTTCCAGGTTGTTGTTCATGAACTTTTGCTGCTCCACTCATCCATGCTCTGGGTTCTGTGTATCTTCCAACTATATCTGTTGCTCGTGATTGACCGTCCAACTGTTTCGCACGTTTTCTTTGCCTTTGACTGATGTTTGCGTACGATCTGTGTTCCCACTGTTTTTGCAACCATTCAGCAGCTGTAAACTCTATATTATGAGTTGTCGGCTCACTCTTCTTACCCAATCGCGATTTTGGAGCTCTCGCTTCTTCCTTTTTAGCATCTGCTTGCTCTGTAAAGAATGAAACAACTTCAGCCTGAGGTTTGTTATTACGATTATCCCCAGTCGGGTGTATTACTGGTAGAGTCCTGAGTTCTGGTTGTGCTGGTGATGGGGATTTCTTTTCTGACTTTTCACCTTTTTTAGTAGAGGTGATGCCTTTCTTCAGACACGTTGTCCTGCAGCGGCGTTTTCGCTCTTCTTCGTTGTCGTGTAACTCGTTGACCCCGCTAACATATCGTTTATTCAGTTCTGTCTCTAGCCTTCCAGCGATAGATGTATCAGTGACTGGTCTCTGAACTTCATCTTTTGTAGTTTGGTTAAATGAAGAGCTCTCTTTTTCACGAAGAGCATGTTCCTTATTTAGAGTCTGCATTCGTATCTTGCCCACAGCTGTAAGAAGCATATTCTCAGCTCTAATTGTATTCACATCCGTATCGAATATCCCACGGTTTACTAATTCTGTTCGTTTTTTCTTATACTTCGCTGTTAGGATTCGTTTTTCTTTTTCGAAACTCTCTGTTGCAGTCTGCATTCGCTGCATCATACCAACCTTTCCGGGTTTCTCTTCAGACTGTTTGTAATCGTCATTATCAGTGATCATTCTGAAGACTATAAAAGAATTAAATATTAAATACGAGGAAGGGAAATGACTTTTAATAAAACGATTTACGAGAAGGTGCACCTCGTTGTTAATTAAACCACCGGAAGTCATCGTATCTCCCTAACCAGCAAAAGCCGTCAGAAAGTATTCAAGAATTTGAGGCATGCTTCCTCTCCCTTGCCATTCATCTTGTGACTGATATATTTTTCTCAAGATTGACACCAAAAAAGAGACAATAGTGACGAAACAAAAAATATAAGATGCGATAAAAAATAAAAAACGCAAAATTTTGGCAAGGCGAGATGGCCGAGCGGTCTAAGGCGCTACGTTCAGATCGTAGTCTCTTCGGGGGCGTGGGTTCAAACCCCACTCTCGTCAGTTTTACCCAAGGTCTGTCCATCCCGAAGCTGCCATGTACCTGCAATGGTAAAATAACAGTGAGAAGGCAATTTCAGTGCAAATTGGTTGCTGTAAACGGCATGCAAGAGCTGGATTAAGTGGCATTTTTTTCTGCTTAGAGAGAAAGTAATTAGAAGACATGGTAAATGTAGTAAATTAGGCGGAATAAACTGCATCGCCCGCTGATAAACAAAAAAGCAATCATGCCAACTTGCCCACTTCAACAACATAAACAGCATGTGTACCCCGATCTTCTTCTTCAACTCTGGCGATTTTGAGAGGGGGGATTTTGAGAGTCCCCTCCTTTCGCTGTACTTCCATCTCATCGATTAGTGGTGGTAACCCTCCCTTTGAGATCCAATCTTTGAAATGACAGTTGTGATCAGTTGTCCATTCCATAAATGAATTTCTGGCCTGACTGAGATTTGAAAACCCTGACGCAGATGGAGTGAAATCAAGAATGATTAGAGTTCCACCTTGTGTTTTGAGTGACGTATTTTCAAGACAAGAAAATCTACGATTCTGATCGAGTTCATGAAGGCACATCGAAATAACACAATGTGTAAAAGGACCTTCAAGTGAATCCTTCAAGTCGAAAACATCCATATTTATCGCAGTCAAATTCTGATAACCAAGATTCTTAAACCTAACTTTATTAAATTCTTGTATTGCAGAGTCACTGTCAATAGTTGTGACAGTACCGTTATTCTCACCAACTTCAATGGCAACCATCTTTGAAAGCTCACCGTTGCCAGTACCAACGTCAAGTACCCTTGCATCTTTAACCTGATAAAGCTGCTCACATACAGCAAATCTTGTTAGGACAGTTGCTCTGCCATCATCGTGTAAGAAATACCAAACTGGAAGTATTGTGAAACTTATAATGGAGAACACTCTTACAACAGAAACTAACCAGCTGCGTAGACCACCTCCCCTTGAGCGATGACCATTCCAAATTTGATGGATCCAACTTGCCATTCCTACCTTCTGTACTTTTCTAATCCTATCCATCAGTCCCTTTGAAGCTAACGTCTCACCCGTTGCACCAAGTTTTATAGCTGCGTTTACAGTTGGGGATGTTGACTGATATGAACGTGGTCTTTTTAACTCTTCCTTCTTTAAAGCTTTCATACGATCTCGCCTGCTGGTGCAATACCCACATCTAGATGTGACTCTCCTCAGCATTATTATTTACTCTCCTGTTGTGATATTTCTTATAAATTACGATGTCTTGATGGAAATTTTTTCTCTTCTTCGACAGATGTGGTAGTACCTGGAAAACCTGCAGTTTATCTTCTTAGCGCGCACTCATGTAACACAAGGATCGCTTCCGAGGGTTTTGCTCTCTGCCATACCTGCCTCTCCCTCACTAAAAAAAATATTTCAAAGGAGTCAGAAAAGAGCTTGTTTCACAACATGGCCATCACAAAAGGAATCAATGCCACGTAATTTTAATTGACCACACCCACTAAAAAAAGAACAGTTGCCAAAAGCACCCAAAACTTGAGACACACAGACCAAAGGAGAAATATCAATTTCAGTTAATCTGCTACAGCCAGAAAAAAATCCGTTTTGGATTTCTGTCGTTTTTGTAAAAGCAGATAAATCGACATACTGAAGTGATTCGCAATTGCCAAAAAAATGAGTACCGATTTTTGTAACGTTATTGAAAAAAGAAAAATCGAAAGAAGACAGAGAAAGACAGGTGAAAAAAACACAACTACCGATTTCAGTTTTGTTTACTAAACTTGATAATCCTGAAACAGAAGTCAATGACTTGCACCGAGCCAAAAACATATCAGGTAACACGATAACGTGTGTCAAAGCACCCAAATCAACAGAGAGAAGGGACTGACACTCAAAAAGGAATCCACCCCCGATACTCTCAACGTTTACGAAAACAGAAAGATCCACTGATGTGAGTGATAAACAGCCTTCAAGGAATCCTTTGTTAATTGTCCTCACGCCAGAAAGACCAGAAGTTCCTATTAAGGTGAGCGACTCACACTCCTGTAAGAAACAATCACCAATACTGGTCACACTTTGCAAACCCGAAAAATCAATATCCGTTAGCGATAAAGAGTTTTTGAGAAACCCATTTCCAATGATTGAAACAGAACAGTCAGCTGAAAGAATAACAGTTGTCGGGTTGAGAAACGAAATTCTTGAAAATTCAAATGGCAACAACTCTCGTTTAATTTCAACACAGCCATCGACTGCGAATGTTGAGGTGTCTAGGAGAAGTCTTTCATCTCCCCTTTCGTGAAGTTCCACAAGTTTTTTTTTTTTCCCATCATCAACCAACCAGTTCTTACCAAATACACTTATGACTGATACACTCAACTGCGAACCAGATTCTAGTCCGTATGAAACCAACAGACTGGAATTTCGAAGCAATTCCGCTTCGTGCGACAGTTGGAGTAGTTCTTCGACAGCGTTCCATTCATCGGCAGCAACTCGAAGTGCGTCACTGACGACAGACTTATCTGTTACCGTAAACATGACATCTGGGTAATCTGAACCAGGACAGGTTAGTAAGACTTCCATCGTCGGATCTACCTTTGTTCGTTTCATGTGCGCGCCTGTAATGAGAGATATGTTTTCCTTAATAAAAACAAAACTTTTTCACATTCCCATTTAGGCATTTAGTAACCAAAAACCACCTCGCTGACACCGAGATTTGTCCCTGCGGGAACTACGGAAACATTTGGAGACTTATCCACTGCAACTTTTGATCCCAGCAATACCTGTCCTCGGTTGAGCCCGACTATGTCGGGCGGTGATAGGTTCATTTTCGTATAGCTGTTTAAAAACTGCTCTATATTGCTTGCAGGAATGACACCTGGCCGTACTCTGAAGTGCTCTGTTATCTTATCAGCCAGTCTGGAACAACGAACTTTATTATCGGAAAACGTGCTCAGAATGGTTATAATAATAAGAGGCCTGAACATCTGTAAATCAACACCTAATATGATATTCTCAAGCCGCTTCCATCTTTCATCATTTCCATCAATTGAAGTTGAAAACGCATTTACTAAAAAAGTATAATTACTGGGAGGTGCTCCCTTTGAATGTTCAAGAGCACCCATGATCCAATCAAGCATGGGTCCCCATGCTGGTAAGTGCGCATATGATAACGTTGCAAAGTTTTTTAGTAACAAAGGGAGGTAATAGTCTCCTGAAAAATCGTGTTTTTTTTTCATCTCTAACAGAGATGATGACAGCTGATTAAATAAAACATCATCGCGGATGGAGGAGTATTGAAAAGCATTTGTAATTTGAGACATTCCCAAAATATTAAAATCTTTTAATGGAATAATTCCAAATTTCTTATCCCTCTCAATCAATTTCACAACATCTTTTGAAAATTTCCTCACCACAACATGGTGACCAGAATGCAAAATACTTAATTTTGTGTACACCTCCAGAATCTTACCATACTCTGCTTTCCTAATAGCGAGAGAAGCAAAACCAAGAGCGAGAATATTCATAGTGATACCATTAAGTAGACCAGTTGAATACAGTCGGTAATAAGAAAATGTTTGAAGTAATTTGTAGACAGATTTTGGGGCCAATCCAGGAGTCACAACTCCTCTAATGCAGAGTTCCTCTGCTACCTGACGCACCAGTGAATCTGTCATTTTCGAAGGATATTTGGTAAACAGGCTTAAGGTGTAAATAACGTGAGACCGATTCCAAGAGTCAAACCCATTCCTTAACCATAATCCATAGCAAAAATCAATGAAACCTTGCGATAGTTGAGATGCGAAATCTGCTGCGGCAACAACATACAAAGACGCGCTTGCTAAAGGAATCTCTTTAACGTTTTGTTGAACATTTTGAAGAATACTGATATCACAGACGCCCTCTCTTGCCACCAATGCAAGAAGATGCAATGCCTGAGCAGCATAAGCTTTTGCATATACTAATTTCCTTTCATGTAGTTCAATCATGCATTTTTGCAACGCTTCAGTGGCATTGCTGAATATTTCCGCATTAATTTCAGAACCACCATTTCTAAAAGCAGGTCTCACTCTTAATAGTGCCTTGATCAGATGTAGGAGTTCAACATCTTTAATCAATCTGGGTGTGTAAGATATTTTATCTAAAGCACATTCAACTATATCTGATATGTGTTCTTGTCCTGTTTGTGATGCGCCTTGATCTCTGAGAAGAATTCCGAGACGGACAGTTATTCTTATAATTGTGTTGACACCTCTCTCATCAGCCTGTCCAACCATGTACAAGAGCTCACTCACCGTCCTCGCATGTGGTATTTTCTTAACTAATTCATCATCAAGTGCTTTTGTCTGTTCTCGATTTCGCCTCCAAAAAGGAACTTTTTCTCCAAAAAGCTTCCTTCCGGTGCGCCTCAACATATCTGTTTCTTCGAATTAATCTTAATTCATACTTTTTTAATTTAAAGTTTTATTTTTTTTACTGTTGAAGGAAAAGGTAAATTAGTACACTAAAGAAAAGACGATTATTGACGTTGCTATCAAAGTTGCATATTAGTCTCGTTTTTTTTCATTTCATTGGTGTGAGATCTGTTAAAACTCAAAAAAAAAAAAAAAAAAAAACTGATAAGCTTTACTCATACACCACGTCAACGTAAGTTTCGCTACATTCTTAATTTTTTTTTTCTCCCTCCCTCCATCTCACTTTTTCTTTAAAACCAAAACAACAACAAAGGCAATAAAACCACTGCATTTGAGTGGTTTTTTTTTTTTTTTTTTTTTTCCCCTTTATTCTTTTTTTTATCTATAGAGAATACTACAAAAAAAAGAGGAAAAAAAAACCATGAAGCAAGAAAAAACACAAATTTTATATAAGATCGGGTTTCTGGTTGACCTTAAATGACCTTTATGTCAACTATAAATGTGGTGGTTTTCTTTAACATAACGACAGAACGGTTTACGGGCTGAGTCAACCAAACATTTTGATACAAAAAAAAAAAAAAAAAAAGAAAGGTTAAAAAAGAAGCACACAATTGTCAGGCACCATGAAGATCAGTTACTCAAGTAGACCCAACCCCTTGAGACAACGAAGACTATGTGTATAACTTTTTTTCCCCTTCTTGTTCTATCTTTTCCTACTTTAAAAAACTTAACAAAACAGATATAATAACAACTTCCTTTTTTTTCCACCCCCTCAGAATCTAGTTTGTCTGTCTCGAAATTATATTTGAGCTAAAAGTTAATAATTCATTCTTATATTTTGATCGCAGACAGTAATACTGAGCGCACAGGGAAATAGATAACTTTTTGAACATAATAAATAAACGGCTCTTAATCTGAATAGTTTCTTCTCCACTTCGTCGGTGCAAAAAAAAAAATTATTAAAAAAAAAAAAAGTCATTTTTTAACTAAGACCTCCTCTTTTTATTGATTGGCAAACTGCCAACTGCTTTGAGTGGCATCACGGAACAAAGAAAGGAACCGAAACTGCCGCAAAATACAAGACAGAAAATATTGTACTTTGACACGTATTGATGTTTTGTTTGAGCACGAAATCCGTGAGCCGACTTAAACTGATACTGCTGAAAAAAAACAGATTTCAAATAGGAAGGTGGTGTTGAGACTGCCCTCAGAGTATATCCAGGAGACATTTAAGTACCCGTCGTGTGTTCGCTGTGACCATATGTTGTGAGTGATGTCATCCTTCTCTTTTATTTTTTTATGTTCTCACTCCCCAACCTTCTACGAGGATAGAAAGGTACTATTACCAAACACCCTCTGTTGTGGTGGTGCCTTCAGTTCCAAAAGTAACCCGTTTCTGTTCTTTCTTGTAGCGGAGGAGGTAACCGATGCAGCAGATCATTGCTGCGCATAGAAAGACTGCAGCAACTATGATCATGATTAGTTCCCAAAGTTCTCTATCCCACCATGGGTCATCCCAGCATGAGTTTGAACGCGCAACCCATTTACAGTCGCTGTCGCTTTCGCAACTACGACGAGAAAGAACTTTGCATCCTGAAACGGGTTCTTCTGCTGCAAGAGACGCGCATATTGTCGGACCATCGCAATCAGTTACAGGGTTGCCAGGTATGTTCATGGATGTTCCGTAATTCTCAAGACAAACATTCACATGGTCTTGAAGGATGCATTGAGTGAAGTCAGAGCATTCAGCTGACACAAACCTTCCGTAAGACTTTGATAAAGTCTGTTGAATACACTTTACAGCATCAGGGATACATGAGCTAAACTTTTCACAACCATTTTTGTTTTCAAAGCAATCAAATTTTTGAGATTCGCACTTAGTTCTTTCAAAGCCTTCAGTTTGCTCAGCCTCTTGCCAGGCAGCTGGATCTCCACGTTGGCCAGTTGGAAGAACTACCTTCACGGAGTCACGGCATATTTGTCTCAGACCCATACATGACCTCGCCGTTGGTATCATAGTAGGCCCTTGACCTCTGCAGTCGCTGATCATTATCCCCAACACCAAAATACCTACAACTTTAATCATTTTTTTTTTTTTTAATTGTAGCTTTTGTTCAAAAAAAAAAAAAGAATAATAACAACTTTTATTGTGTAGATGATTCCGTCATACGAAAGCAAATACATTTGAATTCATCATTTACTTATCAGCGTGTTGTAGGAGGAGGTCCTGTCGGTTACAAAAAGTAAGGATAAAGATGCATTTCCAATTCCATTACACCAGCAAAAGACAAGTAAAAAAATGGGATTTTTTTTTTTTATCCACAAAGAGAATAATAAAAGAGAACAAAGAAAAAAAAAAAGGAAAAAAAGGCAAAGATGAGGGGGGTGAGTGGCATAAAAAACTTAAAAAAATACTTAAAAAAACGATTCCAGACAACAGCAGATGTAATTATACACGCAGTTTGGACAACACACTTTCTGATAATCAATGTCCCTGCTACCGCCTGTCTTTGACACACGTTTCCATTTGTTTCTTTTCTTGTCTTTTTTTCTTTTTCCCGCCGCACTCAAATTGTGTTTTTTTATTTTGTTTTGTTTTGTTTTTTATTTTTGCCTTATTTTCGCAAGTCCCGAAAAGTAAAAATAAAAGGGAAACTTTGGAGAGGGAAAAAAAACGTGGAGGGATGGGAGGAAAGAAAAAAGAAAAAATACCCTCGAAGGAAGGCCCTTCAACGATTCTGACGAGGAAGGAAAGGGGAAGGAACATTAAAGTGATTGACCTCTACCGTTAACTAAAGCCGAGGTTATTCTCTTGCGCTCTATAGGAATACAAAAAAATCGCAAGATCCTTTTTTCAGTAACAGCGTTCTTTTTTCCCCCCCTGTTTTTTTTCTTTTTTTTTTTTTTCCGCTTACTGAGGAATCCTTCTTCTTATTTTCCTCTTCTGGCTTTTCCAAGCGCAAACCAAACCAACCAAAGTTAACTTCGTAACAGACTTACATATAGTTATTGTAAAAATAAGGTTGACATGTAGTTTGCATTTTTCGTCTTATTTTTTCTTTTATTTTTTTTTTGTTGTTCAACGAAGTCGCGGGTTTTTCAGGAAAGCTCCCGATTCCCGTGACAACGCTTAAAAAAAAAAAAAAAAAATAATAAACTTGGAAGTAAGCTACCGCGACGGCTTCGAAGCATGGATGACACAGAAAGAAACAGTCACTACCGCGGCAGCTGTTGCTTGCATGCGAAAATAAACCTAGACACGCAGACAATTCAACACAATTGACCTACATATTAAAACCAGATGTGATAAGACGAAAGGTAGAGAGAGAAGAAAAAAAAAAAAAAAAAGGTTTTTTTTAAACCTGCGCATAAGTTGAAGTTAAAAACCACCCCCCCCCCCCCCCCCCCCCCCCCCCCCCCCCCCCTTCTATTCCAACACAAGCAGTAATACGTAGATCTTTGGCTCATTAGTTTTGCCAAGAGGTGTCTTATATCAGACACAGACTGCTTGCCTCTGGGATTTCTGTTTATAAGTGAAAGTCGCAAGAAATTGTTGTCGGTATAATGTTTAAAGAAAATAGAAATATAGAAAGAGGAGGAGGAGGAGGAGGAGGAGGAGGAGGAGAGGAAATGGTTTCATTCATGGTAAAAAAAAAAACTAAAAGGAAGTTTTCCAAAAGGGCAGCAGCAGTTATGGAAAAAAGGAGGAAACAACAAAAATATGATAGCTCCCCAACGCTGACATCATTATCCAAAAGGTATCGTTTAGCTACATTTAGGATGAAATTTTCTGCAACATTAGAGACCCGTGCCTGTTTATTTCCCAAACAATAAGTAGTTTTCGTTACGCAAAAAATGAAAAATTTCCAATAGAAAAAAACGCAAGTAGAAGTAGTTTTTTTTCTTTATCTAGATATCAATCGCTACCCTGTTTTCGCCATTCGCTCAAAAGTAGAATACTTTTGGTGACTGAAAACCTCTTTTTTTGTTTTTGTTTTTTTTTAATATTTTTTTGAGAATCTTTTTTTTATTAACTCGCAAAAAAAAAAAAAATAATAATAAATAAAATAAAAACAAGTCGCAGCGAAAAAGAAAAGGGTCGAGACGGTGAACGTAAGGTACTATAAAGTAATTTCTGCAAAAAAGTGAAAAAAAAAAAAAAAAAAAAAAAAAAAGGGTACCAACAACATTTATTCATACAATAGAAGTAATCCAAGAGGACTAACTAATACTTGTCATCTCGGAGTCGAGAGACCGTCAAAGTACATGCGAAATTTTCAGCAGAGTCCATCTGCTCAGGGGAGTTAATTTTAAAGTGCAAACACACATCTTGCACACATATAAAGCAGGGTAGATAGATGCTTTATATATTACTGGGGGGGGGGGTAACCCACAACAGAAGTTCATACGTGGTCGCGTGGGTTGCATTAAATCAAAATATTAAAAACACAATTGTTCTGTTTTCAATAACCACCGTTTCTAGAAAAGAAACAGGAAGTCAAAATAAATTAGGAAGAAACGGGAGACAGGGGCCATTTTTATTATAAAAAAAAAGCAAACCTCTCACCGAGGGAGGGAGCAGGCAGTAGTAGTAGCTGAGCATGTTTGCCAGCATGCTTCAGTAAAAGATAACACAAAGGTAAGCTACCTTGAGGTTCGTTTCTTTCATTTTTTTTTTCCTTCATTTTTTTCCCCCCTTCTCTCTCTTCTTCCACTGTGTTCGACTACTGAAAATTGATATCAATATCCAGGGAACTGACAAAAAGAATGAAAAAAAAAAAATTGGAGGGCGAAAAAAAAAAGAAATGAAAAAAAAAAAAAGATTTAAAGGCAGACTAACTTCTTGCTAACAAATCTCCTTTTTTACGGTCTTCCTTTTTACACAACAGCAAGCCGATTGCACATAATTTATTTCTTTTTCTTCTAAATTCATGTTTGTTCCCTGCTACGAAAGGTAGTAGGGGTTGAAAAAAGAAAACAGAATATGTGGCTGTCAAGTTTTCAGTTTTTAATTTTGCTCTGGGGGATCGTATCTTCACATGCATATAAAACCGCGTAGTGTTTTTCCCCACATCACTAGCTGTTGAGAAGCAAACGAGATTAAACAATTGAGAGGTGACTACGATAGGGTTTTTGTGTGGGGCAAAAAGAAAAACAAACAAGAAGAAAAGAATGGGGAACTAATAAAAAGAAATTCCCCGTCCCTTTGTTTGTACTGTTTACTGTGATAGAACTTTAAAAAGAAAAATAAAGAAAAAGAAAATTAATGTTTTTTTTGTTTTTTTTTTAAATTCTTCTTCATATTTTATTTCATTTAAGTTAATTTCTCCATTCTTTCTTTTTACTTAAAAAAGAAAAAAATGGGTGGGGGAGAAAGAGTACGAGGATTAAAAAGAAAAAATGAAATGAAAAGACACAGAAAGACTTTTTTCTGTTTTTTTTTTTTTTTTTTTTTGTTGAGTAGAAGACGAGCTAAAGATACGTTTACATTTTTTCAGGAGCCTGGAACTTGAGGCTTCCGAGAGACCTAAATGTCAAACTAAAAAATCATACATCTATTTCAGACTTTTTAACTTGTCCTTTTCAACAGATGTTATATTTCGTACTGAAATGTTTGAATGAACTTTGTGTTGTCTACTCGAGAACATTGGGGTCAGACATTGATTAACAGAGAGGGCATACCTAATTTTAAAAAAAAAAAGAAAAAAAAAGAAGAAGAAAAAAGGGGGGAAAGAACGAGGGAAAGAAAAAAAAAAAAAAAAGTACACCACTCAAAACCAATATCTAAGAAATAAGAAAAATAACTAACATTCGTTAGCTATTTTTTTTTAACTAGAACTAATCACTACCTCATCCATCTGCTTGAAGAAACGAAATAAGGAATTTTTTTTTTTTTCTTGTTTGCTGTTGTTTGATTGTTATATAACAAATGATAAATTTTTTTTTTTTTTTTCCACCACAAAAATATATGATTATATATAAAAAAAATATTACAAAAATTGTATCACAAAGGTAACTAAAAAAAACAACTAGTAACGTGGACCCCACGATACACTTGAAAAATGGATTAACAGATCCTAAACTAGTCTGTTTATGCCTAGCAGTATGGTACAGAAGTGAAATAAGTCAGTTTAATAATGCTTAGGCCATAAAGAAGATCAATTGTAATGAAATAAAGGGCAATAGTTAGTTTTAAAGTTTGAAACACACTGCATTGACTCTACATTATAATTAACACGAAAATAACAAGAATCGTAGTTTTTTTTTCATAATCAAAGTCCTGAGAAACCAAACCAGGATATAATGTGATACGGCAGAGTGTTCGGTTTCTGTTGTGAATGTGAGATAAAAAGTGGGGAAGTTCTGTATGTTCTATTTTCGTAAAAATTACTACTGTGGGTGTATTATAAAAAAACACAAAGATAATTTTAGTTTTTAGATACAGTGATATAATGGGGTGGTAACTTGATACTAATATTAAATGGAAAGCAACTTGAAAGTGGCTAAAGCGAAAATAGGATTCAGCCAAACCTAAACCTGGTTGCAAGACTACTTGATTAGGTTCATACGAATATAAATCTCTTGTATTGTATCAAAGCTCAATCATGACACAAGTGACTAAAATGTTAGGCAAACACTCTGCAATTGACGTGCTATAAGCAATGTTTCTAACTTATCTGCATACATATCTCTTTTTCCGTGTTGTCATTCAGTGCAGTACGGAATCGAGTTATTCAATTACGAATTAATCAACCAAAAAACCAGGGTATATAATGTAATACGGCAGAGTGTAGGTTTTCGCCTGTAGTCTCGTCAAGAAATAAACAATCTTTATATATAAAAAAAAAGTTGTTAGTAATGTCCAAAATAAGTTGGGATAACATGAGGGGTTAACTGTTTGATTTTGTACGTAAAATACAAATGTATTGTATCATAAACAAAACATAACGATAATTTAACATTAGTTCTGAGATACAGTGACTAGGTGTGATGCTTAACTTAGCCTTTTTTTGTTAGTTATGTCCAAAATAAGTTGGGATAACATGAGGGGGTAGTTTGATACTGTATTTTCAAGCTCAGGGATAACATGAGGGGGGGATGATAGTCGTTAGCTTTTGTAAGTTTTTAGATTTGAGAATCAAGGAATACTTAATTTGAAGTTTTTTTTTTTTTTTTTTTTTTTTTTTTTTTCAAACCGCTTTGCGAAAAATGACGAATATGGGACAATCCAGCAGCAATTTCAAAGGCTAACCTCTTTAATGCAAACCGTTAATTGATAATTAACCACTCAGAATTTCATCAATATTTTGCAGTGCTGGTGAGAATAAGTTTTTTTTTTTTTTTTTTTTTGCTCCTCGATTCGCTTTACGAGTGGGGGGGGGTGCTCACCACTTGACTCTACATTAAAGAAAAATAAAAAAAAAAAAAATAAAACAGTCTGGCATCGCAAAAAATATTCAGAATTGCAGATAACTGCCAGTTTCACTACCTCGGCGTTCTTCCAACTGTTATAGTTCTCTGCAGGTAAAATGGCATTTGGGTTGGCCAATAATAAAAGAAAAAAAAAGGGAACGGGCTCAAGAACCAAAAACATACCAGAAGAAATAAAAATGTGATGGGAAGGTGGGAAGAGAATAAAAAAAGTTTAACCCTAAAAAAAAAGGCCAAAAAACCGATTTTTGCATTTTTGTGAAAAATAGACGAGAGAAAAGGAGTGTGTGGGAATAACCCTACCCGTGTATTGAAAATATACTAAAGTTCACATCCAGCTGGCCGAAAGAATCCGAAAACACACGAAGTAGTGCTCAATACCTGGAACCCCTGGTTAGGGACTTTTTTTTTTGAGGCTAGTGTTGTGCGTGAAAAAAATTTCCTTGAGATGTAGATGTTGTCGACTTCGCAAGAATTTCGTGGTATCCTGCGATAAGGATTATTTTTTTTTTTTTTTTGGCTATTAAAATAAAGTTATTCTACTTCTGCGTTTCCAAGACAGAAACTTAGGGAATAAAAATTTCGTCGGATTCGGGCAACCTTTGCACCACCCCAGCATATTTCTCACTTGGCCAAAAATAATTTTTTTAAAATTGTCAGTTTTTCGGCGTTTTGGTCTTTTAGGGTTAAGGGGGAAAAAGGAAAAAAAAAAAAAAAGAAAAAAAAAGAGAACCAAGACATGAAATAATATATTAGTCTGAAAAAAAATTTAAAAAAATAAAAGACTTACTTTTCAACAGAGGCAAACATTAACTTGAGTTTTTTGTTCCCTGTCTCTTTCTCTTTCTCTTTTTTTTTTTTTTTTCCATGTATGGTTCAGTTTTTCCGAATACCAGCTTTAGGTGGGACGTTGACATCCACCCAAGCTTATCAGAGTATCAATTTTTTTTTTTTTTTTTTTTTCCCCACCTTCGCGAAAAAAAGGTTGTAAGTGAAGCCACTAAAATCTAAGGCTTTTTTTTTAATAAAAAAAATTGCCAACTTAAAAGAACAGAGCCGAGAAACTTCTACACCCTATTCTAACAAGCACCCTAAATAATGCAGTAAGAAACACCCGTGATAAAGGAAAAAAGATATTTTAAAACTATGGGGGAAAAAAAGTGTTTGTGTTTTTTTTTTTTTTTTTTTTTTTTTTTTTTTTTTGTGGTGAGAATAGTAAAAAAATAAAAATGAAGGGAAAAAAATAAAAAAAAATCACTTACACTAAAGTAAGCACACGCCCCTATCGAACAACCCGACTCCTCTCAACTACGGACCTGCCGCGCGCACTTTTTCCATTCTAGAAAAAGGGACCAAATAACTACAGGGCTCCCTCAGCTAACTGAACAAGAGAATAGATTTGGTTGTTCAAACGAGAAATGCGTTGCATTGAGTACAACAAAAAAAAAAATTTGGACCTTCTGTACATGAACCAGCTTACAAAAGAAAGTTTACGTGTCGCTGCCAATACTCTTTTTTTTTATTTATTATTATTATTATTTTTTTTTTTTTTTAATTGTACAATACTTGTTAAGCGAAAAAAGAAATGAAAGTAGCGGATGGGGGGAAAAAAAAAGGGAGAAAAAACACGGTTAGAAGAAGTCTAGTACGTACACGAGCATCCATCACAATTACATCCATAGTTATTCTCCAACTGGTTGCACGAATATTTCCCGGTCGCAACCCACTTGTCACAGTTGTAACTGTAGCAATTATTATATTTGCACACAGGTGGTGGCGCGTTTGTAGGAATAGCTGTTGGAATTGCGGTTGGGACTGCCGTTGGAATTGCAGTTGGAATTGCCGTTGGAATCGCAGTCGGGACTGGAGTTGGCACCTTAGTAGGTGGAGCTGTGTACTCATCAAAGTTATCTGGGACGCACTTGGTGCATGACGGAGCTCCACCCCCTCCAAGAAATCTTCTTGGGCACCAATTAGACTGACACTTGCCATCTTCCCATGCGCAGATTGGAGCACATCCAATACAACCATTGTATCCAAACCCTGGACAGTCAGGATGACGGACAATAGAAAAGATACCCATGTGAATAAGGTTGATCTCAGTAGGCGGGGTAGAGATAGTCTCTCCAGGCTGAACTTGTCTTCTGAACCCAACCATGTCGTACTTCTGAGCGACGTATGAGAATCTTGGGGCACATGATCCCGACTCCCATCCATCAGAAGGAAGAAGAGCAGTGTACTTTCCGTTTGTTTCACGGGAACAAGGCGGACAGTGGTACACAAAAATAAAAAAGTCACATGGCTTTCCTGTGCAATCCTTTGGACAGTGCAATGTGAACTGCGTTCCCGGTAAAATCACTTCACTTTGGTCCGGAAAGAATGCCCTAGCATCGTTACTGGAGGTCAGAATGTCAGGTACTCCCCACAGACGAGCGTCTAACCCCCCAAGTGACCATCCAGGCATGTCTGCGGTAACAGCCTCAGGGGCGAGTGTCTTAGTCACCACTCCTCCGTTTGACTGAACTCTCTTTATCTTGACCTGTGCCTGCTGGTTTGTTGTACACGTTGCCGCAGCATGAGCGGTAAACGCGGCAAACAACATGGATTTGAACATCATTTTGTGTTGCAAAATATTTCTAGAACGGAAGGGGGGAAAATAATTATTCGGAAGTCTAACTAACACCAGACACACTGAAATAAGAATTCAAAACTAACTCGTCTCTTAAGAAAACCAATCTGAGCTGTTCTTCCCTCACTCCCTGCGATATTGTGTTAGGATGTATTACTGATGTGTGGGGGGGGAATATGTACAAGCAATACATGAACCTACAAAGAGATCCGATATAGAAAGGGGAACGTGAAGGGATTAACAGACTATCGGTAAGGGAGGAGTGCGTGAAGGAGATGCTTGCGAAATGCGAAAGAAAAAGTTCAAAGGGGGAAGGGTGCGAGGTTGTGTTTGTTCTCGGTTTTTTTTTATTTGTATGCAAATCCGACCTAGCTAACCACAGCAAAAAGAAACTATCTCCTTACTAGATTCAAGCTGGAATTCTAATTTGCAAATGCTAAACCTTTTTTTTTTTTTTTTTTTTCCGTGAAAATTCTACTTCGCTCATTACAGACGCTAAAAAACAAAACAAAAAAAAAAAAGAACTGGTGCTAATTAGTAACATAATATTCCGTGGAGGGCACAGAACCGTAATCTTGTCTTATTTTCGCTAAAATACTTCAGAAAAGACTACATTTGTTCTTCCAAACATTTCTTTTTCCTTGTTCAGCATATGAACAGAAGAAGAAAAAAAAAAAAATCGATCACGAGGCAAAACATCGGGTAGTGTAAAACGCAGAAAATGAGAAAAAAAAAGAAAAGGGGAAAAAAGAATAGAAAAAAAAAAAAAAAATTCTGACCTCACAATTTATTAGATTTAAATATCTGTTTAAAAAGAGAGGACCATAAAAAAAAAAGAGAAAGATGGGGAGCAAAATATACTATTGTGCAAGTGAAAATATGCTGGATTGTTTTTCTTTTTTTTTTTTCTTTTTGATCACCTGCAACCTAAATACATCTACTCCACAGGTATCAACATTTAGTTTCAGTTTTTTTTTTTTTTTTTTCTTTCTTAATAATAAGGATTTCGCTTTGCATGAAAACAAGCAAGCAAAAAAATAAAAATAAAATAAAATTTTGGCACCCCACGGACTCCAACTCTGTTGGGTCGTACTTGAGGTTTGTAGTGTTGCTAGCACATTATTCGTATGAATATCTGAAATGTGTTAATAGAAAAAAACTGACGGCACTGGTGCAGTGTTATTCTTTTTCAGACTTTCAAGCAAATATCATCAGCCAACAAAAACAAAATGTATAAGGGAAAAAAAGGGAGGGGGGAAAGAAAAATATAAAAAACATTTCCTTCCCCTCGATCATAACCTCGAGGACGATGTTTGGGAAATAGTTTTTTTTTTTTTTTTTTTTTTTTTTTTTTTTTTGCTTCTATTCTACTATGTTGGTCGTTTTTTTTTTTTTTTTTTTGTTTGTTTGTTTGTTTGTTTGTTTTGGATCGCAACCCATTCAATTTCTAAACATAAAAAAAACATTGAAAAAATTCATTCATCAAAATAGTTGTAAAATAGAAATGAGAATAATATGAGTTGAAAATAATAAATAAACACATCTCCACAAATAGAGCTAGCACGTAGGGAAGAAGAAATGGGGTACATAATCTCTTTCGTTTGCCGGAAGGTGTTTGTGTTTAACCAGTCACTATTATTTCTCTTCGCATTTTGAATGAATTCAGCAACGAGAGAGAGAGAAAAAAAAGAAAAAAAAGTGAGACGGCAACGAAAATTGCATAGGTCTGTCCCATCCCAATGTAATAATGGTAACGGGGACCACGATTCCCACTGAAAATAGAAGGAAAACAGGGAAAAAAAAACGACGCAGATGATCATATTTTCCCGACCACCACATATCGAAACGTCAACAGATTTGCTTGTCGTTGTTTCGACGAAACGAAATCCAAGAAAAAAAGGAAAAGATTCCCGAGTAACCCATGAGATCTCTCCTACGTTCAATATGGAATATAAAAAAAAAAAAATGTAAAAAAAAATAAATTGGAGAAAAAATAGTTCCGAAAATAATATACAAAATCTAGTGTGAAGTAACCATTGCTATTCACTACTTTAAAAAAAAAAAAAATAAATAAGTATCCCCCCCCTCTCTACAGGGCAAAAAACACCAAAGAATTCTCGTTTCCGAAAATATTCTAAAGACGATATTTTTTTTATTATTTCTTCTTTGTTTTTTTTTTTTTTTTTTTTTTTGAATTTCCTTGTTTTGTTTTCTCCCCATAAAAAGAAAAGAAAAAAAAGAAATTTAAAATCGTGCTCATTTAATCTGGAAAAGACAAATCAAATCACATTTGGGTCCATCTCCACAAGAACACAACAACTCAACCTAGTAAGTCACATCAATTTGCGAAAAACGAGTTTCGTTAACCAACTCGAATTTATGCAAATTATTTTCGCTTTGGCCGAAGGGAAAAAAAAAAAAAATAAATAAAATAAAAGGAAAGGAAAGGAAAACAAAAGAAATCTGGCTTGATCACTCTGTAGGAAAGAGCAGATATTCTTTTATTGGGTGCTTGAATACTGGAACTGTGTGTTACCAGTGTGTTGTACCATTTGTAATGCCACAAGAGGAAGACGAATCGAGGAAAAGAAAACCAAATCGCGGGCTTGCCAAGGAACAAAGAAACATCTTGCCCAAGACTGTGTAATATTGGTTTTCTTTCTTTCTTTTTTTTTCTTTTTTTTAAAATACCTCCTTCAACAATCAAAGTATTCTCGGTTTCCATTTTGTGTTCTCACACACAAGGCTTCCCTACTTAGAACCGTTGCGTGTGTGTTTTTTCCTTTTTAAATTTTTTTTTTTCCCTTTCGTTATTTGTGTTATTTAAATTTTCTTTCTAAAAAATATGAAAATAAATAATAAAAATCACAAGGGGTGCGCAGGAACAATTTGTTTGTTCGTTTTTTTTATTTCATTTGCTTGTTTGGTATCCAACATAAATAGAAGAGAGTCATTATAAAGAAATAAAAAATAAAGCTTGGAGAAAAAGAAATATAGCTGTTTTTTTTTTTTTTTTTTTTGGAGGGGGTTAACTGTTTGATTTTGTACGTAAAATACAAATGTTTTGTATCATAAAAAACATAACGATAATTTAACATTAGTTCTGAGATACAGTGACTAGGTGTGATGCTTAACTTAGCCTTTTAAAGTTTTTTTTGGAGGGGGGGAAGCGTTGATAATATTTTGATTAAAACGAAAGTGTCGATCACGGGAAGACATTTGGTACGCAAACTGTGCAAGAAGGAGGGTTACCACCCCCTACAAATCTTCTTGGGCACCAGTTAGACTGACATCTTCCATCTTCCCACGTGCACTGTGGGAAACATCCAACACAGCCGTTGTATCCAAACCCTGGACAGTCAGGTTGACGGGTCAAAGAGAAGATAGCAACGTGTAAAAGATCAATTTCAGTTGGTGGGGTCCAGATGTGGTCTCCTGCATCAACTTGTCTTCTGAATCCAACCATGTCGTACTTCTCAGCGACGTATGAGAATCTTGGAGCACATGATCCCGCCTCCCATCCATCAGAAGGAAGAAGTCCAGTGTACTTCCCATTTGTCTCATGCGAACAAGGTGGGCAGTGGTACATAAAGATAAAAAAGTCGCATGGCTTTCCTGAACAGTCATGTGGACACTTCAACTTAAAACGAGTTCCTGGCAGAATCACTTCAGTCTGATCTGGGAAGTACGCCTTCGCAGATCCGGCATAGTTCGAAATGATGTCAGGGACTCCCCACAGACGGGCATCTATTCCAGTGAGTGACCACCCAGGCATGTCTCTGCTAACCGGTTCTTTACTAAGTTGCGAGAAGCTGGTGCCTCCACCTGAGAGGGCTCTGTCAATGAAAACTTGCGCAAACTGACCGTTAGTACAAGTCGCTGATGCGCTGGTTGCTAATGCTGCTAACAAGAACGCCTTCATCATCATCGTTGAGGTAATAGTTTTTTTTAAATCTGATATAGGGAAAATAAATAATTAAATCAACTCGTCGTTATGTATTTTTTTTTTTTTATTCTTCAATTCAATCTTTACATCACATCTAGATTAATTATCTGATAAAGAAGAATAATGTGGTTTTTTTTTTTTTTTTTTTTTTTTTTCCTCCAACCATTGGACACAAACCACCCAAACAATTCCCAACCGTGTAATGAATGTGTAATTCGTGCGTAAGGTAAGCATCGTGTAAGGGACTTTACCCATCAACACTACAGTGAAAACGACATCTGTTATTAGAGGCCTGATGCATAGAATGCAGTCGCTGTTTTGCTGATGCAGTCATTCGAAGACCATTTAGGTGGACATCTCTAACTGTAATATCTTCGATAAACAAAAGTGGAGCTAAACGCCAGAGGGAGTCAACAGTGAGTGAAGGACGCTGATACGATAAGTTAATTGATTCCAAGCTTGACAACGTTCGAGTGAGTGAATGTGCTATTTTCATAATAGATGAAAAAGAAAAATTATTATTCGACAAATCTAAACTCTTAACATTCCCATCACGAACACCTTCTAACAACTTTTCCAACACCGAATCTGATAAACTGTTGTTGCTTAGGTTTAACTTGGTGACACTCGTCATAAAAATATCTTTTTTTAACATTTCTCTAACACCAATATCACCCAAATGGCAGTTAGAAAGATCAAGTAGGTGTAGACTTTGACAGTCTATTATTATTTTTTCAATCATTTTTACTCTCTGAGAACGAATTCGACATTCACTTAGTGACACTTCATCAGATTCGATGAATGTTACTTCAATCTCAGGAGGAGTGATGTTGTTTAGTTTTTTTAATTCCTCCACGACAGTTGCATCAAGAGGTGCCAGACATTGTGCATTTTCAAAGTCGCACTTAGCCTGGAACAAATACTCATGTTCTTTTGTTGTTGTTTCATTGTTTGCCAATTTACAAAAAACAATACCTCTCCGATACCAACACTTGGCAGTGTTCACTCCACCAGGAATGGTCATCGTGTAGTCTGCAGCTGTCAATGCGTCTTTTAGTTTGTGTAATCGAGTTAAACACAGCGTGATATTCATTGATATCTCTATTGAATTTCTATTCGCCTTCTGCGCTCTTTGATACAGAGATAACGCAGCGGTAAAGTTTCCCGTTGAAAAGGCCTCCGTGCCTAAACACTTCAAGTTCGATGCCTCGACAAGGTGATTTTCCTCTGTTCCTTCTTCCGTGTTGTCAGGGTCATCCACAAAGTCTGAAAGAGGTTTCTGAACTCGTTTTAATAAACGAGCCTTGAACTCTTTCATTCGCACTAAAATTCCATCCCCACACTCCGGTGGAGCGAGGTAGTTAGTGATTAAAGGTTCACCGTCTTCGTGACGATAGTGGATCTCGCTTATTAAGTTTTTTCCTATTTTTTTTTAATTATTATTACATTAATTACTTGGTTTTTTTAGTATTTCCGCTCTCTTACAAATAATATATAACACAACCACATACCAACGGCTTCGAAGTGACCGTCCGTATTGAAAATTAAACCTCCTCCTCGTGGGATGTGCATTGCGACCGAACCAATGCCGTTTTGCTTAACGATTTCAATGGTCAACATTTCATTACAACTTCCTGAATTGATTATTAAAGGGACGATTGATATTCCGTTGTGTAATGTGTGTTCTTGATTTTCTGATATCCAAAATTTCTTTCCAAGAAACCGACAACCTTCTGCGATCCCGATGACCACAGCTCCACTGTAATAACGCCACCTAATTGTGTCAGACAGGTATTGACTTTCATTGAATTTAGAATAGTTTAAATGGTGATCCCCTCCTGCCAATAATATAACATCAGATAACTCTAAATGAGTACGCTCAACAGGTGTGATGTTCTCGGCATGGATATGCATGCAATTTGTTATATTTATCTTTTCCATTGCGGCTTTAAAAACCTCAAAACATTCGTTCAGATCTCCGTTTGCAGTTCCTATGTAAGAGGCGTGGATTTCTTGTTCGAACCCGTCGTAAGATAAGGCTCGTGAAGGTAGTTCACATTTGACTCTCTCAATCCAGTCGATCCCTTCATTTGTTTTTGAAAACAACAATTGAGAATCTGCTAACATTACAACCGCCGCATACGGTCTGCACTCATCGAATTCTCGACGTGATTGAACAGCTTTATTATATTCGTCGATATTAGATACCTCAACCCCCTCCACCATAACACCCATTTTTTTTTTTTTTTTTTTTTTTTTTTTTTTGCTTTTATTTGCAACTAACTGAGTATACGAAAATAGTGTTTTCGAATTGAAGACTAAGTATTCATTTTTTTTATTTGTTTTTTTTTTTTTTTTTTTTAAATTGATTTGCTATTTTAAATAAAATCGTTTAAACAATCTCAAATAACAAAAAAAAAAAAAAAAAAAAAAAACCAGAAAAGAGAAAAGAAAGAAAAAAACCAGAAAAAATAATAATAATTGGCTCCTCATACTCAGACTGCTGTGAAGAAAAAGAGGGAAAAAAAAAAGCTTTAGACTTTCAAGTCTAAAACTCGGGTTAGTTTTCTCACAACTCACAAGTTACCCTGCCAGTGTCTGTTTTGTAATATAACAATAAAATAATCACATTATGCAATCGCAGAAGGGTTACTCTCTCCCTGACCGCTGTCTATCTTTTGAATGAGGTTGATAGTAATTATTATCTTTCCTCCTCCCAGTCTTTAGTTGTTGATCTCCGTGTTCTGTTTTTGAGTGTTTCGGAGTTTGATCGCAACCAGATAACTGAGCAACAAGAGAATCAGAAGAAGCTTTAGTCCTCCCACCGCTAACATGACCATGAGTGTAATTAAGGTTATGACTAGTAACATGGTCGTGGTGAGATAGAAAACGTTCACTAATTGATTGAATGTGTTGTTCATCATCATCATACTCATAATCACTTCCATCCTCACCATCCTCATAGTCTGTCGTATACTGAGCACCACTCGTAGTAAAGAATCCTGACACAGGTGATCCTTTACCAACTTCATAAATACCAGATCCAGAAAACGATTTATGCTTTGTAAAAGAAAATTCATTCTCAAGATTGAACAATAATTTCTCTCTCCTCTGCAAACTCCTCAAAAGTCTACTACAAGACTTTATATCCTCGTTAGTGAGAACGATTGAAGTTTCTGTTTCAGAGTACGGAACACACGAGACAGAATGCATCGACGCTCTAGTAGCATGTCGAAAAGACCTTCTACAACATCGATGAAGAGATCTTTTTGATAAAAGTACTGGAACCGGGTGAGTATTTATCTTGTCCATCGGAACTAATATCTCTGTGCCTACCTTAAACAGTGATAATCTCTGAAGTAATTCATCACACCAAGCTGAATAGGCAACCGGATAATCAATTTCCGTCTCAGCAGAGTTACGAGGAGGAAAACTTAAATTCAATCTCGTTAAAGTTGGATAAATTTTTTTCGCTTCATCCATAGGAAGAGATAAACAATAAATGTGTTCCAAGAATTTTTCAATAGTCGGTCGTTGTTCTTTGCAACGACACCTAGTAGGAAGACAGTAATGTTTATCAAGCTGCTCTGCAGTTGGTCTGTGCGCTTCATTAAACTGGAGACAACTCTGTAATAAGTGAACCAATCCATTACTCAAAGTAGCAGGTACTAAGAAATCAGATACACACGATGGATGATAAAAAGTATTTACATTTATCCCAACAAATCCATCCGGCCATGGACCTTTTGAGTGCGAATTAACTAAAACTAATAATGTTAACCCGACAGACCAGATATCAGCTGCTGATGTTACCCTAGATCCCAGAACTGTGTTATTACCCGATTCTCCAACATGGGAAATAAGTCCAATCCGACTATCAAGCAAAGAGTAATCACCAACCCCAGCAAGCTCTGGTGATTTATATATCCTCGTACACATAATATATGGTGATAGTGCTTGAGTAACGCCTTTATCATTTTCAGTTTTCGTTCCTTTTTTACTGGTTCCAAAATCACCCAACTTTATGAGACCTCCATCTCTTTTTAATAATATATTCGAAGGTTTTAAGTCTTTGTGAATAATGTTACACTTTCCCATGTGAACTAACGCACACGTGATTTGCTTTGCTATGTCAAATATAATTATTTCTGGAATGATACCCGCAGATGATTGTCCCAAAACAATAAGTTCAGACATGTCGGAGTCACATTTCTCATGAGAAACACATTTACAAGGACATTTCTTATAATAAGGTTTATATATGGATTTCAACCTTCCAAAAGAAGAAACAGCCGTGATTACGACTATCAAGGCAGCAGTGATGGAAGATTCAAAATGAATTGGCATTTCAACCGGATCATGAGGAGGATATCTCGCAGCTATTTTGTTTAGAATTCGTTGTTCAATCATTGCCGATCTTTCTCGCAAGTCATTCAGATCGTTGTCCATGTTTTCAAGAACGATTTCAACCGCAACATTACCACCTGGAACTGATAGTTTTTTCAAAGGTACCAAATTAGTTCCATCTTTTGAACTATTTGTAGTACTCGTTGATGAACACGGAGATCCAAGTTTTCCCTGTTTAGTTTTTCTCTTTTGAAAAAATTGTTGAGATGGTCGCTGTTGATCTTTATCCATCAACCGAAGACATAATAATTTCACAACGTGTGGTGATGAATAGAATAATCTGTTTATTTCACCTTCCAATGATGCTGCAAGTCCGTGACGGGTTGCATCGTCCGCCATCGATAGAGCAACGGGTGAGAAGTTACTCCCTCCCATAGAAACTTCTTTCCTAACGAAATATTGTCTTCGAGGCCCTCGAAAACGATATACAGATCCTTGGGCTCCTGCGCCAATTCGTTCTTCTCGGCCATCATGCTTAGCTAAATCTAGTTCATAAAACAAACAATGCTGACAATATGTTTCGTTACATTTCTTAGTACTCGAGTGGATAACTACTTCAGCCTCTGCTCCGCCGTTTTTTTGTAAAAAACTTCCCTCCTTTGTAATTAAGACGCTGCAATTTGCATCCTGCACAGTAACTTTATCACTAGTAACTTTTATAGCATCTTGTGACCAAGTATCATCTACAGGTCTCATCTTCATAAAAGGAAGCTTCAGAGCTGATAATTTCATTATTTTCTTTTCTACCGATGACTGTTAAAAAAAGGAGGTAATTTGATACTGCATTCTACAGTTCAAAAGGAAACAACAATTTCTCCAACAATCTTGACTGTCAGCGGCAGCATAGCAAATGACTGCAAATAAATAAATAATACCACTGGAGGCCACGTGAACATAGTTGAGCGCCACTTGCCTATGTTACCGTAACAGCTTTTTATAAAACTCATGAGTACTTAATTAATACATTTAATTGTTTTGAAAATTTAATCATAGAAAAAGACGACCACCAGGAAGGGCACCTCTTTGTCAATAGCCGTACTGGGGGGTGAAACTTTGACAATGCAAAAACAACTTTAGGTATTAACAACGAAAAACAGTTCTTTCTATCGCCGTATATACTGGGGGAGAAAAAGAAATTGCTTAAAAGAAAACTTCTTTTGAGGTTTCTGTATGTTGCGAAAGATACCGTCTGACGTTCTCGCTTCGATCAACAGTGAAAAACCCAACCCATCGGTGAGACAGAAAGCAGTAACATTCACATCAAGTTTCCGTATCACGAAAACCTGCATCATTTTTTTTTCTTTTAGTAATCTTGCTGAAAGAGGAAAAAAAAAATTATTAAATTGGTGAAAGTGTTCAAAATAGCGGCAACAATTGTAAAGACGATCTCTGCATTGACTCACAGATTAATTACCTGATGTCGTCAGAGGATCATTACCTGTTTCTTAAGCATGGTCATTCTTTGACTAATGGCGTGCTGCTGACAGAAAACGAATGCCTACCAGCCAGGGAAGCTTTAACCAATCAAAGGGAACTACGAGTTTCTAATTACAGCAACCTCATTAGTAGTTAATATAACATCTGTGACCAAAGTAGGGTTTACAGGTCTCTAATGTCATCCAAAGAGTGGATAATTTTCTTGCCTTTCTTCAATCGATTACTGTCGAGAGGGAGAAACGAAATGAAAGTAAAGAATGTATACTTTCGTGTACGAAAGACGTATTTCGTTGAAGGTGTCCTGTGTATATTTCATCTTTTCATGATAACAACATCAAAACAAACCTCTGAAGAATCAGTTTAAGAAAAAGAGATGAGCAGTTTGGGAAAACCTTCGTTGTTTTAATTCCAACAACCGTCTCTGAATAAAAATGAAACTTTTCTTAATGTGTTTGTGTGACGACACACACAAACACATAAACAACTGATATAACAATAACACTTCATAATAAAGCCTGCTACTGTCTCGCCATTAATTCTATTGTGATAGACTACGAGAAGACGATGCGTTGATGACAGCAACTCTCCTATTACCGATCATTTCATAACTCCTGGAATTCGCAGGAATTGTACCTCTAAAATGAGAATGGGTGTTCTTTCGTGCTATGTATCTCTGTGTTGGTGGTAGCTTACCACTATTTATTCCTTCGAGTAGCTTATTATTTCTCGTTTGCCAATCAGAATCGAATGCCCCCCCCTGAGATACTTCAAAAGCTGTGGCTCCCATTTTCAAGTGCCGTAGCTGTGTCCTTCCGTAGGCGATGGCTCTCCGTAGTAGCTCATTGTCAGTAGTGCTGCCTCTTCTTGTGAATTCAACCTTTGCGATTTCTCGGATCTCATCGATACCCACAGTTGGGTGTTTTGCTCCAACCAGAAGAAGATTCTTATAAAGCTGTCTAGATAACGGATGGAGTGTCATATTTTATTGATACCCTTAAAAATATAATTGAGCCTTTGATCTTGTTCGGTAATTCCTGAGGGGTGAAGTATAATGGGGGTTAAAGAATCACTTGCATTAGGGCTTGGCGCTGCTAGTCGGAAATCAGAAAAAAACCCTTCACGAACACACACAAAACGTTTTTGCTTTTTCGCAGTTGAGTGTTTTGCTCCAACTTGGAGAAGCTTCTTATAAAGCTGTCTCGATAACGGATGGAGTGTCATATTTTATTGATACCCTAAAAAAAAAAAAAATTATGAATTTAGTTATAAATAATGAGCGTTTTTTTATTTATTTATCGAAGGTCAAGGGAAGTAAGAAATTCCGAAAGAAAAGAAGTCCTCAAAATTTTCTTATTGTTTTTTACTAGGTCTGTAGGAAGGGGGGAAAAATAATAATTATTATTATAATAATAATAAAGAGATCCCTTATGAAATGCAAATTTCTGAACGTTGGTGAGATGTTATGAGTCTCGAAGAACGAAAAAAAAAAAGTTTTTCACTCAGAGAGAGAACTCATTGTTGGTGGAATTTATGTCGTTTTTGTTGCTACTCACCTACATAACAACAACAACAACAACAACCAGAATCAAAATATATAAGAAAGGAAACAAGAAATATTAAAATAATTGAAAGGGGGGTTTTTTTTTGTTTTTTGTTTTTTTTTCGAAACAGTTTTCTATACTCCACAAACAAAATGCGCCACAAAAAAAAAAAAAAAAAAAAAGAGAAATCCCTGCGATTGAAAGACGACTTTCCTATTGCGTCACTACAGGACCTGGTCTTGCTGCCATAAAGGCATCACAGTAAAAAAAACAGCCTGACTAGGGCCACACACGGACCTAAAATAATCGAAGATAAGAAAACCAATCGCTTCCCATAACGAGTATCTTGATATTCATTTAGAGTCCAGCATTTTGCTGACCATCAGAAAAAGAAATCTTCTTTTATTTATTTTTTTTTTTTTTCTTCTTTTATTATTATTATTTTTTTTTTTTTGTCGTCGTCATTGTTTGTAATTTTCCACCACACCACTGTGGAATAACTGAGATTCGACACAGCAAATTTGAAGACAAAAAAGTACCAGGAAAACTTACCCGGAAAAACTGACTACCAAGCCTAATCTTTTATGATTTGTTAACGAACATTAAAATATATAGACACTAGGCACGATAGTGTGAAGCAACACAGAAAATTCAAAAGAATTCAAATTCTAGGTACAAATTCTTTAAGCTCACTTGGAGACAATGACGTTTTTTAATTCTTTTTTAGCAACATAGTGTGATTACATAATTTTTTTCTTTTTTTTTTTTATCCAGGAAAACAAAAATACGATGTCAGGAAAGATTAAAAATTGAAGTAAACTTACACGTTAGCCTAACTGATCATACATATTGTGTTACCGATAACGGTGCACAAAAAAAAAAAAAAAGAAAGAAAAAAAGTTCTCAAAAGTTAAGATCGGATGTATGCCCAACAGTGTCCTGAGACCATATTCAAAGGACGATCATAATTGGGTGCGAGGTGAAGACAAACCCTTGCGTGAAATGGATATCGTCATCCACACCATTAAAGCACCAAGGTAGGGTCCTGCGTGCATCTTGAAGAAGCCAATCTAATCAAATGTCATTTCATTTTTTTAATTATTTTTAGAATCAATGAAAAACATAGATGGGTGCTTTAGTTTTTTTTTTTTTTTTTTTTGTATTTATGAGAAAAACAAAATCCAACAGAGAATACCATCTTTTTGTTAACTTTGTAACTGGGGGAAAAAAAATTCTTACATTTGCTATTCTCTCTCACACATGACAAAAAAAAAAAAAAAAAAAAAAAAAAACATCGTGAGAACAATCGTTTGTGTAGATATGTTGGGGAGGATGAAGGGGAAAAAAAAAAAAAAAAAAAAATTAAAAAAACACAATGAAACTACCGAATGAGTCTCCTACACCTTCAATGGTCAGTGGTGGATGGAAGAGCTTATTGACTGCTTTGAGTTTTTTTTTTTTTTTTTTTTTTTTTTTTTTCCTCCCTCGCCCCCCCCTCTTTTTCTATTCTTCTTGTTTTTAAAAGATTCTCTAAAGAAGAAGACAAAAAAAAAAAAAAAAAAAGGAAACGTCGTCGGAGTGAATGAAAAAAAGCAACAAAGAAAGATAACATAACCTTGTTTTATACATCTTAAAAAAAAATAAAAGATTAGAGGAAATCCCTCCAAGGAAAGAGAGACTTGTAATAACTACCAGAGAACCCCCACCGCATGCACGAAGTGTCAGTAACAGTCGGTAATCATTTATTCGTTTTAAAAAAAAGAAGAAAAAAAAAGAAAAAAAGAAAAAAAAGGTTTTTCAACTCATTCATACTAATCTATCAATTTTAGAGGAATGAATAGGGCAATTTTTTTTTTTTTTTTTTTTTTTTTTTTTTTGTCGGCTCCCAAAGTGTCTTACCTAAAAACAACATTCCATAATTAAACAGTTTTGCTTTAATCAGTATGGCAGACAACAGAGGGGTGTTAATTTAATCAACGCAACTAGTACTATTTTCATTATTTATTTTAATTTTAATTTTAATTTTAGTTTTTTTTTTTTTTTTTTGCAAATTTCCGCTGTTAGTAGCTACAATACAAAAGAAAAAAGTAAAGAGAGGGATAAACAAGGAAAGGGTCAGGCACCTTGGGTCCTGAAAGGCATCTTTGCTTTTTTTTTTTTTTTTTTTTTTCTCGGTCAGCACCACTGAAGAAGAAGAGAGCTTTTTTTTTTTTTTTTTTTTTTTTCTTTTGAAAAAAATTTTATTTCTTGTTTAAAGAAAAATTTGTCCTCCCTTGGAAGATTATGTTTCTGAAACAGAAAGGTCAAAAAAAAAAAAAAAAAAAAAAAAGGAAGATTTGGTAAAAAAAAAAGAATAACGTTTATAGCGTGATACCTCGGAAGAAGAATTTTTTTTTTTTTTTTTTCCAGCAAGCAGGTTTTGCTAGGTTACTACTAGGTTTTGCTTTCTTGCACATTAGAGGGAATAAAGAATAAGAAAGAAAAAAAAACGAGGGGGGAAAAAAAATACACGTTTTGTTGATTTATGTTAATGTTAGAAGAAAACGGTTTGTTCGTAATTCTCAGAGGGGAAAATTGTTTCAGTATTCTACTTTTTTAAGACATAAATGTCAGCCATTCAACCAAATATGGTCACAAAAAAAAAGTGTCTTTTTGTTACCACTGTTGGGATCTATTTGCTCGATTGTGGACGCATTTTAATCCGCGAAAGTCAACTCTCGATCGATGCGGAATTTGAAAAAATTGACTCCAAAAGGGTCAAAAAAATCACCCCCCAGTTTTACTGGTTAGTTAAAGCTAAAAAAAGGCCTGTTTTTTGACCATATGAGGTGGAATGGCTAATATATTTATTGTATCAAAGTTTACCAATACGAACAATTAGTAATTTATGAGACTGTGACTCAAGATATTGTTTTTTTTTTTTTGTTTTTTTTTTCTTTTCTTTGAGGTCTTGACACGCTGAAAGAAAACCTAACTGTCAGCGGCAGCGGTAGTGCACGATTGCAAAAATAAAATACCACAGAGGAGGGAAAAAACAAAAAAAAAAAAAAGGATCCATTTACGTAAGCATTCTGTTCCCAGTTTCCAGTTTTTTTTTTTTTTTAAAATACCTACATTCCGAGTGGTTTGGTTGTTTGCACAAAACCGTAAACAAGTAAAACTGTGAAAGGCTAAAAAAGGAAACCACTGCGCCCTTAGAAATGAAAGAAAAAAAGAAGAGAAAAAAAAGATGGAACAGGGGGGTGAAACTTTGACAATGTAAAAACAGTAACAACTTTAGGTATTAAAAACAAAATTAATATCAATATAAAAAAGGAGGAACAAGGGGGAAATTTATATAATACTACGAGATGCCTAGTGCATCGACTGGCAAATAGAACATTAAAATCGGTGCATTTTCACTCATGTGTTCGAATAAATGAAGCACACTTACGTACCTCCGTAGAGAGAGGGACGGTATATAAAAGAAAATTCCTAAAGAGAGCAGAAAAACCTTCCCTTTCAAAACAGATAAGCAGATATCTAAGTGGCTCACAGCTGATGGTAGTTGGATAATGCGAGCTGAAGGGAAGTTGTCTCCCTTACTTAGGGTCTCAGTGACTACAGCCGAGAGTGAGAATGCCACATGCAAAGAAAGTCCGAAGAAACGGCACAAAAAAAAAAAATATAGAATTGAACAGAAACGTTCAAGGAAGCCGGACGCAGTCGGTCATGGAAGTCATAACCAACTTAGTTAATATGTGACTCGTCTACTGACACGGCTAACATAGCTGGCACATTTTAGTGAAAGTAAAACTGTTAAATCGTTCTTGTGAAATTATATGTGAGAAAAACGTTCTTTTTACGTATTTACTTTACTAGGCCAGAGTCACCTCTGACTACAAAAAAAAAAAAAAAAAAAAAAAACGAGTAAGAATTAATTAGTTAAAAAACACAAGTGATACTTAGAACCTTGATATTTTAAAAAAAAAAATTTTTTTTTTTTTTCAAGTGATAATTATTCATTGTACTTTTTTTTTGTATCTCATTTGAGAGATGGAATGATTGCCTACAATTTTTTTTTTTTTTTTTTTTCCTTTTTTTTCCTCTACTACTACAAAGTAGACAGGAAAAACACAAATCAGAATCCATCTCCTCTCCTACTAATTGCTATTTATTATTAGGGAAAAAGACATGGATAGCTAATACAGTAAACCATAAAATAAAGCATCAGGTTAATTTCATAGAGAGACGAAGCAACATGACCCAATTGCTAGGATTGTTATGGCTTTCTACCATCTTGTCTAATTGTTGTATTCAGTTTCGGGAAAAAGAAAATTAACTTGGTTAAATCTCTTGTTATTCTTTTTCTTTTCCTTTTTTTTTTCTTTTTTTGCCATTGATGAAGACAGAGTCCTGGGAAAATTTATAAAAAAAAAATAAAAATTTTAAAAAAATGGTTTTTATTCACCTAGAAAAAATAATGGGCTTCTTTGTCCGACAACAAGAACACAATCACTGCAAAAAGGGGAGAAGCAAGGTCGTGCTTCGCATTTTGTTGGTGGGCAAAAAAAACTTGCGAGTTTGCGGGTTAACGATTCCGATAGTACGCTTAATCAGACTGGCCTTCCCTAGACATGGCTATTTCCATCATTATCTATTATTTACCTTTTTTTTTTTTTTTTTTTTTTTTCGTCTGATTGACATGTCAGAGGGGGAAAAAAAAAAAAAAAAAAAAAGAAGGGAAAAAAAAGAGAGCCAAAAAAAAAAAAAAAAAAAAATACAAGACGAATAAATGGTGGTCATCTTTTAGCCCTGTACTGCAAAAAAATAATGATATAAATCGAGAAGAAGTATAAGAAAAAAAGAATAGCAGTAAAACTAATAACTAACACAAAAGAATAGAAAGCTTCCTCTCTAAGGAGAAAAGGACAAGAATTGAGAAGGGGGAAAAAAAGTTTCCACAAATGTTGGAAACCAGTACGCACTTTGCCTAAATAGTAGTTGGATCATGTTGTCTTTTCTGATTTTTTTTTTTTTTTTTTTTTTTCTCTTTCCTCCCCCCCCATTGTTTTATTTCTTTTTCTTTTTGAGGTATTTCTTCCCACACCTCAAAAAGAAAAAAAAAAAAAAAAAAAAAGAATACTCGTTTTCTTTTCTTTTATTTTTTTTGTTTCCTCCCCCCCCCTTTGCTTTATAAAATTAGGATAGAAATAAATAATAACACTGATGAAACAAGTGATAATACCTAACTACATGACACGGAGAGTTTTTTGAAGATTGCTTGCAAAGAAATATTTTTTTTTTTTTTTTTTTTTAAAATTGCACAGAACCAATCAATTAGCCAGTGGGCTATGGATCAATCTGTACACCAGACCCGCCGCTAGGAAACTTTTTTTTTTGTTTATTATTATTTTTTTTTTTTTTTTTGTTTTCCCTCCGTTTTTTTTATTAGGTCGCATAATACAACTCATTGAAAATATGGCAAGTTGAAGTCGCGAAGTCGGTACTAAAAACAGCAACAGACAACCGCCAACAACGGGAAAAGGAGAGAGACAGGAACTGTTGATTGCCGGCTTCTAAAAAAAAAAACCTAATGTTCCAACCATGTGCTAGATTTTTTTACGTTTTTTTTTAAAAAAAAAAAAAAAAAAAAAAAAATCTCTTTCGTTCTTACAATGGGGAGTAAAAAAAAAAAGAACGAAATTCAAAAAGTTTTGCTTCTTAGGCTCACCTCTTTATCGGTGCTCTCTGTGAAAATACTACAGAGAACAGCGAGCCAATAGCTCTTTTTTTTTTTTTTTTTTTTTAAATTCAAAATTCAAGAGAAAAAAAAGGGAGAAAATAAAAATATAACCCGTGTGATCGACTGACTACCTCAGAAGCCTACATGAAACTTTAAAAAAAAAAAAAACGGGGGGATTGAAAAAAAACGGGGGGAGGGAATGGGGGGAAAAAGAAAAAAAAAAACGTCCAAGTTGCACATTATCGGCAACTGAAAAAAAAAAAAAAAAAAAAAAAAAAAAGGGAAACGTCGGCAGGGGGATTGGTTTGAGTTGGATACCAGGCAGTCTCGCATTGCGCAAAACACAGCAAGACAGATATTGTTTTTGCAGCAAACAGGAATACTATAAAAAATACTCATGTCGTAATAGTTTACCCATACAACTCTATACTTTTAGTACCACTATGAACTGCTTAACATTGGGACCCGACAGGTGGGTTTTTTATAAGTACCTCCTCAAGATCACGAAATCCAATATAAAATAATAAAATAAAAATATACACAAACGAGGCAACAAGCAAACAGATAAACGCGCAGATGGTGCTGGCCGATGGGCGGCAAAAAAAAAAAAAAAAAAAAAAAAAAAAAAGCAAAAAAAAATATATTTGAAGAGGGGAAAAGAGCACAACGAGGATGCTATAATTATTTATTCCTTGGAAAAATACAAAAAAAAAAAAAAAATACAAAAAAAATATTATCACGTGTGAAAGTTGAATCGCTTCATCTCTCCGTGATGGAATCGACACAGGCAACGTCTCTTTTCATATTTGTTTTTTTTTTTTTTTTTTTTTTTTCTTGTCTCCGTCTCTCCTCCCGAATAGTCACAGGCGAATTACTTTACTCGCCTACTTATTTTTCAAACAACAAAGGGAAAACCAACAACGTCATGTTTTTTTTAAATTTTTAAATTATTTTTTTTGTTCTGTTTCCTGTCGCTTTTGTTTCCCTTCGTAAGCGCATAAACGTTAAAAAAAGAAGGGGGAAAAAAAAAAAAAAAAGAGAAAAAAAAAAAAAAGAACTATCGCAACAGTACCCTCTTGTCACCCAGTTTCTTGTTCGGTGATAAGAAGACGAAGGGAAAGAAGAAAGGAACAATCTGTGAAAGCAAACAGAGTAATCTATTTTTTTTTTTTTATTTTTTTTTTTTTTTTAAATTTCCTCTGTCCAGGCGGATCCACGGGTCCTATTTTCTCTGGAAATATACGATTATTTTTTTTTATTATGTTGCGTGGTTCAAAAAGAATAATCATACCATGTTATATAATTTGGTTTTTTTTTTTATTTATTAAAACAACAAATGCAAATCAGTATTTTGTTTTGCTTGTCTTCCTTTACCCATTTTTTTTTTTTTTTTTTTTTTTTTTTTAAATCATTTTTGTTGCTTTTTGTTGCTTACAAGAAAAACAACGAAAAAAAAAAAAAGAAAAAAAAAATTTACTCGCACAAAGTGGGGGGAAAAAACTGCGAATAGAGGAATAGCGTATTTTCAAGTTTTTCAAGAGGAGGATGCAAACTGAATAATGTTTTCTATTACATAATAAAATTGAGTGACTTAGTAAAAGCCTCGTTGTTGCTCATTTCATTTTTGTTTTTTTTTTTTTTTTTTTTTTTTTTTTCTTTCCGTATCACGCATATTAAAAAAAAAGAATGAAGGAATACACAACTTAAAAGAAGAATGAAAAAAAATTCTCCCTTTTTTTCTCCTGAAGAGAATTCTGGCAGGCTCCAAAATTAGTAGCAATGCCCCGTTTTTTTTTTTTTTTTTTTTTGTTTTTTTTTTTTTATAATTATAATTCATTGTAATTAAAAAAAGGAAGTGCTAATTTTTTTTTTTTTTTTTTTTTTGTAAATTAAAACAAAAATAAAATAAAAAAATTAAAAAAAATGATTCTTAAATGTACCTCTTATACTGGGGAGCATGTCGCGGCAACGCTTTGGTAGACTTATTTTTTCCGTCGATGCCAACACCCTTATGGTCTTCCTTCGCAGATCGACGACATGTACCGAATCACAATACCAACCACTAGGTGTAGCTACGCTTAGACATACTGCTCTGCGAATGTATCTGGGTAGAGGCTGGTTGGTTGTGGAATCCTGTTTTTTGTTTTGATTTAAAAAAATATTGGAGAATTCTCCGTTGCCTACATCTAAATATTTAGATTAAACCTTAATACTTTTGTTGATTTCAGACAGTTATAATGTAAAAAAACAGCAACAATTTTTTAGGTATTTAAACACAATTAATATCAAGTACTTGACTGAAAATATACTTGTAGTTGTTAATCAAAGAAAAGGTACGTTTAGAGAAAAGAATAAAAAAAAAAAAAATTGTCTTATGGAACGTGGGGAAAACAGATAACACTCGACATCACAAGTAACGGTTCTTAATCTGAATAGTTTTTTTCAAAAAAAAAAAAACAGAAAAATGAAAAATGAAAAAGATAAAAATAAAAATCTCACACCACAATGAAGGATCAGGTTTTCTAGTGTTTTCCGTCGTTATTTCAGTTCTTTGCAGCTGTTGTTGTGGCTGTGGCTGTTGTTGTGGCTGTGCAGACAGCTCTCGCAATTGCAAAGCAGGCTGATAGTACATAGCTGGTTTGCATCTGGCTTGAGCAGGAAGTACATCAAGCGGAACAGGACCTTCCTCTGTAACTAACGGGATTCCATAAGTTTCTATCCGCATAGCATTCACTACACCGAGTGCTGGAGCCGTCGTAGCAGCTGCAGCCGCAGCAGCTTGAAAGTCTTGTTGCGCTACTTGTGGAGCAGCAGTGACTTGAGTCTGAGCTGTCGTTGCCTCTTCTGGTCTAAAATGACCAGGAGCACCCGGCATTGTTGGGTTCTGTAGTGTTATGAGACTCGGATTAGGAGCGTTAACAAAAAACGCATAAAACTCTCTACAGATGTGAAGATTATGACACTGACCTTCAAAGGGACACTTACCCTCAAGGAACATTCGACAAGCTCTGTTTGCGTTGAAGACTAAAAGAGTTGAGTTGGCAGGGGTCAATTCTTTTAGTCCTCTACTCTCTAATATTCTATCAACAGGAAGAGCACATCTCTGCCCAAGTCTGTTTACCATAAAGACTCTACCTCTGAAAGTAATCCCTGTCTGCTCACTGTGAATTGGACAGCATGGTCTTGGTCTTTTTAAGAATTGTAAGAAATCACTTTGAACATGAATGTGTGGACACTGCGATGGACCTTCTGGAACACAGCAATTTCTACCAGACAGCAGACCTGGACAGATTTGGAAGTTATTTGAAAAAGAAGACTGCTGGGCGTGGTATGCAGCTCTTCCCGGAGAATCAATCGTTTTAATGTGAGGAATGATAACTTTTGATATCGGGTTTGAAGGATCTGTGACGATAACCTCAAGTGATCTCTGGTCTGTGTATGGCTCTTCTGCGTCAGCAGCTCCATGGGTATTTCTTTTTTCTTTAACAAAAGTTCTACTTGTGTGAATTTGATTACACCTCGCAAAACTTTTACACTTTTCCTTCTGATACAACATACATAAATAACTTTCTCTCCTCTTTGGATTGTTTTTATTCATAAAATAAGTCCGTAGTCCGTTTGTATTTTCCATCATCTGCATTGGAATTTGTAATTTTTCTTTTGTCGCAGGATCCACAATCTCAGCGAACGTTTCTTCAGTTACCCAGTCAGGAAATTTTCCGTTTTGTAGTGCGAACATAACGTCGGTGTCATTCTGCTGAGCGTCTCCGCTGTTGTTTTCCATTTTTTTAATTTTTTTTTTTTTTAAAACTTGATGATGATGATGTGTTTTTTTTTTTTTTTTTTTTCCCTTCTTTTTTTTTCTTCTTCTGGAATATAAGAGTTTTTTGACACTAACTAACGACAAAGAGACAAAATCACAAAAGTTAAGTCGAATCCATCCATTTGATCTCCTGTTCGGGTACTTCCTGTTGAAGGATAAAATAAATGTTAACAAATCACTTGCATAGAGCCACCTGGAAAGGAAAAACTAAAAAAAATAAAGTGGCTTTAATCCACCGTGCTTCGATTTTGCTTGGACAGGTAAGCGAGACAGGGTACACTTTGCACAAAGTATTTTTCTTCTTTTTTTTCTTTTTTTTTCTTTTTCTTTGTTCCATTTCGTTACTTTTTTTTTTTTTCCTCTTGCTGCGATTAAAAAAAAAAAAAATAAAAAATAAAAAATTGAAAAAACAAAAACCACTCAGATTAGCCTTAATTTCGTTGAACGCAGACAGAATCCTGTCGCACGGGGGAAAATAAATCATGACCATAAGAAATAACGGCTTTCAATCTGAATAGTTTCTTCTCCGACTACGTCGGTACAACAAACAAACAGACAAACAAACAAACAAAATATTCTCAGGAAAAGAAGAAGACGGAGAACAAACAACGATTTTTTTTTTTTCTTTTCCTTTCTTTTTTTTTTTTCTTTTTTCTTTCCCCTTGCGTTCTGTTGAGAACAGCTTCAACAATAAAAACTTATCTTTTCAAATTGCACACAGTCATAAGTAAGGATAGCACTGTAAATTGAAATACAAAGCAGGGATTGTGTTGCGGGTATGGAACACTACAAAACAGATCATCTTGAAGAAAAACTTTCCTCTTCAAAAAGAAATCATTCAGAAAAAAAAAAACAACAGACCTGGCAGTAGGGAGAAGACTGAAAAATTCTTTTCTACTCATCAACCCCTTTAAAAAAAAAAAAAAAAAAAAAAGATAATATGAACAAAAGCAATTGAGGCAAACATTATTATCATTTTTTTTTTTTTGAAGAAAAAAAAAAAAATCCCCCGAATCCAACATAAAAAAGCTTTCCGACTGTAGAGCTTATTCACATCTCTCAAGAAGAAAAACCGCCGACGTTTGGACACATGCGAGAGCACAGAACACCTCCTTATTACTATAGCGTTCTCAGAAACCTTTACGTTGGTTGACTAGCAGTTGTTCCCTATTTTTTTTTTTTTTTTTTTTCTCTCTTTTTTTTTTTTTTGTTTTGTTTTGCTCATTGTGCGCTATGGTTTGCGCGATGAGGGGGAAAAAAAAAAAAAGTGGCAATCGCATAGGGTTGTATTTTCGGGATGCAAAAAAAAAAAAAAAAAAAAGGTTGCAAGATATGATTCTAAATGCCCTCTAAGAAACCATTTTTTACTGACGGGATGAAGGTCCCGAGGGCAACCATTGTAGATATAACAACTTAACAACAAAAATAAGAAAAGAAAACTCCCGACTGCTACATCAACCATAGTGGAATCAAAAATAAAAGCAAAGAGGGGAGACGAGAAAAGAGGCAAACTGGATTTGGGTTAAAAATAATAATGAAAAATAAAATAAGAATTCCCCACTTGCTTCAATAAAGAAAGTGGGATTTTTGCCAAATCTAAGTTCGGGTTACTCACTTACATACTTTTTTTTTTTTTTTTTTTTTTTTTTTTCCAAGTGTTTCTGTACTACTGTGTCCTTCCACTTTCTCCCTCTGCTACTTTTGGCAAAGAAAAAAAATATATAAAAACAAAATAAGGAGGGGGGTTTTCTTTTTTTTTTCTTAAACTGTTTTTGAGCATATTTATAAATTATATAAATACATTAGATTGTATCAAAAGGTTAACTAACATAAACAATCAGTTATCTATGAGACAGTAAAATAAGGGCTGGATGGGGGCTGGGTGTAAAAAAAAAATTAGTACATCACTGACCGTTCTGGCTGAAAATGACATCAAAGACAAACGCGTGTGTGTATTATAATAATTACTTTTCCTGGAAAATAAGCTGCTCAATCAACGGGGTTATTTGAAGTGCCTGTTTGTTTTTTTTTTTTTTGTAAAAAAAATTTTTTTTTTTTTTGTTCCACCGAAACGATAGGTTCATACCTGAGGTCCCAGTACACATTGCAGCCTCTTGAGTAACTCAGTGTCCTCTCCTTCTGCATGGTCGAATGAATTATAAATATCAATACACATTCTGAGCTTTTCAGGTCCTACTCTTTGATGGAGGAGTTCTTGAAGCTGATTTTTAGTAGCGACTGGAGCCTTGTCAGTGACAAGACCTCCACCTTCTTGATCATGAGCAACTGCTGCTAGTTTGACCATGTCAGCACAGTCTGAGATAGTTTTCTCAAAGTTTGGTCTGCACGCCTGAGAACTAACCGGCTTTGGACTACTCGCCTTCGGTGATCCAGCTTCCTGATTTCTCTTCAAGTCCTGCATGTATTCTGGAGGGGGTGCAGTAACCATCGCTGCAATATTATTTTTGTTCATCTTCCCTAACTTCATACTTGCCTGCGGTGGTGCAGGTGCCGGAGCGGTTGGAGTCGGAGAAGGCTTTGCTGGCTGCTTATGCTGTTTTGCTAAGTTTGCCTGTGCTGCTTCTTTTTCACGAATAGCCCTGGCGAAATTTTTTAAATTCCGTTGCATATATGGAGATGACATTATCGTGGGAATGTTTGGTCTTTGAGAAGGATCTAAATTTAAAAGAGATCTGGTGAGCTCTCTCAACTCCTCACTGTGACCCAGCTTATCATTTATTGGATGGTAGACTCCTGTTGCAATCACTTGCATGAGTGATTTTATGTCCTTTGCTTGAAAAGGCTTTGTTAGCATAATCAACTCGTATAACATCACACCAAGACTCCAAACGTCACATTTGCTGCTGTATGGTTCATTGCGACACATTTCTGGTGAGAAGTAGTAAGGAGTTCCACAGACAGTGTTTGCTAACCCGACTGTTCCAAGCTGCTTCGAAACACCAAAGTCTCCCAGCTTTACTACATCAGATGATGTTAGAAAGACGTTCATCGTCTTCAGATCACGATGAAGAATGTGTTTTTTATGAAGATGCTTTAAGGCCAAACAAACTTGAATAAAATAAGTTAAAATTTGTTCTTCTGAAAACGGTTTTCTCAATTCTCGTTTTTGTTTTTTTATTTTCGTCGCCAAGTCTCCTCCATCAGCATACTCCATAATGATGTAAATTTTATTTACGTGTTCGAAACTTTCGATAAATTTTGTGATGTTTGGATGGTCAAGTTGAGCCAGTACAGCTACTTCATTTCTTGACCCGTCAATATCTCTTTTGCTCATATTCGCCATGTCAATCTCCTTCGCAACAAAAGCAACAGAACTACTTTGATGCCTCACCAACAAGGCCTGACCAAAGGCACCTTTTCCAACAACTTTCAGCACTTCGTATCCTCGGGTTTCGAGTGCCATTCTTCTTCTTTTTTTTTTCTTTTTTTTTGTATTTCTGGAGGGGAAAAAATATATAAAACAATAAAACATCAGTAGTACATTAATCAACATCGTTTTTGGTTTTATTTATTTTTTTTCTTGTTTTTTTTTTTTTGTTTTGTGGAGCAATCAGCGGTACAAAATCCTAATAAAGTGAAAATAAGTTAAGTCACCTTGACACAATTCTCACTTCTACCACGAATAGGTTTTATGGGTATCAACTAATTTTTTTTTTTTTTTTTGGGATCGGATAGGAGATGACCCAAAAGATTCAATTTTGGTAGTTAGAAACGGAAGAACGGAATTTAAAAAAAAAGAGAAAGAAAAAAAACTTGAAACAGTATTGAAAGATTCAATGCATCAATCTCTTTAGTGGGGTACATCTAATCATCTAATGAGATACTTGCCTACCAATCCTCGTCAATACATTCCCAAACTGTGTTACCAGATTTCGTTGGAGCTGATGGTACAGCAGGTATACTTCCAACATAGATCTTCTTTTCATATCTGTTTGTTGCTCTCTGGAATAAATCACCACCCATAGAATGATCCAGGGGTTTCTTCGCATCAGGTGCTGTACCGTATATTTGATTTGCTTTTTCATTTCCAATTTTCTTCATTACAGAAACTTCATCTGGACACCATTTATATGTACCCATACATGATTTTACTTTTGAGATGTGCGCACCTAGTGCTCTGTGAACCTGAGCACATTTTGTACAAAAAAAAACACCTAAAGAAACACTTGCCCATGATGTAGGTGTTGCATTGCATTCAGAGCATCTGTTATTGTTTCCTTGTTTTTTAATTGTATTTATTTCAGATAATAAAGATGCTTCATCGATTTCTGAGCATCTGTATGTCTTTCCCAACTTACTAATAATTACGTCAGACATTTTTTTTTTTTTTTTTTTTTTTTTGTTAAAAAAAAACTGATTAAAGAGATTCATATATTGCTAAGGAAAATTATTTACGAACGAAACCGTGAACCGACTTAAACTAATATAGCTAAAGGAGGTTTACGTTTGCTGCCTCAACACTCTTTTTCGTTCTTACAATACTTGTTAATGCGAAAAAAAGAAGAAAAAAAAAGAAAGAAAGAATGGAAAAGAAAAAAAAAAAGGCAATGCTTTGTCAGTTATTTTCGCATTGTTGTTTTTTTTCTTTTTTTCCAATGCAATTCACACTTTTTTAATTTTATAAAAAAATAAAAAAAAATAAAAACGCAATCAACGATATAGTTCGTAAAAAAAGAGGAGCACGGAGTGAGATTATTTATCATCCAAAAAAGAAAACAAATTTATTTATTATCTTCGATGAATGAAGATGATTGTTTTTTTTTTTTAACAACGTGGCCAGTACTTGCCTCTACATGTAAGTTAAGTCTGTCTTTTTTTAAAAAAAATGATAATAATAATAATAATAAGAGGATCACCCAACTTCTTTTTTTAACGGCAGCACCGTTTTCTTTCTTCCGTTTTCAACTTCCCTGCGTGAAACACTTTCTATTTTATTTTTTTATTTTTTTCCCCTTTGAAGATTAGATTTTCGTTCGACACATAAAGGAAGAAGAAGAAGAAGAAGAAGAAGAATCACAATAAAGACGGACATTACATGGCAGCAAAGCAGCAGCACGCTTAGATGAGCACCCATAATTGAAAAAGAAAAGGGAAAAAAAAAAATAGACATGTTTTTTTTTACGTTAGCGATCGAAATACAAATTAAAAATAATTTTGTGTTATTTCTCGAAATATATAAATTCAAAAGGAAAAAAAAGGAGGACAAAAAAAAAAAAAAAAAAAAAAAAAAAAAACCATTCAGATCAGCCTTATATTGTTTGAACACAGGCAGAAATTTGTCGTTACGGCTTTCTGACTACGTCGGTACAAAAAAGAAAAGAAAAATTAGTTCTGATCTAAAACAAGTGGTGCATACTTAGCAAACAAATCCCGTGCAATGACAACGGTATCTCCAACAGGTTGAGTTGGATACTCAAATCCAGATGATCTCCAGCTGTCATACCAATTAATAAGAGCAACATGATAGGCTGTAATATCAAATGGTACTTTTGATTTCAATCCAGACACAATATAACTAATGTAGAACTGCCACCTACCACCGTAATATGATGATAACAACCCTCCCCATTGTTTGTTTGCATAGTCCATGAGACCTGGTAGCTGATTGATTGGACCAGTTGCATTAGAAGCTGAAGGTTGCGGGTATTCCCAAACTGTCACTTGAGTTATGGCATTCCATCTCATTAGTGCAGTTGTGTTAGTATCAGTTCCCCATGCTTCTGCTGATTGGATCCAAGTTCCAAATAAAAACGATTCCACCGATGACAACACCAAGTCCATGTCATTGGCCAAATCAGTTAGTTTCTTTCCCTCTGACACAATTGCGTTTACGTCGCCTGAGTCAACAGCAGCTGCTAATTTCTTATAAACCACACTCGAATACTTTGCTAAAACTTGTCTACTCACATCTGCTAAATCATGCTTGTAGGTTTCTGGGATCGGATTAAAGTCGTTTGCGGATGAGATTAAATTTCCCCAAGCAGCGCAAAAGATTGATTCATTGTACCAATGAGAACCTTGAAGTTTATCCCAACCAGTTCCATTGGCAACAGCGGTGATGGTATCCTTTGATGCCATTAGATTGTAGTTGGAATAGCTGTAAACAGTATCACCAATGACATTCCATGCAGCTGTTGCGTTTGATGAGTATGATCCGTACCTTCTTGTGGCATAGTCAGATACCCATTTTGAAGTTGAAAAGTTAGAAGTTCTGTATCCCATCTCATTCATCATTTCATAAAGCATTGCATTCTGATTAATTCCTTCCATTGTCAACCCAGTTCCAACAATTGTAGAATTAGTATTCTTCGCGTCAACAGGTCCATTTGAAATCGATTTCATGTCTCCCCACATTCCATCATTTCCACCAAAATCGTGTAACATACACCAAATAAATGGTGCTCCATAATAGCTTTGTGTCTTTTTATATAAAGGTGATTCCTCAGCCATGAGGTCAAGAAGGATGAGTTTTCCAGTTGGGATGGCAGAGATCCATCCCTTGACGTATGATTGATGTAAGCCGAGTAACCAAGACCATGTTTGGTATATCCATATTGCGTCTGGATCAGTTCTGGTCATGCCTGCGTACGCGGCTTTACTGTGAGCGTATGCGTTAGGATCAATATCAATATCGTCACCACTCTTCTCAGAAGGTAATTCAGTCTGTTCACTGTACCAAGGTGCTGCAACTGGACTGAATGTTCCATCAGCTGCGTACATGTGATCGGTTCCAAAGTTTTCTATCAAAGTAGTCATAAAAAGATCAGCCGCTTTGTCAAAGACTGGATCAAGAGCATCTACCCAAGGAGAGCATGCATACTTTGATCTAACTGGGTTATTACAATTACCAACTCTGCTGATATTTGCAGTTGGATACAAAGACATCATAGCTAGTGGAACATTACCTTGAAAGGCAGGTAAGACAGGTTTCATTCCAAATGATCTCATGCGGGCTAAGATCTTTTTTTGAAGATCGAACTGTCCGTCAATCCAGTCCTGCGGAAGTGGTCCTCCCCATCGCATGAGTCCTTGTCCACGTGCCCATGCTAGGAATGCTGGACCTCCAAAGAATTCACCCAACTGTTCGTCTGATACTCCAAGTTTGTTATAAACCATTTGATAAATCTTTTCCTGACCAGTGTATGCGAGTGGAAGGTTTATTCCTTGCATGGCCATCCAATCAATTTCTCTCATCCAATCTCTTTCCTGATACCAAACAAAAGAATAACTAAAAGTACACACATTAGCATAGTAGCTATATTTATGTTCGCGATTTTGAAAAAAAGTTTCAGTTGGAATCGGGATGGATGAGTCGTTTATGAAACTAATTTGATTTCCTCCAGTCCTTGGCCAGGATATGACCGACTTCGCAGTGTATTTTAAATAATGGTGGAAAGCCATTGATAACTCTATTGCGGTGGTTCCTTTTAAGAATACTCTTCCATCATGCGGTTCGTACTCAAAACAATTATCGTAACCAGTACCGCAATCACTAGAACTTAGAAGAGAAAGCTCAAAGTAAGTTGAAAATCTCTCAGGGATAGTTCTTTTTATCAATCCTTGCACTGCAGAGATTTCATCACCAGCTGCCGATGCCACTGAAAGCAGCAGCAGTGAAAGCATTTTCTTCATTTTTTTTTTTTTTTTTTTTTTTTTTTTCTTCCCTCTTTTTCCCCTTCTGTGAAAAAAAAATAAAATTTTAGAAACCCCCTCACTGACGTAAAGTATATAACCAACTTTTTCGCATATGTATTTTTTGTTTTTATGTAAAAAGAAAGAAGGGGAAGAAAAAAAAATAGTATGAATTAAAAGGCAAACATATAACACATTACACGAAAGCCTTTAGCAAAAGGCAACAATAAAACACATCGAGAGCACTAGTACAAATGGGCAGAATATGCTAAGAGAGGGAGGTAATTGATACTGCATTCTTAAGTTCAAAAAGAATAATAATTTCTTTGATAATTTTGATTGTTAGCGGCAGCGTAGTAAATGACTGCAAATAAATAAATAATACCACTGGAGGCTACGTGAACATAGTTGAGCGCCACTTGTCTATGTTATCGTTAGCAGCTATGGAGGGAGGGAATGTTTTTTTTTTTTTTTGTGTAAATGTCCAGAGACGGAAAATTAGCCAGTCTTTTTTTTTTTTTTTTCTTTTTTTTTTTCAAAAAATAAATACACACAAAGCCCAGACCATATTCTCCCAGAAGAAGACACAATGATCTAGAATCACAAGACTGAATCCAACGTTTTTGTTCCGCCTCCATTATAATAACAATAGAGACGGTAGTCTAAATGAATTGTTTTTGGGAAAGGGAATAGCGATAACTATGAACAGCATCAGCAAGGAATTTGGGTCAAAAATATCGAAGACTTGTCTTTTTTATATGAGCAATAAAAAAATAAGAAAAGAAAGAAAAAAGGAATTTCCCTTTCCGATTAATTAAGGTTTTTTTTTTTTTTTTTTTTTTTTTTTTGTTAGAAAACAAAAAATTAAAAAAAAAGAGGAGAGGGAATTAAAATGACAAAAAAAAGAAAAATCAGAGAGTCCGAAGACATCACCCATGCTCTTTATTTATTTTTTTTTTTTTTTTTTGTTGTTTTTTTTTAAAATAAACATTGAAAATATAACGAAATACAAAAGTAATCAAACCAGCGAAACAAAAGAACACGCAGGCAAACGTTCTTCAACCAGTAAGCAATCAGCAGTAAAGCAAAACATAAATGGAAGCAGGGGGTATAAAAGCTAAAAAAAAAAAAAAGGTAACATCCAATAACGCTACTGACAATAAAAAAGAGAGGAATGACGGAATAAATATTTTACCGATCCAGTGTCCAGGCCACTGGTCCTAAAGAAACACTTTTAATGAAATTCCGTAAAGTCTACAAAAACTGGAGAGAGACGGGAGGGGTTTTATGAAAATACCTTCTAATCAAACACAGTTTCCCTTACAGCAAGCAGAATGTACACAAAAAAAAGAAGAAAGGTATCGCGTCATCTCAGTTCCCTTGAGTGTGAATCAAAATTACGGATCTGTTCTTCTCGTTTTAGATAATACAATAAAACAAAATCACGGAAGTGATGATGAACAATAAAAAAAAAAGAAAACTAAACAGCAAATCGGATTCGAGTTCAACTTGCCTTTTGATAAACCACAACACTCAAACTAAAGGAGATGAGCAATAAAAAAAAAAATAAAAAAAGAAACGATTGTAAAACTAATCTATGACCAATACCACAAAGTAGTTGTTTTTTATCTTCTTCTTAACTTTCAGTACGTACTGTTACTAGGGAATTACATGAACTGTGACTGTGACCCCAGGGGGGTGGATTTTACTAAAGCTACAGACTCTCTCATTGATTCATTTTACACTACTTTGAGTATGTTTGATAGTTCAGTTAAATCGTTTCTTCTTTTCTTTTTTTTGCAATTATTGACAACATTTTATTTACATCCAGGAGAGTTTAGGAGCCCCGAAATCTGGTGAAGATTTTCGTAGCTGCGAAGAGTTAGATTTGTGAAGGGGAGTAAGCCCACCACGTAGGTCATGCATTATGGGAGGGAACTGGCTCCATGATAAACAACTGTCTCTGTACATTAAAACAGCTTGCAAGATTTCATCATCTGGCTTATCTGCACAAATTTGCATCAACAGCTCACTACGTCCAGAACAGTGCTCCCGAACAGCAATTTCAAGATCCTGTCTGTCTTGAGAAGCTTTTTCATTGTTTACAGTTTGAAGGTGTGACCATGCATCACTTGCTTTTAATTTAGCAACATCAGGTTGATATAAGTCCAAGAATAAATTATCTTTAGATATCGGAATACAATAAATCAATCGACTAATTGGACCTATTGTCGTGTCCTGTTCCGCACTTGGGTATTGAGAAGTAGCAGCAAACAAAAGTGACGCTCCAACGTCTTCAGAAAACGAACAGACTTGGCTTGCGAGTATCTTTGTTGCTCCTAACGCGATGTGAAATCTTCTTTTTCCAGCACCGATATTTCCATGAGTTGTTTTCCCTGTCGCGATACCAACGTGAACGCTAAGGATGGGTTGTAATTCTTGAACTACCCAGGCGCCGAATCTGACTCCGTAAACAGAGTGCATTGGAGTTGGTCTTTCACAATTCCAACACAGACTGCTTTCACTGCCTAGGATTTGGACAACACCTCCGTTAGTGCGGGCAGCAGCTTCTTCAATGGCAGTTACAATAACATTAAGACTTGAGAGCATATCCACACCTGCTGATGGTATAGCGTGAGTAACAGCAAAGGTTGCAACAGTTGAATCTATTCGAGATGGAATTTGACCAACAGTCATTCTAACTGATACAGATCTAGATGATTGTGAACCTGAACAAGAACTCGCAACTGACTCTCTCCTTTTTGTTGTATGTAATGATAAAACTTCACTACGAGCACTAAGTTCTTGTGGAATTAGAAGACACAAATTTCGAGGTCCGAAATCCTTAACAAATTGACCCTCATGATTGATTACTATGTAAGGTTTTAATTTTGATTTATCAGGGAGATTAGAATACATGTCCCGAGTCATTAAAAGAGACCCACCTGGAACAATTGGTAGCAGTCTTGCTGCCATGTTTACAACAGTTCCTAAGTAATCTGTTCTACCTGTTATCGACGATGTTTCAATCACAACTGGACCAGCGTTGATTCCCATACAAACTCGTAAGCCGTTCCAGATGAATGCTCCAGCTGCGTCTTTTATTGGTTCGCATTCATTCATGCTTGTCAATGATGAAGCCCATGAGACTTTAACAAGAGCAGTTTGACATTCTAAACAGAAATTAATCGCGTCTTCAGGTTTTGGAAATGCTAACAGAAGACTATCGTCGATTGACTTCACTTCATAACCAAAGTTTGAATAGGCTGTTTTTCTTATTGTTGAGTGATACTTTTTAAATGCATCGCTCATTGCTTCACTTGATCTGGACCACAGACTTGATCCATTCTCAATATCTGTAAAAACGATTGTTACATTTTCTTTATTCATCGGTGGTTCATTTTCTTCAATCGCTTCTTCCTCAGCTGTGGGTTCAGCTATCCCGTCAGGTAAGTATTTCATATGTTCAATCAAAGACTCAACCAAATGAGTTAAAGTAGTTCCAATCATATCAAATTCCTTTATAAACGAAGACTCCAATACTATTTTCTCATAATGTAATTCATGTGCATTGTTAATTGATTCGAGTATAGGACTGCACGCTCGATTAATTCCCCACCAAAGTAAAAGAGATAGTAAGACACAGCTTCCAACAATACCAACGGATGTATAGATAAATCTGTCAACCGCTTCTCGTTCTTGTTCAGTAAATTCGTTGAGAGGAGTTATTATTAACACAACAAATGGAGGAAGGATATCTGAACAAGATCCATTTCCTATGACGACAAACCCAGTAGCGTATGTTGTTCCATTGTAATCCCACGAATTGTAGTGTAGTTGCCGAGTCGCAGTCGCTCCAATTTCTTCATCGAAAAATCCTAAAAATGATTTTAACCTATCATCGAGAAGTGATACCTCTGTTATCACCACCGATACGTTTTCATGAACTTCTTGAAATGGATATGAAACTTGTCTGTATCTACCTTCTCCAAAAGCAACATTCAAATCACGTTCCACAGAGTATGCTTTTCCTGTTTTTCCAACCGTGAAATTAGCTAACAAATCAGACAGTCCTTGAATGGAATAATCAACTTGTATTGAACCTTCTGGTTCGTAGTTTTCGTTGTATAGTATTTTATGAAATGTAATTAAAGTTATTCCTGCTCCATAAACTTTTCTCCAACATTCACTTATATTTGTTGCTACCAATGTTGGCCAATAAATACGAAGACGTGAATCATATCCGTACTGTCCTCCGTATGGTGCGACAGGTGATTCAGGCCATTCAGGTGCTCGTAATCTGCTGTCAACGACACTTGCAATTAGGGTTTCGTTGTAGTCTGATGAGTAAGAATATATGGATGATGTTGTGTTGTCATACGGTCTAATTTCAGTACTTTGATTATCACCTCTGGCTATTAAGATGTATCCGAGTTTTTTTGATATTCTGTTTCTGTTTGCTAGGATCGCATCACCAAACTTGCTGTAAAATCCAAAATAAAAAAGTTCAGGAGTCGCTTTAACGTCGGATGCATACAAAGTAGCAATGTGACCTATGTTGTCACGTTTTCCAATGCCAATAGTTCCTTCAACACTCATCGCTACAGTAGAGTGTTCCTTTGCAACTACCTCTGCCATCAGTCTTCCCTTCGCAAGCCCAGACTCTAAGATGCAAGTACCTCTCGTTAGCTCCATCATTGTTAGGTCCTCTGATCTTACTTTTCCCATAGTCGATAATGCTTTCCATCCAACTACGGTCATAGAAGTCGACAGGACGATTAACGTCGTCGCTAAATACAAAAATAACACTAATCCGAGTGGTAGTTCCATATTATGGTTTTTTTTTTTTTTTTTTCCGTAATTTTCTTTTTTTTTTGTTTTTTTTTTTTTTTAAGGTATCCCTAAGCTGGAATAATAATAATAATAATAATAATAATAACATCGTTACAAGAAACCAACCAACACATGAAATCGGCGCTGAATCTATTTCATTGATAAAACTCGAGGATCTCAGTGAAATCAGTGAAGGCAACACTAATAATATCGATAACCGAATCTACTAACAGGCGCACTACTGTGTACGTACTTTCAAACAGAGGAACCCTGAGCATCCTATTCCTATACTAACCACGAAGCGATCAAGTAGCTGATCGCGAAGGAAGTGCGGAACGGCATGCGATGGTCGTCCGCAGTCCGGTGAGAACACAGGAGGAGGAAGTTGACTCGACATGGAAGGAGACTTCACATATTTCCGATTGCCTTACCTGTTGTACTCTGAAATAGACGACGATTATCTTGTTCAGTCCCTGTTGTAATGTATAAAAAAGTTTGAGTATTTATATTTCCAAAATCCATCAAAAAAAAAAACATAACACAATCTAACCAACAGAAACAAAGAAGGACAAATTAAGAAACCATAAAAATGAAAAAGAAGAAGAGGCTTTCTTACTCTGACTGAACAGTATTACAAGAAGACACAGCAACCATATTATTAATTCTCTGGAGACTTAAATGCAACTGTTGCTCTATTCGTATTTTGATGTCTGGATCGGCTACGTTAAGATCATCATCATTGAGAGACAGCTCAGGATGATGTTGGTCTGAGAAGTGAGAATCATTTTGGAGTGGAACACTTGATAAGTTACTGTTGTCGTGATGTGGTTGATCATTCGTAGCAAACCTTGACCCTACTAACATAAGCTCAGACTGACTTAAATTTGCAAGAAGTGAATTTTTTAAATCAGGATTCGTCAGCACTGATTCCCTCAGAGCTAATTCTTTTTCTTTTCTTCGAACGGAGTCAACCATCTGTTTGACATGTTGGAGTCCAACGTCTTGTTTGTGAAGGAGAGATGATTCCAACACTTCTTCTCTTAATTTTTGAATGGAATTTACTTGTTGAGAACTTCTTGAGGTGACTTCGTTTATCAAATTAGTTAGAAGTAGTTCTTGCTTTTGAAGTCTGGATGATTGTTCAGTTAATTGACTTTCAATCTTTTTATTTTTTAGCTCAGCATCTTCAAGTAGTTGTTCCCGTCTTCGAAGTTCAGCAGCCCTCTCTGAGAGTCTTCCCGTTTCTGTTATTAATTTTTCACGCTCGACAGTCAACTCTTCTTGTATCGAAATTTTTATTTCTTCCATTTTTTTTTTTTCTTCTTCTAAATTTATTTCTTGTTCCCGCACTGCTTCCCATTTAGTCGCAACTTTACGTGTTGTTTCATTTAAGTGATCCCAACGTCTCTCAATCAGTGCTCTCTCTGAAAGGTACCCAGCTAAGGCAGCTTCGTTATTGGTTGCTTCAGGAAGTGACATGGGCTCATTTAGACATAGTGAGAGTGTATCTAAACGAAAAAATAAAAATAATAATAAAGATATCCTTTACTGATGGTTTTTAAGTTAACTTATTCACAATTATGAAAGATTAATCGGCAAAAAACACCTCCTTTTATGAGTAACTTAAGAGGTACGACGTGATGTGTCTGAAAAGTTAGAATTTGAATTTATTCTTAAATAGTCGCACTGCATTAAAAAAAAAAAAGGTTGTAAAAAACACAATTGTTCTGCTGTTCTGTAAAACACTTGTGCGGAATACGTTGTTTTTAGGTACCTTAATCTTACACAACCCCCGTCTGAATAGTTAGCGAATCTAACAGACTACTGAGTATCGGCTCAAAATAGAACCTGGTAGCTCTTCGAGGGTGGTATAAGGTTGAACCTAATCTTAAGGAATATTTTATTAGTTTCAGCACAGGGTATACTAAATCAAAAGATCTACAACCACAGTGCTTCCACTTTGTCTGGTATACTAGCAGGAAACTAAGCCGAAATATAAAAAAAAAATTTAAAACAAATAAAAAATAAAAAACTACTTTTTTAAAAAAAATATCACAAAGAGAGGATGAAAAAATGGGTAAAGCGGAATACTTGTTCTATAAAAACAGGTTAACACATCTATTACAAAACTTAACTAACAATCTATACTCCACTCGAATTTCAAATAGAGAAGAGCACGACAGAAACAAGAGCAGCAGCTAGAGATTACTTACAGCTACGGAAGAAGCAATAATGTAAACTCCCACGTTGCGGAGTGATAAACTAGACCTGTTTTTTTTTTCGGATCACATTACTTTACACAACACTTTAAGACGAATCAATGAAGAAGCCAAATGGGAAGTACGCACCCACCCGTCTCACTAATACTTTATTTTTATTCGTTCTTTTTTTTTTTTTTTTTTTTTTCTTATCAAGTACTCCGATGAACCCAATGGGAAAAAACAAAACAGCAACAAATCGTCGGGGGAAGGGAAAAAGAAGGGAATACAGGTGGAAATACAAGGAAATCAGATAAGGCATTTTTTTTTTTTTTTTTCTTTCTTTTTTTTTCGTTCGTCAAGAGATCAAACGACATTGGATAACGGTAAACTACATAGATGAAAAATTCGGACTTCAGATGTCCCGAAAAAGAAAAAAAGAGTGAGATAATTGTTGTATTTTTTGTAAAATACAAAACAGTATTACATCATAGTAACTTTGTTCGATGCTTAACTCAGCCTTTTGAAGTAACTATTTAGTTTCGAGTGTAATCTATAATTATATTATATTATACCTCTTTACCTCTCGTCATCAGTTATGGCGTTGCAGTACAAAAGAGAGAGTTAATTGCCTTGAGTGTATCAGAAGTTATCTAAGCTGACAAAAGGTAAACACTCTCGCAAAATATGTCGTAAAAAGACTCTACATTAATTAAGATAAATGGTTCTAACAAATCCTCTGCTGTCATACAGTGAAATGAGGAATCGAGTTATTCAATTGTAGGAAAGGAATCGACTCTGTAAATAGTCATACAGTTTGGGTAGCAGGCGATGTCAACATAAAATGGACCTTTACTTCACACGCAGTGAACAACATGCCTACTTCGTATTGATCTATGAATAGAATCCTGTTGGGGGAGCGATGGGATACAATTATTGAAACATTGAGAACTCAAAGGTGAAGAGACGGGGAAAAGTTTAAAAAAAAAAAAAAAAAAAAAAAAAAAAAAAAAAACCCATACAGATTATCCTCATATTTTCGTTGAAACGCATGCAATTATTAATTTTTAATAAATAATAATAACGATATTGTAGTACTACAGTGAAAAAAAAAAAAAAAAAAAAAAAAAAAGCAAAAAAAAAAATAAGGACAAAAACAGACGGATGTAGGTGCGTTTAAAAAGAGAACCTATCTAAACGTTCTCTATAACACTCTGGTGGTTACTAAAAAATAGTATCTGAAAGATAAAAGCATCATAATATAATATCACTAACACTACCTTTTTTTTTTTTTTTTTTTTTTTTTAATATTTTTACCAAAACACTGTTGTTTTGGTTGTGCGAAAATTGGTACGAAATCCCTACGAATTACAAAAAAGGAGGAGGGAAATGAAAATAATTAACATTCTCAGTTTGTTGTCTTTTTTGTTTTGTACGCAACTGCCAATAAAATGAAAGCACAACATTGTATTGAGTAAACTAGTCTTCTATAAAAGAAGTAACAAAGAGGGAGGGAAACCTACCCCATACCACTTTGTTGGGATGGAAAAGCGAATCGAGGAGACTTTCTACCACTTGGTGACACTGGACGTACACTAATACTCTGAGTCTTTGATCCATTAACACAAAAGGAAGAATGTGATGACGAAGGGAGATGTGGATTTCTGTTTTCTGCTTCCGGAGACGGTTCTGTTATGACGAGAGTAGGAGAGACTAAGACTTCTCTTGAAAGTGACAGACGATCGTGTCTTTCTAATAATGTCTCCTCAATTGTCAGTTCTGGAGAGCTGAATGTCGGAGAAATTGGAGATGCGTATCCCAAACTAGTATTTAGTGTTTCACTAACAGGCTGTTCAATAATCGTGTCTAATGACGTGATTGGTTTCCCCAACTGCAACTGATCTCTCAGAGAGCTTAGTAGTTTTCTTTTCTTCACTAGTTCTTCCCATACCTCAGCATGTCTTGCTTTGCATAGTTCAAAACCATTTCTTACTTCTACTTCATAATTTGAAATCTTTTTATAAGTATCCTTTTCATGAGCTTTTAAAGAATTCACTTCTTCAGATCGAGCAGTCTTTTCAGATTCAAGAGCGTATTTCATTCTCTTTAATTCCTTCTCAAGCTCACCTGATGATGTGGTGACGCTATTGAGAGTCTCTTCAAGAACTCTTGCCTTTGATCGAAAGCTGTTTTTTTTTTTTTTTTTTTTTTTTTGTTTATTTCTTAAAACTTGTTGTCTCTGGTTAATGCAATTTATGTAAGATAAAGATAACATACAATTCCAGGTCCTCAGCACTGGCTCCAATCCCCTGGAGCTTTGCCAGTTCGAGCTCTTCCGCAGATCGTTCAAAATTAGTGTGGCGATGGATGAGAATTTTAGCACCGACAAGGTAATCTTCAGGATCTCCACTATCGCTTGTTATACCGAGAATGTCTTCGAAAGTTGATTTTAAAGAAAGGAATCGAGACTCGAATGCGCGAAAATCTTCCAACTGTTCTTCAAGCATGGCTTTCATTTCTGCCTGGAATTCGACATCCGCAAGAGCGTCCTCAAGAGCATCTTGTAACTCCAGAACATCCTCAGAAAGTGGAACTACCGGCTGTGGTGGTGGAGGTGGTTGTGGTGGCGGTGGTGGATGAGGAGGAACAGTAACCCTTGCTAAAGCTTGTGCAACCCCCCCAAGCATCCCAGTCACAGAATCAGGCTGTAGTGCTGTAGAGGCTAACGATGGCATTCCAAATCCCATTCTTGACATCTGGGAAGGACTACCACCAGGACCTGGAGGACTGGAGGATAATAATTTTTCAATTTGACGCTTCAGCTCACTACTCTCATTCTCTAATCTCTGACACTGTCTTTGTGACTCAACGTAGTCATCTTCAGCTCGTGTGAGGAGAGCTACAAGTTCACTTCTTTCTGAACCAGTCAAGGGAAAGTTTTCTTCTGAAATAGGACTCGTTAATTCATTTTGACTGGCCTGTGGATCTACTTCGTCACCTGATTGAGGGACTGCTGTAGACTCCGCTTGTTTTATAAAATCATAAGCATCGAGAACTAAAGAAGACACTTCTTGTAATGTTGTTGCGAGTTGTTGCTGAAGATGATCTTGTCTGACTGCTGTGGATTCGTAGTCGAAGTCGGGGTGTTGCATTCTAAGTTCGAGAAGAGTCTTTCGAGATAAGACTACTCGACTATCAATCTCTTTCATTAAATTCGATACTGTTGGACCATAGTCAACTTTTGGATTGATTCCTGCACTTGGTGCCATGACAAGTTCTCCTCCTGTCGCAGGATCGTTGTATTTTTTAATCAACTCCTGAACTCTATTCTTTAATTGTTGATTCTCAACCAGAGTATCTTGATAGCTCAGTTCAACTTTATCTTTTCCTCTTTTTAATAAATCATATTGAGCAGTCAATTCTATTATTTGTTCATCCTCTCGAGAAGTTTGTCCCCCTCCAGGAGTTCTTTTATTTTTATAAGCATCAATATCAGCTTTAAGACTTTGAATTTCACTCTCCATGGTCGATTGTTTCGCCGTTAGTATCGAATTTTTCTTTTTTGTTTGATTACTGATGACTTCTAGTTCTTTATTTTCGATCATCAATGCTTTCTTGTCTGCTTTTAGAAGGGCAATTTCTTTAAGTCGAGTGGCTTTGTCTTCAAGAAGTTCTTCGATTCTGAGATCAAGTGAGTTTATGTCACGTAGTTTATCAGCGGTGAAGCTTGTCGAAGAAGTGACCGCATTTTGTTGAAGCTGAGTTAGTCTGAGTCGAGAGTTTTCTTCACGAAGTTTGACGTTAGCGTCTTTAACTTCGTACAGTTCCTCACGGAGTTGTTTGTTGTCAGTTTTTGCTGTTGTTAAACTAAGCGAGTTTAATTGGAGGTCTGATTTTACGATTTGGGCTTCAGATGTTCCTTTCTGTAAAGTTTGAAGTAGGCTTTCGTTTTCAGATTCCAAATTTGTAATCCGTTTTGAAGTGTCTGCTCGTAGAGATTGTAGTTCTCTTTGAAGTCTTTCATTATCATCGATGAGAGTTGTTTTATAAACATTCATCATCTGTTCATGTTCTCGTTGTAATCGTTCTTTTGTTGTTTTTATATTCCTGTCCATGTCGGCTTTTTCTTTACCAAGTGCTTCTTGTAATCTTTTCTTCTCTTCTTCGATGTCTCGTTCTCGTTTTTCTCGTTCTGTTTTTTGCTCTGCGAGTTCTTTTTCCTTTTCAGCAAGTTCTTTGTCTCTTTCTTGGATAGTTCGGTTTTTTGCAGTGTCGAGTCCGAAGGCCAGTCCTCTGGTCCATTTGTTCATAACGTTGGCGACCTTTTCAGTTCGCACTCTCTGTTCTGCTTCGTCTTTTGCTCGTTGCTGCTGAACTTCAAGTTTTTCCACCGTTGCTTTCATCTTTGCTTCTTGTTCCTCCATTGCATGAGTCAGTTTCTCATTATCTTCTTCAAGTTGTTTTTTAACAGTTTCTTCTTGTCGTAATTGACTGCTTATTTTCTCAACTTCCGCCGGGGCCATTCCAGAAGCATTTTCCAATGCGGCCTTTAGTTTTTCGATTTCTTCGTTTTTTTCTCGAAGCATTCGCATTCCCTTGTCTTCGTTTCTAGTTACTGTGTTGACGATTTCTTTTGTTTTGAGAGCGTATTTCAGAGTTTGGAGGGTTTCTTCTGCGTTTGATTTGTGCGGTGATGCTGCGGCTATCATCATCGTTTTGGCATTACCGCCAAAAGACTCGGATAAGAGCCATGTTAACATTGATTCTCGGTATGGAGGTGCTTTGACTACTACGTTAGTTCCCTTGTCTTTACTTGCTTTACCATTTTCCATCAAGGCATCAATTACTTTTCGAAGAACTGTTAAGGATTGGTTTATTGCGATTCCCTCAGTTAGAGTGTCGCCTTTAGCACCAGTTCGACTGGCACGTTCGCTTCCTGCTAAGTCAACAAGGTTGACTGTTGAAACAGTGTGGACTTGTTTAGATGGTCCACGTCCTGTTGTTTTTAGTGACTGAGTGAGCTCCAGTTTAAAAATAGCATGAGATCTACTTGAGGTACTGTTCATGGCTGTCTCTTTGGTAGTTCTTGCTGCTGTTCCGTCTTCTATCATTTGATTACACTGTTCCCAGTGAGTTACTTCATATTCTTGTAGACCTTCAACAAATGGACCTTTAGTAGGATGTTGTCTTACTCTAAGTTCAGAGTGTCCACTAACAGCTTTATCTTTTGGTATTAGGAGATCTTTTACTCTTTCGTTGTAGATTTCTAGAAACGACACGACGACTTTAAAGGTTTTTCCCTTTGTTGCCTCTGCTCGTCTCCTATCTAATTCAGAAAACAATTCTTTACAGAGACGAGGTATGACACCTTCGTCTGTAGGACTACCCATCATCGAATGAGTCTTACCACTTCCTGTCTGTCCATATGCGAGGATAGTTGAGTTGAATCCTTCGAGTACATGTTCTAAACAAGGTTTTCCAGTAGCTTGATAAACGTACAGCTGATCAGCGAATTGGAGTGCTCTTCCAGGGGCTTGGGATTCGGGTATTGACCAGAAAATTTGATCAAAACTCATACACTCTCTAACTGCATAGTCCGCACAAGGATCTAGAAATTCAAGTTTCTGACTGTCGACAGGCTCTGTCACTGAAATTGGTAGCTCGTCATCAGATTCGAGTGCGAGTTCCTTTTTATTGAAAGGTCGAATACGGAGGTAAACTTTTACACCTTCATCCTTACGTTCTGGTTTCTCCGGTTTAGACATTTTTTTTTTTTTTTTCTTTCTTTTTTTTTTCTCCCCCCTTTTTTTTACACTGTAAAAAAGAATAGATTAAATGAATCTGCCTTCTCCGTCGACTAGCTGTTGTAACATTGGTTTTAAGGTCTGGCTGAATAAGAATTGAGTGCTTTTTTTTTATTGAGTTGTACCGCGATTGATACTCAACTGACCAGTGTTTTTGAATTGAATTATCCTATTAGAGAACAGTTTTTTTTTTTTTTTCCCTTTTTTTTTTTATCTTTTTCTGGTTTCCAATTTCCTTATTTTTTTATTATTTTTATTCATTTTTTGAAGGAAATACTTTAACATTATTGCTTAAACAAAAAGAAAATTCGTATTTCTCTTTTTCTTTAAAGTAGCCGCGTCCGGTAGAAACCCTAAATTCTTTTCTTTCATTGTGAATAAAGAATTTTTTCTTGAGAGAAGCTGATATCTGGAAGAAAGAAACAAAATTAAAATTTTAAAACAACCTTATTCATCGAAAATAAGGAGGTTTCGGATCTTGGTCTGAGACCCAGCATCCGTACCCGTGTCTTAATAAGTGTGTAGACGAGCGACTCACTACACAACACCACAGGTATAAATAGGAGGCAAGCAGAGACTGAGCAAAAACAAAAGGTGAAAGAAAAAAAAAAAAAAAAAAAAAAAGGACGGGAAAACTAAGATATTTTACCCATGGTTTCGGAGTTTTTTTTTTTTTTTTTTTTTAATAAGAGAAGACTAGCAACTACAATCACGACCTGTCTGACTTTATACAGTAGCCGGTGTAGTTATAGGTGGGAGGTTTACCAACAATGAAACACCACTACTCTTATCGTCGCTTTTACTTATAATGATAATTTGACCACAGGTTATGAAAAAATAAATTGTTTTCACACGTCACAGAGAACTGTCAAAGAACAAACAATGGAACTTGTCAGTGTCGTGGCATGTTACTTCTCTTTTCACGATTTCCAAAGGAAAAAAAAAAAATTAAATAAAACACTTTAATAAATATACACAAATCAGCAAAGAAAATAATTGGCAACCAACAATAAAAATACCAACTTTAATATATGGTTGTGAAAACTATAAGTGAATGAACAAAAAACACTTCTTTATATTCACCAGTTAACATTTACTGCGATGATCAAATCAGATGACCCCAAACACAAAGAATTCAAAAAAAAAAAAACATGAAAAAAACACATACACAGAGGCAACTTGAATGCCTTTTTTTTTTTTTTTTTTTTTTTTTTTTTTTTCCCTCATCCATTCTCATCAAATGGCTACGCAGCGTACCCGATGATAATGACGTAAAACAACAGGAATTAATTGATACGACCAGTCACCAACCACTGCCCGTGTTTTACAAAAGAAGTGATTCGTCGTTAATCGAATACCGCTAGTGTGTTTATTAACGGTGTGCGATAATCTATTATTTTATTAAGGATAAAATGAACGAATTATAATGTTGCTCAACTTAGCCTCTTAAGGTACTCGTATGGATCTCTCCCCGATTCGAACTCCGGCTAAATTGAATTGTCTATAAATTAACAGGTCAGCTGTTTCTCGTATTAAAAAAAAAATAAAAAATAATTATAGAACAGTAAGTAAGGCAAAAGCAAAAAAGAAGTGAAGGAGGAAAGAAGCAAAAACCGAGAGCCAACAAGGGACATACATTCTCCTTAACATCGCAGAAGTTTTATTATTGTAGTGCTTATATTTTTTAGCAACATGTCTCTCTTGTTATTTTGTAGCTGTTCACGTTATGCAATGTACAAAGTTACAATAACGAGTTTTTATTTTTTTTTTTTTTTTTTTTTTTTTTTTTCCTTCTGTTTTCGTGATGCTGCCAACGGCACATATTGCAATCCCAACAGTGGTAAAAAAATGACTGACGGGATTTTTTTTTTTTTTTTTTTTTTCGTTTTTTTTTAAATTGAGGAAAAGGGAAAATAAATTTAAAATTTAAAAAAAAAATTAAAACAGACAGACAGAGGAACGTTAAATGACTATTGGAACCTACTCAAATGAAATAAAAATTTACTAATTTTTGACGACACCACTAAAAACACAGGAACTATTATTGTGAGGGAAAAACAAAGATCACCAATGACAACTCTTTTACCACTGATTCAGCCAACCTAATCTATCTGACTGGAGCCTCCAAACGAGGGGTCACTACTTGTTGAAGCATGTGAAGCTCAAAAAATGAATGAGAATGATATTCTCTCTACAGTGTTGGTAAACAGAAATAAGAAGAATCTGCGACACCGACGGGAATGTATCCAAAGTAAGCAAATAATCTTCCCCTCTCCTCCTTTCCTCTTCTGCGTTATCCTTGTTACCTCCCCCAAGTGTGGGGCCTTATTCAGTGGTCTTGATGTCCTCCTTTTTCTTTCTTTTTTTTTTTTTTTTTCTTTTCTTTGTGTTCATCAAAGTTAAAAGCTCTGATAAAAGCTTTTTTTTTTTTTGAAAATCCTCACAATCGTTTGAGAGAACGTCAGGAAAAAAAAAAATTTTATTATTATTTTGGTATTGTGATTAAACAACAGCTACTTTAGAAATCCCACGATTGACGAAAAAAAAAAAAAGGAAATTAAATGTAAAACATACTTACAAGCACGGAGCACAACACCCAGGGTTAGACATTTAAGAGGAGAAAAAAAAAAAAAAACGTCGTTTCAGGGTTCAGATGGGATAATTGTTTGAATTTGTAAAATACAAACACATTATTGTATAATAACATAAAACATTAACATAAAAAACGATAATTTAACAATCCCTGTTAACGGACGCTGCGAACTATGGCGATGCATAAACTTGGCCTTTGTTCATCTTCAAGGTTGGGAAGATGGTTTTTTTTTTTTTTTTTTTTTAATTGTCGGAATTTCAAAAACAAACAAAAAAAAATCTACAAGGAACGAAAGTACTAACAAGACGAATCCTTTCCGTGATTGATAACTAACACAATTTTTTTTTTTCATTTTTTTTATTTTTTAATAATAGCAATAAATGATCCAACGAGAAATTTAAAAAAAAAAAAAAACATGACTTTTCGTTGATTCTCTTATTTTTTTTTTTTTTTTTTTTTTGTTTCCCCTTAGAAACGTCTGTTTCTTAATAACTTTTCCAGGGCAATTTTCGAATCTCAGTTCCTTTGCAGGTAACAGTGTGGTTTTCTTGCCCTTTGCCCTGTGATAGGTTCCTATACATGGTTAGGAGCATTCTCTCATTCGCATTCACATTTACAACGATAGCCACTCGTGTTGTTCTTCAGCTTTTTTTTGATAATTTACCCAAAGTAAACTTCCGAGTTTTTTCTGCTGTTTCTGCGACTTCTCCGGCGCCTGCCCATCCGAGAGAGTCAACTAGTCTGGCGAGAAATGACGGAATAGAAGTATTTGCGACAGCAGTAACATTCGTTACAACTATTCCACCACCGGGAAGGATATGACAAAGGAGGAGAGAACGAACCTTAACAGTCGAGTCTTTTACAGTGAAATCACGTTTAGTTCTTTCCATCAGAATCGCTTGATCGACTACTAAATTATCCGAAAGAGATGCAAGCTCTGCCAACTGTTCCTTTGGAACTAACGTACATCTGAATTGTATAGTAACTTTATAAACTGCTCTTATTATAGTTTTCGTTAATCTGAAGGTATCAGCTCTGTCACAGTCTTTCCATACCTTACATGTTCCTGGTTGACATGCCTTCTGCCATTCAACTGAAGCAAGTCGTTCAGGAGTTACATCAGCAGCAGTCAGTTTTGGTAAAATATACATCGCCTTATTCAATAAGAAAACATATTTTGTTAAGTCTTCTGGCGACGTGACGTCTATGTGAGGTTGCATCTTTGCTTCTTCACTGTCAGGTGATAAACTTGATAGGTTAATAGTTTTTTCAATCATGTGTAACTCTTTCTTCCCAAGAGTCGTTCCAAGTGCCATGTTGAAACCGTAGAATGCTGTTCCTTTCTTCAACACGTCTAGGTTTCCTTTAACTTTCAAGAAGTCCCATTCTTTACTTGTTTTATGAGCAACTTTTCCAGTAATTGGGGTATCCTTCGCGAAGTCAGCAGGAAGTCTGCATGGCTCAGACATTGTTATTAAAAAACTTTGCTCTGTGAAAAAAAAGATGTAAATCAAGCTCCCAAACTAAAATTGCAAATTAAAATACGGTTGGAGACAACGTAAACATAGTTGAGCAGTCAACCACAACTCTGGAAGAGGGTGATAGTTTGATTTTGTAAAATACAAACTGCATTAATCTCAATAAGGCTTAACGTCATCTATTCTGAATGAAATGTCTGTAAGAAGGGAAAAAAAAAGAACTAAGGGGAAGAAAAAAAATAATCGCACCACGAAAACGCTTAAATTATCTATATTGGGTAAGTAAAACCTCTATTCTAGTTGTGTTTTATTTGCAACTTGCGCAAGCAAATACAAATTGACAAAAATTGACTTCAATTTTATCATTTTCAGGATCAATATTATGCACTCTAAAGCTACAGAATGTATTTAGACAAAGTGTTAGGAAAGCACAGAGCCCGACAAACTCTGTTCTACTCATGGTCTGATCACAGTCAGGATCGTACGCTTTGAATGCGGCATTGAAAGAATGGCTGTCAAGTCTGAAACCTTTGTTTTTTTTTTTTTTTTTTTAAACATTTTTTTTTTTTTTTTTTTTTTTTAAAAAAAGATTTCCATACCCGCTGATATCACAGCCTGCAATACTTCCCCATTATCTAGATCCAAGGCTCCTGAATTGTCTTCGTCGTGAACGACAAACGCATCAATCTTTTCTAAAATCCAGGAATATAATTTTTTAAATTGCTCAAAAGATAATTTACCTTGTTGATCCTCATCAAATAATTTCAACATCATGTTTGTACTCATTTGAGTGAAGTGGAGAGTCGCTTGTTTTAATGCTTGTTGAAGCTCAATGGATTCTAATAGACCAGATTCGTCTTTATCAACTTCGCTGAACCACTTCTGAAGTTCAGAATCGTCTGACATATTGAATTACGTATAATTCTGATGTTTTTTGTTAAAACTGAAAAAAATGAAAAATAGTAATTCAGTCTTCTTCTCGCAATAAAAAAGTCGACGACATGTTTGTAACCTACTTGAAATTGCAATTCACGGTTTTCAATCTAAAATAATCCAAAACGAGTAGGAGGAAATAATAACAATTTTCAGGTTAGAGTGTCTGACGACACATCTCCTCATCAATAACGTCCATCAAATAGGAACTTTAAATCTAAATGAGGTGCGGTCAATCTTTAAGTAAGAGCAACGATGATATCTACCAATTGGAAAGATAATCGAGTGCTGAACATCTTACTGATATGATTCCATAAATAGCACCAATCGGTAAGTCTTTGAAGAATTACAGGATGAGATTAGAGTTATTTCCTATCCTCCTGACTGACACTCCATAACATCAACAATATCAAAGTCTTCCATCCCTAACTCAGATGCTGTTTGCATATCCTCAATAGGCATCCCATCAAACAAGAATCTGAGATCGGCGCGGGATGATAATCCCTGAGATGTGCAATATGTCTCAACTAGTTTTCGAAGGTGAGTTGATTTCTGGTTTTGTTTTGTTTTTTTTTCCACCTTACACGTCTTTACTAAATACGTAAAAGAACACACACCGATACTTTAAAGTAACTAACATCACCAGCTGCGGTTTGTAGTTTCAATCGCACAGGGTCAGATTGATCCATAATTCCCAACAACCACCTGATAATCATGTTGTGATTTTCAATTATAAGATAAGAAAACTCGTATAACTCGATTGGGGATAAAACAACAAAAAACAAAAACAAACACAATAGTCTTTTTTTTTTTTTTTTTTTGTTGAGAGGAAATCGTTTGATTCGTGTAAATACAAAAGAAAATAATATATAACTACCAATCACGATGATAACCAAGAATGGGAATTCGCGACTTAAAACAACTCACAGAAATGAATTGGTTTTTTTTATTCACCAGTGGAGGTATAATAATCTATAACTTCTAACAAACTTTTCCCAAAAAAGGGAATAAAAATTATGAAAATTAAAAAAAAAAAAAAAAAAAAAAGAATTCAGGCCACTCTGTAAAGGATACCCAATTTACCCAGCAACAGATAATCTTACAGTGAGGGGTTTAATTATCCTTGAAGCACAAGGATTCTTGCTGTTGTTGTCGCTTGAATTTCGGAGCCATTTTCTTCCTTTTTTGCGATTAGTGGGAGTGCTGTACAGACGTGATAGAACACGTTGTGCACCTCCGTGTCCACGAGAGGCTGCGGCACGAAGCCAATTTAGTGCAGAAGTATCGTCTTTTTTAGTACCACAACCATCACGAAGGTAGCTTCCAATCCAATAGCCAGCCTCAACCATCATTTGGTCTGCTGCTAGTTGACACCAATACGCTGCTTGTGTGGAATCTTTTGGAACACCTTCACCGTCGTGGTAACATTGAGATAAATCGAATTGAGCTAATGCGTAGCCCTGTTCAGCTGCAAGACGACACCATTGTGTTGAGTCACAACTATCAATCACTCCGTGTGCAATTAAACGTGATAGCTGCCATTGAGCTAAAGCATCCCCGTCATTAGCTCGTTCCTTAAACCACGGAACCTTTTTAGCGACGGTTTTAAATAGTTTTACAGCCAGTTCCTTATCTTGAGGAACGAGACCACCACATTTATAAAAAACACCCATCTGGAGTTGGGCTCCAGGATGTCCGAATTCTGCAGCATTTGCGAAGGCTTCGACTGCAGCCGTGTCATCTACAGTGTGACCGTTTAAACCCCAATAAAGATGAAGGGCTCTGAGATACAAATTGCAACACTCTTCACTCACTTCTCCAATTTCCATTTTTATTATTTCTTTGTTCGTAGTGATGGTTTTCGTTGTTTTGTTTTTGTTTTGTTTTTGTTTGTTTTTTTTTAAATTCCTCGACAACAATTCTATATGGTGAAGAAAAAGATAAAATTTGCTCTCTAATCCAACAACGATGCGGTTGCTCAAATTAATAAATAAATTGTGTGCTTCATCCGTGCCAATGAGATTTAAAAAAAAAAAAAAAAAAATGGAAAAGAAATAAAATCTCAACACCAATAAATCATAAACACAATTTTGGTAAGCAAATAATACACAACGTCACTCGTTTTTTTTTTTTTTTTGTTTTTTTTTTTTTTCCCCTAAAAAAAAAAAGCCAAGCAAATAAATGCTGCTATTTTTTTTTTTTTTTTAATTTTACAAATTCCCGTCAGTCAGCCTTGGTAGAATGAGTGGTGTAGAAACTCTTCCATTTTTTTTTTTTTTTTTTCTTCTCATGCCTCAACCAGAAGGATGATATCAACGTCGTCGTGGGCTCCCTGAATTTTGTTTTAGATAACTAATCACCTCACTTCGTACAAACCATGATAAGGAAAAAAAATAATAAAAAACATACCTTCAACAGCATCTGTCCCTCAAATGCGATAAATCCCTTCTTCTTTGCTGCCTTTAAAGTACCTACAAGAGCTTCGTAGTACTGTTGCACTTTGTCATCATCGAACAAAACTCCAAATTTAACTGAAATTTTACCATCTGAATTCTTTGTTCCCAACCTCTTGAGATCATTCTTAATCTCCTCACATTCCTTGTCTACTGTTGCTTGGTGGTCAGCCATTTATATATGTGTCCTTTTTTTTGAAGAGTCTTTTCTTTTTAAAAAATAAAAATACAACCAAGAAGAAACGTTACAAAGATTCACTTCGTTGTGGTACCTCTGATAAAAGGATGTGAACGAACAACCATCTCGTGGATAGAGAAGATGGTAATGTAATAAATAAGGACAAGAGGTTAGTTTTAAAGGTCGTTCTTAAATTTAGACTTTTGTGATGTCGAGCACAGAGAGAGAGACTAATCGATTCCAACAGTTTGGTTGAAAGTACTAAAGTCCAGCGGGTTTTCAACCTTTTTCAAAGCAACGTGATCAGACCATCCTCCCTCTCTTTCATCCATCACTTGCAACAATTCATTAATACTCTTACGAGGTGTAATGTGCGTGATATCTTCTTTAGTACTCTTTAATTTTTTAAACCCAAAACTAATTCGCTTACAACAATCAGGCAACGACGACAATAAAGAAGTGAACAACGGACTTAGAACAACACAAACATCAACAATTCCACTTTGTCTTATGAAAAGAGAAGCATCTACTTCGCTACACTTCACTGATACGACCCATGCTTGTCGTAGTTTTCTGATTAGTAAATCGACAGTAAACTGTAATGTTGAATCGTCTTTATCATAGACCAACACAACTAATCTTTTCACACGAGAATTGATAACGTGATGTCTGACAGTTGTTAATCGACTGTAGGATATAATCGGAATCTCATTCATCATTACTGATTCGGACAAACACATAATTCTGACGATGTCCATGCATCCCTCACTCCCAGTTACTATGTTGTATCCTTCATCATGAAATCGATCACCGCCTTCCATCGCAGAATCATTACAGCACAATGCGGTTAAAACTTTTTTTGATATTCTTTTTATTAAAGTGACGACATCGTCGCAATCGTTCAAGGCAATGAATCCGATTGGAGTGTTTGTTTGTTCGAAGAGACTTAGATCGATGGAATTGACAGACGTGGTTACAATATAATACTTTCTGAGATTCTCAATCAAATCACGTCTGATTTCATCAGTAAAACATTGTTCTCGACCGTATACTACGACGACAGGAGTAGGGTCTTGATGAATGTGTTTTGGGATATCAGTTTTACAAACATAATCAAAAACAATTGGTTGTTTTGATGGTTCGTATCTTTGATTCAGTAGAGAACATGAAATAGATGCGATGGGAGGTCTATTTTCATTATTTTTAAGAAATGATAAACCCTCTGACCAATGAAGATGACCTGCTAGGATTAAATCTGTATTCGTGTGTTTTAAACCATTGTGAAATTCTTTAACAAAAAATGTATTACAGTTTGGAGAAATTCCAAGACATGGTCCGTGACTAATGACAATATCTGTTTCTGTTGGTATCGAAGAATAATCAATCAGAGACTTGGTCTGAAAGCAGTTATTTGAACTTCGACCATAAGAATTTGGAATTCCAAAAAAATTAATTCCCATCAAAGACAGTGAATCGTGTTGCAAGTAATTAATATGTCTTCCTGTTTGAGAACACAAATCTCTGATCATGTCCTGTCCCATTTCAGCTATACGATTATCATGGTTGCCGCATATCATTATTTTATGTTTTTGATTTTGATTTCCAAACCATTTAATAAATTTTTTAAAACGTTCAATCGCTACTTTCTCTGATTGCTTTGGACTCAACAATAATATGTCACCACAATGGATTAATATATCGCCCTTTGGAAGGTTCAGTACCTGTTCGCTCTCGTGAGTATCAGAAACACAGACGAGCCTGACTCTGTCTCCTTGTTCCGGAAGGTTTGATATTTTTATTTTTTTTAATTCCCCGCAACCGGATGACCCGTACAAAACTTCTGAATTATCACACCCTGCTGACATTGTTGTGAAATGTTTCTGTTACATGGTTGGGGAGAAAACTAATTTTTTTTAAAAAAAAAAAAAAAAACTACAATCCACGAGTGGGTTAATTGCTTTGATTTTACAAAATTACCCAAAACTGTATCACAACAACAGCCAGACCATCAAAAAACTATAATTCAGGGGAAAGGGAACGATGTTTTGACAAAAGTAGAAAAACAGAGAAGTATGACAGAAGATTTAACTTCAGTTTCAAAATGGTAGCTAAGATGCTGAATAATGTAAGTCAGTTAAGAAGACAGTAATCGTTGTCGAATCTGGTGTGGTTCAGGGGAAAGGGGGATGGGAAACTTTATCTAAAATAATCTATCTATTAAAAAAAGAAACTACAAGGGGAAAGAAAAAAAATATTGACATTTAAAAAAAAAGGTCATTCAAAGCCAGTAGACATGAATGCTATCAAGGTTCGAACTAATAAGGACTACTAGAAGGTTGTTTATAAGAATTTAAAACATGTCTCACTTGATTAATAGCCTCCCTAGCAGGTATTGGATGACGTTGCTGCTGAGGAGGCCTTTGATATGAAGAAATAGCAGGATGAGGCTGCTGATGTTGTTGTTGCTGCTGATAACTAAAGGATGAGCACTCAGGAGAAGGAGCTGGAGAAGAATGAGGTGATGATAAAGAAACAGCAGCTGGACTTCTGTTTAGGTAAACCTGAGAGAGTACTCCTCCCAATGCTGGCTGAGATAGTTGAGGTGCAACACGAGGAGGACTTTCTCTCATCTGTTGTCTATATCCAACTGCAGGAGAACCAGCCCAAGGATGAACCGGACCAACTTCAGGAGATACTGGGACACCAACACCAACATTATTATCGTTGTAGTATGCTCTTCCATTACTTGGTGAGGGTGATGCTGATGGTGATGCTAACTCTTGTCTACTCTGTCTTAACGGTGCTCCTCCTTGTTGACTTTGTAATCCAATGAGAGTCCTCGCTACAGCAATTGGCATTACAATCTGTTCATCGTTTAGAACTTTACATCCGACGGGAAACTCTTCAATTGACGTATTCTGTTGAGGAGGACTAGTTGGATATGATGGTTGGAATGATACTCTTTTAACACCACCGTACACTTGATCATATCCAATATCATCATGGCTATAAGTGTGTGATGATGGAGGAGCGACGTCTCTCATGCGAGCGAGTTCCTTTTCACGACTCCTTCTGCTGTTGAGATCAAATGGACTTTGATTAATTTCAAAACTAACATCAGACTGTTGTTGAGGTGACTGAACAGCTTCCGCACGCTGCGCTTTCTCCATCATTAGTTCCATCAACTCGAGACCATACTCTCTTAAGTTAGGAGGGATTGAAGCTGCTAATTTCGGAGCTGGTATAACAGGTCTTTCGACTCTCACTGGTGTTACTGGTAACGGTTCAGGTTCTGTGTGGATGTGAGTGGCCGCAATCGGAGATGAATTCTTAAACTCTCCTCTCCATCTTTGAAGTTCTTGTTTAACTTGCTGCATCTCATCAAGAGCAGCAGCAACTCTCTCTTGTTGTGTGAGGGATGTCACTCTGAGTTCTGCAGTTAATCGTTTCTGAACTTCAAACACAACTTGAGAAGCAGTCTGTTCCGCAACAAGATTAGTGTCAATGTGATTATCAACAATGTGATTGTTTATTTGAGGTACCGGAGATGGAGATGGGGAGACATTTCTGATATTCTTACGTCTTCGCATAGCAGCCTCACGCCGTCTTCTATCCTGAACAGCATTTGAGAACTGACGAACCTCCTTTTGTTGATATTGTTGTTGATGAGGTTGTTGTGGTTGTTGTTGTTGTTGTTGTTGTTGCTGTTGTCCAGCCAATGGAGAAATAGCACCCCGACCCTCATCAACCCACCATGGTTCTTGTGATATTTTATTTGCAGATTCAGATTTACTTTGAACAGCTGACTGTAGTATGTTTCTACGTTTTTCAGCAGTCTTTAAATCCCGTGTAATCACTTCTTCTTGAACTTCTAATTCAAGTCTTTGAAGGGCCAATGTCTGAATTCTTTGCCTGTACTGGTCAGTTGTTTCACCTAACTTCATACCTGTGGTACCTGTTGTCAGTCTTGGTGATTCAACAAAAGAGGTTGATGTGTCATCACTTGGTAGAGGAGATGGCAATGAAAGAGTGCTTCGGTTCTTTTCATTCAATTTTCTAGTTTCTCCTTCGATGTTTGCGATTTCTGCTTCGAGTTGTTTTCGTTTTTTTTGAAGTTCGAGATCTCTGATGACCTGCTCTCTCCCGATTCGTTTTTCAGATTCTTCAGAACGGAGACGACCCAGATGGGCTTCTAGTCTAAGTCGGTCTTCTTCGAAGGTTTTTCGCTCATTTATTAGTTCGAGCTTGGCAGACTCTTCCCTTCTCTTTGATTCGGCTACTGCCGATGCAATCGTTCTGGTTGTTTCTTCTTCTCGGAGTGCAGTTATATTTCCTTCTCTTCTAACTAATTCTTCACGTTGTGCCTGACGAGTATCTTCCAAGAGTTTGTCTTCATCAGCTCTCCTTTGTTGAAGTTGTTCCATTTCTTGTTGCATGGCTTCCATTTCTTTCTTTTTCTCAATCATTATGTTGTTAACGTTAACATTTTGAATGGAATCTACTGCTGCTGCCTGTTGAGAGATGGCTGACGTAATACTCTCAGGTGTAGGAGAAGCTGTTGGGGGCTGCATTGAAGAAACCGACTGAGCTGACTCAACAACTGCAGCAGGTGGTGCGCTAACCGCAGCAGGTAGTGCCTGACTCGGTACAGATGTTGGTGTTTCAACAATTGGAGGTTGCTGAGGTTGTTCTGTCACAGTTAGTGTTGAAGACACTTCTTCAACAGGAGTCGATATCACTGCTGGAGGTGGCAGTTCTGCTGAGGGAGGTGTTGGTAATTTCGCTTCAACCACAGCAGCAGCAGCAGCAGCAGGAACAGGTGCTACAGGTGCCGCAGCTGGCTTCTCTGCTTCAACAGGCTGCTGCTCCACAACAACTGCTTCGGCAGCTGGCTCAGGTTCAGTAACTGCTTTCGCAGCTGGCTCAGGAACTGGGGGATCTTTTTTTTCAACCACCGGTGGTGCCGGTGCTTTCGGAGGTGCCGGTGCTTTCGGAGGTGCTGGCGCTTTCGGTGCTTTTGCAGTTGGATTCGGAGGTGGCTGCGGAGCGTTTTTAGCCTTTTCAGATCCCGCGCCTGACGGCTTTGTTCCCTTTTTCTGAAACCAAATAAAACACTTATCAGACACTCCTTGTTCGCCGAGAGATTTCGTGAGGTCCATGGGTTCGCCCTTAGGCTTTGCTGAGGCACCCTTTCCCTCACATGCATATATATCGTATTTTGATACCGCAGTTCCCAACTTTTCTTTGAATTTCGGAACGCTGACTCGCAGTTTTTTACCGAAGTCCATAGAACCAACTAATAGCCTGTCGCTGTGTTTCCATTGCTCTCCGATTAGGTACACACATGGCATTAAATTGGTTGGTTTCTGTTGTCAAGTAAGTTAAAATAATTTGAATACGTCAAAAAAACCCTCCTGCAGTTCATTCCCTGCCTTAGGATCGACCGACTCAGCATTCAGTCAAAAAAAAAAAAAAAAAAAAAAAGGGAAAGGAAAAGAAAATCTCTTTGGGTATTCCAGCAAGTAGAAATCTTATCATAAATAATTTTTTTTTTTAAAAAAAGAAGGAGAAGAAAAGCAGAAAATATCCGAGACAGACTGCTGATGCGAATTTATGTACAAAAATATTTCTCATCTTCTTTTCTTTATGTCCCATGTGACTTTTTTTTGTACCAAAAATACTCTTATGGAACGTCACCAGGAAGCTATTCTCAACTACGGCATCTCACATTGCAAAGAGATGAAGCCGCGGAGGTGATAAAAAAAAATAGCCACCACGGGAATAACAGTCAAGCATTTATGGAGCGATTGTTCCTCTTCATTTCGCATGAGAATGAATAATACGAAGACAAAAAAAAAAAAAAAAAAAAAAAAAAAAGGTACATCAGCTGTCACATATGTAAGCTGGCTTGAAAACAGTCGTAACATTCGTTATTATTATTATTGTTTCTTTATTCTCTCTCACTGGAAAAAAAAAAAAAAACCGGAATTTCGGATTGCGAGAGCTAGAAAGGAGAACGATATATATAATACTATAATAGAATGAAAAAGAAAAGATGGAATAACAAAACAACAAATAAACATATCGAAGAGCCAGGCCCGGTTTACGCTTTTTAACACAACTCGCATCCCAAAAAAAAAATAATCCTATCTAAGGGAAACGGTTAGTTTATGAGCTTATTATTATTAAAAAACGCATTTAAGAAAAAAAAAAAAAAAAAAAAAAAAAAAGATAAATAAATAAATAGTTCTGCTGTTTCGTTTAACACTAGTGGGAAACGTAGTTTCAGTAAAGTGTGAAGACTATAAAGCGGTTTCAAGTTTGTAGTGTTTCTTATTGAAGGAACCGATACGTGTCTATCAAGGTTAGTATCTAATAAGAAAATCATCAATGCAGTGGTGAGTATCAAACAGAGAACGCAACCCTAAACTACGATTCGCTTTGAAACTCTCAGCTTTTTTTTTTAAATATTTTATTTGGAAAGTAATTATCAAAAGAAAGAAAACACATCCCAGTTGCCGTTGTATTTTTTATTTCTTTTATTCATAGATGGAAGTGCCCTCCAAATTTGGAGGGCGTTTGGTGAAAATCAGCCACAAAAATTTGTAGGGCCAAAATAGGGCCATTGTAGGGCCAAAATAGGGCCAAAATAGGGCGCTGGAGGGCGCGTAGGGCGCTTTTTTAATTAAATTTAATATAATGCCGAGCTCATTTTGACACACCCCTGCCCTCAGCGAGGTCGAATCGCATCTTATTTGACTTTTCTCCGGTTCGCCCGATCAAATGCGTCTCTGGGATATCAGTTTACTTGCCACCAGTAAACTTCTTTTTTTTCTCACAAGGTACCGTGAAGACCGGCCTATTAACAGGTTAGCAAGAACGCACTCTCCCTCCTCGAATCCCTCTATATTCGACTTGGTGCATTCTGCGGGCTAATCAGCTCCTTGTAGATCTGGGATGCATCGTCCACTGAAATGAGTTTCAGCTTCAGGGATTGCAGCAGGCTCCGGAAGCTCTCAAGGAGTGGTCCATTGTTTTTGCCATTGTTGACCGTCGAACCATGACCTGGAGGTCTCGGGTTCGAACCCCGTGACACCCTTTTTTCTCTTTTTCGAAAGACTGCCAAGCATGTCAAAAAAATTTTTTTTGGCTTCTGCGTTAAAATACTTGTGCGTCAGTGTAAGTCCCTGTCAATTTAGCTGTCTTATAGTAATAAAAAAGGAAAAAAAAAGCGCCCTCCAAAATAATATTTATATTAAAAGCGCCCTACACGCCCTCCAAATTGTAGGGCACTTCCATCTATGTTTATTTATCTTTTTTTTTTTTTTTTTTTTCTTTTTTTCCCGCTGTTTTTTTTTATAATCCACTAGAATTAATTCAACCAGAGGAAAAAAATTTTGATAATTTTTAAAAAAAGCCAGTCATGAGCTGCTATTTTTTTCACTCTCATTTAAAAGGGTTTTTTTTGTTAAGATTGTTTTTAAAAAAAAAAAAAAAAACAAGTCCAGAGAAAGTAAACACACAAGGAAAAAAAGTATCGTCCTCAAGGAGATTGCCCACCTTGTGTGTTTGGTCTTTCCCCTTAACTAACATAACAGCTTGGCTTTTTTTTAATAAAAAAAAAAAAAAAAAGAAGTAAGATGCTCACGACGAACCCCTTCAGGTCCAAATGCGATAAGGCTACTTTTTTTTTCTACATGAAAAAAAAAAACTACACAAATAATTCAAAAGTTGGGATTCGATCAAGTTCCGTGTCTAGATTTCCGTATTTCGGATTCCGAAGAAGCTATTCGGAATGAAAATATTAGGCTAATAATCTGGAGAAAAAAACCTTACTTTGATGTCAGACACGGTTTTCGAACATATTCACAGTGAATCTCATTTTATAGATACAGATATACCAACAAGGGAAGCAGTAATTTATTTTATTTTTTTTTTTATTCTTAAAAAAAAAATTAAAACATAAATAAAAAAACCACTCCATTGATTAGTTATCATATCTCGTAAGTGTAACTTAACAAAAAAAAAAAAAAAAAAAAAAAACGAAGCAAACAAAAAAAAATATTTTTCATCCAATCATGTCTCCACAGTCATCGAGTTGTGGTTTCATTCCGAAAGATGTCATTCTCAACAACAGATTGCAATGTATTAAACTAGACTTCCCTTGCTTCACCCAGTCCATCATCATTACTATTACTGTTTACTAAATTCTTATCCTGAGGAATAGCTGCAGTTGATCCAGCGGTATTTCTCGGACAAAACCACAACGTACTAAGTGACTGGATGGAGTATTTTGCCAGAGACAGTTGAACGCACCTGAAGTTTTATTATTTAATTATTTTTCAAACAACATTACAAAAATGACACAAAACGAAAAAGTTATATTCCTATCGAACTGCAATACGGCGGTTTGGAATTGACGAGTTAAATAGAAAGGTTTGTGAGACTTTTTGTAAATAATAAAAAAAAAAAAAAAAAAATAAAAAAAAACATACTTTTGATACCCAGGATTTGAAACCTTCTTTCCTAATAATCCGTGTCGTGTAAGAATCTGTGTTGTTGTTGTTGTTGTTGTTATTTTTTTTTTTCACTTTGAAAAAAAAAAAAAAAAAAAAAATTACAAACCATTGTGACTTTATTTATATCATTTGTCTGCCAAACCATTGCCTGCAAGGCCGCCTTCTTACCACCAGAAGGAAAGTCTTTTGGTTTCAAGATCAAGTCTGGTCCAGATGGAAACGTCCAACGACATCCATCAGTACAACTAAGGGTTTCCTTTTGAGGAGATCCTGGCAATGGAAACACTGAATTCTCAGTTCCAAGAGACACCAGAGAATCCAAATCCATTTGAGTAGGGTCATAGTTAACGATTACTTCCTTAGCGAGTAGTAAACCTAATGACCCTTGATTTGATGCTTTAAACAGTCTCGCAGGATTCTTATTAGCCTTACGGATTTCTTCCGACTTTGTGTAAGGTACGACTGTTCCTTTTTTCCAATCAGTTTCTGTTGCTGCTTCGAATTGTTCTAAAAATTCTCTTCTGGTGTAGACTTTTTCATCACTGAACATACGTCTTTCGGGTAAAAGTTCATTCGCACCGAATGGTCTACAAGATGGCTCCCTGCATATATAAACAGCAGGTGTAGACCTGTTGAACCACTCATTAATGACAAATGACCATTGTAAGTCTCTTCTACTTCTGACAGAAATTTGTTTTTCTTGAAGTGCGTTTGTTGTGTTTTTTGAATTCTTGCAAGGTGCAAATCCTATTCCCTGACGAAATGGTTTTCTAAATACTATTGTGACACCTCCAATCATGAATGACATTGCGAATTGTTCTTCTTTCTGTGATGAACCAGCAATAGGTTCGATACTCCACGCTGCTGGTACAGCTAATGAATGAGTCAGTCCTTTCACGGCTGCTTTTATCTCAGCTGACGTCGCATTCATTCCAACACTAATCTGATCAATTTTCCTAACAATATGATTTTGATTAACTGGACAAAGAGATCCTAATTTCTTCGATGATGATGTTTTATTTGATTTTTTTTTCATTGACGCTTCGAATACCCGAAGACCATCGTCCTTTTTAACTCTTTGAATCGCACCCAACTGACTTACCAGTATTGTTGTCAGGACGATCAATATCATTTTATTATTATTGCTTTTTTTATTTTCTAAGTTTAACGAACAATAAGTACAAATGATTTCCAACCCATACCCTACAGTGATTCATATTACAATGAAAGATTCCGAAGCAGTGCAGACCGGTAGTGAGCACGGTGTTAAAACAAGATTCCCTTACCTATATTGCAATAAAAGGGTGAAAAGAAAACTTAATTTGAGGAGGTATCAAGCTTACGTTTTTTTTTTTTTTTTTTTTTGTCCAATAATAACATAATCGAATTGTAGAAAAAGAAATAAATAAAACAACAGACGACTACTCAACAAATAAGAAACATAAAAGAAATATATAAAACATAAAACAGATGATTGTCGTGTGTAAACAACGGCAGCTAAAACTAGAAATATTACACCCACGGCATCCATCTTCCCTTTTCTTGATCATAAAAAGTGATTGGGATTCCTTTTTTGTTATTTCCATCATATCGAACTTGAGCTATCCACCCATCAACTTCTTCTTCACGAACTTCAACAGCGGAGTACTCAGGTGGTTGTGTGCTTCTATCGTGTCTTCGAGAATTCATTTCACGCTCTTCTCCCTCCAGCATTGATGGTTTTGGTCCATACTTTCTAAACATATAACCACTACACACTCCACAGAAGATACCGAACATTATAAATGATATTAAGAAAGCCCACTTGTTTCCATGATTTACTGGTCCCCATATGTCACCCTGTTCTTTTGATGCCGTTCCATTACTGGGTGAATTGCTTGGAGGAAATGTCCACACAGGCGGTGTTGATGTAACCTGTTTTCGTTAATTTAGAAAAAAAAAAAAAAAAAAGTTAAATTCACTTGATAAGGGTCACATACCGCACATGTAGCTCTAACCCCCACAGTTGTGCTTCCCGAACCCGATACACAAGAACATAAAAAGTCCAATTCAACATCATAGTTTGGGTCTCTGCAATTTTGATCAACCCCGCAAGGTGTTGCAGAACATTCATTCACAGCAGAATGAACTACTTGAATAATGAGAAAGGTCGATAACACTATTTTAACAATCATCGTTTTGATTCTTGTTCCTGTTGTTAAGTATGTTAAAATACGACGTTTCTAAATAAAATTCAACTTCAGTAAAATCAAATGAATTTTCAGGTGTAAATGAGAAAGGGAAAAAAGGGGATGCATTTTTATTTACTTTTTTTTTTTTTTTTTTTTTTAAATTTTTTTTTTTTAAAAAAAAGGGCAACCAAACATAAACCGGAGCAAGAGGAAAGAATGCGACCTCACTCTGAAAAGAGTCAAGTGTACAGGTTTATTTTTTTTCTATTTTTTTTTTTTTTTTTTTTTTCCCCCATCACGCATGATGAAAAACCGTCTATCACATCTAAGATGGCATTGACAATGGACTAGCTTGCGGATGTTCTTTTAGCATTTTCTCTTTCCATCCCATGATCGCTCTTCTAAGTGCTAAGTTAGGTATTAAATCTTTGTTGTTTAGTTTTTTATTTGTATTTGGAGACGTGTCGTGTGAGATTAACCAACTCTTGATAGCTAAGTGCTCATAGACATGTCCATCACAAGTACACGTAGGATCTATTAATATTTCACCAGTGATAGTACAAAGGTACTCTTCAGGGATGTGTTCTTGTCCAATAGCTGTTGTGATATAATTATTTATTTCTGATTCCTCCTCAACTTGTTCAGGTGATCGTCCATCCAACGCATTAGTACCCTTTTCATCCAAAGGATTTATATCACAACTTGATTGAGATGTCAAATTTTGTTCGATTTCTCTGTTTTTCTGATCTGCTAATCTCTCCATTCTCAAGAAATCGAGTCTCGCAGTTATTTTATACCTTTCTATAGCACTGTATCCCAAGTCTTCTTTCAGCATCTCTTCAAATTGAGAATCGGTAAACCCAGCTCCAGGTGTGAATAGTTGTCCTTCTTCAATACCATGAATCTGAAGTCTGGTGATACATTGATCATACAACTCAATTTCTGTTAAAATTTTACCTTCCTGGGGTGTTTGTGGTTTCGAAACAGCAGATTTTTTCTTTTTCTTAGAACTTGCAGTATCAGGTAACGGTGACAATGGCGGTGTTCTCGGAGGGGTTCGAACTGGATTCAAAACGTGATCGGGACCAGTCGAAGGAGCGAGTTGCTGTGATAGAGGTGGTGTTTTCGGTTTTCGTCGTGATGCTGTTGGTACAGGAGGAGAGACACCTCTCCGCTCATATATTTCTTTTTGTTGAATAACCCAATCTTTTCTCTCAGGTATGAATGATGTTGCTGATGGATCGATTGATTCCGAGCCACCAGACATTGGACTGTTTGGGAGATCTGTATTCTGAGCTCCTAAATTATGCGTCACTCCCCTCGACAATTCACAAAGTCGTCTTATCGCTGTAATTAATACGTTAGCAGATTCTCTTGGTAGAGTCACACCTTTTCCTAATTCTGGAAAACGAAGCATTTTCGATCTCGGATCGAGGTTTAAGCGTCTGACTGGAGGTCGTGCAGCACCATCAACAGTGTACTTTAATCCAGATAAAGAAGCCATCATTTGTATTGTGTATCCAGTAGTCACATCTAAGAATAATACGCTGCTGTTACATATTACTGTTGTTTCAGGTGATTGTGGTCGGGGTGGTTTGAATTTCTCCAGAACGTATTCTTCGACTGTAATATAATCGTCTCCCTTTGTAGCAGCCAGATATTTATTTTTAAAATAATCATCGAGGGGATGATTATCTTGAATTTGATTAGTTTCTTTATTTTGATAGACGATATCTCCATCTTTATTTTTAACACTCTGCCATGGTGGTGGAACCATGCATTGGATACCCTCTCTTGCGATTGGCATAAGGTGAGGATAGAGATTCAGATCCATTTCTATCCATTTAGCATATTGATAGTCTTCGTCAGTGTACTCATCAGGAATGTCATTTCTAGTTTTCACAGTTAAGTCTAATACAGTTGTGGGGGAAGCATCGCTTTTTTGTTTTTTTGATTTGACTTTTTCTTGACTAAGAGAACGTTGTCTTGATGTAGTTGGTTGCTCTCCTTGAAATGTTTCTTTTCTTTTTTTTTTAATTAATTTGGTTGGGCTTGTAATATTCTCTTCAGTCGGTGGTTGGTTCACAACCTGCGGTGGAGTTTTTGGTCTCGTTTGAATTGCGTTCATCGCTGTAGTTGCTTTTAATATTTCTTTCTGCAACATAATATCTTGATCCCGCATTTTTTTTATATCTCTGACAACCCTCCTTGCTCCTGTTCCAATCCCAATCCCTCCGATTTTTTCATCGTCGGTTTCCTGTACCTTTTCTGTTGTGTACACATGAGAAACTTTTTTATTTTTTTCTTTTGGTTCACATCGGACTTCGGAGCTCCCTCCGGAACCCATTCTTTCAATGGTTCGACTAAAGAAATTACATCACAGAGACGACAGAAGATGTTATTTTTTTTATGTTTGTTATTTTTGAATTCAGATGAAAATAAACCTTTGAGGGAAGATAAATAAATAAAGAGATTAATACCACACAACAGTCGACACCAATCAAAAGGAATCCTTCTCTCTCTTAACTCCTAATGAAGAGGAAGATAAGATTATTATTTGTTATCACTATTTATGATGCATAAATAACATAAAAACTATTTAACGGATACTAAAAGAGCTGAAAAGATATAAGACCTTGACACTTGTTGAAGCCGCAGTTAAGGAAGCAGGTTGTTAATGTCTTGGATGACATGTCAAGACAATCAGATTGACTCATAAAGAGTATTGTTGAGGCTGCGATATCATTTTCGTATTGTGAGCTCAGTCTTCGTCTGATTCGCTGATATCCTTCTTCTTCTTCTTCTTCTTTTTTGATTTTTTCTCCTTCTTACTCTTTTTACTTTTCTTTTCTTTTTTAACATTTCCTTCATCTCCTGAATGTTTGGATCTTTTAATCGAAGGAACGTCTTCACTTTCCTCACTCGCATAGTCTCCATCGTCCTCGTCCTCAGATCCCTGAGAAACCTCATCGTCTATATATTTACTGTTCTTCTTACGTTCGCGTTCCACTGCTTCATCATAAGCCTCGGGATTCTCAAATATCCACTTCTCTTGTGCCTCCTTCCTCTTTTGTGATCGAAACTTACGCAACTGTGCTAACACTCTGTCTTGTGACTTCCCACAGAGAAGTGCTTTTCTTATGACTGACATAGCTTCTTGTTGCCACTGGTCTTCAATACTTTTAAACCCCTCAATAAGAAGTAGTTGATATTCTGGGTCTATAGTTGAAACCATCGAAAGGTCCATTGTTGATAGTTTTACCGGCTGTATAATGAAAAGAGGTTTGTTGTAAAGAGAAAACGACAACAGCAACAACAACTACTTATCTTGATCAAATACACTATGTGGATAGCACTGACACCCTCTCTTCTATTAGTGAGGTAGGTCAACCACAAAACATTAACGAATTATGAAAAAAAAAAGAAGGAAGAAAAAAAAAAGATGAAAAGAACAAAAGAATTTTTTTTTTTTTTTTTCTTGATGATAAATGCACTGTTACCGTAATTTTTTTAACTTATAAAAAAAAAAAAAAAAAAAAAAAAAAAAAATGTAAAAGTAAAAGTAAATAAATAAAAATAAAAGAACCGGATTCCCAACAACAAGCAGGGGAATCTTACTTTAGAACAAGCTGTCGTTTTTTCTTAACAACACGGCGCTTAACGAGTCTACGTCTATTTGAAGGTTTAGCAGTTGACATTATTTTTTTTGGAGATGAAATAGGCGACTCGTTCGCCGCCGCAGCAGCGGCAGCAGCAGCGCGTTCAATACGACGCTCAGCAGCTAGTCCCAAGTCATAGATCAGTGGAATAACGAGAATGTGATTTTGTGTAGATGATGATGTCAGCCAACGTCCTAAACGTGGTTCTCTTGAAACTGCAACAATTAAATGACTTCCATCTCGTGTGCAGTGAATCCAGTTAACAATTCCAGTGACTGGGATATTGCTGTGGAGTTTTATTTTGTTAAGAGTCGATGCATCGGTTGGTACAAATTCACCTGATGTCTGTGTTGAGTCGCACAATCTCCAAAAGTTTAATGATCCTCCGTACCCTCCAGTGACTGCGAAGTCTGAATAAGGAACACTTGCAATCGCTAAAATTGAATTTGGTTGAGAAGATGCTGCCGGGTTTGTTGATCCAATTTCAGAACAGATCTCCTCGGGACTCATATTTTGTTGTAAACCATCGCCATCACCACTCCAACCAATACCGTGAGTGGTAGTAACAGTATCAATTGGTCTTCTTTTCTGATTATCATACAGCTTTACTGCTCCATTAGCACATCCAACTAAAAACCTACTATCAGCCATAAAGGTACCGCATTCTACAGTAGATCCAGCATCATTGAATACGAGTTGAGTTCCTTTTTCAATTTTAAATAATCGAAGAGTACGATCATCACCTGTTGTGAGTGCTTCTTCTTTAAAACAACCAGTGACACTTGTCATTCTACCAGTGTGACCGAAGAAGGTATCAATAAGTACTCCGTCCTCAGCATGCCAAACTTTTAAAGTTCTATCAGCAGAAGAACTGAGAAGAGTATTTCTTGATAGACGAAATGAAAGTCCGGTAACAGCACCACGATGGCCTTCTAGAGTGTGAAGTTGAGTGCCTGTGGCGGCATCCCAAACGAATATTTTACCGTCTTCTGAACCTGTTGCGATTAGTTCGTCGAATTTTGTAGCTGCTTGATGCATTGAATTACGATCACCTCTGACGTTAATTCCTGAAGCCTCTTGCGCTACTTTAGTCATAGCAATGGAAAGGACCTTTCCGGTGTGTCTTCCCATTAGTTGCCAGTCAGTCCGAGATGTGAAATTAGATCGAAAAACGTTTCCATTTTTATCTCCATACCAAATCCATTGAGAGTCTGCAGTGCAGCAACAAGCAGTTGGAGCCCCACGCGCGCAAGGTAAAATAATCGGATCACTGACTACAGCTGAATCAGCGAGAGATTTTTGATCCCGACCACCAACTTTTAGTGCTTCCATTCGAAGTTTTTCACCCATTAATATATCGTCTTCTGCTTCTTTTCCCATTTCAATTCCCTCCATTGGATGTGGTCCATCTAACTCATCGCCGCTGTTGTCGAGTTCGAGGATTGGAGCCGCACTTTTCTTCTTAACTACCTTCCGGCGTCGTACTATCTTTTTTACCATTTTCTTTCTTTCTTTTTTTTTTTTTTTCCTTTTTTAAATTTACGAAATGATGGTCCTGGTTGAATTTTAATATTAAAAAAAAGTTTTTCCAAAAAAAAAACCTGATGGTTCTACCATCAACAGCACTCTACAAGTTATCATTTCAAGGCTTTAAGAGAGCACCCCAGTCTGCTATATAAATAGATATGCATGAATTAGCTCACAGTAATTTAAACGGTATCAGTAGTACAGGGAGATACCCCCACAGAGATAGCTGCAAAATTAGCTTTTCTTTTCTTTTTTTTTTTTTTTTTTTCTCCCGAAGACACGAAACACAAGCAAAATAACAACAAAATGAAAACGGTCATCGTGGTAATCGAGGAATCGGAGGAATCGAAAAAGAAAAAAAAAAAAAAACAGGCAAACTGCTTTCCTGAACTGACTAGATAACAACAAGGGAACGCAAACGCGGTGAAGGGAAGAAACGAATGCCGTCATCACTTTCTTTGAAATATTGCAGTTACAGAACAGTGAGAGTTGTTGTTTGTCTTTTTTTTTTTTTTTGAAAAACTTTTTTTTTTTTTTTTGCTGCTTGACTAGAGAATACAATGAACGAAATGCTGCGACATAGAAGTTTCAAACCGCGCAAAAATCCGTTCTTTTTTTATTTTTTTTCTCCCTCTTAACGTTTTTTTTTTTTTTTTTTCAATGTCTGTAATTAGCCTGGTATGTATTAACCTTTTACTATACCATCGTAATCACCATATGTTTGAAATAGGGACAACAACGTCTAATGATATCCTACTGGGCAGGTTTTCTGCTCAGAAATATAAATTATAACCTCACTGCTTCATCGCAGAGGCGTATTCTACAGAAGAGGAGGCAAGTTCACTGCACGCGGTCCAGCCGTCGTGGAGGGATGAGAGAGTTTTTTGCCAATCTTCAACAGATCTATCGCTGAATGTTCCAGAGAATGGAATGTAGGATGTTTCTTCATCACACCAAAGTTCCATAGTGAGGATAACTTGAAGTGTGGATGGTAATCTAAATAGAACACAATTATTCATTCCTTCTGATCGAAGGTGCGATATCATCTTTTTGGGAATTTCAGATTGCAGTTTTGTAAACTGTTTTACCGCATCTTCCGACTTAAGTGTTGCTACAAAACATTTATTCTTACTACCGCGACCAGAACTTCCCATAGGTGATACTGGATTACTATATGTCACACGTGGTGCTTTCATAATTGATGGAAGTAGTTCGAGGAGCTTTGCTTTCCAAGGCTCGACAACAAGTTCGAGTCCGACACCATCATCGGCTTCACCTCTTTCGATGATGCGAGTTCCACCCAGTTCATGCAATCGGGTATCTAAATTGCGACCAAATCCACAAAAACTAGAGTAGTTCTGATCACCCAAACATAAAACACCGAACTTGATCCCGTCCATGATCTGAGAGTCTTCTTTTGCAATATATCTCCAAGCTTTTCTTCCATTGTCTGGGGGTTGACCATCACCACTTGTCGCTGCTACGAATATCAAAACACTAAAGGCATTCATTCCTTTTGAATATATCGCATCCAGTGACAGACATTTACTCTTTTCTGGATCACAAAGTCCCGTCTCACAAACCGCTTGAAAAACATCCTTACAGATTGCCTGGTTTTTGTTTATTATATAAGTTTGATTTTTTTCTCATTATAATAGTAAAAAAGAATTGGCTTTATCTTCAACTATACAGAAAAATAATGATATAACAACTGTTATTTTCTGTTTGTGCACGAAACCGTGAACCGACTTAAACTGATAAAGCTAAAGGAGGTTTACGTGTGCTGCCCAACATTCTTTTTCGTTCTTACAATACTTGTTAAATGCAAAAAAGAAAAACACGCACCTCAGCGTTCCCAGTTTGGGAAGCATACACGAATCCTATACATGGTAGGCTCATGGTTTTAATTATAATTACTGAAGTGTAAAATATTAGTTTTTAAAAAAAATATATTAAATCAGTTTTAAGAGAAACAGAGAACACCGAAGCTTTTTTTTTTTTTTTTTTTAGATTCGTGAGTTAGATTCTGGTTGCAAGTTATAAATAAGACACATCCTTACTGAAGATAGTTTACGGCTATTTTTGTTACGATGGCGGCTTCAATGGTTCCAACAGTTATTTCTTGTTGTGATAATTTATAAGTTTTTTTAATGTTTTCAATATCGAGTATCCCCGATAGCTGTTCCTGAGTAGATAGTAATTCCAACGAACTTCCTGACACGAGTTCCTTGACGTACGGAAGAAGTTTGTTCGTCTTATCATCGTGGAGGCAGAATATTAAATTTTTTGAATTTTCTTTAGGTCCGAACTTGGTATATGCCTGAGCGATATTTTTTGCTGGTGAAAGTGCGAATACTATCTCGCTGTTGATGTGTTTCGTGGTCATTTTTTCATTTCGTTGTTGGGTTGAGGCGATTTCACCTGCACTCTGCAGTAGAAATAACGAATATACCATCGATGCATCAACAACACCACATGCAACCTCTCCTTTTTTTAATTTTAGCATTATATCTTTGGTATTGGTCACCCCACGAGCTAACACGAAACTGAACGACATTATTATTATTATTATTATTATTGCTGTCTAGAAAACAGAGACGAAAATAACCATCTGTATTCATTTATTTAATTATTTACGAAGCCTAGGAAGTCAAAATTCAAGCTAGTCTCAACAGGGAAACATATCCATTCACGACAAGAGAACCTTAAGCTTATGACTATCTAGACCCACTGCCTACACAAGCAGACAGTGCGGCTAACACTAATTTTCCTCAAAGAGAAGGAGAAGCACATCATTAAATCAGAAAATATTTTATTTAAAATATTTGGAAGGAGAATAAGAAACAAGAGAATGATAAGAAAAGAGAAATGACACTAATAAAATAAAACAAGACGAGTACACTAAACGAAAGAATCATTAATATCCACCCAGAGGGGAATATCATTGCAGGAGGTCACTTAATAGTAAACAGAATCACAACATTAGCTGTCTTTGTTGGATGAAAACAAAATCCAAAATGTTCAAGTCAACGGAGGCGAACTTGTTTACACCAAACAAAGAGAACCGAGTGAAGGATTTCAAAAACACACTAACATGAGAAGGCTGAGTTATTTTTTTTTGTTTTTTATTATTCACTCAGATGGATAGATTCATCTCATGCGTTAAGTAAGTTTTTCTGACACCTTAAATCTTAGGAAGTAATAAACTTGTCTGGGTAGGTAGAAACGGGGTGAGATAAAAAAAAGAAACAAGAAAAATAACGCGACAAAAATACGCTAGTTAGCGTAGAGCGGGGATTTGATACGGTACGAAATGTAGCACGGAGGGACTTGGATAAAATAAATCAAGGGGGGTTAACACGCAACAAATTAGACATGAATCATTATAACTGGATTCTGTCCACACAAAATCGCATGCTTTAAATAAACTACCAGAGAAAGAAATGCTGTCAAGTCAAATTGACCCGGGGACCACGCACTACAGGTTGAACATCCCATGCCCTGCAGGTCGTTACAGGGGGGGGATTTGATGATAAGAAAAGAGAAATGACACTAATAAAATAAAACAAGACGAGTACACTAAACGAAAGAATCATTAATATCCACTCAGAGGGGAATATCATTGCAGGAGGTCACTTAATAGTAAACAGAATCACAACATTAGCTGTCTTTGTTGGATGAAAACAAAATCCAAAATGTTCAAGTCAACGGAGGCGAACTTGTTTACACCAAACAAAGAGAACCGAGTGAAGGATTTCAAAAACACACTAACATGAGAAGGCTGAGTTATTTTTTTGTTTTTATATTCACTCAGATGGATAGATTCATCTCATGCGTTAAGTAAGTTTTTCTGACACCTTAAATCTTAGGAAGTAATAAACTTGTAGAAACGGGAGGTAACAAAAGAAAAAAAAAAATAACGCGACAAAAACTACGCTAGTTAGCGTAGAGGGGGGATTTGATGCGATACGAAACGTAGCACGGAGGGACTTGGATAAATAAACCACTTTTGGTTAACACTCAGATAGATACATTCATCTCATGCTAAAACCGGTTTAAGTTTTTCTCTCACGAAGGTCATTCACCACTACCACAGACAATCAAACAGGGTGATTGAATACTTCGTACAACTCACATCTCAGCAACAAATTCATACGTCATAGCGCTCTTTAAGTTAACTTCAAATCGTAGCTTTTTAGTAGTAGTGTGTTTGTATCCAATACTACGATAGAATGATTCAGGAAATGGAAACGATCTGACACACCTCCAACCACAATCCTCAGCAATGCCGATTAAATCCCAGTAACAGTATGGCGGAGTTGTTTTTAGAGTCACGTGAATCCTTGTGGAGCTTGTTTTCGGTACAGCGCTAAAGAATCCTTTTAGTAGTTTTTTATTCGATTCTACCGAAAAAACACCTGTATGTGGGAAGTTAAGCACAACTATAAAAGTACCTACAACGGTTCTAAAACCGATGTAGGTACTTTTGTTTGTAAAATCACGTCCGTCGACCTTTATATCGCCGCCATATATGCTGTAGCTTTTCAGGATTCTTCTTAATAACTTTGAGAAGGATAAGTCGCCGTCACCAACACAAAATATTGTATCCGATGGAAGGTATGGAAGTACGACGGACATCTTCGGTTTAACACTTTTCTTGCCATTGGTTTCGATGTAATCAGGAAATTTAATCATCAAAGCTTCCATGTTAAAACTCATTGTAATCTGAAGAGTGAGAAGGTTTAAAAATAATAAATATCACTTTTCTTTGATCCATATCACCAAGCCCGAGTAACTGTGAAAACAATCCGAGAGTTGCATTTTTCGATCGCATGACCTGCGAGCGACGTGATGAATAATAACTTGAGAATACAAGATTAACACTCGAAGTGAATACCGTACCGTTAGTTGAAAGAAAAGGTTGTTTTTTTTTTAATTGTTAAAATCAATTAGCTTTTTGAGACATATTAATTGAAAATAACAGGACCAAGAGAGGAAGAAATTACAAATAAATAAAAATAAAATAATTGATATGTCGAAACCGACTGAGAGCATCCTTGAAAGGACACAGAGAGAGAGAGGTCCTCCTTCGACCTCACGAGCGAACCCGGGGACCATGCACTACAGGTTGAGCAACCCATGCCCTGCAGGTCGTTACAGCTTGAAAACATTAATGGATTAACGGGAAATTTAATAAAATTGTCTGGGTAGGTAGAAACGGGGGGTGAGATAAAAAAAGAAAAGGAAGAATAACACGACAAAAACACGCTAGTTCGTAGCGTGGAAGGGGGAAATTTGATACGATACGAAAAGATTTATCTGAGAAGGGGGAACTTTGATACGATACGAAAGGGGGAGGGGAAAACAGCGGATCCAAAGTTGGATTGCTGAATGAATCACACGAAGGTCATTCACCACTACCACAGACAATCAAACAGGGTGATTGAATACTTCGTACAACTCACATCTCAGCAACAAATTCATACGTCATAGCGCTCTCTAAGTTAACTCCAAATCGTAGCTTTTTAGTAGTAGTGTGTTTGTATCCAATACTACGATAGAATGATTCAGGAAATGGAAACGATCTGACCCACTTCCAACCACAATCTTTAGCAATGCCGATTAAATCCCAGTAACAGTATGGCGGAGTTGTTTTTAGAGTCACGTGAATCCTTGTGAAGCTTGTTTTAGGAACAGCGCTAAAGAATCCTTCTAGAAGGTCCTCATTCGAATCTATCGATAAATCTTCTTCTTCAAGTGTACCTGTTTGTCTAACACCCGTATGTGGGAAGTTAAACACAATGTAATCATAATCACTGGTGTAGATACTACTGTCTGTGGCATCGCATCCGTCGGACTTTATATCGCAGGCAGTTATGTTGTCACTCTTCAGATGTTTTCTTAATGAGTTTGAGAAGGAGAAGTCGCCGTCACCGACACAAAATATTTTATCCGATGGAAGGTATGGAATATCACTGGATAGGATGCAATCACGAAGTAATATAGTCAAAGCTTCCATGCTATTGCAACCTGAAGAGTGAGAAGGTTTAAAAATAATAAATATCACTTTTCTTTTTGATCCATATCACCAAGCCCGAGTAACTGTGAAAACAATCCGAGAGTTGCATTTTTCGATCGCATGACCTGCGAGCGACGTGATGAATAATAACTTGAGAATACAAGATTAACACTCGAAATGAATACCGTACCGTTAGTTGACAGAAAAGGTTGTTTTTTTTTTTTTTTTAAATTGTTAAAATCAATTAGCTTTTTTGAGACATATTAATTGAAAATAACAGGACCAAGAGAGGAAGAAATTACAAATAAATAAAAATAAAATAATTGATACGTCGAAACCGACTGAGAGCATCCTTGAAAGGACACAGAGAGAGAGAGAGAGGTCCTCCTTCGAGGATGCTTTTTTTTGTTTTTTTTTTCATTTCACGTGTCCACATCCGTAATTTTTTTCTAGGTGCTACTTTGAAAATCTTTTTTTTTTCTTTTTTTTTTTTTTTTTGGACAAACCCTTAATTACACGCAAAATATTACTGAAAATTGTCGGATTTCAATGTAAAAATTTTCCGAAATGGACAGCAACAAAAAATAAAAAATAAAATAAAATAAAATCCAGCACTTCTCAAGTACAAGTTGCTACATCACAACACACCCCTCCTGCCAAGAGGACACTAAGCGTAAATTTGTTGGTGACATAAGTTGAGGCTGAATGAAGAATGTACCCCATTTCCTTTTCTTTCTTTCTTTTTTTTCTTTTTTTTTTCTTTCGGATTAATTAGCCTTAAAGATTCGCTAATACAGAGAGTAGGTAGAAAATAAAATATTTTTATTTATTTACGAAGCCTAGGAAGCCAAAAGCCAGGAAAAGTTCACAGGGTAACAGTTATATCGCTACCAGCAACCGTGAGACTTTCACAGTCGATTAGAGACGTAGAATAACCTGAAACAAATAAAAATAAAATAAAATAAAATAAAATAAAATAATTGATACGTCGAAACCGACTGAGGGTATCCTTGAAAGGACAGAGACACGTCCTCCTTCGAGGATACGTTATTTTTTTTTTCACACTAAAAAAAATAATAAAAAAAAATTAAAAAAATGATCTAAAAAGGAATTAACCTCGTCGTGTACATTGCTTAAAAGCATAGCAGGAAAGTGATGGTTTTTTTGTTTTTTTGTTTTGTTTTTGCTTGTCACAAAAAACATTTTATAAAAGATAAAATAAAATAGAGGGCAATGGCCCAAAATACCCCACTTTTTTTGCAAATGGCCCAAAATACCCCAAAGTGGCCCAAAATACCCCAAAATGGCCCAAAATACCCCAAAGTGGCCCAAAATACCCCAAAGTGGCCCAAAATACTCCAAAGTGGCCCAAAATACCCCAAAGTGGCCCAAAATACCCCAAAATACACCGAACCTCGGGCTTTGAACTTGTAAGTCAATTTGTGTACAGGAAGGCTCCCACAGGTTCAATTTATTCGGATTTATAACAACTTTCTCCTCAGCTAGTTCCTCAAAAAATGTCATCAGCAACCGAGAATTTTGACCTGTCTAATTCAGAATACAGCGATTCTAATTCAGAATACAGTGATTCTAATTCAGAATGCAGCGATTCTGAATCGGCTAACTCCTCCTACTTCTCTCACTCCCACTCCTCCCAGTCTTCCTCGCTGCCTGAGGGTATTCAAGAGTGGCAGGATGAGGTTTTCAGCAGCAAGCGAGGGTGGGAAACGGCAGTGCGCCATTGTGAGACCCAGCGGGGTAAGGGGTTAAGAGCGAAGCAGAGCGACAGAACCCGCGCGCAGCTGATATGCGCTGACAAGAAGTGCAAGTTTTCTGCACATGCACGGGCGGGGAGGGACGGGTGGACAACTACCTCGTCCAACCCGCATCATAATTGCGGAAAAAGCCAGGCCAGCATTTCCTCGAAGTGCTTGGCAGAAATCTTGCGGTCAGTAGCCGTAAGCTTCACTGTGAAGTCGGTGACAAAGCTGGCAAAAAAGGTGTGTGGCGTAAGGGTAGGAAGAAAGGTGGCACGAAATACTTTGAACCACCTGCTGGGTTCCATGAAGCCAGAGGTAGCAATCACAAAGATTGCTGCCTGGATGAGGGCTGTGGAGGACGCGGACTGTGAAAGCCGCACCATGTTGAGAGTCGACGAAGACGGTCGATTCAATAAGGCGGCGTGGTCCTTCGGACACTCTCGCAGAGGAGCGAAATTTCTTCGCTCCGTGTTCGCCTTCGACGCGACACACCTGTCAGGAAAGTACAAGGGTGTTTTGTACGTCTCCGTTGGCGTTGATGCCAACAGCCACTTGTTTCCACTGATATTTATGATATCGGAGGGAAATGAAAACAAGGACGGGTGGTCCACTTTTGTGAAGCTGCACAAAGATTGGATTGGAAACTCAGTGTTTCGTACAGGTGTCGTTAGTATTTCTGACAAGTTCAAGGGCGTGTCAAATGTGTTTTCACGACTGGCAACGACACACTGTCTTTGCACTGCCCACATGGGCAGAAACGTATTAAAGCTGCACGGCAAGGCAGCATTCTTGGTGTACAAGCAATTAGTACATGCAAGATCCACTGCTAAAGCCAAAGAGTTGCTTAAAGAGCTTAAGAAAATCTCCAAGCGTGCAGCTGACTATGTGTCTGCACAAGAACTAGGTACCTTTTGCCAAGCCCACATTCCCCACCCCCGCTGCGGTCACACAACGAGCAATATAGCCGAGTCTCTGAACGCGGTCCTAGTCCCCCTTCGGGGTTTAAACTATATTGACCTGATGGAGGGAACTCGCAGACACGCTCTGCACAAAGCAGTGACGAGAATGGAGGAGTTTGCTGCAGAGGTAGAAGGTTGTAGCAAGCTGCGATCCCTTGCCCCTGTCAAGCGGGTAAGCAGCAGCTTGAAGGCGAACTACGCTACGGCACGGAAGGACCACATGGCGACTAGGGTAAGGGAGGGGGTGTATGAGGTGGAGGATGGGGAGTGGAGATGGACTGCAGATCTCAACGAATTGAGCTGCACATGCAGCACTTTCCAAGAGTACGGTGTTCCGTGCTCACATGCTATGTCCGCCATTGAGCAGTTTAGTGATCGGGAGCCGTTGGATGCGGCCTACAGTTTCGTAAATCAGAAATTGTGGGCAAAAACAGCAGCAAAGGTGTACACCTATCCTGTCCCAACCTTGGGGCTCGGACTTCCTGAGCTGGAAGCGGATGAAACAAAACCTCCTCTAGTAAAGAGATCCATAGGTCGCTCAAGGGTAAAACGGCTGCGAGTTTATGGTGAACGCGAAATAACTAAGTCTCACCGTGAAACGGCGAAAGAGGCAGAAAAGAATAAAAAGAAAACGAAGAGAGAGAAAGAAAAGAAGAAAAAGAAGAGAAAGAAGAAGAAAGAAAACGAGAAAAAAAAGCGCAAGGGTGCTGACAAGGCAAGGAAGAGACAGAAGAAAGAATAAGAAAAAACATGAATACTTATCACTTTTTTATTTAGTTTTGTGTAACCACAATGAATCAACCCTTTTAAGAAAATTTGGATCACAATTATCACTCTTGTTATTTTAAATTACAACAAATCTTATGCTTAGCCCTTCCCTTTCAACAGGACGATGATAAATCATCGAGAAGCTCTGGCTGGCTGAGTGTGTCCGAGGTGAGTAACGACATGTGAAAAAAGTTGGAGGAATTGCTTGTTTGTTGGGTTATGTTTGTAGCAGCTTCACGGTGACGGCGGCCTTACTGAGAATTATCCCTGGTTGTTATGTGTTGAAAGCTACAGGTTATGGCGTCAAAATAACACTCGCGTGGGTGGTTGCTCTCTTCGGAAAGCATAACTTCAGACCCGTCAATTCGCGGCGCTTATATCTGCACACATTAATTAGTTGAACGAGTTCAAGTCACTTCCCTGCATAGCAGATCCGTGTCCTCTGTACTAACGCTATACTAAGTGTGACTGTGGCTGATGCACGTAATGATTGGGTTCTTTAAGTACTCAGGACTGGTTGCTTGCTAATGTGAATGCTGACGTTCGAACTGCCTCGACTTTCGAGTAATTTTCTTGGCTTGTGTACAATCCCGACTGAAGTGAGTGAGATGAAGAAAATTGGAGAATTGCTTGTTTCTTGGGTTATGTTTGTTCACGGTGACGGCGGCCTTACTGAGAATTATCCCTGGCTAAGTGTGACAGTAAATTTGGCCAGGTTTTGGACCACTTCGGGGTATTTTGGGCCATTTTGGGGTATTTTGGGCCACTTTGGGGTATTTTGGGCCACTTTGGGGTATTTTGGGCCACTTTGGGGTATTTTGGGCCACTTTGGGGTATTTTGGGCCACTTTGGGGTATTTTGGGCCACTTTGGGGTATTTTGGGCCACTTTGGGGTATTTTGGGCCACTTTGGGGTATTTTGGGCCACTTCGGGGTATTTTGGGCCACTTTGGGGTATTTTGGGCCACCAGGTGGGGTATTTTGGGCCATAACCCTAAAATAGATAATAACACTACACTACTAAGAATCGATAAACTCGGATTAGACAAAACACTATGCGAAGTTAAGTTGAGTTGAGGTTACACTATTGAAGATAAACTACCATACAAATTCATACGTCAAAGCGTTCTTTACGTTGACTTCAATTCGTAGCTTTTTAGTAGTAGTGTGTTTGTATCCAATACTACGATAGAATGATTCAGGAAATGGAAACGATCTGACACACTTCCAACCACAATCTTTAGCAATGCCGATTAAATCCCAGTAACAGTATGGCGGAGTTGTTTTTAGAGTCACGTGAATCCTTGTGAAGCTTGTTTTAGGAACAGTGCTAAAGAATCCTTCTAGAAGGTCTTCATTCGATTCTATCGATAAAACAGCGTCTTCAAGTGTACCTGTTTGTCTAACACCCGTATGTGGGAAGTTAAACACAATGTAATCATAATCACTGGTGTAGATACTACTGTCTGTGGCATCGCATCCGTCGGACTTTATATCGCAGGCAGTTATGTTGTCACTCTTCAGATGTTTTCTTAATGAGTTTGAGAAGGAGAAGTCGCCGTCACCGACACAAAATATTTTATCCGATGGAAGGTATGCTATGAACTCACTCGCTTCAACAACTCGGTGTTCCCCAAAGTCTGCGTAAGGAAGCGCGTACTCCATTAGTCTATCAAAGATGTATATTTTACTGTACTCACTGAGTCTTCCTGGGAAACCTATCGTCGGTCCACAATGGAAACCAATTTTTAGCTCTCCAGGAGGAGCAATGTAACCTGACAAGTCCCCAAGTGTTTTAACTTCTCCATCACACCGTTCAGAGCAACGGGTTAAAAGATATGCCGCTTCTAATGGAGAGGTATAATGAGGTTGATGTAGTTTGAATTTTAATTTTAATTCTATCACATGAGATATTCCTTTACACTTCGAACGTTTTAATAAACTAGGTACCACATCAGAGGAGATGGCCGCTACTTGGATACCAAAATTTTCAAAAATGTCTTCAGGAGACGCGTCTTCTATGTCACAAACATACAATTCATCATCAGGCGCGGCCTTACCTCCTCCAACAAGAGGAACGTGAAGGTTGTTTATGTGTTTGCGTAGTCTAGGTTGCTGAGCTAATAATGAAAACAAGTCACCATCACCATCACAGATATCTACTTCATCAATGACGTTCATGTTTAGTTGTATTGCTAAGGCTTCACAACCAACAATGTTAATATCTACAATTGGTAGGTAAGAACTGATTTCATGAGGCAGAGTTCTTTTTGAACCTTTACTTCTTTTGATAAAGTAAATGTCTCTGAGAGAATATAATCCCAACTCTGTTTCGATTTTTGTATTTTGGATGGAGTCGGGTAGGATTGACCACCACCTTTTGTGAAATATGTATTCCAAGTCACCTGCGTAATTTGAATTTATAAATTTCAAAAAATCGACAGTATTTTCACTCTCCAAGATGTTTTCATCAGCCAGGCATCCCATTGGTGTAATCCTTAAAGAATAAGCAACACCGAGATCTTCAAAATACTGTTTCTCTGACTGATCGTAATCATCGCAAACTACTGACGAGTTCGTTAGAATATTCTTAAATTTGAAATCATACAGAGACGTTGCACTTTCGTATTTCCCTGCAATACTTTTTAGCTGAACTCTTAATCCAATTTGTTTTAAGATTTTTTTATTACATTTCATCTCAACACAAGAGATGTAAAATGCCAGTGACTCACTTGGAATACAAGAAGCTGCAGCGTCAATCAATCCCTGCGGAGTAGTCGACTGACCTGAGATATTATTCGTGAGACCAACTTCTTGAATTAGAAAATCTTTCAACTCGTCGGTGAGTTTGTTAAAAACGTCTTTTCGGATGTCAGAAATACTCAAAAACGAGGATGCGTATAGTTTTGAAAAATCTCCTTCACGAGGCCACAATTGATAAAGAGTAAATGATCGTCTTCTTTCCTTATTACTATTTAACATTTCTTGAATCATTTTAATAAAGAAATCAGAATCAGAATTATTACAATACCAAAACGAATTAGATGAAATGAGATCCAACAATTGCTCTAACGACCATCTTTTAATATTTAAAGTTCTGATGATTGAATCTGATAATTGTCTTGCGATGTCTGGATGAGTAAAACAAACCTGATCTGTACTTTTAAACTTTAAAATCCAATCTGAATTATGTTTAGTTTCAATGAAAACAACTTTACTAGGAATGGACATCTCCCCGTCAGTTGTTTTGATACATTTCATCGTTGAAACCTTTTGTAATAATTGATTAACCGAATCCCCAAAGAACTCATCATCTATTGCCTCCACTGGTAGATACGCAACTGCTGCAAAGTTTAAACTGCTGTCAACCAGAAGTTGTTCGAATATTGTATTGAAAGCCTCTTTGATTATTTTATTACTCTCGTTGTTGTGAATATCACAACGATTCAAAGTTAACTTGAAATCAGCATTCAGAATAAAATTAAAACCAACTTTCCTTATCGGAAGATAACTAAAAACTGGATACGATATCACTACCGATGGTGAATACGGAAATGCGATAGTCACTTCAACATCGTTAATCACTTTGTTGATAATATGAAAACGTTTGTTATCCTTTGTCACTTCATTACGAAGTACTATTTCATTGTCTTCCTGTTCTATGCGATGCCAGGTAGTTGAGTCGATTTTGATCTTTTTAATATTTCTAAAAAACAACAAAGACCTCTCGTCTATTTTTACGATCGCATTTACCGGAACAGAACCCTTCAACACAATACAAGTTTTCATTTCATTTCTTTTGCGTAAATCTGATAGGAACTCAATTTCTTTAGAATCACAAACAAGGGGACAAATCATTCCCAAATCAGAGTTGTCCTTTTCAAACTTAAAATTGTATCCATTACTAGAAATAGATGCATTATTCGTTGCTGCAAAAACTGACTTGAAGCCGATCCCTTTCTCACCGATGAATCCTTGTCGTCCCTTTTTAGTACTGGAACCTACATTACAGATTGATCGAACATCTGTTTCCGTAAACCCGACTTCATTCGATCCGAAAACAGCAAATTCCGAATGTTCTGTTCTGTTTGTGACGACCACGACAGTTGGAATTACTTCAGAAGAGTACTCGGCATCATCGAAGTTTTGCAGCAACTCAAAAACAAAATGGAACTTTGAAGCTGCCGCATCAGTGGCTATCAACTCAATACTTCTGTGTAGCATTTGTTTCATGTGCTCAGAGTTCTTCCCATCCGTAACAAAACTTTGTTGAATGTCTTTCAGGACTTCATTCGGATCGATCTCCTTTCCTTTCGTAACTTTTTGAATTGACTCTGACCCTGACTCTGTCCCTGACTCTGACTCTGACTCTGTCCCTGACTCTGACTCGTCGTTTAGTTTCTGGACGTGACTCAACTGATGTTCTTCATCTAATAATACAAGTTTAGTGACATCATCAAATACATTCCAAAGTGATTCAGGAGTTACTTCTTTAGGATAATGATTTACAGTAACACCTGGAGGCATAGTTTTTGATATAATGTGACCAGCAATTAGTTGTGTGATTATTTTTTCTGCGTCAGTTCCATACTGATAGTGTTTGCTGAGCTTATTTACGACACCAGCAGTGTCCCTATCACGAGTTACGAAATAACGTTCAGCCATACCGTAATACGCAACACACCCCCCCAATAGAAACTTTGCAATTTCCAACAACGATTCAAAAGGTTGTGTACCTGGGTCTGGGATAAGTTTGTTTATGAGAACCGCCAACACATCAGCGAACGGAAAGAAATCATTAATATTAGTGTCCCCCTCCTTGACAAGATGTAAGTCAACATCTCCTTCTTTGAGCCACGGAAAGTCCAGGAACATAGGCATCGTTTTGAGAGCGTATCTGGTTTTTGGTAATTCCATAACCAGATGATCCTTTACGTGTTTTATCATTTCATTTTGTAAGTAATTTATTATCACTTTATCTATAGTTTGACTCTCTAATGTACCCGACAGAATACATTCAGAAAACCAACTATCGGACAAGACACCCTCACATAATGAAATACACCACTCAGGTTTATATTTAATAATATTATTAACTACCTGGTCATCAGATTCTACTGTGTGATTTGATAAAACTGATTTCCAAAGGTTTGTTTTATCAATATTAAATAAATAGTCATCAAGTCCTTTCCAAACATGTTTCACAGCAGTAGTGACATGGTGATGTGAGTAGTATCCATCAAAGGACCTCATCACAGAGGAGTTGGTTACGAGAACTGTTTTTTCTTTTGATAGTATTTCTCTGACAGCCATGTCCACAGTTGAGAACAAGTGTAGAGAATCATCAAACAAGCAAACAATTATTAATTTCGGATCCCTGTTTTCAGCAGACGACAACTCAAATTCCAATTCCTCTTTTGTTTTAACGGCACCAACATCTATCAATACGATGTCCCTATCTTTACTTTGAAAGAGATATTCACTTTGATCAACTGTCACATGCATTGGTCCCCCAAGACTCAAAACCATATCAAGACTGGTATGGGATACGTCTAAGGGAACACCAAAACAGTGCCTCAAAGACTTTTTTGCTTCGTCTGCTGAACCACAAACTGAAAGTAACATTGCCAGCTGTTCATCAGCTGGTGGATCTGTGCATATTAATTCATCATCAAGCTTACCAAGTCCGTGACAATGACCGCGGACCTTCCCTTCCTCAATAACCCAATTCTTCAGAGCAGTCGATCCATCATCGGCCACGAAGAAACAGTGCTTCTGAAATCTGTTTAAAAGCGGTGGTGGAAAAGCATGATACGCATCCCAGCGATTCGCAAGCAACAATAGTTTGAAGTTTTTGTGAACCGAAACTTTTATTTTAGTCCTTCCAAGACCAATGTCTACCAACTGTTGACCATCGAATTCAGTAAAGTGTTTATTAAATAAATCATAAAGACTTTCATAAGAAGTGTTCGCATTTAATAAAACTAATCCACGACCGCTGTTTAAGATTGGTCGGATTCTTGATATCAACTTCTTTGTGTACTCGAGGTCTGAATCTCTTGAGAACCCACTTCCTGAAACAACTTCAAACCCGTCGGGAAGCAGTTTTTCTAGTTCAGGTTTTAAGTAAGAAAGTGTCGACGAAATATTCGACGACACAATCAGTGGAAACCTTCCGTTGTCGATGTCTTGGAATGAACTTGAGATTTCAGTTTGAGAGAGAGTAAAATTAAATGCCCGGATTGGGATTCCCATTTTAGATTCGAATATCTTATCCACCGCCAACTGAGGAGTTCTAGGAAGTCCTGAAAAGTTCTTATGAACAATAGTTCGAATACAATGAGGAACTGGATCAGGTAGTGAAACAATCATCTTCACGCAGTTGTAGAAATCTCTCAAAGCGTAGAATGCTCCTTCTGGAAATTCTTTCATTCCTCTCATGAATTCAGCGGCTTCCTTAAATCCAATGGAAAGACCAGTTAAGAACTTCTCCAACACTTGATGACTACTTCCAGCAAATAACTTCGCAGTTTCTAATAAAACTTCATCTGATGGCATACTACGAGTTAAGAACAGACCTCGATTCATCTTTGCTGGATCAATATTCCAATTTGAAGTCAGGATGCAGGGACGTTCTTCTTCATCAAACTTCTCATGAAGAAGTTTCAACGGCATTTCTGGACTCATTTCAGCGAGACCTGCTTCTTCCAGAACGACGACGTCGTTTTTGTTTCGAGAGCAATCATCAAAATGGTCAGACAAATCTTTTGCCGTCGTATGAGGAGAACACTGTAGAACTCTTAATGTTGCTTCTGGTAGTTTTCGAAATAAAGAATTCTGACTCGCAATCCCAATCATCACCTCAGAGACAATACTTTTTGATAAAGACTTACTGGTACCAGGAGGTCCGATAATAAAGACTGGAATCTTAAGAGTAATTCCAACAATCATCATAAACACATTATCTCTAAGAGCATCATTCAGAACTATACCTTTCGGTAGTTTAATGCATTCCATGAAACGATTCTGAACTTGTAGGACGGTACTCTCAAAAGTATCTCCGAGTTTTGAGTAAAGACCGCTTCTGTTATTTAATTTAGAAACATAAACAACATGAATTGCGACCATACTCGCTGAATCTGATGTCATCCCTAACTCAGCACAAAGTGATCCCATGAATAACTTATACACAGATATGACTCGCGCCACGTCTCGAAAACTCACAAAACGATAGTCGCTGTCGTCAGAGTATTTTATATAAGAGTGAGCAACTTTAACTAAATCAACGAAATAATAATTTACGATATTTTCTGATTCGATTGCTTCCTCAATAGACTGACACATAATCTCTTGATCCATGTCAGGGAACTTTATACAATATTGTTTAAGTGTTTCAGGTAAACTGTGAACTCGATAAACCTTGTCCGCGAGATTTGTTGAATTCCCTGACAACACTTGTAATCCCTGATGACGATATCTCTCTAGTTCTTTATTTGTTCGTTTACGATCAGGGTTGATCGCACCAATAAAGGTTACGTTCTCGAACAAACCGTTTGTTGCCAACGACTTACCGTCAACACGAAAATCACAAATCGCTTCTTTAAGAAGATCAACTGCAGAAGTTGTGTTCATCTCGTCCAGGAATATCAAAGTCTTCTTTCTTTTTGTTTTATCTTTCGTACTTCGGTATCTGTTGTGTGCCTTCTCAATTACCTTCAGTAACATTTCTTTAATTCGAAACATATCATATCCACCATGAATAGTAATCACTTCCAGAGATAAGTTACGAAGAGCACACCAACACTTTACTAAATAAGTTTTTCCACAACCCGTCTCACCCTCCAATATGATAGGAATACGTGCTGTGTACCAAGTGTCTAACTGAACCATTAAATCAGCGAGTTCGCGAGTCCATGTAAAAGACTCATAGCCAATCGGAGTAGAACGGTTTCTGTATTCATCAATAATTGAATTGTCCAAGTTTAAGAAAGGATAGGTTTGAGTATTGTTTACTTTCGTAATCCTTTTTATGATATTCGGTTCTGCTGCACGACTGCCATTCGTACGATAAAAAGCTGAGAGTGTCGCCCACTGCGTCATGGGCATCGTACCAAGTCTTCTCATAAGGTCATTTTTCTGTGACTTACTCACATCACGGAAGCTAACGTTGTCCCGATTCCAGGTTTTGAGATCGACTACTTCTTTGTTAAATAAATTAAGCAACTCTGTGCTACGTTGTATTTCAATAGTAATTGGCTGGTTGAAAGTGTGAGCCTTTGATTCACCGTCAACTAGAGACTTGAGAATTATAATTTGAAAAAGCAGCCTATCCACATCAGACTTGTTGATGACTGCATCTCCAATTCTAATTACTAAGTTTTGCTTTCTTGTGCATTGCATACCTACAAAAGCGTATTCAACCTTGTCACCGTTTACAGTGACTACCCTACGAGGTCGGTCTCCCAAAGACTTTTTGATGAAGCGAGTCTTTCCACAACCAGCATCACCTACAATGCAACAAGCATTGACAGTTGGCAGCGTTGTGTTTTTAATATTCAGGATTTCGAAAAAATCATTCTTAGGTTCGATAACATCAGCGAAGAGTAAACAAACATCAGTTGCAACATCCTCCACGGTCTTCATTAGAAGTTTTTGAAGAGAATACGTCAAGTGACTGATGTTGGTGCAGGCATACACAACTTTAGGGAATAGATTGATTCTTCTGATAAAAAGATTCACATCTTCTTCCGTTGTAGTTCGGTGTCCCAACAACATCGACCATCGTGAAGGCAGAACTTTAGTTAGACTCACATAACCTTGAACAATAGTAGCATACGGACAGCTAGTTCCCTCTAGTCGAACGTGAAAGGCTCCCGGTCGTGTGTGTGATGAAGCACGGGGAGCTCCGTATGCGCCAGGACATTCTTCTGCTGTAGATAATAAAGGAGACCAGTAATTGTCTTTAGATCTCAGAACTGCCATCGGTACATTCGCGAGAACTGGATTTCGTTTTTGCCTCACCAGAAGACTTTTATTCCAAGTTTGTAATTCAATCTTCCATTCTTCTTCCAAATTACGAAGCTCAGCTGTTGTATCAACAGAGTACTCTTTGTAATCATAGATGTTCCATGTGCCTGACTTCCTGGTGTTGATGAAGGTAGTTGCGGCACTCTTTGCGGCTTTGAAAAGGCTATTTGCCAGTTTTCTGTTTTCCAGATGCCCTCCTTCTAAATTTGTGAACCCAAAGTTCACAGTCGTCATAAATTCCTCCCACTCTGTAAAACTCATTTCGAAATCGTTATCGGGAAACCTTCCCGTTAAATAAAGAACATCGTTGATTGCGAGGCTTAATTCAGAATCAACCTCTGTTTTAATAAAAACACGGGAGTTGGAAACGATGGACAGTTTTCGCATGTCTCTCCCTCCATCATTTTTCAAATCAGCGACAAGAACTTTAATAGCAGGAAGGTTTTCAACTAATTTGGAGCTCACTTCTGGTAAGTCAGCCAGTGATTCCGATACTCTGTACTGGTGAGCTTTACTCAACTCTCTTATTATGTGTTGCAGCTTTGGATCGTGAGTGGTGTGGTCTAACGCAACAGGAACGAAATTGATGAAATTTCTTCTATCAGGAAACATTGACCTCAGCAAGTCAATAACTGGCTTCAACATCCTCTTAGTAGTGTATTTGTTAGCATTACGGCGATCAAAGCCAGCTGCTGTGAACCCATCGATTAATGCTTGCAGCCCCATGACTGGAAGATCACAAGGTTCCTGATAAGGAAAAAAACTAAATCCATGTGATATATGCATCCAGTCTCTGATTGCTCCGATGCAAGATAAGTTTTCCGCATGCTTTAAAAGGACAGGTATATTATCATTGTTCCCACCTAGTACGGTTGTAACTAATTCCAACACATCTTTCTCAATCCATTTCACGTTATCCTTTTGAATAATTATGTTATCCGGTGCGCCAGATAGGAATAATCGTTTTATTTCAAGAAGAATGGAGCGTACCCTTACAGCACTTGAATTTACGTCTCCTTCACTTTGTAAGAAAGGAAAGAGTTGATTCCTTTTCTCAAGTGACATTGTATCCAATAAAGGCATACCCTTTAAGATATCCCACCAGCTGATGTATTCCCAGAACTCACTATCGGTTTTCTTGAGTTCTTTGAAAGATGGCTGAGATGTTATCACCTTGTGAGAAGTAACCAAATGATCGCTGATTCGAGAAGCAATCTTCTTTGGGAGTTTAACAACTTTCAGAAACGAATTATATAGAATTCGTTTGTTTTCAATATTTTTCCGAATTGCATGCCATGCAGCTACCTCCTTGTTGAATGCATCCCAGTCATATGGCTGTTCAAGTTTGTCGTAAAGCTCTTCCTCAAGTTGTAGTTCGAATAGGTTTGGGATGTCACGGGACTCTCTGTTAATTACTTTCTCAATTCTTTTTATTAAAATATTTGTAAGCTCACCAATAAGATTTGTAATTGTCAATAATATCTCATCAGTTAGATATAATCCGTCCTCGGTAGGAACACTCTTCGATTCTTTATTCTGTGTCACTACATTGGTGTGATTCTTTATAAACTTTTCATAAATTGAGACAGCTGTTATCATCGACATTCCATTTGATCGCGTCTCCGGTGATTTCAAAGACATGATCAGAACGTGAGGAATGTATTTGTAAAGCACACGATTCGTCTGCGCAGCATTTAGAAATAGTGATCGAGACTGACTGACAAGTGAAACAATAAATTTAACATCAATAGCCCAAGGTTCCAAACTATTCTCTTCAAGAGATTGGATCAGACTTTCGATTGGTGGCATTAAGTTTGCGACATCAATAGAATGCTGTTTCCAGCAGTTGTGTATTTTTTCTAATTTCTGTTTCAGAACAGTAGATCTATCAAACAAAACTTTCAGTTGATTGGGAACATCTTTTGAGAAATTAAAGTACCCGACTAATAATTCGATCATCACATCAACGTTTACATGTTCTGAATTAATTAATATTGCAACCAATTCTAATAACTGCGTCTTGGACTTCTCATGTCCCTTCCCTTCAGTAATAAAATACCCTTCTGTAAGAGAAGTGATTACATCAGCATCAGTTGTTGATTTCATTACTTTACTGACACTACACAAAATAGGAATCATTACTTCACTCACTCTTAATTCCTTAAGTTGGTATCTTGATAATTCACAAGATGACATAATTAACAATACAGGAATCAGAAGTGGATACCGCACCGATAATTCTCCAAAGTGATGTTCTGGGATTCCTTCGAATGAAAAGAATCCTTCTCCGTAATCAATCGGAATCTTTAACATCGTCATGCACTCTTCTTTATTCATCGGAATACGAGAAGACGACGACTTATGACTAGCACAGAGAAACAAGATGTGTAAGTTTCTGTACTGGTGAAGCTCTTCTAATTGTGGAATAGTAGCAGCTCGTTGTGACAGAAGAATAATTACTTCCGGCGGATAAGATGCATTTTTAAAGTACTCCAAGAAACTCCAAAGTGAAAGATTTGATTTCAGCAGTCCCAGTTCGAGGGTGTTTTCTGGAATATCTCTTTCACATGATAAGCTTTGAGACAGACAACGTGCCACTTCTTGTTCATCCCAAGAAGTCAGCGACTTTATAATACGCAATCGCGCATTGGCGTTGTTAACGACACCCTCAACAGCGTCTTCACTGAGACCTCGACAGTCTAAAAACATTTTCATGTTTTGTGGAAATGATACCTTGCGAGTCTTTGTTTTCCTTTTTTTACCATCCCCATCTGTCACCTCATAGTGAATGTTGAGTTCAGCAAGTGGTTCGGTCTTAATATCAGCATTCAGAGTGTAACGCATACACTGCAAGGATACCCTTCTTGTTTGTGTACCGACCTCCATTATAAGAATGCATTCTTTTATAATGGTGTTCTCATCCTTACCCAGCTGGACTCTCATTTATTGAACACGTTGATTACGTTGTTGTTATATATTTTCCTGTTTAAGAAGTAGTCTTTGTATTAAAGAAGTGGTCGCAAAGTAAATCACAAAACATTATAATCGCTTATCGTTCATATAAAGCAAGAATTCATCTTGTTGTTTTAAAGTCTTGGAGTTTTACTCAACCAGTCGGAGGGGGTAATTTGATACTGCATTCTTAAGCTCAAAAGTAACAACAATTTCTCAGACAATCTTGACTGTCAGCGGCAGCGTAGTAAATGACTGCAAATAAATAAATAATACCACTGGAGCGCCACTTGCCTATGGTACCGTAACAGCTTTTTATAAAACTCATGAGTACTTAATTAATAATTATTGTCTTGAAAATTAACCATAGAAAAAGACGAACACAGGGGGAAGAGTAACCTGATGGAATGAAGAAAGATGGCTTAAGCCTATACGGATACACTCTCTCATACTCCATACTGCTGAACCTGCTGAGGTGTGAGTGAAACTTATCTCATCTTACTACTTCCGTATTTCTGTGAATTCACCGAACAGAACTTATAACTGAGATTCATAATAATACGAACTAAACGATGTTATAAATAGTACACAGTTTCTATTACACTGGATCAACAGAACAAGGATTAATATTTATTACAGATCCACGCTGATGTTTTGAAGCGAGGAGATGTCTCCTTCGTGACCCGCGTTGCTTTCTAACTCGATTCTTTGCATCAGGTGCTGATGGATCACTCTTTTCAAGAATGACGGCGGTACCAGAGACATGTGTAAAATAAAAAGCTGAAGACGGAATAAGCAATTTCGGGAAGAATGGCAATCGTCTGACCCATGTAGTTGAGATTTGTTCTCTAAAGTTCAGAACGGCATTGCCTCCGCGAGATTCTGCCTCAGCCAGTGCTCTGGCGGTAGCTCTTCGAATCGAATCATTCATTCTGTGTTTGGCTTGTTCCATTGGCCCCCCAACAACATTAGCAATAGAGCTCTTTATATCGCTATACCCACCACCACAGACACAACTACTGCCTGTGACAGTTCCTAATTCTTTAGAAATGCTGTACCCCACGAAGTTAGCCCTGTTTGTCAGTAGTAACCTACTTAAGTGTCGCATGTTGAAAACCCTGTTGAGCGTACCGGAATTCATGAGTAGGTACGGTTGATTTTAAATTTTAAAAAAAAGGGAAGCCAACATCACATTTTTTTTTTATTTGCGCAACTGGTACGAAACTTGTTGTGTCTGTAGAATTGGTTAAATCACGCAATATGATTCTCAGTTCGAACAATAAGTTTTTCGTAGGTATAAAAAATAAATCATACATGCTGCCCTCCCCCTCCACTATCCATTTTACCTCTTAAAACAGACGGAAAATAAGAATGTGTGACAAGGCTTTAAAAAAAAAAAATTTCAATTTTCAACTTTCACAGTACTGGATGACGCGTTTGTCAACAACGCCCTACTTGCTAATAACAATAAAAAAAAGGAATACAAAGCAGTGACCAATGAGAGATTTATTCAATTTCTTTAAATGTGATGAACAATAAAACAATGACAAGAAAAGACCTACAACTCCATTTCGTCATTGATGCTGTGAAGTTGTTGCAAAACTGGAATCACATTCCTATTCGCAGATTGATAATTCTCAACTATTGAAGAGTAACAAATATTACTCTGGTGGGATTCGAACTTGTTGAATGTCGCCATGACAGCTGGTTCACCCGTTGCGTTTCGATCCGAAAAACTGACATACAAAAGATAACCAGTCGGACCTTCAACAAATGGGAGAGCTGTACCATGATACTTCAGCAGACATGATAAGGCAAAATCAGGTGAAGGAAAATCGAATATAAATCGATCTTCAGTACCAATTCCACATTGAGCACCAAGGGAATAAAAATAATTTACTAATAAGTGTCGAGTTCGGTCTGTGATGTATCCAAGAGGAAGTTCAGATACCAAAATACTTGATGAAACAGCGCAGTTCCATTCCAAACCTCGCAGGTCATTTGGAAATGAGAATCTATTCGGAGGAGGAAGTTGGTTAGAATGATCCCAATAATGAGGATCATTCATTAATGGTGTTATTTGTAGTTCTGTTGCCTCACATGTCATAATTGATTCATAAATCATCAACTGATTGATCTTCGCAATGACACTCGCTACTTCATCATAATTACCAAATTGAGCCAATGCCATCCTCACACCTTCAACTTCAATAAGTTGTAAATGAGAAACATTACTATAACAACAAATAAGATTTCTAAGTACTGGAATAGTAAACAATTCAATTGGTATTCCCCCAATGCATACTACATTGCTGTGAAGTTGGTAGTCTCGTTGGAGGTTTGTTTTTCCTTGCACAAAGAATCCTCTTTTCTGACTATCCTCAAAATGTATTAATAAACTGCTATCAAGAATATATTTACCTGACAGTTGGGTTTTGCATTGGAAGGCTGCTGAGACTGTGTCCATAACAACCCAGCCATGAGATCCATCTTTTCGTCGTTCGATTCTTATTTTGAGTGGTCTACCACAGCGTCTAACAAGTCTTTCTAATACGTCTGCGTTAAACTTATTACCTGGATCAAGTACTACGGTAAAATATAAACAAGTTGGGATTCCTTTTACGGTGTTTACTTGTGGTGGATGTACTCGCATGAGTTCTGTAAAAATATTCGACGGTTGCTCTGCTCCAGTCATCGAGGTAATTTGATCTCCTGAATCAGAAATTACAACACCTCTCGCCTCTCCTTTAATCCCAAGTCGTATAACTTCCTTACGACCATCAATATGCATTCCTTCAAAGGCTCTCATACTTCTCAGACTGTCATTTTGTATCGTAGTCATCGCAGAAGCACAACATCCAACTGTACCAGGTCTCAATATTTTTATACTACTGCAATTTATACAATATGAGTCGAGTAATGCTCGGAGGTCTCGTTCAGTAAAATCAGCTGGTAGACCACCAATAAACACTCTGGTATCTGACATGTGTAGTGAATGCTACCTGGATAGATACTAAAGGAAATATATTTATTATGCATCTTGCATCAGAAGCAGAACAACGTCTCGATCGGAAGGATCCCCTCCGCGAACAGAGATAAGCAACGAGCCTATGATAAAAAATTCCACGGGTTATTTTATACAAAGACCGTTTGCGGAAATGAAAAGCATCTCTCAAGCCATTGTGACCGCTTGTTTATGTTTGTTACAAAATTTATTTGTTGAAGAAGAAAGAACTATTTCTCCCCCCACCCCTAAAACTAATGAGACGCAAAGTAATTCTGTCTCATCTTTATCTCCGTTTCGTCATCTGTCTTATCACCGATTTCATCATCGACCTTAACAACTATCTCATCAGAGTTAACTGCCACCTTGGCACCCAATTTAACTCTTGGTTTGTTTATTATGTCATCACCATGTGTTTCATCGAACAAAAAATGCAAATGACTTCTCAACGACATCATCGGTCTGCGATGACAATTTTAAAATGAACTCAGGGAACGATAGTCTTCCACCACCGCTCTTTCGCCACTCAGCTGCATGCATCCAGATTTGCGGAACTGAATCCCCCACACAAAGTGAAAAAAGTGACTGTGAAACCCCTCAGCATGAAAGGGAATGTAGGGCTGCTAGCTCTGAAACAACATTGCAAGAGACAACTGAGACACAAACACTTCCTATCACTGTTTATAGAGGAAATTTGATTGAAATTGAGACTCAAACGGATCATTTAATTAATCAGGATGAAAGAAAACAACGCTTTTTATTAAACAAACGCAAACTTTTAGAAAATGAAATAGAACAACAGAAAGAATTAGTAGCGCACCTAACTGCACTATCTACCTCCCTAAAAGAAAAAAGCGAACTCTTGGAAAAAGAGAACCAACACCCGGTCACTGAACTTGAATTAGTGAAAAGTTCTCTTCCAACATTAGTTCAAAGAACTAACTCCTTGGAGGAAAGTAGGAGGAGTGAACTAGCACGACAAACACAAAAGGCGGACCATGCCGAAATGTTTTTTTTCAACTTACAACAAAGGTTCATTCTTTTAATGAGCCGATCGGCAGGGTGGAGGTGTTCACGATTTTTCACTTTGCTACACGAAAATTCACAATTTTTCACGATTTTTGACTTAATTTTTTGCTGCTTTCTGGTAGTGAAATCCCGTGAAAATGTGTGAATTCTAGTGAAAAAAGTGAGTGATATCCAGTGAATATTATGTGTTGCAATAGTACTGCTTTTGGATCTCTATGTGTCTTCGTTGCAATCTCTGCTGTCTTAACGATGGTGTGTCGACATCAATGTTCTCATGTGGAACTCGCACAAGTAGGATGGTACCGTTGGTGCTGGTGTGCTGTGCGATGTCAAACCTGTTCAGTTTGCCATACATGTCACTTTGACAACTAAATGGGCATCGCTTGTGCCCAGTGACCCATCACCCTTCCTGACCATCGCTTGTGGTGAGGTTCCGGACTTTGGACCGGCGCATCGCATGTGCGGTGGGTTTAATCACTGAGGGGCTCATTCTCGTTCAGACTGTTCTGTTCTGTTCTGTTCTGTGGTGTCTTTCCATTACTCCCATCTCTGCCAGGAGACAGCCTGGCGTTAGCCTCGACACGGAAGGTCCCTTTCTTTCTTCTGGCAGCAGCCTTCTCAGCCGCCACTTCAGCGATGGCATTCTCCAGCTCTCCTTTCGTAGCGTTCCTTCTGGAGGATCATCTCTCTTCGTGCAGCCCAATAACTGACGGAGTCAAGACCATGAAGCTGGCGGGTAAACTGCGGAATGCGGCGCATGGCGATGTGCTGCAAGAGGATCGGGACAACTGTACTTGGTGGCTGTGGGCGGAGATGCAGGGTCCCAGCAACAGTGTATTGCGATACACCGTCAACCTCCCTGAGTAGTTTTTTTTTACCAAGACCACAAATCTCAATATCAAAATTCACGAAAATTCACGATTTTTCACCATGTTTTTGGCAGTGAATTTTCGTGACAGGTAGTGATAACCCGTGACAAACCGTGAAGGATCGTGAAAATTCGTGAAACCTCCACCCCTGCCGATCGCCTCATTCTAGTCTGTTACTTCATTTGTCTCGTTTAATTTAGTTATCGTTTACTCTTCAGTGGTTCCATCTGTTTTAGTTTCCTGCAGGGATATCGTCAGAAGAGCACAGGGCAGAGAGTACAAACACAACTCTGGGGCTCACGGTGTCGCGAAGATATACTTATCCGAGCTTGACATTGAAACCATCCACGATGTATCCACGAGAGAGCGTTGTGAAATCGAGTTCCGAGGGAAGAAAAAGCCTCCAAGCGGTTGTAATTTTGCCATCGCGTCGGAGGATGTGCGTGTGGGGATCGATTCCCGACGACGCGGTGAAGCTGCTGCGAAACACATATGAGTAAAGAACACGATCCACGCAGCATGAGGCGGCGCATGGCGTCCCGTCCGCCCTCGGCATCCGAGTTAGTCCAGATGGGTTGCAACCATGCGCATCCTCTCTGCGTTGGGCTCTCCCACAGGGTCTGGTAGAGACCGCCAATGTTGTGCGTTGATAGGCAAGGTGATCAACCTTGACATTCTTTCTTTTCTCTCCTGTTGTGACAAACACAAAATACACACACAGCTTACAGTGTGTTCTTTGTGTATGTTTTCTTCAGGTGTGAGTAGTTTTTTTTGTTCTTGCTCTTCAGAGAGGGCCTTAGCCAAAAGCTAACAGTCCAAATCTCACCTGGTAACACAAACAAAGAAATGTAAAAGACCAAAGAAAAGAACACAATTCCAAGGCCGAAGAAATTCTTGATGAAAAGAAACTAACGAAGAGGCGGAAATCGTTTCTCACAAATAAGAAGATTAATGAGACAGTGAGAAATTTGGAGTACGAGGAAGAGTCTGACTCAGCTTCTTCTTCATAAACTTTCCACGAACTTTCCTAACCTTTTTCCAATCACATTTCCATCACATTTCCCATTAAAAAAAAAGGTCTAATTAGACACCATAATTGATATTTCCCTATTCCTTCCCCACCCAATTTCATCGATAAAAATTTATCGAGTTCTTTTTATTTTTATTTTCCTTTTAGTGGCACAGCGCGCTTGGACGCTGCTACATGATGTTGAAAAGTAAAAAAAAGAAGAAAAGTAAAAATGATTCCTTCTCATTTTCTTCCTCCCCGTAGCGCAAAGGCACGGGAATTCAGGGAGACACTTCGGAATCATTGATTTTATTTTATTTTTATTTTTGGTTTAATCATTATTTAAAAAGGATCTTAAATGGAAAAATTGATTCATCCATCAGATAAGTTAACATTAGAAAATACGAAAATGGACACCCAATCGAAACCGCCTATAAGTTAACGGGAGAAAGTCGGCTCCGTGAGATTAAATCTCTCCGAGGCAACATAATAAAGATAAACAAGAAGAGAGAGGACGACAAGAATGAATTAAAGCAAGAAGCCATCCGAATTACGAAAACAACAAATCCAACAACTCGGGGCATTCAAGAAATCGAAAGTCGATTATCAGGCGGAATGCCAACATCAACAAAGCAAAGAGAACATTCGGAACATACAAGGCAAAGGATACAATCACACTTGAATTCCGGGAGGCGATGTTTGATGACCAACTCTCAAAGATTGTCGAGGAGATGAATGGTGAGGTGAAGGGTAAGATTCAAGAGCTAACTAACAAAAATATGATCGCAAAGATGCATGTCTTCTACACCATCAAGACACACAGGCAAAAGGACGAGATGAATGAGGATGGTGAGTTCAAACACTCATCAGTCAATACAGTGCAGAACGTTGAGGCTGTAGACTTTGAAGCGATCGTGAAGAAGGACATGGAAGACTAAAAACAAACATGTTCGAACACCTTGTGAGATGTAAAGGGAATGAATACCAAGGTGACAATGCCGTGTGAGAGATCGGTTACGCAGTTCAAGAATTACTACAAGTCCATCCGCAAACCATTCATTCTCCTGAGCGACTTCGAAAGCGTGTTAGTTAAAGAACCTGGTAAGGTAAACCACAAGGCTGCTAGTTACGTGATAATAATAGACATGGAACCGGGTCATCAAGATATGTGGAACAATGTAAATGGGGATTGGGATCGGAAGACTGTTTACACATACGAGTATAATAACAACGATGATAACATAACACCGGATGAGTATCAGAAGAAGACGCTGCGTTCATTCTACAACAACCTCTCTAACATCATGAATTCAATTAATATGTTTGTGGATCATGCTCACCGCTTATTCAAGAATCCCAAAGCCATGAAGATGACTGCGAAGGAGAAGGATGAACACAAACAAGCTACCCACTGTTGTTACTGCTCCAAGAAGTTGACTATGAACAAGAAGACTGGTGATGAAACTACACGATGTGTGAAGGGGAAAGGTGATGAAAAAGTACGCGATCATTGTCATCTAACAGGAAATTACAGAGGAGCGTCGTGTTCAACTTGCAACATAAACATCACCAGTAATGTGATCTATAGAGATGTCCCACTCTACTTCCACAATGCGAGAGGATATGATAACAACCACATCTGGCAGATGCTCGGCCACTCTGATCTTCCGCTAACGTATAAAGAAACCGGCAGTGATGGTGAGAGTGAGAACGAGGAACAACCTCGATGCTATCAAAACAAACGGAGAAACGACCATGCTCATATGAGTTTACCAGGTGAGATTTGGACTGTTAGCTTTTGGCTAAGGCCCTCCCTGAAGAGCAAGAACAAAAAAACTACTCACACCTGAAGAAAACATACACAAAGAACACACTGTAAGCTGTGTGTGTATTTTGTGTTTGTCACAACAGGAGAGAAAAGAAAGAATGTCAAGGTTGGTCACCTTGCCTATCAACGCACAACATTGGTGGTCTCTACTAGACCCTGAGTGATCCCACTGGATCTCTCATCGTTCATAGTACCTATGTGAAGTTATAAAATCAAAGTTAAACTATGAACTACAAATGACTTAGCCTGTTATTATAATGCCACAGGCAGGCCCTGCATTCAGCAACTATCCAGCAGTGCTAGGATGTCCTGATCTTCTTCTAAAAAAAAGAAAGAAAAACAAAACTGTAGCTGGGATCACTCAGGATCAACAGACTACCAATGCTACCTGTTGTACTTGCTCACTATGGGGGGTGATGCCAAACACCCAGAAGTACTAAACTGCTTTCCTTCTTGCTGCCCAGGAGTTTCTGACCAGAACTAATAGAAAATAAAAAGTAGATGGGAAACAATAAAAAGTAAAATGGATATAACTGAAGTTAAACAAGACAAATGAAGTAACAGACCAGAACAGAAAGAGAATTGTAATAGAAGATTACAAATAAAAAAATGCAAGTATCAACACATGATCAAGATACACCAGCAGCTAACAAACAACATAAAATTGAAGATCAGTTGCCAGAATTTCGATAAAGTGGGAAGTAACGGACTGGGAGCTTTTGGCTCCTGCCCTATTCCCGATGTAAACTTTCTTTTTATTTTTTATTTTTTTTAACAGGCCCAAAGGGCGACAATGATGGTTGCTGACCAAGGAATAATATTCAAATGAATTTTCGTTTCAAAGAAACGAACAGAATTAAGAGAGAGGCAGAGAAAAAAAAAAAAAAGAAAGAAAAGAAAAAAAAAACGTTGTATGAAAAAGGAAAAAAAAGAGAAAAAAAAAAGACCAGAAAAGGAAAGAGAAAATGAAAAGGTATAATATTATTGTGGGGATATGAGGGATAGCAGGGAGATGCTCTTTTTTTTTTTTTTTTTTTTCTTATTTATTATTTAAAAAAAGGAAACAATCAGTTTAGCGTCTCGATCAGGACGGAAAATAGAAATTAATCGACATAGTTGATCGATAGAAAAAAAACAATGATAACATTGTTTATTCTTTTTTTTTTTTTTTTTTTTTTTTTAAATCCTTTTAATTATTTTAAAGAAAAAACAATCAGTTTAGCGTCTTGACCAGGATGGAAAATAGTAAGTAATCGACATAGTCGATCGATAAAAAAAAAACAATGATAACATTGTTTATTCCTTTTTTTTTTTTTTTTTATTCTTTTTATTTATTTTTAAAGAAAAAACAATCAGTTTAGCGTCCTGACCAGGACGGAAAATAGAAAGTAATCGACATAGTCGATCGATAAAAAAACAATGATAACATTGTTTATTCTTTTTTTTATTTTAAATTCTTTTTATTTATTTTTTAAAGAAAAAAAATGGAAAATAGAAATTAGTCGACAAAGTCGAACGATAAAAAAAAACAATGATAACATTGTTTATTCTTTTTTTTGTATTTTTTTATATTCTTTTTTATTAATTTTGAAAAAAAAAACAATCAGTTTAGCGTCTTGACCAGGACGGAAAATAGAAAGTGATCGACATAGTCGATCGATAAAAAAACAATGATAACATTGTCTATTCTTTTTTTTTTATTTTTTTTATTTTAAATTCTTTTTATTTATTTTTGGGAAAACCCCTAATTCCACAAAAATAGTTTGCGAAATCGCCAACTCATCACAAAAATTTTAACCGCTCGAAACAACCCAACATGACGGGAAAGTTTTCAGAATTTTCGGCTCCGGTGGTTTATTGGTTATGACCGCCGAATCATGACCCGGAGGTCACGGGTTCGAACCCCGTGACATCCTTTTTTCTCTTTTTCGTAATGACGGAAAATGAGACCAAAACATAGTCAAAGGGCGGATTGATCACCCACTGGTCGAGTTGAGACATATTCCCGTTGCAATAAATCACCAAGACCCCTCCCGTGTGATCGATCACTTTAAAATGTTACTGTGCAGTTCACCAGTGAGACTAAGACCTCCAACCAAAATTCACCAGACTTCAAGCAGCATTCCAAATTAGGTAATTTTTGTCAGACACATTCGAACCATCGAGAACAGAAATTCTCACGTTAGTAAAAGCTTGACCTTTAGAAATGTGGCTTAACGATCCTCATCATCGATTTAGGTTCGTGACTTAGAAGCCTTCGTCAATGTGGCCCTCCTCCCAGGCAAACTCCCCACCTGACTGGTGTCTCCAAACGAGGGGTCGAGCCGAAGCCCGTTTGTCGCTGGAATCGGAAAAGCTACGAGTCCGAAAGGACCCTAACCTCCGAAGAGGCAGCTGCCGTTCCCCCATCATTGGATAAGTAAAGCGACGATAAGAGTAGTGGTATTTCATTGTTGGTAAACCTCCCACCTATAACTACACCCAATGACTAGAGTCAAACTCAACAGGGTCTTCTTTCCCCGCTGACAGTTTCAAGTCCGTTCCCTTGACTGCTGTTCGCCAGATAGTAGGTAGGGACAGAAGGAATCTCATTAGTCCATTCATGCGCGTCTTTAATTAGAAGACGAGGCATTTGGCTACCTTAAGAGAGTCATCAGTTGCAAATTTGTTTTTTCAGGTTGGACTTTGTACGGAACAGGCGGGCTTTTATTAGGGGCTCCCCCCCCTTGGGGGGGGTTGGGGGGACTTGGATAAATAAATCAAGGTTAACACGCAACAAATTAGACATGAATCATTATAACTGGATTCTGTCCACACAAAATCGCATGCTTTAAATAAACTACCAGAGAAAGAAATGCTGTCAAGTCAAATTGACCCGGGGACCACGCACTACAGGTTGAGCATCCCATGCCCTGCAGGTCGTTACAGCTTGAAAACATTAATGCATTAATGGGTAACCAATAAAAATTATCTGGGTGGGTAGTTACAGGGGTGAGAAAAAAAGAAAAGATAAATAACATGACAAGAATACGCTGGTTCGTAGCACACTACCAGCAAAGCCCATCCCATAAACTTAGTTATGGTTGGTTTGACTCAAAAGCAGGAAAGGTTCACAAGTCAACTGATGGATTTGCAAACCTCGACTTCCCGCAAACCATGTGCCTGCTTTCGTCGTACGCATGCCACATCCACAACAAAAGTATATTCCAACGCAATTCAAGCAAACATTCCAATCACATGTTAAACTCTCACCTTTACAAGGGAGACGACATTCAAATATTTGTCCAAAGAAATAATTTGAATCACATAAATCACAAAAAACTGGTTTATTAATGAGAACTATTTCAAGATCGTGACCTTGTGGGCAAGTGGTGGTTACATCTTTTTGTTCTAACTCGGTATGTACTTTCATTGGAGAGAGCACCTTGCAGGATTTAGAATCTGTTTCATTGAGGATACTTTTCGATAAGAATCTACTCGTTATGTCCTTTTCGTTTAAAACAAATAAAGGTAATATGATTTCTAAACCTCCTTCACGCAATTTATCAAAGAGTACCCCGGCTTCGTCAGGTAAGTTTTCACTCTCCACATCAGTAAAGCCAGAACAGGTAACCAAATTAAACAGGCCATTGAGAATGACCTCAGTATACTCTATACACCAATCATTGATTACTGACCAATCGTATGGCCCTAGTATTGGGAAAAAGTGCTCAGATGGAACATTTGCATGGTGCCCGAGTATGATGAACCCCCTGACAAGTAGAAAAGTAGACCGCGCGTCGGGAGCGACAAAGTAAGCGGAGTCTTTTTGCTCATAAGGGTCCATACTTAGGAAGAAAAAACTAACACCCAATACATTTGATAAGGCTTGTATGGCTGCATGGTCTGCCCACACACCATCAAAACCCATTCCAAGTGCATATTCGTCGTAATTACCGAGTACAAAGTTTTTATATTTATCACTATACTCTACTAACTCAGCACTGGTGAATTCACGCAGCGTCGCTGCATCAAAGAAGTAAAAGATTTGTTTCGATACTGCTTCAAAGAAACAATTACCAAAACGGTTCACGTCTTCAGGGTAAAGACCAACTTCTTCCATATACCATATCGTGTGGTCAATTGTAAAGTAATCCACTTTTCCTTCTTGAACAATTGGTTCTTCTGGAATCAACACTACGGCTTTAGGCGGGTAAACAATAAACTGTCTTTCTTTTGGAAAATGGTAAGAGTGAGGGTTGTTTAATTTACCAAAGACAACATGAACTAAAGAAAATAATCTCTTATATGTGGAATCGTAGGCTTTATAAAACTCATCGCAGAATTCACGAAAAGCAAATGCTACGTCTTGTTTCTTAAAACCTCTTTTCCACATTCTATAAAGTATAAATTCAAATTCAACAAAAAGATCAGGTAAATTATTACAAATCATTGCAGCTCTAAACATAGCACCTTTAACCACTCCTTTCGGTATAGACACCGGCATAGTTGAATTACTATGTACATATTGCAAAGGGCGAAAAGACCAATCCTTTCGGCTTATAGATAACCTGATAAACTTTCTCTTTTCCTTTGTTTCAATTCTGATTCTTGCTCCCAAAAAGACTACGTGGTCTTCACTAATCGTAGTGTCTTTGTAGTCCATCTTGTAGATGCTTGGGGGTGGAGGCTCATGCCCCCAGCAAAGGAAGTCATCAATATAACGCACCATAGTGCTATAAATCTTTGCTTTTGGAGGGGTTAACGTATCAATGTATTTACTCTCACACTGATAGCAATAAAGGTTTGCTATTAAAGGGGAAGCATTACCACCCATTGGTATTCCTTTTGTTTGTCTATAACATTTTTTACTTCCGATCGGTTGAATTAAAGAATAATCAATACACATGTTGATATGTTCAATAACTTGTTCAACGGTAAGGTTTTTCGTCTTGGGTGGTTTCGTTTCGGTAAAAAAATATTCACTTTTTCCTTGCGAATGACGCGTTAGGTACTTCAGTTTTTTGTAAGTAAAAGCTTCTTTCACAGCTGCCGCACATTGTTCTTTAAGATAGTCATGTGGTAAGTTGCTGTACATTGTAGTAAAATCAAAAGTTTTTGGTGGGGTGGATGCGCTATAAATTGGGTATTTCCTTTTAATAGTTGTAATAACGTCGTCGACAGAATCAACAATGAAATATCTACGTACACCTGTACGAGCAAACTCCATTTTTTTTCTTTTTAAAAATAAATAAAAAGAATTAAAAAAAAAAAAAAAAAGAATAAACAATGTTATCATTGTTTTTTTTATCGATCGACTATGTCGATTACTTTCTATTTTCCGTCCTGGTCAGGACGCTAAACTGATTGTTTTTTCTTTAAAAATAAATAAAAAGAATAAAAAAAAAAAAAAAAGGAATAAACAATGTTATCATTGTTTTTTTTTTATCGATCGACTATGTCGATTACTTACTATTTTCCGTCCTGATCGAGACGCTAAACTGATTGTTTCCTTTTTTTAAATAATAAATAAGAAAAAAAAAAAAAAAAAAAAGAGCATCTCCCTGCTATCCCTCATATCCCCACAATAATATTATACCTTTTCATTTTCTCTTTCCTTTTCTGGTCTTTTTTTTTTTCTTTTTTTTCCTTTTTCATACAACGTTTTTTATTTATATTTTTTTTTTTTTTTTTTTTTTTTTCATGTTTGATTATTTCCTCTTCATTTTTTTTCTTTCTTTTCTTTTCTTTCTTTTTTTTTTTTTTTTTCTCTGCCTCTCTCTTAATTCTGTTCGTTTCTTTGAAACGAAAATTCATTTGAATATTATTCCTTGGTCAGCAACCATCATTGTCGCCCTTTGGGCCTGTTAAAAAAAAATAAAAATAAAAAGAAAGTTTACATCGGGAATAGGGCAGGAGCCAAAAGCTCCCAGTCCGTTACTTCCCACTTTATCGAAATTCAAAATAATGATATAACACTGTGATTTTTTGTTTGTGCACGAAACCGTGAACCGACTTAAACTGATAAAGCTAAAGGAGGTTTACGTGTGCTGCCAACATTCTTTTTCATTCTTACAATACTTGTTAAATGCAAAAAAAAAATAATAATGTAAATGAATAATAAAATAAAAAAAAAAAAAACATGCCTTGGGAATACAACCAAAGCCCCAATTAATCGGTCCTTTCTTTTTCCTTCTTGTCAAGTGATCGCTCCACTCGTCGATCACCAAAACCGATTGTATTTATATCTGTTCTTTTCTCAACGATCGGCTATACCGATCATTTTTTTTTTAAAATAATTGTTTTCTTCTTCTCGACGATCAGATCCAATTGATCGACCTTTTTTTTTTTTTTTTTCCTTTATTCCTTCCATCCCTCCCACTCCCCTAATTTTAAATAAAAACAAGATCAGCTCAGCTTGATCGTTAATCTTTTTTTCTTTTTTTAATTTAAACTGATTGTATCGTTTTACGATAAAGTGGGAAGTAACGGACTGGGAGCTTTTGGCTCCTGCCCTATTCCCGATGTAAACTTTCTTTTTTTTTTTTTTTTTTTTTTTAACAGGCCCAAAGGGCGACAATGATGGTTGCTGACCAAGGAATAATATTCAAATGAATTTTCGTTTCAAAGAAACGAACAGAATTAAGAGAGAGGTAGAGAAAAAAAAAAAAAAAAAAAAGAAAGAATAGATCGATATCTGTTTATTTTTCTCAACGATCGGCTATACCGATCAACCTTTAAAATAATTTCTTCTTCTCGACGATCAGATCCAATTGATTAACCTTTTCTTTTTTTTTTCCTCTATTCCTTCCATCCCTCCCGCTCCCCTATTTGTAATAAAAACAAGATCAGCTCAGCTTGATCGTTAATTTTTTTTCTTTCTTTTTCCCATGGTGTCCAACTAAATTAAAGGACAAGTCTGGGATAATCCCTGCCAGAGGGGCGAGTATTCTACCATGGTTGAAATACTCTGGCAACTGATCTTCAATTTTATGTTGTTTTGTTAGCTGCTGGTGTATCCTGATCATGTGTTGATACTTGCATTTTTTTATTTGTAATCTTCTATTACAATTCTCTTTCTGTTCTGGTCTGTTACTTCATTTGTCTTGTTTAACTTCAGTTATATCCATTTTACTTTTTATTGTTTCCCATCTACTTTTTATTTTCTATTAGTTCTGGTCAGAAACTCCTGGGCAGCAAGAAGGAAAGCAGTTTAGTACTTCTGGGTGTTTGGCATCACCCCCCATAGTGAGCAAGTACAACAGGTAGCATTGGTAGTCTGTTGATCCTGAGTGATCCCAGCTACAGTTTTGTTTTTCTTTCTTTTTTTTTAGAAGAAGATCAGGACATCCAAGCACTGCTGGATAGTTGCTGAATGCAGGGCCTGCCTGTGGCATTATAATAACAGGCTAAGTCATTTGTAGTTCATAGTTTACCTTTGATTTTATAACTTCACATAGGTACTATGAACGATGAGAGATCCAGTGGGATCACTCAGGGTCTAGTAGAGACCACCAATGTTGTGCGTTGATAGGCAAGGTGACCAACCTTGACATTCTTTCTTTTCTCTCCTGTTGTGACAAACACAAAATACACACACAGCTTACAGTGTGTTCTTTGTGTATGTTTTCTTCAGGTGTGAGTAGTTTTTTTGTTCTTGCTCTTTAGGGAGGGCCTTAGCCAAAAGCTAACAGTCCAAATCTCACCTGGTAACTTAACTCCCCCTGTTGGTCCTAGTCAAGACCTTAAACTGACTAACCGGTCTTAATTTTAAAGGGAAAACCTACAGATCCACCCCCAGGTTTGGGGAAACGTACACTACGGTCACGGCCTTGTGTAACTTTTTTGACCCCTGGATATGTGTTTAAATCCGCAAAATCGAAGACGACGCAAATTGTCGAGTGGTATGATTCCAGACTTGCATTCGCTAGGCTGCGGTTCGAACCCCTGTCGGGTCTTTTTTTTTTTTTTTTTTTTTTCTTCCCCCAGTGACCAACAGGTACACTGTCTGCACTGGCCGTTCGGTCAGGAACGCCGCCGCTGACGTCGTGCGTCGTATCCGTACTGCTGATTCGTTCTGTCACGTTCGGACACTCGTCGCTCTGAGACATTGCTTAGTGCAGGTTGCTGACTAACAACATCGTTTGAAAGTCTTACACCAGAACCTCATTGGTACCTTACAAAGACCCTGCATCAAATTCACACGCGGGTCGTTCTTCAAGGTCAATAGTGTAAACTTCCACTCGACTTAGGACCTCGCTTGGAAGCCTTCTGTCATCGCGCAATTCTTCCTTAAGTTAAGTTAAACTTAACTTTAACATAAGAGAGTAATCCATCGTCCTGTTAACCTCTATTCTCTCATCATGGTGTAGAAGTAAGTTAGTCAACTATTGATGTAGTTACTTAATTGTAATGTTCATAAAAAAACATTCTTATTGTTGTAATCTTTTGGACGCAAGCCCTAACACGATCAAAAAGTAACCACCAGTGGTGACTAAGTGATCCAGTCTGGCTTACTTCAAAGGCTAACATAGTCAAGCACAGTCACTGCGGATGTGTTGTGTAGCATCACGGCTCCGATCGGAGAACCGTAGATACCAGGGACTAGAAACGGGAGTACCTCTCGTACTACCCCGTATTGCGGTCGACTTACACTGCCCCAAGGGGGTCTCTCCCCATCAGTAGGTAAAACTTGTCTCACGACGGTCCTGTTAGTGGGTGAACTATCCAACCCTTGGACAATTCTGCTTGTCTAGGTTAGGAAGAGCCGACATTGAAGGATCAAAAGCAATGAACGCTTGGCTGGGTTTGCAGGCCCCAAAAGCTGAACGAAAAAATTGGGCCGTTCGAATCACTAACTTGCATGTTGTCGGTTGCAGTCATCACTCACCTGTCAGCATACTCTTTACCTTAATTACGCTCGATATTGTTTCTGAGCCATTCTCTTTTCTATTTTTTTTTTTTTTTATTATTGCTACTTCACAACAAAAAAAAAAAGAAACACCGGGCCGGCGGTGTCATAAAGATACTGGCAACCATCTCTCAGCCAACCCAGCCCCCGAGGCTTTGCAAGAGGCTATTTCGAGATCGGCTCTGGATGGGGATAAAACTTTAGTAGCCAAATGTCCTTTATGTTTTGAGACATACCTCAAAGGTCCAGTTGCGCATTTTAGACGTAACTGTAAGTTTAGTAAGGAATTTAAGGACTATAAGTCACGTTTTCCCCCATCTACCCACTCCCAAGTTAAAGATTGTTACCACTTACCTTGTCCAGAATGTGGTAAGCTTTTCAAAAGTATCGCTACGAGAGCGAAACACTGTGTTAACGGTACATGTAAAGGTACACCTCTGTCTCCCCTCACAGGGAATAATTCAGACCTTGAACCTCCCTTTGTAGGAGAATCTGTAGATTTTAAAACTTCACAAACAGCTTTCGTTCCTTATAACTCTACAACACCCACTTTTACCCCGTTACACCCGTCTCGTCTCAAATTCCGATCTTTTGGAACTGAATGGAAGGACATCGACGTTTCTGCTGCAGAAAAACTTCAAACTTTCACCGTCGAAACAGAAAACTCTTCAAAACCTGCCGACCAACTTGATAAACTACTCAAAACGGTTTATCAAATATGTAGCGGTTTCTTTGAAGAAACAAAGCGGAATTTACCCCGCAAACAGAAATCAAGGGAAGAGGTCATCCTCGACCAAGAAAAACTTGAATGTCGTCTGGAAATGAAACAGCTAAGACAGGAGCTCCGCAAATCTGGGCCTTCTATAGAGAACGCTGTCAAATGGAAAGAGGCAAGAACGAGAATGAAAAGGATTTTCCGAATGTATCGGAATTTAGAAAAGAAAAATTTATTCAAAAAATTACAAGATAAATTTCGTCAAAATCCGTTTACTGCCATAAAAGAAGAACTCCAAAAAGAAGATCCTCAACCCCCCTCCCTTGATATTCCAGAGGAAAAAATAATTGAACATTTTAAAAACAATTATTGTGACAATGAAAAAAAAAAAACTGATTTCACCCATCCCTCTTTTTTACCTAAGTCTGACTACAAGACAATGGATGATATCCAGTTCCCGAGCTTCGAACAGTTTGGTATTCTCTTATCAAAGAAAAAAAACAAATGTGCCCCTGGTCCCAATTGCATACCTTATGTTGTATGGAAAAAGGTCCCAACTTTTATGGAAGCACTTTACAAGGTATTAAAGAGAATTTTCGAACTCAAGGCCTATCCGGATAGTTGGGGCTTAGCATTTGTAACAATGCTCCCAAAGCCCAACTCCGATGGGAAAGACATCTCGAAAACGAGACCGATAGCTGTGGGCAACTGCGACGGGAAAATTTTTAATACGGTTATTCAGGAAGCTGTCGCAAGCCACACTCTTTCTAAATTTAATTTTCAAAAAGGCTTTAGGAAAGGTGTCTCTGGATGTATCGAACATGCCACGATCACCTCAGAGATTTTTAAAGAAGTGAAAGCTCTCCGGAAAAACCTAACAATTGTCTGGGTGGATTTGGCAGATGCTTTCGGCTCAGTCAAACATCAATTAATTTTCTTTGCTTTAAAATATTTCGGAATTCACGAAAGAATAATCGGTTTCTATAAAAGGTATTATTCCTCCATGCGCGTCCAAATCAGAGTTGGAGAAGGCCTGACGCCCACTATCCCTTTTGAAGTTGGTGTCTTTCAAGGCTGCGTTTCCTCCCCAACCCTTTTTAATTTGGTATTCCAACTACTGCTCTTTTCCTTAGCAGTTCATCAACAGGAAGCCTACGAGTTTAACAATAAATCCCTCCAACTATTAGTTGCAGCTTTTGCTGATGATTTACAACTTACCACGTCATCAAAGGCGGGGGCAAAATTGCTAATCAAGTCGCTCGAACAGTTTCTTTCCTGGTCTCGAGGTATGAAAGCGAAACCCCAGAAATGCATTGCCCACAGCTTTGTACAAGGGAAACCAGCTAACCCGGACCTGAAGATTAACAATGTTCCGATTACGAATCTCCAGGAAGCTGGAGAGTTCAAATACCTCGGGCGTTGGTTTGAGCCGAACGCCAAAGAACAGAAATTGCGAGAGCGCCTGACCACTTTTACCAGGAATTTTTTAAAAAAAGTCGACGCCATGCCACTATATGGGTCTCAGAAGGCTTGGTCTGTCCAACACTTGTTATTGTCAAGGTTAACATGGAGTTTGATGATCCATGACTTATCTCTCCCTTTTGCCAAAAAAATGGACAAAATTATTAACCTTTTTTGAAGAAATGGTGGGGATTTGTCCGCTCTGCGAACACAGTCATCCTTTTTACCGGTTCAAAGAACACTGTTGGTCTCAGACACAAAAGAGTTGAGACGCTATATAAACAAGCGCAATCAATTAAACTAGACATCCTCAGATCCTCACAGGACTCTGACATGCACGGTGTCTACAATGTTATTATGGAGAAATCGTCCAACTGGTCGAAAAAGTTTTCAGCTTCTGCTGAGTGGGAGCGCCTTATTAAGTTTTTTTCTTACCGTTCTCTTGCGAAGCAATCAGCTGGTCTTGGTCACCGATTGCGCGATCTACGTACTACTCGCCCCGATCTCCTTAAGCGTTTTGAAGTGGAAGCCACAGATGAACTACTGAACTCTTTGAATAAATTACAAGTCCAAGGTCAATGGAAGGAGTGGTCTAAATGTATGATAAACGACTTCACCTGGAATAAGGTACTTAGGGAGGGAAATCCTGCCTATATCTCATTTCAACTGAAAGCGGTTACAAACACCCTCCCCTCACAAGATAATTTAAAGAGGTGGAACATCACCAATGTGGACCAAAATTGTGTTTTGTGTGGCAAAGTGAATCCTACCCTCAGGCATGTCTTAACAGGCTGTCCTGTCTCTTTAACACAAGGGAGGTTCACGTGGCGTCACGACAGCGTTCTAAAACGCATTGTTATCTTCTTGGAAGAGTTGATAATAAAAGCCAACAAAAGAAAAGAAAACCTCCCGCCTCCCTCTCAAACTTTTTTAAAAACAGGGGAAAATAAACCCCTAGAAAGAATTTCTAAAGAGACAGGCGAACTTTCACTAGCGAATGATTGGGTCATCCTCGACGATGTCGGTGATAACCGCCTAATTGTTCCTCTTGAAGTGTGCCATGTCTCGTCCTCTCTAAGACCAGACATTTTTATTTATTCTTTTTTTGCGAAAAGAGCACTGATTTTGGAGCTGACGTGTCCAAATGAAGATCGTTTCGAAACCTCTCATGTCTTAAAGGAAAAGAAATACCTAAAGCTAAGAGACTCGATCATCGCTAATGGCTTCGACTGTAACATTTTTACTATTGAAGTTGGCGTACGAGGAAACATCTGCATGGACCAGCTGAACATCTGGACACGTCACATCGGTTCACCTTTAGCACCAACAAAAGCTTTATTTTGTGAATGCACCAGAATCGCCAGACAGTGCTCATATGTTCTGTTCCAGACGAGGAACCTCCCCACGTGGCATTCAAGACCACTAATGCGCAGCATTAAAGAAGAACCTGCCACTGCAAGTTTTATAAAAGATGGTAAAGAAATCTTCCCTGTGGAAGAAGTCAAAATCCACAAAATAACAAAACTGAAAACGATCGAAAAGCTCACCATTGAAAGATCGTGGCTTGAGAAATGTTTTATCTGGCAAACTTGTTACGCATCGGCTCTTTCTATTCTACTTATTGCCAATGGTTCTTCCTCCCCGGCCCCTTCTGTTTTGTTAGATGAGGATGAGCTCACTGGACTCTCCTTGTCATTCTCTTCTATTTCTTCCATCTCTTTCCAGACTCCCCCACCTGAACTCATGTCAACGGGATCGCAAACACTTCCTGCTGATTTCGCTATACTGCAACTGGAAATATTACTGCGCGGAAAAAACCGCACTAATTTCCAAATCTGCAAAAAACCGCACTAATTTTTCCACGCAGTAATATTTCCACCGCACTAATATTTCTGCTCAGAAGTGATTTTTTCTCCAGATGCATTTTTCTGCTGGTGCCTTACACAGCAAAAAAGCAACCAAATTTTTTTCTACCACCAGGTGGAAAAAACCGCGCTAATCTTTTCTCAAAAAAACCGCACTAATTTTTCCGCGCAGTAATATTTCCCCGCAGTAATTATTCAGCGCAGTAATATTTCCAGTTGCAGTAGTGATAAGAACTCAATCTGACATGGGTTCTCAAACCCCCTTGTACAAAAAAAAAGAAGGAAAATTAAGGCTGAAACTTTCCTTGAAATGCCAGATTTTAGAAAACGAACTAGAACAAATGAAAGAACGAATGTTTTATGTTCTATTTTTATTTTACTTTAATGCGATGTCAGCCTCCCTCGAGAAAGACAAGCAGTTACTAAATGGATTACCTGTTGAGATCAAAGCTACCAACCAGGATCCATCCTCACTTCCTCCTGCACCCCCTGTTTTAATTATTGAAAAAGATAGAAAAGAATATGAACTTCTGGAAGGAGTAATTCAACGGTTAACAGCAGAACGCGATGAATCGAAGACTTCTCTTTCTGCACTAGTTCGACAATATGACTTAGTGGAAGATTACAGGAAACGTGAGCTCGCAAATCTGACTCAGAGAGCAGACCTATCGGAAATGGCGCTCTTTAATTACCATCAAAGGTTTGTTCTTCTGTCGAACGAATTGGAGACCAAATGTAATGAGGAAAGAGAAAGTAAAATAAGACTTTTCTATACTCAACAGGAGGTCGAGAGTTTGCGTGCCGCGCGTCCCCGTATGACCCACTTTTACCAGGAATTTTTTAAAAAAAGTCGACGCCATGCCACTATATGGGTCTCAGAAGGCTTGGTCTGTCCAACACTTGTTATTGTCAAGGTTAACATGGAGTTTAATGATCCATGACTTATCTCTCCCTTTTGCCAAAAAATTGGACAAAATTATTAAACCTTTTTTGAAGAAATGGTGGGGATTTGTCCGCTCTGCGAACACAGTCATCCTTTTTACCGGTTCAAAGAACACTGTTGGTCTCAGACACAAAAGAGTTGAGACGCTATATAAACAAGCGCAATCAATTAAACTAGACATCCTCAGATCCTCACAGGACTCTGACATGCACGGTGTCTACAATGTTATTATGGAGAAATCGTCCAATTGGTCGAAAAAGTTTTCAGCTTCTGCTGAGTGGGAGCGCCTTATTAAGTTTTTTTCTTACCGTTCTCTTGCGAAGCAATCAGCTGGTCTTGGTCACCGATTGCGCGATCTACGTACTACTCGCCCCGATCTCCTTAAGCGTTTTGAAGTGGAAGCCACAGATGAACTACTGAACTCTTTGAATAAATTACAAGTCCAAGGTCAGTGGAAGGAGTGGTCTAAATGTATGATAAACGACTTCACCTGGAATAAGGTACTTAGGGAGGGAAATCCTGCCTATATCTCATTTCAACTGAAAGCGGTTACAAACACCCTCCCCTCACAAGATAATTTAAAGAGGTGGAACATCACCAATGTGGACCAAAATTGTGTTTTGTGTGGCAAAGTGAATCCTACCCTCAGGCATGTCTTAACAGGCTGTCCTGTCTCTTTAACACAAGGGAGGTTCACGTGGCGTCACGACAGCGTTCTAAAACGCATTGTTATCTTCTTGGAAGAGTTGATAATAAAAGCCAACAAAAGAAAAGAAAACCTCCCGCCTCCCTCTCAAACTTTTTTAAAAACAGGGGAAAATAAACCCCTAGAAAGAATTTCTAAAGAGACAGGCGAACTTTCACTAGCGAATGATTGGGTCATCCTCGACGATGTCGGTGATAACCGCCTAATTGTTCCTCTTGAAGTGTGCCATGTCTCGTCCTCTCTAAGACCAGACATTTTTATTTATTCTTTTTTTGCGAAAAGAGCACTGATTTTGGAGCTGACGTGTCCAAATGAAGATCGTTTCGAAACCTCTCATGTCTTAAAGGAAAAGAAATACCTAAAGCTAAGAGACTCGATCATCGCTAATGGCTTCGACTGTAACATTTTTACTATTGAAGTTGGCGTACGAGGAAACATCTGCATGGACCAGCTGAACATCTGGACACGTCACATCGGTTCACCTTTAGCACCAACAAAAGCTTTATTTTGTGAATGCACCAGAATCGCCAGACAGTGCTCATATGTTCTGTTCCAGACGAGGAACCTCCCCACGTGGCATTCAAGACCACTAATGCGCAGCATTAAAGAAGAACCTGCCACTGCAAGTTTTATAAAAGATGGTAAAGAAATCTTCCCTGTGGAAGAAGTCAAAATCCACAAAATAACAAAACTGAAAACGATCGAAAAGCTCACCATTGAAAGATCGTGGCTTGAGAAATGTTTTATCTGGCAAACTTGTTACGCATCGGCTCTTTCTATTCTACTTATTGCCAATGGTTCTTCCTCCCCGGCCCCTTCTGTTTTGTTAGATGAGGATGAGCTCACTGGACTCTCCTTGTCATTCTCTTCTATTTCTTCCATCTCTTTCCAGACTCCCCCACCTGAACTCATGTCAACGGGATCGCAAACACTTCCTGCTGATTTCGCTATACTGCAACTGGAAATATTACTGCGCGGAAAAAACCGCACTAATTTCCAAATCTGCAAAAAACCGCACTAATTTTTCCACGCAGTAATATTTCCACCGCACTAATATTTCTGCTCAGAAGTGATTTTTTCTCCAGATGCATTTTTCTGCTGGTGCCTTACACAGCAAAAAAGCAACCAAATTTTTTTCTACCACCAGGTGGAAAAAACCGCGCTAATCTTTTCTCAAAAAAACCGCACTAATTTTTCCGCGCAGTAATATTTCCCCGCAGTAATTATTCAGCGCAGTAATATTTCCAGTTGCAGTAGTGATAAGAACTCAATCTGACATGGGTTCTCAAACCCCCTTGTACAAAAAAAAAGAAGGAAAATTAAGGCTGAAACTTTCCTTGAAATGCCAGATTTTAGAAAACGAACTAGAACAAATGAAAGAACGAATGTTTTATGTTCTATTTTTATTTTACTTTAATGCGATGTCAGCCTCCCTCGAGAAAGACAAGCAGTTACTAAATGGATTACCTGTTGAGATCAAAGCTACCAACCAGGATCCATCCTCACTTCCTCCTGCACCCCCTGTTTTAATTATTGAAAAAGATAGAAAAGAATATGAACTTCTGGAAGGAGTAATTCAACGGTTAACAGCAGAACGCGATGAATCGAAGACTTCTCTTTCTGCACTAGTTCGACAATATGACTTAGTGGAAGATTACAGGAAACGTGAGCTCGCAAATCTGACTCAGAGAGCAGACCTATCGGAAATGGCGCTCTTTAATTACCATCAAAGGTTTGTTCTTCTGTCGAACGAATTGGAGACCAAATGTAATGAGGAAAGAGAAAGTAAAATAAGACTTTTCTATACTCAACAGGAGGTCGAGAGTTTGCGTGCCGCGCGTCCCCGTATGACCCACTTTTACCAGGAATTTTTTAAAAAAAGTCGACGCCATGCCACTATATGGGTCTCAGAAGGCTTGGTCTGTCCAACACTTGTTATTGTCAAGGTTAACATGGAGTTTAATGATCCATGACTTATCTCTCCCTTTTGCCAAAAAATTGGACAAAATTATTAAACCTTTTTTGAAGAAATGGTGGGGATTTGTCCGCTCTGCGAACACAGTCATCCTTTTTACCGGTTCAAAGAACACTGTTGGTCTCAGACACAAAAGAGTTGAGACGCTATATAAACAAGCGCAATCAATTAAACTAGACATCCTCAGATCCTCACAGGACTCTGACATGCACGGTGTCTACAATGTTATTATGGAGAAATCGTCCAATTGGTCGAAAAAGTTTTCAGCTTCTGCTGAGTGGGAGCGCCTTATTAAGTTTTTTTCTTACCGTTCTCTTGCGAAGCAATCAGCTGGTCTTGGTCACCGATTGCGCGATCTACGTACTACTCGCCCCGATCTCCTTAAGCGTTTTGAAGTGGAAGCCACAGATGAACTACTGAACTCTTTGAATAAATTACAAGTCCAAGGTCAGTGGAAGGAGTGGTCTAAATGTATGATAAACGACTTCACCTGGAATAAGGTACTTAGGGAGGGAAATCCTGCCTATATCTCATTTCAACTGAAAGCGGTTACAAACACCCTCCCCTCACAAGATAATTTAAAGAGGTGGAACATCACCAATGTGGACCAAAATTGTGTTTTGTGTGGCAAAGTGAATCCTACCCTCAGGCATGTCTTAACAGGCTGTCCTGTCTCTTTAACACAAGGGAGGTTCACGTGGCGTCACGACAGCGTTCTAAAACGCATTGTTATCTTCTTGGAAGAGTTGATAATAAAAGCCAACAAAAGAAAAGAAAACCTCCCGCCTCCCTCTCAAACTTTTTTAAAAACAGGGGAAAATAAACCCCTAGAAAGAATTTCTAAAGAGACAGGCGAACTCTCACTAGCGAATGATTGGGTCATCCTCGACGATGTCGGTGATAACCGCCTAATTGTTCCTCTTGAAGTGTGCCATGTCTCGTCCTCTCTAAGACCAGACATTTTTATTTATTCTTTTTTTGCGAAAAGAGCACTGATTCTGGAGCTGACGTGTCCAAATGAAGATCGTTTCGAAACCTCTCATGTCTTAAAGGAAAAGAAATACCTAAAGCTAAGAGACTCGATCATCGCTAATGGCTTCGACTGTAACATTTTTACTATTGAAGTTGGCGTACGAGGAAACATCTGCATGGACCAGCTGAACATCTGGACACGTCACATCGGTTCACCTTTAGCACCAACAAAAGCTTTATTTTGTGAATGCACCAGAATCGCCAGACAGTGCTCATATGTTCTGTTCCAGACGAGGAACCTCCCCACGTGGCATTCAAGACCACTAATGCGCAGCATTAAAGAAGAACCTGCCACCGCAAGTTTTATAAAAGATGGTAAAGAAATCTTCCCTGTGGAAGAAGTCAAAATCCACAAAGTAACAAAACTGAAAACGATCGAAAAGCTCACCATTGAAAGATCGTGGCTTGAGAAATGTTTTATCTGGCAAACTTGTTACGCATCGGCTCTTTCTATTCTACTCATTGCCAATGGTTCTTCTTCCTCCCCGGCCCCTTCTTTTTTGTTAGATGAGGATGAGCTCACTGGACTCTCCTTGTCATTCTCTTCTATTTCTTCCATCTCTCTCCAGAATTCCCCACCTGAACTCATGTCAACGGGATCGCAAACACTTCCTGCTGATTTCGCTATAGTGATAAGAAGTCAATCTGACATGGGTTCCCAAACCCCCTTGTACAATAAAAAAGAAGGAAGATTAAGGCTGAAACTTTCCTTGAAATGCCAGATTTTAGAAAACGAACTAGAACAAATGAAAGAACGAATGTTTTATGTTCTATTTTTATTTTACTTTAATGCGATGTCAGCCTCCCTTGAGAATGACAAGCAGCTACTGAATGGATTGTCTATTGAGAACAAAGCATCCAAACAACGGGCCGCCGAGAGTGTATCTCACAGCCCACTCCCTTTAAATCTATCCGCACCCCCATCTGTCTTTAACGTAGAAACGGAACAGAAAAAACGTGAACTATTGGAAAAAGAGAATCAACACCTGATCGCTGAATGTGATTTAGTGAAAAGTTCTCTTCTCTCATTAGTTCAAAGAACTAACTCTCTGGAGGAAAAAAGGACGAGCGAGCTGGCGCGACAATCACAAAGAGCGGACCACGCTGAAATGTTTTATTTCAACTTACAACAAAGGTTCATTCTATTAAACAATGAATTAGAATCTAAGTGTAGGGACGAAACTGGAACAAAAATTCAACTCTATTTGTCTCAACAAGAGGTCGCAACATTGCGTGCTGGCCCTCAACTGTCCCATTTTTCCCAACAATTTTCCCCAACACCCCCTTTTTTATTCGAATCAACGTCCACGGTAAAGAATTATCGACTCCCTCTCATCGCAACAACCTATTACTCCTGGACTCCCAAACCCCGTCTTTCCTTTTTTTTTAAACCTCATTCTCCATTGATCACGTTCCCTTCTGAACTGTCTCAAAGTAGACTACTGGTATCGTCTTCTGCTCAAACGGAACAAGAAAAAGACAGTGCGGCGACCTCATCGACGGAAGATTCACCTATTGCGAGGCAATGGTCCGAAGGTAGACTCGATTTACTGGACAACTACTGTCAAGCGGTAAGTGACTCTCTCCAGACAAATGAGAAAGTGGCGCTGCTCTCGGAAAAACTAGTGGAAGAGCAACGTCGATGCTCCGAGTTGAGCTATCAACAGAAGACTATCCATAAAGAACAACTGGATCATTCCATGTTGTTGATGGAGATGGCCAGTGAGCTCTCTGAGCAACTCTATTTGGCAAAAGACCAAAACAGAGCTCTCAAATTTCAGTTACAAACATGGGCAAATGGTTTTAACCCACCCGAAAAGGAAGCGCAAGAAGAAAATGAGACCCCAAAGCGTCCGAGGGAGCGCCTATCCCAAAAAAAGCGAACTCCACCCTCAACGAATCCTCATGATCGCAGAAGAATCTTTTTAGATGACGATTGCTAAGTTCTAGTTTCTATTAGTATTAAATTATTTGTATTATTTTGTCGATATGTTTATGTCTGTCCGATCATAACGTCAATCAGATTAATTGTTAATTGTAATTGGTTTGAGCGCTTATCAAAAAAAAAAAAAAGCGAACTCCAACCTCAACGAACTTTCATGATCGCAGAAGAATCTTTTTAGATGACGATTGCTAAGTTCTAGTTTCTATTAGTATTTATTTATTTGTATTATTTTGTCGATATGTTTATGTCCGTCAGATCATAACGTTAATCAGATTAATTGTCAATTGTTAATTGTAAATGGTCTAAACCCCAATCCAAGTTCCCAAGGCTTGGCATAGATTTGAGTGACGCCTTACTGGCCTCCTCATCCTCTATGAGTGGTGAGGGGGCCAGCAATGGTTTTTTTTTTTTTTCTCTTATTTCCTTTTTTCTTTTTCTTTTACTCTAATAGGAAATATTTTTGAACAAAATGTGATTATTAATTTAAAAAAAAAAAAAAAAAAAAAAAATGTAAATGAATAATAAAAAAAAAAAAAAAAAAAAAAACATGCCTTGGGAATACAACCAAAGCCCCAATTAATCGGTCCTTTCTTTTTTCCTTCTTGTCAAGTGATCGCTCCACTCGTCGATCACCAAAACCGATTGTATTTATATCTGTTCTTTTCTCAACGATCGGCTATACCGATCTTTTTTTTAAAAATAATTGTTTTCTTCTTCTCGACGATCAGATCCAATTGATCGACCTTTTCTTTTTTTTTCCTTTATTCCTTCCATCCCTCCCGCTCCCCTTATTTTAATAAAAACAAGATCAGCACAGCTTGATCGTTAAACTTTTTTTATTTATTTATTTTTTTTTTTTTTTTTATTTAAACTGATTGTATTTATATCTGGTTATTTTTCTCAACGATCGGCTATGCCGATCGACCATTAAAATAATTGTCTTCTTCTTCTCGACGACCAGATCCAATTGATCGACCTTTTCTTTTTTTTTCCTTTATTCCTTCCATCCCTCCCGCTCCCCTTATTTTAATAAAAACAAGATCAGCTCAGCTTGATCGTTATTTATTTATTTATTTATTTTTTTTTTTTTTTTGTTGGTCCTAGTCAAGACCTTAAACTGACTAATCGGTCTTAACTTTAACTAAGTGAATGAACCCTTTCCGTTTTCCTTTTCCCTTTATTACTCTCTATCTGGTCTGTTATGTCATAAATCTCATTTAATTTTATCATTCATTTTAATTTTCACTGTTTCCCATCTACATTTTATTTTCAAATAGTTCCGGTCTGTCTCTGATGTTAAATAAAACTGATCATGTTAACTCAATATTTTTTTTTATTATGTGCAAGAGATACCAACACGCAAGAGATACCAACGCACATACGAGATACCAGCACTTCCGAGATACCGACACACAAGAGATACCAAGACACTTAAGATACCAGCAAGGACAGTGAGAGGTAGAATGAACTCTCCTCCTTGTGTCCGATCCTGATTATTTTTTGTTGAATTGGTAGTGTTACCTCAGTTTGCTACTCTCGTATCTGTGTTGTGTTAACTCATGTAAGTGATCTTAACTCCTGTTAAATAAAAAAAAAATTTCAAAAAAAAAGAAATTAAAAAAGAAGAATTTTCAAATGAAGTTATATCAACCCCTGCCACCCATTATGATCAATTCCGCTTGTTTTTTTTTTTTTTTTTTTTTTTTTCTTCTTTCTTTTCTTCAAATATAAAAAAAAATTAAAAAATATAAAAGATGAAACAATGTTATCATTGTTTTTTTTATCGATCGACTATGTCGATTACTTCCAGTTTTCCGTCCTGGTCAAGACGCTAAACTGATTGTTTTTTTTTTTTTTTTTAAAAAATTAATAAAAAGAATATAAAAAAAAAAAAAAAAGAATAAACAATGTTATCATTGTTTTTTTTTATCGTTCGACTTTGTCGACTAATTTCTATTTTCCGTTTCTTTTCTTTAAATAATAAATAAAAAGAATTTAAAATAAAAAAAAAGAATAAACAATGTTATCATTGTTTTTTTATCGATCGACTATGTCGATTACTTTCTATTTTCCGTCCTGGTCAAGACGCTAAACTGATTGTTTTTTTTTCAAAATTAATAAAAAAGAATAAAAAAAAAAAAAAAAAAAAAAAGAATAAACAATGTTATCATTGTTTTTTTATCGATCGACTATGTCGATCACTTTCTATTTTCCGTCCTGGTCAAGACGCTAAACTGATTGTTTTTTTTTTCAAAATTAATAAAAAAGAATATAAAAAAAAAAAAAAAAAAAAAAAAAAAAGAATAAACAATGTTATCATTGTTTTTTTTATCGTTCGACTTTGTTGACTAATTTCTATTTTCCGTTTTTTTTCTTTTAAAAAATAAATAAAAAGAATTTAAAATAAAAAAAAAGAATAAACAATGTTATCATTGTTTTTTTATCGATCGACTATGTCGATCACTTTCTATTTTCCGTCCTGGTCAAGACGCTAAACTGATTGTTTTTTTTCAAAATTAATAAAAAAGAATATAAAAAAAAAAAAAAAAAAGAATAAACAATGTTATCATTGTTTTTTTTTTTATCGTTCGACTTTGTCGACTAATTTCTATTTTCCGTTTCTTTTCTTTAAAGAATAAATAAAAAGAATTTAAAATAAAAAAAAAGAATAAACAATGCTATCATTGTTTTTTTTATCGATCGACTATGTCGATCACTTTCTATTTTCCGTCCTGGTCAAGACGCTAAACTGATTGTTTTTTTTTTTCAAAATTAATAAAAAAGAATATAAAAAAATACAAAAAAAAAGAATAAACAATGTTATCATTGTTTTTTTTTATCGTTCGACTTTGTCGACTAATTTCTATTTTCCGTTTTTTTTCTTTTAAAAATAAATAAAAAGAATTTAAAATAAAAAAAAAGAATAAACAATGTTATCATTGTTTTTTTATCGATCGACTATGTCGATCACTTTCTATTTTCCGTCCTGGTCAAGACGCTAAACTGATTGTTTTTTTTTTTTCAAAATAAAAAAAAAATATTAAAAAAAAAAAAATAAAAAAAAAAAAGAATAAACAATGTTATCATTGTTTTTCTTTATCGTTCGACTTTGTTGACTAATTTCTATTTTCCGTTTTTTTTTCTTTAAAAAATAAATAAAAAGAATTTAAAAAAAAAAAAAAAAAAAAAAGAATAAACAATGTTATCATTGTTTTTTTTATCGATCGACTATGTCGATTACTTTCTATTTTCCGTCCTGGTCAAGACGCTAAACTGATTGTTTTTTTTCAAAATTAATAAAAAAGAATATAAAAAAATACAAAAAAAAGAATAAACAATGTTATCATTGTTTTCTTTATCGATCGACTATGTCGATTACTTTCTATTTTCCGTCCTGGTCAAGACGCTAAACTGATTGTTTTTTTTTCAAAATTAATAAAAAAGAATATAAAAAAATACAAAAAAAAGAATAAACAATGTTATCATTGTTTTTTTTATCGATCGACTATGTCGATTACTTTCTATTTTCCGTCCTGGTCAAGACGCTAAACTGATTGTTTTTTTTTCAAAATTAATAAAAAAGAATATAAAAAAATACAAAAAAAAGAATAAACAATGTTATCATTGTTTTTTTTATCGATCGACTATGTCGATTACTTTCTATTTTCCGTCCTGGTCAAGACGCTAAACTGATTGTTTTTTTTTTCAAAATTAATAAAAAAGAATATAAAAAAATACAAAAAAAAGAATAAACAATGTTATCATTGTTTTTTTTATCGATCGACTATGTCGATTACTTTCTATTTTCCGTCCTGGTCAAGACGCTAAACTGATTGTTTTTTTTTTCAAAATAAAAAAAAAATATTAAAAAAAAAAAAATAAAAAAAAAGAATAAACAATGTTATCATTGTTTTTTTTTATCGTTCGACTTTATTGACTAATTTCTATTTTCCGTTTTTTTTCTTTAAAAAATAAAAAAAAAGAATTTAAAAAAAAAAAAAAAAAAAGAATAAACAATGTTATCATTGTTTTTTTTATCGATCGACTATGTCGATTACTTTCTATTTTCCGTCCTGGTCAAGACGCTAAACTGATTGTTTTTTTTTCAAAATTAATAAAAAAAAAGAATATAAAAAAATACAAAAAAAAGAATAAACAATGTTATCATTGTTTTTTTTTATCGTTCGACTTTGTCGACTAATTTCTATTTTCCGTTTTTTTTCTTTAAAAAATTAATAAAAAGAATTTAAAATAAAAAAAAAAAAGAATAAACAATGTTATCATTGTTTTTTTTATCGATCGACTATGTCGATTACTTTCTATTTTCCGTCCTGGTCAAGACGCTAAACTGATTGTTTTTTTTTTCAAAATTAATAAAAAAGAATATAAAAAAAATAAAAAAAAAAAAGAATAAACAATGTTATCATTGTTTTTTTTTATCGTTCGACTTTGTTGACTAATTTCTATTTTCCATTTTTTTTCTTTTTAAAAATAAATAAAAAGAATTAAAATAAAAAAAAAAAAAAAAGAATAAACAATGTTATCATTGTTTTTTTTATCGATCGACTATGTCGATTACTTTCTATTTTCCGTCCTGGTCAGGACGCTAAACTGATTGTTTTTTCTTTAAAAATAAATAAAAAGAATAAAAAAAAAAAAAAAAGGAATAAACAATGTTATCATTGTTTTTTTTTTATCGATCGACTATGTCGATTACTTACTATTTTCCGTCCTGGTCAAGACGCTAAACTGATTGTTTTTTCTTTAAAATAATTAAAAAGATTTAAAAAAAAAAAAAAAAAAAAAAAATGAATAAACAATGTTATCATTGTTTTTTTTTCTATCGATCAACTATGTCGATTAATTTCTATTTTCCGTCCTGATCGAGACGCTAAACTGATTGTTTCCTTTTTTTAAATAATAAATAAGAAAAAAAAAAAAAAAAAAAAAAAAAAAAGAGCATCTCCCTGCTATCCCTCATATCCCCACAATAATATTATACCTTTTCATTTTCTCTTTCCTTTTCTGGTCTTTTTTTTTTTCTTTTTTTCCTTTTTCATACAACGTTTTTTATTTATATATATATATTTTTTTTTTTTTTTTTCATGTTTGATTATTTCCTCTTCATTTTTTTTTTTCTTTTCTTTTCTTTCTTTTTTTTTTTTTTTCCTCTGCCTCTCTCTTAATTCTGTTCGTTTCTTTGAAACGAAAATTCATTTGAATATTATTCCTTGGTCAGCAACCATCATTGTCGCCCTTTGGGCCTGTTAAAAAAAAATAAAATAAAAAGAAAGTTTACATCGGGAATAGGGCAGGAGCCAAAAGCTCCCAGTCCGTTACTTCCCACTTTATCGAAATTCAGTCAACAAGTTTCCCCCCGAACCCCCGTTCTGTATGAATCTGTTGCTATGATGAAGATAGCAAAGAACTACCTCTCGCTCTTTACAACTACGAGTAGTCTTTTTACTCCTCTTATTAAACCCCTTATCCCTACCCTGGTCAAGACGCTAAACTGATTGTTTTTTTTTTCAAAATAAAAAAAATATTAAAAAAAAAAAAATAAAAAAAAAGAATAAACAATGTTATCATTGTTTTTTTTTTATTGTTCGACTTTGTTGACTAATTTCTATTTTCCGTTTTTTTTTCTTTAAAAAATAAATAAAAAGAATTTAAAAAAAAAAAAAAAAAAAGAATAAACATTGGATTTGGCAGATGCTTTCGGCTCAGTCAAACATCAATTAATTTTCTTTGCTTTAAAATATTTCGGAATTCACGAAAGAATAATCGGTTTCTATAAAAGGTATTATTCCTCCATGCGCGTCCAAATCAGAGTTGGAGAAGGCCTGACGCCCACTATCCCTTTTGAAGTTGGTGTCTTTCAAGGCTGCGTTTCCTCCCCAACCCTTTTTAATTTGGTATTCCAACTACTGCTCTTTTCCTTAGCAGTTCATCAACAGGAAGCCTACGAGTTTAACAATAAATCCCTCCAACTATTAGTTGCAGCTTTTGCTGATGATTTACAACTTACCACGTCATCAAAGGCGGGGGCAAAATTGCTAATCAAGTCGCTCGAACAGTTTCTTTCCTGGTCTCGTGGTATGAAAGCGAAACCCCAGAAATGCATTGCCCACAGCTTTGTACAAGGGAAACCAGCTAACCCGGACCTGAAGATTAACAATGTTCCGATTACGAATCTCCAGGAAGCTGGAGAGTTCAAATACCTCGGGCGTTGGTTTGAGCCGAACGCCAAAGAACAGAAATTGCGAGAGCGCCTGACCACTTTTACCAGGAATTTTTTAAAAAAAGTCGACGCCATGCCACTATATGGGTCTCAGAAGGCTTGGTCTGTCCAACACTTGTTATTGTCAAGGTTAACATGGAGTTTAATGATCCATGACTTATCTCTCCCTTTTGCCAAAAAAATGGACAAAATTATTAAACCTTTTTTGAAGAAATGGTGGGGATTTGTCCGCTCTGCGAACACAGTCATCCTTTTTACCGGTTCAAAGAATACTGTTGGTCTCAGACACAAAAGAGTTGAGACGCTATATAAACAAGCGCAATCAATTAAACTAGACATCCTCAGATCCTCACAGGACTCTGACATGCACGGTGTCTACAATGTTATTATGGAGAAATCGTCCAACTGGTCGAAAAAGTTTTCAGCTTCTGCTGAGTGGGAGCGCCTTATTAAGTTTTTTTCTTACCGTTCTCTTGCGAAGCAATCAGCTGGTCTTGGTCACCGATTGCGCGATCTACGTACTACTCGCCCCGATCTCCTTAAGCGTTTTGAAGTGGAAGCCACAGATGAACTACTGAACTCTTTGAATAAATTACAAGTCCAAGGTCAATGGAAGGAGTGGTCTAAATGTATGATAAACGACTTCACCTGGAATAAGGTACTTAGGGAGGGAAATCCTGCCTATATCTCATTTCAACTGAAAGCGGTTACAAACACCCTCCCCTCACAAGATAATTTAAAGAGGTGGAACATCACCAATGTGGACCAAAATTGTGTTTTGTGTGGCAAAGTGAATCCTACCCTCAGGCATGTCTTAACAGGCTGTCCTGTCTCTTTAACACAAGGGAGGTTCACGTGGCGTCACGACAGCGTTCTAAAACGCATTGTTATCTTCTTGGAAGAGTTGATAATAAAAGCCAACAAAAGAAAAGAAAACCTTCCGCCTCCCTCTCAAACTTTTTTAAAAACAGGGGAAAATAAACCCCTAGAAAGAATTTCTAAAGAGACAGGCGAACTTTCACTAGCGAATGATTGGGTCATCCTCGACGATGTCGGTGATAACCGCCTAATTGTTCCTCTTGAAGTGTGCCATGTCTCGTCCTCTCTAAGACCAGACATTTTTATTTATTCTTTTTTTGCGAAAAGAGCACTGATTCTGGAGCTGACGTGTCCAAATGAAGATCGTTTCGAAACCTCTCATGTCTTAAAGGAAAAGAAATACCTAAAGCTAAGAGACTCGATCATCGCTAATGGCTTCGACTGTAACATTTTTACTATTGAAGTTGGCGTACGAGGAAACATCTGCATGGACCAGCTGAACATCTGGACACGTCACATCGGTTCACCTTTAGCACCAACAAAAGCTTTATTTTGTGAATGCACCAGAATCGCCAGACAGTGCTCATATGTTCTGTTCCAGACGAGGAACCTCCCCACGTGGCATTCAAGACCACTAATGCGCAGCATTAAAGAAGAACCTGCCACTGCAAGTTTTATAAAAGATGGTAAAGAAATCTTCCCTGTGGAAGAAGTCAAAATCCACAAAGTAACAAAACTGAAAACGATCGAAAAGCTCACCATTGAAAGATCGTGGCTTGAGAAATGTTTTATCTGGCAAACTTGTTACGCATCGGCTCTTTCTATTCTACTTGTTGCCAATGGTTCTTCCTCCCCGGCCCCTTCTGTTTTGTTAGATGAGGATGAGCTCACTGGACTCTCCTTGTCATTCTCTTCTATTTCTTCCATCTCTTTCCAGACTCCCCCACCTGAACTCATGTCAACGGGATCGCAAACACTTCCTGCTGATTTCGCTATAGTGATAAGAACTCAATCTGACATGGGTTCTCAAACCCCCTTGTACAAAAAAAAAGAAGGAAAATTAAGGCTGAAACTTTCCTTGAAATGCCAGATTTTAGAAAACGAATTAGAGCAAATGAAAGAACGAATTTTTTATGTTCTATTTTTATTTTACTTTAATGCGATGTCAGCCTCCCTCGAGAAAGACAAGCAGTTACTAAATGGATTACCTGTTGAGATCAAAGCTACCAACCAGGATCCATCCTCACTTCCTCCTGCACCCCCTGTTTTAATTATTGAAAAAGATAGAAAAGAATATGAACTTCTGGAAGGAGTAATTCAACGGTTAACAGCAGAACGCGATGAATCGAAGACTTCTCTTTCTGCACTAGTTCGACAATATGACTTAGTGGAAGATTACAGGAAACGTGAGCTCGCAAATCTGACTCAGAGAGCAGACCTATCGGAAATGGCGCTCTTTAATTACCATCAAAGGTTTGTTCTTCTGTCGAACGAATTGGAGACCAAATGTAATGAGGAAAGAGAAAGTAAAATTAGACTTTTCTATACTCAACAGGAGGTCGAGAGTTTGCGTGCCGCGCGTCCCCGTATGACCCACTTTAGTCAACAAGTTTCCCCCCGAACCCCCGTTCTGTATGAATCTGTTGCTATGATGAAGATAGCAAAGAACTACCTCTCGCTCTTTACAACTACGAGTAGTCTTTTTACTCCTCTTATTAAACCCCTTATCCCTACCCTTAATTATATCACCCCTCTTTGTCCTCTAGCCTCAATTCCTCCGACAATGCCGCAGAGTGAAGCTCTCGACCGCACGCCGACCAAGATTTTACGACAAGAGAGTCACGTTATCTCCGTTAAAGAGAATACACCTATTGCGAGACAATGGTCCGAGGGTAGGATTGACTTACTCGAGAACTACTGTCGAGCAGTAGATGACTCTCTCGAAACAAACGAGAAAGCGGCAGAGCTCTCAGAACAACTTCTGGATGCCCAACTTCGCCTCTCGGAGCTGAATCACCAACGGTGTACAACTCACGCAGAGCAGCTTGAGCAATCCATGATGTTAACGGGACTGGCGAGCGATTTAAATGCTCAACTCGCTTTGGCACGGTCTCAAATTGCGGCCCTGAAGTTCCAATTAGCTTCATGGGCAGAAGGTTTGAGTCCGCCAGACACAGAAGAACATGAGGAAAATGAAACTCCGCCGAGAAAGTCTGAGCGTTCAACTCTGAAAAAACGAACCCCTCCATCAAGATATCGTTACAATCGAAGGAGATGTTCTGCTGATGACGTTCACGGTGACTCCACCCCCTTGTAATTCTCTTTTTCCTTACTTTCACATCACTTTGTTTATTTAGTTTTTTAGCTTATTTATTATTTATTGTTCGTTTTTGTTTGTATTATTTTATCGATATGTTTATGTCCGTCAGATCATAACGTTAATCAGGTTAATTGTTAATTGTTAATTATAAATGGTCTAAACCCCAATCCAAGTTCCCAAGGCTTGGCATAGATTTGAGTGACGCCTTACTGGCCTCCTCATCCTCTATGAGTGGTGAGGGGGCCAGCAATGGTTTTTTTTTTTTTCTCTTATTTCTTTTTTTCTTTTTCTTTTACTCTAATATGAAATATTTTTGAACAAAATGTGATTATTAATTTAAAAAAAAAAAAAAAAAAAAAAAAATGTAAATGAATAATAAAAAAAAAAAAAAAAAAAAATCATGCCTTGGGAATACAACCAAAGCCCCAATTAATCGGTCCTTTCTTTTTTCCTTCTTGTCAAGTGATCGCTCCACTCGTCGATCACCAAAACCGATTGTATTTATATCTGTTCTTTTCTCAACGATCGGCTATACCGATCATTTTTTTTAAAAATAATTGTTTTCTTCTTCTCGACGATCAGATCCAATTGATCGACCTTTTCTTTTTTTTTCCTTTATTCCTTCCATCCCTCCCGCTCCCCTTATTTTAATAAAAACAAGATCAGCTCAGCTTGATCGTTAAACTTTTTTTATTTATTTATTTTTTTTTTTTATTTATTTAAACTGATTGTATTTATATCTGGTTATTTTTCTCAACGATCGGCTATGCCGATCGACCTTTAAAATAATTGTCTTCTTCTTCTCGACGACCAGATCCAATTGATCGACCTTTTCTTTTTTTTTCCCTTTATTCCTTCCATCCCTCCCGCTCCCCTTATTTTAATAAAAACAAGATCAGCTCAGCTTGATCGTTATTTATTTATTTATTTATATATTTTTTTTTTTTTTTTTTTTTTTTTGTTGGTCCTAGTCAAGACCTTAAACTGACTAATCGGTCTTAACTTTAACTAAGTGAATGAACCCTTTCCGTTTTCCTTTTCCCTTTATTACTCTCTATCTGGTCTGTTATGTCATAAATCTCATTTAATTTTATCATTCATTTTAATTTTCACTGTTTCCCATCTACATTTTATTTTCAAATAGTTCCGGTCTGTCTCTGATGATAAATTAAACTGATCATGTTAACTCAATTTTTTTTTTATTATGTGCAAGAGATACCAACACGCAAGAGATACCAACGCACATACGAGATACCAGCACTTCCGAGATACCGACACACAAGAGATACCAAGACACTTAAGATACCAGCAAGGACAGTGAGAGGTAGAATGAACTCTCCTCCTTGTGTCCGATCCTGATTATTTTTTGTTGAATTGGTAGTGTTACCTCATTTTGCTACTCTCGTATCTGTGTTGTGTTAACTCATGTAAGTGATCTTAACTCCTGTTAAATAAAAAAAAAAAAATTTCAAAAAAAAAGAAATTAAAAAAGAAGAATTTTCAAATGAAGTTATATCAACCCCTGCCACCCATTATGATCAATTCCGCTTGTTTTTTTTTTTTTCTTTTTTCTTCTTTCTTTTCTTCAAATATAAAAAAAAATTAAAAAATATAAAAGATGAAACAATGTTATCATTGTTTTTTTTATCGATCGACTATGTCGATTACTTCCAGTTTTCCGTCCTGGTCAAGACGCTAAACTGATTGTTTTTTTTTTTTTTTTTTTTAAAAAATTAATAAAAAGAATATATTAAAAAAAAAAAAAAAAAGAATAAACAATGTTATCATTGTTTTTTTTTATCGTTCGACTCTGTCGACTAATTTCTATTTTCCGTTTCTTTTCTTTAAATAATAAATAAAAAGAATTTAAAATAAAAAAAAGGAATAAACAATGTTATCATTGTTTTTTTATCGATCGACTATGTCGATTACTTTCTATTTTCCGTCCTGGTCAAGACGCTAAACTGATTGTTTTTTTTTTCAAAATTAATAAAAAAGAATATTAAAAAAAAAAAAAAAAAAAAAAAAGAATAAACAATGTTATCATTGTTTTTTTTTATTGTTCGACTTTGTTGACTAATTTCTATTTTCCGTTTTTTTTCTTTAAAAAATAAATAAAAAGAATTTAAAATAAAAAAAAAGAATAAACAATGTTATCATTGTTTTTTTATCGATCGACTATGTCGATCACTTTCTATTTTCCGTCCTGGTCAAGACGCTAAACTGATTGTTTTTTTTTTCAAAATTAATAAAAAAGAATACTGCAACTGGAAATATTACTGCGCGGAAAAAACCGCACTAATTTCCAAATCTGCAAAAAACCGCACTAATTTTTCCACGCAGTAATATTTCCACCGCACTAATATTTCTGCTCAGAAGTGATTTTTTCTCCAGCTGCATTTTTCTGCTGGTGCCTTACACAGCAAAAAAGCAACCAAATTTTTTTCTACCACCAAGTGGAAAAAACCGCACTAATCTTTTCTCAAAAAAACCGCACTAATTTTTCCGCGCAGTAATATTTCCCCGCAGTAATTATTCAGCGCAGTAATATTTCCAGTTGCAGTATAAAAAAAAAAAAAAAAAAAAAAAAAATAAACAATGTTATCATTGTTTTTTTTATCGTTCGACTTTGTTGACTAATTTCTATTTTCTGTTTTTTTTTCTTTAAAAAAAAAATAAATAAAAAGAATTTAAAATAAAAAAAAAGAATAAACAATGTTATCATTGTTTTTTTATCGATCGACTATGTCGATCACTTTCTATTTTCCGTCCTGGTCAAGACGCTAAACTGATTGTTTTTTTTTCAAAATTAATAAAAAAGAATATAAAAAAAAAAAAAAAAAAAAGAATAAACAATGTTATCATTGTTTTTTTTTTTATCGTTCGACTTTGTCGACTAATTTCTATTTTCCGTTTCTTTTCTTTAAAGAATAAATAAAAAGAATTTAAAATAAAAAAAAAAGAATAAACAATGTTATCATTGTTTTTTTTATCGATCGACTATGTCGATCACTTTCTATTTTCCGTCCTGGTCAAGACGCTAAACTGATTGTTTTTTTTTTTCAAAATTAATAAAAAAGAATATAAAAAAATACAAAAAAAAGAATAAACAATGTTATCATTGTTTTTTTTATCGTTCGACTTTGTCGACTAATTTCTATTTTCCGTTTTTTTTCTTTAAAAAATAAATAAAAAGATTTTAAATAAAAAAAAAGAATAAACAATGTTATCATTGTTTTTTTATCGATCGACTATGTCGATCACTTTCTATTTTCCGTCCTGGTCAAGACGCTAAACTGATTGTTTTTTTTTTCAAAATTAATAAAAAAGAATATAAGAAAAAAAAAAAAAAAGAATAAACAATGTTATCATTGTTTTTTTTTATCGTTCGACTTTGTCGACTAATTTCTATTTTCCGTTTCTTTTCTTTAAAGAATAAATAAAAAGAATTTAAAATAAAAAAAAAGAATAAACAATGTTATCATTGTTTTTTTATCGATCGACTATGTCGATCACTTTCTATTTTCCGTCCTGGTCAAGACGCTAAACTGATTGTTTTTTTTTTTTCAAAATTAATAAAAAAGAATATAAAAAAAAAAAAAAAAAAGGAAAAACAATGTTATCATTGTTTTTTTTTTATCGTTCGACTTTGTCGACTAATTTCTATTTTCCGTTTCTTTTCTTTAAAGAATAAATAAAAAGAATTTAAAATAAAAATAAAAAAAAAGAATAAACAATGTTATCATTGTTTTTTTTTATCGATCGACTATGTCGATCACTTTCTATTTTCCGTCCTGGTCAAGACGCTAAACTGATTGTTTTTTTTTTTCAAATTAATAAAAAAGAATATAAAAAAATACAAAAAAAAGAATAAACAATGTTATCATTGTTTTTTTTATCGTTCGACTTTGTCGACTAATTTCTATTTTCCGTTTTTTTTTTTCTCTTTAAAAAATAAATAAAAAGAATCTAAAATAAAAAAAAAGAATAAACAATGTTATCATTGTTTTTTTATCGATCGACTATGTCGATCACTTTCTATTTTCCGTCCTGGTCAAGACGCTAAACTGATTGTTTTTTTTTTTTTTTCAAAATTAATAAAAAAGAATATTAAAAAAAATACAAAAAAAAAAAGAATAAACAATGTTATCATTGTTTTTTTTTTTATCGTTCGACTTTGTCGACTAATTTCTATTTTCCGTTTCTTTTCTTTAAAGAATAAATAAAAAGAATTTAAAATAAAAATAAAAAAAAAGAATAAACAATGTTATCATTGTTTTTTTTTATCGATCGACTATGTCGATCACTTTCTATTTTCCGTCCTGGTCAAGACGCTAAACTGATTGTTTTTTTTTTTCAAATTAATAAAAAAGAATATAAAAAAATACAAAAAAAAGAATAAACAATGTTATCATTGTTTTTTTTATCGTTCGACTTTGTCGACTAATTTCTATTTTCCGTTTTTTTTTTTCTCTTTAAAAAATAAATAAAAAGAATCTAAAATAAAAAAAAAGAATAAACAATGTTATCATTGTTTTTTTATCGATCGACTATGTCGATCACTTTCTATTTTCCGTCCTGGTCAAGACGCTAAACTGATTGTTTTTTTTTTTTTTTCAAAATTAATAAAAAAGAATATTAAAAAAAATACAAAAAAAAAAAGAATAAACAATGTTATCATTGTTTTTTTTTTTATCGTTCGACTTTGTCGACTAATTTCTATTTTCCGTTTTTTTTCTTTAAAAAATAAATAAAAAGAATTTAAAATAAAAAAAAAGAATAAACAATGTTATCATTGTTTTTTTTTATCGATCGACTATGTCGATTACTTTCTATTTTCCGTCCTGGTCAAGACGCTAAACTGATTGTTTTTTTTTTCAAAATAAAAAAAATATTAAAAAAAAAAAATAAAAAAAAAGAATAAACAATGTTATCATTGTTTTTTTTTTTATCGTTCGACTTTGTTGACTAATTTCTATTTCCGTTTTTTTTCTTTAAAAAATAAATAAAAAGAATTTAAAAAAAAAAAAAAAAAAAAGAATAAACAATGTTATCATTGTTTTTTTTATCGATCGACTATGTCGATTACTTTCTATTTTCCGTCCTGGTCAAGACGCTAAACTGATTGTTTTTTTTTCAAAATAAAAAAAATATTAAAAAAAAAAAAATAAAAAAAAGAATAAACAATGTTATCATTGTTTTTTTTTATCGTTCGACTTTGTTGACTAATTTCTATTTTCCGTTTTTTTTCTTTAAAAAATTAATAAAAAGAATTTAAAAAAAAAAAAAAAAAGAATAAACAATGTTATCATTGTTTTTTTTATCGATCGACTATGTCGATTACTTTCTATTTTCCGTCCTGGTCAAGACGCTAAACTGATTGTTTTTTCTTTAAAAATAAATAAAAAGAATAAAAAAAAAAAAAAAGGAATAAACAATGTTATCATTGTTTTTTTTTTATCGATCGACTATGTCGATTACTTACTATTTTCCGTCCTGGTCAAGACGCTAAACTGATTGTTTTTTCTTTAAAATAATTAAAAAGATTTAAAAAAAAAAAAAAAAAAAAAAAATGAATAAACAATGTTATCATTGTTTTTTTTTCTATCGATCAACTATGTCGATTAATTTCTATTTTCCGTCCTGATCGAGACGCTAAACTGATTGTTTCCTTTTTTTAAATAATAAATAAGAAAAAAAAAAAAAAAAAAAAAAAAAGAGCATCTCCCTGCTATCCCTCATATCCCCACAATAATATTATACCTTTTCATTTTCTCTTTCCTTTTCTGGTCTTTTTTTTTTCTTTTTTTTCCTTTTTCATACAACGTTTTTTATTTATATATATATTTTTTTTTTTTTTTTTTTTTCATGTTTGATTATTTCCTCTTCATTTTTTTTTTCTTTTCTTTTCTTTCTTTTTTTTTTTTTTTCCTCTGCCTCTCTCTTAATTCTGTTCGTTTCTTTGAAACGAAAATTCATTTGAATATTATTCCTTGGTCAGCAACCATCATTGTCGCCCTTTGGGCCTGTTAAAAAAAAATAAAAATAAAAAGAAAGTTTACATCGGAGTTGAATTTCCAGGTGAGATTTGGACTGTTAGCTTTTGGCTAAGGCCCTCCCTGAAGAGCAAGAACAAAAAAACTACTCACACCTGAAGAAAACATACACAAAGAACACACTGTAAGCTGTGTGTGTATTTTGTGTTTGTCACAACAGGAGAGAAAAGAAAGAATGTCAAGGTTGGTCACCTTGCCTATCAACGCACAACATTGGTGGTCTCTACTAGACCCTGAGTGATCCCACTGGATCTCTCATCGTTCATAGTACCCTGTGTGAAGTTATAAAATCAAAGGTAAACTATGAACTACAAATGACTTAGCCTGTTATTATAATGCCACAGGCAGGCCCTGCATTCAGCAACTATCCAGCAGTGCTTGGATGTCCTGATCTTCTTCTAAAAAAAAGAAAGAAAAACAAAACTGTAGCTGGGATCACTCAGGATCAACAGACTACCAATGCTACCTGTTGTACTTGCTCACTATGGGGGGTGATGCCAAACACCCAGAAGTACTTAACTACTTTCCTTCTTGCTGCCCAGGAGTTTCTGACCAGAACTAATAGAAAATAAAAAGTAGATGGGAAACAATAAAAAGTAAAATGGATATAACTGAAGTTAAACAAGACAAATGAGGTAACAGACCAGAACAGAAAGAGGATTGTAATAGAAGATTACAAATAAAAGAAATGCAAGTATCAACACATAATCAAGATACACCAGCAGCTAACAAACAACATAAAATTGAAGATCAGTTGCCAGAGTATTTCAACCATGGTAGAATACTCGCCCCTCTGGCAGGGATTATCCCAGACTTGTCCTTTAATTTAGTTGGACACCATGGCAGGAATAGGGCAGGAGCCAAAAGCTCCCAGTCCGTTACTTCCCACTTTATCGAAATTCATTATATCACCCCTCTTTGTCCTCTAGCCTCAATTCCTCCGACAATGCCGCAGAGTGAAGCTCTCGACCGCACGCCGACCAAGATTTTACGACAAGAGAGTCACGTTATCTCGGAGTTGAATTACCAGGTGAGATTTGGACAGTTAGCTTTTGGCTAAGGCCCTCCCTGAAGAGCAAGAACAGAAAAACTACTCACACCTGAAGAAAACATACACAAAGAACACACTGTAAGCTGTGTGTGTATTTTGTGTTTGTCACAACAGGAGAGAAAAGAAAGAATGTCAAGGTTGGTCACCTTGCCTATCAACGCACAACATTGGTGGTCTCTACTAGACCCTGAGTGATCCCACTGGATCTCTCATCGTTCATAGTACCCTGTGTGAAGTTATAAAATCAAAGGTAAACTATGAACTACAAATGACTTAGCCTGTTATTATAATGCCACAGGCAGGCCCTGCATTCAGCAACTATCCAGCAGTGCTTGGATGTCCTGATCTTCTTCTAAAAAAAAGAAAGAAAAACAAAACTGTAGCTGGGATCACTCAGGATCAACAGACTACCAATGCTACCTGTTGTACTTGCTCACTATGGGGGGTGATGCCAAACACCCAGAAGTACTTAACTACTTTCCTTCTTGCTGCCCAGGAGTTTCTGACCAGAACTAATAGAAAATAAAAAGTAGATGGGAAACAATAAAAAGTAAAATGGATATAACTGAAGTTAAACAAGACAAATGAGGTAACAGACCAGAACAGAAAGAGGATTGTAATAGAAGATTACAAATAAAAAAAAATGCAAGTATCAACACATAATCAAGATACACCAGCAGCTAACAAACAACATAAAATTGAAGATCAGTTGCCAGAGTATTTCAACCATGGTAGAATACTCGCCCCTCTGGCAGGGATTATCCCAGACTTGTCCTTTAATCTAGTTGGACACCATGGCTTACAACCCTTCCAGAGGGAAGCACCATTATGACTTCTATTTTTTTTCTTCAAGAAAATCATAAGGTGGTAACAAAGAAAAATGCTAAGAGGAACCCCCTATTAACACCTAAGACATCTAAACTGCAGCCCAGCCTATGCCCAATGCACTAACAGGTCATTCCCTCACACTCAGATCAAAAAATCAAAGTTCAGAGTGCATCTTAGCGTGAATGAGAGAATTTCCTCCCGCTTATTTTGAACAAAAGGGATAGGAGAAGGGATAGAAAACGAACATAAAAATAAGATTCTAAGTGAGAAACACTTAGCAGAAATACTTAGCAGCTTTTAAGGAGCTGAAAAGCAAAAAAAAAATCTAAGTGAGAAACACTTAGTAGAAACAATTTGTAGCTAATTAAGCTGAAAATAAAAAAATAAAAAATTTCTAAGTGAGAAATACTTAGCAACTTTTAGAACAAATATTTCAGTAAATAACCTGTAATGATTAAACCATTACAGGTTTGATGTCAAAACTGACAAGGACTGAGTTGAATTACCAGGTGAGATTTGGACAGTTAGCTTTTGGCTAAGGCCCTCCCTGAAGAGCAAGAACAGAAAAACTACTCACACCTGAAGAAAACATACACAAAGAACACACTGTAAGCTGTGTGTGTATTTTGTGTTTGTCACAACAGGAGAGAAAAGAAAGAATGTCAAGGTTGGTCACCTTGCCTATCAACGCACAACATTGGTGGTCTCTACTAGACCCTGAGTGATCCCACTGGATCTCTCATCGTTCATAGTACCCTGTGTGAAGTTATAAAATCAAAGGTAAACTATGAACTACAAATGACTTAGCCTGTTATTATAATGCCACAGGCAGGCCCTGCATTCAGCAACTATCCAGCAGTGCTTGGATGTCCTGATCTTCTTCTAAAAAAAAGAAAGAAAAACAAAACTGTAGCTGGGATCACTCAGGATCAACAGACTACCAATGCTACCTGTTGTACTTGCTCACTATGGGGGGTGATGCCAAACACCCAGAAGTACTTAACTACTTTCCTTCTTGCTGCCCAGGAGTTTCTGACCAGAACTAATAGAAAATAAAAAGTAGATGGGAAACAATAAAAAGTAAAATGGATATAACTGAAGTTAAACAAGACAAATGAGGTAACAGACCAGAACAGAAAGAGAATTGTAATAGAAGATTACAAATAAAAAAAAATGCAAGTATCAACACATAATCAAGATACACCAGCAGCTAACAAACAACATAAAATTGAAGATCAGTTGCCAGAGTATTTCAACCATGGTAGAATACTCGCCCCTCTGGCAGGGATTATCCCAGACTTGTCCTTTAATCTAGTTGGACACCATGGCTTACAACCCTTCCAGAGGGAAGCACCATTATGACTTCTATTTTTTTTCTTCAAGAAAATCATAAGGTGGTAACAAAGAAAAATGCTAAGAGGAACCCCCTATTAACACCTAAGACATCTAAACTGCAGCCCAGCCTATGCCCAATGCACTAACAGGTCATTCCCTCACACTCAGATCAAAAAATCAAAGTTCAGAGTGCATCTTAGCGTGAATTAAAGAGAATACACCTATTGCGAGACAATGGTCCGAGGGTAGGATTGACTTACTCGAGAATTACTGTCGAGCAGTAGATGACTCTCTCGAAACAAACGAGAAAGCGGCAGAGCTCTCAGAACAACTTCTGGATGCCCAACTTCGCCTCTCGGAGCTGAATCACCAACGGTGTACAACTCACGCAGAGCAGCTTGAGCAATCCATGATGTTAACGATTTTCGATAAAGTGGGAAGTAACGGACTGGGAGCTTTTGGCTCCTGCCCTATTCCCGATGTAAACTTTCTTTTTATTTTTTATTTTTTTTAACAGGCCCAAAGGGCGACAATGATGGTTGCTGACCAAGGAATAATATTCAAATGAATTTTCGTTTCAAAGAAACGAACAGAATTAAGAGAGAGGCAGAGAAAAAAAAGAAAAAAAAGAAAGAAAAGAAAAAAGAAAAAAAATATGAAGAGGAAATAATCAAACATGAAAAAAAAAAAAAAAAAAAATATATAAATAAAAAAAACGTTGTATGAAAAAGGAAAAAAAAAATAAGGACTGGCGAGCGATTTAAATGCTCAACTCGCCTTGGCACGGTCTCAAATTGCGGCCCTGAAGTTCCAATTAGCTTCATGGGCAGAAGGTTTGAGTCCGCCAGACACAGAAGAACATGAGGAAAATGAAACTCCGCCGAGAAAGTCTGAGCGTTCAACTCTGAAAAAACGAACCCCTCCATCAAGATATCGTTACAATCGAAGGAGATGTTCTGCTGATGACGTTCACGGTGACTCCACCCCCTTGTAATTCTCTTTTTCCTTACTTTCACATCACTTTGTTTATTTAGTTTTTTAGCTTATTTATTATTTATTGTTCGTTTTTGTTTGTATTATTTTATCGATATGTTTATGTCCGTCAGATCATAACGTTAATCAGGTTAATTGTTAATTGTTAATTATAATTGTTAATTGTTAATTATAAATCTTTTTTCTTTAAAAATAAATAAAAAAGAATTTAAAAAAAAAAAAAAAAAAGAATAAACAATGTTATCATTGTTTTTTTATCGATCGACTATGTCGATTACTTTCTATTTTCCGTCCTGGTCAAGACGCTAAACTGATTGTTTTTTTCAAAATTAATAAAAAAGAATATAATAAAAAAAATAAAAAAAAAATAAAAAAAAAATAAAAAAAAAATAAAAAAAAAAAGATTAAACAATGTTATCATTGTTTTTTTTTATCGTTCGACCTTGTCGACTAATTTCTATTTTTTTTTCTTTAAAAATAAATAAAAAAGAATAAAAAAAAAAAAAAAAAAAAGAATAAACAATGTTATCATTGTTTTTTTATCGATCGACTATGTCGATTACTTTCTATTTTCCGTCCTGGTCAAGACGCTAAATTGATTGTTTCTTCTTTAAAAATAAATTAAAAAAAAATATAAAAAAAAAAAAAAAAAAAAAAAAAAAAAAGGAATAAACAATGTTATCATTGTTTTTATCGATCGGCTTTGTCGACTAATTTCTATTTTCCGTCCTGGTCAAGACGCTAAACTGATTGTTTTTCTAAAAATAAATAAAAAGAATAAAAAAAAAAAAAAAAAAAAAAGAATAAACAATGTTATCATTGTTTTTTTATCGATCGACTCTGTCGACTAATTTCTATTTTCCGTTTTCTTTTCTTTAAAAAATAAATAAAAAGAATAAAAAAAAAAAAAAAAAAAAAAAGAATAAACAATGTTATCATTGTTTCTTATCGATCGACTTTGTCGACTAATTTCTATTTTCCGTCCTGGTCAAGACGCTAAACTGATTGTTTTTTCTTTAAAAATAAATAAAAGATATAAAAAAAAAAAAAAAAAAAAAAAAAAAAAGGAATAAACAATGTTATCATTGTTTTTTTTTATCGATCGACTTTGTCGACTAATTTCTATTTTCCGTCCTGGTCAAGACGCTAAACTGATTAGTTTTTTCTTTAAAAAATAAATAAAAAGAATAAAAAAAAAAAAAAAAAAAATGAATAAACAATGTTATCATTGGTTCTTATCGATCGACTTTGTCGACTAATTTCTATTTTCCGTCCTGGTCAAGACGCTAAACTGATTGTTTATTCCTTTAAAAAATAAATAAAAGATATAAAAAAAAAAAAAAAAAAAAAGAAATAAACAATGTTATCATTGTTTTTTTTATCGATCGACTTTGTCGATTACTGTCTACTTTCCGTCCTGGTCAAGACGCTAAACTGATTTTTTTTTTTTTTTTAAAAATTAATAAAAAGAATATAAAAAAAAAAAAAAAAAAAAAATGAATAAACAATGTTATCATTGTTTCTTATCGATCGACTTTGTCGACTAATTTCTATTTTCCGTCCTGGTCAGGACGCTAAACTGATTGTTTTTTCTTTAAAAAATAAATAAAAAGATAAATAAAAAAAAAAAAAAAAAAAGGAATAAACAATGTTATCATTGTTTTTTTTATCGATCGACTATGTCGATTACTTTCTATTTTCCGTCCTGGTCAGGACGCTAAACTGATTGTTTTTTCTTTAAGAAATAAATAAAAAGTTAAAAAAAAAAAAAAAAAAAAAAAAGGAATAAACAATGTTATCATTGTTTTTTTTTTATCGATCGACTATGTCGATTACTTTCTATTTTCTGTCCTGGTCAAGACGCTAAACGGAAGTTTTTTCTTTAAAATAATTAAAAGGATTTAAAAAAAAAAAAAAAAAAAAAAAAAGAATAAACAATGTTATCATTGTTTTTTTTTCTATCGATCAACTATGTCGATTAATTTCTATTTTCCGTCCTGATCGAGACACTAAACTGATTGTTTCCTTTTTTTTTAAATAATAAATAAAAAAAAAAAAATAAAAAAAAAAAAAAAAAAGAGCATCTCCCTGCTATCCCTCATATCCCCACAATAATATTATACCTTTTCATTTTCTCTTTCCTTTTCTGGTCTTTATTTTTTTTTTCCTTTTTCATACAACGTTTTTTTATTTATATATTTTTTTTTTTTTTTTTCATGTTTGATTATTTCCTCTTCATATTTTTTTTTCTTTTTTCTTTTCTTTCTTTTTTTTCTTTTTTTTCTCTGCCTCTCTCTTAATTCTGTTCGTTTCTTTGAAACGAAAATTCATTTGAATATTATTCCTTGGTCAGCAACCATCATTGTCGCCCTTTGGGCCTGTTAAAAAAAATAAAAAATAAAAAGAAAGTTTACATCGGGAATAGGGCAGGAGCCAAAAGCTCCCAGTCCGTTACTTCCCACTTTATCGAAATTCTCTAAACCCCAATCCAAGTTCCCAAGGCTTGGCATAGATTTGAGTGACGCCTTACTGGCCTCCTCATCCTCTATGAGTGGTGAGGGGGCCAGCAATGGTTTTTTTTTTTTTTTTTTCTCTTATTTCTTTTTTTCTTTTTCTTTTACTCTAATATGAAATATTTTTGAACAAAATGTGATTATTAATTTAAAAAAAAAAAAAAAAAATAATAATGTAAATGAATAAAAAAAAAAAAAAAACATGCCTTGGGAATACAATCAAAGCCCCAATTAATCGGTCCTTTCTTTTTCCTTCTTGTCAAGTGATCGCTCCACTCGACGATCACCAAAACCGATTGTATTTATATCTGTTCTTTTCTCAACGATCGGCTATACCGACCATTTTTTTTTTTATAAATAATTGTTTTCTTCTTCTCGACGATCAGTTCCAATTGATCGACCTTTTTTTTTTTTTTCCTTTATTCCTTCCATCCCTCCCGCTCCCCTAATTTTAAATAAAAACAAGATCAGCTCAGCTTGATCGTTAATCTTTTTTTCTTTTTTTAATTTAAACTGATTGTATTTATATCTGTTTATTTTTCTCAACGATCGGCTATACCGATCAACCTTTAAAATAATTTCTTCTTCTCGACGATCAGATCCAAATGATCAACCTTTTCTTTTTTTTTCCTCTATTCCTTCCATCCCTCCCGCTCCCCTATTTGTAATAAAAACAAGATCAGCTCAGCTTGATCGTTAATTTTTTTTCTTTCTTTTTTGTTGGTCCTAGTCAAGACCTTAAACTGACTAACCGGTCTTAATTTTAAATAAGTGTTAACCTAGTTTCTCTTTTCCTTTTCAATTTCCTTTTAATACTCTCTATCTGGTCTGTTATGTCATATTTCTCATTTAATTTTATCATCCATTTTACTTTTCACTGTTTCCCATCTACATTTTATTTTCAAATAGTTACGGTCTGTTAAAAAAAAAAAAAGTTTAAATAAGTTAAATAGAACATGTTAACTCAATTCCTCAATTCTTCCGTCATGGTCATGACATTCTTTTTCGTTTCTCTAAATGCACAAGAGATACCATCACTCATGAGATACCAACGCACATACGAGATACCAGCACTCCAGAGATACCGACACGCTAGAGATACCAAGTCACTTGAGATACCTCCTTGTAAATTAATTCCCGGTATTTCAAATTTGAATTGATAGTGTCAACTCTGCTTGCTGCTCTTGTTAATGTGTTGTCTCCTGACAGTGATCTTAACTCCTGTAAAAAGAAAAAAAAAAAAAGAAATCAAAAAAGAAGAATTTTCAAACGAAGTTATAACAACCCCTACCACCCATTATGATCAATTCCGCTTGTTTTTTTTTTTTTTATAACAAAAAAAAAATAAAAAATTATAAAAGATTAAACAATGTTATCATTGTATTTTTTTTTTTTTTTTTTTTTTTTTTTTTTTTTTTTTTTTTTATCTATCGACTATGTCGATTACTTTCTATTTTCCGTCCTGGTCAAGACGCTAAACTGATTGTTTTTTTTTCAAAATTAATAAAAAAGAATATAAAAAAAATAAAAAAAAAAAAGAATAAACAGTGTTATCATTGTTTTTTTTTATCGTTCGACTTTGTTGACTAATTTCTATTTTCCATTTTTTTTCTTTTTAAAAAATAAATAAAAAGAATTAAAATAAAAAAAAAAAAAAAAAGAATAAACAATGTTATCATTGTTTTTTTTATCGATCGACTATGTCGATTACTTTCTATTTTCCGTCCTGGTCAGGACGCTAAACTGATTGTTTTTTCTTTAAAAATAAATAAAAAGAATAAAAAAAAAAAAAAAGGAATAAACAATGATATCATTGTTTTTTTTTTATCGATCGACTATGTCGATTACTTACTATTTTCCGTCCTGGTCAAGACGCTAAACTGATTGTTTTTTCTTTAAAATAATTAAAAAGATTTAAAAAAAAAAAAAAAAAAAAAAAATGAATAAACAATGTTATCATAGTTTTTTTTTCTATCGATCAACTATGTCGATTAATTTCTATTTTCCGTCCTGATCGAGACGCTAAACTGATTGTTTCCTTTTTTTAAATAATAAATAAGAAAAAAAAAAAAAAAAAAAAAAAAAAGAGCATCTCCCTGCTATCCCTCATATCCCCACAATAATATTATACCTTTTCATTTTCTCTTTCCTTTTCTGGTCTTTTTTTTTTCTTTTTTTTCCTTTTTCATACAACGTTTTTTATTTATATTTATATTTATATATATCAGTCATTCCTTTTTTTTGCGAACAAAAAACACCATTTTCTCACCGCCTGAGCAAGGTTACACGATATGTTACTTTTGCTCGATTTTTTATTTTTTGGAATCGGGGAGGGTGCGATCTGTAAAATTAGGCATAGGGATATACTTTTAAACATGGTAAGTGCTGCTAAAAAGAGATAAACGTCTCTTTGCAAGATTTCCTTGGTACTACTCAATGATAAATATTAATCCCAGACCTGGAATGGAAAGATCGAGAAAATCTGAGTAAAAAACACCCTAATTTTTTTTTTTTTACTAATTTTTTTTCCTTCTCCCGAACTCAAGAGATATGCACCTTTTTGCTAACTAATCAACCCTAGTAGCAATTATGTAAGGAAAATGTTGCATCTATATAAAGAAAGTGTTTTCATTAAGTATCAAAGTAGGTCCAAAAAGACAGGTAGTAACAATCTGCCTCACCGGCACATGCTGAGTACTCTTTAATATATTTTTGCTCGATTATTTTTTCTCTGAATCCCGCTGGGTCAGCAGTGTAAAATTAGACCCTTCGATTAATTTTTAGTTTTGGTACTTGTCCACGGCTGAGCTGATTTAGTAAACCACAAAATCTCTTTTCTCAATTCGGGAGACAAGTATGTGATGCCAACCTCCCGATTTCGGACGGAAATGAACCCAACGATGCAGCGCATTAAAATGCCGCTTCGATCGAAATTTTTACAATTTTTTTTTGAAAATTTTTTTCAGTGTCCAGAATTTGTTCGCAAAAAAAAGGAATGACTGATATATATTTTTTTTTTTTTTTTTTTTTCATGTTTGATTATTTCCTCTTCATTTTTTTTTTTCTTTTCTTTTCTTTCTTTTTTTTTTTTTTTTCCTCTGCCTCTCTCTTAATTCTGTTCGTTTCTTTGAAACGAAAATTCATTTGAATATTATTCCTTGGTCAGCAACCATCATTGTCGCCCTTTGGGCCTGTTAAAAAAAATAAAAATAAAAAGAAAGTTTACATCGGGAATAGGGCAGGAGCCAAAAGCTCCCAGTCCGTTACTTCCCACTTTATCGAAATTCAGTTATCGATCGACTATGTCGATTACTTTCTATTTTCCGTCCTGGTCAAGACGCTAAACTGATTGTTTTTTTTTTTTTTTTCCAAAATTAATAAAAAAGAATATAAAAAAAAAAAAATAAAAAAAAGAATAAACAATGTTATCATTGTTTTTTTATCGTTCGACTTTGTCGACTAATTTCTATTTTCCGTTTTTTCTTAAAAAGTAAATAAAAAGAATTTAAAAAAAAAAAAAAAAAAAAAGAATAAACAATGTTATCATTGTTTTTTTATCGATCGACTATGTCGATTACTTTCTATTTTCCGTCCTGGTCAAGACGCTAAACTGATTGTTTTTTTTTTTTTTTCAAAATTAATAAAAAAGAATATAAAAAAAAAAAAATAAAAAAAAAAATAAACAATGTTATCATTGTTTTCTTATCGTTCGACTTTGTCGACTAATTTCTATTTTCCGTTTTTTTTTTCTTAAAAAATAAATAAAAAGAATTTAAAAAAAAAAAAAAAAAAAAGAATAAACAATGTTATCATTGTTTTTTTATCGATCGACTATGTCGATTACTTTCTATTTTCCGTCCTGGTCAAGACGCTAAACTGATTGTTTTTTTTTTTTTTTTCAAAATTAATAAAAAAGAATATAAAAAAAAAAAATAAAAAAAAGAATAAACAATGTTATCATTGTTTTTTTATCGTTCGACTTTGTCGACTAAATTCTATTTTCCGTTTTTTCTCTTAAAAAAAATAAATAAAAAGAATTTAAAAAAAAAAAAAAAAAAAGAATAAACAATGTTATCATTGTTTTTTTATCGATTCTGTCCTGGTCAGGACGCTAAACTGATTGTTTTTTTTTTTCAAAATTAATAAAAAAGATTATAAAATAAAAAAAATAAAAAAAAGAATAAACAATGTTATCATTGTTTTTTTATCGTTCGACTTTGTCGACTAATTTCTATTTTCCGTTTTTTTCTCTTAAAAAATAAAGGGAAAACCTCTAATTCAACAAAAATAGTTTGCGAAATCGCCAACTCCCTACAAAAAAAAGTTGTCCACCAGGACTCGAACTTGACCCAAAAATTTGGCTTGCGGCGGGTTTTTTGTTTTTTAGCCTACTAAGCTGGGAAGAGTGCAAGCCCCCCAAGGGGGGGGAGCCCTAATAAAAGCCCGCCTGTCCCGTACAAAGTCCAACCTGAAAAAACAAATTTGCAACTGATGACTCTCTTAAGGTAGCCAAATGCCTCGTCTTCTAATTAAAGACGCGCATGAATGGACCAATGAGATTCCTTCTGCCCCTACCTACTATCTGGCGAACAGCAGTCAAGGGAACGGACTTGAAACTGTCAGCGGGGAAAGAAGACCCTGTTGAGTTTGACTCTAGTCTGACTTTGTGCAGTGACATAGGGGGTGTAGTTATAGGTGGGAGGTTTACCAACAATGAAATACCACTACTCTTATCGTCGCTTTACTTATCCAATGATGGGGGAACGGCAGCTGCCTCTTCGGAGGTTAGGGTCCTTTCGGACTCGTGGCTTTTCCGATTCCGGAGACAAACGGGCTTCGGCTCGACCCCTCGTTTGGAGACACCAGTCATGTTGGGAGTTTGGCTGGGAGGAGGGCCACATGACGAAGGCTTCTGAGTCACGAACCTAAATCGATGATGAGGATCGTTAAGCCACATTTCTAAAGGCTTTTACTAACGTGAGAATTTCTGTTGTCGATGGTTCGAATATGCCTGACAAAAATTACCTAATTTGGAACTTGAAGTCTGGTGAATTTTGGTTGGAGGTCTTAGTCTCACTGGTGAACTGCACAGTAACATTTTAAAGTGATCGATCACACGGGAGGGGTCTTGGTGATTTATTGCAACGGGAATATGTCTCAACTCGACCAGTGGGTGATCAATCCGCCCTTTGACTATGTTTTGGTCTCATTTTCCGTCATTACGAAAAAGAGAAAAAAGGATGTCACGGGGTTCGAACCCGAGACCTCCGGGTCATGATTCGGCGGTCATAACCAGTAGACCACCGGAGCTCAAAAAATTCTGAAAATTTTCCCGTCATGTTGGGTTGTTTCGAGCGGTTAAAATTTTTGTGATGAGTTGGCGATTTCGCAAACTATTTTTGTGGAATTAGGGGTTTTCCCAAAAATAAATAAAAAGAATTTAAAAAAAAAAAAAAAAAAGAATAAACAATGTTATCATTGTTTTTTTATCGATCGACTATGTCGATTACTTTCTATTTTCCGTCCTGGTCAAGACGCTAAACTGATTGTTTTTTTTTTTTCTCAAAATTAATAAAAAAGATTATAAAAAAAAAAAATAAAAAAAGAATAAACAATGTTATCATTGTTTTTTTATCGTTCGACTTTGTCGACTAATTTCTATTTTCCGTTTTTTTTCTTAAAAAATAAATAAAAAGAATTTAAAAAAAAAAAAAAAAAAAAGAATAAACAATGTTATCATTGTTTTTTTATCGATCGACTTTGTCGACTAATTTCTATTTTCCGTCCCGGTCAAGACGCTAAACTGATTGTTTTTTCTAAATAAATAAAAAGAATAAAAAAAACGACCTGTGACCACGCACCACCGATGCAAAAGGGACCAAGGGTCAAATGTGACTTCTGCCGTAGATTGCTACAACGGAAATGGCTCAGGAGCAGATGCACGAAGTGCCAGATAACCACCTGCCGCAGGTGCTGGACCGCCGGAGAGAAGAATGCCACCAGAGCCTTGGCTCACCCAGACGGTACGCCAAGACACGGGAGGACGAGGTCGTGCCCGTCCCCAGCCGAGAAGACAAAGAAAAAGTTATCACCATACAGTTCCGCGGACTCAGAGAAGACCAACCTGAGTCCGGGGAAGAGACTTAAAGACGACTGCTGAGATCTGTGGGTGTACTCACACGTCCCCTCCCCCTCCTCCTCCCCCACCCCCCCCCTTTATACCCACCGGAATAGATAATTTCTTTTAAAAGTGTCACTGTGAGACCACAAAGAAAGCCGCACGTCCTCGGCAAAAAGAAGCCTGAGATGCTGACAAAAAGTCGATCTGTTAGTGAAACCTTGCCACTTAGCTTAGCTCTTCCAAAAACAACCAAGGCGGAACAAGATTGACTGCATCGAAGGTGGAAACCGACAGCGTGCGAAGAAGAAAAAAGTAAAAGACTTAGGTAAAGCATACAACAGGTTATTAGGGAATAACCGCCGTCACATGGAAGAGTGATGAGTAAACCAGGGGCAATAATTACAACTTGGTCCACCGGGCTGGTGACAATGTTCCAACGTAGCATGCTAGGGCTAAGACAAGAGATGCGCCTGACGCGGGTGGAGTAGAGTCTTGTTATATTTTGGAGCGCAACGTTTTCGAACTACCCACAATATACCCGTCAGGAGGCAACTTGTACTTGGCTTACAATTTTAAAGACTACCAGTTTTCTCAGATAGAATTCCAGCAGACAAAGAAAAGTAAAAGAACTGTACTAGCATGTGGTTTCTTCCCGGCATCTTCGCTTCGGCGAAAAAAAAATAAAAAAAAAAAAATAAAAAAAAAAAAAAAAAAAAAAAAAAAAAAAAAAAAAAAAAAAAAAAAAAGATTAAACAATGTTATCATTGTTTTTTTTTATCGATCGACTATGTCGATTACTTTCTATTTTCCGTCCTGGTCAGGACGCTAAACTGATTGTTTTTTCTTTAAAAAATAAATAAAAAGAATAAAAAAAAAAAAAAAAAAAAAAAGAATAAACAATGTTATCATTGTTTTGTTATCGATTGACTTTGTCGACTAATTTCTATTTTCCGTCCTGGTCAAGACGCTAAACTGATTGTTTTTTCTTTAAAAATAAATAAAAAGAATAAAAAAAAAAAGAAAAAAGGAATAAACAATGTTATCATTGTTTTTATTTTATCGATCGACTATGTCGATTACTTTCTATTTTCCGTCCTGGTCAAGACGCTAAACTGATTGTTTTTTCTTTAAAAAATAATAAGAAGGATTTAAAAAAAAAAAAAAAAAAAAAAAAAAGAATAAACAATGTTATCATTGTTTTTTTATCGATCGACTATGTCGATCACTTTCTATTTTTCGTCCTGGTCAAGACGCTAAACTGATTGTTTTTTCTTTAAAAATAATAAAAAGGATTTAAAAAAAAAAAAAAAAAAAAAAAAAAAGAATAAACAATGTTATCATTGTTTTTTTTTATCGATCGACTATGTCGATCACTTTCTATTTTCCGTCCTGGTCAAGACGCTAAACTGATTGTTTTTTTTCAAAATTAATAAAAAAGAATACAAAAAAAAATAAAAAAAAAAGAATAAACAATGTTATCATTGTTTTTTTTTATCGATCGACTATGTCGATCACTTTCTATTTTCCGTCCTGGTCAAGACGCTAAACTGATTGTTTTTTTTTTCAAAATTAATAAAAAAGAATAAAAAAAAAAATAAAAAAAAAAGAATAAACAATGTTATCATTGTTTTTTTTTTTTTATTGTTCGATTTTGTTGACTAATTTCTATTTTCCGTTTTTTTTTCTTTTTAAAATAAATAAAAAGAATTTAAAAAAAAAAAAAAAAAAAAGAATAAACAATGTTATCATTGTTTTTTTTTCATCGATCGACTATGTCGATTACTTTCTATTTTCCGTCCCGGTCAAGACGCTAAACTGATTGTTTTTTTTTCAAAACTAATAAAAAAGAATATAAAAAAAAAACAAAAACAAAAAGAATAAACAATGTTATCATTGTTTTTTTTTTATCGTTCGACTTTGTCGACTAATTTTTATTTTCCGTTTTTTTTTCTTTAAAAATAAATAAAAAGAATTTAAAAAAAAAAAAAAAAAAAAAGAATAAACAATGTTATCATTGTTTTTTATCGATCGACTATGTCGATCACTTTCTATTTTCCGTCCTGGTCAAGACGCTAAACTGATTGTTTTTTCTTTAAAATAATAAAAAGGATTAAAAAAAAAAAAAAAAAAAAAAAAAAGAATAAACAATGTTATCATTGTTTTTTATCGATCGACTATGTCGATCACTTTCTATTTTCCGTCCTGGTCAAGACGCTAAACTGATTGTTTTTTCTTTAAAAAATAATTAAAAGGTTAAAAAAAAAAAAAAAAAAAAAAAAAAAAGATTAATCAATGTTATCATTGTTTTTTTATCGATCGACTATGTCGATCACTTTCAATTTTCCGTCCTGGTCAGGACGCTAAACTGATTGTTTTTTCTTTAAAAATAAATGAAAAGAACAAAAAAAAAAAAAAAAAAAAAAAAAGGAATAAACAATGTTATCATTGTTTTTTTTTTTATCGATCGACTATGTCGATTACTTTCTATTTTCCGTCCTGGTCAAGACGCTAAACTGATTGTTTTTTCTTTAAAATAATTAAAAGGATTTAAAAAAAAAAAAAAAAAAAAAAAAAAGAATAAACAATGTTATCATTGTTTTTTTTCTATCGATCGACTATGTCGATTAATTTCTATTTTCCGTCCTGATCGAGACGCTAAACTGATTGTTTCCTTTTTTTTAAATAATAAAAAAAAAAAAAAAAAAAAAAAAAAAAAAGAGCATCTCCCTGCTATCCTCATATCCCCACAATAATATTACTGAAAAGCGAAATATTCTCGCGGGGAAATATTCTTGCGGGGAAATATTCCCGCGGGGAAATATTCTCGCGGATTTGGAGATTTTTTTTCAAACTCGCGGGTTTTTCCCCACAAGAATATTTCCCTGCCACAGAAGATTTTTGTGAAAGCCAGCCAGTTGATCAAGAATCTAAGAAATCTTTGTGCTTCCATCGAGTGTCAGGTAGAACAATGCATTATTTACCAAGCGAACACAATAAAATACTACCATACTGCACAATAAAAATAATTTCTGCTGAAACTTTCCTTCATAGCACACATATTTTCTTCACAAAAAAGAACAAAAAAAAATGGCTAGAAGAAAAGTATGCTTGCAGGGAAATATTCCCGCGGGGAAATATTCTCGCGGATTCAGAAAAAATAATAAAAACTCGCGGGTTTTTCCCCACAAGAATATTTCCCTTTACAGTATACCTTTTCATTTTCTCTTTCCTTTTCTGGTCTTTTTTTTTCTTTTTTTCCTTTTTCATACAACGTTTTTTATTTATTTATTTATTTTTTTTTTTTTTTCATGTTTGATTATTTCCTCTTCATATTTTTTTTTTTTTTCTATTCTTTCTTTTTTTTTTTTTTTTTTTCTCTGCCTCTCTCTCAATTCTGTTCGTTTCTTTGAAATGAAAATTCATTTGAATATTATTCCTTGGTCAGCAACCATCATTGTCGCCCTTTGGGCCTGTTAAAAAAAAAAATAAAAATAAAAAGAAAGTTTACATCGGGAATAGGGCAGGAGCCAAAAGCTCCCAGTCCGTTACTTCCCACTTATCGAAATTCAACCCTAACGATGATTTGGCAAATAACAAACCTTGAGGGCATCATTGCGTTGCTACGCTGCACCACGTTGGTAGTATTTAAAAGTTAACAAAGCCTTAAAAAAAATTGAGTAACAGCGAGACGAACAGATGCAAGCAGCCTAGCGAATGCAAGTCTGCAATCATACCACTCGACAAATTGCGTCGTCTTCGATTTTGCGGATTTAAACACATATCCAGGGGTCAAAAAAGTTACACAAGGCCGTGACCGTAGTGTACGTTTCCCCAAACCTGGGGGTGGATCTGTAGGTTTTCCCTAAAAAAAAAGGAATAAACAATGTTATCATTGTTTTTTTTTATCGATCGACTTTGTCGACTAATTTCTATTTTCCGTCCTGGTCAAGACGCTAAACTGATTATTTTTTTCTTTAAAAAATAAATAAAAAGAATAAAAAAAAAAAAAAAAAAATGAATAAACAATGTTATCATTGTTTCTTATCAATCGACTTTGTCGACTAATTTCTATTTTCCGTCCTGGTCAAGACGCTAAACTGATTATTTTTTTCTTTAAAAAATAAATAAAAAGAATAAAAAAAAAAAAAAAAAATGAATAAACAATGTTATCATTGTTTCTTATCGATCGACTTTGTCGACTAATTTCTATTTTCCGTCCTCAAGACGCTAAACTGATTGTTTTTTCTTTTAAAAAATAAATAAAAGATATAAAAAAAAAAAAAAAAAAAAAGAAATAAACAATGTTATCATTGTTTTTTTTATCGATCGACTTTGTCAATTACTGTCTACTTTCCGTCCTGGTCAAGACGCTAAACTGATTGTTTTTTTTTTTTAAAAATAAATAAAAGAATAAACAATGTTATCATTGTTTTTTTTTATAGTTCGACTTTGTCGACTAATTTCTATTTTCCGTTTTTTTTTCTTTAAAAAATAAATAAAAAGAATTTAAAAATAAAAAAAAAGAATAAACAATGTTATCATTGTTTTTTATCGATCGACTATGTCGATCACTTTCTATTTTCCGTCCTGGTCAAGACGCTAAACTGATTGTTTTTTTTTTTTCAAAATTAATAAAATAAAAAAAATAAAAAAAAAGAATAAACAATGTTATCATTGTTTTTTTTTTTTTATCGTTCGACTTTGTTGACTAATTTCTATTTTCCGTTTTTTTTCTTTTTAAAAAGAATTCGATAGAGTGGGAAGTAACGGACTGGGAGCTTTTGGCTCCTGCCCTATTCCCGATGTAAACTTTCTTTTTATTTTTTTTTTTTTTTTTTTAACAGGCCCAGAGGGCGACAATGACTGTTGCTGACCAAGGAATAATATTCAAATGAATTTTCGTTTCAAAGAAACGAACAGAATTAAGAGAGAGGCAGAGAAAAAAAAAAAAAAAAAGAAAGAAAAGAAAAAAAAATATGAAGAGGAAATAATCAAACATGAAAAAAATAAAAAGGGAAAAACTATAATTCCACAAAAAAGTTTCTGAAATGTCCGATCTCAACATGAAAGTTTCCGAAATGGACAGCTCCACACAAAAAAGTTTCCGAAATGGACAGCTCCACACAAAATAGTTTCCGAAACGGACAGCTCCACACACGAAAGTTTCCGAAATGGACAGCTGTTTTTTTTTTTTTTATAGCTTACTGCCAGTGCATTTCGGGGTCGCCCAAAGTCATGGGGATTTTTTTTTCTCCCAAAAAAAATTTTTTTTCCTACGTAAGGCAAGGCCATCCGACGAGATGAGTGAAATACATCGAACCTGTGTGACCTGGGCCTAGGCCTGACTGCGCCCCTGGATCGGCATAGCTCGGTATGTGTGCAGGGCCAGGTATAGGGATGGACGAATTTCGGGTAGAGACACCCGACTTGTCAGCTCATACAACCATGAGAATTCAGAGTGTATTAAAATACTAGAGGTGCATCACAAGCGTCAGATAGGAGACAAGAGAAATCCAACATCATGAATCTTTAGAAGAGTGATACAGCTCGGTATGTGTGCAGGGCCGGGTCACCTACGCAGAGACAAGTCTCCGCTACACGTCGTACCAACCAAGATGAGGTATGAGAGCGCAAAAACCAAGTGTACATGATCAGCGGCCTAGGGCTTGACATGAATAGCTGTGGAGTGGCGAAACCATTTAGTGTTCTCAAGTCTGAGATCACCTCACTGAGCCACACAGTACTGTCCTTTCGGAGTTTCTGTGAAAGTAGCCCACGGAACACTTTTCTAAAGATTCAATCAGCCGAACTACTCCGCTACTAACTTTCACTTGATTAGCGAGCTACTAGTATATATTATTATGTCACCTGTTGAAAAGGGAGTACTAAGAGGTTGATTCAGGCCCTGCACGTATTAGTTGTAATTACAGCACTTGCTTTACCTTAAATTACTCCTTCCCTCATTGAACCAACCCATCTCGGCCATCCCGGTGTATTTGGGAACGAAGAAAAACCTTGTTTTCTTACCGAACAGCGAAAAATCCGAATATCACTTTCAGTGAATAGCGAAAGAAGAACCTTTCCGTTTACTGAACAGCGAAAATGAAATTACCTACCATAGCAATTTTATGCGGGAAAAAAAAAGTTGTTCACTAGCGAAAAGTTTTTTTGGGTGCAGGCAACGGAGAAAAAAAAAAAAAAAAATTCATTTTGCCAACAAAAAAAAATTTTTTTTTTTTTGCTGTCCATTTCGGAAACTTTTGTGTGTGGAGCTGTCCATTTCGGAAACTATTTTGTGTGGAGCTGTCCGTTTCGGAAACTTTCATGTTGAAATCGGACATTTCAGTAACATTTACGTGGAATTAGAGGTTTTCCCAAATAAAAAAAAAAAAAAATAAAATATAAATAAAAAACGTTGTATGAAAAAGGAAAAAAAGGAAAAAAAAAAAAAAAAAAAGATCAGAAAAGGAAAGAGAAAATGAAAAGGTATAATATTATTGTGGGGATATGAGGATAGCAGGGAGATGCTCTTTTTTTTTTTTTTTTTTTTTTTTTTATTTATTATTTAAAAAAAGAAACAATCAGTTTAGCGTCTCGATCGGGACGGAAAATAGAAATTAATCGACATAGTCGATCGATAGAAAAAAAAACAATGATAACATTGTTTATTCTTTTTTTTTTTTTTTTTTTTTTAAATCCTTTTAATTATTTTAAAGAAAAAACAATCAGTTTAGCGTCTTGACCAGGACGGAAAATAGAAAGTGATCGACATAGTCGATCGATAAAAAAACAATGATAACATTGTTTATTCTTTTTTTTTTTTTTTTTTAAATTCTTATTATTTATTTTTTAAAGAAAAAAAAACGGAAAATAAAAATTAGTCGACAAAGTCGAACGATAAAAAAAAACAATGATAACATTGTTTATTCTTTTTTTTTATTTTTTTTATATTTTTTTTTTAATTAATTTTGAAAAAAAAACAATCAGTTTAGCGTCTTGACCAGGACGGAAAATAGAAAGCGATCGACATAGTCGATCGATAAGAAAACAATGAAAACATTGTTTATTCTTTTTTTTTATTTTAAATTCTTTTTATTTATTTTTTAAAGAAAAAAAACGGAAAATAGAAATTAGTCGACAAAGTCGAACGATAAAAAAAAACAATGATAACATTGTTTATTCTTTTTTTTGTATTTTTTTTATATTCTTTTTTATTAATTTTGAAAAAAAAAAAAAAAAACAATCAGTTTAGCGTCTTGACCAGGACGGAAAATAGAAAGTGATCGACATAGTCGATCGATAAAAAAAACAATGATAATATTGTTTATTCTTTTTTTTTTTTTTTTTTTTAAATTCTTTTTATTTATTTTTTAAAGAAAAAAATGGAAAATAGAAATAAATAAAAAGAATTTAAAAAAAAAAAAAAAAAGAATAAACAATGTTATCATTGTTTTTTTTATCGATCGACTATGTCGATCACTTTCTATTTTCCGTCCTGGTCAAGACACTAAACTGATTGTTTTTTTTTTTCAAAATTAATAAAAAAGAATATAAAAAAAATACAAAAAAAAGAATAAACAATGTTATCATTGTTTTTTTTTATCGTTCGACTTTGTCGACTAATTTCTATTTTCCGTTTTTTTTCTTTAAAAAATAAATAAAAAGAATTTAAAATAAAAAAAAAGAATAAACAATGTTTTCATTGTTTTCTTATCGATCGACTATGTCGATCGCTTTCTATTTTCCGTCCTGGTCAAGACGCTAAACTGATTGTTTTTTTTTCAAAATTAATTAAAAAAAAAATATAAAAAAAATAAAAAAAAAGAATAAACAATGTTATCATTGTTTTTTTTTATCGTTCGACTTTGTCGACTAATTTTTATTTTCCGTTTTTTTTTCTTTAAAAAATAAATAATAAGAATTTAAAAAAAAAAAAAAAAAAGAATAAACAATGTTATCATTGTTTTTTTATCGATCGACTATGTCGATCACTTTCTATTTTCCGTCCTGGTCAAGACGCTAAACTGATTGTTTTTTCTTTAAAATAATTAAAAGGATTTAAAAAAAAAAAAAAAAAAAAAAAAAAAAGAATAAACAATGTTATCATTGTTTTTTTTTCTATCGATCGACTATGTCGATTAATTTCTATTTTCCGTCCCGATCGAGACGCTAAACTGATTGTTTCTTTTTTTAAATAATAAATAAAAAAAAAAAAAAAAAAAAAAAAAAGAGCATCTCCCTGCTATCCTCATATCCCCACAATAATATTATACCTTTTCATTTTCTCTTTCCTTTTCTGGTCTTTTTTTTTTTTTTTCTTTCTTTTTTTTTCCTTTTTCATACAACGTTTTTTATTTATATTTTATTTTTTTTATTTTTTATTTTTTTCATGTTTGTTTATTTCCTCTTCATATTTTTTCTCTTTTCTTTCTTTTTTTTTCTTTTTTTTTCTCTGCCTCTCTCTTAATTCTGTTCGTTTCTTTGAAACGAAAATTCATTTGAATATTATTCCTTGGTCAACCATCATTGTCGCCCTTTGGGCCTGTTAAAAAAAAAAAAAAAAAAAAAAAAAGAAAGTTTACATCGGGAATAGGGCAGGAGCCAAAAGCTCCCAGTCCGTTACTTCCCACTTTATCGAAATTCAAAAAAAAAAAAAAAAAAAAATGAATAAACAATGTTATCATTGTTTCATATCGATCGACTTTGTCGACTAATTTCTATTTTCCGTCCTGGTCAGGACGCTAAACTGATTGTTTTTTCTTTAAAAAATAAATAAAAAGATAAAAAAAAAAAAAAAAAAGGAATAAACAATGTTATCATTGTTTTTTTTATCGATCGACTATGTCGATTACTTTCTATTTTCCGTCCTGGTCAGGACGCTAAACTGAATGTTTTTTCTTTAAAAATAAATAAAAAGTTAAAAAAAAAAAAAAAAAAAAAGGATTAAACAATGTTATCATTGTTTTTTTTTATCGATCGACTATGTCGATTACTTTCTATTTTCCGTCCTGGTCAAGACGCTAAACTGATTGTTTTTTCTTTAAAATAATTAAAAGGATTTAAAAAAAAAAAAAAAAAAAAAGAATAAACAATGTTATCATTGTTTTTTTTTCTATCGATCGACTATGTCGATTAATTTCTATTTTCCGTCCTGATCGCTAAACTGATTGTTTCCTTTTTTTTAAATAATAAATTAAAAAAAAAAAAAATAGGGTAAAGGGGTCTTTCCTACACAAATAGTTTCAGAACTAACCATTCATTACATCGTCCTGGTCAAGACGCTAAACTGATTGTTTTTTTTTTTTTTCAAAATTAATAAAAAAGAATATAAAAAAAATACAAAAAAAAGAATAAACAATGTTATCATTGTTTTTTTTTATCGTTCGACTTTGTCGACTAATTTCTATTTTCCGTTTTTTTTTCTTTAAAAAATAAATAAAAAGAATTTAAAATAAAAAAAAAGAATAAACAATATTATCATTGTTTTCTTATCGATCGACTATGTCGATCGCTTTCTATTTTCCGTCCTGGTCAAGACGCTAAACTGATTGTTTTTTTTTTCAAAATTAATTAAAAAAAATATAAAAAAAATAAAAAAAAAGAATAAACAATGTTATCATTGTTTTTTTACCGTTCGACTTTGTCGACTAATTTCTATTTTCCGTTTTTTTTTCTTTAAAAAATAAATAAAAAGAATTTAAAAAAAAAAAAAAAGATTAAACAATGTTATCATTGTTTTTTTATCGATCGACTATGTCGATTACTTTCTATTTTCCGTCCTGGTCAAGACGCTAAACTGATTGTTTTTTTTTTCAAAATTAATAAAAAAGAATATAAAAAAAAAACAAAAAAAAAAAGAATAAACAATGTTATCATTGTTTTTTTTTTATCGTTCGACTTTGTCGACTAATTTTTATTTTCCGTTTTTTTTTCTTTAAAAAATAAATAATAAGAATTTAAAAAAAAAAAAAAAAGAATAAACAATGTTATCATTGTTTTTTTATCGATTGACTATGTCGATCACTTTCTATTTTCCGTCCTGGTCAAGACGCTAAACTGATTGTTTTTTCTTTAAAATAATTAAAAGGATTTAAAAAAAAAAAAAAAAAAAAAAAAAAAAGAATAAACAATGTTATCATTGTTTTTTTTTCTATCGATCGACTATGTCGATTAATTTCTATTTTTCGTCCCGATCGAGACGCTAAACTGATTGTTTCCTTTTTTTTAAATAATAAATAAAAAAAAAAAAAAAAAGAGCATCTCCCTGCTATCCTCATATCCCCACAATAATATTATACCTTTTCATTTTCTCTTTCCTTTTCTGGTCTTTTTTTTTTTTTCTTCTTTTTTTTCCTTTTTCATACAACGTTTTTTATTTATATTTTATTTTTTTTTTTATTTTTTTCATGTTTGATTATTTCCTCTTCATATTTTTTTTTTTTTTTTTTCTTTTCTTTTCTTTCTTTTTTTTTTTTTTTTTTTTCTCTGCCTCTCTCTTAATTCTGTTCGTTTCTTTGAAACGAAAATTCATTTGAATATTATTCCTTGGTCAGCAACAGTCATTGTCGCCCTCTGGGCCTGTTAAAAAAAATAAAAATAAAAAGAAAGTTTACATCGGGAATAGGGCAGGAGCCAAAAGCTCCCAGTCCGTTACTTCCCACTCTATCGAATTCAAATCCAAAATGGCTGTAAACCGTCCAGTTCGATCCTGGGTGAGGGCATTTTTTTTTTTTCCTGATTTTTTTTTCAGGTTGGACTTTGTACGGGGAGGTTGGCTTTTATTAGTGGCTCCCCCCCCTTGGGGGGGGTTGGGGGGGGGGCTTGCACTCTTCCCAGCTTAATATCCATTAGTAGCAAATTTATTTTTTAAGGTTGGACTTTGTACGGACAGGCAGACTTTGTACGGGAGAGGTTGGCTTTTATTAGTGGCTCCCCCCCCTTGGGGGGGGTTGGGGGGGGGGCTTGCACTATACCCCAGCTTAATACCTATTCTGGGTGAAAAAATCCGGTGAAAAAAAAATGACGTTGGTCGGGATTGAGCCTGGGCGTCGGGTATCCAAAGTCAGTGCTCCCTCCGCTGAACCACATCCGCTCTTAAAGACAGGTGCGGGTCTCGATGCATCCCATATACAGTTTTTGGGTCCCCCAGCCATTTTGGATTTTGTAATGAATGGTTAGTTCTGAAACTATTTGTGTAGTAAACACTAGTTTGCCCAAAAAAATATAAAAAAAAAAAAAAAAAGAGCATCTCCCTGCTATCCCTCATATCCCCACAATAATATTATACCTTTTCATTTTCTCTTTCCTTTTCTGGTCTTTTTTTTTTTTTTTTTTTTTTTTTTTTCTTTTTTTTCCTTTTTCATACAACGTTTTTTTATTTATATATTTTTTTTTTTTTTTTTTTTTTCATGTTTGTTTATTTCCTCTTCATATTTTTTTTCTTTTTTCTTTTCTTTCTTTTTTTTTCTTTTTTTTCTCTGCCTCTCTCTTAATTCTGTTCGTTTCTTTGAAACGAAAATTCATTTGAATATTATTCCTTGGTCAGCAACCATCATTGTCGCCCTTTGGGCCTGTTAAAAAAAATAAAAAATAAAAAGAAAGTTTACATCGGGAATAGGGCAGGAGCCAAAAGCTCCCAGTCCGTTACTTCCCACTTTATCGAAATTCAGCAGAGGGGAACTCTGCAATAGCTGCCACGCAGTCCATGGCGGCTCAAGCGATCACTCACGCGCAAGCTGGTCGCGAGGTGGACTCGGCTTGGGCCCAAGCCGGCGCAGCGGTAACGCAAGCACAAGCAGGGAGGGAGGTGGACGCGGTGCCGGCTTGGCGGTAACGCAAGCCCAAGCCGGGAGGGATGTGGACGCGGCACGGAACCAGGCCGGAATCCTGGTGAACGAAGCCGCAGTTACGTCGTCTGGTTGCGGGAAACGAAGGCCCCCCGGCTACCGGTGGCGGGGGAGGCGACGACGCACAGCCGGAGACGGGTCCGTTGATGGGAGGATTGTCCTCCATCGACGTAGACGCTTGGTGGGGCGGAGGGGCGGACGTGCTCCCGCTGGTGCATGTGCACCAGCGGGAGCACTACAGAGAACTGCTGGAAGCGAAGGCAGGAACGAACCCCCGACCACAGGCACACGAAGCGCAGGCGCGCCTAAGAGAGCTCGGCATGCTGATGTCGAGATTACCGGCTGTCGAAAGCCTGGAGGACGCGGAACGGCTGCTGGCCGACTTAGCGAAGGCGAACGTGGCTCGTCTGGAAGTGCTGAGAGAGGGGGTGACGGGAGGCGGCTGGACGAGCGCGCAGGAGATGGAGGATGCCCACTTTGTGGCGCCCGCCGTCCCGCCTTTTCTGCGGGCTATGTGGGGGAAGAAAGGGAAAGCAGAGAAGACACAGCCACAGAGGAACCCCGCAACGAAGAGTCGCCACTGACCTCCATGTTAGAAGGGTTAGGTGTGCTCTCGGTGAAGGATGTTGGACGGCCGAGGACACGGGAAGGTGCGGTGACGAAGAAGAGTGCAGTGTCACTGACAAAATCGGCGTTGCGGGTGGTGGGGGATGCGCTGTCGAATTCAAGGAGGCGGTCTCTGGAGGCAGCTCAACGACGTTTGGTCCAGTTCCGGAACAACTGGCACGAGGCAACAGGAGTATTGTTGTCGTGGGACCTAGCCATCATCTACTGGGTAGAAAGGCAAAGGTCTCGGACCGAGGGTCCGATTTCAAATTCCTCAGCGCTCGAGTACGTGGGGCGAGCCCAAGCGGCGCTGCGACGGACGGGAGCATCAAGTGTTGGAGGTCAGATGCTGATCGACTACGTGAGAGCTCTGAAGAGAGCGGGTGCCCTCCGACCGCAGAAACAGGCGATACCTGCGGTGGGGGAGCAGGTGCTGGGTGCGTTGCGAAAGGAGGTAGACGGAGATACGCAGCTGGCTATCGTGCTGTGCTGGGCGGGCGCGGCGAGAGTGTCGGACGTGGTGAGATTGAAAGTGGGGGATATTACTTTCGAGGACGGATACGTGGCTGTGAACTGGTCGGAGACAAAGTCGGACCCGTTCCGTCTGGGACGCACGACAGGATTGCACCTGTCGAACAGATGGCAGAGCGCACTCCGCACTACGATGATGGATCGGAATCCGGACGATCTCCTCCTGGACACCTCGTATCGAAAGGTCGTATCTGCTTTGAGACGCGAGGGAAAGGAGTTGACGGGACACTCGCTGCGGAGGGGTGCCCTACACTCGCTTCTTCTGGAAGGGGTGGGTCTGGACTCGATACGACAACTCTCCAGACACTCATCGATGGATGCCCTGGCGAGGTATCTCCCGGCGGGGAAGACTCACGTAGCGCGTCAGTCCGCGAACACGTCACAGATACTGGGGGCCGGATTGTAGTGCCGTTATGCCCTGCGTTTCCCACACGACCAAGGGCTGTGCTGGATCCGCAGATGAAGTACAAAATACCTGAACCTCCGCCACCGCCAAGGGCGAGGGTGATGGGTGAAGGTATTGACTCGGGTGCGCCGGATGTTTTTATGACGTACTCAGGACTGGTGACTGTGGCTGCTGAAGGGCAACAAATCTCACCTCCGACCGATAGAGAGGCAGGTATGTTGGCTCCGATTTCGAAGGCCCGTTTGAACTTGGATAGGCTCGTGGAGCTTGACACGAATGGAATACTGCTGGGCATTATTGACGTGATTCGAGATGTTTCCGCTTTCGAGGCCCTCTTCGTTCCTGGGACGGAGCTGACTCTGGGGAGCAGACCAACGTTTCGGGGAACTTCGAGGCACATGCTGAGACACATGCAACACCTGGAGGAGTGGGGTGTAGTTGAGCCAACAGAAAGTCGTTCTTCCAGCTTTCACAGTGCCGAAGAGTTCAGGAGGCTTAAGGCTGGTATGTGATGGGAGGAAACTCAACCGGATGATGCGTCCGCCGCCACCTATGCTCCTTGCGGGGATTCGTGCGGTGATTGCTCGTTTTCTTTCGGCACGATACGTGGCCCAAGATGACGGCAAGAGTTGGTTTTACCAGTTTCCGCTAGGGCAGGGAATCGACGACTACTTCGGGGTGAATCTGAGTGGTGCGAGGGGTCCGTTCGTGCGTGCGAAGCTGCGGGCTCTGTGCATGGGATGGAGTTGGGCACCTTGCATCGCCCATCGCTCGGCGATGGTTCTGCTTCCGGAGTCTGACGGAGTGGCTTGGGTGGACAACTTCTTTGTGGTGGGTGATTCGGAGGAGGAGACTGCTCAGCGTTATTCGAGCTTCAAGAGAAGGGCGGATTACGTGGGTGCACATCTGAGTGACGCTGAGGACTTTGGCGTACCGAAGTCGAATTTTGAGGCTCTGGGTTTAGAATTTGATTTATCGGCGAACCCACAGCGTTACCGGTCGGCACCGAGCTGGATTCAAAAGATGCTGTCTTCGGAGGCGTTACAAGAGGTGATGGGGGGACGCCCTACTGCTCGTTCATTCTACCGGGTCTTCGGTGGCTTGGTATGGTTTTGGTACACTACGGGACGCCGTTTGTGTTTCCTGTGCTCGACGCTGGCCTTTGTAAGGCGAGCGGGGAGGGTATTGGCCGCGGAGCCGTGCAAGTGGGACGAATCGTTCTCGCTAAGTTCGGCAGTTTTGCGTGAGTTGTTGGATGTTTTGGATGTGCTTCGGCAGAATGCCTGGGTTTTGGCTACCCCCGACTGTCCCGAGGTGACTGCATGGTCAGATGCTTCGGACAAGGAGTGGGCCGCTGTACTGGAGGTTGTTCCCGAGGAGGTGATCCAGGGCGTATTTCCCTCTCCCTCGGAGCATCACATATTCCTGAAGGAGGTATTCGCCGCTCTCCAGGCGGTGCGACTCGCTGCTGTTTTGAGACCGGGTCACGTGCTGGATTTGCGGGTAGATAACACTGCGGCTGTGGCCGCAATAAACAAAGGCCACAGCTCAAACTTCATGGGGAACGAGATGCTCTGCGCATTGTTTGAGACAGCAGGTGCAGCTGATCTGCAAGTGAACTGCAGCTGGGTGGATACCAAGTCCCAGCGTGCAGACGAATATACGCGGGGCACTAAAGCGCCGGGTGGTAGAATCTGTTTGCCTAGTTTACCTCATCAATGTAAGTTTTTTGGGTGAATATTCCCCGTTTGTTCTTTCTCTTTCCTTTCCTTTATCCGCAAGCGGTCCCTATGGGTTTTAGAGCTGCGATCAACAAAATATAAGGCTTATCTGAATGGTTTTTGCACCGACGAAGTCGGAGAAGAAACTATTCAGATTAAGAGCCGTTATTTATTATGTCATGTTATCTATTTCCCTGTGCGCCAGTAAAACTAGCTGCGATCAACAAAATATAAGGCTTATCTGAATGGTTTCTTTTTTTTCCTTTTTCATACAACTTTCTTTATTTTTATTTTATTTTATTTTTTTTCATGTTTGATTATTTCCTCTTCATATTTTTTTTTTTTTTTTTTTTTTTTTTTCTCTGCCTCTCTCTTAATTCTGTTCGTTTCTTTGAAACGAAAATTCATTTGAATATTATTCCTTGGTCAGCAATCGTCATTGTCGCCCTTTGGGCCTGTTAAAAAATAAAAAATAAAAAGAAAGTTTACATCGGGAATAGGGCAGGAGCCAAAAGCTCCCAGTCCGTTACTTCCCAATTTATCGAAATCAGCAGGTTGAGTTAAGTAAGTCCCTACCATCAAAGGAAATGTAGTATGATGACCTGAGAGAAACACACATCGACGATTCCTCATATGAGAAGGCAACGAAGATATGGAAGGTGGAGATTCAAGGAATACCAAGATCTTTATCTGTATGGTGATGTATTCGGTCTGGCCGATGTTGTTGGTAGTTTCAGAGACACATTCATCAGAACACATAAATTAGATCCCGTCTATTACGTCTCACTCAGCAGCTACAGTTGGGATGCAATGCTTCTACAAACCGGAGTACAGTTGGAGTGCTTAACAATGTTATCATTGTTTTTTTTATCGATCGACTATGTCGATTACTTTCTATTTTCCGTCCTGGTCAATTATTGTTATGTTCATTTTCTATCCCCTCTTCTATCCCTTTTGTTCAAAAAAAGCGATGAGAAATTTCTCTCATTCATGCTAAGATGCACTCTGAACTTTGATTTTTTGATCTGAGTGTGAGGGAATGACCTGTTAGTGCATTGGGCATAAGCTGGGCTGCAGTTTAGATGTCTTAGGTGTTAATAAGGGGTTCCTCTTAGCATTTTTCTTTGTTCCCACCTTATGATTTTCTTGAAGAAAAAAAACAGAAGTCATAATGGTGCTTCCCTCTGGAAGGGTTGTAAGCCATGGTGTCCAACTAAATTAAAGGACAAGTCTGGGATAATCCCTGCCAGAGGGGCGAGTATTCTACCATGGTTGAAATACTCTGGCAACTGATCTTCAATTTTATGTTGTTTGTTAGCTGCTGGTGTATCTTGATCATGTGTTGATACTTGCATTTTTTTATTTGTAATCTTTTACTACAATAACTCTTACAATTATCTTTTCTTTTTATTCTCTATCTGTTCTGGTCTGTTTCTTCATTTTTTTTACATTAATAATTACATTTTGTTCAAAAAGAAAAAAAAGAAAAAAGATTTCATATTAGAAACTAGGAAACTAGGTTAACACTTAGTTAAAATTAAGACCGGTTAGTCAGTTTAAGGTCTTGTCTAGGACCAACATTCTTGTTTAACTTCAGTTATATTCATTTTACTTTTTATTGTTTCCCATCTGTTTTTATTTTCTATTAGTTCTGGTCAGAAACTCCTGGGCAGCAAGAAGGAAAGCAGTTTAGTACTTCTGGGTGTTTGGCATCACCCCCCATAGTGAGCAAGTACAACAGGTAGCATTGGTAGTCTGTTGATCCTGAGTGATCCCAGCTACAGTTTTGTTTTTCTTTCTTTTTTTTAGAAGAAGATCAGGACTTCCAAGCACTGCTGGATAGTTGCTGAATGCAGGGCCTGCCTGTGGCATTATAATAACAGGCTAAGTCATTTGTAGTTCATAGTTTACCTTTGATTTTATAACTTCACATAGGTACTATGAACGATGAGAGATCCAGTGGGATCACTCAGGGTCTAGTAGAGACCACCAATGTTGTGCGTTGATAGGCAAGGTGACCAACCTTGACATTCTTTCTTTTCTCTCCTGTTGTGACAAACACAAAATACACACACAGCTTACAGTGTGTTCTTTGTGTATGTTTTCTTCAGGTGTGAGTAGTTTTTTTGTTCTTGCTCTTCAGGGAGGGCCTTAGCCAAAAGCTAACAGTCCAAATCTCACCTGGTAATTCAACTCAGCTAAACTGATTGTTTTTTTTTTGGGATCCAGTTGGACAAAGGTTTTCTCCCCCCACTCTATTTATCGTCATTGGTGCGCACCTTCGAACAGGAAGGCCAACATTGACGGAATTTTTTTTACTTCTCTTCCCAAGGTTGAACCTTGGGAAAAAAACAAACAATAAACACAGTGTAGACAAACACCCGCCGGACATCTGCAGAGCAGCGATCGATGTCGATGTCTTCGTTGTCGAACTTCCTGGCGTTTATGTTTTTGTTTTTAACAACAACACAACACCAACTAACAGGTTTGTCTCATTGCCCGTTCTTTCTTGTTTCCCTTTGCCGCCGGAAGAACGAAGGTCGACGGAGGTCCGAAGCATTGCTTGCGATGATGTTCCGGTATGTGTTGCGTCTCTGTTATTTGTTTGTTTCAACTCAATTGGTTCATCTCAGGTTTTAGAAGTCTTCGTCCTGTTCGATGGGAAGGGCCTGAATCAAAAGTTCACTGCCCCTATTCCTCTCCCAAATTTCTTATTCAGCTTGCCACATGACTGTGTGACATTATTGCTACATTGTAGCTCCCCTACAAAAACCTTTTTTTTTTGCAGTTGTCTTTTGGTTGTAGCAACTTTTATTTTATGCTTTTCTAATGTCCCAAAGTTGGTTTATTTTACTTTTTTTTTTTCTGCAAGGGAACAGTCCAAAGCATAAGTCCGAACAGCCCTAAGGCCAGTGAACGCACTGATTGTTAGGTATTGTATTCCAGGGAAAGTTTGGTTTGTATACTTTATTTTTATTTTATTTTATTTAATTTGTTAAAAGAAAACAGGTAACTTTACATGAGCATCGGCTCGAACGGCTCTGGCGAAGCGAGTGAACGAGTCTGATTGCTGAGTATTGTATTCTGTTTTCTTGTTCTTTTTTTAATTTATTTCAAACAGGGCAACAGGGGGAAAGTTTGGTTTGTATCCCCTGGGTGTTTAGCGTCACCTGTTGAGGTGTAATGTATTCTGTTTACTTCTATCCCTTTGTTTTTTTTTTTTTTTTTTTTTATTTTTTTTTTATTTCAACTAGGACAGCAGGGGGAAAGTTTGTTTCGTACCCCCCGGGTGCTTAGCGTCACCCTCCATGCGATGCTTGCGCAGGGAGAGCCAAGGGTCGAGAACCCTTGAGATTACCTTTGTTTCTTTTTGTGACTGGATTGCAGTGGCGCAACCTATCACCCCACCTGTTGGTATCTTTTTATTTTTTTTATTTAAAGAAAAAAGCAGGCTAAGTCGCCTGAGCTGGCATCGCCAGAATATTTAACTTCACATGGCAATGTCAGCTTGTGAAGGGATCCAGTTGGACCAAAGGTTTTCTCCCCCCACTCTATTTATCGTCATTGGTGCGCACCTTCGAACAGGAAGGCCAACATTGACGGAATTCTTTTTACTTCTCTTCCCAAGGTTGAACCTTGGGAAAAAAACAAACAATAAACACAGTGTAGACAAACACCCGCCGGACATCTGCAGAGCAGCGATCGATGTCGATGTCTTCGTTGTCGAACTTCCTGGCGTTTATGTTTTTGTTTTTAACAACAACACAACACCAACTAACAGGTTTGTCTCATTGCCCGTTCTTTCTTGTTTCCCTTTGCCGCCGGAAGAACGAAGGTCGACGGAGGTTCGAAGCATTGCTTGCGATGATGTTCCGGTATGTGTTGCGTCTCTGTTATTATCTACTCATTGCCAATGGTTCTTCTTCCTCCCCGGCCCCTTCTTTTTTGTTAGATGAGGATGAGCTCACTGGACTCTCCTTGTCATTCTCTTCTATTTCTTCCATCTCTCTCCAGAATTCCCCACCTGAACTCATGTCAACGGGATCGCAAACACTTCCTGCTGATTTCGCTATAGTGATAAGAAGTCAATCTGACATGGGTTCCCAAACCCCCTTGTACAATAAAAAAGAAGGAAGATTAAGGCTGAAACTTTCCTTGAAATGCCAGATTTTAGAAAACGAACTAGAACAAATGAAAGAACGAATGTTTTATGTTCTATTTTTATTTTACTTTAATGCGATGTCAGCCTCCCTTGAGAATGACAAGCAGCTACTGAATGGATTGTCTATTGAGAACAAAGCATCCAAACAACGGGCCGCCGAGAGTGTATCTCACAGCCCACTCCCTTTAAATCTATCCGCACCCCCATCTGTCTTTAACGTAGAAACGGAACAGAAAAAACGTGAACTATTGGAAAAAGAGAATCAACACCTGATCGCTGAATGTGATTTAGTGAAAAGTTCTCTTCTCTCATTAGTTCAAAGAACTAACTCTCTGGAGGAAAAAAGGACGAGCGAGCTGGCGCGACAATCACAAAGAGCGGACCACGCTGAAATGTTTTATTTCAACTTACAACAAAGGTTCATTCTATTAAACAATGAATTAGAATCTAAGTGTAGGGATGAAACTGGAACAAAAATTCAACTCTATTTGTCTCAACAAGAGGTCGCAACATTGCGTGCTGGCCCTCAACTGTCCCATTTTTCCCAACAATTTTCCCCAACACCCCCTTTTTTATTCGAATCAACGTCCACGGTAAAGAATTATCGACTCCCTCTCATCGCAACAACCTATTACTCCTGGACTCCCAAACCCCGTCTTTCCTTTTTTTTTAAACCTCATTCTCCATTGATCACGTTCCCTTCTGAACTGTCTCAAAGTAGACTACTGGTATCGTCTTCTGCTCAAACGGAACAAGAAAAAGACAGTGCGGCGACCTCATCGACGGAAGATTCACCTATTGCGAGGCAATGGTCCGAAGGTAGACTCGATTTACTGGACAACTGTAAGTGACTCTCTCCAGACAAATGAGAAAGTGGCGCTGCTCTCGGAAAAACTAGTGGAAGAGCAACGTCGATGCTCCGAGTTGAGCTATCAACAGAAGACTATCCATAAAGAACAACTGGATCATTCCATGTTGTTGATGGAGATGACCAGTGAGCTCTCTGAGCAACTCTATTTGGCAAAAGACCAAAACAGAGCTCTCAAGTTTCAGTTACAAACATGGGCAAATGGTTTTAACCCACCCGAAAAGGAAGCGCAAGAAGAAAATGAGACCCCAAAGCGAAAAACTACTCGCACCTGAAGAAAACATACACAAAGAACACACATACAAGTACATCGCATCGCTTGCTGAACCTCCATCGATCTACTTCTATCGTACCTTGGCAAAGACAGATAACGGAAAAGGAATAAGACAAACCTGTTTTAATTGTGTTGTAATTTTAGCAGAGTATTTACGTAACAGAGAAGGAACAAGTGTTATTTTAAAAACAATGCCAGGGAAGACAACGAAAGCATCGATATCGGTCCAGCAGATTTGAGTACCTGTAAGCTGTGTGTGTATTTTGTGTTTGTTATGACAGAAGGAAAGAAAGAATGTCAAAATTGATCACCTTGCCATAGATACACTCGGTCAAACATGGTTTAATATTCTTTGCAATGAAATACTTTGGGATCAATCAAAAAGTACTGGAATACTGTAAAGGGAAATATTCTTGTGGGGAAAAACCCGCGAGTTTTTTTTATTTTTTCTGGATCCGCGAGAATTTTTCCCCGCGAGAGTATTTCCCTGACAGCATACATTTTTATACAGCCATTTTGTTGTGAAGAAAATGCATGTGTTACAAAGGAAGGTTACAGCAAAAATTATTTTCATTATGCAGCATGGTTGTTTTTAGTTGTGTTAGCTGGTAAATAATTCTTTTTTCCAGCTTGCACTTGAGGATTCCTCACATTCTTGATCACTTTTGCAAAAATCCTCTGTGGCAGGGAAGTATTCTTGTGGGGAAAAACCCGCGAGTTTGAAAAAAAATCCCCAAATCCGCGAGAATATTTCCCCGCGGGAATATTTCCCCGCAAGAATATTTCCCCGCGAGAATATTTCACTTTACAGTATTTCAAATACTACTACTCAACGCTACGCGTCCAAGTGAGAGTGAAGGATCAGATGACAGAAGCAATCAGATTTGAAGTTGAGGTTTTGCAGGGACGTGTGGCCTCCCCGACTCTCTTCAATCTCGTCTTTCAACTACTACTACTGTCTCTGGATCTTTTAAAAACGGAATCTTACAAATTCACAACCTGTAACCTAGAATTGTTCTTAGCTGCCTCCTTCGCAGATGACCTTCAAATCACAACATCTTCGAAAGCTGGAGACGAGCTCTTAAAATGTTAGCAAAATTCCTGAAATGGACCAAGTACGGAAAGGGAAACTTCGGAGGGTTGGGAAAAGGTGACTTCCTCGACCCCTTTCGAAGGAAACACTGATAAATCGTCAGTACCTTTGGGCAAGACTAACAAGGTTACGGTGAAACCAGGATACAGCCGCTCTTTTTTGTAGTCGCAACAGGTGTTCTCGCGCAAGAACTGTCCGGAAGCCTGAAGGTTGGACATCTCCAACAACACTCTTCCACAACTAGCCGCCGCACTTCGAGCACATTATTTATAACATCTTTTTTAGAACAGTTCAAAAGGTGGCTCTTTAGGGTGCCAACCTAGTAACTCTTTCTGGTACAAGTCGAATACGGTCTTGTTATTGTTATTATTATATCTTTTCATCACAGTCACATCCGTTGTCTAATGAGCTTGTGTGAACTTATTGTAGTTTGTTTATGTTTTAAGTGTTGTATGTTTGATTATTTTTCAGAATAGGCCACCTGTATGATGACCACAAGATAAAAAAAAATAAATAAATAAAAAAAAAACTAATGGAAAAATGTATCAAGAAACATTAACACTTTCTAACATGGAGAGAGAAGTAGAAGAGGCAATTACTGAGTCACATCAAACAATAGTAGATACGGATCAAATTGTGTCTGCTTCTAAGGAACAGATGCAGGGATTAGTATTATCACCGTTGATGAGTAATAAAGGCGGTAACAAGTCCCCTAGTAACAGATCGTTCGAGGCATTTGTTTGTGTAGACATCAACGGTAGCAGAACTATAATCACTGCTTCAGTTAAAGAATATATTAGTTGTTTAACGACCTTTAGACAGGAATTAGAAAAAATCTTAAAGAAAGAAAATCCTGATTTTCCTGGTCTTGATACAGCAACATATTGGGATCCCATTGTCAGAAAATGGCTTGTATTGGAAGAGGGAGTGATGTTGCCACATAAAGTTCAAATATTTTGTACTCCACGTGACAGAGTCGTTGATGATGAAGTGAATCTTTCTTCTAAGTTGAGTTTGGGTACACCACTACCAAACTTACAAGCGACAAGCACTACTTTGGGTGGGCCGTCAGTTAAATTGGCATCTCCGATGTATCGACTTAATGGAATGAGAACAGCCAGCGTATCTGACGAATTGATTTCGACACTTAACACAGCTGAGATGAGAACACCATCGCCAGAGAGTAGGTTTCGCAATCAAAATCATCATTTAGTTTCACTTACTGACGGATTTGGTTACAGTGAGCTTCACGAACCTGCTGTTGATATCCACCACGAGATTGGACCTGTTGATGCTCTAACAACAAGTAGCCCTTTAATGAGATCTGAATCACCTGTTTGCGATGAAGATAAAATTCGTATTGAATACTACTTGTCAGTGATTGAAAGACAGAGGAGTCATATCCTTGACTTAGAGGGTACAGTTAGAGATTTAAAAAATAAAAATCAATTGTTGACTGTCGGTAACAAAACGACTGATATAAGTAGTCCATTGGCGACAATCAGTTTAAGTGATCAGAAAACACCGGAAATACTGAAACAGGCGTCTCCAATCCAGGCGATTCCAGCAACTCCCGTTGTGAAGCCAGAGCTTGTTCCAAAACCATTATATTGCAGGTTACGCATTCAGAACACTCGCAATGTCAGTAGCGTTGTTCCATTCTTATATAAGAAAAGAGTATTGACAATTGAGAATTGGAGTAATGTGGTTCCTAAAATTATTATGAATTATACAAAAGATGGTCTTCTCCATCCCCTTGAAACAATTACTCCTATCCGCTTCGCGACATTCACCAGTGACAGAATGTCAGTGAATTGTTCTTTTTTGATCTCTACAAGTGTGAGTACCCGTGTATTTATTGCTGATGATGTTTCAGTATTTGGTAGCTGGTTGGATTGGGCGACGTCTGCAGAAAACATTAGTAGTATACCATGTAGTGGTATTCTTCCCTCACCTGAAGTAGGATATGTCCCATCACCTCATTGAGTGTGTGCTAACAATTTCCAACTCGAAAGAAAAAAAAAAAAAAAAAAAAAAAAAGTCGTATTTTGAAAAAAGGTAAAGAACACAGATTATTAAACAATAACGAAGATGAATTAATGATGTCCTTTTTGTGATTCGATTCGATTGTGTGCTCTGTTGTATCTCGCCTTTTGTATTCCAACATAATTTTCAAAATAATGATTTTATTGTTTTATTTTATTGTATAAGTTATGTGACTGGTTGTGTCTTGTCTCCACAAAAAAAATAAGCTGTTTCTCAAACTGTTATTGTTTTTTTAAGGAGGGTGGGGGTAAGGGGAAGAGGAGGGAAAAAAAAAACAATAATAAAAAAATGAAAACCGCTCATGTGAATAACACCAATGACGGAAACAACATAAGCGCCTGGGTACTGGCTGATCGTGCTTTGCAGAAGGAATCTGCTGATAGAGAAGGGCTTCGTGTCTCATCAGCTTTGAAGAATTGGCCGCCATATGGAGCAGTATTAAATAGAGATAATACAGGTGCAAGGAATAGACTTTACTCTCGATTGCAGAGCCCATCATCAATCGGTTCTAGTGTTAACACTTTTGTTAGAAATTCTGTTCGGAATGATTCGTACATTTCTTTATCATCGATTTACAGTAGTCAATCATCACGTCAAAGTACCACTATCACTCCACCTAATACCCCAGATGCAGGATGGATCACGACAGTGTTAGCAGACTGGCTTACTATTTTATATGAAGAAGTTCAATCACCTCTGGAACCCTTACTCGGTTGCGTTAGAACTTTAGTTTTTGAAGACACTGAATTGGAAGACGTCTCTGAGAGGAAATATTACAACACATTGAAACTTCCGATCTTGGCAGAAAAATTAGCGATTGTCGTACAGGAAGAGTTACCTCAACAAGTAGCTTCTCAATATGATGATATCTTAAAGAGATTATCTGATTATTATGAACCCTGGAATCCTCTTCGTAGATTCCTCTGTGATAGTTGGATGTGGATTTGGTATGGAGTACCCGAAACTATTGTTCCACTGGCACTTGAATGCTTTGTGGAACAAGCCAGTCCATGCTGCGCTGCAGCTTCATCAGCAACAGCAATAAATATGCTCTTAAAAAGACCCAGACAGTCTTACACTGATTGTAAAAAAGGTGATTCCAATTCCTTAATAGGAAGCTATACTGGAACTGGCAGGTCCACAGCAGGAGCTTTTAAAGCAGGTGATGCCATTGCTGTAATGGATCGGGACTTGGTTGATTCAATTGGAAAATTAATAAACACATTATATCTTGATGTTCCTTGTAATATTGCTGAACATATTTGTAATAGGATAGCACGCGACATGTCTCCACCTTCAGGTTCTTTGTATTTTCCACCACCCACCACTAAAGAACAACAGCAGACTGTACTGGAAGCAATTAAACAATCTCTTATTGATTTGGGTACTAAGGATTCTGAGCTGTTTTCTCAACTAAAATATGGATGTCCAAGACCGAAGTGTAAACTAGTAATGAGGAATCTCTATGTTCTTATAAGTAATATGTGGGGGTTGGCAAAATTACGATGTAAGAAACCATCGACTGCAAGATTCGGTTCATGGGGAGTAGTCATGGCAATAGAAAAACTAACATCAGCACACTCTCTCGGTATTAGCGTGAGTCTTCAGATACTGTCGGAGTATAGCTGGGCTGATTTTAAAAAAATGGTTTTACGACCACATGTTTCTGTGGTACTACACCTTCCAAACCACTACGCCACTGTTTATGGTTTTAGAGACGAAGAAATACTAACTGCTCGGAAAGGTCAGCCTCCCACGGATTGGATCTCGTGGGAGGAATTGCTACTGGTTCAGAATCGTAATAAAGAAGGCAGTATGATAGTTGCTTATCTAACAACGAATCCACCTCCTTTAAAGGCATCAATGAAGTCTATTGCTGCCGCCAGAGCTATAAAACAGTCAGCTGCCGCAGACGCATCCACGGAGTCATCGTCATCCGGGAGTAAATCAACGAAACAACCAAATTCAACTTTGGGATCACGCAGATTAAAAAAAACCAGCTGCTACTACAACAAAAGCACCCGTAAGAACTTGTCCTGTTGTTATGCTGGGAAGAAGAAAAGATGATAAACAAATATCAAATGGTGGTTAAAAGTTTTTTATTTATTAAATGAGATAATCTATTTCTTGGGTTACTTTTTTACAAATTTACCCGGTAGTGTCAGATCCTCTTGTTACCCTCTTCACACTTTTTTTTTTGTTTTGTTTTGTGCTTTATATGATAAGGGCATCGTTCTAACCCGCCCCCCCGCTAAAGAGGCACAGTGACATGAGGGAAATTAAGAAAATAATAGGGGGTAAAAAAAAAGTTGGATAGATCACACTCAAATGTTTGATTGAAGAGCATCGCTAGGGCTCACGGTATCTTTAGGTAGTATGTAAGAAATATTTTTCGTTGTTTTTTGTTTTTTTTGTTTTTTTTTACAATTGACTACACACAACTTCCTGGTGAGGTATTTTTTTTTTTTTTTTTTCTTCTTTTTTTTTATACTTCCATGTCCGCTTTTTTCTCAAAAAAAAAAAATCCGCGAAATATTACTTTCTCTTTTTTTTTTCTCTTCTCCTTATAGGAGAAGACATGGTAGCACCTCTACAAAGCAGCCCATATTTTAAGATACTTTTTTTTTGTTTTTTGAATTCAATTACCTCACTGTGAAGATTAGGTTCTGAAACCTGACTCGCAAGGAGAGCTCAATTTTGTATTTTTTAATATGATCTGTTGTTCTATGTTGCTTTAATATCGGAAGATTGGGTGCTCTGTGTCTGTGTGAGTTCTCTTCTGAAGTACCCATACAATGCAGCAACGTTTGGATTAAATAACTGTCCTCTTTTTTTCTTGTGTTGCCACAAGCGTGAATAGTGTTGGTTGGTCTCTTTTCACTGCAAGTAAGGTTTGGCCGAACCCTACATTTCGAGTTTCGAGTTGCTTTATATTTAATCATAGTATAAAGTTACCTCTCCTCCTCCATTTTTTTTTTTTTTTTTTTTCCTGTGAGAACATAAATCTCGGAAATTAAAAAAAAAAAACAAAGAGGAGGAAAAATAGGAAAAAAAAAAAAAAAAAAAAAAAAACTGTCTTAGGGCTTTCAACTTTCGGGTTGGAGCAATAAGAAATATTAGTTTTTTCGAAACAACTTTTTCTTGTCAACTTGCTAATCAATTGTGTCGTATAGAACCAAACATATGCACCAAACATCTATTCTCTCTCTCTCTCTCTCTCTCTCTCCCAGATCTCGAAGACGCGTTTTATGATTGAAAGAGAACTTGTGTCGCAGTGACGTAAACAGCCTTTACTTGAGAGGTGTGTTTCCGGTTCGTGGTACAAACAACTTTTACTGGCTTTGTTTGGCAGACACATTTGATAGCTGTTATTGATAATGCTCACCAGAAATGCAAAAAAGAAAAAAAAAGAAAAAACTGAGCCTTAGATAATTTTCTTAACATACATAGTTTCTTCTGTCTTCTTTTATGTCAATCTTATCTTATCTTTTGTGTTTTTTTTTTTTTAATCTGGTTTTTTATCCTATTTCTTTTGTCTGTGTGTTTAATTCAGGGGGGTCTATCGACCGTAATAACTCTACTTTATTACAGCTGGGCAGCACTAGTACACTTTTGTAATTATATAAAAAAAAAAAAAAAAAAAAAAAAAATCAAATGTCGATGAGGAAAAAGCCTGAGAAGACTGCGCTGTGCCCGACAGCCATTACATGCCATTGCTACAACGCAGATAAGACGAGAGTAGCACTGTGTGCAAGTACTCCTGATATTTTTATTTACGAAGTGGAAGGATCGGATTCCACAAAATGGAAGCTACTTGAGACCCTTACTGCGGTATGTTATGATATCTTTATGTATCACTGCCTTTATTACTATTGACAACACACTATAATACCAACAGCATGATATGAATGTCCTCAGCATTGATTGGGGTCCAAAGAAAGACAGAATTGTCAGCTGCAGTGAAGATCGCACAGCATACGTCTGGGAGAAGAAAGATGGAAAATGGGATCAAGCTCTTGTCGTGTTAGGTCCAAACTGTACTTACGGAGGATTAGATGTGAAATGGTCACCAAGTGAAGAAAAATTCGTTGTTGGAACCGGAAGCAGTCAAGCCCACGTTTGCTACTACGACTCTGGAAATGACTGGTGGCTTTCAAAGGGAGCAAAGGGACACACCAGTTCCTGCATTACCAGCGCATGGATGCCTGGAGGTGATTTAGTTATGGCGACTGGCTCAACCGATAGCAGAGTTATCATAACATCTGGTTACATTAGAACTGTTGATGGTAAATGTCCTAACCCTGGTAAGGTTGGAACTAAACTCGGAACAGTACAACTTGGTGGATGGGTTCACTGTGTAACCTTTAGGTGTGTTACTTTACTATTATTTACTGTACGTTACACATTAAGACACGAAGTGTCTTATTTATCTTAGTACCATCTAAAACTATCATTTGTTTTGTGTCCCTACGATTTATTGATTGAGAGTATTTCTTAACAACAAAAAAAAAAAACAGTCCGAATGGAGATGTACTTTGCGCAGTTACTCACGATTCAGCAATTTCGTTTATCGACACTTCTGACACGACTTACAAAAAGATTCAAAATATCTACCTCAAGACTCTACCTTTTAATAGCTGTATCTTTTTAGACGATGCGACATGTGTAGCAGGTGGAAATGATTTTTATCCAGTCTGCTTTAAATATGACGGTAAAGAATGGAAGATGGTGGTATGTGTTACTCCTATTAAGACCTTACTTGATATTTAATGAGATTAACATCACATCCAATACAGGGAAAATGGATTGAAGGAAGCAAGCAATTAGAGAAAACTACTTCAGCGACATCACGTGCAATGGCAATGTTTCAGGATCAGGCGAAATTTGGCAACTCGCAAGTATGGTATTATGTTTCTAGGAACTGCTCTATCAACTACTAATAACAATCAAAATAAAATCACACAGGGAGGAAGTAAAGCAACAAAGACTAAACATCAGTCAGCAATCATGAGTATTCAGAGAATAAAATCTGACACCTTCTCTACTTCTGGAGCAGATGGTCAGTTAAACATATGGAAGCTTGCAGACATGAAGAGTGAGTAGGATGATACTAAGAAACACTCTCACGTCTAGCCTCAAGCAGTGTTTCTGATTAACTGTTTCGAGTTACTTAGTGATTGGAATACGATAGAAATGTACGATCGTCTTTGACCAATGGAATAGAGAAACACCTGTTCCGATGAGTGGTCACATCCTGGGCGACAACAGAGATAATGTTTCATTAGTTGTAAGAGACCGAGTTGGTCAGAAAAAAGGTGTTTTTATAACACGGTTAGCCTTAGCGTGGGGGTGGGGGTAGGAGGAAGGGAAAAAAAAAAAAATGAAAATTCTCGACCAATAGTGTGACCATTGCGTTGCACCTGTGGACTGGAGGGGAAGTCTTTATGTTATATTTCTCAATTTTTTTTGTTTTTGTTTTTGTTTGTTTGCTTCGCTTGTACCTACGCATGAAATGTTCTTTCACAGAAGTGTGTGATCGTTGTGTATTAGCATTGACCGTCCCTGAATTGGTATGGTCTATTGGTGGGGGAAGAATGTTTACTGTCCGGAAAAAAAAAAAAAAAAAAAAAAAAATAAGGAGAAACCAAGAAACTGAAAATTAACAAACAACGAGAAGAATAAGGAAAAAAATAAAAAAATAAAAAAAGGAAGGAAAAAAAAACAAAACAAAAAAAGAAAACCAATTTTTGGATTAAGGTGGTCGCTGGGTGAAAATTCGTACTCGTGTGAATTGAAAATGCAAAACTATTTTCTTCTGTTTTTTTTTTTTTTTTTTTTTTTTTTTTTCTATGTCCTCGCCGTTCCCAACCTCTCCCCTCCCTTCTCGCCTCGTCGTTCGTAAGTAATACCCACCGTCGACATCGTTTGGTATTGCATTGGGTGATTATATTTAACAAACACTGGCATTATTTACATTCTCACAAGACAATCAAATGAAGTGATCACTCTTTTTCACTTTCTCTCTTCGTGTATTCTCAAATTGACTTTACTTAACAATGTAAAGAATACCAACAAAAACAATGAATGACATCCGATGGTTAATTAATTTTGATAAATGGAATCCATCGGAATCTGAATGGGAATCTCTTCTCAACGAAGTTGGTGAAGAAGAAGCAACACGAATTCGTAGATTTAACAGAGGAAGAGGAATTGTCGGAAGAGTAAATCCCGATGCGAAAAGCAGTCTTCTCGGAAGACTGATGATATCGTCGATGATGAAACAATGTAATATTTTAGGGTCATTAAAACGAACAAAAGAAGGAAAACCTTTCATCGAATACGACGATAAAACAAAACGATCACCCTTAAACTTTAACATCTCACACGCGGGTAAATACGTCTCTTTCGTGATGACTACTTCAGCTCTCATCGGAGTTGATGTTATGGAACTCCAATTGGTACCTAAAAAAGACCTAACCCAATATAATATATCAGAATTCTTCGACTCTATGGATGATTGTTTCACCGTATCGGAATGGAGCTTCGTAAGGAGTGGTGATACTCTCGAAGAACAGCTACTTAATTTTTATACTTTGTGGACTTTGAAAGAATCGTATATTAAGGCTGTTGGTATTGGTCTTGGTCTTTCCCTTAAGAGAATTGAATTTACGACGTCTCCGTGGGATGCTGAGACTGCAACAGCAACTGTTCTTATTGACGGGAAACCTTCTCAGTCACTTTGGAATTTCAGTTTAAGAAAATTTGATAATCACGTTGTCGCTTTAGCAACGACACCTAACTTTGATGAATCGATTTCTTCTTTGAGAGATGTATTACCGACTGATACGTTGGGCATCCCAAGTGAAGCAGCAGCCGTTACATCTTTACCTTTCACATTTATATCAGTTTCCGATCTAGGTGAGTAGATCTTAATTACCCCGATGCGTTTTTTATTTTCTTTTTTTTTTTTGTTATAAACTAATGTTCTTTATACTTTATTACCACAGGTTATGTTATGTCGGTTGTTAGTTTGCATCAGTTGTTGAATTTATGATTTTTTTTTTTTTTTTTAAAAATTAATTCTTTCTGTTCACAGATTCCGTATTATTGGGGGAAGGGATTTTTTGCTTCTTTCTTCAAAAAAAAAAAAAAAAAAAAAAAAGAGGAAAAAAAAAAAAAAAAAAAAAGAAAGATAAAATAATAGAATGCCGCTTCCTTCTTCTGCAACGCAGCCGATGGGACCGACAGGTGGATATACGACGCCGTCATCACCGCCAGCAATGAGAAGGTGGTATGCATCACCTAGTTATGATAGGAAAACATTTGAAGTAAACAGCAGTGGAATGGGTACTTCTCCTATGAAAGGATTTGGTCACATTGGTATGATGAACTCACAGCAGCAACAACAACATCAACAGCAGGGTTCAGGCAGTATTCAGGCTTGGCAAATGAGATGTACTGCAACACCTACAAAGAGATACGAATCTCCTACAACACCAACAGCTGACTACAATCGAGGAAGAAGTAGAATCGGAGCTATTCAAAAAACGAGAACTCCGTCACCTGTTCATTCTGGTGCATTTCATGAAACCCGACTACCAAGATCAGGTAGCCCTGCAATGCATCCTCCGAAGAGAGTTTTTTCAACACCACCATCTTATGATAGAGATGAACCTCAACTGTTTCCTTCTCCAGCTTCTCCAAGGCAAAAAACAACTGCTCGACGTCCGTCTATGTTGTGGGACGGTTCATCACAATTCATAATTCAACCTCAAGCACATGAAGACAAAGGTAAGTATTGTATCGTATTAGACCTTGACGAGACTATTGTTTACGCAAGAGATGGACCAATTAAATGCAGACCTGGATATCGTGAACTCATCGCAGAATTAGGGAAGTACTGTGAAACTGTAGTTTGGACAGCAGGTGAACGATCATACGCAAAAGAAGTACTAAAACAGATTGATCCAACTTCTTCTGCAATTAGACATTGTATTTATCGTCATCATTTGTGGTTTGATGGAAGACTTGGACAAGTTAAAGACCTTCGCCTACTCGGTAGAGAACCAGACCGTGTTTTGTTGGTTGAGAACACTCCAGACTGTCTTCGTAAGAATGCGACTCAGTCTGTGCTTGTTCCAGACTTTCGTGGTCATGATCAGCATGGCATTCTAAGACTACTTACAAAGGTTGTTATTGAGTTGGTTAAAACTGGACAACCAGTTGCGCAATACCTCAGATCATCTTCTTTAGTGACCCCTCGTGAGGTTAGTACCAATGTCGGCGATACTATTATTTGTCACACAATAGGTGAATCGGATGAAAATTTCTCTCACCGAGCACCGAACCCAGACACTCTTCCGTCATACGCTAAGAAATACTAGTGGTGGTTCTATTTTTTTTGTATTATTTTAATTGACCTCTTTTTTTTTTTTTTTGTCTGTTTTTTTTTTTCCTTCTAATTGTATATTGTTCCATGAATTATCAATTTTTTGTTGATCAAAAAAAAGAAAAAAAAAAAAACAAAAACAAAAATGTATTGTATGTTCTTCCGTTTTCCCTCCTAAAGAATTAAGTTTCCCCATTCGCTTCCTCTCTTTGTTACATTGTTCTATTTAAAAAAAAGAAATCTTTTTTTTTAATGGGTTTTATTTGTTGCAGTTTCTTTGGATTTTTTAAAACAAAAAAAAAAAAGGAAAAAATCTGCATGCCTTATTCTCACCCTACTTCTTGCTTCTTGCTCCGTAAGGTTTTTTTTTTTTAAAAAAAAAAATAAATAATTGCCTTTTACAATTAATGGAAAATGAATTAAATAAATCGTCACAACTTTTTCTTTTAAAAAACGAAATAATAAAAAAATAAAAAACCCAAGACCTTCGTGTTATGGTTTTTAATAAATACATCATCTTATTCTTTTTTAAAAGTTAAATTTTTTTGTGCGATTTCTTTTTTTATTTTATTTTTTATGTATCATCAACTCACTAATGATTTAATAATGTATTGAAAAAAAAAAAAAAAAACAAAACAACAAACCGACCAGATTTTTATTCAATAAAGGCGATCAAAAAGCAGGAATAAAAAAAAAAGACAAACTGTCCACATATTTGCACCCTATCATGTGGCAAGACGTATTTTCGTTTACATTTCTTGTGGTTGTTCATTGGAGGGATATGAAAATATTATTTTCTTCGAAAGCCGCAAAAAAAAAAAAAAAAAAAAAACAATAACATAATATCCGTTCCGTAGTTGATTTTTCTTCCTTTTGTACTCTCAGTTTCCCTCCCACTCTCCGACATGTACGTGATCGTTTTTATTTATTTACTGTTAATTACAATATTTTATGCACATCAAATTTCTAAACTTTTGACACAGCTCTCGATTCAATGTAATGGTGGCGATGTTATCTCTGACAATTTCTTTTTTTTGCTTGTTACTAATTTTTTATTTTTTTAAATTTATAAAAAAACAAAGGAAGTCTCTTAAGGACTGAACACCAAAACACATGTCAGAAGCAGAAGAAAAGACACTCGATGACTTTATTACTCTCGTCAAGTACTACTCTCCTGATGACGTTGATGGCGTTCCCGAAATGGTAACCTCAAGTGAGGATAAATTAGAACTTTGGAAACAATTAATAAATAAATATGGACCATGGCCACCAGATAAACCGTCAACGACGACACCTGAGGCAACTGATGAAGACGAGAGTGATATCTTACTACCGTTGTGTTCATTGAAAGGAAGAGCGCTAATAATCGGAATTGACTATACTGGAGTAGAACAATCAAGAGGTTGTATCTCTAGTGCTAATCAATTGGAATTATCGTTCAGAGAACAAGGATTTACTGGTGATATAAAAAAACTAGTAGACGACGGTTCCATTGACAAACTACCAACCAAAGACAACATAATATCTGCTGCTAAATGGTTGAGAGCAGGTGCTCGACCTGGCGATACGATGTTTTTGTATTTTAGTGGAAGAATTGTCCACGGTGGTCATAATGAAAGAGAAGGGTCTGGTCTTCTCTACCCAGCTGATTATAGAAAAAGTGGGCATATCAGGGGAACAGAAATAATCAGATCTATTGATGCAGAAGTCCCTCACGGATGTCAATTATTAATACTGAGTGATGCCAGACCTGGAGGATACACCATAGCGAAGTTCAGCCATCAGTTGATTTCATTTATCGAAAGTGACTTCACCCCTCGTAATGTTGTTGGTCAGCATTCAGAGTTTAAGAATATCCAGGTGAGTCAAATATCAATACACCGACCACGACTAGCAGAACAACATCATGATCTTGCACAGTTGTTTTGTCAGACTCTTAGTAGTCTTCGAAAACCTAAAGAAGACTATTCCGATCAGGTTCAAGCAAAGGACCGATTCTTAGCAATGCAACAAGAACGATACAGTAACGTCGATTCTGAAAGTGAACTTATATCTAAAGATACCCCAGCGAGATACCTCGCAAATTGGGCGACTTGCTCTGTTTCAGAATTGATGAAAACACTTGGAGAACGTGGCATCCCACCGAGGAGGGTTCCTATTATACAAAATATGATCAGAACTTGTTTTAGAGATGTCGGAAAGACTCCTTATGAACTTATCAAGGCTCCTTCTCTTAGAAGTGTTCTACATGGAATACGTGATGCTATGCATTCTGGATCTGTGGCTCCGCAGATTGACACGACTCATCCACTGGCTGAGATGTTAGAGAAGCCTGTGTTACCATATCCAGTTGGTTGGCAAACATTTGGAATATTTCCCCACCACACCATGAATTCAAGATTACATAAAGTTATTGAAGAAAGCAGTCAACCTCGAGATGCTTCACTTTGGAAACCAAAAATTGGTTTCATTTCCTCCGCTGATGACATTCTTCAGTCTCCTCATCTCTGCACTCTCGCAGAAGCAATTTCAACAGCTGAGTCCAACAGAGAATGTGTTGCTTTTTGTTTTAAGGGTGAGAATCCTGTTCCTGGAGAGAAAATTCAAGTTTTTTTTAAATCTAAATTTGATCTTCAAGGTCGGGGGTGGGTTACTTACTCGAGGGAGGATTCTACAGTTGGAGACCGATGGGAGCCACCTGTTAATAAAAATAATATGGAAAGTCAACTGAGTGGTCTTTTATGGAGAGGAAGACCAACAGCAAATCCGACAACGCCGCATCCGCATATTGGAAAGAGTGAAGTTCGGGGAGCTGTTGCTGATCGTTTGTTGGTGTCACCTCATCATCGACTTCAGCTATCAAACTTTTATCAATATTATAATAATAAGAAACTTCCTTCTGTTGTTGGGACTCTTATTGAGTGGCGTGGTCGTGAAGATAAATTATTCGATTCTCTCATATCAAAATATGGACCCTTCCCTCCAATTAACAACACACCTCTACCTGTTGGTTGGAGAGAAGCTGAGTCTCCTGCTGGTGACATCTTTTACAAGCATGTTGACGGAAGGAAGCAGTGGGTACGACCCAACCATGAGATCACCGGCAGCGTTTAAAAACTCATTTTTTTTAAAATTTTTTTTATTTTTTTTTTATATTACCTGTAGCCCCTTCTGTTTGAAGTTACGAACACTTCATTTCTTTTATAAAAATAGATTCCATTATTATTTGGTTTTTTTTTGTGATTTTTTTTTTTTTTTTTTGTCTTTGAAAAAAAAAAAAAAAAACCAAGACAAAAAACAAAAACGATGAAATTATAAATTAATTTTTTTTTCCTTCCTTCAGTGGTATCTAGTCATTTTTTGTGTGAACACGAAATTTTCCAACCATGGGAGAGAACGATCCAAAACCAGTCAAAGATGAAGAAGACGACGAAATAAATATTTTAGCACCAGCCGAACCAAAAGAAGAAATCAGAGACTCCCCAAAATGTGAAGAAGGAGATGTATTAATTACAGACGATATGTTGATATCTGAGGCATTCGGACTGGGAGAAGCAAAAAAAGAACAGAGAGAGCTGTTTAACGACGACATAAACAATCAAAAAATAGAAGAAAATGACGCAGGCATCCCAGAGGTAAAAGGTGAGGTTGGAGACGCGATGCCTGATGATTTTGATTATGATTCAGAGGAGGACAGATCTGTCGTTAAAAAAAAAAAAGATAAAAAATCGAAAAAATCAAGAAGGAGTAAAGTTGAAAACGAAGAAGAAGCATGGCAGGATATGCTTCTAGACTACGACGACGACGATGAGATCATTCGTTCAATTAAAAAAGTCGACGCATCAAACTCTGTTGTTGATTCAAAACCCGCAACTAAATCTCAGATCGACTCGATCACTTTAGAAAGAAGCAGAGATCTAGCAACCCACTGTCATTTTTATTTTTTTGAAAACCTAGTGAAGGGAGGATTCGTCAGAGCCATAGCAAAAAAAACAAAACCAATTGTATACTCATTATTCGAAGTCATTGGATGTGAACCAACCGGAGTAGACCCCGTCAATGGCGCTGCATTAAAATATCAAGTCGACACAATTGATACTGACTGGTTACTTATATGCAAGACTGGTAATCACACAAGAAAAGTCAGACTCAGTCACGTGAGCAACACCAAAGCTACAGACAAGGAATTCGTTGAATATATAAAAAGAATGGATCGACACAACCTTTCAGTTATAACACAAAAGAAAGCTATTGAAACAAGAAAACACATTTGGGATACGTACAACGCATTCTACAACGAACCACTCACAGAAGCAAAGGTTGAGAAAATCGTTCTAACAAGACAGCGACTTCGAGGAAATGCTTCCGTCAATCTAATTAAGAATAAAGTAATTGTTCAAAATCAACTGGAACAGTTGTCAGTAAAAAGAATGGCTGCAGAGGAAAGTGGTACGACTATCCAGGAAGGTGAATTTGAACAAAAATGTTTAGAGATGGAGCTTGATGAAACGGAACGCAAATTACAATCTGTTTTATATGGTCAAAATTCATCGTTTGGAACTCTTGCTGCACTGACATTACGAAACGCTGAAGCCAATAAAGGTAGAGAAGAAGCTGAAGACCCTATCGATGCGGTCGTTTTCGGACGTAAGCAGGGCCGCAGTGGAAAGTCATATTGGTCTGTAGGAGAGGGTGGCTTTGGAGAAAAGAAGCAAGAAATTGATACTTTCTGGAAGAAGCGAAGACAAGAAGAACACGACACTAAAGAAGAGGCTGATACAAGACGCAAAACAGAACGCCGTAGAGGTACCTGTCCTATTAAAGATTTAGATAGTTTCATAGCTGATGTTTGCGCCAGCACTCAAGGAACTCAAATAGATGATTCAGAAGCTCTCCTCTCTCAGGAGTCGCAATCACAAAAACTTTCACAAAAACCATCGCAACAGCTGTCTCAGCAGAAGTCCTCTTCTCCTGCAAAGGCAAAGCGTCGTATCGGACTTTCAGATTTTCGAAAAAAATTAAAATCCGGAGACTAATTATTTAGCAAGTCGGCATCTCGTCTTCTCGTTTTTTTGGTTTGTTTCGTTTGGATTGGAGTCACTTCGACTAAAGGTCCTCTTCGTTATCTAGACCTCCGCTGATTCATTTTATTGTGACTGATAACGCGATTTACATGGTATTGGTGATGGGGAAAAAAAAAAAAAAAACTAAAAAAAAAAAAAAAAGTCAGACTAACAGTTCTGTGCTGTCCTCGTTAACCAATCACTGCTTTCTGTTTATTACAATTGCTGACGTGTTTTGGAGATATGTGAATGTAGTCACCATACAAGTACGAACTCTGTCGTTGTTCGCACCGCTACCACCAAACTCTCAGGCTCTTTGAGGTTAGGAAAAGTGGGAGGAACCAACATCAACAACCATACCAAAAAAGAAAGAAAGAAAAAAAAGTAAAAAAATACGTAGTTCAGTGTTACCTGTCAGTTGGCTGTTACTTTATTACTTCAGTGGTGATAATTATTTTTCTTCTCTTCGCAGGATGCTTCACATGACTTTTTGTTATGATAAAGTTAATTAGAAGTTATTATGTTTTTATTATATCTTCCCCTCCTCAGCACTGTCCCCCCTGAACTTGTGTTGGTGGATTCTGTTTTGGTATTTTATTCTTACTGTCCCTTTGATAGTATTATTGTTGTTGTTCGGTTGGGTTAATTAATTAAATAAATATGGCGGCTCCACAGGGCGGGTCATCAACACCTCCACCAGTTCCGCATCCTCCTCCGGGAATTTGGCCTGGATGGCCAGCGTTTCCTCCAGGTGGATGGCCAGCAGGTCCGCCACCACCATGGGCATGGCCGCCTATGATGTTGCCGCCTCCATACCCATTTCCGCCTATGCCTCCTGGTGCCTTGCCTGGTGCTCCAGGTGTGGCTCCTGTCGCGGTAGTTGGTGATGCTGCTGCAGCAGCCATAAACCCAACTCCGGGCGCCTCTACTGCGGCATCAAACTCTCCGACACCTCCTCCACCTTCGATTGGTATTTCTATACCGCAGGGTCTGCCTGGTGCTCCAGCTATCCCTCAAGTTCCAAATTCTGGCTATGCTGCTCCGTTTGCGAAAGGTGGTCCCACTGCAGGTTTGTTTTCTTTTATTAAATGTGTAGAACTTTTTTAAGCCTTTCTAAGTAAGGAAAGTACGACATCAACGGGTCAACTTAATAATAATAATAATAATAATAATACAGGTGGAAGCCATCCAGGGATTGTACCATCTGGTCAGTCTGTAGAGCAACAGCAAAGTGGTAACGGCGGTAACAACAGGAAAGGAAAAGCAAAGAACAGCCGCAACAACAACAGCAACAGCAACAACAACGGTAGCAATACTGCTGGAAGTGCCAACGCAGGTGCTGTAGCGGGATTACCAGTGTCACAGGTTGGTGTACCCCAAGGTGATACTCCTCAGGGAATATTTAATAGAAATCAACAGGCTGGTCAGCTGCCACCGCAGCCGCAGCAACCAACTCCGCAGGCTGCTCAAGCTGCTCAGATGTTTTATGCTATGCAGAATCAAGTTCCTGGGGCACATCCACACCATGTGGCTTATGCTCATCATCTTCAGCATGCAGGACTGATGCAGCAGCCACAACCACAACAACTACAACAACAACAACCGCAGCAACAGCAGCCACCACAACATGATTCTGCAAAGGGAGGGAAACAGGCGCCAGACTTTCGAAGAAGTATGATGGGATCTGCTATTGAAGAACCATCAGCATCACATCCTCAACCCGCGGCATCAAATCCAACTTCTGTTACTCCTCAACCTCCACTACCAACTCAGCCTCATCCTCTTCATCAACACCACCACCATCATCATCACCACCACCAACACCACCATCATCATCACCACCACCACCACCATCACCACCACCATCAACATCAGCAGCCAACTCAACCGCAAGCGTCTCATCAGCCTCCTGTAATGTTCCCCCATTCTGGAGCAGTAAACACCTCGGCAATCAGTCAAGCAATGGCACAGTCAGCCCAGGCTGCAGTAGTAGCAGCATCTTCTGGTGCTGCGGTCCTGCAACCAGAGAACCTCTCAACTCATCCGACTGTCAGCACCAACAGCAACAACATCGCCAACAACAGTAGTCCGAATATAAATACTTTTAATGTCCCAGCTGTGGCGGCAGCTATCCCAACACCTGTTACCGGTAGTCGAACTGGTTGGGGATCAGCTGTGCCAAAGACCAAAGCACAGATCGATGCTCAGGCAGAGAGTGGTATGTTTAGTCTTCCTTTAATAAGATTGTATGAAATAATTAATCAAACAAAAGTAATAAAAAACAAAAAAAAAAAAACAGCTAAAAAAGCCCGTGAAATGAACGAAAATTACGATAGAATAATGTCTCGTCCGTCACAAGAAACGCTGCCAAGCTTGAAGGACAAGCGAAAGAATGGCAACACCAGCAACACCAACGGCAGCAATGGAGGTGGTAGTAACAGTGGAAAGTACAGTGGATACACCAACAGTAACAATACCAACAACAATAACAACAACAATCCTGATCAAGCGAAATTTTGTGTCCGGGCATGCCCTAGCGACAAGGTGGAAGCCTTTGAGCACTGGTTAAGAGAATTTGGTGAGCCAGGCATATACAGACATCCAGACAAGGTATGTACTACAGAACTGAAGAGGGAATAAGAAAAAAGGAAAACCCAACTCCGAAAAATATAAAATAAAAAAAACAAAAACAGGATTTAATGTTTATAACGTATTCTAATCCCGATACGACTGATAAAGTCTTGGCCACCATAATGCAATCTTCTGAAGATATATTTGGTGTGAAGTTATCAGTATCACCATACTTTCCACCTGGAGACAAAAGACGACCAGCAGCAAAGAGTGCGAGTCAAAATCGAAGCTCGTCATCACCTGGTGAGGGTGTGGGAAATAGTCTTGTAAGTCAACCTCTTATAAATGGAACCAAACAGGTTCCAATGACAAACGCTGGTATTAATCCAACTGGCGGTTTGGAAACCATTCATCAAGAGCCTCTGACTTCTATGACGCATATCGTAAATGGTGGTCACAATCCAGCTTTGATTGCCACAGAAAATCCACCTCCGGTTGGTATAAGCACCAACAACAGTCATCTCTTAATGGGTGGTGTCGTACCTATGAATCCAATTAGTAACAGAAATCTTTCAAGAAAACAACAAATATCGGAAATAGCTGAATTTGAGAAGCGGCTTGGAGATCAAGTATGTGTTAGTTAGTTGTTGTTATCATTCATGAGGGGGGGGAAGAGATATTTCTGACAAAAATCAACACAGCCCAGAAGACTGAATAATGAGCCAACAACTAGTATAGCGACCTACCTTCAGGTATTATTTTTTTTTGAAAAGTAGTTTTGGTATTTTGTATTTTTATTGTGTGATAATAATAATAATTAATCAAAACAGAATCTTAAGCAACGAGCTGAAGAGCAAAGCCAGGCGTTTCACAGGCAGAATCAACCTGCCCAGTATTCGCTTGATTTGCAGCAATCTGCTGCTCATTTGCTTGTCCCGCCTAGCGGAATGAATTTTGCTACCACTGCAAATCACTCTCCCTTCAGCATGCCTCGTTTTCCTCCAGAATAATCTTGTTTTGAGAAGGAAAAAAAAAAAAAAAAAAAAGAAATAAAGCACTTGTGAAATATACAAAAAAAGATAAAAAAATAATAATAGTACGCTCGTTGTACGACTTCCCTCTAGCTGAAGACAGGCAATCTAAGAGATTCGGTTAAGTGTTTTGAGATTATTCTCTCTCTTTTTTTTTTCTTTTTTTTCTTTTTGGCCGTTTTTTTGTTTTGTTTTTTTAAAACATTATGAGGGATGACCATCCCTGATGTCCCCACATGTTTTGCGGCCTATTTGAGGTCTTAAGCTCATGTGGAGGCTACTTACTAACAATGAACGTCCAGCACACCAAATTAGAGAGAATAATAAAAGTGTTTGCCTATCAGGAAACGTGAACACCATTTGCGCTATTTTTTTTTTTACAGAAGAGTAAGGATTGAGGGAGGAAAAAAAAAAAAAAAAAAAAAAAAAAAGAGGAAAATTAATTGCCACACATATTCGAGAAATCTACCTTTGACGGTGACGACATAATGCGCTCACCGTATGAGGCAATCCCCGTTCCCTTTCGCTCCCCCTTTTTTTTCTCTTATTCCCCTCCCCAAGACAATTTTTTATACTTCGTAAAGAGTGTTATACTGCAAGGTTGCTGTTTTTTCTACCCTTTTGCCCCTTATTTTATTTTTCTTATGTTGCCTTTGAATCCACAGAAAAAGTGGGAATAAAATCGAATGGAGAGGAGAAAAAGAGGGGAAAAAAAAAAAAAAAAAAAAAAAAAATCGGACGGCTGAGACCTTCTTGCTAAGATGGTTAATGTTTTCGACAATTCGCTTTTTTTTTTTTAGCCTGGGGGAAAAAAAAAAAAAAATAAAAAAAAAATAAAATAAACTAAAAACCCTTCTGACCTTTTTCTTTTTTTGTTGTCCTACAATTTTACCTACTCTTTTATTATTATTAATAAATATATATTTATTTTTGTTTTTTTTATTTTGAATTTATTTTACTTGCGAGACAGAAATAGGAATTAAAATCCCGATAAAGGCGAGAGAAATAGTATTGCAATATGGAACTCATCGGTGTAGTCTTGTTCGTAGAAGGAGAACATCTTTTCTCTTTGAGTGAACAAAAAAAAAAAAAAAAATTTAAAAAAAAAAAAAAAAGAATGAAGAGCAAAAAAAAATAAGAAACTGATGCCAATCAAACCTTTAATTATTATTATTTTTTTTTCTTTTCTTTTTTTTCTCTTTTTTTTTTTTCTTTTTTCCGAATTAATTGAGAGGCTCGCTGTAATTCCACATGACAGACATTGTATGAGACTAACAACAAAAAAAAAAAAAAAAAAAAGAAAAAAGAAAAGGAGAAAAAGAAAAAAAAACAACATCGCCGTAATTAAACGATGTGAGGCTACAAAAACTTTTTTTTTTTTTTTTTTTTTTTTTGTTTATATTTCGGGACATGAGATTATTTTTTTTGTGGACCGATTTTTTCTTTTTAAAAAAAAAAGGTTGCCTTTTTTATTGTAGTTGAAAATGCACCTAAAGACGTGTGAAAATAAAAAAATGGACATTCTCTGTGCCCTTTTTTTTTTTTGTTTTAAACACATTTTCTATATTGCTTTTCTGTTTTCTATTCCGAACTGGCTATCAAATCATCGTTGTTTATGTGCCGTTTATGTTTCCCCCATTCCCTCTTATAGTAAGTGCACTGCCAGGCTATAATTTTTTTTTTATAACTCTTTACTATTTCTAAGTGTGAGGGATGTTGATTTTTTCTGCATTAAACCAATGTCGTGCTTGGCTGGAGTTGCCTCGACGAGCAACTCTATAATTGTTATTCTTAAAAAAACGAACTTCAACTTATCAGGTGTGAATTCGAAGCGAATTGACAAAGTAAATGATCCTCACTGAGATTCACTGTTTATCACTTTGTTGGTGTTCAGTTCAGTTCATTTTTTTTTTTTTTTTTTGATTGTGGGAGAGAGGGTTCTACTGGAAAAAAAAAAAAAAAAAAAAAAAAGTAAAAATAATAATAAGAAAAAAACAAAAAAAAAAAATGAATCGCAGTGTTCTACTTTATATTTTTTTATACAAACGGCTACTATTTTTTTTTCCCCCCGTTGCCTATATTTCTTTGAAGTACGCATTTGTTGGAGAGAAACGCTGTAGTCGTTGGAACAGCGCATGGTTCGTTTTTCGCAGAATTCCCCCTCGCTCCCCAAAAAAAAAAAAAAAAAAAAAAAGAGGCATATTTTGCACGCGCTTTCTCTCCTTATCTTTTTTTTTTTTTTTCCCTTTCTCCCCTTTCATTTTTATTTTTTTTTTTCAAAATAAATTTTTGTTGTCAGTGGTCGACAAACCAAGCGCACACAACGCCAACTTTCCTCACACTGAAGTTCCCAATTAGTGCCCTCTGATTAAACAGTTATTTATTAATTTATCTTCCGTGCAATATTACAGAAGTTTCGGTAGGCATGTTCGTTGGTATTGATAAAGTATTTCTGTAAGGCTCTTTTTTTTTTCTCTCCCCATTTTTTTTTTCTTTTCTCTTCGTCTTTTGACCCATGGGTAATTCTCCCCCCCTTTTTTTTTTCTCCAACAGGTCCTTCGCACGAATAAATCTGTGCAAAGTATTTTTTTTTTAATTTTTTTCATTTTTTTTTTTATTCATTTTATTTATCTTTGAGGATGACGTTATATTCCCTCATTCCCTTATTGACTGCGACATTCCACTTTTTTTTATTATTATTATTTTTTTTTTTTTCAAATTTATTTTTGCAAAGCTGCAAAAATTATTTTTTTTCAATTCACTCAAAAAGGATGAAGAAGTCCTACTACGACTGGCTGAGGTCAGTTATCGTGGCATAGAGAAGAATTTTAAAAAAAAAAAAAGAAAGAAACCAGAGTTTTGGACAACAAAAAAAAAAAAAAAAAAAAAAAAAAAAAAGATCTTAATGATAGCCTGTCTTGTTGAAAGGAATACAAAAAAAAAAAAAGCTGACCGCTGGTGTGCTTCCGCAGCGGAATGCCTGTGTTATTTAAAAAAAAAAAAAAAAAATAATAACGTAATCGCACTTATTACTTTCTATCTAAACAGCAGCACAACATCCTCAACCTGAACATCAACGAGTGCAGTCAAACATAAGTTTTATTGTTATTCGAATTTATAATTAGTTTTCATTCATAAGTCAGGTTGTCACGTAACGAGATTATGCCAGAGTGTCCTGTTTGTATAAGAGAATATGTCTCTCACATCTCACAACGTTGTCCTAGGGTAATGATGTGTGGACACACTCTGTGTAGTGTTTGCATTCGGAAGTTGTCAACTACGAAGAAGACAGTAAGCTGCCCAAGTTGTCGTGAAGTCAGTAGGGTACCTTGCAAAGGTTTTCCTACGAATTTTGCCTTAGTCGAGGCTCTTCAGGAGTCTGAAGCAAAAAAAGAGATATTTTCACGAAAACGAACCGGCTATCGGTCACCAGCACATCAGCGAGTACCTCTGTCAGCTATTAGAGCTCAGAGACAACAACCTCCTGTCATCAGAAGTAAAAAGCCTCCTCAGCATCTGTCTTTCTCGTCTTCTCGTTGCAGGTCACTGTCTGCTGCCCATCAAATTGGTGGATCTTGTGTCTATTCTCCATCTCCTTAGGATTTTATATATTTATGTTGTGTAAAATAATCGTAGTCACGGTCTGCTCTGTTGGCTCAGAAGACGACCGTTGAGTTAGAGGTGTGTAACGTGATCCGCAAGGAGGTTTATGGTTAATCATCGTTGTGGTGAAAGTCAAATTTGGGGAATTTCTTTTTTTTTAATTATTCGCTCTTGTCATATATAACACTCCTCTCCTCCCTTTTTTGTTATTAATAATTATCCTTGTAGTCAATTTGTTTAGTTCTCTGGTAGAAACAGAGATCGATGACTGATTACTTTATAATCTTTTAAAAAAATCTATTGCTCATCATGATAGCATCAGCTGGGAATACCTTTCGAGATTGGGGATCACCGTCGTGACGTTATCTTGTTACCTACTAAGAAGTAAGCATTCTTGTTACGAATAATCTGAAGAGTTTTTTTTTTTTTTTTTTTAATATAAAAATTATTTTCTGTTTTTCATCAAACAGCAAGATCTGTTGCCTTGCCTCTTCACTAATTACTATTTTGAGGAAGTAACTTTTTTTTGTGTCCACTGCGACGCAACTTTTATTGACCGAATCACATGCCACCTTAAGATGCGAATTTGTGTTGTAATTCTCTCAGGCAGTGATTTTCGTCTCTTATTGTAAATGAAAACTCTCAAGGTAGGTGTGGCTGGTATTGAAGACGTAGATTACTATCGAAACCTAAATAGTTTGCTTTCAATAGGCTGCGTATTGTTGTAGTTCGCTGTGTATTTTAAAAAGGTGTTATGATAAAGATGCCATAACAAATAAAATAAAATAAAAATTAATAATTAACCCCCACGCGGTTTTTTCCTGATCTCTTGACTTCGTTACGTAAATAAATAAATAAAATATTGTAAAAGTAGAGGTCTGTTGTTTTTTTTTTTTTTTTTTTTTTACCTATTACCTTGTCTGAGGTAACGAGTCCATTCACACCGCTGGTAATTGCCGGTTGTGGTTGTAGGCAGTCTTTTCACTAATTTTTATTTTTTATTATTTTTTTTTAATTTGTTTTTTTTTAAAAAAAACTGTGAGAAGCCTGTTGTTATATTAACCTAACCTTTTTTTACTAACTAACCTTTTTTTTTTCTTTTTCTTTGTTTTTTCTTAATAAATAATAAATTTATCGGTTCTTACGTTAGAACTCCTTTTGAGACGTGATTTACAATAAATTTAGACCAGTAGTGTAAGATTATGGCCTTATAGCCTGAAACTACGTTTTCAACTGTGTTTTATGGAACTTATTTTTTCAAAAAAATACTTTCTTTTTTTTTTTTTTTGGGAAAAACTATAATTCCACAAAAAAGTTTCTGAAATGTCCGATCTCAACATGAAAGTTTCCGAAATGGACAGCTCCACACAAAAAAGTTTCCGAAATGGACAGCTCCACACACGAAAGTTTCCGAAATGGACAGCTGTTTTTTTTTTTTTTTATAGCTTACTGCCAGTGCATTTCGGGGTCGCCCAAAGTCATGGGGATTTTTTTTTCTCCCAAAAAAAATTTTTTTTCCTACATAAGGCAAGGCCATCCGACGAGATGAGTGAAATACACCGAACCTGTGTGACCTGGGCCTAGGACTGACTGCGCCCCTGGATCGGCATAGCTCGGTATGTGCAGGGCCAGGTATAGGGATGGACGAATTTCGGGTAGAGACACTTGTCCCGACTTGTCAGCTCATACAACCATGAGAATATTAAAATACTAGAGGTGCATCACAAGCGTCAGATAGGAGACAAGAGAAATCCAACATCATGAATCTTTAGAAGAGTGATACAGCTCGGTATGTGTGCAGGGCCGGGTCACCTACGCAGAGACAAGTCTCCGCTACACGTCGTACCAACCAAGATGAGGTATGAGAGCGCAAAAACCAAGTATACATGATCAGCGGCCTAGGGCTTGACATGAATAGCTGTGGAGTGGCGAAACCATTTAGTGTTCTCAAGTCTGAGATCACCTCACTGAGCCACACAGTACTGTCCTTTCGGAGTTTCTGTGAAAGTAGCCCACGGAACACTTTTCTAAAGATTCAATCAGCCGAACTACTCCGCTACTGACTTTCACTTGATTAGCGAGCTACTAGTATATATTATTATGTCACCTGTTGAAGGAGTACTAAGAGGTTGATTCAGGCCCTGCACGTATTAGTTGTAATTACAGCACTTGCTTTACCTTAAATTACTCCTTCCCTCATTGAGAACCAACCCATCTCGGCCATCCCGGTGTATTTGGGAACGAAGAAAAACCTTGTTTTCTTACCGAACAGCGAAAAATCCGAATATCACTTTCAGTGAATAGCGAAAGAAAAACTTTTCCGTTTACTGAACAGCGAAAATGAAATTACCTACCATAGCAATTTTATACAGGAAAAAAAAAGTTGTTCACTAGCGAAAAGTTTTTTTGGGTGCAGGCAACGGAGAAAAAAAAAAAAAAAATTCATTTTGCCAACAAAAAAAAAAAAATTTTTTTTTGCTGTCCATTTCGGAAACTTTCGTGTGTGGAGCTGTCCATTTCGGAAACTATTTTGTGTGGAGCTGTCCATTTCGGAAACTATTTTGTGTGGAGCTGTCCGTTTCGGAAACTTTCATGTTGAGATCGGACATTTCAGTAACATTTACGTGGAATTAGAGGTTTTCCCTTTTTTTTTTAAAATAATCTCATATACCTAACCTTTTCTTAGTAATAATAAATTCGCGGCAACACACTACATTGCAAAGGTACTCGTTTGGTACTTCTTTCCTAGCCAACCAAAGCATTGTTGAGTGTTTTATCGGAATTAGGCTTATTTCCGCACATTTATTTTTATGATCGTTTTTTTTTTTTTTTTTTTTTGCCTAACAATTAATACCTTTTATTTTTATTCTTCGCGTTCCCCATTTCTATGGACTTGCCCTGTTTTAACGTATTTTATTTTATTTATTGAAATTTATATTTTTTTTTGACTTTTGCTGCCCCATCTCAGCAATTTGGAATTCCCGTAAACTAAATAGGGAATAATGGATTGTGTTACTTTCAATTGTTTGAAATATTTGTTTCCCACCCGTTTTTTATTTAGCCAGTTTTTTTCAAGTTTGCTTTATATTTTAATTATAGTATCAAGTTTCTACTCCCCTTTTTTAGGTGACTAACACGATGGAAAAAAGCATAGTTTAGTAACTTCAATTTGATTATGTATTTTTTGATAATTTTTTTTTTTTTTTGCTTCCTCCCAAAACAGCCTTTAGCAATGCCATCGACAGCACCTCCACCACTACCGTCACCCACTCCTCGGATGACTATATCTGGTGATGGTCTATTAACAGGAAGACGATCAATTATCCCACAGGCTGGAGGAGGTGATGAGTTCACTCCGAGAGGAAGGAGGAGTTTAGTACCGAGGATGTCTACAATGCCTTCAGCTCCAAATAAATTACAGCAACAAGTTCCACAGATAAGTGTAACTGAATACCAGGCTGTGAAAGCTGAAAGTAACCGTCTCAGAATTCAACTTGAGCAAAGCACTGAGAAACTTGAAGAAGAGAGAACTCATCGTCAGAGAAAGGAAGATGAGTGTATTGTTGCTTCCAGAAAGATTAGTGACTACGAAATGAAGTTGAGTAAGTTTCAAAAATTGTTTGGAAAACACGAACGTAAGGAGAAGCGAACTGAAGACCAACAACAAGAATTTCATAAAATACTTGAAGAAATGCAAACTACGTACACAGAAACCCTTACCACGACAACGTGTGACCTTGAACAAAGACTACGTGAACGTGAAGAAGAACTCCGACTCTACAGAGACGATGCGAATGAAAGAGTCGAAACGCTGGCAATCCAATTGAGTGAAACAACTGAGCAGCTGACTCTTAAAATGGAGCAACTCGATCAAAATAACGCCGAGCTTCAGCAACTCCATGAAAAAACAGACGAACTCCGCAGCTACAGAACCGATGCATCCAATCACATTGAACAGTTAACAAATCAACTTAACGACACGGCTGAGAAATTAGCTCATAAAACATCTCAACATGCAAAAGATAAGAAGGATTCCCACCATCAGCACGAGTCTCATAAAAAAGAAATGAGCGTATTAAAGCAACAGCTAGTGACCCTACAGACTTCTCTAAAGGTTAAACATGACGAAATGCATGATGCAGAATCTTACATGAATTCTTTAAAATTACAAGTTGAAGAATCGACGGATGACATTACCCGCATGAGATCACAAATAGAAGGTCTTCGTTCAGAAGAAACAGATCACGAACGTGAGATTATCGATACCAAGACATCATTCGAAGCCAACGTAGAAGCTTTAAAAGACGATTTGAAAGACTCAAAACGTCGTAATGGAAAACATGAGAAAGATATTACAAAATACAAAAATCAAATTCTTCAGGCGAATTCAAAACTTGAACAAGCCTCAAACGAGATGGATTGCTTAGAAGAAAAGGTAACCGACCTCGACTACAAAGTCAGAGTTGAAGAGCACAAAGCTAAGAAGGAATCACTTGTAGCCGACAGGCTCAGAGACAAGCTTAAGTTAAAGCAATCTGACGTAGACGCATTAAAGAAATCAAAGAAGGACCTCGTAAAACAAGCAAACGAACGAATCGACGATCTCAACAATGAAGTTAAAAGACTTCAGAATGTTGCTAACGACTACCGTGGACAGTATGAAATCATTAGATCAAGACTGGAACGTAGGAATGTGAGAAATGGAATTCGTGATAGAGACGAAGAACATCTACGAGCCAGCATTCCTGTACGAAGATCAATAGCAGTCGCTAACATGGAAGAGGATGATGATGCTGCTTCGTCAGTCCATGAAATACCAACACAGCAACAGTCTGCTGTGTATCCAACTCTCTCTTCTGAACAGCCACAAGACGAATCAATGAATGACACATCAGCTTCAAACCAAAACAACGATCTCTTCAATATGGAATACAAAACTCTACAAAACGCTGCCAAGAGTCTTGGGCTTAAGGTATGTTGTTGTGAACTGTTATGACTGTTTTTTTTTATGACACAAAAAAAAAAAAAAAAAAAAAAAAAAACTCAAAACAGCAAAACGGAACAAAAAATGATCTGATTGAGAGAATTCAAACGGCTGGAGCACAATTGTAAAAAAAAAAAAAAAAAATGGAGAATACTCACCAGTTCAGAGTTTACATCTAATTTGTGAAGTGTTTTCCGTTACTCCCATTACATAGATTCATAGAGACGGGTGCTTGTGCACTTTCCCATTTTTGTTCATCCCTCAAAATCCATTCATTCCTTTAGTAGGAGGTTTGTTCACTTTCTATTATTTTTATTTTTTAAACCGTGTTTCTAACATGTGATATTTTTCTAGCTTTCACAACGTTATCAGATAACGGTTTCAGTGCAAACAGCAAAAATCCTTTTTGTATTCCTTCTAGCCCTCACAAGTCGGACTGGAGTTATGGTTTCTTCTTTCTTGCACAAGTAAAAAATTAAAAAAAATAAAATAAAATGTTGTCCACTTTGAAAAACGACTTCTTCCAGTTTCACATTCTTGTTTTCCTTCTTTTTGTTAATTCTTTTTGATTGTATGTGACTATTGAAAAGACAATTAGATGTTAATGCTAGAGGAGAACAAAATTTTTTCGAAAAAAAAAAAAAAAAAAAAAAAAACTCATTTCAGCCTTCCTGAGGGATTATTATTATTAGAATTTATTTCTCATTTGCTCTTTTTTTTTTTTGTTTTTTTTTTCTCACCCCCGTTGTTAAAAAAAAAAAAAATTTAGAATTTTTTATCCTTACTGTATTTATTTATGTTTGATTATGAAAAATACTGATGATGATAAATAAATTATTTTTTTAAACTACAGAACAAGATGGATCCTTTAGTCAGTTTTTGAATTACTTTATATTTGATTTATACGTTGTTAAAAAAATACATCCTTCAATAAAGACAAGACAAAAAGAGAATGGCCGGACAAATATCTTCTGTTGATAAAAATGAATTTATAAAAACACTAACGACTGATATGCAAGCAGCATCTGTATGTGATCCGTATGACTGGTTGGAGTCGTGGTTGTTGCGAAAAAGAGATGAGGCAGAGTCGGAATGGAAGGCAGCGACGGCAACTGATGCGAAAACCTTTTGGTACAACAATAAGGGTGATAAGACGTGGATAAAACCAAATGGGGTGAAGGGATTAACTTGGGAAAAGCATGAAAGAGATGGGAAAACATTTTGGTACAACCCAAAAACAAAGGAAAAGACTTGGTTTGATCCCAACGGTCCTCACCAATCTCTTCTAATCACAGCTGAAGACTATGAACTACTGCAACATGGATGGGTCACATACCGTAGTAGTGGTAAGGTTTGGTACTACAATAAACTAACAAAGAAGAAACAGTGGCACAAACCAACCGTAGTTTCAGATCACACCGGAACGTCTCTCGCTCTTGGAATACTCGCTGCTGCTACCGTCGCAGTGGTAGCATTTAGAAAGAGTTCCTAGTTAGTTAGTTGGTTAGTTTTTTTTTTTTTTTTTTTTTTTTTTTTTTTTTTTGCACCGACGAAGTCGGAGAAGAAACTGTTCAGATTAAGAGCTGTTTTATTATCTATTTTCCCGATGTCGCTACTAATACTGTCTGCGATCAACATAAAAATATGAGGCTTTTTATCTTAGTAGCTGTAGTTGATTGTTTTGTTTTTTTTCTCGATTTTTTTAAAAAAAAACGTTTGTCTTGCATTCGAAAATGCAAGAAATAAAAAAATATAAAAATAAAACTCCTTTTTTTTTCACCCCCCTTTAATTATACGTAATTTTTCTTTGATTAACAACTACAAATATCCAGTCAAGTACTTGATATTAATTTTGTTTTTAATACCTAAAGTTACTGTTTTTACATTGTCAAAGCTTCATTATGAATACAAACAAACTGTTCTTACCCATCTGTGTGTGGTTTACTGAGCTGATGTGTCTGTTTCATTACCTCAGAAGTAGCCATCGTTTTGTTTCGCATCCCGAGAGCGTAGCTCAATATATCCCCCCCCTTTCTTTTTTTGTACCAAAGTAGTCGGAGGAGAAATAATTCAGATCAAAAAAGCCGTTATTTCTTATGGGTCATGATTTTCTTTCCCCCGTGAGACAGGAGCTTCTGTCGTTTAACGAAATATAAGGCATAAATCCGAATGATTTTTTTCTTGGATATATTCTTTAGTCGAAGTCAAGTTCGATTCCCGTCGGAACAAATTTCTTTTTTTTTTTGATTTTGAAAAATTCGTAGCTTACAAACCGACGACAACAACAACAACAACAACAACAAAACAATTAATCCCTTTTGTTTAGTTAGAAAGAAGAAGTTAAAAGATCTTACAATGTAGTAGAAACCTGGTTATGAAATACTTATCTGATCCTCTAAGGCTCCTCTCTATTCACAGTAGTCTACATAAGATGACATTGGTGTGTGTTTTTTTTATGAATTTTTTTTTTCACAGTCTGAACCTAAAATGAATTACCAAGCTGAACCTCCAGTCATGCCTGAGGCAGAAGGAAGCAGGTTTGAACCCGGTCTGGTGGGAGCTCCACCAAAAATGGCTTTAGAAACAGAGAATTCATTAACCCTGAGACTACGAGGATTACCTTATAAAGCAAGTCAATCAGAGATCGAGGAATGGTTAAGAGGAGGAGGAGTTAATGTATCACCTGGTACTGTTGTAATTCAGTATGGAACTGATGGAAGACCATCTGGACAAGCATTCGCTGAGGCACAGTCACAAGATGATATCGAATTAGCAATGTCTATGAGTGGACAACACATGGGTAGTCGATACATTGAAGTGTACACAATCACAGGATCTGCATCTGAGGCTGCACAGTCACAGGCAAACCTTCCTCGTCCTAACAGAAATTTTGCTGTTCCGTTTAACGAGGACTGCGTCGTACGACTTAGAGGTCTTCCCTTCTCAGCTACTGAGCAGGATATTGCTAATTTCCTTGTTGGTATTAGCATCTGTCAACAGGGAATTCATTTGGTTTTTAATCATCAAAACAGACCTTCTGGAGAAGCATACGTAGAGCTCCAGGTGTGTGAATTAAACTATAGATACGATTGGTGATAGTGTTCAAATGGGAATAATAAAATAAAAAAATCAAAACAGTCACAAATAGACGTCGATGAATCCATTAGAAGAGACCACAAGAGATTGGGAGAACGTTACATTGAAGTCTTCAGAAGTAGTTTTGATGAAATGCACGGTAAACATAACAAACCAGAAAGATCAAGTGTTAGAGGCTACGACATTCCAATGGGTGGAGATCGCTTCTCACCATATGGAGGTGGTAAGGGGTACAAGGGAGGTGGCAAGGGATACAGTGGAGGCGACAGGTATGCACAATCCTTCGAATAAAAAAAATAAATTGACAGCCTTACATCAACAAACCAAACACAGATTTGGAAGATACGAAGCTCCGTATGGTAAAGGAGGAGGAAAGGGAAAGGGAGGCTACGATCGTCATGAGAGATTCGATCGTTTTCAACGCCCAGGTGATAATTACGGAGGATATGGACCTCCAGACAGATATGTCCCAAATGACAGGTATGGTGGTAGTGATGTTGGTGGTGGTGGAAGTAGATATCGTTAGTCTTGAGAAGATTCCGTACTGACAAAAGGTGTATGAAAATAATATATTAGTCATTCCAAAAATAACCGGCCGCGAAAACCAGTTTTGCTTCGAGCAGCCATTGGTCAAAAATGCATCCATTTTCGAGATTTTTTACGAGGTGGAAAGGTTCGGCCCCAATCTCTCATTTTACGCGGTGGGATTATTTTTTTTTCACTTTTTTTACTGACCGTTAGAACCCGACAGGTGCGTTATGGGTACTAAGAGAATGTCACTGTCGGCATGGAAAAGTTAATCCTGTTGCTGCATTTAATTTTTTTCTGGAAAAAAAAGGGAAATGCATCAGAGATTGGCATTTTTTCTCGTAACTACACTTATTATTCCCTTAAGCACCAGCTTAAACTTCTCTCAATGAAGTGCCACACGTGCCACGAGATGCCAGCTGAGTGCTCCTCAGACAACTACAACTGCACCTCGCACGCTAACGCGAAAAGACGGAATCCGAAGTTCAACAAGCTTCTTGAGCCACTTCGCGGTAGTCTTGAAATCCCAGCGTATGCTCCTCTGCGCTCAATCTGCAACGCTTGCTACCAGCGAGCAAAAAGGCTGACTAGTGATCCGCATTACGCATCCGTCAGTATCCCTGCAGAGCCGATCAATCCGGAACCGCTCTCCGATATTTTTGAACGCGTGAAAGAATCAGTTCCTGCTGTCCGTTCTCAGTTTTTGAGACTCTGTCTCACGCTAGGCTACACTGATAGCCAGATTAATGCCCATGTCAGGGATTCTTCAATGCGTAAGCAGCTACAGAGGCTGGAACAGCACGATCCCTCCCAATCAGTAAAGCAGCGCAGCCAAGACAGAGATATCTGGAACTTCTGGATTTCCAATGCACGCCCTGAGTCAAACCGCGTGGTCCTCAGCAAAGACTACATAACCGGCGAGACAAGTAAAGAGACAGTCCTCTATGTAAGAGAACCATACCTTGCCTTGTGGAGTGCCTTCTGCAGAACTCACACAGCTATCTCATATCCTCAGTTTTGTGACAAAAGGCCTGCTCATGTCAAATCTTGTCCGAATAACCCTCGATGCCGTTGCAGGTGGCACATGCAAATTGCACTTATCCTTCCTGCTTATATAAGACTTGTGGGCCTGAGAAGATTTCAGCTAACCCGCTTGAGTGACCACCTACCACTCATACTATGTCGAGACCCGTCTTACAACTGCTTCTTTGGCCACTGCAACCAATGCAGGCCGTTGAACTTATTCTATCTCAAGGCGTTAAAATCCTGCTGGCTGCTTTGTACCGATTGATGAAGATGATCCAAATGTGGGGGTTGGTGCGAGCCAACTTTCACCTGCTACCAACACTGAGAGTGAGTCTATTTCAGAAATAACTGAACTCACCTCAGATTCCGGTGAGTCTTCTACTGGCTCTTGCTCTGTTAGTGAATCTAGTTCTAGTTCCAGTTTCAGATCGCTGCGTTCAACTAGTTCTATTATCGGTTCATTGCCGGTAGGAAAACGAAGAAAGCCAGCAGTAAAAGTTGCCAAAAGAGCTAAGCCTAATCAAAAATAAAAATAGGCTAAGTGTAGTGTAAGATGTACAAGGTACTGTTTTGCTTCGAGCAGCCTTTGTAACTGTTTCAGAGTAAAACATCCGACCAGGTACGGCCGGATATAGAACCATATACCGATCTTTCATTTTAGCACCCGGGGCAGCCGATTAGACATCAACAGTTCCATTATTCAAAATTTTCACCACACAAAAATGTCACAATTTTTTTGAATTTTAGTTGCATTTTTTTGAATCGCAGCGGGAATGAAATCAGCGGTGCAAAAGCGATTAAAATGGGTATTCGGTTTTAAGTTTTACTCCCTATTTTCACCTATGAAATACTGGAACCCTAAAATGGACGGTTATTTTTGGAATGACTAATATATTTTTTTTAAAATTTTTTTTAATTGATGCTCTGGAGTGTTTTCAACAAATAAAATAACAACTTGTTGCCAACTAACTGAATCTACTTTTAGAATTCAAAGTAAAGAAACAGCTTCGATAAACAACAATGGGAGGGAGGGATGGGAAGATTGCTTTTGGTTTTCAGGGCATCAACACTTCTCGGGTTAGGTTTATTGGGTCAAAAACTGTTTTTTTGCAAACCAGTCAAAAATGTCATCGAAAATGTTTCATTTTCTAAGGGGAGGTATGAGTAGCTGTAGAGAAGGGTGGGGGGGAATTAAAATACCTACCTGGAGGGAGTGGCGGGTCGGTGGGTGTTGCGAAGCTTCTTTGGTTTTGGGGATGGCAACATGGGAAAAAGGGTTTGGGATGGGCGGAAACCATCTCCCTAAACCCACCCTGTCAATACCCCTTCCTACGAGGATCCAATTACAACAGACACACAACACTATGGTAGATACAACTGTAGATGACATGATGACATTACAGTCTTTAATTTTATTAAATTCGATTACTCTGACAAACTCTCCATTCAGATATCAAATAATATGATCAGAAGATATCTGACTTCTACTGTTGGGATCAGATGGATATCAAATGGTGGTCTTGATCTCTCTGAAGAAGAATTATTTCATAGAAAAACAGAAGCAAAATACGAAGCTTCCGAAGACGCTACCGACAGAGAACACCGAGAGCAAGCAATACGAGACGCTGCAAGGAAGGATCCTATTAATGAGAATCAAGGAAGCAGAGCTGGTGTTAATTTTGTTAGAAACGAATCGACTAAAATGAATGAGAATTCAGTTTTGTGTCCGGAAAATGAAAGTTTAGTTAAAACACTAAAAGAGTATGCTGACCTTCAAAGACGAAGAGGAAACATTGAACTCTACGAGGGATACGTTCTACCTGCCGGAGGAATCATCGACATCATTCGTAAACAGGTCGCTCCTGTGACTCCAGAAGGTAAGGGGCTTAGATTACGATTTGTACCAAATGCCTGCAGGCAAGACTACAGTCAACGTCTTAAAGATTTAAAAAGGATCGGCTACCTCACTGACCTCGATGAAGACCCAGCAATCACATCCAGAAAATTATTTCAATCGATACCTGGTCTAATGCATAAAGCTGATGAGTTTGTAATGAGAGGATATCGGACACTTGATGACCTCCTCTCATCACCAGAAGCAAAGGATTGGTCTCCACAACAACATCGAGAAGTAAAATATTTCGAGCATTTTCGAAGTCGTGTTCAATGTCAAGAATCGGTTTTGATGTACTTACTTCTCCAGGATCATCTTCATGAATTTGATCGCGATATCCAATTTTCTGAAACTGGTTCAGTCCGTCGTCGAGAGCTTTGGGCTCGTGAGCAAGACATAAGATTCATCTTAACTAAGGAAGGAATTTCATCAGAAAACGGAATGCACCATTTACAAAAAGTCGTAAACCATTTACTACTATCCGTCAATGGAGGACAAGATTGGGAAATATGGCATCAAGGTCATAACTCGGTAATCCTGAAAGCTCGAATTCCAACTATTTTTGCAGAAACTCGATGGAGAAAATTATATCTTCGATGGGTTGACTACAGTGAATGGGTTCCTCAGTTGTTAGAAACCACTGGTCACAGCGTTTTTATTGAACGATTCACCGACAGAGTAAAAGAGAAAAACTGGAACATCACACCAACAGCAATATACAGTCCAAGTAACGACCTGCAGGTTTTTAAAAGTGAAGAAGACCTATTCAAAGCTGTAGGTGAGCCTTACATCCCTCCTTGGGACAGAACTGAACAAGGACCCCAATTAAACAGACGTAACAATGATTATTCATTTATTGCTGGGGAATACCGAGAGAAGCCCCGTGCTCACCGAGCCAAATCTTATCGAGGTCGTAGATTAACTTACCATGAGTTGCTGCAGAAGAAGGAATCAGCTTCAAGTAGCCCAGCTGTTAAACAGGATTTCGATTTTAAGTATTCTCTTTTTAAAGATGGTTTCAGCTCGTCAGATATGAAAAATCGAGTTGATGATTCGTAGCGGTCAAATACAACGGAAAAAGGTGATCTAACGTGAATCTACTGGTTCTTAATCACACTTAACCCACCTCTTTTCTTTATATTGTACTTGTGAAAACTTGTTTGGAGTCAGGAAAAAAAAAAAAAAAAAAACGGAAATGGTACATCGTACCCTCAACAAAGCCATATGTTTTATTTATTTGCAAGCAGAGTCGTTGCGTAAAGCAACTGACAACCAAAGATAATCCAACACTATGTAATTATTCAACAAGGGGGGGGGGTTACGTATTAAAGAAAAAAAAATGGATCGTCTGGATTCTAGTTTGCGACTACTTCGAAAACGAGCAGCGTTGTCAGAAGATGTGAAAAGTGAAGTACATGCTGTAAGGGAATGCAATACTATTACTGCAATTGATGACAGATTTGAATCAGAGCTGAGAAAGATTCAAAGAGAGATATGCAACGATGAAGGAGAGGTCTTCAGACCAACTGCATTAATAGAAGAGATGTCAGTCAAAGGATACGATTCTGATTTCATAGTAAGAATGCCAACAGAGGAAATGATCGCAAAACTGAAATCAAAACTTCAAAATGTTTGTGAAGTCGAATTTTTTTCAATCGAAGAGACAACGAACTACTTAGTTCAGGCGACATATAAAAACAAAATATACGAAACAACGCTAACGCTAAACTCCGAACACGAGAAGGATGCCGAGATAGCCGAACAGTATTCAAAAAGTTTATCGAAATGGGGAGGAATTTCTGATCTAATTGTCCTTCTAAAGTCTTGGTGCCTTTTATCATCTAACGCTGCCGCTTTTCAATTAAAAACAAGACTCCTACTGAGTCTTTCAATCATAACATGTAAAAGATATTATCCTGCGGGTTGTGATCAAATTGATCTGAACATTGTCTTCACAGCAGCTGTTGAGGAACTTCGCAGAAAACGACCATTTTCATGCATCGTAACAAAAGAAGTGCTCACAGACAGACTACCGTGGGATTTGTTACGCAATGCTGCGAAGGCTCAGCTGAAAAATCTTCCTCCTTTTGTGTCTCCAAAAAAGTGTGACAAATGCGGTCGTGGATTCTCTCCTGCGGAATATGACGAACACTACCCGTCGTGTAAAAAATGTGAAAAGTGTGGAGCAGAAAGAAATTCTGAAGGTGAAGTTTTTACATTTGCTCTTCTTAAGCAACATGAGCTATCCTGTATTGTCTGTTCTAAGTGTGGGATCACAAAGTACGGTGGTAAGCGGTTCACTGTATTAAGTCTAAAACAACACGAAGAAAAATGTTGTGTTTGTCAACGTTGTGGAGCAGGTGCTCCAGAGTTTGGGGAACTTACTAAGGAACAATTCGATAAACATGAGTCTGATTGTTTAAAATGCACTCGTTGTGGTACCAGTACATCTGAAACTGGTGAGCAATTCACTGCTAGCGCTGTCAAGCAACATGAAAAACGATGCATACGGTGTAAAAAGTGTGGCTGTACAAAAACCGACGGCTCCAGATTTACAGCCGCTACCCTCGAGCAACATGAGCAAACCTGTTGCAAATGCGAATTCTGTTTTGGAGAAAAAGACGAAAATGGCACCTACTTCACAAAAGCAACCCTTAAAACACATGAAGCAACCTGCACAAGATGCTCTAAGTGTGGAACACGTAAAGTTGATGGCAAGAGGTTAACAGTCACGTCTCTTCAAGACCATGAGAACGAATGCTGTGTCTGTGAGTACTGTGGTGCCGTCAATGATCAAGACGGTTCTCCATTCTCTCTTATAACATTTAAGAATCACATAAAAACCTGTACGAAATGTCCAAAATGTGGTACTTCTAAAACACAAGGTCAACGATTCACTCCTCAGCGCCTTGCAGAGCATCTTATATCTTGTTGTAAGTGTCCTTATTGTGGATTAAAGGAACATACAGGGAAGACATTCACACAAGATTCATTAAAGGAGCATATTAAAACCTGTATGCAATGTAAACGATGTGGAAAGAGTCGAGAAAATGGAACACACTTTGACAGAGAGACTCTTCAACAGCACGAATCTGAATGTTGTGTTTGTAAAAGATGTGGTGCCGGAGCAGGTGGAATTGGATCTCATTTTGATATGTCAACACTACGAGAACATGAGAGAGGCTGTCTTACATGTTGGAAGTGTCAAACTCAAGTTGGTGAAGCTGGTGACTCGTTCACTTCATCGTCTCTTAAATTCCATGAGCGCAGCTGCGTCTTTCGATGCACCAGATGCGGTGCAGCAAAAACAAACGGAAAACGCTTCACACAACAGACGTACAAGGCACACAGTCTGACCTGTTGTAGATGTGCTCGCTGCGGTACAACAACTTCGTCTGATGATACCCCGTTTACGGTCGATACACATCGCAGCCATGAAAGAAGCTGCCTGAGATGTGCGACTTGTGGTGCAAGCAGATCTCGTGGTAAAAAATTTACTCTGGCCGCTCTTTTGGAACACGAAGCAACTTGTGGAAAATAAGAATATTAAACTTACCAACTAAACTACACAATTCTAAATTGTGATGTGAAGTTCGCAGAATCTACTTATAGTGATGTTTGTGGGTTTGCAGGACAAACGTTACTTGATCTCAGCCTTAGCCGACTTATGGCTTCGTGCATTATGAATACGAAAAAAACAAAAAAAAAAGAATCATCAACATTTCAGTCAACCTGACTAAAATGTTTTAGTTTCGCCATTTTTTATATATTTTATTTTTAAATTATTTTGTACCTTACGAGACTCGGGGATTTAAAAAAAAAAAAGGGGGGGGGAGGAGACAAGGCTCCTTTTTTTTTCAAAACACAAACTTTGCCGCAAGACTGCCATTTCATATATTTTGATTTGATCTTGAAAATGAGCTTTTGTATCTAAGAAAAAATAACAACGAAAAAAAAAAAAAAAAAAAAACGAAAAAAAAAAATTAATAAGGAGAAGAGAGAATTTGTTGTTTTTTTTTTACACAACAGCTACAGCTTTTTGTTAATATATATTTTTATTTTCTTTAAAAAAAACAGTCGAATGGAGTTATGACAAGTCTCTGGATTACTGTAAAAGGATTTTGGAATTCATTTTTAGACTTATTTGGATCACCTACCGACACCGAGCATGACCAACGCCGTAAAAAATGTATTATTTCCATTTCATTAATATCCTTGTGCGTCGACCTAATGACAGTAGGAAGTTGGTTTGCATTTCAATGGCTAAATATCGCACTTTGGATAGCTTTTTGTTCCTCAACCACGATGATCACAAATATATATTTGACAAAAAAGCTAACCGATCCCAAAATTGGAATTTTCACTATCCTAATCGTGTTCTGTCTATTAGCAGGAGATTGGACCTCAGCCAGACTAATGCACACAAGAATATGGCCAGTCGTTATCATCTTCGCTGACATGCTACTGATTTGTAACGTACCGCACAGCTATACTAAAACATTGATATGGTCAATGGTGTTGTATTTATGTATTGATGAGCTTGAAAAAGTATTTAGGTTCGGATTGTATGACCCCCCATACTCGGACACATATGAAGGACGTGCAATTTGTGACTGTGAGATTCCACCATGTGCTATTCCCATTTCAACTGGTATTGTAGATGTTTCCCTGGCATGCAGTGTTTTTTTAGTGGATTTCGCAGTGACGCGTGGATTTGCTGAAGGAGTGCTAAGAGAAGAGAAGAAGTTGAGAGCGAGTTCCGAAGTAACTGAAAAGGTTGTTAAATGTATGGTTAGGTTTGACCTGGAACTTGCTGAAGAGATTCTACTGCAGGTATCTGAAACTGAAATGACAGGAGTACTGCTACAGTTGCTGAGTAATTTAAAAGTTTATCGACCATTTTTACCAACTGCTCTTTTTGAATTTGAGGACAGGCTTTCAACAGAAATACCTGTTCCCGGGATATCTGGGGAAGAAGTGGCAATCGTTTTTACTGATATCAAAAGCAGTTCACTGTGTTGGGAAGCTGCACCCGAAGCAATGGCACGAGCACTTCGAATTCACAACTCTGTCATTGGCCAATGTATTGGTGACTTTGATGGCTATGAAGTCAAGACTATTGGAGATAGTTTTATGGTTTCCTTCTCATCAATTGTAAATGCTTGTAGTTTTGGTTTAAATGTTCATCTTAAACTGCTGGAAACTTCATGGCCGCCCGACTTGCTATTAGTTCCAATTTGCATGCCTGACAATTCCGGAGAATGGAACGGCCTACGAGTTCGCATTGGCATTGCCTGGGGAGATGCGGTAGTAGAATCTCAGCGAACATCGAATAAGGTTGATTATTTCGGACCCATTGTCAATTTAGCAGCTCGGATAGAGAATGCTTGCGTACCTGGATCTGTATCTATATCTGAACCCGCCTACAACGAATTATCAAAAATTAACAAAAGTATGTCTGACCTGCTATCAGCAAAATGCATTGAAATGTCGTCAGTTAATCTCAGAGGAATCGGTATTAGGACATTATGGGCTTTAGTACCGTCTTGTCTTCCTTTGAGATGTGAAAGTGTTTTCAATGAAGTAAGAGGTGTACTACCAGAAGATGAGAAAAGTACGTCGACCTCACTTAATTCATTGCTGATGATGACTACGGTATCTGAAACTTTATCAAAGAGAAGTTTTGATGAATCGAACTTGAGTAAACATTTTATTAGTGTGGGTCATATATCAGTGGCGACTGGTGACGATATAGCTGTCAATATGAACCAAGGATTACAACGGATTATCACTTCTTTAGAAAGGACATCTGGAATCGTAATCTCACTTGTCGGGAATTCGATCATAGCAGGGTGGAATGTCAGTGGACGACATGATAATCATGTTGAGTGTTGTTTTAAATTCGTTCACTTTATATCTCGATATGGAACATCTGAGTTCACAGTTGGAGTCAGCAATGGATCAGTCAACTATGGTCGAATAGGAGCTGTTGGACAACGTTTTGTTGCAGCAATTGGTCCATGTGTTCCTCTATCACAAAGTCTATGCTCTGCAGCTAAAGAACTTGGTGTTTGTTGTTTATATGGATCGACTGACAGTATCCTCAGCAGAGAAACAAGTCGAATGTTTTCACACGCTCTTCGACCCGTAGATGAGTGGACCGATCTTATACTTTATGGAAGACTCACTATAACACTTTATGAAGTTAACACCAAAGCTTTGATCCCTGAAATTAATGATCTCGAACAACAGGAAACCCCCAACTGGGAGTGGTCTGACGACTATTGGAAAGCATTTCACAGTAACGACGTTTCCTCTATCGCTGTAGCAGCGACTGATAATTTAGTTCTGAGTAAGATTTTGGAACAGTTGTCGGAGGGTTCTCATTTGACTCATTCAATTATATTACAATGATCCATTCATTACGTTTTGAAATCAAAAAAAAAAAAAAAAAAATTGTATTTCCATACAATAATATTTACACATTTCTTTATATTGAAAACGAAAAAAAGAAATTCTGGGTCCATGCTCCCTGCGTTCTTTGGTCAGCTTTGTTGACACTGCCTATTAGTAATTTAAACTTTGCAGCCTCACAACGATATTCAGATGGGATCGTGGCGAGTGAACTTAAATAACGAACGTTGCCAATTATTTTCTCCTCTGTCCTCAGCTATTTAATTAATTTACCGGTTTTTTTTCCTTCATTCTTTCTCCCTTTCCAGCACGTGCGGGTTTAAAAAAAAAAAAAAAAAAAAAGAATGCCAAAAAAAAAAAAGGGAAAGGGAGGTTCAAAAAAAGGAAAAGTTAAAACCGAAGTATCTGACAGCATCGAACAACTTCTTGAAGAAAGATATTATATGGGACCTAACTATGCAGAGAAAAGAAAAGAGAGATACAGAGCTAAAATAAACGAAGCATTTAAAATGTTTGAAAGACACGTTGAGGGAGGAACTCAAAACCCCAGAGAACGAATATGTGATTGGAGGGAAGTAAAAACTATTGTGAGATCTCTTAACCTGAATCCAACGAAGGAACAGATTGCTTCGATCCTCGACGAGGTTGAAGAACCAGAACCGTCTGCTTTCATTCGCTACGATAAGTTCGAAGAAGTGTTACTCGACATTTTAGTAAACAGCGAATACGTTCCAAAGAACAAACGCGTACCTGCTGAAGGAGAAGTTGAAGAATTCACATCCAACCTACTCGTCAGAGACTCAGAAGAAACAATCATTGAAGCATTTCGTGCCCTAGACACTGCTCATAAAGGTGACATCGAAGCAGAAGCTTTGGGAAACCTAATGATGAAATTCGGACGTGCTGGAGAGGATTTCGAAAGAGAAGAAGTAGTCGACATGGTTCAAGCGGCAGCAGATCCCGATTCTGGATTGATAAAATATGAAGACTCTCTTTATATTGATCAACTAGCCAATGATTAAAGTTAACTATTGTCCCGCAAATAACACTTGAGATTAGTAGAAATATTAATTTTTTTTTTCCCCTTCACCCTCCTTCCCCTTCCCCTAAGTACCCTTTCCGCGCAGTTGGTACCTTACGGCTCCAGGCGAAAGTAAAAAGTTAATTTCTTTTTTTTTTTTTTTAAAAAAAAAATAATTATTCACTTAATTTGACCAGATCAGAATAACAAAAAAAAAGGGAATGATCCTCAGAGGGAAACATAAACAATCGACAACCTAAAAAAAAAAAAAAAAAAAAACAACATAAAAAAACCTATCTAAAACTACATAGAGTAGAATTAGACATGAACGTGATCATTAAAAATTCGTAATTATGTTGGAATCTTCAGCAGGCCACACTCCGTACAGCTCTGCCTTCAGTAGTCCTGTAGAAAAGGAATGGAGAGAAGCGCTTCGAATAACTGAGGAAAAGAGTAGAATGAGAAAAGGTCTCGAGTGGCGTGTAAAAGAAGAATCCGCTCACAGACGAACACACGTAAAACGACACCAATGCGAACTGGAGAGAAAAGAAGAGGAGCTTAAATCTTTAAAGCATAGGTTGAAAGTGACATCTGTGTACGGCTCTGCCAACTACAGAGAAAAATGGAAAAGCATTCAACGAGAATACGACGCGACGGTTAAAAAATTATCGGAAGCTGAAACTGACAACCAAGTAATACGAGATAAGTTAAGAGAAGCCGCTTCCATGGCCAGCAATGCTGAAGAACAAAATCGAAAATCAAATTTAACAAATGATTCCTTACGACAACAACTTGAATTATTAAAAAGTGAAGTGTGGAATTGGAAGCACTCCATAACCAAAGGCGCTTCTGCGACAAACGTGAATTTAAAAAACCTCATCGAAGCTAATAACGCTCTGAGTCGTAGGGTTGCAACGTTGGAAACATTAAACCAAAAACACTTGTCTGAAAAATATTCTGCCGAGGAAGAACTCCTCATCACAAAAAGACAACTCGCAACTTTATCATCGCAGTTTAAAGATTTATCACAGACGAACACACCTGTGATTGTAAAACAACTACCTGAAGTAACCATTCATGGCTCTTTGTACACACCACGTTCGTATAGTCCAAGACCAACTGTAAAAGGATTGTCCGTCAGTTCACATTCTTCACCAAAAGTTCAAGGACGCTCAGTTAGAATGGTTTTTACTCCGCAACCTCCATCGACATCTCAATCACCTGATGTGGGTAATAGCTATAACAACTCTACTAGTGATAATAAAATTAGACCTTGGTGTAGTACACTACCTCCTGGTGCTGGTCAATCAAAATCTTTATTCTAAACAAACAATCCACTATTGCCTTTCTACTGTCTTTCCAGACAGCAGGAAAATCAAATGGGGTTGTCTATTTTATTATTTTTTTTTTTGTTCTTTTTTACTATATGATTGAGTGATTATTATTATTATTATTATTTTTTGCAGTTGTACAAAAAAAGCAAAAAAGAAATAATGGAACAGGAAGTAGAGGTAAAGACAGACAATCAATACTATAAATACATTGTTTGTTTATCAGTAAAAGCTGAGGGTAGGGATGGCAACCCATGGCCTTTGCAATGCACTGAATTCAGATTGGTCGTTGTAAATGTTTTAAAATGTCGCATCGCAGAAAGACTTGTCGTCAAAGTCAACAAATTCGCAGATGCGATAACCCAAATAGACGATTTCTTAGAGGCTAGGAAACTGTTATTTCCTCAAGTAGTGTTCTTGACAAAATCAAGATGGCAACTCGACACCTGCATCAAATGGGAAGCCGCATGTAAAGAAGTCAACCTACAACATTCTCATTGGTGTTTTCATCTTGACGCCAGAGTCGAATGTCTCAAAGCCGACCTTGGATCAAAACTGTCGCACACAATAAATAAACTAAGCATCACTGACTCAAGCCCTGAGGATATATTAGCGAAGATAACGATATCTTTATTGCAAAGAGGACATCATTTCAAAAGTCCACAGTCTGCTAGTAACACGTTACTAAGTACAATTCAAAATCAATGGCTTTTCGGAGGAAACGAAACCGACGAAATTGGACAAGCAATTCTAGAAAGAAGCGCAGTCGTACTGACGGGAATCCCTCGAAAAGGACGTTCTGATGTTACGGCAGCTGCGGCAGCAAAGTTCGCATTGCCTATTGAAGTTTCAGTTGATTATATTATTGTTGATCCAAATCCTGAAGCAGCAAGTGTTCAAGTGTACTTCGTCCTTCCAGACTCTGAAAGTTGGCAATTACTATTAACTTATTATAATAGAGACTTCGCTGGTAATTCCGATATTGATATTCTTCCAGTGACAATAAAAGAAGTTGAGGATCATGGATGGAGGCAACCACCTCCAGCGCCTTTAGGACCACCAGCTTCACTGTCATTGTATCCGTCGACGTTACCAATTCATTCAATGAGTTATGCTGGTTGTGATTCGTATGACTGTAGTCATTTTGATTATTATGGTTCGAGTATGGGTTCTCAATCACATACTCCCTATCATCCTCATGGACCTGTAGATGAACTCTCTAATAATGTTGTTGTATTGCGGTATTTATTTTGTTATTTCTAATTGTGTTTTTTCATATTTAAGACAACAACAACAACAACAACAACACCAACAGTGGTCTTCCGTTCGCCACAAATGAAATTGATATTGCGCAGTTTTTAGAAGGGGTTCAGATAGTAAGTCAAGGGATTCATCTGATATTCACAGCAGACAATAAAAGCTGTGGAGAGGTATGTAAATTCACTTGATAATCGATACTTATTAAAAAATCACAAATCAACTACATAATAACAACAGTGTTTCGTTGAGGTCTGTGGCACTGATGATGTCCAACTCGCTGTTGCGATCTCCGGTAAGAAAATAGGTCATAGATACATTGAAGTCTCAAGAAGCAGCAAAGGAAAATTAATTAAAATAATGGAACAGGCGATAAAGGTATACATTTAACAAGTATTGTAAGAACGAAAAAAAAAGAATGTTGGGGACAGCACACACGTAAAGCTCCTTTAGCTTTGTATCAGTTTTTAAGTCGGTTTCACAGGTTCTCGTGACACAAACAAAAAAAAACATCAACAAGTGGTTTATTTACTATTTTCTGTATAATTTTGAGATAAAATCAATTATTTTTTTTAAAACAAAAATAACACAGTTTGGAACCCCGATGGAGGAAGAACCATCTCTCGCAAGTCAGTTTCAATTGTCTGAAAGCTACATCTTCAGACACAAGTATCACCATTCACCCATAATACACAGTCACATGTACTGATAGGAATTACCTTCTCTTATATTGTGCAATTATTTAGCATTATTCATCACCGGGTTGGAACCTGCACAGTTCCCCCGACCCTTTTGTTTTAATTTTCTTTTATACGTTTAACTGATGACAGGATGGAGGGAAAGTCTTTGTCTGTCAAAATTAATCATATTGTTTTTATTTTATAATTTTTCCCCTGGAAGAGGATGATATTTATGGATTGTGCAAACCATGTGTTATTATCAGTGTTTTATTCAAAAAAAATTTTTTTTTGAAGGGGGGAGGGAAAAAAAAATTGTTAAATTCAGGATATCCGTGAGGACCTCGGTCTTCAATTATTTTTCTGTACTAAAAAATAACTTGGTTAGAGAGAGAGAATTAAAAGTTTTCTCTTTTTTTTTTTTTGAGTTATTTTTTAATTTTTAATTTTTAATTTTTAATTTTTAATTTTTTTTTTTTTTGTTTAGTTCTGTTGATTGAATCGCCTCAGAATTGCCATTGATGCAAAAAATAATTTTTATTTTATTTTAAAAAATACCAACAAAACCATATTGTTATTGTTCCGGTAGAAAAAAAAAGAATGAGAAATTGTGAACAACGAAAAACTTCACTAATTTCCTTCATTAGGATTCCGTAAAAAGGTTATGTGTGCACAAATAAAAAAACAAAAAAAAGTGTTGAGTAAGAAAAAAAAAAAAAAAAAACAGTAATCGGTCGATTCCTTTTTTTTTTTTTTTTTTTTTTTTTAAATTGTGTTTCAGCAAGTATAGCTTGTCATAATCAAAGAACTTAGTTGCTGTGGATAGCGTGCGTATTTTTTAATGAAAATTTTCTGGATTCTCTTCCCTTTTTTAGTCAGTTTCGAGTTGCTTTATATCTAATAAACACATCAAGTTACCTTCAAATCCCATCAAATTCACAGCGTTTAACAAGTGTTGTAAAAAAGAATGTTGGACAGCATCACGCAAACCTCCTTCAGCTTTATCAGTTTTAAGTCGGTTCACGGTTTTCGTGACACAAACAAATTATTTCTGATCAATATAGGTGAAAGGAATTAATGGCTAAATAACATATTTGAGCTCTGGGGAAGGGGGAAAAAAAAAAAAAAAAAAAAAAAATGTGAATTTTTGTTGTAGGTTTGACATTTGGAAATATGTAGCAAGGAAGCTAATTACGCACTGATGTGCATATATCCCGTTATTAGAATCTGGGAAAAAAAAGTTTTTTATTTGCACTGATGTGCTGTTTTTTGTTTGTTGTTGTTTTTTACTCAGTAATTTTACTTCTCTTATTATTATTTACATTTTAATGTTTTTTTTTGTGTGATTTCACCAGATCAGCTTTTTTTTATATTTTTTTTTATTTTTATTATATTTTTTTTTTTTTCCCTTTCTTCTTATTATTATTTTTTTTTTTTAAAAATGTGTTTCACTATTCCTTTAAAGGAGAAGCTCTGCAACAATTAAAAAAAAAAAAAAAAAAAAAAAAAAAAAAAAACTGCTTATCGATATCGATATTCTGACAGCATTACGTGTTTGTCCGAAAAAAAATCAACCATACCACGAAACCTTCAAGGGTTTTGTTATTTATTTATTTTATTTTGTTGAAATTAATTTTGATTATTATTTATTAACTCCTCTCCACAGACAGAAACCCTACTCATTAAATCTACTCACTTATGAAGTTTCAGTGTATTATTGAGGTATAAAGAAAAAGAAATATAATATTATATAAACAAAAATATCAGTTGGCTGTTATTAAAAAAAAAAAAAAAAATGGAAATTTCAAGCAATACGATGATTGAAATCACAGTGAGGAGGGATGATGTTTGTACCATTGTCGAAGTAGCTTGGGATGGTATTGTTGAAAACTTACTTGGTGAGAATGAGCTCGCTGTACTCGAGGGTGAAGTTCTCGATCGCAATCAGACAATCGAAGACTCTGGAATCACAACAGAGTCTATCGTCACTATAGTAAACGAACGATGTTTAAACCTACGAGATTTAAAAAAATTAGGCAGATTTCATGTTCCTTATCCCAAACTATGCACAGCCAACGAAGAAGAATTGATATGCATCGAATCAAGCAACAGCATTAGCGTAGTCGCTTCTGATGGTGAAAAATCTGTTGTCGCTAATATTCCTGTTGGGACACAGCCATTGGACTTGTGCGTGTTGTCTGATTACTTCTTTGTGTTGGGAGTTAATACTGTTTTAAAGTATTCTTTACAAACTTGGGAAATCTCAGCAGCATTTACTTTAAATCAATCAGTCGAGCAGGTAGCTATAATTAGATGTTTTATGGACAATGAGGTCTACTCTATTTCAACTTTTAACAACAGAGACGTTCAGTTGACAGAATGCAGTAATGGAGCTCAAGAAAAACAAATAACGTTAGCTTTAACAATTTCATTACTTCGGATTAACGCATGGGCTGGAGTAAATCGTCGTCGTGTGGTCATGTGTTTCGATAACGGAGTTCGTCTTTATAGCGCTGAGACTGGAGCACATCTATTCTCTGTAAGTCTTGGTGATAAATTCCCTATCAGCGTTGCATCTGATCCCGCAGGACGTGTCTTGATTCTTCACTATCAATCAATAACTCTCTTTCATGGAACAAGTGATGATGAGGTTCAACACTTTCCTATTTGTTTACTCGCTTCTAACTTTCCTTGTAAGCTTTCGACTTCGAATCTGATACTTGCTGTTCCACAGCGTTATGGAGTTGAGCTCTTCGCTAATTGATGTCATTTTTATGTTTGTTTTTTTTTTTGTTTTTTTTTTGTCCGCGTTCAACGAACTATAAAATTGCTAATATTCATATTGTTCATGTGTTTCCCTTTTCCATACACAAAATGTGTACGAACAATCCAGACTATGAATCTTGAATCCCCTATACTTCAACCTGTTGTTGATTTCACTTGTGAGTGAATTATTATTTGTTTAATAATCATTTGTGATACCTCTACTGTTGTCCTTTGTGTTAAAGTTGCGAATCTAACTTATCAACTGCTCTTACCGTTTTTTTTTTTTTTTTTTCGTTTTTTTATGTTGTCGGAATGTATTGCATCACCGTACCGAGGGATACATAAAGAACGGTAATTTTAATTTTTTTTTTTTTGCCAATCTTTTATCTCGTTATGGTATCGCATATCTGGGGAGTTGAATTTAATTTCCCTCCCTCTGAGTTGGTTTGGCAATCAGCGTATTTGAATTAGGTACTTGTGCGCGAAGGTTACTATAGTTTTGTTATTGTGCGTGTTATCTATGACCCAACAAGTGGTTGAAAGCCGCGTGGGTTGCATTATTGTTGCTGCTTAGGAAGTGTTCCTACCCTCCTTTTTCTTCTTACCCCTATCCTTTTATTATGAACATGAAACTTAAAGTAACTACATTCCAGTCCTGCAAACTGGAATGACTCAGTCTCAACATTTGACTGACTTACTTCTACACCATACTGATGAGAGAGAATAGAGGTAAGAGGTATATGGATTACTCTCGAAACCTATAGTTACTTTAATATGCTAAGTTGCGCATCACCCTTAGTCACTGTATTTAAAACTAATGTTAAATTATCTTTATGTTTTATGATACAACACAGTTGTAATTTTTACAAAATCGAACATACATACCCCTATCCTTTATCTGGAAAAAAAGAACTTCCAACTAGATGTGGTAATGTTTAGCAATATTTATTATTTATTTATTAATGGAACGGCTACCTTCCTTAATATTATTTATTTATATTGGCTAAAGGTCATGTCTAAGTTGTATTCATAACATATGGTTGAACTGACTGTGAAACGAAAGTAGCAACACAGTGACGATCTTGTTGACTGTGTTCACAGATTTTGGAATGATGTGGTCATCTTTTTATAAAGACCTAATCACCTTTTGAAAGCCATCGCTGTAAAGCTGTGTTGTGTTTGCCTCGTTTCGAAGTTAGTTGCGCAAGAGGGAAAAAAAAAAAAAAAAAAAAAAAAAAAACCATCCATTATACTACCACGACGTTTCATCGCGTTCGTATTTACCTTGCCCTCTGTTATTTCGCAGTACCCACTCGCTATTTGTTTTTTTTTATTCCCTTTTTGGTTCCTCCGAAAAAAGCTCGCTATTGTGATTATTACATGTCTGAGAAAAGTTTGACGTGTCATTTTCTTACTTCTTCTCTTCAGCACTATTATGGTGAATCTCACTTCTCCGACTCATGAGGAATCGTCTAACCCGGTAAAGAACAGTGTTGGAAAGAAGAAAGAAAGAGAATTAACGTACTGGGTACATGGATTGCTCTCTGATGACGCATGGAGAATGTTGGATTCTCGAGGATGGCACAAAGTTGATCCGGAAGAGCGAAAGCCACCTCTGTTTGCGAGATATCGAAGAACATGTAAGCACAGTATCGTTAAACAAGCTCTTGTTAGACCATTTCCTTATTCAAGTTGTTTATCTTATTGTTGTGATAAAAAACTTTTTTACATGGGGATGAGAGCATTCGGCTTCACTGCATCAGTACCAGAGACTTACACGTCGTATAACGCCCTCAGAAGAGTAGAAACAAGTGACAAACCAAACAAGGGTGAGGTTTGGTTTGTAAAGACAAGTGAAGGATGTCATGGTCGAGGTGTTCAAGTGTTTGATGATTTCATAAGTTTAAAAAATCACATCAGATCATTACACAATGAACCGTTTGTTATCCAACGAGGTGTCTCTCACCTTCACCTAATCGAAGGAAGGAAGTGGACTGTTCGATCACACGTCCTCATCGGACCAGATCTACGATTGTATCGCTACGAGGACTCTGTTATTGTTATTCATGGAGCAGATTACGCTGCTGGAACTACTGATCGAGCGGTGCAAATTCTTCACAACAGGAGAGCCTCACGGTATAGTTTAAATGAGGGACCAGCTTGTTACCTTCTTCCTTTGATCGATCCTCAAATTGAGAGAATTTCAACTGAAGTAGCTAAGATTATTCAAGGTAAATTACTAAGGGCGGCAGCAGCCAATCCAAACACGTCGTTTTACGCTCTTTTGGGTCTTGACTTGATTGTTGATTCTAATCAGGTTGTTCACTGCTTGGAAGTAAACGAGTTCCCTCAGTTAGATTTCAGTTCTGATCCAAAAGCACATCGAATCGTGGTGAGAATGTTTGATGATTTCCTTAAACTGGTAGTATTTCCTGAAACATCACCAGAGCATTCTGCTGACTACCTTGAAACAGGTTGGTTACCCCTGCGCGAACAGCTTCCTGAAGTTGATCTCAACGTATCTGCGAAGGAAAGTCGCATATCTTCTCTCATAAAACTAAAAGACACCAGCACTTCTTCAATCTGCTACAGCACTGATAGTGAAAAGAAAGTTATAAAACTATTAATTGAAAGAGAAGGTATGGAACGAGAGCGCAGTATTCGCGAAGCTGAAAGAGAACGACAAAGGGAACGCACAGCTAGGAAGTTGAAGGAAAAAGAAAGAGCGGAAATTGAAAAAGCTGAGCTTCGATATTTGAAAATTAAAAAAAAATGCAGCACGGCTGAACTGATCCCGGGATCTATCGGTAAGAATACCGTGCCTCCTCCTGCGTTAGTTGCGGCGTCTGTGCCAGTTCCACCTCCAGTTATAGCGAGGAAGCAGACTAATCGAAAGATTCTTCAGATGCATCGAATAGGAGTTCGAGTTAGTAATCATCGTAGCCATCCAACACATGTGACAAGTAGCCCTCCATCAAATGCTTCAATTAAGACTGATTCAGATGTTCTCGCTGCGACTCTTCGCAATCCTCGTCAAACAGTTGTTCCTATTTGGGATCGACCCAAGTCATCACTATTACGAATACATGCTCGCAACCCTGGCCGACTACCTTCGTGAATTCTATTTAGTCCATGTAGTCACCTTTTGTGTGTTCTATTTGTTGTATTGTTGTCTGTAGTCAGGTCATCTGTATCTGTCAGAATTGCGCCTTGCCTTATAGTTTTTTTTGCCAGTCTTGCCATTGTACCTTATAGCTTTCACAGATTTTCTTTGTTGTTTGTTTCCTGACCTGGTTACTCTTTTTCGGAGTCTTGCCCGGATAGTAATAAACTTTTTGTACAGATATCTGGTGAGTTGCTTTTTTTCATTTCAGAAATTAGTTTTTGCAGGACAAAAATTGTTTGTCTTGTGATACACCTTCTGGGATGAGGAATCGATTTGAAGTTTACTTGTTGTTTTCAAATCGGAGTCTCGTCTCAGACAAAACAATAAACTTCTCGATTCTCTCTTTTAGTTCAGAAAACTATTTTAGTGAATACCATCTAAGCCTGTGGCATGGTTCTTACGCACCTCTCTTTTACTCATACTCTTTCTCTACCTCTTCATCCAGGTATTTTATTTTTATATTCGTCTTCTATTCTGTTGCTTGTGCTTTTTCCCTTTTTCCCATTTTTTTTTTTTTTTTTGCGGTTTCATGTATTTAGCAACGTTAATTGCTATTTTAGTAGTATTTTTTTTTTTTTTTTTTTTTTTTTTTTGTATGAAATAAATAATGTTGGGCAGTCCAATGTAGTCCCTTCTGGCTCTCATAGTCTGGTCGGGTTATATAGTTTTGTGCAGCCAAACTAAATTTTAAAATTTAAAAAAAAAAAAAAAAAAAAAAAAAAAAAACCATTTTCTTATGTACCATTATTTTGGGGAAACACCTTTTCAGGTGCACCTGTTCTACACACATTACCCGACGAGAGCCATTTAGTTTTTTTTTTTTTCATTGCTGCCTCTGGTGCATTTCAATTACGCTTTTTCTGCGTTTTCCAGTGGTAGCAGTTTTAATTAATTTAATACTTTAGTTTTGCTTTACTATAATTGACATAAATCCAGGTAATAAAAAATATTGTTGTTTATGCAACAAGAGTTAGTAGTAGTTCGTTTATTAGTATTTTGAAGTAGGCCTCCCCCCCCTCCTCCATCAGAAAAAAAGGTAATGAAAAACCACTAATGCTTCCCACTCCACCCCATCGTAAACGACTTGATAGCAATGGTGGTTTACGGTTAGTGGAAGGCATCGATCTCAGACCAATAAAAGAATCACTTGGAAGACGTGGCAGGTACGGACGAGTTGGTATCTGTGGAGGCAAAGCACCAAAAAGAGTTAAAATAAGCTGCAGAGGCTGGAGACCTCCAGTAGGACTATGTGGTGAAGACTGTATACTTCCTACAGTAAGAAAAATGATATTTGATAAAAACACATACGAAGAATCGTTAGTATCATTACCTGTGGTAACTAAACAAGTACCTAACCCTGTACTAAGTGACAGTGATGAAGAAAGTCACGTTACGAATTTGTCTAAAAACACGTCGTTCGTCTCTGCCACATGTCGCAAACAATGGACAGTTGCCAAAGACATATCGGGTAATGTTGTATATGTTTTACACAAGAAGAAAAAACGAAACAAGGAGGGTAAAAATAAAAAAAAATATCCACCTCCGCCAAAACCCCTCACACCACCATCAACTGAAGTAACCAGTATAGCACCATTTCCACTACGGGAGGCAGGTCCTCAACTTCCACGTTCTTATCCCAGAACAGCTGGCTATCTCTTTCATGGTAAATTGTTTACGTATGATCCGGTACCCCCTCCTGTTTGTAAATCTAAGAGACAACGTAGTCAGAGATTGTTGTCAATTTCTGATGATATCCATATTAAGTCTTCACATTGTTCAGAACTCAATTGAGAATATTATTATTCTTTTACAAGAATAGGTGTTGAAGTTTCTTTGTTAGTCGTCGAGTATAATTATTAATCTTTAAAACAGTTTTTTTTTATTTAATAAATAAAGTATGAGTAGCTACTTGAGCAAGGCTGCCAACTGTGGATTTTCTGGAATGTTGAAACCGGAGGAGGATGTTGATGAAAATAGCGCTACACGCAAACGGTTGGCAGACGTGACAATTGCACGGCAGCGTTTGAGAGAAGAGAAGCGTCAAAAGCTGCAGCAGCTATCTGACAGTGACATACAGGACGAGTTACTGTATTGGAAAGTAAAAGAACAGGAAAAACGCGATCAAGCATGGAAAGACGAAGTCAGACAACGAGAACGAAATCACATACAACTCGAAATGAGACAGCAACTCGATGAAGAAATAAAATCACACGACGCACTCAATCGCCACATGATCGACGTTCTATCTAAAACAGTATGTTGTTGATGGGGTTAGTACTTATTATGTTAATTATATTTATTGAGGAAATAATATCAAAAAAAGAAAAAAACAGTACGGTGAATCCTTTCTGTGGGCTTCTCACAAATCCACATACGACGCTAACGGTGAGAGTAAATTCTCACGTCATCGACTAAATGATGAATTCAATACCAATCTTGGACTCATACCTGGTCCGGTAACTCCATCAGAGCAGAGGCGTCAGCTTCGACCTGACCTCTAACATTCTCAACTTTTTATATTTATCTTCTTGTTCTGTTCTCTCTTCGTTCTGTTCTTTTCTAAGATCCAATCCGAAGACGACGTTCTAAAGATTAAAATATTATTTACACTTTTTTTTTTGGATGATATTTATTATTGAGAACCTTTCAACACGTCGAATCTGATAAATCACATTTCAGAGATTCTTCATTACTGTGACACGTGTTGTTTGTGTTGAGTCAGTTTGTCATTTATGATTGTCATGTCTGTTTTGTTAATACTTTTTCAGTTATTGTCAACCCAAACAGAGGACAGACAGTATGAGTGTGCTCGTTGTAACATTGTGGGCGGTGCTTTCATCATCGTGTCTTATAAGTGACTTGGTTCTGAGTATTGAGTCTGTTGAGAAAACGTATCGAGCAGTGTCGGGACGTGACATCTTTCATGACGGAGAGATTACATTCAACTGTGATGGGGAAGACTTCAGTAAGCCAACAGTAATTGATGATTCTACTTGTTCGTTCAGTTCTATATATTGGATGAGACACAGATCTACTCGAGTTCATTGCACTAATGGGGTCTGGCACTGGACTCGAGAATATCAAATTCCTGTGGATTCTGGTATTCTTGAGTTGCTGTTCTGCAACTTGAGCGACATCGATTTCAAATTAGAGACATCTAAAAACGTGGTAATAAACCTTACTGGTAGTGAAGCTGCTGCTGATTATGGAGTTCTCCCAACTGGTTGGAATGTAAATATGACTCCAGCGGAATACCTCCCTTCAGGGATGTCACTAGAATTCACGTCTGATACATTTGAGAGAACTTTAGTGAGGTGTTTGACTAGAACGTGGACTTATTACCATTCGTGTGGTGATTTTTGTTCTGTGGGTTCATCAATGAGTGTGTGGTGGTTGACTCCAATAATATTAGAAAAGACTTCTCCATGTCTGTTCGCTAACGTGTCAGTTGATGTTTTACTTCCCGAAGGAAAAATTCGAACCTATACAGGAGCAGACATGCGTCAATTCCCATTATTATTACAAGTGACGGGTGCACAACCGGAACGGTGTGACTACATGAACCCTACAGGTTGGTTAGATACCTACACCTCGTGTTACTTCTCACTGGAAGGCTACACATCTGAGAAACTCGAATGTCCCGTGAGGGGAAAATGGCATTTTCGAACATATAATCAATCGTTAAAGTATCCTTTGTTATATCCGCAAGGTGGTTCGGTACTTAATCTCCAATTATGTTCATCTGCGGGTATACAAATTACTATTATCAGTGGAAGTGAATCACAAAGCTTTACTGGGCTGACCTCTTCTGTGATTCCAGTTGATTGTGATTCCCATCTGTCGAGTTGTTTGTTGGGAAATATTAAACTGACCTGCAATGGATCGCAATGGAAACCCGCTGAACACTTTACGTTCTACTACACCACAGTAAGAATCGATTGGAACTCATTGCCTCGGATAGATGAAGCAAGTCAGCTGTTGTCTGACAAGATGTATAGTTTAGCAGCTATAAAACATGTGATTGACTGCGAGGACTGTCTGATTAGTAAATATACGATCTTTGAAACTTACACTTCAACATCATACCATTCAAACGATGAATTGATTGCTGGTGTTGAGAGTATTTTTAGAAAAGAGTTTCCCTCAGATTTCAGAGCTGTTCGTATTTTCAATAGCATCGGCGATGCTGATGCTCCTGTGACTACTACAAAGGTGACTTTGGATGTTGTTAGGTTACCTGTCTACGAGTCGTCTAATAAAGCTGACTATTCTGTTATAGTTGAAACTATCTCCGTGGTGATGGTTTTTGTTGTTCTCTCTGCCTAGTGATCTCGTGCTCTCTTTTTTCTTTTTTTTTTCTTTTTGGGAAAACCTCTAATTCCACGCACGTGTTACTGAAATGTCCGATCTCAACATAGTAGTTTCCGAAATGGACAGCTACTATTTTTTTATATAACTTACTGTTAGTGTATTTCGGGGATTTTTTTTTCCTCCCAAAATTTTTTTTCCCACTCAAGGTAAGGCATCCGACGAGATGAGTGAAGAAGACCGAACCTGTGTGACCTGGGGCTAGGCCTGACCTCACTGAGCCACCCAGTACTGTCCTTTCGGAGTTTCTGTGAAAGTAGCCCACGGAACACTTTTCTAAAGATTCAATCAGCCGAACTACTCCGCTACTGACTTTCAGTTGATTAGCGAGCTACTAGTATATATTATTATGTCACCTGTTGAAAAGGGGAGTACTAAGAGGTAGATTCACGCTGTGCATATTAGTTGTAACTACGGTACCTGCCTTACCTTGAATTATTCCTTTCCTGCTTGAGAACCAACCCATCTCAGCCATCCCGTTGCATTTTGGGAACGGAGAAATTCTTTTTCTTCTTCTTATCGAACAGCGAAAAAGAAATCACTTTCAGCGAATGGCGAAAAGAAAAACCTTTTTCGTTTATTGAACAGCGAAAATGAAATTATTGAACCCTACCATAGATTTTACGCGAAAAAAAAAAAGAAGTTGTTCACTAACAAAAAGTTCGGAGATTTTCTTTTCCCTTGCTGAATTTTTTTTTTTTTTTTTTTTGCTGTCCATTTCGGAAACTTTTATGTTGAGATCGGACATTTTAATAACATTTTTCACGGAAGAGGTTTTCCCTTTTTTTTTTTTTTTTTTTTGAAAATTGTTTTTTTATTTTTATATTTAGGGCTTTTTTTATTCGCTTTTTTTATTTATTTATTGGTTGTTTATTCGGTTTCCTTTTGTATATAAATAAAAAGGGGTTTTTTCTGATTTCTGTCTCGTAAACTAATCTTTTGAGGGGATTTCTTTTTTTCCAACAAAATGTTTTTTTTTGATTTTAACGACGGTTATTATTATTTCCTTCGCGGCATGGATTACGCACTTACTCAAGGCCGGCTTTTGAATAACCGAACCTCGGCCGACTGGTGTTATTTTCTTTTTAAACATTTACAATCTTGCCTATATTTTTTTAATTTTAAGTTATAATCGTAAACTGACCTTTATCTTATTTGATCCTTTTTGTTTTCATTTTCTTGCTGAGTGCATTCAGAGCTTAGGACTCGTAGTCGCTAGTTTTGCATTTTACTAAGCAAACCAATGAAGGCCTAAGAGGGACAAGTACTCCAAGATTAAGGCTGCTGAAAGTAACGTATTCCACGGTGTTTTATGGAACAGCAGAAACAATGTGTTTATAACTTTTCTTTTTTTATTTTTTTATTTTTTTAAAAAAAATATAATTTGATTTGGTGCAATTTTTTTTTTATAATTTGAACTCGACTTGCGTACCGTGTTTTTGGATTGTTGTGTTCTTATTATTATTATTGTTTTTGTTTTGTTTTTTAAAAAAAACAAGGGATGAAATGAATGTGTCTGTAGCTCTGAACAACGAGTGTCATTCTCTGCGGATTTCACCATCGGATACCTTGAGTGACATCGAGCAAACCGTTTCAAATTTACTAGGAATTCATTATTTTATATTGAAATACGAGGGAATCGAACTTGACGATAGTGAAATTCGATGTCTGGTTGATGGATCGGAACTGGAAGTTGAATTCAGTGCAAAAATCAAAGCAGAACAGGAATTGAAGCGATTAGGCATCGAATTGGAATTATGGGAACAATACATTACCGAAGTAGACCTACTCGAGATGTTTATAGCCGTCGGGATACATGTTAATACCATCCTTTGTCTTCTTATTGACGATCAAACATTATCAATACAGCTACTACAACCACTACTTCGTAGCGGATGTGATATTAATATTACATCATCAGGAATTCAAGGCACAGCTTTAACACACGCTGCTTGCTTACCGGATCTCAATCTTATTAATTTTCTTATAAAAGAAGGAGCTGACATTGATAAACAAGCTGCCTTTGGTATGTTATCACAAACACATTTCCGTAATTCGTATTTTTACTTTAAAAAATAAACAGATCAGACTTCTTTAATGATGGCTATAAGAGAACATCACCTGTCGTCAGTTTCGCTTCTATTGGAGTTAGGAGCCTCTCTTGACATTACGGATAGAGATGGTATGGGATTGAGTTTGAAAGGAATTTCAGTTTTATTTTCTCATGAAAATTTAAAAAAAAAAAAAAAAAAAGAATCAGTTAACTTTTTACTTACCCACTCACACTTTTGTTGTTTGTGTGTAACCAGATACAAAATCCTAATAAAGGAACAATGGGTTTTGTAGGTACAAGAAAAAAACAATTCAGGTGACACTCCGCTTATAGCATCTGCTGATAACTTAATTTTAGCTCGTCTAATATTATTTCCGAGCCTCCACTTGATAAACAGAAGAAATTCATTGGGATGCACTGCCTTATACAGAGCTACCAGCACCCAAACAGAAGAAGTTGCAGAAATGTTATTGAGAGAGGGAGCATTGCCTAATATAAACGATGAGTACTGTTTTTTTTTTTTTTTTTTTTTTTTTTTCACAGTCTCTGTTTTCTTTTTCTATTTTCTTGTACTATCTGGGACCACACCACAGGTATATCTCCTCTCTACCTGGCTGCTGAAACTGGTCATTATAATATTGTCAGATTACTGCTGGAGTTCGGTGCGGATACCAATTGCGAAACGATATATGGTATGTGTGAAATTATTTCATTTGATCACCTTCTTCTTTTTTTTTTTTTTTTGGTATTTGTTCCATTTGTTTGAAAACACCACGCCAGGGGAAACTCCATTGAGAATAGCCACTAAGAAGGGCCATGTGAACATAACGCGAGTTTTAAGAGACTTCAATGTCGATTAGCACTGCACTGCAGTAGTGATTTGAGACTGAATTCCCATGCTTGTTACTCACAGACATGTTCTGCTTATATAGAGATCGAATAATCTACTTTCCATCATTCCCCCTTCAGTTGGCATATTATGAAATATGTGGGCCTACAGCCGTTATCAGTATTTCTGGTTGTATGGATCGGCTGTGTTTATGGTATTGAAGTGAGGTTTACGATGGGAAATCACAACAAGGCTGACTCTCCTGAAGACTTCCATGTTGAGGTACTTCACATCTCAGGGAGGAAAGATGTGATTGGTAATTTATCAAAGCCTGACCGTAACGTTCCTATTGATAACACATACACATATCAATACAGTGAAGATAGTATAGTTAGCATACGTGTGAAACCTATTGAGAACTGGCCAGGTGTGAATGATGTCAGGAGTGACGGTGATGGTGCACAAGTTAAATCAGCTTCAGTAAAAGTAAATGGAATCTACAGTCAGTATAATGGTGGAGCACAATGGGTTGATTACTATGCGTCAGGTCCCGATAAAGAAGCCGTTTATTATCGTCCGATAAATGCGACTCTGACACCGACTGCTGTACCGACAGCTGTTCCGACAGCTGTGCCGACAGCCGTTCCGACAGCCGTTCCAACAGCTGTTCCAACTTTGATGCCAATGAGCACCAGTACTCCAACAACAGGTGAGATAACTACAGGTGTTCCTCACGTTCTTATCTCATCTCGTACTATAACATTGTTGGATAGAAGTGATGACTTCACTGCTGTGATTACTCGTCTTCCTGATACTGAAGTTCCCTCAACAACCACACCAACTACTCAACCAACTGAGGCACCAACACCCACGCCTACATTCAAACCTGTAGTACCGTCATCTGTAGGGAATGCAGCTGCTGCAGGAGCAGTTCTCAGTTCTGGTGGTGCTGTAGCTGGTCACGCTATGAGACTTCTTTTAATTAGTGGTGACTGTCAGATTGGTGGTGGTGAAGACCGAGTAATTGTGAAGAGTTTTCACTTCACGGGGATCACGATCAACGACTCTCAAGCTCTTGGAGCGATAGCTGTGAATATTATGATTTTAGTAACGGTAACCGCGTTGCTGAAAATAGTTTCGAACCTTTTATCGAAATGCTTTCCTCGAAGTAAAGGAATATACAACGCCAATGACCCTGATGGGTTTCTGAGATTCCCATCAGCTCCGTTAATTGTATTTCAATGGATGTATCAAAGTAATACTTTGTGTGGGTTCCTTTTATTATTCTACAGCGATACTGTTATTGGTTCTGTTGTTGGATTCTTGTGTGTTTCAGGGTGTGCGATAATTCCTGGGTACTTAGCTGTGATTTTAAAGAAATCTGTTCCTTGTGAAGGATTCTATGTTGAGGATCCTAATAAGAGAAATATTCTTCAGATGTCATTACTTGGATCAGGTGAATGGGTTAGTAAGTATCGAGACAACCATTGGGTTCAGAAATACTCCTCAGTTGTTAGATCTCTTCGGCAGGATTCACTGTCAGCAACTTCGATTGAAATGTATGCTGGTTTCTTTTTATCACTCGCCTCTTCATTAGAAACAAGAGATAAATATCAGTGCGGATATATTAGAATATGTCAAGGAATTATAATTTTGTCGGTAATGTGTTTTTATGGTCTAATGAGACCACATTGCAAGGCTCGTGATTGTGTGATGTCATTCGTAATTTGTGGATGTCAGTCAACAGCTCTCGTCTTTTTGGGAATATCGTTCTATCAAAACAGTGGCAGTGCTCTTGTTTCTGTTTCTGAGATGTTGCTGGAAATTGTTTCAGTGTTGTTGTTTGTTCAGGTTGCGTTGGATTTGGGTTGTGAAATTTACGTTTTTTTTTCACGTCGACGAGAACACATTCAAACAATAGTTTGGAGTTTCATCGATCACAGCGTCGTCCACAACGATAATGAAGTCACCCTTGATTACTGTATTAGTCGTCATTCTAAATACCTCTCTTCACAATGCTTTGTATAAGAAAGTTGACTTCCTTCCTTTCTTTTTTTTGATATCTCATTCATGAAATTCACTGTTTGTGTTTGGTAAAGAAGTAGAGTTTACTGTGGACGGAGCTCAGTTTTACTGACAGAGAGTGTAGCATACTTTTATACTTTTTATTTCAAGTTTTTTTTTTTTTTTTTTTTTTGTTGTAATCACTGATGAGTGTTGTTGTAAAAAAGTGGTGATTTTGAACTGTTTATACGGCGTGGGATGTCTACGCTGGCAGAGCAATTAGTTCTCACCTCCCATTTGTCTTTTTTTTTAAAAAGAAAGAAATCTCGTCGGCTTATTAAAACTGTCACACAAAGACACTAAATTGGCTGACAATTATGATTTTAGTCGCATAGCTCCTTAGTACGGGAGCTATACTTCTCACTTTTTATACTTCTCACTTTTTTTTTTTTTTTTAAAATCCTCTTTTTTTTTTCTATTCCAATCAAAATAACGTTAATCTTTTTATAACGTTACTGATACTCCGAACTCGTTTAGATGAAGTAACTGTTCAACTGTTTCGGATATGTTATTGACACCCTTGTTATCAAGTAACCTCCGTAAGGACGTTTCATAATTATGTTTATTTTAAATTTTTTAATTTTTAAAAAAAAATATTTTGTCGCCTCTCTTTTCGAATTCTAAATTCTTATCACTTCAGATAGGAATATCGGCGTAATTACATGCTGAATGTTGAGTGCTTTTTTTTTTTTGCATTTAACAAGTATTGTAAGAGCGAAAAAGAATGTTGGAGGCAGCACACACGTAAAGCTCCTTTAGCTTTATCAGTTTAAGTCGGTTCACGGGTTTCGTGACACAAACAAAACAAAAAACATCAACAAGTGTTATATTTACTATTTTTCTGTATAGTTTTAAGATAAAAACCAATTCTTTTTTTTTCTCTAAATTTGGTTGTCACAAATACGGATTTTTGTAATCATTTTTTTCCTTTCACAAGAAACCTGTCTTATAGGGAGATGAGTGACTATAAGAAATATCGGGGGGCTTTCTTAAATATGAAATAGTTTCATTTCCGACGATGTCGGTACAAAGAAAAAAAAAAAAAAGATTTATGTTTTGTTCTGGTTATTTATCGTTTCGACTACACTAACGCAAGTATTCAGTTTTGTTTATTTTCTGAGAATCTTGCGGGGGGGTTTCCTCTCTTTTCTATTGGCAACGTAAATGAGTGATTGTTTCTTCTCTGTTGCTGTTTTTTTTATATAGAATACATCTACGCGGCGCAAACCCTTTTTTACAATGTCACAAATTAATAATCTACTTTCCATCATTCCCCCTTCAGTTGGCATATTATGAAATATGTGGGCCTACAGCCGTTATCAGTATTTCTGGTTGTATGGATCGGCTGTGTTTATGGTATTGAAGTGAGGTTTACGATGGGTAATCACAACAAGGCTGACTCTCCTGAAGACTTCCATGTTGAGGTACTTCACATCTCAGGGAGGAAAGATGTGATTGGTAATTTATCAAAGCCTGACCGTAACGTTCCTATTGATAACACATACACATATCAATACAGTGAAGATAGTATAGTTAGCATACGTGTGAAACCTATTGAGAACTGGCCAGGTGTGAATGATGTCAGGAGTGACGGTGATGGTGCACAAGTTAAATCAGCTTCAGTAAAAGTAAATGGAATCTACAGTCAGTATAATGGTGGAGAACAATGGGTTGATTACTATTCATCAGGTCCCGATAAAGAAGCCGTTTATTATCGTCCGATAAATGCGACTCTGACACCGACAGCCGTTCCGACAGCCGTTCCGACAGCCGTTCCGACAGCCGTTCCGACAGCCGTTCCGACAGCCGTTCCGACAGCCGTTCCGACAGCCGTTCCGACAGCCGTTCCGACAGCCGTTCCAACAGCCGTTCCTACAGTCGTACCAACAGCCGTTCCTACAGTCGTACCAACTGCTATACCCACAACCATACCAACAACTGTGCCGACAGCCGCACCAACAACTGTACCGACAGCCGTTCCGACAGCCTCACCAACAACTGTGCCGGGAGTAGTTTCAACTTCTGTACCAACGACCACACCAACGACAGCTATTCCAACGGCAGTGCCGAGTGCCGTACCTACAGTCACACCAACGGCAGTGCCGACGGCCATGCCGGCAACTGTACCAACGGCAATTCCAACAACTGTGCCGACTGGTATACCGACAAGCATACCAACTATGACACCTACAGCTGCTATTCCTTCAGTTGTACCGACAGATGTCCCAACTGACATGCCGACGGAAGTACCAACAACTGTAACGACAATGCCCGCGGGTGGGCCAACTGCTGCATCGACAGATGTCCCAACACCGAGTCCTTTATTTAACGCTGTTGAGACAGCAGTTCCTATAATACCTTTACCTGTTGAGTTTAATGACGTAACTGTGACACAGACCATCCCAATGATTCAAGAAACTCCAGTGCCTACACTAAAAGATAAGGTACCGTCATCTGTAGGGAATGCAGCTGCTGCAGGAGCAGTTCTCAGTTCTGGTGGTGCTGTAGCTGGTCACGCTATGAGACTTCTTTTAATTAGTGGTGACTGTCAGATTGGTGGTGGTGAAGACCGAGTAATTGTGAAGAGTTTTCACTTCACGGGGATCACGATCAACGACTCTCAAGCTCTTGGAGCGATAGCTGTGAATATTATGATTTTAGTAACGGTAACCGCGTTGCTGAAAATAGTTTCGAACCTTTTATCGAAATGCTTTCCTCGAAGTAAAGGAATATACAACGCCAATGACCCTGATGGGTTTCTGAGATTCCCATCAGCTCCGTTAATTGTATTTCAATGGATGTATCAAAGTAATACTTTGTGTGGGTTCCTTTTATTATTCTACAGCGATACTGTTATTGGTTCTGTTGTTGGATTCTTATGTGTTTCAGGGTGTGCGATAATTCCTGGGTACTTAGCTGTGATTTTAAAGAAATCTGTTCCTTGTGAAGGATTCTATGTTGAGGATCCTAATAAGAGAAATATTCTTCAGATGTCATTACTTGGATCAGGTGAATGGGTTAGTAAGTATCGAGACAACCATTGGGTTCAGAAATACTCCTCAGTTGTTAGATCTCTTCGGCAAGATTCACTTTGGGAAGTTCAATTTGAAATGTATTCAAGTTTCTTTCTATCACTGATTGCTTCATTAGAAACACTCAACACATTTCAGTGTGGTCATATCCGCATTGCTCAAGGATTGATATGCCTGACTATGATGTTTATTCATGGAGGACTCCAACCACATTGCAAGGCTCGTGATTGTGTGATGTCATTCGTTATTTGTGGATGTCAGACAGTTGCTTTGTTGTTACTCGGGTTGTCCTATTACAGTAATAATTTAGACGGCACTGCTGGTACCGTTTCAGGAATGCTGTTGAAATTTACTTCTGTGATGTTGTTTGTTCAAGTTGCAGTTGATATTTGTTGTGAAATTTTTATTTTTTTTTCACGTCGGAGAGAACGAATACAAAGCGACACTTGGAACTTACGTGATCAAAATATTATTCACGAACGTGTTATCGATGTCGACTGCCTTGAGTACTCTTGTGATTCTCCACAAGTTAGATTTATGCTTTAAGCTCTCTGATCAATTCGCAACGTTTTATTTTTACCTTCTCTCTAAGCAGAATATCATTCACAGTTTAAAGTGATTTGAAACAAATCTGTTTTTTTTTTTTTTTTTTTTTTTTTTGAGAAGATCGCCATCTCACATTATCCACAAGGATATCCTTCTTTAATTTATGACAATTCTCTCTTACTACCCCCCCTACCCCCCTATTTACATCAGAGACTATAACACACATTGCGTCGAGTGACGTTTTCTTTTTCTTGTTGAAGCGCACATGTGTAGTTCGTCGAAACTCACAAAATGATCCTCTCAGGGATTAGGTTCAATCTACTACCGTTTCTCTTTGAGAATCTACCTAAAAGTAGTATTTCGGTGGACTGTTGGACTCGCCAACTAATTAGTTTGGCTTTCAATAATTTAATCTTTTCCTTTTTTTTTTTTTTTAATTTTTTTTTTACTCTTTATCTTTGGCTTCTTTTGGGAAAATTTTACGCTTGCGGTATAAATCAGTGCATGGGAGTGTAAATTTTCCATTCGAAGCGACGGTTTTAGATGAAAAATCAGATACAGATTTTCACTTCTGGATGGGTTCTTGCTTCGTTTACCTTTTGCATCACTCGGTAAAAAACCCACTACGCGTGAAAAATCAGACTATCTGATTTCACTAAATTATTCTGCTGCACCCCTATCAATTTTTTAAAAAAAAAATCTTTTTTTTTTTTTTTGGTATTTTTGCTTCCATTTTCCGACGATTATTTATTTAGGTACGATGCCGATGAATATTGCGGATTTTTTTATTTCTTCCCCCCCCTTCATTCTTTTGATTGAGAGACTCCTGTTGAACACTTCGCCCATTAGGTTTTGCGTGAGACAAGAGAACTATTCAAATCAAAGGCTGATTTGTTATTTTATTTTTTTGATCCTCTTCCATGGTAATGAATATTTCTCTTTTCATTTTATAAAAAAATCTCAAGCGAAAAAAAAGAGAATTCGTAGCGTAACTTTATAACTAAAATCTATTTCTTGATAGCATACGACAACATGCGAATCCGACCGATGCATGAATATTTTGACTCAGAGGACGATACTGAACTTGATAAACGAAGAAAACAAGTAGTGGTGACAACCAACATAGTTATAACTTTGTTTGGAATAGTTGGCTTAGCAGGATTTTGGAGTAATGGATTCACATTCTTAACATTGGGAACTGTAATGTTGTTGTTGACTTCTGTATTATTTTTAATAAAATGGTTCATGACAAAGCAACTTTCTGTTAATGAAATTGGAATTTGTTTCATGATGTGGTTATTCGCAATAATGGTTCTAGATATATACGAAGCAAGTCACAGCGTGATGAGACTATGGCCATGCGCAGTTGTACTCCTGGACATAGTGCTGCTTTGTTCACTTCCTCAATGGGTTTACGTTAGTATATTGACGACGTTATCGCTATTTTTATGCGTCGATTGCGCTGAAAGACACTATCGATTCGGTCTTTATGACATAACTGGTTCAGATAAATTATTATTCTTTAGTTGTATTGACATTGTAAAAGAAGATGCTTCGCGAAGTCCTTGTCCTGAACCCTTATTCGACGCAATCATCATAACCTGTATATATTTAGCTATATTGCTTATTGATTTCTATTGTACGAAGGGGTTCGCGAGAGGTTTGGAACATGAAAAACAAAAATTACAAAAATCTATTTTGTTGGTAGAAAAAGTTGTAGCAGATCTACTAGACTTCGACTTAGAAGAAGCTCATTCATCAATTATTGCTGCTGAAGGCACTCCACTAACTGAAGTGCTTGAAAAATTATTGTTAAATCTAAATCAATATAAACCTTATCTTCCTGTGTCCTTATTTGATACACCTGGCAAGTGTCTTTCTGAGGTTTCTTCATCTCCCTCAGTAGGACCACCAAGCGGAGATTCCGTTTGCATATTATTTACCGACATCAAATGTTCAACTGAAATTTGGGAAGCTTCACCTGATGCTATGAAAATAGCATTAAAGATTCATAATAAAATAATAAGAAAATGTATTGAAATCCACAGAGGTTTCGAAGTAAAGACAATTGGAGACTCTTTTATGATAGCGTTCGAAACATTGAGAGATGGAGTTGAATTCGCATTGGATGTTCAGGATAGAGTAGCAGAAACTATTTGGCCATCCGACTTAATACCACCCTCTATTTTTGAATCTGAAAACTGGTCATCTATATCACTTCAGATTGGACTTCACTACGGACAAGTAGAAATGGATTTCAATCCAGCATCAGGAAAGCCTGAGTATTTCGGACTCACGGTTAACAAAGCTGCATGTTTAGAAGCAGCATGCAATCCTGGAGCTGTTGCCATTGATAGTTTCTTTTTAGATCAAATTAACTCAAATGAATGGCACGTTGAACGAAGATACGAAGCACACACAAGCACTGATCCTAATCCAGTTGACATGGCGTTCTTATACACAGTTGATCCTGCAACCAGAAAAAGTCATACGAGTTCATCTGTTGAATCTGTCTCAATCATGGATGATATAGTACCATTAACACTTCATCCATCACGACAAAAGATTGATTCTGGATCGTTAATAGCACGATCATCTGCGACAGTATGTAAGGTTCACATACTGCTTGATAATTTATTCTTGGTTGATAAAGATGATGCGTCAAGCATCATAAACACCACACTAAGTAAAGCAATCAACTGTATAGAACGTTCAGAAGGATCAATCGTATCAGTCATCGCTACCACGATGACTATTGGATGGAATACTGTTAAGCAATGTGTTTCTCACTATGAGGGAGCTTTGAGGTTTACTTCATTAATGGATTCAGTTTTTAATATATCTGAACAAGTCGCAATAGGAATCTCTTCAGGATCTATTCAGTGTGGTAACGTTGGATCACAAGATCAACGTTTTGTTACTGTTTTTGGGCCTTGCGTTTCTATGTGTGGATTACTATGTCAAGCTAGTCAAGACATTGGTGCATTTGCTCTGTGCTGTAACGTTCCAACATCGTTCCCTCTGCTGAGACCTGTTGGAACGTGGAATAATGTAATGGGTGATTCTGGTAGGATTACAATCTATGAAATTAGATTGGAAAAATTAAAACAAAGTTTATCAGGTAAAGTGCAAGCAGAATCACCTGGATGTCAACAACAATCAGAATGGGGTTGGTGTGGTTATTATAGAGAAGCTTTTCATTCGAATGACTGGGAAACTATAGACAGCAACCGTGATCCGAATGATACAGTTCTTCAGCGGGTTTCTGAGATGATGAGGAACGACACGAGTCTCAGAGTAGTGTTCGATTAAAGTTATAGCGTCTCTTAAGTAGTATTTTGTTTCTGTTTTTGTTTGCGAACAACCCTTTTTCTACTTGCAGAACTTTTGTGTTTTTCAAGCTGCGTGGTTCTTTTTTTTTTTTTTTCCTCTTCTTCTTTCCACTTCTTTCTGTTCTTTTTTTTTAAGGCATCAATAATGTATGAGATTTAGGAAGGAATGCTATTTCGTGACAACCGAGACACACTTTTTTTTTTTTTTTTTTTTTTTGTACCCACAAAACCCATTGTTCGGTGGAAAGAGAATTGTCAACAGTGTAACTAACCTATTCCTTTATTAAGGTTTTGTACCAGTCTGACGGTGAGTTATTTATAATGAGGGGAAGGCATCTTTGGCGATCACAGTCGAGGTGACCTTTAACTTTGGTTATAATTTTTTTTGTTTCTGGAATCTTGTGAGCTTCAGACCTTTAAAAAAAAAAAGTTTTTTTTTCTCCCCCCGAGAACTGTCAATTTGATCAATACAATCCTTTTGCTTATATGAAAACTTTTTTAGTTTAGTTTAAAAGAGATTTTTTATTTTTTTTTTATATATATTTGTGTTGAGAACGGTGGGGTATTATTTAGCTCTATTGTTCACACCGTGAAATAGTGTAGCTACATCACCGTGTATGGTGGAAAGCCGGCAATGACATGCTGTGTTCAGGATGTTCTGTTATGTTGCTGCTGCTTCCTGGTTCTATTGAGTTTGCCCCATGTTCCTTGTAGATTACATGCACAATAAATGATGCCCTGATTCATCTATTAAGTGTTCATCTTGTTTTGTTTACGGTTTTTTGAAACTTTGTGTTTGAATCCGGAATTTTGAAAAACTTTTGTGTGGAATTAAGGGTTTTCCTTTTTTTTTTTTAACCCATTAAGGACGGGGGGTCCACTACAGTGGTTATTTTGAAATTTTATTTTCGCTAAGGGGAAAACCCGGCTAACGCTACCCAGGGGGGGTGTAATCGAGGCCGTTTCGCGACGAATCTTGGGTGGGATGGCGTGGTTCGCTGTGTTTTCATTCATGAAATTCAAAACTAATAATCGAAATTTTACCACCTAACAAGAAGTTTCGTGTGCCTGTTGAAATTGATACAAGTTCGGCGTCCTATGAAAGTCTGATGATGATGGATTCTGTATCGGAGTCGTCATCTGACAGCAACACAGCAAAGGTATCAAAGTGGGGGGGCAAAACCAAGAGAATCCCCAGGGAAAAACGGAAAGGACCTACCCAGAGTGTGAGCGACTTTAATGAAATGAGCGAATTGAAGGCATCCAACTCATTTTCACTGATCATGTGCTTAAAGTGATATTTCGACACACTCTTGCCTACCCGATTGACAAAGAGACGTCCATGAAATCACTAGAAGTTGGTGAACTGAAATGCTTTCTCCGTAATTTCCACACTGCTAACAAACACATTCCTGCTTCTTATGTTCATAGTCTTGTTAAACCCCATAATAATAAAGGGCATTGGGTGACGTTTGACAATTTCAATTCGTCATACGCATTTCTTGTTTTGATGTTAGCGAAAGGGTTCCACTGTGTTGGAACAGCCTGACGGAACAGAAAGGGAGTTCTGTTGATGTTACAAAACCGAAGGCTACCCCTGGACCGGGACGACTAAGCAAATCGGAAGTGAAAGAAAGACCGAAGAATCTTTCTGCTTCTTACCTTCAGTCAAGCACGGCATCCACCATATAAAGTGGAGAGACTCAAAGGATGTGCATCTTTTCAGTACTCTTCCCTTACGTGAGCACTGTGTCGATGTATATCGCTGGATTAGGAAGAGAAATAAAAAAGAAAAAGTGCCGATCAAACTACCGTGCAAGTAGACAGGTACACCAAAACGATGGGAGGTGTTAACCTGATGGATAGCGTGAAGGGAAGGGCGAACAGAAACCTTCAAACTAAACGATGGCATCTAAAGGTTTTCGACTACTTGCTGAAAGTTTCAATGTTCAACACGTTTACCCTTCAAAAGAAATGCGGTAAGGATACTGGTACCTACACACGGTATGTAGAGGAGCTCGCTATGCAACTCGTCAGTGACGGGACGTCGAGAGACAAGACAACCAATACTACATCTACTATTGACTCGGGTTCGCACTTTTCACACATGTTCAGCACCACTGAGCACTATCCATCAATATTTGGCGCTGCTAAACAATGTAAGTATCACAATACTCGAGTGAGGACTACTTATGGATGCCAGGGGTGTAAGGTTTTTATGTGTCCTGCACCCTGTTTTGGCAAATACCACTTAAATCTTACAAAGGGGAGAACATTTGCGTCCCATACCACCACCTCTGTGTCGGGAGGTGCTATCCGGGAAGAATGTACGAAGGGGAAGACCCCTGCACTCACAACAACATCAAAATTGAAGAGGCGCAGGGAGTCATAAGAACTGAGCTTATTTTTGTCTTTGGTGGTGTTTTCATTTGTTCTGTTCACCCTTTAGGTGGTGAATGTGTGTGTATTTTTAACGGGCAGGCAATGGCGGTTCACTTTGTCACATCACCTTTCCGAGCCCCCCTACCCCTTTTCCCCGTTAGCTCTTTTTTCAAAAAAAGTCAAAAAACCGGGTTTTACCCCCGTCCGTAATGGGTTAAAAAAAAATTCCCTATTCGCTATATGAAAAAAAAAAAAAAAAATGTTTCGTTTCTGATTTTTTTTTTTTTTTTTTTGCAAACCTAATTTATACTTACCAAGCAGAGTATTTTCTGTTGGTAGTATCACACAGTGCGAATGTGAGTTATTTTTCCCCCCCCCCCCATCTTTTCGTATCGTATCAAAGGTCCCCCCCCTTTTTTTTTTTCTTCCTTCTAATGCCTATCCCGCGGAATTTCCGATAACTTAGCAAGTCTGCAGATTTGTCTTCTACCTGTGATTTTTAGTCACGGTTGTTTTTCTATGTTTTCTTTCCCCCTTTATCAATTACCCCTTTCTTTTTTTTCTTCTTTCTTTGAAGTGATAAAAAAAAAATCAACAGTCAGCTGTGGGTGTGCTGTAGGCCTTGTTTGTCTTGTTTGCCGTATCTGTTTTGATTAGTTTTTGTGACTGTGGTCTCATCAACATTTTTTTAGAGTAAATTAAAAAAAAAAAAAAAAAAAAAAAAAAACGCTTATCTGATGACTGAGCGACCTGAGAATGGGCACTTGGAAACATTCCGTTTTTTATTCTCTTTGTTATCCTAGATAGCTGCTTAGAACAAAATAATTTTAAAAAAAAAAGAAATTGTGACCTTTGGTCGCATTTCATTTTTTATGTTGATGTTCGTCTGTGGATTGTACTGTTCTTCTTGGTGCTGCCAAGTACAAAAAGGAAAAAAAAAAAAAAAAAAACCCAAAGCTGAATTTTTTTTTATTATTGTTTTAGTACTACAGTTAAGTTTTTTTTTTTTTTTTTTTTTTTTCTTCTTTTCTTTCTATTCGTGACTGTTCGTCACTCAACAGGTATATATCTCTATTCGCTTGAAAAGGTAAGTTACGTTTTTTGCGCCCGAAAGAGGAGTTTTTTTTATATACATTTTTTTTTTTTTTTGAATGTTTCCTCTCCCGTGAAGAACAATAATAATCTTTGAAAGCCTTTGTTTTTATTTTTATTTTTTTTGATTGGCCTCATTGAAAAAATTGGGGGGAACAAAAAAAAAAAAAAAAAATGAAAAATAAAATATTATAGCTATAATATTTTTTTCTATAGCGTGTACAGCTGCAACAAGTGGCGATCATTTTGGCTATTTTCTATCACCCAGCCGAGGAGTTGGTTTTTATGTTTAGTTTATACTCTTGTTGCTGTTTTTTTTTTTTTTTTTTTTTTCAAAAAACCTATCATTTATATTTATAAGCACTTTTTGTTAAAAAAAAAAAAAGTGCTTTTTTATTCCACAAAACCTACAAGCAAATCAACGGTTGTCTTCATTAGAGGTTTGACCTCCCTGGCTTCGATAAAAATAAATAACTAAAAATTTAAAAAAAAAAAAAAAAAAAAATTGATTTAAAAAAAAAAAAAAAAAAAACTCGTTAATGGGTTATTAGTTAGCATTTATTAAAGTTGGGATATATTCCTTGGAGATAATCGTAATCACATCCCAAACTATTCTTGTATTTTTCTTTTTTTTTTTTTTTGCGTTTATCAGCCCGTCTTTACACTGCCTGCTTCGTGCATGTGGTGCAGTCTTGGTAGTCACTTCAGGTCAATTGACGTCTCTTCTCGCCTGTGAATCTCACGGTTGTGGTACCCAGTGAGCTTCTCCACAAGTTTGACTTCCCTGACTTCGATAAATAAATTCTTTTTTTTTTTTTTTTAATTTTATTCTTTTATATATTGGGATTTTGCTTGCATCGTTGAAGAGGGTGAGACTTCCCCCAAAATAGTTTTATCATCTACCCTCTTACAGACTTACTACTGTGCAACCCTATTTGGGATTTTTTTTTTTTTTTTTTATTACTTAGTTTCAGAGGGTGATCCGCTTTATTACTTCTGGGCTATATCTGAGTGGTTCTATTTCTTTTATTATTCTCCTTTTAGAAAAATTTATCAGTTTATTTTCTTTTTTTTTTTTGTGGTCACCTTCAAAAAAAACCAAAACGAAGAAAAAAAAAAAAAAAAAAAAAAAAAGAAAAGAGTAGCGAAACGATGCAATTTTTTCACATTGCACACTATTCACATTACCTTGTCATCAAAAACATAGCATATCTGTTTTTTTTTTTTCTCTTTTTAGTAACAGTTATTAATACACTATATGGATACAGTTGAAATAGATAACAAATCTAAACTATTCTTTCAGTTCCTAATAAACATGAGCCTAGACACATATATTAGAGATGAAGGAAAACACTATCACGATTCATTACTCTACAGGAGATTAGCTCTCTTACCTGGTCTTTGTAACGGAAAACTATCCGGTCCTAGTGGAGTTGTGTTAAAGGGTGAACCTGCTGTACCTGCATTGCAAAATAGAGTTGAGGATTTTGTATATGAAGAAAGTTATATTCCGGGTCAAAGAAGAGCACCGGTAGCGTCTTCGTCGAGAGGGTTAGCAAGCAGTGATACGAAGAGTTGTACTTTAAAAAGAAGCATAGAACGGAAACGAGCACAGCGATTAGGAGGTGGGGTTATTATGGTATCACCACAGAAGACGAAAGGATCAAAAGATGCATACTATCCAAGATCGCCGAATTCAGAACGAATTCAAGCTTCTCCGCTTTCCCCTTCTGCTCCTTCTTTGAGGGTTGCTGCGGTCGAAAATGATTCGAATTCAGGTTTCGAAGGGCTTCACAAAGCAATTAGAGAAACCATCAGTCATGTATCAACCACAGAGTCAATCTGTCTAACCGATTGCCTTACTCGTTTATCTGCACATGTGAAGGCTTACACCCACAATAGAGATTCTGAAAAATTATTAAAATATTTAACAAATATCAAAGAATCTATTTGTGAATCATCCACTGCCCCGACTCACAACAGAACAGGATTAGCTTTATTTATGTTAGATCACGTTTTTTATCTCATGGGATCTATTCACCCAGCACTCAAAAGTGTAATGCTCTGGTGCCGACAAGAGATATGTGCAGCTGTTTTTGCACCAGAGACGAATACCCATCCCGATGATTTTGGAAAAGAAGAACCGTCAGTGTCTGGAGAAGTTTATACAGGTCCTCCTTTATTACCGAACTCAGAAGATCATCTTAGCATTTATGAAGATGGATATGTGGAAAAAAAACTTGAAAGTTATAGTGGAAGAATGACCTATGAGGATAATATTGATTTACAACAACATTTTTGTTCTGCTAATAACTTGATGAGAGAAGAGAGAGTGTATACCATGCGACTGCTTGTTGCTGAGAAAGAAGTATCAAAATACTATCAAAGGACCGTAACAGGAATTCTATTCAAAGCATGGAGGCAATGTATTCGGGGAACTAAATCAGATCGTCAAATGGCAGAGGAAAAACTTTTACTTGAAAGGGAATTGTCACTGGCCAAGAGAGCAACTGCTGAACAGGCAAAGGAAAAAAACAGAGTAGAAGCTTGCCTTTATGAGCAAATTACGAAGGTAAATAACAAAGCAAAAGAACTGGCGAAATCCTTAGCGACAACAGAACAAACACTAAAAACTGAAACAAGCAAACTTGCTGAAGGCCAACGCGAACTCTTTCAAATAAGAGCAGAAAAGGTAATTCAGAGAGACCGAGTCAAGAGGATGATAGCAAAGGTTGAAGAAGCAGAGGTAAGAGATCAACAATCAAAAAAACGTTTGCAAGAGAGTTTAAAAGAGCTATCTTTTGCTAAAGAAGCAGTCAAACAACACGATCACCTAGTTGACCAATGCAAGTTAGTAATAAAGCAATTACATTATCCCAAAACAGTTCGGAATACCATTCCGATATCACCCGGAATCTTGGGGGAATTCACTCAACAGATGCTTCAAAGCATCTCAACTCATCAAAATTTTTGCAATCGACTAGCTGAAGGATTGCACAACTTAGTACCTCTTATTATCACGACTAAAGACATTACAAAAACCAACGAAATAACCAATGCGATCGAATTGTCGAAGAAAGCATACGAACTGTTAGTACGAGTTTTGGGAAGTGATATTCCATTTCATCCGAATAGCTTCTTACCTCCGGTACTACCACGTACTGTTGGAGAAGTCATGAGTCTTATAGTCATTGAAACATCATCACCAAAACTGCAACCAGATACTTCCTACATGTCAGATCAAGAGCTCTCAAGAAAACTAAATTACTGTGCTACCGAAACAGTTAAGTATTCAAAGATATGTTCTGAGGTTGTGAAAGATTTAATAAGGTGGCCTTCTGATTATGGAAAGGTTCCTGTAAATCCGAGTACGAGTATACCATCAAAGGAAGCAGTTGCCGGGATGTTACCTCGAAATAAGTCAAAATACACGTCTTCCGTATTAAATAGAATGGCTGAACATTCTACTGATGTGACGCTATTAGCAGGTGTTTACAGTTCTATTTACCTGATTCGATCTGGAGTAAAGGAAATGATGTTGGATACGAGACTCTCATCTGATGTTCAGAAAGCAGTTCTTCAAGAAGTTCCTCAGAGTCATCAAACAGAAATAACACCAAGCATGCTTTCTACTGCTTTGTTGAAAGGTGCCTTGGTATTGAATCCTCATCTTGCCCCGGATTTAGCATTTGAATCGTTTATGCACGATTCTATATTAAGGTATTGTGGAGTAAAGGAGGCTTTCGCAACGACGTATAATAATGTGTTGTCGATGTTTTATCCAAAAATTATTGTTTTGTTTGGTAAACTCGGTCCTAATAATGGAATTCGGTTTTCGAGTTTGCAGACGTTCTTCGAGAACTGTTCATTGCTTGGATCAGATATGACTGATTCATGGCATCGACTTAACCAATACTCTCTTAGAAAAATATTCGATACAGCTCTTCGACTTGAAACGACAAATTTACAGTCAATCGATCTGCATCAGTTTGTATTCGTATTATTGCTGACTACACAAATGTATTATCCGTTAGCAACGATTGCGTTTGGTGACCGTTTTCGGAGGTTTTTGGAAGACCATATTCTAAAACAACATTAACAATCGTACTGTCGAATGGAAACAAAAAAAACAATTTCTTTTTCTTCTTCTTCCGTTTTGTTTGTTTCAAATAGTTTATTTACACTTGTAATTAGTCATCGAGAACGACGACAATACGAAATGTGATATTTTTATTTATTATTATTTTTTTCTCCAGTAAGACAAGAAATATAGTTTTCTCTTTTTATGTTTACTTTTTTTTTCTAAACGTAATTTCTTTTGATTAACAACTACAAATATATTTTCAGTCACAGTACTTTGATATTAATTTTGTTTTTAAATACCTAAAAGTTGTTATTGTTTATTTACATTGTCAAAGTTTCACACCCCTTCAGATTTCCGAAATGGGACCTTCACCGGGTTGGTTTATTAGGGGAGAACGTCCCCATGATGAATCAGGCTTAACAAGAAAAAAGAAACTAAGAGAAGCTCAAAAAGAAGCAGAAAATTTCATAGCTGGAAAGAGCGATGAATGGATGGGAAGAGTGTTGACTAGCAGAAGCGATATTTATGAACCAAAAGAAATATTATGCAGCGCATACGATTGTTTTGATTTTGACTTACCACTGCAGTCAGCTGAAGCACCAGCTGAGAAGTACGATTACGACGTGTCAAAAGAAAGAAAATGGTTCAATCCAAGAAATACTATTTCAGTTAACAGAAATCCTGTGCAGGAGCAAATGCATCAAACTATATCAGGAATGTGTCCCACCTTACAAAGTGACATTCAAGAGATTAGACTACCGAAAGCTTCCATTTCAATGACTGGTATTGGATCGCTCTGTCAAAATGCCTGGGATCCAACTTGTGATTCATGCGAAGACTCTACTGGTAGTTTCAAAACTCATCCAACTAGACTTCGACGAAAGCCTCAGTCTGCCAGACCACGCGGACGTTTCGTAAGTTATTCTCATCCGGGAAGCTTTAGTCTTGAAAAACGTGATCCACATTGGATCGAACGCAATAAAGAATATTATAAATTAGAATCTGATTGGAATCGTCTGAAGTCAGATGAGGCTTTTCGACTTCGACGAATAAAACACTTGGCAATGAGAGAAGAGAATCTCACCAAACTAAGAAACAGTATGAAGCAACGGTTTCATAAAGCTCTTGTTCAGAATGAACCGTTTGCGAGGAAAAGGTTCGACGATTATCTTCAGAAATATTTTGTTTCAATTTGTCAAAAGTCGGGTAGGAGATGCAACGTATCTCTGGAAGACACCTTCGCAGCAAAATTAAATACTACATTAGGAAGTACGAACACACCTGTTGGAGACACAGTCTTGTCGATGTTGTCAGCGAGTGATCCAATTTATCGTAATGAAAGCTTGGCTATGAAAAAAAGAAAACGAAGTAGGGGTTCTTTACTTATCCCTGCTCCGCCTGTTGTTAATGCGAGAAGAGATTCTGCTGGTCGTCTTCTTCCTGCTTCACAGCTTCGACCTCCGAGACCTGCCAAACTGCTATCGGAAAATTCTGAAAAAATCATTGCAAAGATAGGTCGGAAACCATATTCATCATCTTGTGCACTCACACCCTCTTGGGAATTAACTCCTGAAGAAACTATCGATGAACTCAATAACTTTGACTCTCGGGTTAACATTACAACCTGAACATATTTATGTTATTGGTTGGTAACGACTGTTGTCTTGCTTTTCTTTTTATTATAGCGTCTCTCTTATTGATTTGTTCTTTACAGAACCGGAGATGGTGATGCTACTTCAGAATTGTAGTCATGAGCGAATTATTATTTTTTGTTACCCTAAGTACTTTAGTCTTACAGGGATTATTTCAAACAATTGGTTTGTCGAACTGCTACCTCTGTTCTCACTCTTACTCTCACTCCTCTCACAGGATGTAGGATTAAATACAATGTTGCTTTCTGTGATATTTATATCAACGTACTTTAGTAGTTGCTATGAGAATGGCGTTGATTATGATGTCAGTAATACCATTCAAACAATATCAAACACACCATCTCCGTCTCAATGTCAAGAGCATTGCGGTAACAGTTCAAAATGTTTCTCATGGACGTGGAATAACACTAACCACTGTGATTTAAAAAGAGACATATACGGGAGAGCTCCCGATAGATATTGGTCAATGGTGAAAAGCTTTCCTGAATTACCAAAAACAAAAATGGGATACGTGTCAGGACCCAAGCGTTGTCCAGACACACCATCTCAAACATTCACAAGAAAAGATTTGATAAATGAAATTATTAAATTGAGTAATTGTAAATTTGATAATCTAGAAGAAGCAAAAACAATACTATCAGAATGCGGAATGAAATCATCGAAAAGGAATTCGCAATTTAGTCATTGGCAAGTATCTCATTCTAGCAGCAGTTATAAAAGAACATATCCAAGAAGACAGTGGGAAGACTGTACCGTCGAAAATCGATTTTGCAGATGCTCTACCGCAGTACGTTTTGGTACCCAAGATTGGTGGTCTCAACCATCTCCGATTTTAAAAAGTTCATTAAAATGCGTGGAACCGAATTTCAAATTCAGTACTTTACAAAAACAACGAAAACCACTTGGAAGAAGACGATGTCAATGTCTAACAAGTGAATCAGAGATGACCAAGGCTAAGAATGGTGCTTACCTAGCAATGTCTGTAGGAGTTAAGTCAAATGTTTCTAGTGAATGTGAATTACACGCATCCATGATGTCTGAAAAGATTAACATGTTATCTGGAGGATGGGGTGAAACTATTCCTCACATCCTCCTCGGACTGGCAGGACATTGCTTGGAATTACCAAAATGGATTTCACTCGCATCATGGAAACAAGATGCAAAAACATTTCGACTTCCATGCGAATCACTCACGGCATTCGATTTCAACTCAATTGAGCATAGTAATACAGGTTTATATTACACACAGAGGATTAATCATTGGAGATGGATGCCAATGAATATATCTGTTGGGATTCAAACAGCTGTTTTGGAATTGTTTGGTGTTGAGATACCAACCAAATTACATGGAGGACCAATTGGCAATCCAGAAATAAAGATGTGGAGTAAACTAGGTTGGTCACATCCATGCTGTCAGTATCATGTGGTGTCGCTGGATGCTCAAAGGGCTTATGCGCAATTCTTGCTTCTAATTTCTATTCATATCGCAGATGGTACTGATGTTGATTCTGCTGCTGCTTCTGCTGGCTGTTTTCTTTGGTTGGGTCCTTCTGTTGGATGCGTTTCAAGATATTTTGGTTATCTTACTGAAGCTTTATTTATTCTGTTTACCTATCTAACGCAGCGATTGGTTCCTCTAGCCCCAGGTTCTCAAGGGTTTGAATGCTCCTCACACATGATAAGTAACCATACTCTGTACGGTGCTGTGACTCATGATGCTATTAATGTTGTTTTTAGAGAAAAGTTTTTGCTAACAAATTGATAAAGCTCTTTCTTTTGTTTATTTTTCCTGTTTTTTTTTTTTTTTTTTTTTTTTTTTTTTATTGTCGACGAGATTAATAGAAAAAATTGTTATATTTTTTTTTTTTTTATATAACTCTTTTGTTTTTTTAAGAAAGGATATTCACACACCCCCCTCCACTCACATATGTGTTGAAACAAAAAAAAGACTTCTTGTCTTACGGATGATGATGTCTGTCGCGGCTCGACCAAAATCAGCAAATCCACGTTATAATCAGCATTGGAATAAGAGAAATTCTGAAGTTGAGGAAGAGCTACACAGAACTAGCAGTATTTTGTGGGCTTCTAATGGTGCAGATGTTTCAATCGATTTGATTGAAAGACCGAAGACTAGTAATCCTGTGGCGGAGAAACAAAATACGTCGGAAGTATTTGTTCCAGCAGCTACGAGTGATCCACAAATTTTATGGGCTGATATTTCTCCTGTTGGTGTTCCGGTTGTCAGACCTGCGACTTCAAACCCGCGAAGAGAAAATGAATCTGAGTCCATTCCAATATCTGACCAATCTAACAGCTCAACAGGAGCTGTTCTTTGGTCTAGTGATGGAGGTCTATCTCCAAGATCTGTTGCTCGTCCTCATACATACAATTCACAGTTAGTCCCTCAAGACTCACTCGCTCAGAATTCTTGTACTGCAGGAAGTGAAGTTCTTTGGTCAAGTGAAGGACATGTTGACTACGATCTGGTTGCCAGACCTCATGCGATAAATAAACAACTTGAGCGTGAGAGTGAAAGAGGAGATCTGACTCTTTCAAATCAAGGAGTGAACTCATCAGAAGTGTTATGGTCTGCTGATGATGTCAGTGTTGAGAATGGAGGACGAATGGCATCACCAGTTTCTACAACAGAATTAGACGTGTCGATCGGAGAGTCTAAAATCTCACCAAGACCTTACTCTGCACCAGTTCGAAAGTGTGTCAATGACTTGGCTGTGACGGAAGCTGTTCGCGCACTTGCTCAGATGATGGAACCCACCGACTCTGAAATCAGAAATATATTTAAACACCTCAGTCCTGATAGCTCCACAGACACGATCACAAAGAAAGCTTTTTGTTCTTTCTATTCGTCGATCGAACATTTCGGAGCTCCTCACAATGCTCGATCAACCTGCTCTAGATTCAATCGTTGCGGATCAGAGAGACTTTGCTATGACGAATTCGCGATAATTATGTTACGATTCGCAAGTCAATGATTTCCCTTGTCGGGTGAAATGATTGCTTTTTTTATAACTTTCTTTTGAACTGTTGGATTCAGGAGAATTTAAAAAAAAAAAAAAAAAAAAATCATCTTTAAGTAGCCCTCTTTGTATGATATGATTAAAAAAAAAAAAAGAATTATTTCGGTGAGCGCGTTTTGTTTAAAGAGCTTTCCTCTTGCCTTTCCGTCCTGTTTTTTTTTTTTTTTTTTCTCTTTTTCAGGGAAAGGAAAAAAAAAAAAAAAAAAAAAAAGGCTGCGATCTCCTGTCTGAACAGGTTTCTACCGTTTCAGCTTGAATGGCAGCAGCTAAGCAGTTGCCGTGTTTGGCGAGATTATTAAAAAAGAAAATGAAGCATTAGTGGTCTGTAGCCTCATGTCCGCTCGCAAATTAATTTACACTAAGCGGACCTCTTTCTATATATTTTTTTCTTTAGTCTCCTTTTGTGATTATGAATACATTCTTACTACTTACCTCCCTTTTGTGTCGCATGCGTTAGCAAATTTATTATTTTTAGTTTTTTTTGTATGGAAAGAAGTTTTTTTTAATTCGCAGGTTGTTTTGTAAGAAACTGTCCTTAACTTTCTTTTTTTTTTCATTGGTGTAGAAGCTGCAGTTTCCACTGAGCGTTGACATCGAATTGTGACCCTGACTCCCTTTTCCCCTTTCTCTCGTTAAACGATATTACTATTGTGCTTTATTTTTATTTTTGTCTTTTTTTTTTGCACCGACGAAGTCGGAGAATAAACTATTCAGATTAAGGGCCGTTTATTTATTAAGTCATGTTTTATCTATTTCCTCGTGCAGCCAGTAAAAACTAGCTGCGATCAAACAAAATATAATGCTTTATCTGAATGGTTTTTTTCCCCCCTTTGATTTTGTGATTTTTAGAACAGCTTGTGTCTGCTGCTAAACTTTTTTTTTTTTTTTTTTTTCCCGTTCTCCTCCATTGAAGTAATTTTGAAAAATACCGTTGTTGTTTTATTTTTTTTTTATATCATCAAAAAAACAGAATAAAAATTAACTTTTCGACAATTCTCTTCACAGATGGAGGATGTCATCTCAGGGTGGTCAAAATGAGGATCAGAATATGTCACAAGAGGTGAACAAAGAAAATAGAGAACACTCAAACCCGCCAGACTCAGATAAACTACCTCAGCAAAGTAATAACAACAGAGAGACTCCTCAAGAAGATAACAGCAAATCAAATACACAAAATTCAGATCATCGCTCTGATGCAGAACAGAGTAAGACTACCACACATAATCCATCTGTTGCGATACCCCTCTCAGAACAAGATATGAATGAGGTCCAATCAGTTCGCAATAATTCGACTGCCAAGCCGACTGAGGAAAATAGTAATTCGCAGAGTTCGGTCATCGCAGGAAATCACTCGGTAGTTGAAAACGAAACAAAACCCGTTCCACAAGTTAACAATAGCAGGGAGTCACAAAGTAATAGTTCTACTGCCAAGCCGACTGAGGGGAATGATATTTCTCAACCACGAAATCCCGACACCGCAAATAATAGCTCGTTGGCAGAGAACGATACGAAGCCTCTTCCAGAACAAGGTAAGGATAGCAGAAAGTCACAAAGCAATAGTCCGACTGCCGAGCCGACTGAGGGGAATGATAAATCACAACCGCAAAAGTCTCCAAACAATCACTCGGTGACGGAGAACGATACGAAGCCTCTTCCAGAACAAGGTAAGGATGGCAGAGAGTCACAAAGCAATAGTCCGACTGCCAAGCCGACTGAGGGGAATGATAAATCACAACCGCAGAGTTCGGTGGTAGAGACAGAAGTGAAATCCCTCCCTGAACAAAGTAAGTCTGTTGTCAACCTGAATAAGGAAAATGATATTTCACAACCACGAAATCCCGACACCGCAAATAATAGCTCGTTGGCAGAGAACGATACGAAGCCTCTTCCAGAACAAGATAAGGATAGCAGAAAGTCACAAAGCAATAGTCCGACTGCCGAGCCGACTGAGGGGAATGATAAATCACAACCGCAAAAGTCTCCAAACAATCACTCGGTGACGGAGAATGCAACGAAATCTCATCCAGAACAAGGTAAGGATGGCAGAGAGTCACAAAGCAATAGCTTGACTGCCGAGCCGACTGAGGGGAATGATAAATCACAACCACGAAATCCTGACACCACAAATAATAGCTCAGTGATAGAGAACGATAAGAAACCTCTTCCAGAACAAGGTAAGGATAGCAGTGAGTCACACCGTAATAGTTCGACCTCCAAACCAGCTGAAGAAAGTAGTATTTTAAAACCACGCAGTTCTCAGATCGCAGGCAATCACTCAGTAGCGGAGAACGAAGTAAAATCCCTCCCAGAACAAAGTAACGACAATAGAGAATCACAACACAGTAATTCAAACAGAGTAGAAGAAGTGAATCGCAAATCATCTTCAGAGAATCCAACAAAACTAAACGAGGTCCCTACGATTCCTCGAACGGTAGAAATAAAAAGAAGTCTAGAAAGTGATGTGATGACTAAGCGCGTTTCAATACAACAGCACGCTGAGGAAGGTACGTCAGAAGCACAGCCCTCTTCGTCGATACAGCAACGACAGCATCAAGACGGCAGTGCAACTAATTCAGAAGGCAATCCAGTACCTGAAGATATCCAAACAGCACCAAGAGCCTCCAGTTTGACAACGATAGCAAGTAGTAGACCAGAAACAGTTAAGGGAAGTCTTCAAGAGAATGACGTCTATTCCGATACTCTACCAGCCTCTCGTAATAGTGAAGTGAGTTCTATTGAACTTCCTTCGATATCTCGGAGAAGTACTTCCAAAACTGAGGTGATTCAAGAAGTGGTATCAAAAGAAGCCTTACCGAAATTAGTAACAGTTAATAATGATAAGCCTGACACACCAAGGACTGTATTTGGTAAATCGTCTGTGTCAACGGTTGGTAATTCTCTTGTTCCTTCTGATGCTGGTGCGATGGTCTACTCAAAATCACATACTGCAAACGATCTTGAAGGGTCACAACGGAAAGTTGTTTCCGAAATTGATGAAAATTTTCGATTTCCATCCACCAAAACTTCTTTAAAGAGGAATACTCAACCTACTTCACAGTATGATGATCAAGGTGATGAAGATATAAATCCATTAGCGAGTAATGCTGGGACTGTAATACAACCTAATAGTCAGTCAGGTATTGGTTTAAATTCAAAATTGAAACCGAGAATACCAAACCAACCAAACGACGAGATGAAATCTATGTCACCTCTGGCTGGTAGTCCAAATAAAAAACTTCATCCAGCCAATCCGAATAATATTTCACAAAGTAGTCGACAAGAAGGTGTAGATCCACTTGATATGTCAACTGATGAGCAGCCAATCACATCGAAAGGCTATTATTCTGTTGAAGACTTTGAAGAAAAGTTACTCAATGATTCCGTACAACACATTGAAACACCTCATCCTCAAAAAGTCCTTCAGACAGATGCTGAAGTCGCAACTCATCAACACAATTACCTTGTTAGCGGAGAGTGTCTCAGTAGTAGCAAACCAACGACAATGGAATCGCTAGTCGAAGCGGTTCCAGCTGATTCAGAACTGAAGGAAATGGTGGTGGCTGATCAGCAGCAATCTAACGTCTTAGAAATAGAGAATGACAACCTAGCAACTCAACCTCAGCAAAAAAACGAACATCAAACTGCTCTACAACAACCTATCGTATTGGAAGAAGAGAATAAAATATCTGAAGAAATCCACAACAGTCCTGATGATAACAAACCTCTTAAACTCAACCCAAGAGATTTGGAAGTACCACTTGGAACTGGTGCTATCAGCGCTGTGAGTACTCCACAGACGGTAAAAAAACAATCACCAATGCCATGGATGATACCATCAGGGAATAACATGAACGTTGGAAGAGGAAGGCCTGCGTCATCACCTTGGAGAGCTCAGCGTACTCTATTAGATGCTTCAATATTTACTCCGTTACCAACCGCTGATGACGAGTTCACTCGTGAAAAGCGTCGTATCTTATTTGATGCAATGGATGTAAGTGGTACTGGTAAATTATCATTGGCAGAGCTTTCAAGAGGTGTCAAAGAGGTTTTACAGCTTGACCACATCTTCAGCCAATGTCGATTCGCCATCATGGGCGCTTTCCGAACAGCTGCTGCAAACACAGTAGATGGACTTGTCAGTAAGAAACAGTTTCAACTTATTCTCACAGTGATTGAGGGATACGTAAATTGTTATTCTTTGTATCGGTCATTTAGTACCGGAGGTTGTGTTTCTAGTGCAGCTTTCTGCAATGAAGCAACCCTAGTTGCGCTGAGATCTCGTGGGTATCACATTGAGCCTCACAAGGCTAGAGAGATATTCCATCAAATAACACAAGGGAAGGAACTGATGTACTTCAGTGACTTTTCAGAATGGGCAATTGGAAACACTGACAGTCCTGTACCGTCACCCAGTGTGGATGTCTTGAAGGAGGTGGAGGTTCCAAATGCCGATCGCAGTCCAGCACATGGAGAAGTGAAGTTTCATTCGAATATAAATCATCGAGACCGGGAGGAGGTGGTGTATCAGCAACAACATCAGCAACAGCAGGAACAACAGCAACAGCAACAACAACAGCAACAGCAACAAGAACAACAACAGCTACAAGAACAACAGCAACAACAGCAACGGCAGGAGCAACAGCACCAGCAACAACAACAGCACCAGCAACAACATCATCAGCAACAACAACAGTATCAGCAACACCATCAGCAACACTACCAACATCAATATCAGTATCAACAGCACCCTCAACAACAACAACATCAACCACAAGTTAATAATATTCATCCAACCTATTCCAATAACATTAGTGAAAGACAAACTCATTCAATTCAAAGTGGTATCAATTCTGGTCCAGGTGGTGGCGACTGGACAGTCCGATTCTACGAAGGAAACGACACCCTCGGCAACTACGGGAACATCCACCAACTCCACAGCCTACTCGATGCTGAGATTCCTGCTAATGCTGTTGACCAGGGTAATTATTTAATACTGTTGCCATCAGTTTCTGAAGCTCTGTTTCCTGTTACTAGTAGTTTAGCTGTTTCAAAATCAGGTCATGTTCGGAAGATGATTTCTAAAACATACGCTCAGGCCCTCTCATCATCTGAAGAATTGCGTGCTATGTTTCTTTCATCGTTTGCAAAGTCTCTCTTGACGCTTGGAATCGCTGTAGACACGGCGACTGGAAGAGTTTCAGTTGCTGAGAATCGTTTGCATATTCTCGCAACCCGTCGTAATGTTCCCTTCAAGCGTCTGATCACAAGAATATTGTATTCTCTATCTACTTTTGGATTTCCTCATTACTGTGCTCCTTTAGTCGATTTGTTCATCACAGAAATTGCGACTACAAAATCACTCGAAGGTTGCAAAGACGCCTGCAGGTCACAGTGGATTCCAGCCTTGGAAGATGAGAGAGAGAAGGATACCTTAACAATGAAGGTTAACACGGTTTCTTTTGGTAGGAAAAGTAAGATAACAGTAGCGGTAGGGTCTGGTGTTTCTGCTGCAATGACGAGGAATAAGAGAATGAGGGGACAACGTCCAGGATCGGCGCGGCAACAATCTCGACCACCTTCTAGGTCGAGGTCGCCACAGTTCGTACCACCAGTGGGAGGTTATCATCAGCAACCTCACAGAGCTGATATTAAAATACCTAACACAACACAACGAGGATATGAAAATAGTTATTCTCACCAGTTTGGATCTCCCAGCGACTGTGCTTGGAACAGACCGAGTACCGCTAATCCTCTCCGATGCTCAAGTTCGAATCTCCCCATTCGTCTGGAAGAAGACGATGAATCGTATCGTTTAATTATCTTAGGAGCACCTTCAACAGTACGAGTGACGGTTAATATTTCTATTCTAAAAATAAGAGTTAATCCACTTCCTATTTATTATGAGCCACATAAGGTAGTCCTAATCGACGATCTTGAGAATGAGGGAATCGAACTGACTCGAACAGTAAGATTATCGTCACCGATATTTCCAAGCAGCTCGTATAAAGAACCATTGGGATCTTGCCATACGATTTGTACATTCAAAAAGGTTCCTGACACCGTTTCTGAGTTGTAATTTACTTTCTTTTTAATTATTATTATATTATTATTATTATTGCCAACTTGGGATTATTTATTTGTATTTGTGTTTTCTTCTTATTTTCTTTTTTCCCTTAAGGTCAGTTTCCTCAGACCTGTTGTGAACACGGTATCTTATTCTTTTTTTTATTGATTTGAGGTCTGTTTCATATCAGCAACGCTGTTCAAGGATTGCTTGCTGATGTGTTTTGTACATCATCTGTTTTTTTTTTTTTTTTTTTTTGCAACAGCGCACACCTGAAAAGGTCGTTCGCGGTCATTGCCAAAAGGCTGTGAATAACAGTCTGTAGAAAAAAAAACTTTTTTTTTAGTTTATGTCGGTTTTTCTTACTGCCAGTTGTATTGTTTTGTTATTTCACTCTATTTCTTGCGAAACAAATCGCAAAAATCAAAAAAAATTTAAAAAATAATTTCCGTAACATCACATTTACTTTATTCAGAACAACAATGCTCCAAGGAACGAAGAAGGGGAAAAACGAAGTTAGATTAAATTACTTTTTCCTTGTTTTTTTTTTCATCCAAAATCACTATCTATTTAAATCACAGGTAATAATGAAGAAATTACGACCACGAAAACTAAAAGACGTGGCCCTACTTGTCGATGCCACAAGTGAATCTGTTGCCGTCAGTAAAGTATTAGACGCTGTTAGTAAACTGGGAGCTGTAAGAGAAAGAAGGATATATCTTGATACGAGTCACCGTGATGGAATGCTTACGGCCTCTAGAAAATGTGGTTTAGAGGTGGTGTCTGTAACGTCTTTCGTTGATGCGAAAAAAGCTCCTGCTCACATTCACATGTCACTCGCCATTTCTGAAATCGTTTCGAGGAAGAATCCTCCGTCTCATATCGCCATTGTGTCTCCTGTAAGTAAAGCGTTCTTCTTCCTTCCTCCGTTGATGCCGAAGACACAACTTTGGGTTGTTTCAAATACCGACGCGAAAAAGGAATTAACTAAACGACAGATTTCACAAATTAATATTCAAACGGGAGATATGGTCCCCGCGACAGTTCCTTCTCCTGTTTCAGCCTAATTGCATTGCTGGAACGAATCCTCGATGGTTCTAATGCACTAGCACAAGGCCGGGTGTAATGAAACCATGCACGATGAGTAGTCTTCAGACCGCTAACCTATGTAATATCGTCTGTTCTCGGTTTATAAAATGTTGAAAGCATCAAGACGTTGGTTGTCTCTTTTTTTCCGCAGTTCTGATAGAGGCAGTCACCACCAAACCTTTCGGTCAGCAGCAGCTTCTCTATAGAACTTGTGATGGTTTTCACCATCGTGCCTTCCAGAATACATTGGCATGTGTGTAGCTCAGACGAGTCTGATAACTACTGCCTGGAACGAATCCGTAAAGAGATTTGTCCTCGATGGTTCTAATGCACTAGCACAAGGCCGGGTGTAATGAAACCATGCACGATGAGTAGTCGTCAGACCACTCCCCTATCGATGAAAAGATATCTCTAAAAGTATAACAAATGCTAACGGCATTGCATTTGTTTCAGTACTACTGCGTAAGTCAACCGTTTTATGATAATTTATTATTTCTTAGAAAGGTATCAATTATAAACAACTATGTCTGTTAGAGAATACAGCTTGGAGATGGTGACCTGTTTGTTCGCAGTTGCGACTCTCGCCTATGTTTGGGAAATGGATTTGAAGGAGGTTCAATCATTAACTGGCAGCAGAGTTGCTGAGAAGAAATATGAGTCCTTTGATGAATTCTATCCTTTTTATTTGACACAGCATGTTGATGAGACCTGCAAGTTGTTGCATTTTGCTGGTACTTCTCTCATGCTTTTTTGGGTTTTGGGGATGAACATCACCAGCGCTCACAAGTCTGTTGCTACATTCGCTGCTGCCATCGCTGCCGGACTTGTCACTGTTCCTCTGACAGTAGGTGTTGAAAACGCTTTGTACGAAGCCGTGGCGCTTATCGTCACTTCCGCTGTGATGTGCATGCTTCTAAACCACAGTGCAAGCGTTTTGGTCATTGGTTCCATCATTGGGTATTCGTTTGCTTGGATTGGTCATTTCTTCTATGAAAAGAACAAGCCTGCTACCTTCACATACATTACTTATTCTTTAGTTGGTGACTTCCACATGTACTACGGCATGTTGCAGGAGTACTCTCGTCTGTACCTTAAGCAATAAGTTTATTTTCGAGACTTTCGAAAATAAACTTTTTTTTTTCTTTTTTTTCATTCTCCCTTTTTTTTTTTCCTCCCCATAATAATTGGTTAAAAAAAAAGTTTTGTTAGTCGCACATGTCATCCTTTCTAGCCCTCACTGTCTAACTGGTATAACAGCTTCGTGCAAAAAAACAAAAAAATAGGTTTGAATTCTCACTACCGAATTGATGTGAGTTAAGAGAAAACGCCAAATTATTCCCTCACCCGTTTCCTTTGTTTTTCTTTACACAAGTCACGTCTTTTTCTGATTAGCACCATTCTTTTTTGAAGTCGGTATTCATTCTTCACACGTGAAAACATAACGTAAGAGAAATTCTTCGTTTTTTTTTTTTTTTTTTTTTTTTTTTTGAAACCTTCTTTATTTAGACCAAAGTAAAACTCGCTAACAAAAAAAAAATTGGAATGAAGTCCTGATGATTAATACGCGGGACAAGTAGTATTTCGCAGTGTTAAAAACTGAACAGCAGAAAAATTTCTCTTTTTTTTATATTTTGATTTTTTAGTGCACTATTTTATAACAAACTCGTTCTAACAAAAAAAAAAAAAAATAATAATAATAATAGTAATAATAGTTGGGAAGACCCCTCTCAATACGATGAATTTCTAAAATGGTCAACGTGCGTCGCAAAAAAGAAAAAGAGTTATGTTTTTGTGGTAAATTATTCCCACACCGGTAGTTTTTTTGTTCTCGAAGTTGACAGTTTTGGAGACTTTTGTGTTCGAATTAGGGGGTTTTCCCAAACAAGAAAAAAAAAAAAAATACTATCCTTATGCTATCCTTCTCTTCTCATAAATCTAAGTTTGGTTTCATTGTAAGTACCCTTACCACAGAATTATGTTGCAACTCGCGAAGCTCTCTTTTTTTTTTTAAATTGTGCGATGAGAATGGGGGAAAAAAAAAAAAAATTGTCTGTTAGACCGATGGTGATTTGTTAGAAGAAAAAAAAAAAAAAAAAAAAACAGACCTCACTAAAATAATCCTCACGCTTTGTTTGTAAACAGTACGTAAACTGAAAACAAGCCTATAAAGTGTTAAAGTCACGCTGGCACAAGTCTCATTCATTCGTAAAGCATGTCTTTGAGATGGGAAAAAAAAAAAAAAAAAAAAAAAAAATCCATTTCATGGACGTTTTCAACGCGCCACATGCTGGTTGATTTGAATCTGAGAGAACCAGCGTTACAGTGAGAGACCTGCTTCTCACGTTCGGGAAAAAAAAAAAAAAAAAAAAAAGACTGACGCATCGGGCAACCCGATAAACATCTGAACAATTTCAGATGTCGCATGTGTTTCTAATTGGTCCCTATTCCCCAAAACGAAGCTCCAATCGTGTTTCCGCGAGTGCACCATAACAAGTTGAAGTTTCTTTTTTTAAATTTTTTTTAGATTTTTATTCTAAAGAGATAAATTAATAACTAAATTTACTACCCTCTTCAGACTTCTCATCACAACATAATATTATCCTTCCCCCTCGTGAGCTGTATTGTGTGTTAGTTGCTTGTATTTTAAATTTTTTTAAAAAGAATCACATAACTCAAGATGGAGGAAGAAGAGGCAGGCAACAACTGGTACGACATTTCGCTACCAGTTAAAAAATTCAGCCTGAAACAGCAGATCAGAGGAGCTGGCACACTAGATGACATCAGTAACGTTGTGGAAGAAGCAAAAAGTTTATATGGTAGGAAATGTATGCAACAAAGAAACAAGGGAGGAAGTGATAAAAAATGGCTTGATCAGATGACTAAGGAAGGTACAGCACACGATAGGGTCGCAGCTATAAGTTCCCAATTACGAAAAAGTGTGGAAGTTCCCTACAAACTTCACATGCTAAACGACTTGGTTGGAATGGCGGGTAGAATGGGTCACACGAGCAGAATAGCTATCGATGCGTTGATAGAGTTGTTCACGACATCCATCATGCCTCCAAACAGAAAGTTGAAAGCAATCACAACCCGATCACCAAAAGAACTCAGCGATCATCAAAATGAACGTGAAAAAATCCTTTTCTATTGGCATATAGAAGATCAAATCAAATCTATATTCGCAAAATTCTTATCAACCCTGAGAGACGGTACATCCTCTACTGTTGAAAATGTTAAAGGATACTGCATCAAAGCAATTTATCTTCTCTTAACAAAAATACCTGAAGAAGAAAAGCAATTGCTCTCGATATTGGCTAATAAGTTGGGTGATGCATCTCCAAAAATGGCAACTCGTGCAGTCCATTATTTATTGTTGTTGGTAAAGGAGAATCCTACGATGAGGGGAATAGTAGTGCGAGAGTTAGAGCAGTTTAGTTTTCGTAAGAACAATTCTTTGAAAGCACAATACTATTCTGTCAATGTACTTAGTCAGATCATGTTGTCCAGGGCTGATCATGACCTCCCACAAAAACTGTTGGAAATCTACTTTTCATTATTTTCAAAGGCAGCTGCAGATGCGAATCTCGACAACAGATTAGTCAACAGTCTGCTCACAGGTATCAGACGTGCATTTCCTTTTAGTAGACATGAAGCAACAAATATGGAGAGATTCTACACTCCTTTATTCTCTATAGCTGCTATGTCAGCGTTCCCTCACCGAGTGGCTGCCCTCATGATTGTTCATCAGGTAATCGAAAAAGGTGAAAAACAACTCATACCTCGTTTCTACAATTCCTTATATAACCTACTAATGGCATCTCCTGTTAACACTCAAAACATGACTTCGAGTAAGTTGGCATTGTTCTTCTCTCTTGTGTATAAGGCATTGAAAATGGATGAAGACGTAACTCGTGTGTTGGCTTTTGTTCAGAGAATGTTACAAATTTGCATGCAACACAAACCATCTTATGTATGTGGTGCTCTATTCTTGATAAGTGAAGTAAGAAAATTATTTCCATCTATTGATCCGCATTTCACTAAAGAAGGTCCTTTTGTTTCACCTGTTGTGCCAGTGAAGCCAATTCCAGTACCCCGACCATCGGAAGTAGCAGCAGCACCAGACTCGGAGTCTGATGACGACGTTGCCGGATTCGGTACTGTCGCTGGGAAGAAAAAAATTGTTAAAAAAACGAAAACTGTTAAAATACCACTTCGATCGAACACCGTGTACGTCTCTGGCAATAACGATATTTATGACCCAAACGCAAGAAATCCATGCGCGGCTTTAGCAGAGGTATGTCACCTTACAGTGAATTGATGGAAATGTCAACTGTTTTTCTTCTTTAAAAACAACAACAACAACAACAGACTGAATGTATTTGGATTATTGACAGGTTAACAAAACACTACCATCCATCAGTAGTAACTTTCGCCACCTACGTTAGGGAAGGAGGATCTATTGCCTATGAGGTATGTGTTTATACGATAACGATATAATATTGTCAAAAAAAAGAATTAGCTTTATCTTGAACTATACAGAAAATAGTAATATAACAACTGTGATTTTTTGTTTGTGTCACGAAACCGTGAACCGACTTAAACTGATAAAGCAAAAGGAGGTTTACGTGTGCTGCCCAACATTCTTTTTCGTTAAATGCAAAAAAAAAACAAAAATCAAAAAACAGGGTGATCCTCTTGTAGATTTCACTCTTCAAGCTTTTCTTGATGCGTTTTCGTTTAAGAACCCAAAGAAGAAGCACATTGGAACTATTAGAGATGGTTTAGATACCGCTTTGAAAAGATCAAGTAATAAAAGACAAACTCTTACTCATGATGCGTCAGCATTCGCTGACCTACCTGCGGCTAAGGTTGATATCCAAGATGCTTTTTACTACAAATACTTTGTGGGAAGGAAGAATAAGATTTTGGAATTAGCGAAACAAAACGAGTCTGGACTACTAATTGACGAAGATGAGGGACCTGAAGAAATAGAATATAAGGAAGACGATAATACTGTTGATGACTTCACTCGTAAATATCTAAAGTATTCATACGATGCTATGGATGATGATGCCAATGTATTAGCGGATATGCGACAGGACGCAATGGGAGCAACTGATGAAGGAATAGACGCTGATATGCTCCGCCGTGATATTGAACACGGTCATGACGACATGATGGGCGTTCAAATCTCAAAAGATGATATCCCAGATGATGAAAGTGACGATGGCTCCACCGATGACGATGACGATGACGAACCAAATTTCAAAGCAGCAGTAGCTGCTGGACAAGAAGAAGGAGATGAGGAGTCTGATGACGATGACGATGACGATGACGGTGATGATGACATTGACATCGACGCGATGGATGCAAACATCTCTGGGCGTTCATTTGCAAAGGCTGTGCCGACATCAGAATCCGAGGCATCCGACGATGACGAAGATGAAAACGACTCTGAATTCCAACCTGGCGACTCCGACTCTTCCGGCATCGACGACGACAGCTCCGTCGACGACGAAGTCGTCCAACGCAAAAAACGTCCAAAGAACGAACCTCTCAAATCGTTCGATATCACACGTGGTTCTGCTTCCTCGATGGGAGAAGCCAGTGCACGTGAGTTAGAATCTATGATCGACTTCACTTCTAAAATAGGAACTTCGAAATTTGACACTTGGCTAGACAAGCAAGAGAATAAGGGAAAGGGTGCCAACCGAGCTTCCGGAGGGTATGTCGGCTTTTTCCCCCCCCCTTTTTAATAATCTCTTGAAATTTTGCGATGGCGTACCACTTAGGAATTCATACATAAACCTATATAAAAAAATAAAACAGTAAATCTGGTGGCAAGGGAGGAGGAAAGGGCAAGGGAGGCAAAGGTGGAGGAAAGGGAGGCAAAAGCGGCGGCAAGAAGGGAGGCAAACGGCGTAGGTAGTCATCCACCGCATTATACTGTACATACTGCGTTAAAAAAAAAAAAAAAGTAGTTCACTTTGAGAAAAGAACGAATGAAGAAAAATCAAAAAAAAAAAAAAAGAAATTCGCATTTTCTTTCGTAACCTGCCTCACATACTATCATAAGAGGGCAGACGTTTATCTAGTTTCGGTTATCATATCACAACATAGGAAAATGGTTTTTTTAAAATGATTTTTTTAAAAATTATTTTGTTTTGTTTTTACAATCCAGAAAACACAAATTACAATGAAAAAAAAATGGGCAGTGGTCCAAAATACACCACTTTTTTTGCAAATGGCAAGGGGTTAAGGAATACTGTGAACCACCTGGGTTCCATGAAGCCAGAGGTAGCAATCACAAAGATTGCAGCCTGGATGAGGGCAGTGGAGGACGCGGACTCTGAAAGCCGCACTATGTTGAGAGTCGACGAAGACGGTCGCTTCGATAAGGCGGTGTGGTCCTTCGGACACTCTGCGATGTTTCTTCGCTCCGTGTTCGTCGACGCGACACACCTGTATTTTGGGCCTTTTTTTTGGTGTATTTTGAGCCATAACCCGAAAAGAAATTAAAAACAACGTTTTTGTGTGTGCTCGTCAGCCCCCACCTTTAGTCACTGTATCTAAAACTAATGTTAAAATTATCTTTATGTTTTTATGATACAACACAGTTGTAATTTTTACAAAATTAAACATAACAACCCCCCCCCCCCCCCCCCCCCTTTCATGTCTCACAATAATTACGCAGTTCAGTTTAAAATGATTGAAACATCTGTCATATTAATACAAAAAGTTTGGAGAGGTTATCGGTCTAGAAAACATAATCGTGATTTAATAAAAACTGTTAAGGGAAGATCAAGACACCGACATCGGACATTAAAACTAATTGACATGCTGCTGGAGGACTCTGAAAAGACGTACGACAGTACCGTAGTTTGGAATAATGCGCAAATCAATCATTCAAACCACAACGTTGTCATAAAGAAATCAAGAAATAGACAAGCAATCCAACAAAGTACTGCTGCTGAGTGTTCTTATTTAAAGAAATTGAGAAATACACGACAACAAAAAGAAAATCAATACATCATCGCAAGTGAGACATACGAGCATTTGACAGGTGTAAATATCATCACAGAGTGGTGTCCTTCAATGCCAAAGCATCCACATAATGGACCCAGAAGTACACTAGTTCAACGTTACGTTGAGAGCTATTATAAGAAAACTTGTCGAGAACAATCAAATACTAAATTATCATTGCCAGGTTTGTTGGATCTTCCAAAAGCAGTTAACTCACTTCGATCATTCAGCAATGCCATCCTCGATAATGAAGAGAGAACATTTGAAATTTTAATTTCAGATTTACAATCTAAATTCATAAAGTATCTTAGTCAAAAGGGGAATGACCTTCTTCAAGGTGGAAGAAAAGGTCGTGTTGCATTTAAAAGGGAACAACATCAGCAAAAGGTCATTGAACGATATTCATTGTTACCTCGCTATAATAAGAGGAAGCAGAAACCATTGCATTTGTCGATGTTTGAGGATCAGTTGTGGAAAAGAAAACAACAACACAATCGTGATAAACACCCTACCGATTCTGAGTGGGTTCAGAACATGATCAGCAGAGAGTGGAGTTGTAGAGCTGACGTTTGGAGGAGGGAAGGATTTCAATGGGAATATAATTTAAAATATCACAACAATCAGCTCTCTGGTGAAATCGGTCAAGTCGTTGAATTGGAAACAACTTTGAGAAATGATATCATCAGAGAAGAGATCTTATCATTCGATCTGCTTGAAGATACATTACTTTCTCAAAATACTAAATTCCTTCCTTCCGACAGTGATATCCTTCCTTCTGGTCACTTCTCAACTGGACTAACTCACAGCTGGTTAGAATTTAACATTTTCGTTTCTTCTAAGGGTTTATTTCCTCATGCTACTGTGTCACCAGAAGTAGCACCAGTGGTGGCCTTTTTAGCTTCGGTTGTTGCAGCTTTTGTGTGTCGTCGTTGTAGAACTAATTTCTTAAAACCATCAACGTATCGATCTATCGAACTGCCGATGACTTCAATTCAATCTAAGAATGTATTGCCTCCGTGTTTGGATATGTTCCTCATTGATGATGATTTGATATAGATTCGGGAAAATACTTATGTTGGTTCTTTATTTGTAATTATGTTGTGTTCTGACATTTCCAGCTTTGGCTTTTTTTCAGTGTCAGCACGATTACTTGAATATAACTTTCTGTTGATGTAAGTTATTGTGGTGGTTGTGGTATTGTAACTGAGTTGTTGAACGACTGCTCCTGTTTCACTGTTGAGTAAGACTATTGAAAGATCGCCACAATCAAACAGTTGTTGCTGTCTGATCACTTCTTAAAAAGAGTTACACACGTTTCCTGGTTTCTCACCCGCAAAGAGAAATTTTTACTGTTTCGGATGCTTTTTTCTTTGATGTGTTTTGGGCATTTTTAAAAAAATATTTATTTTGTAAGAAGGATTTCTTTACAGATTCCTTGTTCTGCTCTTGGGAAAAAAAAAAAAAAAAATTATTTTTTTTTTTCATAACTTATTTCTTTTCTCTCCATTCAGTTCAACTATTGTAATGATTTCAATAAAATGGTCGAGTAACTTTCTGGTATTCGGATGTATTTTAATATCCGCCAGCATCTGTTCGATACTTTCGATAACATCATCAGACGATGCGATTTCAAAGACGGAGACGAATCGAGACTCGTCAGTTGATCAATGTTTTAGTTTTAGTAGTAAAGTAATAACAAATAGAACTTCTGAATATCTAAACTTATTATCTGGAAGTGTTTTGTCGATGATTGAAAAGCATTTCACGACTCACAAAGCAGTAACACAACTTATTGTTTCAGAGATGCTTGCTGGTGATGATCAACAAAAAGACAGTTGGGAATTTCTTTGGAACAAACGATCAGCTTTTATGAATTTGTATAACTCATTTTACGACAGTGGTGTTGCTGGTCTTGGCGTAATAAATAGAAACAGCGCAGTTCTTTATATTGTCGAGGATGTATTTACGGTTTTATCATCATCTAGACACACCATACTCACTGTTAATAATGGTTCAGAATATGATGTGCCAGGCATTCCAACCAAACATAGACTTGCTTGGGGAACTGCACAGAATTTTACCGGAGGATTCGCGAATCCAGAACCACAATTCTATCCAAACTGTAAAGAGTGGAGGGATTATCCGTGGATTGACATGGGACCTTGCTATGGTAAACCTTCGTCTGTCACATCCGCATATTCAGTTGAAATATTCCAGGGTATTGTATTACCTGGGGTTGACAACGTCGTGTTCGCCCCACCAATTGCTATAGGTCCGTATATTGCTATATTCTGCCTTGGTACTTATTACAATTCACGAGGTGAATACACTGGAATTACCTACTCTGCTCTAGACATTCGAATTGTTGATCGTTTTCTTCAAAGTCTTAATGTCCCTGGTATGGGAAGAATATTCACCGTCGTAAAGGAAGGGAATTGGTTGGGATTTCCTGTTGACTTGCATCTGACAGGAGTGTCAAAAGGTGCTTCTGGTAGAGGAAATTCAACACACGCTCAAACAGTAGCAGCCATTGATGCCGATGATGATATCATTAGAAACACAGCATTGTACATTGAATCTACTTATCCAAACAAGTACAGTAATATTAGTGATAAAGGTGTTTTTGAAATATCTATTCCGGTTGGTGTAGGAGGAGGAAATGAAACTTTCTATGTTCTGGTTAACACTTTCGACAACAACAGACAAATCCAGTGGTACGTTGTGACCGTCTTGGATAGAGAATACATTCTCGGTGAAGTTGACAAGGTGACTGACGAGACGAAGGTCGGTATCTCAGCCTCATCGAAGACCATTTCAGACGATCTGAAAACATCGAGAATGGCGTTGATCTTGACCATTGGAGGGACAGCTATTGTGTTACTTATTGGGGGATACTTGGCAATCACAACTGTCACAAAACCGATTAATATTTTGAAGAATGAAATGGCCAGCGTTGCTGTCATGAGACTTGAAGACGTTAATGAGAACAGAGACTTGTCGATGCTTTCTGAAGTTTCTCAAATGCAGCAGTCGTTTATTCAAATGATACAAAACTTACGAGAATACAGAAATTACATGCCACAGTCTATATTATTATCCTCAACAGACGATGACGAAATAATATTAGTGAAGGAAATGAAACTATCGATCAGGTCTGATGGGTCAGCGTCAAAGATCTCTTTTGGTTGCGGATCATTGTCGACATCTTCAATAATTTTTCATAGTAAGGATATGGGTGTTCGCTCTCGTAAACTATCAATCGCAATCACAAACGCAATTTCATTCTGTACAGAAACTGGTAGTCTACAACACCACAAAGAGTACATCGCTCAGTCACTAAAACAGTGCACTCAACATGGAGGTATACCTGATAGTTTTAACGGAGATCGTTTTATAATGATGTTCAATGGTCCGAAAACCTGCACTGATCACGCAATCCAAGCCGCAGTCACTTGCAAGTTGATCTCAATAAATGCTCCTTACACCATTTCTGCATCGGTGTCGTCAGGAACTGCCAAATGTGGTAACATGGGTTGTGATGGTCTCAAGAAGTACAGTGTTATTGGAAGTGTGTACGCTGTTGCTATGACGTTAGAGAGGATTAACAGAGTTTTGGGTACTAAGTTGTTATGCTGTCCGACTGCAGAGAGAGATGTCAACAGGTCGTTTTATACACGTCTTGAAGACCAACTTTGGTACCCAAAATATAAAGGAGATAAAGCAATGTGCATCTATTCGATTGTGTCTGAAAAACGTGTTCCGGATGCGGAGTGGATGTATCAGTTGCAGGCTACTGAAGAATCGAATCCTGCTAAGATTCATAATGAAATAATGCGATCTTATTGTGCGAAGGAATACGAAGAGGCTCTTTGTATCGCCGGTAGTGATCCGTCCTTCGAACAATTGAAGGAAAAGATAATCAAAGCTCGAGATGATGGGATTAACTGTATTAATTTCATAGCAACAGACTTTCTTTAATTTATGAATGATTGAAGTAATAAAAAAAAAACTCTATATTACTGTGAAGTAAAGGAGCTAAATTGGATCAGTGAAGGGTTTCTACTCGTCGTCGCCCGAAATCACAAAAAAAAAAAATTATTAATTATTTTCTCCCTCACTTTTCTTCTCACATGATCTGCACTTTTTTTTTTTTCTTTTTTTTTTTCTGTAGCAAATTTTGTGTGATAATTATTTTAGTGCAGCAAGAGCCTGATGTCTTTGACTGATGTAGTTTTAAGATGGGGCTATGTCTCTCTTGGTTTTAGTTTTCCAAGGCTCCTCAGCAATTGAGTTCTTCAATTTCGTACTGCACGGTAACAAAAAAACATGTATGCAGATGGAGTTTTGAACATTGATTATAATGTAGAGTCGTTTACGATATTTGCAGGGTGGTTACCTACCCCTTTCTAATACTATTTGTAGATAACCGTTTCACGGTACATAAACTTTTATCGAGTTTGCTCTCACACATGGTGAATCTCTAACCCGTTCTGGCGAGCTCCGATGGATTGGTTGTTATCGGTTCTTACGTTAGGAAACACTTTTGAAACTTACTGATGAAGGCCAAAAAAAAAAAAAAAAAGGGGGAGGAACAGCAGAATAATTTATTTAATGTTTTTTTTCTTCTCGAAATGTCATTTTTTTTTTTTAATAATCTCATATACTAACCTTTTTATTCAATATAACTCCTCTTCTTTTTTTAACTGAGGAAGTATCAAGTCCCACCTGTTTTCCGGATCAGGATTCTTTTTTTTCCCCCCCCCCTTTTTTCTTTTAAATATAATGAAAGATGTCAGAAGCAGCAGTGTGATGATTTTTTTTTCTCAGTTTTTTTTTTTTTTTTTTTTTTTTTTTTTGATCATACATACCTGATGCGCACAAACATATCTTTTGCAGAACCGTTAGTTGGGTTCATTTTTGTTTTCCCTTTTTCTTCAGTTTTGTAGTTGATATCAATTTTGTATTAATACCTGAAATTGTTACTGTTTTTTTTTTTTTTTTTACATTGTCCGAGTCCACCCCCTTTCTTTTTCTTTTTCTTCTCTCTCTTTTTTCCTGGAACGCCCATTCGTCAGGGAAAAAAAAAAAAAAAGGAAGTGGCTAAGCAATTATTTTCGAGCAGTAAGCCCTATTCTTTTTATTTTTTATTTTTTTGCTCCTCCCATCTTTTTTTCTTGTTTTTTTTTTTTTTTTGAAAAAACCATGTTCTATTCTCTCTCAAAAGACGTTGCTTATATTTTTTTTAAATACTTTAATCATTATTATTACTCTATAGGATTACTTATGTTCGTTGTGAACAAAAAAAAAAAAAAATAAATAAAATAAAATAAAACAAATGGATGTTGGAATCGCTGCGGTAGGATCTTTCCAGTTCTCGCAGCAAAGTTATTATTATGTTTTTCCCCTCTTTGTTTTTTTTTTCCCCTTTCATGTTGAATGCCTTAAATGAGCTTTCTCCATTTGCATTGTTTTCGCGTTTTTACAAACCATACAAAAACCCTTCAGTTATATTGGGGTTATTATTATTTTTTTTAGTTTTTTTTTTTTTTTTTTTTTTTTTTTTTTTTTTCTTCAGTTTGGTATGTTGCGTTTTGGTAGGGTTTTTAACCAGTTGCTTAAAGTCAACATTTTGCTCAGAAAATCTTTCTTTTTTTTTTTATTCTTTCATTTTTATTTTTTTTGATTTGTACGAACCTGATAGTTTATGTGAGTTCATTTACACTTTTCGGAGGTTTTTTTTTGTTTTCATCTAACCACAGCAAAAATCTTGTTTCTTTTTTTATTTTGATACATAATTCTTCATAACTTTATTCTTTTCTCTCCATTCAGTTCAACTATTGTAATGATTTCAATAAAATGGTCGAGTAACTTTCTGGTATTCGGATGTATTTTAATATCCGCTAGCATCTGTTCGATACTTTCGATAACATCATCAGACGATGCGATTTCAAAGACGGAGACGAATCGAGACTCGTCAGTTGATCAATGTTTTAGTTTTAGTAGTAAAGTAATAACAAATAGAACTTCTGAATATCTAAACTTATTATCAGCTGGGGTGGTTGATTCAATCACAACGCAATTTGAAACACATAGATCAGTAACACAATTGGTATTATCTGAGATGCTTGCTGGTGATGATCAACAAAGAGGTAGTTGGGATTTCATGTGGAATAAAAGATCAATGTTTGTTAACTTGTATAATTCTTTTTATGACAATGGAGTTGCTGCTCTCGGTGTTGTTAATAAAAATAGCGCTCTGGTGTTCGTTCTTGAAGATGTTTTTACCGTTCGTTCACCGTTTCGACATACCATTCTCACTGTTAATAATGGTTCTGAATTCGAAGTACCAGGCATTCCAACTAGACTTAGACTGGGTTGGGGAACGGTTACAAATTTTACCGGAGAATTTGCGAATCCAGAACCACAATTCCATCCAAACTGTAAAGAGTGGAGGGATTATCCGTGGATTGACATGAGACCTTGCTATGGTAATCCGGTGAATGCTCAAGCCGCTGTTGTTGTTGAATTGCTTGGTAAGATAGTACCTCCCGGTATCGACAACTTGACATTCACACCACCCATTCCAATTGGACCATATGTTGGTATTATATGCTATGGTACTTACTACAATTCAAAGGGTGAGTATATGGGAGTCAGTTATGCAGCCTTAGACACTCGTATCATGGATCGTTTTCTTCAAAGTCTTAATATCCCTGGTATGGGAAGAATATTCACCGTCGTAAAGGAAGGGAATTGGTTGAGGCTTCCTGTTGACTTGCATCTGACAGGAGTGTCAAAAGGTGCTTCTGGTAGAGGAAATTCAACACACGCTCAAACAGTAGCAGCCATTGATGCCGATGATGATATCATTAGAAACACAGCATTGTACATTGAATCTACTTATCCAAACAAGTACAGTAATATTAGTGATAAAGGTGTTTTTGAAATATCTATTCCGGTTGGTGTAGGAGGAGGAAATGAAACTTTCTATGTTCTGGTTAACACTTTCGACAACAACAGACAAATCCGGTGGTACGTTGTGACCGTCTTGGATAGAGAATACATTCTCGGTGAAGTTGACAAGGTGACTGGCGAGACGAAGGTCGGTATCTCAGCCTCATCGAAGACCATTTCGGACGATCTGAAAACATCGAGAATGGCGTTGATCTTGACCATTGGAGGGACAGCTATTGTGTTACTTATTGGGGGATACTTGGCAATCACAACTGTCACAAAACCGATTAATATTTTGAAGAATGAAATGGCCAGCGTTGCTGTCATGAGACTTGAAGACGTTAATGAGAACAGAGACTTGTCGATGCTTTCTGAAGTTTCTCAAATGCAGCAGTCGTTTATTCAAATGATGCAAAACTTACGAGAATACAGAAATTACATCCCACAATCAGTGTTGGTGTCCTCAACTGATGATGAGGCAAACGACGGAGATTTCGAATTCGGAACTTCCATAATCACTTCTAACAGCTCTGAGGACTCAGCAACAAGAGCTTCACGCTCTCGTACTGCAACATCACACGGTCTCACTTTCACTAATGCTAAGGATATGATGATCAAACACAGACGGATTTCAATCGCAATCACAAACGCAATCGCGTTCTGTGCAGAACCTGGTGGTCTACAATACCACAAAGAGTACATCGCTCAGTCACTAAAACAGTGCACTCAACATGGAGGTATACCTGATAGTTTTAACGGAGATCGTTTTATAATGATGTTCAATGGTCCGAAAACCTGTACTGGTCATCCAGTCCAAGCTGCCGGAACATGTCTTTCAATTATCGGTAGTGCTCATTACAAGATTTCTGCATCGGTGTCGTCAGGAACTGCCAAATGTGGTAACATGGGTTGTGATGGTCTCAAGAAGTACAGTGTTATTGGAAGTGTGTACGCTGTTGCTATGACGTTAGAGAGGATTAACAGAGTTTTGGGTACTAAGTTGTTATGCTGTCCGACTGCAGAGAGAGATGTCAACAGGTCGTTTTATACACGTCTTGAAGACCAACTTTGGTACCCAAAATATAAAGGAGATAAAGCAATGTGCATCTATTCGATTGTGTCTGAAAAACATGTCGCGCATGAAGAGTGGATGTATCAGTTGCAGACGAGTGAAGAATCGAATCCGACCAAAGCTCACAATGAAATAATGCAATTCTATTGTACGAAGGAATATGAATTAGCGTTGTCATCAATTGGTGATAACACATCACTCGCTCAACTAAAAGAAAAAATATTAAAAGCGATTGAAACAGGAGTTAACTGTATCAATGCTATTGGAACAGAGTTTGTTTAGATAACCTTCGTGAGTCTACGACTCCACTTCTATAAGTAGGGCAAAAATGATGACAATACTGTTTCGGAAAGAACGCAAACTTCGATCCGATGTATTTTTCTTCATTTTTCTTTTCGCCTGTACAATAAATAAGTTTTTTTTTCTTCTTTTTCCTTTTCTTTTTTGCTTTCCTACTTAGGAAGTATCTGTTTAGACAATCCGGCCGACAAGACAAATATAAATAGTGGAAGTTGGCAAACTACGAGGACACATGTAGATAACGGTATGGCTCTTTCAAGGGAATTTCTTTTTTTTCCTGTTTTTTTTCTTCTTATTCTGTTACTGTTTCTGTCCTCTCAATGTGTTTTCAAAAGAAACCGGGGTTATGATGCTGTGCACCTTTTTTCTTTCCTTTTTATATAATTGCGAGAACGTTTCCAAGCAATTACAGTTTGTTTATAATTAAATCAAAAGCATCTTTCCTTTTACTTGATATCACAAATCACAAATTACAATTTTTTTTTTTTTAGTCGATTTTCGACTCTCTCCCATCCCCCCTTTTTTTTATTTTTTTATTTTTTTTTATTATGAACATGAAACTTAAAGTAACTACATTCCAGTCCTGCAAACTGGAATGACTCAGTCTCAACATTTGACTGACTTACTTCTACACCATACTGATGAGAGAGAATAGAGGTAAGAGGTATATGGATTACTCTCGAAACCTATAGTTACTTTAATATGCTAAGTTGCGCATCACCCTTAGTCACTGTATTTAAAACTAATGTTAAATTATCTTTATGTTTTTATGATACAACACAGTTGTAATTTTTACAAAATCGAACATACAACCCCCCATTTATCCAAGTCCCCCCCTTTTTTTTTTTTTTTTTTTTTTTGGCGTTATTCATCGTTATGTTGTTTTATAATACAATGCATTTGTATTTTACGTACAAAACCGAACAGTTAACACCCTCTTTTTTTTTTTTTTTTTTTTTTTTTTTTTTTGGTTATTGTGTTAAATCCTCTGCGTTCATATGCATGAGTGTTTACCGATACCGAATATTACCCTTAGTCAGCTGTATCATAACTAATAGTTTGTTTAGATAACTCTGGTACAATACAGATATTTATTTCTTCACATAAATATATTCCAACATTTTGAAAAAAAAAAAAACTCTCCCCTCCTCTTTTTTTTTTTTCTTTCTTTTCTTCTCTTCTCGATATTAAATGTAGTACCCAAAACCTTTATATCTATTTTGATGCTGTAAAATTGTTTTGTTTTCTTTTACAAAATGTCAAAAAATATCACACCTTCTTGACTGTCAGGTGCTGTTGATAATTTTTTACAGTATTCAATTTTGTTTCCAAGATATGTAATTCTCGGAGGAGAATTGTCAATCGAAGTCTTGCGAGCAATGTAGACATAAAGTATAACTCAGGGGTTTTGATTTTACTGTTCAACCTTTGGTGTTTTTTGACATACTTTTCGCTGTGTGTCAAATCTATAGGCTTATTTTTGTTACTGGGAGTGAGCAGTGTAATCTGTGTTTGATGAACGTGAGGGTTCATGGATGTGTGTCTTCGTGTGTGTGGAGCTGCTTTCCTACCTTTTTTTTTTTTTTTTTTGAATAGTTACCTTTTGGGCAATTTTCTTGTTCCAGTTAGTAGAAAAATCGAAAAAAAAAAAAACAAACAAACAAACAAATCAAAAACGTTTCAAGGTGCAGGCAATTCATCAAATACAAAAAAATTACTAACAGTTCTTGCGTTGTTATCTCTATATCTCTCTATATCTCTCTTTTTTTTTTCTCTCTTTCCCGTTGATGTTTTCTAGTCTTTGTTTAAGTCCTCGTATTTGCTTTACTTTGGTTTCTTTTTGTATTTTCAATTCCCTCTTTTTCTTCATCCTATGTGTTTCTACTGCTATTGTTGTTAGTTGCCTAGGCGTGCTTTCCCTTATTTTTTTTTTTTTTTGAATTTCTTTATCCACATTTTCCAAGTCATTTATTTTTTTTTGACGCAGGCAATGTCCCTTTACTCTATAAGTAGTGAAATACTTCAACCTCGAAATTTTTTTTTATTTATTTTTACGTTTAATTGTTCTTTTATTGTGCTGGAGACTAGTTCTCTATTTGCAGCAAATCAATTCGTGTAGAAGGCATCACAGAAGAAATGCTTTAAGCGTATGTAATACGAAAAAAAAAAAAAAAAAAATTGAATAAGTTACTCTTTACCCGAAATATAGTTGGATATCAGTTTTTCTGACTTTTTTAGGAAACTAATTTCTGTACTTTCTGTACTTTATTGATTTCCTACCGTTCACCTGGTTAGAGTCGATTTTGTGCGGGTTTTTCTGACAGGCATAAAACTATAATGAGCAGTTGTAAGGAACTGCTTTTTTGGGTGTGATGCGGCTAGTGTAGAGAAAGGGATAGCAGGGACGAGAAGAGAAGGAGGTATTGACCCTCGCTTTGGAGCAGCTTGACGGAGGTTTGCGGTATCCTCCCGTCATGGAAACGATAGATGAAATCATATGCAAACCACTGAACAGGGTGCCGGTATTACTGGCGGAAGGCCATCAAAATGTATTGTTGTTGGGAATTGGAGATTTCGGAAACTATTTTGGTGGGATAAGAAAGTTTTCCCTTCTCTTTTTTATCTATTCTGATTGTACGAACCTGATAGTTTTTGTAAGTTATCTGATGTTATACTCTATGGGCAGCTGTAACTCATTCGTTAAACTACCATTTACACTTTGGAAGGTTTCTGTTTTAATTAGCATTTTTTCAGTTTTTTTAATTAAAATTATTTGAAGGAAGTTGATTCCTGCATTCTGTTTCGGTGTTTGTTAAGCTTCCGAACACGTACGAAGACCACTGAACGAAGTGAGACGATTTTTTTTTTTTTTTTTTTTTTTTTGATTTTCTGGGGTCAACCCAAAAAAGTACCCTAAATTTTTTTACAAGTCCGCAGGATCTAATTAGCACTTTAAGCAAAAGTTTGTCTGGGAAATAGACGTTTGCCCCTTTTTATTAATAATAATGTTGTATTCTTCATAACTTTATTCTTATCTCTCCATTCAGTTCAACTATTGTAATGATTTCAATAAAATGGTCGAGTAACTTTCTGGTATTCGGATGTATTTTAATATCCGCCAGCATCTGTTCGATACTTTCGATAACATCATCAGACGATGCGATTTCAAAGACGGAGACGAATCGAGACTCGTCAGTTGATCAATGTTTTAGTTTTAGTAGTAAAGTAATAACAAATAGAACTTCTGAATATCTAAACTTATTATCAGCTGGTGTTGTGAATTCCATCGCTACACAATTTGAAACACATAGATCAGTAACACAATTGGTATTATCTGAGATGCTTGCTGGTGATGATCAACAAAGAGGTAGTTGGGATTTCATGTGGAATAAAAGATCAATGTTTGTTAACTTGTATAATTCTTTTTATGACAATGGAGTTGCAGCTCTCGGTGTTGTTAATAAAAATGGAGCTCTGTTGTTCATTCTTGAAGATGTTTTTACCGTTCGTTCACCGTTTCGACACACCGTTCTCAACGCAAACAATGGTTCAGAATATGATGTGCCAGGCATTCCTACTAGACGTAGAATCGGTTGGGGAACGGTTACAAATTTTACCGGAAATTTTGCGAATCCAGAACCACAATACTATCCAAACTGCAAAGAGTGGAAAGATTATCCGTGGATTGACATGAGACCTTGCTATGGTAATCCAGGAAACGTTCAAGCTGCTGTTGTTGTTGAATTGCTTGGTAAGATAGTACCTCCCGGTATCGACAACTTGACATTCACACCACCCATTCCAATTGGACCATATGTTGGTATTATATGCTATGGTACTTACTACAATTCAAAGGGTGAATATATGGGAGTCAGTTATGCAGCCTTAGACACTCGTATCATGGATCGTTTTCTTCAAAGTCTTAATATCCCTGGTATGGGAAGAATATTCACCGTCGTAAAGGAAGGGAATTGGTTGAGGCTTCCTGTTGACTTGCATCTGACAGGAGTGTCAAAAGGTGCTTCTGGTAGAGGAAATTCAACACACGCTCAAACGGTAGCAGCCATTGATGCCGATGATGATATCATTAGAAACACAGCATTGTACATTGAATCTACTTATCCAAACAAGTACAGTAATATTAGTGATAAAGGTGTTTTTGAAATATCTATTCCGGTTGGTGTAGGAGGAGGAAATGAAACTTTCTATGTTCTGGTTAACACTTTCGACAACAACAGACAAATCCGGTGGTACGTTGTGACCGTCTTGGATAGAGAATACATTCTCGGTGAAGTTGACAAGGTGACCGGCGAGACGAAGGTCGGTATTTCCGCCTCATCGAAGACCATTTCAGACGATCTGAAAACATCGAGAATGGCGTTGATCTTGACCATTGGAGGGACAGCTATTGTGTTACTTATTGGGGGATACTTGGCAATCACAACTGTCACAAAACCAATAGACATTTTAAAAAACGAAATGGCCAGCGTTGCTGTCATGAGACTTGAAGACGTTAATGAGAACAGAGACTTGTCGATGCTTTCTGAAGTTTCTCAAATGCAGCAGTCGTTTATTCAAATGATACAAAACTTACGAGAATACAGAAATTACATCCCACAATCAGTGTTGGTGTCCTCATCTGATGATGAGGCAAACGACGGAGATTTTGACGTCAAGAAATCGATCACTTCTAACAGCTCTGAGGACTCAGCAACAAGAACTTCACGCTCTCGTACTGCAACATCACACGGTCTCACTTTCACTAATGCTAAGGATATGATGATCAAACACAGACGGATTTCAATCGCAATCACAAACGCAATCGCGTTCTGTGCAGAACCTGGTGGTCTACAATACCACAAAGAGTACATCGCTCAGTCACTAAAACAGTGCACTCAACATGGAGGTATACCTGATAGTTTTAACGGAGATCGTTTTATAATGATGTTCAATGGTCCGAAAACCTGTACTGGTCATCCAGTCCAAGCTGCCGGAACATGTCTTTCAATTATCGGTAGTGCTCATTACAAGATTTCTGCATCGGTGTCGTCAGGAACTGCCAAATGTGGTAACATGGGTTGTGATGGTCTCAAGAAGTACAGTGTTATTGGAAGTGTGTACGCTGTTGCTATGACGTTAGAGAGGATTAACAGAGTTTTGGGTACTAAGTTGTTATGCTGTCCGACTGCAGAGAGAGATGTCAACAGGTCGTTTTATACACGTCTTGAAGACCAACTTTGGTACCCAAAATATAAAGGAGATAAAGCAATGTGCATCTATTCGATTGTGTCTGAAAAACATGTCGCGCATGAAGAGTGGATGTATCAGTTGCAGACGAGTGAAGAATCGAATCCGACCAAAGCTCACAATGAAATAATGCAATTCTATTGTACGAAGGAATATGAATTAGCGTTGTCATCAATTGGTGATAACACATCACTCGCTCAACTAAAAGAAAAAATATTAAAAGCGATTGAAACAGGAGTTAACTGTATCAATGCTATTGGAACAGAGTTTGTTTAAACAACCCTGCTAGTCAAAGACTCTGTTCTATAAACAAGGCCAAAATGACGTAAAAAAAAAAAGAAGACTTATCTGAAATGACCAAAGCCTTCAGTTGCAATTTTTTTTGCTTTCCTATTTAAGAAGTATCTGTGTAGACAATTCGACTGACAGGACACGTAGATAGCAGTGGTTCGACCCCCTTTTTTAATAAATTAGATAACCGAAAACAAAAAAAAAATATGAAAATCTATTATCAAACTTTTCTTAGTTTTCTATTCTAAAATGAGACTTAATCTTCTTGTCATAACCTTGTTGCTTATATTCTGTGTCGTGTGGAGATGCTTTTCTGATCAAATAGTTAGTTGAGCAGTTGTTTGTTGTTGATCCTATTTGTTGAAAAATCAAAAACCAAACAAACCAAAACACGTGACACTCTGCAAGCGATTCATCAATATAAAAAATTACTGACAATTTTTCTTCCTCTCTGTTTCCCGTTGACCCTAGGCACTGTGAAGTGCTTCGTCCCCCCTTTTGTTTTTAAAAAAGTTCTTTATTCACATTTTTTGTCACCGTTTATTTTTTTTTTTTGACGCAGGCAATATCCTTATTATTTTACTCTTTTAAGTAGTAAATGCATCGAAATTCAATGTTATTTTTTTTTTTTACGTTTATTTTATTGTGCTGGAGACTAGTTCTCTATTTAGTTATCTTGTGGATAGTTTACTCACGTCAGTATTTTGTTTTATTTGTAAAAAACTGCCGCCTGTTTTTTTTTTTTTTTTTTTTTTTTTTTTTTTCGTTTGTTTGTTTAGAATAGTTATTTCAGTGAAACGGAAATCTTGTCTCGTCAAAAAATGTTTCTTTTGGTGATGTGTTCGTTGCGGTTACATCACCTGTGCGACCTCACAGACTATTTTAATCTAATAAGCAAGATGATATATTAATCCATATTACCCGGGTCTGGTGTCATTAATATGGTGACTCTGTTGTTCTCATTTTTTTTTAAAGGAAAGGAAATCTTGTCTAATCGATTTTCTGACGAGTTCTTTGTGGCAGCATCAAAATGATGTGAACATGAAGCCTCACGTAGTTCGTTGATATTTCAGTATTTTGTAAAGTAGTTTAGCCTTTACCCCCGCAATATGGATACGTTGGTCGTCAGCCTGTTTTTTCAACTAACGTTCCTGACAGCTGTACTAATTCTCGTCTAATCGAGAAATTCAGTTCACAGTTGAATTTTATTATGTTTCTGCGAATTATTCACTCCCTTCCCCTTCTCTCCCCTTTTTTTTTTCTGTTCTAAATTAAAAAATCTCTAATCAAACGGGGCATAGTTTAAAAAAAAAAACTAGGTTGAGAAAAAAAGAATTATCTGTTTTTTTTTAGTGACTGTATTATGAATAGCGTTCTGTTTTTAAAACTGCTATCTAATGCTTTTTGTTTTGTATCGATTTTTACGATCTCTGCTACCTACCAATAATGATGTAGATTTCATTGTCTCTTTGATGTTGTTATTTCTATTTATGTAACTTTTAGTGAGAGCTGACAGTCAAAGATACAATCGGGATCTGCTTTAGTTCACTGTAAGCGATACACATAATGCTATGTAATGGATTTATGTATCTACTACGATGTGTTTTTTAGAACCTTTTTTTTAATTATTTTTTTTATATTTTGATTTGGTGAGATGACCCTTTCGAAAACGAAAAGTTTGTCTCTTTCTTTCTGTTGCAAGGAGGGTTAGGTTTTTTATGTTTTTTTAAAAACCTACTGACTTTTTTTTTTTTTTTTTTTTTTTTTTTTTTAGTGCAATCAAAGCAACACAAAAAAAAAAAAAAAAAGAGATAAAAGTCAATTCTCCCTTCTTCTTGTTCGTTGTGTCAACAGTTAATCTCCAGACGGAATTAGGCAAAGAGCGAGACGCTAATCGGAAATCTGAGTCGTGAAATAGTTTCGTAGTTACCCAAACAGAGTCTTATGTTTCTTGTTGGGTACGAGCAAAGAAAACGGTGATCGCGTCAAGGGAAAGAATGGACGATATTTTTTCCTCAAGCAATGAAGTAGAAAACATAAAGTTTCTTTTTTTTTTTTTTTTTTTTTTTTCCTCTCTTTTCTCTTTCCACAAAATGCAGCCTTTTAGCCCTTTTTTTTTTCTTCTTTCTTTTCTTTCTCAAAGCAATGCATTGCAATCGGACGAGGTGGAAAGCATGCTGTGTTACTGTTCCGTAACTCAATTGAGTTCTACACTTCCCACGGTCTCATAGTTTAGTGTCAGCTCCGTCATGTGTAATGAAATGGATAATATTATTCTTTTTTTTTTTTTTAAACTTTTTTTTTTTTTTGTTTTGGTCGTCTGAAGCAGTCTTGTTAAGAGATTCACTCAGCGACTCTTTTATAATAATAAAGGCTAATCATGGGTTTTCTACGTTGGATTTATACCCCCTCGAGGTGTAATTTCTTTTTTTTTTTTTCTTTCTTATCGTTAGTTCGATATAATAAAGAGAATCGTAATACAGATAAGGACCTTGGCAGCGCCAAATGGTGTTTGTGGATGATTTTCATTTTCTTTCTATTACAAACATAAACATTTATTAGTATAAGAACAGTCTTCTCTTTGTGTGGTTATCTCTTGTCGTATGTGTGGTTCAATTAAAAATTTATTTTATTTATTTTTTTTAAAGCAGCTGTTTTTTTTTTTTTTTTTTTTTTTTGGACACACACAAACCAACTGGGGTATTTTATCTGTAGGGAAATACAGAAAACCATCGAAAAGAGACGAGTTTTTTTTTTTTTTTTTTGTTTTTTGTCCCCTCCTTTCCATTGCTCGTGCGACAATGATTTCAAAATACTTATACTAACATTATTTTAGTTTACGTACGGGTATATTATGTTATCTTTGCTTTTTTTTTTTTTTTTTTTAGCTACCATTCTAAACATGAAGCTTAATTTTTCTGTCATTTTCTTCAGTTTTTAACCTTATTTACTTATTTTTAATGTTATAAAGTGGATTACTGTCAAAACGATTACCCCCCTCTCTTTTCCATTGCTTTGAATATTAGCCTTTACTTTTTCATTTGGGCACATATTCTGTTCAGCAGTTTCGTGTTAAAATTTTTTATTTATTTTATTATTTTTCTCCTCTCTTCTTGTTGTTTGTTCTGTGTGTTTTATTGCTGTGGGTTCTTGTTGGTACTTGTGTATTCCAGAGAGTATGTTCCTTTTGCTTTTCCTTTTGCTAATCCCCTCTCGTTGGGAGACATTCGGGCAAAAAGAAAAAAAGAAGAAAAAAAAGAGGGATTCTTTGAATATTCTTGTATTTATGTTGTAATCATGTAGCAACAGCATAAAATAAATACAACGATCTCAATGTTTTCCAAAAACAGCAGACATTACTGATTATTATTTTTTTTTTGTTTTTTTTAATGTGTCGCTGCGAAGGACGACTACTCGAAAAAAAAGACTGCAACAATGCGCTGTTTTTAAACTATTTAGGAGTCGTTATTTGTTATACACGCCTACGGATTGACTTCTCTGTTGCTGTGAGTTACCTTCTAAGAATGCTCATAATAATTGTTGTTAAATGGTTAGTTAAGATAGACAAAGTGGAAAGCTGAAGTTTGTTTCTCGTTAATTGAGTCTTCTGTTGCTGTGAACTTCCTTCTGAGAGTATTATACAAGCCAGCAACGTTTGGATTAATTTTTTTCGTTTGAAAGTGTTTTTTTTTTGTTGATTTGATTCAAAACCAACACAACGGGGGGGGGACACTCATTTCGTAATTTTCACGTGATATCGAGCAAAGGGAAAATAACGGAATTGGAAAGCCAACCAAAGTAAACGCATCAAAAAAATATATATCACTTTTTTTACAGATTACACCGTAGTAGTTCCTTTCCCCTTTTGTGGTGGCCTTATACTGGTGTTATATCTACTGAAAAACTTAGCTCTTTTCAAGCTTACGAAAAGAGGTTATATAGCCTCACGACTGTATCTATTGGTGAGCAGAAATCACGTTGAATATCTGCCAACCAAAAAGTTTGCAAATCAGAGGCACAAGGGAACTTTTGAGAATAATTTTTTTTTTTTCTCAGTCAAAAATATCTGTGTTATGACCTTTTTTTTTTTTTTCCGTTCTTTTATTGTTTTAAAAAATTCACATGGGATAATTATAGTTCCAAAAGACAATGAGGAAAACCACAGATTCAAAAAAAAAAAAAAAAAAAAAAAAAATTGTCAAAGGAAAGCATACGTATGGGAAAACTTAAACATAAATAACTCAAAAAAGTTAATGCTTCAGATTCGTTACTTTACTTTAGCCTCTGGTGCAACTTGTTCCCTAAGGGAGCAGGACAAGAGGGAGGGAAAAAAAAAAAAAAAAAAAAAAAATCATTGCCTGTTTGCCTGTCACATGATATTCTTGCGCATTTTTTTTTTCTCGATTTGTATTTTTTTTTCTTCGTTCTGTTTTTTTTTATTAATGTCCCAATTTACTACCTGGAGCAAGGTTCCCAACCTTCGTTGGGAAGCTATGCCTACTATACGAGAGTGAGAAATGAAAAATTAAGGATAAGAGAATATCCTCTCCACCTAACCCACTTTTTGAATGTTTGATTATAAGTGAATCCTTTATCACACGTATTAATATCTTATAAGGAATTATGCATACAATACTATTAATATTATCTTAAACTTTGCAGTTGGTAGGCAGTTCGAATCTGTAAATTCCTCCTCGATCACTCCTCAAGAAGTGATACGACGTATCTTCGCTTTCGGTGTTTTTTCAGATAGCTTGTTAACGAATTAGTTTTTTTTGTTTTTGTTTTTGTTTTATAAAAATAATTATTCTATCCTTGTTGGAAACTTCACTTCAAGTCAATAACAGCTTGGTCAGATATGTTGATCCAACTGTTGATTGAGAATACAAATGGGTTTGCGCATGGGAATGAAGAATTATAAAAGTGAGGCTCTCGACCTCCACTTATTACTCGAATCCCCATATTCCATATCAACATCGGATTTAGTTTTAGTTTTTTTTTTTTTTGTAGCTGCTTTGCATTTAATTGTGGTATCAAGCAACTCTTCTTGGGTTTTTTTTATGAATTCAGGTTGAAATAGACAAATTTTTTTTTGATAAAAATCTGATTTTATCAAAAAAAAAAAAAAACCATCCAGATTAACCTTATATTTCGTTGAACGCAGCGTCGGTTTCTACGTCGGTACAAAAAAAAAAAAAAAAATTGGGAATGAAGTCCCTTAGAGCTTACTGATGAAAATTTTTATTTTACTCTTTTCTTGGCTTCTTAGGGGAAAATTTTATGCTTTTTGAGGTGAAAATCAGAAAAGCGCGGTATATCACTCCTGGCTGAGCGTGAAGTTTTTTCACCGCAAACATTTTTTCACGCCTGGGCATGTGACTTATTTTTCTGCTTGCTTTTGCGGTGAAAATTGATGAATTCGATTTATTAATAAACTAGAATGAAGTCCCTCAGAACTTACTGATGAAGTCCTAAGAGGGACAAGTAGTATGAGATTAAGGCTCCTGAAAACTACGTATTCCACAAGTGTTTTATGGAACAGCAGAAGTAATTGTGTTTTTATTTTATTTTTTTTGCTTTTTTTTTTTTTTTTAAATGTATTAATTTAATGCACTTTTATAATAAATTTCTAACTACAGGGCCAACCACTATTTGTTTGTTGTCCTGCGAATTTTAGCATCAGATTTTTCTGATTGACTGATGACTACTGATACTAACTAGGGCCTGACACCGCAGTGTCTCCCTTACTCTCTTCACTGAAGAGAGCTGGGTAAGGAGAATGGTCCAAAGAAAACTTCTTTAATTTGCATTTAATTTTTCTTTTTTAATTGACTACTAACTAGAGTCTAATTTAGTTTTGTTTCGCCAGTGCACTTCTAGTGATGTGTTGGTATCTGGATTGTTAGCCGAGTTGATTGCAGGAACAACGACGATCCTAATTCTCTTTTTTCCCCTACTCGATGTATTTTCTCTTGTTATTTACTATTGTTGTTGTCTTTCATTCTAAATCAATAAAACGGTACGTCAAAGAGGGGGAGGGAGAAGTATTGTAATTGTGATGTTTGTTGCATCACCACTTTTGCATTACCACCTCATCATCTTTTGTGTTGTACCTTGTTTTTAATAAATGTTTAGCTTCATTGTATTCAAGAAGAAAAAAACTCGAATAAAGTTTAGTGCAAGTTAATGATTAAGTTTCTTTAATACATAATTCCCACAGTAAGAATAAAACAATGAAAACAGCTGTATTGCTGTTTGCTTCATTCGGGATGTGTATGTCATCTGACAGCCACACCTGCGGAGGACTAGTGTTACCCAAAGAGATGGTAAACGATGACTATTGTGACTGCGCCGATGGAAGTGACGAACCAAGAACATCTGCATGTGCTGGTCTGGAACAAAGACTCACTTATTGGTGTGAAAATGAAGGACACAAGGGTAAAATGATCAGCCAAACACAAATCAACGATGGAATCTGCGATTGCTGTGACGGAACTGATGAATTTTCCACCACAGCAGGCTGTGTTAACAACTGTGTCGAAGTAGCCACAGTTTACGCCAAAGAAGAAGCCCGCTTGAAAGCTATTCGTGATGCTGGTCTCGCACGCAAGGCTGAACTTGTAGCCGAGGCAAAGAGAATGATAGCAGAAAAGGAAGCTCAAAAGCAACAATGGGTCAGCGAGAAGACAAAGCTCGACTCTGACCTCGCAACTTCCACCACCGTAAAATCAACACAAGAAGCCATTGAGCAGGCGGAACGTAGTGAAATAGTAAAGAAGTCGGAAGCTGAAAAGGTAATTTGGGAACAGGGTCAAGTCCACAAGAGGAATGAAGCAGCCCGTCAGAGAGCTGAAAACGCCGTCAAACACGCAGATGCGGTGCAGAAATTTGGAGCTGTCACTGTAGGTGGACAAGTAGAACTTATTTCTGAACTCAAGTTTACCTCTGGTTCTACCGCTCCAGAAGGTCTTTCCGGTACAGTGTTGTCTGCTGTTAATGAAGTTGGGTCTGGTCTAATGTATGGTATCAGTTTGGAAAACGGTATCAAGTTCAAGACCAACAACTTGTCCTTTTTCAGACCAAAGTCTACCCAAACACCAATTCAAAAGAAAACTCAAGAAAAGGCAACACCCGAAGCCATTGAACCAGCCTACCAACCTTGCATCGGTTGGCAACAAACTGCTGGCTGTGACCCTGAAGGTGCACATGAAACTAAGGCATCATGTTCAGCAACTATTGAGGATGGGTCTTCTGGTTTCTGTGAGTGCAGACCAACGCCAGCTCCACAGGGTGAAATTATTAGGCACAAATTCACATGTTCCCACAAATCTCTGACTTGCCAATACGTATGCGAAATGAATGGAGCGGTTGGTGATTCTTTTGACCAGCCTTGTCCGGATGCTTTTCCATACCCAGTTGTGTCTGCCGCCAGCGAGTTCTTTGGAAAGGTTTGCTACAACAGCAAAGAAAATGCTGAGGCTGGAGGTGGACCTTGTGAAACATGGTGTGCTCGTGATTCTGTTTGGTATGAACAGCACAGATGCACTTGGGGATGTGAATGTGGTGACATGTGCGAGGACTCCGACGACGAGGGTGAGGCATCTGAGCCTCAATTTGAAACAGTTGACTTGTCAGAAGAATCCTTCACTGTTGACACTGGAGCTTCACACACTAGACAGGAAGCTGAAGATGCTCGTACTGACTTCAATTCCGTCCAATCGAAGGTTACAGACCTTGAAAGTAAAATAACTTCAATCACCAAAGAACTTGAAACAAACTACGGACCAGATTCCGTCTTCCTACCACTCAGAGGAAGATGTGTCGAGTACACCACTCCTGAGTATGTTTATAAGTTGTGTCCCTTTGAGAAAGTCACTCAGGGACACACTACAATGGGAAACTGGGAATCCTGGGGCACTCAAACATACGGGGCGTGGGGAGGACAGGACGATCTTACTATTCAGAAATACACCAACGTATGTGAATCGTTTTATTCGACATGTTAGATTTTCTATTTAAAATTACAAATACTAAAACAAATACTAAAACAGGGACAAAGCTGTTGGTCTGGACCTGCTCGTTCGACAGAAGTTCGTGTCGTATGCGGAGCAGAGAGTACACTAGGCACTGTGGCTGAACCTTCCATGTGTACATACACTATGGTCTGGCACACACCTGCTGCCTGTGTATAAACACTAGACCCTCGTAGGATCGTTATTTTTATTTGAAGAGAGAGTGTAGTTACTTCACAGCCATGAGATTCTAAGAGAAAACAATACATATTTTCTTTTCTTCCAGTGTGCAAACAACTACCTGAAAATTTTGGGAAATTTTTCTGCAAGCTGTTTTTTCAGTTAAGGTTTTTTTTTTCTTATTATTTTTATAATGGGATTCCTCAATTACTCAACACCTTTTTATTTCATTACATCAGGAAGGGGGAGGGAGGAGAGAGTATCATTATCATGCCAGAGATACTATGCCACACAATAACTACTTCGACGTGTGTCGACAACCATTTTGACATGAAGAAGATACCCTCTGACAAGGGAGAGGCTGCCTGCTACAAAAGGGGGATGTTATTTGGTCCTTGTCCTCCGTTATAGAATATCTCGAAAATGCTCACCCAGACGGTCAATATTACACAGCCTTTGTACACGAAACGAAAAAAAAAGCCTTGAGTTTTTTTTTTATTTTTATTGTTAGATTTCCGTACGTTGTGTTTATATATTCTAATAAAAACCCTTTTTTTTCTCCCTCCTTTTTCCCCACTTAGGATATTAAATGGTTGTGAATCCATCTGATGCAGTGTTTGAAGAAGTCGATTCGAAACCGATTGAAAAAGAATCAATAGGTCTTATAGACTTGAATTCTATTACCTCATCCGACATGTCACTTGATCTTCGTAAGAGAGGAATCATGTTATGGGAACAGATGGAAAAGACAGCAGAATCACCTCCTCCATCTGATGATGGTTCCGTAAGAAGAATGTCACCAGTAAGATCACCGGTAGCAGCTCCAATCATCCATGAGACAGAAAAGGTTCCCGTCATGGGTCTCGCTAGTAATACTGAAGAACTTGCTTCGTTAAAGGCAAGGCAAGATAGAATTAGAAAGTTATGTGATGAAGGAATGCTTTATTTACATACTAATGAAGATGATTTGATAATTGGTTATACGTTATCTCCAACTCAACGACGACGAAAACAGCAGCAGGTTGAACAGCGTGCTGCTTATGTTTCTCCGAAGGCACCTACTCCAGATCCAGAACCACACAGAGTGATACTACACCTATCTGATCCTCCTCCGCCAGCTTGTGCTGTTAGATCTTCAACACCTTCTCCAAAACATGATTCAGTTAGGAGAGTGATATCACCTAGTCAGGTCATATCTCCCGTGGCTGAAAGAGTTGTTCCTGCTGAGGAGGACGAGGAGGATTCGTTTAGCGAACCTCTGCTGTCTCCAATTCCTGAAAAAATAACAGCAGCTGAACCCGAAGATGATTCCCTAAACGAGTCACCTCTAATGCTAAATAGCAGTAATACCGAGATATTATCTGAGAATCCAATTCATGCTCTCAGTTTGGAATTAAGTACTCAAAAACAAGAACACCGACTTGCCTTTGAACAATCTCGTAGAGATAATAATCTACTTCATGGTGAGATTCAAAGACAAAATGAACTTAGATTATCTGAATCTGTGAGACAAGAGAAATTCTTAGAAACTCTGCAAAAGCAACAAGACATGCTTCGGAAGGAAGTAAATCATCATAAAGAAGAAAGAAAAAAGACTCAAGACAGCCGTGAAAAGAGTTTACGAGAAAGCCAACGTCTTCAATACGCGCAGCTTCAAGAACTGATGGCAGATCAACAGCAGCAGTTGTTTGATGTCGTTAAACAGCTCCAAGAACGTCATCTCTCAAGGGAGACTTCCAATGAAGAATGGGCAGCTCGACTTCAAGACCAACTAATGCGACAACAACAACAACTCGTAAATCAACTTTCTCTTCTTAAAGAGTTACACAAGAAGCAGGTTGGTGATTCTCCCCAAACGATTTCTATCTCACCAGCTCGCTCAGCTAATTCTCATGCTAATCAAAATTTACAGAGGCAAGTGGAAGATCAATTATCTTTCTTGCAAGAACTAAAAGAAGAGTCTATACTAAAAACTCATCCAACCAATCTTCTACAAGAAAGACTACCATCTTCATCACCACCTCACAGTACTGTTGAAGATGACTACGTGAATCGTCTTATTGGAATTGAAACACAGCATTCGTGTAAACATTCTCATTGTAGCTGTCATATTACACATAAGAATCAAGCTCCTTGTATTGGAGTATCGTTATTGAAAGGGAGAGTTCCTTCACAATCACCTACTCGAAGTCCGTTAGTATCTCCACAGCCAAGTGACTCGATCAGTAATGTAGGAGGGAGGAATCCACATGTTTGGAAGAACTTTGATAAAGAAAATGTTTGGTCAAGTGGATATGCTAACCCAAGATCACGTGAGGAAACACCAACAAAACAATCGGTTGATATTTGGAGGACACCAAATAAAAAGATGAAAGACCTGAATGTCAATACTCACACAACTACTAATCCCCACTCAACAATACCAACATACCAGTCTTTATATCGACACAGACAAGAGTTGAGGAGGTGTGGCGCTTCGAAAAGTAGTCAGAACTCTGAATCAATACCTGGGTCGGGATACCTCTTGAAATCACCTCTTCCGATTCCAAGTACTTATGTTAATGTGTCTCCTGTAAGACCAAAGCTTGTGTCTACTTCTGTTCATCCCATTGCTGGGTCTTCTTCGTCTATCAGTCCACCACCACTGAATGTTTCTCCTCATAGGATATCTTTGTCGCTTGATCATGAAATGTTATATCAACTTCGATCTGAGTCCTGAAAGATTACAACATTGTTGTGTAGAGTATTTGTTTTCTGTTTCTTCTGTAATGCTTTTTTTTTTTTTTTTTTTCCTTAATTTCTTTTTTTAAATTCTTTTTATATAAATATTTAGATCTCATTTTAGAACTGTTGAGTACTTTCTGGTGTATTCTAATCTTCTCTGTTGTGAACAGCGAACGAGGAGAGAAAAAAAAAAAAAAAAAAAAAACTTTATTGTTAATTCAAGTGTAAGCCAAATTAACTTGTTCTCTATTCGTGTATCAAAACAGAGATTATTAGGCGATGTTTGGATTTGCGTTAGTCGCTGTGACTATTTTTATTTTTTCTAAACACAGGGAAGTAATATTTTTCAATCTTAAGTGCGGCCAGTCTTCATTTGGTCAAGTGATCTCGTAAAAGAAGATACTCATTTTAAATCGTACAGATTAATCTCACAAAAAAAAAAAAAAAAAAAAACAATATGGTCAAGGGAGCTAAAAAGCCAGCCAAGAAGGCATCCGCCAAGAAGGCTGTCGTAAAGGCTATCTCCTCTCCAAAGGGAAAGGTTGCTTCCCCAAAGACAAAGGTTGCTTCTCCTAAAACAAAGTCACTCACAGTGAAGGGAAAGGTTGCATCTCCAAAGACTGTTCCATCACCAAAAACCAAGGCTGTCAGCCCAGTCGCTGCAAAGAAGGCGCCTGTCAAGAAGACAAAGAGAGGACTCCCGCAGGGTAAGCCTGTAAAGAAGCAGAAGAAGGAGCCAACTCCAGAACCAGAGTCAGAGTCTGATGAGGTAATCGAAGAAATCGAAGAATCTGAAGAGGAGACTGAGGAGCCAACCAAGCCTGAAGTTGATGATGATGATGAGGAGGAAGAGGAGGAGGAAATCGAAGAGATCGAGGAGTCAGAGGAAGAAGAAGAGGACGAAGCCGCCGAAGCCGATGCCTACCTTGACGAAAAGATGGTTCAATCAAAGGCCGCAGCTGATGATGACGACGACGAGGAAGTGGAGGAAGCTGACGAAGATAGCGAAGAAGAAGGTGAGGCAGCTGGAGAGGATGCTGCTGAAGAGGCAACTGTTAAGCTCACAGAAGTCGACACCTCATTCGATGATGAGTCTGCTAAGGTTCTCTTCGGAGAGGAAAACATCTCTAAAATCGTCTGGGCACTTAACAAGTCTGACGGAGAATTCTCAGGATCTGGTTGGATCACTTTCACCTCCGCCGAAGCTGCCAAGACCGCCATGGAGTTCGGAAGCACTGTATGACTTATTTCAGTTCTTTAATACAACTGTTGTTAATAATATTTTTTAAATCAATCTTTACTAAATAATCAAACAGGGATCAAAGGCAAAGAAGGGAACTGCCGCTAACGAAAACAAAGCACTTGTCATGGAACTAAACAACGACTGCCCAGACAGCGAAGCCCCAAGAAAGGGTGGCAAGAAGGGTGGCAAGGGCAAGGGTAAAGGAAAGGGAGGAGGAAAGGGAGGAGGCAAGGGAGGAAAGGGAGACTTCAAGGGAGGAAAGAAGGGTGGTGACTTCAAGGGAGGAAGGGGTAAGGGAAAAGGAAAGGGTAAGGGTAAGGGTAAGGGAGACAAGGGTGGAAAGAAGGGAGGCAAGAAGGGAAAGAAGGGAGGCAAGGTATGCGCAATCAAATTTTCCCATACTCCTTTTACACACAAATACATATTCTTAACTAAAACAACTAACCACTAAAACAGAAGGGAGGAAAGTAAACTGCCCCCAAAGCATTATGTGTAATATACCCTTAAGTGTGTTAAGCATCAGAACCAAAAATAAGAACTTCAGTGTGTAGTGAATGTTGTACACATGCTAGCACGTTGCTAGGTAATCATCAGTTGGTTGTTTCTCTCCTCCCTATTTATTTGAAGAATTTTTTTAAAAGAAGAATTGTTACGGGTACCTGTTTTATCATATAGCGAATTACGTCAAAAAAATTGTGTTTAGGAAAATAGTATAAAATGTATTAGCTTTTGCATTTTTTTTACAGCTTCTTTAAAATGGAAAAAAACAGCGGAATTGTAGTCATTAAATATAACAAACAATTTTAGCCACACAACAAACACGCTTGATTAACAGGTTATAACTTCAACCCTTAAAAAAAAAAAAAAAAAAAAATGAGATGGGCAAATGCACCAGACGGAGCGAGTCCTGTCGTTATGGTTCGTAGTCTTCCACCAAGAACCACTGAAGAAGACTTGATTAGGTGGAGTGAGAAGTACTGCTACAACAAAGACGGAGTGATGCTTGGAGCCAAATGTGTTAAGGCGTTAGTTCTTCATGATCGAATGATGGGTTTCGTTCAGTTATCTGACATCGATGCGGCAAGAGCGATAATGGCTCAATTCGTCTACAACCCGCCAAGTATCTTCATAGAGAAAGGAGGAGCAAAACACGCTCTCAACCTCGTCTACAGTGACAAACAAGAAATAAAGGCATCTAATAAAGGTAGGTCAGCACCTCAACCAAAACCGGTGTACACTAACAGTAGGTTGTTATTAGTAGTGTTGAAAGAGCTTAGTCAAGTTGTTACGATTGATGAGTTGTTTTTAGTCTTTAGTCAGATTGCGAAGATTGAAAAGATTAGTTCGTTTCAAAAAGATCGTAAGAATCAGGTGGTATTTCAGTTTGAAACTTCGGAAGGAGCGGATGCTGCTATGAACTATTTCAATGGTAAGCATCTTCCGTCAAAAGACTCAACCACTCCACTGTGTTTCTTAGCAATCGTTCCTAGCAAATTAGAACAATTGACATTCAGAAATCAAGACAGTAAAAACAGAGACTACACAATGGTAAATAACTACATTCAGTGGTTCTTAGAAACCCAGGCTGGTAACACTGACAAATCAACGATTCAAGCAGGTTGGACAATGTTATGCATGGAATGCCGTATGACTGCGAATATACTTTATGACTTCATATGGGGTAAGAACAGATGGGGTGCTGGATGGCTATTCCCAGCCCAAGAACCAAAAGATTTGGGAAAAATTCCTGAAACTACAATGGTCACCGCAACAGAAGGTAGAGTAGGTCAGTGCATGCACGTCAGTGGACTACCAGTCGGAAAAGAAGAGATGGGTGCTGATCAGGTTTGGAAGCTCTGCGGAATGTACGGAGAAGTCCGAGCAGTAAAAATGTTATACCATTTTAAGGGATGTGTTGTTGTTCAGTATTCAACAGTTGAAGCATGCAATCATGCTATTCATTACCTTAATGGATTAGAGTATAAAGGCAGGACCTGGGATGCAAAGAAATCCAGACAACCAAACGCAGTTCACTGGAATGGAGCATCAGACGATCTACAAAAGCGAATGGTCAGTTCTGGTGACAGACGCGCACCTCCAAGATGTGAATTGAGTGTTGCATTTCCAGCTAAGGAACTTATTATTTGGGATGTTCCAAAATCGGTTACCGCTTCTCAATGTCAAAAACTATTCGTTACCACGATTGGAGTAACTCCACAGTCAGTTTCTGTTGATGAGTCAGAACATCAAATTTCTGTTGTATTCGCAACACTCGATGACTCGATTCAAACTATTTGTGCAATGAATGGATATCAAGACGGAAACTGGAAGTTGCAGCTTCGATTTGCTTCTAACCAGCCAAACCAGTCAAACGGATTCTTTAGAAGAGCATCACAGGATGACTCAGTTGGTCACTCACACACAAGTTTGACCTTTGAGAACACTGTGAACAGTACTGTTGCTGATGCTGATAATGATATTGTTGAGGTAGTTGCAGCAGAACCACAAGCAGCAGCAAACCCTGCAGTACCTGAACCGGAACCTGAAACACCAGGTGAAGACAAGGCTCCTTTAACCTTCTATGCTAAGAAAAAAAATAAAAGAAACATTCCTATGGGTATTCCACGTCCACCACCTTCTCCTTCTGCGAACTCTGTTAAGACTGAAGGGACACCTCAAGTATCACCTACGGGTATCTCATACACGATTCCAAAGACGTGCCATATTAGAGGGAACGAGGAGTCTCCTTGGGCTGAAATTGACACCCCGATCAAGTCTGAGGGTGATGCCCAGGAACTAAAAGGATATGAACAACGGATGTACGAACTCGCTTAAGTCTTATTCTTAGCCTTGACCTTTTTTTTTTTTTTAAACCCCCCTTTTTCAAATGTTCCTTTTGTTTATATTTGTCCGATGGTATCGTGCCCAATTATTGGTGTTCTCGGTTTCCCAGTCTTTTTTATCATTCATGCTTTTTTTTCTTATATTTTTTGACCCCTGAAAACCCGATTTTTTTTTTTTTTTTTTTTTTTTAATTTCCCCGTTTGATATTTTTCTTTCATGACTTACTTTTGCCCGATGGTCAATTCGTGTATCTGTATTAAAATCACGAAAGTGTGTGGCTGTTGCTTGTTAAGATCTTCAGCGGTTCACTCACATCCCGTGCCTTGCTTTTTTTTTTTTTTTTTTTTTTTATTATATTCTCATCTTGCTGTCTTCTGGTGCTGTTTAACCCAATCACGTTATTATGATGTGATTTTTTTTTTTTTTTTTTTTTAAAATTATACTTTACCTGTGAGAACAATGTGAAGAAAGAAAAAAAAAAAAAAAAAAAAAAAAAAAAAGAAAAAAAAAACAGCAGCAAAGGACCAGCAGGTGTGTTCGAAAGAATTGAGAGAAGAGGGAAAAAAAAAAAAAAAAGAAAAAAAAAAAAATTTAAAGAAGCAAATAAACAAACGAGGAGTAACACTAATACGGGGAAGATTTTTTTTCTTTAAAAAATCATAAAGAAAAAAAAAACGCGAAAATGAATGAAAACCGTATCCCTTAGGTGATTCGAGACAAAAACCCCGTTCCCAAAGAAAAAAAAAAAAAAATAGTAAAAAAAAAAGGGGATCACTTCTAAGGTTCTTTAACCGTTTTGAACCCCACGATATTGCCTTATTACTTATTTTAGTATTATAAAGTACATTACTGTTTTTCTACATTGTCAAAAACCATCACTCATATAGATGAGAATGACCTCCCAATTGGCTTGTTTTAAGATACCACGAAATCTGAAAGAGATTCAAAAAAACAAGACAAAAAAAAAAAAAAAAATTAAGAATTGAACTCATATTTTTTCAGAAGCGTCTACCCTGACATTGCGAAGCGAGAATTATTATATTCTTATTATTTTTAAATTTTTTTTTATAGAAAAAGTATTTGGGAATTGCCTTATAAAGGCCTTTAGAGGGGAAATAAAAAAATCTCTTACACACTTTCTGTGCACTGAAGCTTCATAGTGCAGCGTTCAAGCTGTTATATGCGATTATCGAAAGAAGCTGCAGGGAGAACCGTAATTATAACAAAATTCTTCCAAGGCGAGAAAAAAAAAAAAAAAAAATGGAAAAAAAAAACCAAAAAAAAAAAAAAACTAAAAAAAAAAAAATTTTAAAAAACTTAAAAAACCAAAAGAAATAACGAAAACGAAACAAAATCTGAAGATTTAAATCAAACTGGCCACGTATTTTCACTCCCTCTCACCTCTCACATATCATTAGCGTTAATTCGCCATCGCAAGCTGCATGGAAAGGCCAGCTGTGTTGTAACACTTCAGCAGTGCACCTTTCTCCGCTTTATTAAGAAAATAGCTGTAAAAAGACTTTTTATTTTATTATTTTTTAAAAAATCTAGTATCTTCATATTCGGGAAGAAGCAAGACTAGAAAAAAGTAACGTCGGGGGGGGGGAAAACAAAAAACAATTAAATTCTGATGTGCCAACCCTGTTATTCAATTAGATTTTAGCCTTTTTAAGGAAATAAAATCCTATCACTGTTGGGTCCTTACTGATGCGGGCTACCCAGACCCCTCGTAGTCATCAGTTTGTATTTTGCTAA